>OU452285.1:10327500-11695793 GCA_911728535.1 Pammene fasciana
TTAAAACAGACATTATTTTCGTAATCTGCACACCCGAATTAGTCGAAAACGACTACCATGACGATTTTTACGAAAAAAGTATATGGCCGCCATCTTGGATTTTAAATCAGACATTATTTTCGTAATCTGCACACCCGAATTAGTCGAAAACGACTACCATGACGATTTTTACGAAAAAAGTATATGACCGCCAAATTTGATTTTAAAACAGACATTATTTTCGTAATCTGCACACCCGAATTAGTCGAAAACGACTACCATGACGTGTTTTACGAAAAAAGTATATGGCCGCCATCTTGGATTTTAAAACAGACATTATTTTCGTAATCTGCACACCCGAATTAGTCGAAAACGACTACCATGACGATTTTTACGAAAAAAGTATACGGCCGCCATCTTGGATTTTAAAACAGACATTATTTTCGTAATCTGCACACCCGAATTAGTCGAAAACGACTACCATGACGATTTTTACGAAAAAAGTATATGGCCGCCATCTTGGATTTTAAATCAGACATTATTTTCGTAATCTGCACACCCGAATTAGTCGAAAACGACTACCATGACGATTTTTACGAAAAAAGTATATGACCGCCATCTTTGATTTTAAAACAGACATTATTTTCGTAATCTGCACACCCGAATTAGTCGAAAACGACTACCATGACGATTTTTACGAAAAAAGTATATGGCCGCCATCTTGGATTTTAAAACAGACATTATTTTCGTAATCTGCACACCCGAATTAGTCGAAAACGACTACCATGACGATTTTTACGAAAAAAGTATACGGCCGCCATCTTGGATTTTAAAACAGACATTATTTTCGTAATTTGCACACCCGAATTAGTCGAAAACGACTACCATGACGATTTTTACGAAAAAAGTATATGGCCGCCATGTTGGATTTTAAAGCAGACATTATTTTAGTAATCTGCGCACCCAAATTAGTCGAAAACGACTACCATGACGATTTTTATGAAAAAAGTATGTGGCCGCCATCTTCGATTTTAAAACCGACCTAATTTTTAAAATTCCCACCCTCAAATTAGCAGAAAATTACTACCATGACGATTTTTCACAAAAAGTGTATGACCGCCATCTTGGATTTTAAAACAGATATAATTTTTAAAATTCACACCCTCACCCTTCACCTTAGCCTAAAACAACTACCAGACCTTACCCTCTGCCCTCATCTCTTACCATAAGGCAGGCCGTGCGCTAGTTTGCCACCATATATAAAAAAAATCTACTCCAGATAATGGCGAACTTAGGTAAAATGCAAATGACCGGTCGGGCCGCTCAATCATATCTGATGGTGACAGTACAGTCGCCATCAGATATATCGGAGCGGCCAAGGTGGTCACAAATATCTGAACAACGCCTCTATTGTCAAGGCAATAAAGTGCATGTTCAGATATTTTTGAGTACCGTGGCCGCTCCGATATATTTGATGGCGACTGTACATGCACTCTGTAAGGTACAGTTGCCATAAAATATATCGTAGCAGCCAAGGTACTCAAAAATATCTGAACGTGCACTTTATCGCCTTGACAATAGAGGCGTTGTTCAGATACTTCAGATATTTATAACCACCTTCACCGTTCCGGTCTATCTGATGGCGACTGTACCTCCAACAGGCCTATTGATTTTAGTTGCGTATTTAATTCTCTCTTCCATGTAAAAGAAAATAAAAAGTCTGTACAACTTATGCGTAAAAATAATTTTGCTTGTAATTGAAGTTGAAAACGATCAAGACTATTGAAGCGTGCGTATCGTCCTTGTTATTGCCAGCGGCCGTGTACTGAGCGCTAACGCCATCTATCGAGTAAGAAATCGTGAAATTGAGGAACGTTCACGGGACTAAGGCCTCTTAATTATTTTACTTTGTGTTATGGAAGAGCGGGGTCTCCTGTCACAGGTATTAAATACTTACTAGGAGACTCCAACCTTTAACGAATGTACCCAACATTATTAACAAATAAACATTTTCATTTTCATTTTTTCATATAGGGGGTAGCGCCTTAAAAAGTTATGACTTTTAGTATGGGACACTATGAGCCAAACCTGGAGCGTTTGGAATGCAGCCATCTTTTCGGGTACCAAAAAAAGTCAGAAAATACCTCATCGGGTAGCAAGATTCGACATATACAGGGGGTAGCACCTTAAAAAGTTATGACTTTTTGTATGGAACACTATGAGCCAAACCTGGAGCATTCGGAATGCAGCCTGATTTAAGGGTGCCAGAAAATATCGAAAAATGCCTCATCGGGGAGCAAGATGAAACTAATGCCAAATGAAAGTACTAATCATCCTGTTAATAAAAAAAAAATGGTAGTCGGTCCTAAACCTGGAGCATTTCAAATGCAGCCAACTTTTGTAATCGAAAAAAAAAACTCATCTGATACCATTACAACGTAGAAATGGCCCCAGAAGATGGTTCAAATAACATAAACAAGCTTAATTTGATAGAATTTATCTAAAAGTGCCAAAATATATTAGGTTTACTCACCCAAACTTATCACTTTCGTGATTTGGCTTAATTTTAGGGTACCTACCTGAAGATTTAAAAAAATACCTTATTGAGTAGTACGATAAGATGTATGCCAAATGAAAGGACTTATCATCCTGTTAATTAAAAAAAAATAGCATTGGGTCCTAAACCTGGAACATTCCGAATGCAGCCAACTTTTGTGATCGAACAAAAAACTCACCTGATACCATTACAACGTAGAAATGGCCCCAGTAGATGGTTTAAAATACATAAATAAGCTTAATTTGATAGAATTTATCAAAAAGTGTCAAATATATTAGGTTTACTCATCCAAACTTATCACTTTCGTGATTTGGCTTATCAGATGAGTTTTTGTTCGATCACAAAAGTAGGCTGCATTTGGAATGTTCCAGGTTTAGAAGCCGCTGCTATTTTTTTTTATTAACAGGATGATAACTCCTTTCATTTGGCATACATCTTATCGTACTGCTAAATAAGGTAATTTTTTAAATCTTCAGGTACCCAAAAATTAAGCCAAATCACGAAAGTGATAAGTTTGGGTGAGTAACCTAATATTACTGTTTTTAGACGATAATCTGTGGCCTGATGGCATTTCTTTTAGGAAGTTTATTACTTTTAGACCCAGGATAAGTGAAAGTAATCCAACCCTTCGATAATGGAAAGTACAAATCAAGAAAAACAATACCCTGACACTGTGTTAGTGTCCTTTAATTGTAAATCCATTAAGCGGTCGCTTGAAGGTGTAAGGTCACTCTGTAAAATAGCCGATATTGTAGCTATTCAGGAATCCTGGCTTTTACCTACGGAGCTAACATATCTTACGTCCATCGATGAAGATTTTGGCAGCACGGGAACGTCGGCGGTCGACACGGCGCGGGGAATTATGTCAGGTAGACCTCACGGAGGAGTGGCCCTCCTGTGGCGAAAAAGTGTATTTTCATGCGTATCTGTTGTGAAATGTGTTAACCCACGTATTGCCGCGATTAAAGTGATGATGCGAGATAAAACCGTGTTGATAGTAACTGTGTACATGCCCGTTAACTGTATTGACAATTTGAACGAGTTTACCGATTGTTTGGGCCAGTTATATGCCATAGTCGAAGACAGTGGAGTTGAATCTGTAATAGTACTAGGGGATTTTAACTCGCACCCAAATGAGCTATTTTTTAACGAATTGATTGCTTTTTGTGACGAGCAAGAGTGGATGTGCGCAGATGTTAATAAACTGGGTGTGAATTCAGAAACGTTCACATTTATTAGTGATGCACACGGTAGTAAAAGATGGTTAGACCACTGCATTGTTACACAATCAGCATGGTCACTTGTAACTAAAGTTTATGTGAAACACGACGTGTACTGGTCTGACCACTTTCCATTGTTCATGCACTGTAATTTTAATGTCGCTCGTAATAAGGTTGTGTATCGGTCACCAGAGTTTAATCGTGTACGATGGGGCGTATGGACGCCTTATCAAATAGAACAATACAATAAACTATGTAATGATAGGTTAAGAAATATTGACATTCCGGTAGATTTAATTAAGTGTTGCGGACATTTCTGTAATGAGCCTTGCCATAAAGAAATAATAAATAATTTGTATGAAAATATTATTTCTTGTTTATGTTTTGCCTCAAGTAGTACCCATTGTAGTACAGGGACTAGAAGGCGAAAAAAGTGTGTCGCTGGTTGGAATCGACACGTAGGCGGCGCTCACGCGGAGGCTAAAGCGAGTTTCAGGCTATGGCAGTGGTACGGGTGCCCACCATCAGGTCGGGTTTTCGAGGAAATGGTTGAGGCGAAAAAAGTTTTTAAGGGTAAGCTAAAATGGTGCCAGAACCATCAGGACCAAATAGTAATGGACAAACTCGCGTCGCACCACTCTAGTTCAGATTTTAGCAGTTTTTGGAAGTGCACTAACAGGTTGAGTACATCGCATGGCCTCCCTGTGAGCGTTGATGGCGTGACTGAGGCACAGGATATTGCCAACGTTTTTAAAGAACATTTCACTGTTAAGTCGCCTCTGGGACCCAAGCAATCGGGCGTTGACACTGAATTCTGTCGTGGACCGGTTCCCACGCTGATTAGAGCAGAGAACATTCGTGTTGCGCTGCGGAAAATGAAGAGAGGGAAGTCACCGGGACATGACGGGCTCAGTGTCGAGCACTTACAACATGCGGGAGCGCACTTACCCAGAGTACTGGCTTTGTTATATAACCTGTGCCTGGGTCATTCCTACCTGCCGCCGTCACTCATGCGCACTCTAGTGGTGCCTATTGTTAAAAATAGGACAGGTGACGTATCGGACAAGTCGAATTACAGGCCCATTTCGCTGGCGACTATCGTTGCGAAGGTGCTTGACAGTGTGCTCAACTCACACTTAGATGACTATGTGCAATTACATGACGCCCAGTTCGGGTTTCGGCCTGGGCTTTCCACTGAAAGTGCGATCGTGGTGTTGAAGCATGCTGTCAAGTACTACACGGAGAGGAAGACGTCGGTTTTTGGCTGTTTCCTAGACCTCTCAAAGGCGTTCGACTTAGTCTCATATGACATTCTGTGGAGTAAATTAAAGAAGGCTGGAGTACCTGTAGATCTCTTGACTATTTTACAACATTGGTATGGTAACCAAATCAATGTTGTAAAATGGGCAAATGCGCTGTCTTCACCTTATGTACTCGAGTGCGGGGTGAGGCAGGGCGGATTAACTTCACCTAAGCTATTTAATTTGTATATGAATGCACTCATTGAGGAGCTGAGCAGCGCGCATGCGGGTTGTTTTATAGACGGGGTTAGCCATAACAATATTAGCTATGCCGACGACATGGCGCTGCTGGCTCCTTCAATTGGTGCACTCAATGAATTAATTAGCGTATGTGAAAAGTATGCCGTTACTCACGGGCTCGTGTACAATCTGAGCAAGACAGTGTACATGGTTTTTAGGGCTCCTGGCGTGGAAGCCCCGGATTTGACACTTCCTGTATTATTAAACGGAGCTCCAATTAGTAAAGTAAGTCAATTTAAATATCTGGGCCATTGTTTAACGGATAAGTTAAAAGATGATGAAGACGTTGAACGGGAACGCAGAGCGCTGGCGGTCCGGGCGAACATGTTGGCCCGGAGATTCGCTCGGTGTACGGATGCAGTCAAAATAACGCTCTTTAGAGTATACTGCACTTCGCTGTACTCGAGTGCACTGTGGGCGAACTGTACGCAGCGGTCGCTCAGCTCTCTGCGCGTCCAGTACAACAACGCCTTCAGGGCGCTGTTGGGGTTGCCACGTTTCTGCAGTGCATCCACCATGTTTGCCGAAGCGCGAGTAGATAGCTTCAACTCAATCATGCGTAAAAAGATGGCATCACTGCTAAACAGAATACGTGACAGCTCAAACAGCCTCCTGAGGGCTTTAGCTGTAAGAAATGAGTGCTCAATTATGCAACACTTAATTAAAAATACTTTATCGTTAGCAAAGTATGAATACTAACATAGTTTTAAATAAAATACTAACTCAAAATGTGGATCATGTTGTCTGTAATAAATAAATAAATAATAATAAATAATAATAATATATTTTGGCACTTTTTGATAAATTCTATCAAATTAAACTTGTTTATGTCTTTTGAACCATCTTCTGGGGCCATTTCTACGTTGTAATGGTATCAGATGAGTTTTTTGTTCGATCACAAAAGTTGGCTGCATTTGGAATATTCCAGGTTTAGGACCCGCTGCTATTTTTTTCTATTAACAGGATGATAAGTCCTTTCATTTGGCTTACATCTTATCGTGCCACTCAATAAGGTATTTTTTTTTAATCTTCAGGTACCCTAAAATTAAGCCAAATCACGAAAGTGATAAGTTTGGGTGAGTAAACCTAAAAAATTTGGCACTTTTTGATAAATTCTATCAAATTAAGCTTGTTTATGTATTTCGAACCATCTTCTGGGGCCATTTCTACGTTGTAATGGTATCAGATGAGTTCTTTGTTCGATCACAAAAGTTGGCTGCATTTGGAATGTTCCAGGTTTAGGACCCGTTGCTATTTTTTTTATTAACAGGATGATAAGTCCTTTCATTTGGCATACATTTTATCGTGCTACACAATAAGGTATTTTTTTAAATCTTCAGGTACCCTAAAATTAAGGCAAATCACGAAAGTGATAAGTTTGGCTGAGTAAACCATATATTTTGGCACTTTTTAATAAATTTCATCAAATTAAGCTTTTTTATGTCTTTTGAACTATCTTCGGGGCCATTTCTACGTTGTAATGGTATCCGAAGAGTTTTTTGTTCGATCACAAAAGTTGGTTGCATTTGGAATGTTCCAGGTTTAGGACCCGCTGCTATTTTTTTCTATTAACAGGATGATAAGTCCTTTCATTTAGCATACATCTTATCGTGCTGCTCAATAAGGTATTTTTTTAAATCTTCAGGTACCCTAAAATAAAGCCAAATTGCGAAAGTGATAAGTTTGGGTGAGTAAACCTAAAATATTTTGGCACTTTTTGATAAATTCTATCAAATTAAGCTTGTTTTTGTTTTCTGAACCATCTTCTGCGGCCATTTCTACGTTGTAAAGGCATCAGATGAGTTTTTTGTTCGATCACAAAAGTTGACTGCATTTGGTATGTGCCAGGTTTAGGACCCGCTGCTATTTTTTTCTATTAACAGGTTGATAAGTCCTTTCATTTGGCTTACATCTTATCGTGCCACTCAATAAGGTATTTTTTTAAATCTTTAGGTAGCCTAAAATTAACCCAAATAACGAAAGTGATAAGTTTGGGTGAGTAAACCTAAAAAATTTGGCATTTTTTGATAAATTCTATCAAATTAAGCTTGTTTATGTATTTTGAACCATCTTCTGGGGCCATTTCTACGTTGTAATGGTATCAGATGAGTTTTTTGTTCGATCACAAAAGTTGGCTGCATTTGGAATGTTCCAGGTTTAGGACCCGTTGCTATTTTTTTTATTAACAGGATGATAAGTCCTTTCATTTGGCATACAATTTATCGTGCTACTCAATAAGGTATTTTTTTAAATCTTCAGGTACCCTAAAATTAAGGCAAATCACGAAAGTGATAAGTTTGGCTGATTAAACCTAATATATTTTGGAACTTTTTAATAAATTTCATCAAATTAAGCTTTTTTATGTCTTTTGAACCATCTTCGGGGCCATTTCTACGTTGTAATGGTATCCGATGAGTTTTATGTTCGATCACAAAAGTTGGCTGCATTTGGAATGTTCCAGGTTTAGGACCCGCTGCTATTTTTTTCTATTAACAGGATGATAAGTCCTTTCATTTAGCATACATCTTATCGTGCTGCTCAATAAGGTATTTTTTTAAATCTTCAGGTACCCTAAAATAAAACCAAATTGCGAAAGTGATAAGTTTGGGTGAATAAACCTAAAATATTTTGGCACTTTTTGATAAATTCTATCAAATTAAGCTTGTTTATGTCTTTTGAACCATCTTCTGGGGCCATTTCTACGTTGTAAAGGTATCAGATGAGTTTTTTGTTCGATCACAAAAGTTGGCTGCATTTGGAATGTTCCAGGTTGAGGACCCGCTGCTATTTTTTTCTATTAACAGGTTGATAAGTCCTTTCATTTGGCTTACATCTTATCGTGCCACTCAATAAGGTATTATTAAAAAAAAAGTATTTTCTATTACCTTAGCAACCAAAGACCTATAAAGTTTGTTGACTGTCATGTGTCACTGTGTGAAAAGATTTATCTATATAGTGAACGCGTTATGTGAATGTATATTTATTGTGTTGTTTTGTGTGTGTTCAGTGAGTGTGTGATCAGAAACTTTTGGACCTATCCGACGCTGCAAACAGCTACTCGTAAGTGGTATTTTTTTAAATCTTCAGGTACCCTAAAATTAAGCCAAATCACGAAAGTGATAAGTTTGGGTGAGTAAACCTAAAAAATTTGGCACTTTTTGATAAATTCTATCAAATTAAGCTTGTTTATGTATTTTGAACCATCTACTGGGGCCATTTCTACGTTGTAATCGTATCAGATGAGTTTTTTGTTCGATCACAAAAGTTGGCTGCATTTGGAATGTTCCAGGTTTAGGACCCGCTGCTATTTTTTCTTAGTAACAGGATGATAAGTCCTTTCATTTGGCATACATATTGTCGTGCTACTAAATAATGTATTTTTTTTCATCTTCAGGTACCCTAAAATTAAGCCAAATCACGAAAGTGATAAGTTTGAATGAGTAAACCTGAAATAATTTGGCACTTTTTGATAAATTTCATCAAATTAAGCTTGTTTATGTCTTTTGAACCATCTTCTGGGGCCATTTCTACGTTGGAATGGTATCAGATGAGTTTTTTGTTCGATCACAAAAGTTGGCTGCATTTGGAATGTTCCAGGTTTAGGACCCGTTGCTATTTTTTTTATTAACAGGATGATAAGTCCTTTCATTTGGCATACATTTTATCGTGCTACACAATAAGGTATTTTTTTAAATCTTCAGGTACCCTAAAATTAAGCCAAATCACGAAAGTGATAAGTTTGGGTGAGTAAACCTAATATATTTTGGCACTTTTTGATAAATTCCATCAAATTATGCTTGTTTATGTCTTTTGAACCATCTTCGGGGCCATTTCTACGTTGTAATGGTATCCGATGAGTTTTATGTTCGATCACAAAAGTTGGCTGCATTTGGAATGTTCCAGGTTTAGGACCGACTACCAATTTTTTTTATTAACAGGATGATTAGTACTTTCATTTGGCATTAGTTTCATCTTGCTACCCGATGAGGTATTTTTCGATATTTTCTGGCACCCTAAAATCAGGCTGCATTCCGAATTCCGAATGCTCCAGGTTTGGCTCATAGTGTTCCATACAAAAAGTCATAACTTTTTAAGGTGCTACCCCCTGTATTTGTCGAATCTTGCTACCCGATGAGGTATTTTCTGACTTTTTTTGGTACCCGAAAAGTTGGCTGCATTCCGAACGCTCCAGGTTTGGCTCATAGTGTCCCATACTTATACTATTATTTACTCTGTGCCCATACTAAAAGTCATAACTTTTTAAGGTGCTACCCCCTATATATGCCGAATCTTGCTACCCGATTAGGTAGGGTGACCTACCACCTAATCTTAGTCTAGGTAGCTTGCTACCTACGATGCGATGTGAGGCCCTTAATAAATACTTTTTCCGAAAACCATTTTGTGTTTTATTTCAAATACTAAAAAGTACATGTAGGTATTTTGCATTTTCAAAAACTTTAAAATACAAAATGCTTTGTGTCACTTTTTAACGTGTACGGGTGGTTCGAAAGAAAAGTGGTATAATCTGATATTACATTAGGTATAGATAGACTGGGCAAAGTAATAACGGGATGGTCTTCATGGTCTTAAATAACGTTCAATAGGTATGACAGAGAAGGGGCTATTATCGTTGGTCCTTGTCCTCTGACAAGACTATTCTCACATTGTGATTATTACTTACTACTAAAAATACAATACAGGGTGTAACAAAGACTGGTGATCCGTTTAGTCACATTCACCGCTAGGCTACGCGCGTAGCGCTACGCCGTAGCCGATAACATGGGTTTCCCGCTATGTAGCGAAAATGCTTCGTAGAGCCGTGACGACAACGTGTCGTCATTAGCAGTCAATGGGTTAAAGGCATAATTGGTATCGTGTTGCGAGTTGCGACATTTGCGACTAGGCCTTGGGTTTTCTGACCACCCGTCGCCGGCGGCCGGCGACCGACGCCATACAAAACATCGGATTCGATCGGATCTTTGTATGGCGTCGGTCGCCAGAAAACCCAAGGCCTAAGAAAAAATTAAATTAGATTTTTTTTTCGAAATTGCATGCGATACCGGCAGGTGTGTAGAGTGGGTATAACAAAATCGTGGGTAGTGCAGTAATAATTACCTACCTTACAGAATCCAACTTCACGCGCTGTCGATGTCTTCTTATCGTCATTCCCGTAACTTACGGTAAAATTTCCAAACCAATGAATAATGTAATGGCTGCTCTACATGATGGGCCATCATAGGGACGCAGATATACGTCAGAACGAGATCGCAATATCATTAGCTCCCTCTAACGCATAGCTGCGTCCCTATGATGGCCCATAATGTAGAGGAGCCATAATAGAGGTTTCCATGTGAGTATCTACGGACGACAGCAGCCGGTCCGTTGACATGACAGCAATGAGGTTTAGCGTATACATTAGTATCGAACGAGCGAAGCGAAGTTCTTACTATCAACTTCGGACACAACCGTCACCTGCCTACTTAATACAGGAAAAGTAGCATATTTTGGAGGCAAAATATGTACATCGATGAAACATTGTTTATTAATTTTATCTTGGCATTAGAAATGAGGATCTACCGAGTCCTATCAAAATCTAGTAGTCCTACCCCCATCGGGGGGTTATGTGATGATGATGATCGAGGGGGAAATTTTTTAATGCAAAAATAAATTTTCAAATGTCAACTTGTTGCACATCAATGGATAGGTCTTTAATAATAACATTAAGGTTTCTTGAGAAATTTTTTGAAATAGTAAATATTTACAGAAATAATGGCTTCGAAAGTCTAAAAAATTGTGTCCTCCCCTTCAAACTTTTGAACCATAAGTTAATAAAATATGAAAAAATCCAGGAAGATACGCCGTAACACTTGCTTTCTATGATATTAATTTAAACATCGGTTGAGCCATTTTTGAGTATTTGACCTTTTGAGCAATTTCCAAAAAGTTTTTCCTTATGTAGATACGCCCTCTTGGCATTAGTTTGTTCTTATTTCATCGAAGGTACGGAACCCTCTATTATGGTTGATCCGGCACGCATCTTTGTCGGTTTTTAAGCTCCCCGCCCCTATACCCCCCGGAAAGGGGTAGGATCCCTAAATTTTCGTAGGACTCAGCAGATCCTCATTTCTAGTGTCGAGATAAACTTATAACAAAGTTTCATTGATGTACTTACATAATTTGCCGCCAAACCGGCGTATATATATATGCTTATTTTGCCTGCACTAACTGGCTAGCTAGCTAGGACGTCTCGGATTTCGATGTCTTTCACCTTAGAGCTTTTAACCCTGAGTAGCCATGTCTGTCATTTTCTATACAAAAGAAGTCTCGATGATTTTTGCGGGGGAGGGGAACTTCAAATGTATGACTATTCGTACACACAACGCCTCACTATACACTTTTGAACGTTATTACAGCAGAATAAGGTTCAAAAGTGTATACCTAGTGAGGCGTTGACTGTACGTAACGTAACGTACTAATAGCCACGTCATATAAACGTCAGTCCACACAATAAATACCTATAACATGCCTATAACCACTGGTCATTATGTTTTCGGCAAAAGAGTACGCCTCGCCTGTCAGTGTCAATGGCTGCTCCGGTTGGTGGAATGCTCTACGGCTTTCACAGACTAGTTACTTAGAAGATAGAGATGGGCATTATTCGAATAATTTTTCATTTAAATAACCATTCGAATAAACAATCATTCGCCGTGAAATTATTCGCGAATAAATCATTCGACTCCCCTTTCGAATAATAGACGATTCATTCGTTATTTTATTCGAATAAATATTTTATTACACTTTCATAATTGCTATTAAACAGTAAACAGCAACTATAGCTTTTTTAAGGGTCAAAGGATTGTATCGCAGGTAGCCAGCCAGAAAGAGACGGTTACATGATATAGCGAGAAAATCATATATGTAACTAAATTTTCTTATCAATTGTGCACCTACGAGACAATTCGCTCATATCAATTTCACACTGATTAGTCATTTGCATAGCTCGGTCTTAACTAGTAGCATATCATAAACAATCTCTGTAACTAATATAAAAAACCGGCCAAAAGCATGTCGGGCCATGCTCAGTGTAAGGTTCCGTAGCAAACCGGCCTGTCACAAAAGGTTGTTTTTATTTGATACTTTGCGCTACTTAGGTCATTTACTATTCAGCACTTACGTCCTTTTTACTAGTCGTTTTTGAGTTATAACTAAAAAAATAGGTACAAAACCGATTTTATTCAATATAATTTTCCTAGAAATAACTTATTAGGCAAAAGTTAGATAGGGAAGGGGAGTGGACGACACCCTGTTTTAAATTTTCGCAGCTATTATTTACGACAGTATTAATTTTATCCAAAAACTGTATTGAAGTAAAAGACCCTTATTCTTTTTGAAAGACCTTAAACAATGATATCCCACATGACAGAGTTGGAGCGAAAAAAAATCATCCCCCCCCCACCCCCATTTTTTGTATAGGGGAGGAACCCTAATAAAAAATATTTTTCTAGTTTAGGGGCTAGGTCGCCTATGGTCAGTAACTACTAAGGTAAAACACACTAGTTGAAAAATAATATTTGGGATAGAAAAGCACCAAATACTTATTTTAATTGCCCTACTAACATATATTAATACTTTATTCGCAGATAATTTATTTCATAATTATTGGAATAAAAAAATTATTCGAATGAATTATTCTTCGAATAATTTTCGACGAGTAAATAGTGTCGAATGATCATTCGAACTTTTTATTCGTCATTCGCGAATAAAAGCATTTATTCTTATTCGTTATTCGTAAAAATAAAAAAACTGCATGTGAAAAATAAAAGTTTTCATTTTCATACAAAATGTATGGGAAAAGTTTTCCTCGATTTGTGGCTTTTCTAGGAGGAATTTTTTTTTGGTCCCATACAAGCTTTTGATCCTGGATAGGAATGGGATCGAATGGCCGTAAAATAAAAGTTTGGCAATTATGACCTTTTGCTCCCACCTGTATGTTTTTTCAGCCATCAAATATATCAGAGCAGCCAAGGTGCTCAATAATATCTGAGCATGTACTTTATCGCCTTGACAATACAGGCGTTGTTCAGATATTTGTGACTATACTGTACGTACTTATAATATAATAAGTCCATATTATACACCTAAACTAATAACGGAATGGAAACTAATAAAAAAGGCTGTTATATCATACGCCATACGATATGGCTGATAGCATGCGATCTATATACATTCTGGAAAAGTAGTTTCGGTTATAATGGTATCACAAGTCGCATTATTTTTCTGGAGGGTAACTATTAATTTTCTACTCCTATGAATACGATGGGTTTAATATTTCTAAAGAGAATTACTAACAAAATGAGTAAAGTATAATTTTATAAGTCGTTAATAGGTGGAAATATATCACAGATCAACACAACATGAAGTTGTATAAATACCAGTCTTACATCAGTCCACGCTGGAACCATCCTCCTTTGATTTAAGATAAGAATTTAGACTCCAATCTTTGCACTAACCATGGGTTAGCGCGTTTCAAACTCTAACGCAATAAAAGGGGTGTCCTAATTATAAGTCTTGTATGTGTATGTCCCTGGCATCTTAGCTCCCGAAGGGATAAAGCGATTTGCGTGTGGTTTTTAGTAACAGGACTTTTGATACAAGAATCAGTGGAAAAGATGCTCATAATGACTTAACATTAACAGGTTTAAGTAAATGTTATACGTTCAGTTACATATGGTATATCATGTGAGTGCAACCATTATAAATATTACAATTCATAGTGTTAGTATGTCCCCAAAATCTTTAATTTAATGCGTTTTTTCAGTTCAGCTCACACTTTCATTTTGCAAGAGGTGGAGCAACATGCTTGTAAAGTCCCAGTGTGAGTGTAAAAATTCAATATCAACAATCCCATGTTTACAGCACCTAGTATGTAGTTTTATTACCTACATACACACAATTTTAAGGTTGGAGTCTAAATTCTTATCAACTAAATTAAAACAGAATGATTTTGGTTTGATTTGCCTTATGGCATAAATAAGAATTTATAGAAAAATCTCTTCTCCTTCAGCCCTGCTGCAAGTTGCTTAAAAGTCCCATTAAAACACGGGTAAAATATTTCAATTAGTCCAAAACTGTAACAGTTGTCCGTCAAAAGGTTCATTATCACACACACCAATTTTATACTTTTAAACCAATAAAGTTCAAAGTTCAAACACAATTTTTATTTATTAGTGATAATCAATTATTTAATTTAATACATCGGTGGTGATACAGGTTTTACCGTCGGTCACGGTAAGATCTGTGTGAGTCGCGGTCGCGGCTCCGACCACGAGAACGGTCTGAGGTGCGCCACAGAAACTCATCCACTGAACGTTCATAAGACCTTTTATCATACACTAGCACTGAACGGGGGTAGTCTGCTAACGGCGCGTCATAGTAGCGCGGTGGAGGCGGCGGGGGCGGCGGAGGCAGCCCGTCGTATGAGGCGAGTGCGCCACTGAATCCTGGAGGAGGCACATATGGTAACGGTGGGAGCTGATGATGCATTGATCGCATATACTCGGCCACATATGCCTCTGCTGCTGCAGAACTACTGCTGCTGTAGCTATCCCGCCCGCGTGTAAACCACAGAGGCAGCCTATCACGCATATAGGGTGATGGAGACCTTCTCTTGTATGACCCAGAAGATAGTCTGTTCCTGGGAGGCATAAAAATCTTGCGCCTGCTCCTAGAGGATGTGTTTAGCCTTGCTCTGAAATTGGAACCTCTTGTCAACAGTGGGGCTCTATATGTTCTATAATTACCACCACTCTTTAAGTAAGCTTTTTTAGATGCCTCTTTGGACTTACGGAGTATTGGAGTCATTTCAATGCCTTCATCTTCTGGAAATAATCTGCATAATTCTTCAGCAACTTTCGGCTCAATTTCTTGGCCATCTCGTCCAATTTTTACAGGTTTGCCTTCATTCCAAGGGTTATACAGATGCAGAGTGCTACTGAAAGGCAATTCTTTACGGCAGATCCAGTCAACTTTAAATACACCATCCAATACTTTAGCAGATAGTCCTGGCGGCAGTACCCAGGATATAGGCGGCACGTCTCTTCTTGACTCGCTGCTCAGACGCGCAAATCCTGCAAACTTACCACTTTCCTTTACTGAAAATATTAGCAACACATTTCTCGACTCTCGATAAGCCTGGTTCAAATTTGCTTCATTTTGAGGCAAAGTCGACCATACACCTTTAGCTTTGGATAGTGTAATATTTTCAGCATTGTTTGACTTAATCAAAAAGAATCTTGTATCTCTGAATAAATAGTTCAGTTTCGTCATGTAATCATACGTCTTTGTTTTGTTATTAGTGGCTGTAATTCGGGTTCTTTTAGTTTGTATTGGAGAATGGCTTTCCGACTTGGTACGTTTACGATTAGCGCGTCTCTCTTTTGACTTGGAACTGGCGGTACTTATACTGGGAGAACTTGAATCACTTGAAGAAGAGCTGGATACTTCGCTGCGTGTGTCATAATCCTTTCCTTCCTCGAGTTGTTTCAGTTCCTCTCCTATTTCGGCCTCGACTTCACCAACGCCGAGATTCACGGCGTCCGTGTTATTGGATGCCTCCATTTTCAGTTACTGTATCACAAGCCAAGATCATGTAACTTTAAATTGCGAGTTCAAGTTAACATATTACGGAACAAATATGCTAGAATTTGTCTAGGAAAATAGAATGGAATGTTGGAGTGGTGTTATATTTTGATTATAAAGCACAATTACTATGTTTATAAAAGAAATAAATCTATAAAAACACCACCCACCACCTCGTTCCGCTGACCATAAACACGCAAGAATACAGATAATATAATAGAAGAAAAGAACGCAAATAAAAAATAAGATGGCGTATGGCTTCTACAATCGGCGCAATTTTGACACAAAACTCGCGCGCGATAAGTCGCTTAAGGCCTCTACAAACGTAAGTGACTAGTCACCTGCGATTTTTGACCCATCGATTGATTTCGTTGCACCTACCTAGACGGCAACATCTATCTCGAAATCGCGCGCGAATGTCGTGTTAACATGCCGATAGAGGTAATTATATTAATTTCGGCATCGTGTCGCCGGGAAATTATTGCCTGATAAATCGCCCGTGTAAGAGCACCTTTACGATCGAGCCGATTCGAGTAAAAAAATATTGGTTATGATCGAATGTCACCTGATTTTAGTTTCTGTAAGTTGGTCAATTATATTTGATCTGAAAAAGCCGCCTAACACAACTTAATACTCATGTCATGGGTTTCTCAACTTTTTATTGCTTTTTGTAGGTAAATAAGTTGGAACTGCCTGCAGCGTCTAAACAATAAATAGATCTAATCATGCATTATGTTCAAAAGTACCTCGAAAAATTACCTATACCTAAAGGAAGTGCTAAATCCGTTAATAATGGAACCAATATCTTCCTATACTGTAATTACTACAGCTTTTATTCTCAAAAGGTAAGAATTCATGAATCATCTCTCATCCTCACTAGATTATTTCTTATCATAAGATGACCTCGAGATATATATAATATGATCTCATGAGCGTCTGCAAATAATTAAACTTTAAAATTACTTGGGGATCTTTTGTTCATGCATTATTTTACAGGTTTTAATGGCATTGTACGAAAAAAAGGTAGAATTTGAACCGCTACTTCTGGATATAACCAAAGGAGAACAATATTCATCCTGGTTCTTGGATATTAACCCACGAGGAGAAATACCTGTACTTAAAGTGAACAATGATATCATTCCAGATTCAACAAGAATCCTTGATTACTTGGAGGACTATTTAGATCCAAGTATGTGATCATTGGCTTATAACTTTTATAGCATCATCAAGGTTAATGGAATGTCTGATTAATCATTTGGTTTTATTATAGAGCTTACTCCACTAATAAATGTGTCCACGGATAGAAAGGTTTTAAATAATATAAACAAATTCCGTGACCTGATAGACGCACTACCAGCAGGTGTTATCACTGTGGGTTCTTTCTTCCACCCTCAGTTGTGTGGCAGGCCTAAGTTGCCTTTCATTTTGCCTGTCAGAGAAGTCCTAAAAAGTGAGTAAAATAACTAATGTTTAACATTTTTAAATGCTTATTTTTAATAATATTTTTTTTTTAAGATAATAACATTATTAATAATTATTAATTCAACTAATTTATTACAGGTGGGGACTTAGGCAGTTCCAAAAACCTCAGAAAATTAGCTGAAGAAAATCCAAAGGCAAGAGGCATTCTGCTGTATAAAGCAGAAATTCAGGACAGAAAACATGAAATACTTACCAGTGAAGATGAATATTTAAAAGTGTTAAACATAGTGGACCAAGTCTTAGAACACGTGGAAGAACAGTTGAAAGAACAAAATGAAGGTAATTTGCATACAATTATTTACAATTTAGATGAATAGAAATATATTTACAATGTTTTATTTTCTATTTTTAGACACTTGGTTGTGCTGTGAACAATTTAGTATTGCTGATGTTGATTTGGCTATACTTTTGCATCGCTTGTGGGAACTTGGCCTTGAAGGCAGATTCTGGGCTCAAGGCAAACGTCCCCTCATAGAAAATTATTACCATCGTGTCCAACAAAGAGAGTCATTTAAGAAGACCATACCAACTTTGCCGTTCCATATAAAGATGATTGTCACATCCCAACCCCCGGCTTATGTTGGTGCAGCTGGGGCAGCTTCACTGGGCATTGTCATTGCAGTATTATATGTTTTCAGAAAACTTCTTCGCTAGTTAATGATTAGGATGCTAGGGAAACTTTAAAAAATATTTATATCAAAAACAGTATTAGTAGTTTGTAAAAGAACTTTTATTTCTTAAATAATTTATTTAAAAACAATAAATAGTTGTCAAAGTGATATCTTTTTGATTTAATGTAGAATAGTGCAAATTTGAAAAAAATTACTGCTTTTAGTAAATATCATTGTATCTTGCACACTACACCCAGTTCACCTAATCTACTAATATCAAGATTGTTTACTTGAATCCAGGTACCTTACCCTTGAAATATAAAATTACATTAATCCCTTAAAATGCTACAACCATACTAACTACTTGAGACAAACCTATAGTAATGCATGTTGTCTCGATTACTATCTCAAATTTCATAGATTATCTTTTTTCCTCTGATCCAGCCTCCGTGGTCTCCTGTACTCTGTTGATCGGCATTCCCATAAAATGTTTACCATTTGTAGTGCTTCGTTTTCTGAATGTAGGAGTTGCTGTCAGTTTTGTTTTGTTGTACTTGAACATGCCATCTCCAGGTAGATTTGGAAATACATTTGGTATTGTATACCAAACTCTATATGTCACAAACCATGTGAATATAGCTATTACACCGCTAATGAATTTCTCAACCATTATATGGTAATAAAGAATTGTAGATACAAGCATCACATCCCACAATATTTGCAGCACAGTTGTTGCAATCAAAAATCCTCTTACATAGGGGGTCCATTTTTCATAAGATGATCTTACTACCTCTAATTCCTCAGCAGATATTTTTCTTAGAGGATTCATGCTTACAGATTTATCGTCTATACTTCGTGCATGTTTCTCATCCCTGATGTAATCTTTTATTCTTTCCCATCCATTTATGGCTCTGGCTTCTTCTATCATCACTAAGCTTGAATATATGAGAATGAAACAATGACCAGATATATCAAATCCATTCCAAAAGCCCCCATTTTTTAAACACATTACTTTATTATCTACATTCTTCATATTGCAACGTCCATATTTAGTTTCAATAATATTAAATATCATTGTCCACGCGTACCAAAAAAAGGTAGCAATCGCCAATCTTGACAAGTGTGCTGTAGCTATAAGTTTTCTATTCCCACAACAAGTGGTATAGGATGTTAATAAAACGTAGGGCACCGTCATAAATAATGTCCAAAACCATCCAATTTTGACAAAATATTGGTTGAACATGTTATCACTCCTCGAAAAATATGTTTTAGGAAACGTTAGACTGTCCGCCATAAGTGAAATCAAGAAAAGAGCTCCTAAATAAACTGCTATTTTTAAATTGGTGTCGAAGAACAGTACCTTCTTGCAAATGTGCACTATCATTAAAACGAGAACTTCCAAAATAGATGACGCTTCTCGGGTAGGTTTAGTACCTTTACTGTCAAAAGATTCATTTTGAAAATTGTAATTCATTCGGGAATTTTTGTAATTACTACTACTTCTACTCGTCATGATTCAGAAGTCGAATAAAACTCGTTTAGTTTTTGTTACTCTCATCTCCGTCAGAATCGTCAAGACACTGTCTTTATAGGTTAACCAGAGACAATATTCCTTATGTCATTTTTTTACTTTCCATGTCGTTCGTTTGCAGTGCAGTGTTGCCAGAATATGGACTGGTCTTTAATTAAGGGTCACAACACACCTAGCGGAATTCCTCGCGGAAGTAGCGGAAATTTGTCTATGGTAACAGATTTTTTGTATCGAAGCCATAGACAAATTTCCGCTACCATAGACAAATTTCCGCTACTTCCGCTAATTCCGCGAGGAATTCCGCTAGGCGTGTTGTGACCGTAAGGGACTATACTCGCCGCATAGATATACCACCCATAGATCTGACACGGAACTAATAATACCAAGATAGAACGGGATGGTCTTATTACACTTTCAATAGATACGGCAGAGAGGTGCTATTATCGTTGGTCCTTGTCATAGTTTCTATTACCCTCCACGCGTTACTTCTAAGAGTGGAGGGTAACAAACAGATATAATGCGCGATTTCTTCAAGAATTTCTGTGATTGCTACGAGAAAAGCTGTTAGTTTTCCTAGAAAGTTGTGTCGGCTATGGAAAAGATTGGTAAATTGTTCTGTTTTATGCTGTAGAAGTGATTATGGGCATCTATATATCTATCCCATACGGGGGTACACGTGTGCGGTCTCTAGTTAATGCTTGCTTTGAGACTCGCCGCGATATGGCGCCAATAGTGCTGGAGCCGCGCCTACAAGAAATTTATCAAAAAAATTACCAGTTTTCTTCCATATAGCGTTGTAGAGCCCGTCTCGGAGATCACGAAAACATAAAAGCGGTATTACACATTGCAACCTGCAGGGCCCAATCTGTCAGGTTGGAAGGTGTAATTGAAGGTAGGGCCCGTAGGGAGCTGAAGGAGGGGTAGGAAGAGGCAGGGTACACAACAGATTGGGCCCTGCAGGTTGCAATGTGTAATACCGCTTTAAGTCTTAAAGGTCTTAAATGGCCACAAGTATGTATGGCGTCAAGTTGAAAATACAATTTTTTGGCCTAAATTTATCAACGAGTCGGACGATTCAAATTTTGACATATGATTTGGCCCGCATCAAGTAGCCTACATACCAATTTTAAGACCATTCTGGTGGGCGCATAAGATTTTAAGACCTGTTAAAGTTACAATTTTTTGGCCTAAATTTATCAACGAGCCGGACGCTCCAAATTTTGACAGTAGTTAAAGGACCCAGTCAACAAACCAAATCCCAATTTTAAGACCATTCTAGTGGGCGCATAAGATTTTAAGACCATTATAAGAAATAGTCGATTTCATAGAAAAAATAGCAAATTATTGCAAATTCGCTTTAAAAATTTATTAACTGGCACAAACACAACTGCATATTCATATTTAAGTGTCTCGTAACTAAAAATGCCGTAAAAGTATACCGCAATAACTCAAAAACTAGAGAAATTCGTCTTGGCAGTACTTTAGCCACGGGGGTCTTAAATCACGAAAAATATTATTCATTTTAAACTTTATGGCATAAAATATGATTGGAAAAGCCAGACATAATGCCTATAGGCATTTTCTACCAGTCGCTCATAACTCTAAACTGATAAGCGTCAAGTCAGATGCACTGACAATATATTACTGACAGTATAAAATACATAAATGTATTTTAAATCCTACCGTTCCAAATGTTGACTAACGGTTTAGCCCACTTCAAATAACCTACATACCCATTTTAAGACCAACCCGGTAGGCGCATAAGATTTTAAGACCAGTTGAAATTGCAATTTTTCGACCTAAATTTATCAACGAGCCGGACGCTCCAAATTTTTACGCTTTTTAAAGGACCCATTCAACAAACCGAATCCCAATTTTAAGACCATTCTGGTGGGCGCATAAGATCTTAAGACCATTTTAAGAAATAAACGATTTCATAGAAAACCGGCCAAGAACATGTCGGGCCATGCTCAGTGTAGGGTTCCGTAAACTGAGACCATTAATTCAAAAGGTCGTTTCTTACGGGAAATTTGGCGGCGCATACGTCATTTTTTCTTACGTCCTTTCAGTATGGGTTGTGGTGTAGTATATAATTAGTACGTAAGCATTGCCTATATAAACGTGTATCTTGCCTAACTTCAGCCAGAATAAATCCTATATTCATCGAAGCTGTTGTTTCACTATCGCCGTCCGTACATGGCGACCCTGCCTTTTAAGGCAGCGACCTCGGGTTCGCGAGTGCAATGTGAGGACTAAATAAAATAGAGGACTAATGTTAGTAAGTTATGTCTGCAGCCGAATCAGTGTTGTGTTAATAATCGAACAATGCCAGTGAGACTATAGCCCAACGGTTATTTACACGGTTTCACTCGTTATTCCTGTTAAGATGGGGTCAGGCACGTCCAGACCACAGGAAGTAATCATCGCTCAGACGGCGTCTGGAGGAAGCAATGAAGCAAATGCCACAGTAAAGGATTTGGCCTTCCATGTCAGCAATACAAATATTATCCTGCTGACCATACTCGCCATTATTTGCTTGGTTCTCGTGTTCGGGCTGTACAAGATGTATTTGAGATGCCATAAGAAGATGATCCGGAGGGAAGTTAACGGCCAGGTGGCCTTCAGGCGATCATTTGGACTAGGAAGGAAGACCGTGCCGGAGGCGGAGGAAGCTTAAAGGCATTTTTACGGCGTTTTCACGTGTACGTGACCAGGAGAAGCAGACGGCGCAATTAAAGTAATTGCGATAAAAGTGAAGTGCGTAATGTTTGAAATGTGAGTTAGTAGATTTAATAATATATAGAATAGATTATTTTAGAATAGATATAAAGACTTTCATATTCCTAGAGTGCAGTGCAATGCTCCAAGAGCTTATAGATTTATATAATGAACTATACCAATTTAAACAAAATCTATTAAAATTAAAAATTGAAAAACGGACAGAAGAAAAGTTAAAAGAAAAGCTGACAGTAGCAAATAAGTTATATGATACGTTTTTAAAATGTACGGCAGTAGTAGATATTAATATTTTAAAGGGTGATATAAACCAGGAAACAATAGAATCTATTAACGAAATACGTAGTAAATTTGAGATTGTCTACAGTAAAATACGACAATTTTGTACGAGCAGCCATATTGTAAAAACAAGCACCATGGAGAAATTCGACCTTAAAACGGCGGTTCATCTCTTACCTATTATGACTGGGGAAGAAGATATTACTAAAAAGCTAATCGATGCCATTGAGCTCTATAGGTCGATGTTAGAACAAGACAGTATTCCGAAATTAATTAATTTCGTGCTTAAGACACGTTTGTCCGAAAGTGCTAAATTGCGAATGGCACAGTCATATTCAGATTGTAGAGCTCTTATTTCTGATCTTAAAAATAATTTCTTGACCAAAAAATCAAGTACAGCTATACACTATAGTTTGATGCAAGCCAAACAGCATTCCCTTTCTTTAGACGAATTCGGTACTAAAATTGAGCAATTATTTGTTGACTTAACAGTTTCTCAAGCCGACGGTGACGAAAGTACATACAAGGTACTAAAACCTATTAACGAGAAATTACCAATAAAAAGGTTCACCGACGGATTGCGGAACCCTACTTTAAGAATTATACTTTCAGCTAGGAATCCGCCAACATTAAAGGACGCGATTCAAGCCGCAAAAGACGAGGAGATCTCTTCCACAAGTGGGAGCAGCGAAACTTCAATCTTCGTCAACCGAAGGGGCTTTCCAGGTCAGTACCGTTCACGCGCAGGCCGCGGCAGCTTCAGTAGCTGGCGCAGAGGAACGCCTAACAATACAGGGATGCGGTATTCTTTCGATAGGAACAGGACCGAACGAGGTAACTATAATCAGAGTGGAACCGGGCAGAGTTTTGATAATCCGAATCGAGGATTCTATAGACATAGGTCCGAAAACTCTCTCAACCGTGGGTCCAGGAATCAGCCAAATGTATATGTAGCTGAAGAACAAGAACCACAGCCTACGACGTCGAACGAAAATCGGGAAAGTTCAAACCCACCACAAAACCCGACTTACGAATTTTTTCGTCCCTAACTCGACATACGCGTTCAAATACGATAGTTCGCTAGAAATTATAATTGGAGACGACACGTTTCAGCTGTTAGCAGATACCGGCGCTGCCATATCGGCCGTGAAATATGAAACCGTCTTACAGCTAAATATTCCAATCCAAAACGAAGTCGTCACTATAAACGGCATTGGCGGCGACACATATACAGAAGGTTTTGTTTACATTCAGTTTAGTTTACATGGACATCGTATGTGTCATAAATTCCACGTACTCCGAAACTTATCTTGCGGTCCTAGTGGAATATTAGGACGAGATTTTTTACGTAAATATAATTCAATAATTGACTATGAGCGGAATACGTTAACTTTAGATATAAGTAATATTGGGAAACTAACGGTCCCCTTACAGTTAGGATTTTTGGAAGCAAATAACTACTTAACTATACCGCCAAGGTGTGAAAAAATATATTTAATAGACACAGAATTTATCGAAGATTGTATGGTAATATCAAATGAACTTTGTAATGGTGTTTTTGTGGCAGGAGGACTATGTACACCTAAAGCAGGGAAGATACCAATTCAATTAATGAACACACGAGATACAGAAGTACAGCTTAGTTATTTCAGGCCCGAAATAAGAAGTATTAGAGAGTATACTGTTTGTACATTCGAAGATACGCAAGTTAACGGCGCTAGGGTGCGTAAAATGTTTTCACTGTTGGAATTATCACATTTAAATAAAGAAGAAAGAACTTCAATTCAAAATATTGAATAATAACACAAAATATTAAATAATTTTATATTTTTTGAATGATAATTGAGATAATTTATTTCAATATAGTTTTCATTGAAGGTACTCATTAGGCCTCAGTTTCATGATTTTTTTCAAAATTTTAGGATCCACGATTCAAAAGTTAGATGGGCGGGGACGCTCTGTTTTAAACTTTCGGAGCTTTTATTTCCGAAAGTATTAGTTTTATCTAAAAACTGTTCTAGAAGACCCCAATTCTTTTTAAAAGACCTATCCAACGATACCCCACACAACTTCAACCCCCACTTCACGTGTACGAGAGGTACCCTAACAAAATATATTTTTCACGTTTTTATTCTACCGTTTTGTCGGCTTGGTTAATGCACATATTCAAACCAAATTTCAGCTTTCTAGTGCTAACGGTCACTGAGCTAGACCGCGGACGGACGGACGAACGGACGGACGGACGGACATGGCGAAACTATAAGGGTTCCGTTTTTGCCATTTTGGCTACGGAACCCTAAAAAGTACCAAATTATTGTAAATTCGCTTTAAAAATTATTCAACTATCACAAACACAACTGCATATTAATATTTAAGTGTCTCGTAACTAAAGATGCCGTAAAAGTATACCGCAATAAGTCGAAAACTGGATAAATTCGTCATAGCAAAACTTTAGTCACGGGGATCTTAAATCACTAAAATTATTATTAATTTTAAACTTAATGGCTCAAAACATTATTTAAAATGCTGGATGTAATTCCTATAGGCATTTTCTACCAGACGCTCATAACCCTAAACAGACAAGCGTCAAGTTCGGTGCACTGAGAATATTGAGTGAATTTGTTGAATTTGAAGCGGTAGGCTCGTTGATAAATTAAGCCCAAATCATTTAAACTGGTCTTAAAACCTTATGCGCCCACCGGAATGGTCTGTCTTAAAATGGGTATGTAGGTTATTTGAAGTGAACTAAGCCGTGTGTCAAAATGTGGAACAGTAGGATTAGAAATAAATTTACGTAATTTTTTCAGTCAGTTACGACAGTTACATATCCTCAGTGAACCGAACTTGACGTTTATCAGTTGAGGATTATGAGCGTAACTGACTTGACTAAAGTACTGCTATGAAGAATTTCTCCAGTTTTTGACTTATTGCGGTATGCTTTTACGGCATTTTTAATTACTAGACCCTTAAATTTGAGATTTGGTTTGTTGAATGGGTCCTTTAACTACTGTCAAAATGTAAAGCGTCCGGCTCGTTGATAAATTTAGGTCAAAAAATTGCAATTTCAACTGGTCATAAAATCTTATGCGCCTACCGGGTTGGTCTTAAAATGGGTATGTAGGTTATTTGAAGTGGGCTAAACCGTTAGTCAACATTTGGAACGGTAGGATTTAAAATACATTTATGTATTTTATACTGTCAGTAATATATTGTCAGTGCATCTAACTTGATGCTTATCAGTTTAGAGTTACGAGCGACTGGTAGAAAATGCCTATAGGCATTATGTCTGGCTTTTCAAATCATATTTTGTGCCATAAAGTTTAAAATGAATATTATTTTTGTGATTTAAGACTCCCGTGACTAAAGTACTGCCAAGACGAATTTCTCCAGTTTTTGAGTTATTGCGGTATACTTTTACGGCATTTTTAGTTACGAGACACTCAAATATAAATATGCAGTTGTGTTTGTGCCAGTTAATTAATGTTTAAAGCGAATTTACAACAATCAGCTCTTTTTTCTATGAAATCGACTATTTCTTAAAATGGTCTTAAAATCCTATGCGCCCACCAGAATGGTCTTAAAATTGGGATTTGGTTTGTTGACTGGGTCCTTTAACTATTCTTAATCTACATAAATGAACTTCCTAAAATCACAACCCACAAAGTAGTACTGTTTGCTGACGACGTACATAAATGAACTTCCTAAAATCACAACCCACAAAGTAGTACTGTTTGCTGACGACGTATCTCTATTATTTCAATATACATACTATAATTTCAACTCATATATAGAAGAAACATTTAATTCAGTAACACATTGGCTACATGACCACAACCTCCTAACTAATAATAACAAATCAAAAATCATTCAATTCGGACCCTGGCAAAAAGAACCTCTTAATTTGCAGACCGTATCCGCTAAACTAAATATCGAAGAGGTCACCGATTGTACTTTGCTAGGTCTTACGCTAGATAGCAACCTAAACTGAAAGGGACATGTTGCACAGTTGGTATGTAAATTGTCACGATTTATTTATGCACTGGGCATATTAAAAAGTAACACCAGCCTAGAGTGCGCGTTGGCAGCTTACCATGCGCAAGCAGTTGCATGGATGCGCTACGGGATCCTACTGTGGGGCCATAGCAGCGAAGCTCGGCGCCTATTTTTAAAGCAAAAAAACTGCGTTCGAATCCTGGCAAATATCAACCTACCCAATAGCTCCAAACCTCACTTTAAAAAACTAAATCTTCTAACCCTTCCCTGTCTTTACATTCTAGAAATCTCCATTTTTATCCGTAAAAATATACACCTGTTTAAATATTGCCGAAATGCTCGACGTCAGCAATATCTTGAATTACCCGAACCAAAATCAGAAATGTACAAAAACAGTCCCTATTATAGAGCCATAACATTATACAATCATATCCCAACCTGTTTAATAGCGGTATTACACATTGCAACCTGCAGGGCCCAATCTGTTGTGTACCCTGCCTCTTCCTCCCCTCCTTCAGCTCCCTACGAGCCCTACCTTCAATTACACCTTCCAACCTGACAGATTGGGCCCTGCAGGTTGCAATGTCTAATACCGCTTTAAAAGATGCAAAAACAAACGCGATTTTTATAAATAGTTTTAAAAGTATGCTGGTCAATAAATGTTATTACTCCGTAGACGAGTATATGGAAGATAAATTGTAATATGCAACAACCAGAATGTAGTTTATAAGTATTTAGAGTAGGTACTAAATGGTGATTGCACTAGTTTTAGATATTATTGTGTTAAACTTCATTGTTATTTTTACTTAAATGTTTATAATTTCATATTGTTACAAAGTTCCTGTATCACAGTGTGACAAGAAGCCTGATTTTTGGAGATGTTCTGTTATGTTATGTTAAAAACCGGTAGCCTAGACCAATACAATGCCATGACTAAAGCTCCCGATTGTCAAAAGTTACTGCTTTTGTAATAAAAAAATATTGAAAATCATCTTTGCTTTAACCGGGTTTTATTACAAATATAAAAAACGAGGAACTTATAAGTTTTAGATTAATATATAAAAAAAAATCGAATACAAATTTTAAAAGACTTCCATTTCTAATAATTGGAACACGCAATAAGTGAATCATTTCGAAGTTATTAATATTTTTTGAATACACATTTTTATTTTCTTTCTCGGATACTACTCGACATTATACTTTAATTACTAAACATAAAAATAGCATTCTATTTCTCCTACAAGTTATAAAAATATAGGAACGGTATTGCGTGGACTATCAAACTCATCAACAAAGTTATGTTATATCCGGATTACCCGGTTTCAGGGTTGGCACTAACAAGTTAAAACAGTTTTTTTATTGGATACAATTTGTTATATAGGCGTGTTTATCGTTGCATTGTCTTCGAAATGAAATGAATGATATGGAACGAATGGCATAAAAAAAAGTTTGTCAAAAATGACCGTTTTCTCGCACCCTGTATGTTTCTTGCAAAATGTGTAAACACGAATCTTCGTTAATTTGAAATCGAGATAAGGTCTATTAAGACCATTTTTGCGTAGCAACACGGGATCTGGTAACTGCCCTCCCTGACCAAAAAAAAAAATCATCCTGTACACATATTACATAATGTAATGAAAATCAAGCGGTGGTTTTACTTTTGATGAGGGCACCATTTTATTCAGTTTCAACCGACTTGAAGATTTTGAAGGAGGACTTTGTTGTTGTTGTTTTTTTTTTGCATCTTTTTAAATGTATGTTCGTCAATTATCCAAGCAGGGCCGGCCCGTCCATATAGGCGAACTAGGCGATCGCCTAAGGCGCTCGTGTTAGGGGGGCGCCAAACGGCGGCATCGAAAAAAAATTATAGTAATGGAGGTCGTCAAGTAAACCGTTTGTCAATATTTTAAATTTTTGTATAACTGATAAATTGGTTACGTTGTCAACACACTCGGAGAAGTCGTTAGCATTAGCAGTGCAGCGTGTACAAATAAAATCTTTGGTACATAAGGTAAGTCCAGTAATTTACATCTGTCCACTTGTTTGGCGCATCGTTGATGTACCCACATATGGCATTGTATCACACTGAACCCAATTAGTAGAACCTTCTGTCATCGACCCGCGCTCACAGTATAAACAGTTAACTATTACTTGGTTGTCTGGTGAGGGTATGTCTAGAGCTGGACACATATTATGTATGGAAATGTTTCTCTCTAGTAATACAAGAAGATACATCACTGGAAATTCTTTCAACGTAAATTTGTTACGTACCGTTAGCGGTTAAGTCATTTTCGAGTTATCCTTCTGTTTTAGGGTTCCGTAGCACAGTGTGACAAGAAGCCTCATTTTTGGAGATGTTCTGTTTATGTTAAAAACCGGTAGCCTAGACCAATACAATGCTATGACTAAAGCTCCCGGTTGTCAAAAGTTACTGCTTTTGTAAATTTTTTTTATTGAAAATCATCTTTGCTTTAACCGGGTTTTATTACAAATATAAAAAACGAGGAACTTATAAGTTTTAGATTAATATATAAAAAAAAATCGAATACAAATTTTAAAAGACTTCCATTTCCAATAATTGGAACATGCAATAAGTGAATCATTTCGAAGTTATTAATATTTTTTGAATATACATTTTTATATTTTTTCTCGGAAACTACTCGATATTATACTTTAATTACTAAACATAAAAATAGCATTCTATTTCTCCTACAAGTTATAAAAATATAGGAACGGTATTGCGTGGACTATCAAAGTTATCAACAAAGTTATGTTATATCCGGATTACCCGGTTTTAGGGTTGGCACTAACAAGTTAAAACAGTTTTTTTATTGGATACTATTTGTTATATAGGCGTGTTTATCGTTGCATTGTCTTCGAAATGGGAACGAATGGCATAAAAAAAAGTTTGTCAAAAATGACCGTTTTCTCGCACCCTGTATGTTTCTTGCAAAATGTGTAAACACGAATCTTCGTTAATTTGAAATCGAGATAAGGTTAGACTAAGATTAGATGGTAGTGCACCCTACCTAATCGGGTAGCAAGATTCGGCATATATAGGGGGTAGCACCTTAAAAAGTTATGACTTTTAGTATGGGACACTATGAGCCAAACCTGGAGCGTTCGGAATGCAGCCAACTTTTCGGGTACCAAAAAAAGTCAGAAAATACCTCATCGGGTAGCAAGATTCGACATATACAGGGGGTAGCACCTTAAAAAGTTATGACTTTTTGTATGGAACACTATGAGCCAAACCTGGAGCATTCGGAATGCAGCCTGATTTTAGGGTGCCAGAAAATATCGAAAAATACCTCATCGGGTAGCAAGATGAAACTAATGCCAAATGAAAGTACTAATCATCCTGTTAATAAAAAAAATTGGTAGTCGGTCCTAAACCTGGAGCATTTCAAATGCAGCCAACTTTTGTGATCGAACAAAAAACTCATCTGATACCATTACAACGTAGAAATGGCCCCAGATGATGGTTCAAAAGACATAAACAAGTTTAATTTGACAGAATTTATCAAAAAGTGCCAAAATATTTCAGGTTTACTCACCCAAACTTATCACTTTCGTGATTTGGCTTAATTTTAGGGTACCTGAAGATTTAAAAAAATACCTTATTGAGTAGCACGATAATATGTATGCCAAATGAAAGGACTTATCATCCTGTTAATAGAAAAAAAATAGCAGCGGGTCCTAAACCTGGAACATTCCAAATGCAGCCAACTTTTGTGATCGAACAAAAAACTCATCTGATACCATTACAACGTAGAAATAGCCCCAGAAGATGGTTCAAAAGACATACACAAGCTTAATTTGAAGGAATTTATCAAAAAGTGCCAAAATATATTAGGTTTACTCACCCAAACTTATGACTTTCGTGATTTGGCTTAATTTTAGGGTACCTGAAGATTTAAAAAAATACCTTATTGAGTGGCACGATAAGATGTAAGCCAAATGAAAGGACATATCATCCTGTTAATAAAAAAATATAGCAACGGGTCCTAAACCTGGAGCATTCCAAATGCAGCCAACTTTTGTGATCGAACAAAAACTCATCTGATACCATTACAACGTAAAAATGGCCCCAGAAGGTGGTTCCAAAGACATAAACAAGCTTAATTTGATAAAATTTATCAAAAAGTGCCAAATTTATTAAGTTTACTCACCCAAACTTATCACTTTCGTGATTTGGCTTAATTTTAGGGTACATGAAGATTTAAAAAAATACCTTATTGAGTGGCACGATAAGATGTAAGCCTAATGAAAGGACTTATCATCCTATTAATAGAAAAAAATAGCAGCGGGTCCTAAACCTGGAGCATTCCAAACGCAGCCAACTTTTGTGATCGAACAAAGACCCATCTGATACCATTACAACGTAGAAATGGCCCCAGAAGATGGTTCAAAAGATATAAACAAGCTTAATTTGATAGAATTTATCAAAAAATGCCAAATTTTTTAGGTTTACTCACCCAAACTTATGACTTTCGTTATTTGGCTTAATTTTAGGGTACCTGAAGATTCAAAAAAATACTTTATTGAGTAGCACGATAAAATGTATGCCAAAAGAAAGGACTTATCATCCTGTTAATAAAAAAAATTAGCAATGGGTCCTAAACCTGGAGCATTCCAAATGCAGCCAACTTTTGTGATCGAACAAAAAACTCATCTGATACCATTACAACGTAGAAATGGCCCCAGAAGGTGGTTCCAAAGACATAAACAAGCTTAATTTGATAGAATTTATAAAAAAGTGCCAAATTTATTAGGTTTACTCACCCAAACTTATGACTTTCGTGATTTGGCTTAATTTTAGGGTACATGAAGATTAAAAAAAATACCTTATTGAGTGGCACGATAAGATGTAAGCCAAATGAAAGGACTTATCATCCTGTTAATAGAAAAAAATAGCAACGGGTCCTAAACCTGGAGCATTTCAAATGCAGCCAACTTTTGTGATCGAACAAAAAACTCATCTGATACCATTACAACGTAGAAATGGCCCCAGAAGGTGATTCCAAAGACATAAACAAGCATAATTTGATAGAATTTATAAAAAAGTGCCAAATTTATTAGGTTTACTCACCCAAACTTATGACTTTCGTGATTTGGCTTAATTTTAGGGTACATTAAGATTAAAAAAAATACCTTATTGAGTGGCACGATAAGATGTAAGCCTAATGAAAGGACTTATCATCCTATTAATAGAAAAAAATAGCAGCGGGTCCTAAACCTGGAGCATTCCAAATGCAGCCAACTTTTGTGATCGAACAAAAAACTCATCTGATACCATTACAACGTAGAAATGGCCCCAGAAGATGGTTCAAAAGACATAAACAAGCTTAATTTAATGGAATTTATCAAAAAGTGCCAAAATATATTAGGGTTAATCACCCAAACTTATGACTTTCGTGATGTGGCTTAATTTTAGGGTACCTAAAGATTTAAAAAATACCTTATTGAGCAGCACGATAAGATGTATGCCAAATGAAAGGACTTATCATCCTGTTACTAAAAAAAAATAGCAGCGGCTTCTAAACCTGGAACATTCCAAATGCAGCCAACTTTTGTGATCGAACAAAAAACTCATCTGATAAGCCAAATCACGAAAGTGATAAGTTTGGGTGAGTAAACCTAATATATTTGGCACTTTTTGATAAATTCCATCAAATTAAGCTTGTTTATGTCTTTTGAACCATCTTCTGGGGCCATTTATACGTTGTAATGGTATCAGATGAGTTCTTTGTTCGATCTCAAAAGTTGGCTGCATTTGAAATGTTCCAGGTTTAGGATCCGCTGCTATTTTTTTCTATTAACAGGACGATAAGTCCTTTCATTTGGCTTACATCTTATCGTGCCACTCAATAAGGTATTTTTTTTAATCTTCAGGTACCCTAAAATTAAGCCAAATCACGAAAGTGATAAGTTTGGGTGAGTAAACCTAATATATTTTGGCACTTTTAAATAAATTCCATCAAATTAAGCTTGTTTATGTCTTTTGAACCATCTTCTGGGGCCATTTCTACGTTGTAATGGTATCAGATGAGTTCTTTGTTCGATCACAAAAGTTGGCTGCATTTGGAATGCTCCAGGTTTAGGACCCGCTGCTATTTTTTTCTATTAACAAGATGATAAGTCCTTTCATTTGGCTTACATCTTATCGTGCCACTCAATAAGGTATTTTTTTTAATCTTCAGGTACCCTAAAATTAAGCCAAATCACGAAAGTGATAAGTTTGGGTGAGTAAACCTAATATATTTTGGCACTTTTTGATAAATTCTATCAAATTAAGCTTGTTTATGTCTTTGGAACCACTTTCTGGGGCCATTTCTACGTTGTAATGGTATCAGATGAGTTTTTTGTTCGATCACAAAAGTTGGCTGCATTTGGAATGTTCCAGGTTTAGGACCCGCTGCTATTTTTTTCTATTAACAGGATGATAAGTCCTTTCATTTGGCATACATATTAGCGTGCTACTCAATAAGGTATTTTTTAAATCTTCAGGTACCCTAAAATTAAGCCAAATCACGAAAGTGATAAGTTTGGGTGAGTACACCTAATAAATTTGGCACTTTTTGATAAATTCTATCATATTAAGCTTGTTTATGTCTTTTGAACCATCTTCTGGGGCCATTTCTACGTTGTAATGGTATCAGATGAGTTTTTTGTTCGATCACAAAAGTTGGCTGCATTTGGAATGCTCCAGGTTTAGGACCCGTTGCTATATTTTTTTATTAACAGAATGATAAGTCCTTTCATTTGGCATACATTTTATCGTGCTTCTCAATAAAGTATTTTTTTTAATCTTCAGGTACCCAAAAATTAAGCCAAATCACGAAAGTCATAAGTTTGGGTGAGTAAACCTAATATATTTTGGCACTTTTTGATAAATTCCTTCAAATTAAGCTTGTTTATGTCTTTGGAACCACCTTCTGGGGCCATTTCTACGTTGTAATGGTATCAGATGGGTTTTTTGTTCGATCACAAAAGTTGGCTGCATTTGGAATGTTCCAGGTTTAGGACCCGCTGCTATTTTTTTCTATTAACAGGATGATAAGTCCTTTCATTTGGCATACATATTATCGTGCTACTCAATAAGGTATTTTTTTAAATCTTCAGGTACCCTAAAATTAAGCCAAATCACGAAAGTGATAAGTTTGGGTGAGTAAACCTGAAATATTTTGGCACTTTTTGATAAATTCTGTCAAATTAAGCTTGTTTATGTCTTTTGAACCATCTTCTGGGGCCATTTCTACGTTGTAATGGTATCAGATGAGTTTTTTGTTCGATCACAAAAGTTGGCTGCATTTGAAATGCTCCAGGTTTAGGACCGACTACCAATTTTTTTTATTAACAGGATGATTAGTACTTTCATTTGGCATTAGTTTCATTTTGCTACCCGATGAGGTATTTTTCGATATTTTCTGGCACCCTAAAATCAGGCTGCATTCCGAATGCTCCAGGTTTGGCTCATAGTGTTCCATACAAAAAGTCATAACTTTTTAAGGTGCTACCCCCTGTATATGTCGAATCTTGCTACCCGATGAGGTATTTTCTGACTTTTTTTGGTACCCGAAAAGTTGGCTGCATTCCGAACGCTCCAGGTTTGGCTCATAGTGTCCCATACTAGAAGTCATAACTTTTTAAGGTGCTACCCCCTATATATGCCGAATCTTGCTACCCGATTAGGTAGGGTGCACTACCACCTAATCTTAGTCTAGGTCTATTAAGACCATTTTTGCGTAGCAACACGGGATCTGGTAACTGCCCTCCCTGACCCAAAAAAAATTCATCCTGTAGGTACACATAGTACATAATGTAATGAAAATCAAGTGGTGGTTTTACTTTTGATTGAGGGCACCATTTTATTCAGTTTCAACCGACTTGAAGATTTTGAAGGAGGACTTTGTTGTTGTTGTTTTTTTGCATCTTTTTAAATGTATGTTCGTCAATTATCCAAGACGGCTGGCCGATTGGAATTTTTTTTTCTGATGATCTGATGATGATGAGGAGATCACGTAGAAGTCGAGGGAACTTTTCATATATTATAGGCCCACCCACAGTGATTTGATATTTTTTACAGCAGCATTTGCTGTGGGAAAGTGTATTAGCCTATGTGAAGTCGGTTATTTTTTGGTTATTACACATTGCAACCTGCAGGGCCCAATCTGTTGTGTACCCTGCCTCTTCCTACCCCTCCTTCAGCTCCCTACGGGCAGGGGGGTACAACTCAAAGTAAATCTGTCAAAAAATTTGAGTTTGACACGACGTATCCGATACGTTTGCATAAGTGCGAAAGAGAACTTGACATGCGTTAAGAAGGGACAACATGATTCGTGACGTTACGTGACATTACAGAGGTCTCTCTGTATTATCAGGGGGGTACAACTCAAAGTAAATCTGTCAAAAAATTTGAGTTTGACACGACGTATCCGATACGTTTGCATAAGTGCGAAAAAGAACTTGTCATGCGTTAAGAAGGGACAACATGATTCGTGACATTACAGAGGTCTCTCTGTTATACTATTATTTACTCTGTGGTATTATACTATTATTTACTCTGTGCTACGGGCCCTACCTTCAATTACACCTTCCAACCTGACAGATTGGGCCCTGCAGGTTGCATTTAGTCAATAGCCGGGTTCATTTTTCCTGACTTTCAAAAAAATATTTCTCATAAACTGGTAACTTTTGGCAATCGGGAGCAGTCGTAGCATTGTTATGGTATAAAGCGGTATTACACATTGCAACCTGCAGGGCCCAATCTGTCAGGTTGGAAGGTGTAATTGAAGGTAGGGCCTGTAGGGAGCTGAAGGAGGGGTAGGAAGAGGCAGGGTACACAACAGATTGGGCTCTGCAGGTTGCAATGTGTAATACCGCTTATAGTGTTAGAAAAATACTATTTGTTCTCTATTATTGTCTATGCTCCTTTCCTATAAAAGGCTCGGTGACCATAAACCTCTCTCTCATTTTCTATATCCGCCTGCCTCGTAAGTTAAGTAAATGTTTAATGTGTCGTCCATTCAATATGAAATAATATCTTACAGTCGTGTGAATTCGTAACCTCAAACTATTATCCAATATATAATCCTTGCATGAAGAGAAAGATGTTTGTTTGATTTGGCCGCCACCACAAAGAAAAACCTTCCTGCGCTCTCAGCCCTGCTAATAGGTTAGTGGTCCAGACCAGACAATAAAGGTGTATTTTTATTATCCCAGGAAGGGCTTAGACTGTTAGAATAACAGGACCTTTGTTCGTGTAACTAGTATAAAACTTAAGTGTTGTCGACTTACACGAGCACGAGGGATAACCTCAAAATGGCGGAATCACAATCGACAAATCATTTTGCTACTTCTACATCCATTGAAAAGTTGCAAGGATTGGATAATTATTTATCATGGAAATTTGCAATTAAGATGATGTTAATATTGGAGAATCTGTGGGGTTGCATCGATGGTTCTGTCACGGACGGCGGCAAGGACGCGAGGGCGCTGGCACGTATCTGTCTTTCTATTCAACCCAGCTTGTATCAGCTCGTGAGAAATTGTACCACATCTAAGGACGCCTGGAAAAAGCTCGCTGACGCCTTTGAAGACAAAGGACTTTATAGGAAAGTACTCCTACTTCGACAGTTACACCGAGTTGAGTACCATAATTTCTCCTGTATGTCTGACTACATAGAAGGTGTGATGAAGCTTGTTGCTCAGCTCTCTGATATTGGGAAGAATATTGAAGATGGCGAAGTAGCCGAAATATTGCTCTCCGGATTGCCAGAAGAATACAACGTGCTAGTCTCTGGTTTAGAAACTGCTGGATTAACGAACACACTTACCAGTGAAATCGTCCGTACTCGTTTTTTACAAGAAGATCATCGGAATAGCAACATTCAAACTAACAATGACACTTCAACTGCGTACATGATAAAGAAGAATACCAAGCTTTTATGCTCATACTGTAAGCGCAATGGACACGTGGCCCGCAGATGTTTCAAGAGGAAGCGTGAGGAAGCAAAGGCAGATAAAGAAGATCACACACTGTATGCTGCGGCTTACTCCGCATGTACCTCTGAAAACATTTTTGATAGCGGCGGAACGGTTCACCTAGCCGGAAATCAAGAACCTCTTCAAGAAACCGAAAAGAAGGAATGTTTGATTTCTATTGCTAACAGAGAAGAGCTTAGTAATGAGCTGATAGGTAAAGTTTCTCTTAATATGAAGTTTTGTACAGATAATGTCATTTTTGTGCCACAGCTGGCAAGTAATTTGCTATCAGTAATTCAAATCACTGAAAAAGATTACATTGTTATTTTTGACAAAGATTTTTGTAATATGTATAATCAAGATTCTTGTAAAATCACAGGCAACTGTTTCTTATCTACTAGTAAAAATAATGAACTTTATAGACTTTTGCAAGAGCAGCCCATTCTCGAATTAGGTAATTCAACGCCCCTTCAATCAAGGCAGGGACCATTGAGTGCCAATGCTGCAGTGTCTGCGTCAATGTCAACCTGGCTTAAACGACTGGCACATTTGCATCGTGATAGCATGTACGTACTGGGTGGTGATGGTCAATGTGTTGGTGTCGTTTTTCAGAATGAAGATGATGTGCCAAGCTGTGTACCGTGCCTTACTGGGAAGATGTCTGATACATCTGTTCCTAGAGAAGGCGATGGACATGCTACCAGAACATTGGACCTGATCCATAGTGTCGTCTGCAGCCTGATGCAAGTCAGCACTTGGAATGGAGCCCGCTACTTGCTGATGCCCACTGATGACTGCACCAAGAGGAGCTTCAGTTATCTCATGAAGGCAAAGTCGGAAGTAAGTTCCCTTTTTATTACTTTTAAAATTGTAGAGAAACAGGCTTGTTTAAAATTTAAAATCTTATGCAGTGATTATGATAGTAATCTGTCAAATTTTCTCCAGTGTTATGACATAGTTCACGAAATGACTGTGCCTTATAATTTCTTGAAACGTCTTGACCAAATTATTTATGGAATAGCTAGTGCTATGTGCTGTGTATTTGTTTTGAGTGATCATTACTGGGCTGAGGCTGTAATGACAGCCATTTATTTGAAAAACAGTACCCTTAGTAGATCTTTGTCAGACAATATTTTAGAACGTGAGTGGACTGGATCAAAAATTGATTTAAGTTGCTTGAGTCTTTGGATGCATAGCATATGCCCATGTGTCATAAGAGGCGTAAACTTTATTCTAAGGTCAAACAATACACATTTGATGGTTATAGGGAAACTTTTAAATGACTGTAGATTAATTGATCCTAACAACATTCACAGGGTAATATTTTATTCCCGTAATGCAGTTTTATTTTGGAGGCTCAATTTATGGACTAGACACTCAGTTAAGAGGCAGGCTTGAGAGCATTTTATTATACATGACCAATTTAATTTTAATAATAAATCTAATGAAAATTTTACCAAGCAATGGAAATGCTATTTTAAATGATTTTTTTTATAATGGTCATGTAGAACAAGACAACTGTAATAGTGATAATAATAACTGTGATACTAGTGATAAGTCTAATATAAGCTCTAAACATGTTTCAGATGCGGCAGTAGCGCAGGTGCGCAGTCTCCGCTGTCTAACTGCTCAGTATCTCTCGCTTGATGAAGATGGCGGTGATGAGGGTGATGTGACCCTGCACTCAGACACTCCAGCCTCTCTGCCGGGCCCTTCACTTCGAGGAGGAGATATGCCGATTACACCGGTGGTTGCCGATGCGTCGACGTCTCACTCCGTTCATAGTACGAGAGGTATTTTCTTAGAGATTTTATGATTTTAAAGGTCTTTACTTGTCACTAATAGTTATCAAAAATAAAAGTTAGATGCCGCAGGTAATCTGTATTAGGTACAATGTTTATTTAGTTGCCTGTGGTTACAGTCTAAAAGAGGGTAAAGTTCGTTTTCAGATATAATAATGTTGAATTGTTATAAGACATTAAACCCTCAAACTTTAGTTCAGCATTGCAAATCAGCTGGTGCTACATATGGATCATATAGACGTCACAACTTTTAATTTAGACGAAAATCTATATGGAGCTACCAGCAGGTTTCAAAAGCTATATTTAATCAAGCAAAAGCATTATACAGCTTCAAATAAGCTAGTCATTTATTTCAATGTAAAATGATTTAATTTTTATTTATGCATGAAAATGGCTATAAAAGATATTAAATGTAAGCCTTCTGTTTATGTTAAGAAAACCAAAGAGATTTAATATGTAGATGATTTTTTTGTCCTTCATAACGGCTGTATTGATAAATTGCTTTCACTTTTAAAGAATAATTTTGAAATTCGACACTTAGGAAAATTGAAAGATTGTCTCGGTATGAAAGTAACTCAAACCAAAAATATGATTATATTAGATCAATCAGATTACATTAGACGCATATTGGCTAAGTTTAATATGAGTAACTGTAAACCTGTATCAACTCCATTGCCAGTAAACTGCAAGCTTGATAAATCTGAAACGCCTTTACAGGATGACCAGTATCAATACAGACAACTTTTAGGGTCACTTATGTGTTTATCAGTATGCACCCGTCCAGATATATCTTATGCTTGCAGTCAGCTGAGCCAGTATAGTACATGTTTCGATACAAGTCGTTGGCGTGTTGCTAAAAGGGTACTTAGGTATTTAGCTGGAACTATAAATTATGGTCTTTGTTTTCAAAGAAGTAATGATTTAAGTATTGTAGCTTACGCAGATAGTGACTGGGCCAATGATTTGTCAGATCGTAGGTCATATACTGGCTATGTTATAAAAATTGGCGAAAATGTAATTAATTGGGAAGCTAAAAAGCAGAGATGTACAGCCCTGTCAACATGTGAATCTGAGTATATTGCCATAAGTGATGTATGTAAAGATATATGCTTTGTTAAGAATTTCTTGTCAGAAATAATTGACAAACATTTTGATGTTACCATATATAATGACAATCAGAGTGCTCAGAAATTGTTATTAGTCAAAGAGTATTCCCATAAGAGAACTAAACATATTGATTTGCGATACCATTATGTTAAACAATTGATACAGGAAAATAAAATCAATGTTGTTTATCTGCCTACAGATAAAATGCTTGCAGATATATTTACTAAGCCTTTGTGTATAGAAAAACATACATGTTTCGTAAAAGATTTGAAATTGAAATGTATAGAATGTTAGTACATTCATTGACATTTGTAATTTTTGTTTTTTTTTATTTACATGTATGTACCAATAGTTGTATCACAAAGCTTTTTATTACAGGAGCATATAAGGAGGAGTGTTAGAAAAATACTATTTGTTCTCTATTATTGTCTATGCTCCTTTCCTATAAAAGGCTCGGTGACCATAAACCTCTCTCTCATTTTCTATATCCGCCTGCCTCGTAAGTTAAGTAAATGTTTAATGTGTCGTCCATTCAATATGAAATAATATCTTACAGTCGTGTGAATTCGTAACCTCAAACTATTATCCAATATATAATCCTTGCATGAAGAGAAAGATGTTTGTTTGATTTGGCCGCCACCACAAAGAAAAACCTTCCTGCGCTCTCAGCCCTGCTAATATATAGACTACCAGTTTTTACCATAAACAGAACATCTCCAAAAATGAGGCTTCTTGTCACACTGTGTGTATTAGTTACATAAAATTAGTTTTAAGAAATATTGCTTTACCCTATCAGGGTCCATTGTGCTAATCTTTGTCGTGTACTTGATTGGTTATTTTGGTTGCAAATAAAGATCTCTATCTATCTCTATCTCTAACTACTGTCAAAATTTGGAGCGTCCGGCTCGTTGATAAATTTAGACCAAAAAATTGTAACTTTAACTGGTCTTAAAATCTTATGGAATTTTGGATTATGGAAATTTGTCTATGGCTTCCATACAAAAAATCAGCTACCATGGACAAATTTCCGCTACCATAGACATTTTGTCAATGAATTGGCTTAATTCTGCTGTGATTCCGCTAGGTGTGTTTTGACCCTTAAAGCGGTATTACACATTGCAACCTGCAGGGCCCAATCTGTTGTGTACCCTGCCTCTTCCTACCCCTCCTTCAGCTCCCTACGGGCCCTACCTTCGATTACACCTTCCAACCTGACAGGTTGGGCCCTGCAGGTTGCAATGTGTAATACCGCTTTTAGGGTCGCCACACACCTAGCGGTTTTCCTCGCGGAATTACCGGAAGTAGCGGAAATTTGTCTATGGTAGCAGATTTTTTGTATGGAAGCCATAGACAAATTACCGGAAGTAGAGGAAATTCATAGACAAAATGCTTAATTTGTCTATGAATTTCCGCTACTTCCGGTAATTCCGCGAGGAAAACCGCTAGGTGTGTGGCGACACTAAGGGTCGCCACACACCTAGCGGTTTTCCTCGCGGAATTACCGGAAGTAGCGGAAATTTGTCTATGGTAGCAGATTTTTTGTATGGAAGCCATAGACAAATTACCGGAAGTAGCGGAAATTCATAGACAAAATGCTTAATTTGTCTATGAATTTCCGCTACTTCCGGTAATTCCGCGAGGAAAACCGCTAGGTATGTGGCGACCCTAAGGGTCGCCACACACCTAGCGGTTTTCCTCGCGGAATTACCGGAAGTAGCGGAAATTCATAGACAAATTAAGCATTTTGTCTATGAATTTCCTCTACTTCCGGTAATTTGTCTATGGCTTCCATACAAAAAATCTGCTACCATAGACAAATTTCCGCTACCATAGACAAATTTCCGCTACTTCCGGTAATTCCGCGAGGAAAACCGCTAGGTGTGTGGCGACCCTTAGGGAGAGGCAGGGTACACATACACAACAGATTGGGCCCTGCAGGTTGCAATGTCCAAAAGCGGTATTACACATTGCAACCTGCAGGGCCCAACCTGTCAGGTTGGAATGTGTAATTGAAGGAAGGGCCTGTAGGGAGCTGAAGGAGGGGAAGGGAGAGGCAGGGTACACAACAGATTGGGCCCTGCAGGTTGCAATGTGTAATACCGCTTTAATAGCCGTTTATGCTTTGATTAGTCGCTTACGTTAGTAGACCCCCTTTACAAACGTGTATTCAATTCCTAAACCAAAGACAAGTTACACTGGAAAACTAGAATCCGAACAAGAATAAAAAAAAAAGAGCAAGCCAAGCCAAGTTTTCATTTCCCTCCTACTGCGCTGCGTATTCTGTGTGTATTTTCGGCGTTTTCGAATTTCACTGTAACTTTCGTCATTTTTCAGTGTTTACTAAGTAATTAAAGTCTCATATCCATAATTGTTTATTTGAAGAAATTCACCATGCGTAAAGTGTCGAAAAGCCGTGCAGACGATGATGGCATTTCATCTGCTAACGGGTCGGTAATAAATGATGATCGGTCTGATACACAACAGTCCGATCACAACGAGAAACTTACGGAGTCTGATGCTGAACCATCAAGAGACATTTCTGAAGAAAAAGAATTGGGGAAAAAGGGAAAGGCAGCAAAAAGCAAAGGCAAGAAAAGAAAATCCGAGAAAGAGGGCAATGATGCTGAAGAAGAATACGAGGTACGTAGGGTTTGGTTACCTGACATGGTATTTATTTGAGATAATTAAAAAAACTCTATATTATTCTGAGAATATGATCTGCAATGTAATGGTATGGCTTTATTGTTTCTAGGTGGAAAAAGTAGTTGACTCTAAGAAGATCAAGGGCAAACTGCATTACCTTATTCGCTGGAAGGGCTATTCTGCTGACAGCGACACTTGGGAACCTGAAAATACTCTTTCCTGCCCTGAACTTATCAGCAAATACCATGACGAGGTAAGTAATGTAAAATTGCTTTTATGTGCCAACAGCGATTTATTATAGAAGTATATTGAAATGCTATTGGGTTCATGTATGTTCAAATATTTAGCCAGGGTCTATTTTACTTCAAGCCTATGCTTGAAGTAAAACAGACCCTGACAGAGACAGAGAGAATCAAACCATCCCTTTCTTACACTAGTACCCTCACTACTAAAATAAAAGGGGATGAATATAGCTGTTACTTCCTTTTCGACGCTAACAACAGATATATTTGCACCGCAGGTTGAACTCCAACAATAGATATACTGTTGTGTGCTACAACTTTGCCTATGATGCATAACTTTGCCTGGCTTGTAAAATATGGTTTTCTTTACGAAACAGCTATTTATACCTTTTTCCTGAGATGGGAGAAAGGTGGCCATCTCAGGATTATGATATAAATATCTGTTTGGTGATAAAAAAACATGTTTTTCAAGCCTGGAAAAGTTATGCATCATAGGCAAAGTTGTAGCATGTGATGGTATCTGTAAGATAGGTATCATATTTTACTCTAAACTCATTATTGGTTTGGCGTATTAATGAGTTCATTGATGTCTGTTATGGTGCAAAAAAGTTGATGCAAAGTATTGTTGTGTGTTTGTGTGAAGAGATGGTAGCCTTGTCGTAAGGTGTGCAATTGACATTGTGCATCTTTCAATCTAAAGCTTCAAACACTTGCACTCTCAATCATGTGTATGCCACTTTCCAGTGAACTAATCACAAGAAGCATATAATGATGGCAGCCACTTTCATAAAAGCTAGTATCTATCCAATTTTTAGGAATAGGTTGCTGAGCAGACCCCAGAATCAATTGAGTTGTGGCTAAAAGTCAGGTTGTACCCAGGGCCCCCATCCTCAGGAGGGCACCAAAAGATCGTAGACGACGTTTTTTTACAGTCAATGTTGTCCTTAAGAGTGCCTGAGGGCCCCTGATTTCCAAATGTCCAAAGGCCCCACATTTTTTTTAAGTGCCCTAGGGCCACATCACATTAAAACGGCCTTGCAAACCCATCCCTTACATTGTGTGCTTGTCAAAGTAAAATGACTGCAACAACAGATTTGATATCAACACAACCACACTAAACAATAAAAAATATTGTTTTTCATCAAATGTATTATTATAAATTAAACTATTAATAACATTTTGTACCAAAATTAAGGGCAAGTTTCGCTTGTTGGTCGGGTGGGGTCAGGTTGCTAACATAGTGATATTTCCATAATGATACAGAACAAAACTTGCTCTACTTACGTACATAAACATTTATTTCTGTGACTATCGCTCATTTATTTTATGATATTTTTCATTAATTTTAGAAAGGAAGCTCAACTAAGAAAAAGGAGTCTTCTCCAAAGAAGGGCAAGAAGCGAGGAGCTAAAGAAAAATCAACCCCTGCCAAGAAGGCCAAACTAGCCAAAACTGTATGGGATAGTGAGAATGCGGATGAAAATGCAGAATATGAGGTAGCATAGGCTTGCATAAATAGCTTAGCTTTATTTTTTATTTTTCATTTACTAAACTAAATTATTTATTTTCTTTCATACATACATCTCCCTAGCAATCTCTTTCATTCAATCATGATCCTTATGAATATGATGATTTGTTTGCTAAACTCTTACCTTAGTATACAGTGGTGGCTGAGAGGCAGATGAGAGGCTGTGATTAGAGACTAGTACACGTAAATTATTAGTTATTAAATTTATCATGTATCAAGTTATCACAAACAATAATAAAGAGTTTTATGTGGTTTTCAGGTTGAGCGCATCTTAGAGGTTCACCATGGCAAGAATGGTAAAAGGGAGTTTCTTATCCATTGGAAAGGCTGGTCTAACAAATTTGATTCTTGGGAGCCAGAAAGCAATCTCAACTGCACTGACCTGATCAATAAATTTATGGAAAAGGTAAGTGAAAACAAAATAATCTTGTTGGAATCTTTTAATATGCTATATGTATATGTTACTCGTAAGCATGTACTGGGTGTACATGCTAAAATATGTTAGCAGTTTTATACTTTATTTTTAAAACCGACGTCATGACTTAAGGGCTGATGGGCTATCAGATTAAGCAAATTGGGTCCTAATGAACATTGGTTATAGAGACACCCTGGATCATATTTTGGCTTAAATTGGGTTTTAATTTCACAAATGTGTTAATAAATATTTTTGGTTGTCTATTGTTTCCCCGAAAATTATATAAAATATTACTCATGAATGGTTTGTTTACCCTAAAAATGATGTGACATACTCTTTATTTACCCCATTATTAGATTTCAGAACGTACGAGTGCCGTACGTATTGTTGTCCATTGTAATAATATTTAAACGCCATACTAAATAATGGTTTTTCGAATCCATGCATACTTTCTGGTAGCCGTTTTATTTTTACGGAGGTCACAGTTCTAATAATTTACCTATGTTCAAACGAGTCAAGGTTACGAATATACAAATCCGATCTACGGGAGAGTAATTGGACCAACTTTTTATGAGCGTCTACCTACAGAGTTGCGAACTGAACCATCTGACGAAGCATTTGAACGCCGATTAAGAGACTTTATTTATTGGAAAATCCATTATATTCTGTAAATGAATATATGATTTTAACATCCAATAGCCGCTTCTACACCAGGCACACCGCCTCGCGAGGAAATTGCCGCGCGCGGCTTATAAAACTAACCTATGGTAGCCGTTCGCTTTTAGGGGGATCACAGTTCTAACCTAACCTAACCTAATTTTTGGTAGCCGTTTTATTTTATACGAGGTCACAGTTCTAACCTAACCTACTTTCTGGTTCTTCTATTCTATTTAATTTTATATTTATTCCACCAAAATATTGCCATATAACATACACTATCATACACCACTAAAAGTCATATAAAATTCAACTTACTCACGGGGGGAATCAGCCGGGCGGCCGCCTGCACTCAATGGCGTTTGTCTCGAGGCAGACGGCCGGGCGGCAGACCATGCCCCCCTAATCTTGAACGGACAACGGGTCGCCCGTATTCCTAGCGAGGGCCTGTTGTCCACCAATGTAAAACAAAACACCACAAATACACTCCACTTGCACATCAATTCACACCAAACACACTCTACACGAAGCAGGGGAGGTTTTAGTCCGTAGGCGATTGTGGGGTCCATTCGTAGTCGAGTTGGGCATGCGGTCGGGTACGATCCCGGCCGTATACATGAGTATTTCCTCCCTCGCCGCAAAAAAAACCTACTTTCTGGTAGCCGTTTTATTTTGTCGCCCGTATTCCTAGCGAGGGCCTGTTGTCCACCAATGTAAAACAAAACACCACAAATACACTCCACTTGGACATCAATTCACACCAAACACACTCTACACGAAGCAGGGGAGGTTTTAGTCCGTAGGCGACTGGGGTCCATTCACAGTCGAGTTGGGCATGCGGTCGGGTACGGTCCCGGCCGTATACATGAGTATTTCCTCCCTCGCCGCAAAAAAACCTACTTTCTGGTAGCCGTTTTATTTTGTAGGAGGTCACAGTTCTAACCTAACCTACTTTCTGGGAAGCAATTTGGATAGAAAATTATATTATGGCTTGTGATGATTATGGCTTACATTATGATAAATTATATTTTTGAAATTGATTTTATGGGAAACAAAGTTTCTGGCACGTGAGTGTATGTATACCAATATTTTTATGGCAAATGAAATTCTGGCAAGTGAGTGTATGTATACCAATATTTTTAGGTGGAGGCAGCCAAATCTTCTGATGCCCGCAGTTTAAGAGTGGCTCCCGGCACAACAAACCGCTTCACCTTGCAAGCGCCTTCTTCCGGCCGCAGACTCAGCAAGAGGCGAGGCCAGAAGCAAAGGTAACAAGAAAATACATATGGTAAATAGCCTTTCTACACCAGCCGCACTGCCTCGCGAGGAAATCGCTGCTCGGCTAGTGTGGCCGTGCCTCGCCCGAGGCATTGCGGCCGCGCGTGTTTTTGTCTCGGCCGAGGCACGTCCCCACTAGCCGAGCAGCCGCGCGCGGCAATTTCCTCGCGAGGCTGTATGCCAGGTATAGACACGGCTAATGAGGAGCTCTAGTTCCCATTTATATTACTAGTCAATTTATGTTATTAAGTGAAATTATACCAATTCTTTTCCTTAATCATACCTAACCATATGCTGAAATTAAAGCAAATAAAAAAAAAGCACGTTATAGCACAAAACTGTACATAATGCTGAACTTTGGCTCAGGCTACCAGGTACTAAAATTGTAACATATTTGATAACATGATAACCATGATATATTTGAATAACTATGTTTAAAAAATCATAAAAAAAATAAGTACTTCTTTTTATCAAGATTTGACTCTGCAGAATAGAGATAAAAGATTGAAAAACTAATAGCCATTTGCTTTATAGTTATAAGTAGAGCAAATGTAGGAATATCGGATCAAAAATCGATAAAAAACGGGTGGAGCCCCTTAAAATGCTCCTCCCCTACTGGTCCAAGTTATCAAAGCCGCTGGTATCTTTATTTTAAACCTGACTATATATATATATCTCCACTATACAGGGTGCTCGTGAGGAAACCGCCAGGGCTCGTAACCGGTTAAAGCCAAGGAATAATTCGCGTGAACCATTTCTTACGAATAAAAATGTACCTATTTATTTTAGTCGATAGTTTTACCAATAACATAATTTTTTTGTTCATAAGCATTAAAAAAATCGAAAAAAAAGCAAAGAACATTTTTTTGGGCGAAAAGGACTTCAATTCATTTAACATTTATTACTCCTTATGACCTCAGGAATACGCTGGCAAAATTATGCGGTCTCCTCGCGAGCATCCTGTATAAATCATCCTTTCACCTCAGCAGCTCGAACGAGGGTTCTTTGCTGCCTAAATTCAGTGAGCAAAATTCGATTTTGCTCACTGAGTGAGACAAAATTGAACTGAGGTTGGAATTGAAATGCCAATTACGTGGGCGAGATCTAATACAAATTACTAAGAGTCTGTTTGCGTTGTCTTGTTCAAGTCGTTAGTAAATAGAGAGACAGAAATATATTAAATGTCATTCAATCTAATTTTACTTAATTTTAATTCGTATTCTGAATTTTCGATAGCAGACCCTGACACAGAGCCAGAAAGAAACGTTCGGAAACGCGCACAAGTAACTAATTTGTAAATATAATTTAAACATTTTTTTAATGTTTACCCATACTAAACTTAAAATAATTTATGTTCTTCTTCTTTATATCAAAATAAATAAGTATAAATGGAAAAATTACAAGATTAACGTGTGAAATATATTATTACTTACAACAATCTCACGTTTTATTATCAAACGCTAGTAACCGAACGCAAATAAAAAAAGTCGGCAAATGTCAAAATGGTCGTAGATATTTATAAAATAATTAACATGTTTCGATGATTAACGAATTATTGAGGTTTTTAAGCTCAAGTGTGAGAATATTATAAGAAAAAACGAGCGAATAAATTGACGAAGAAGGATTAAGCATCTCTCAGGTTGTATTTTTCCATGTTCTCTCTGCTGAGGTGAAAAATAGTGTGTTCAACATGAAAATAAAGTTATTTACATCTTGTGCTTTTGAGTCCTTCTCTACGCTCAAGATTCTAAATTAGTAAATTCTATATTATAGTGTCTTTCGCTTGCTCAGGACTCAAAATTAGCACTCGAAGCAAATATTAACTTTCTTCTCTTGTTGTACAAATATCTATTGTAACATTTTTCTATTTATAAATACCGTTTTTTGTTTTCAGAGTTCGCTACGACGACGCAGAATAGTGTCAGCTTTTTAATATCTCTCATAAGTTGGAAGTGTGAGCTACTTTTTTGTGAGATCTTTATAAGCAGGATATGTTTTCTCGTATTTTTTTTTCTTCATATTTTTACATTTGGCTATACACCACTAGACCACTACAACTAAATACGAGTTGAAGAGGGGCTACAAGATAATTGATGTAAGCATGTAACATCCCATGTTGTATTAGCATTAAGCAGGCAGCAATATTAAAAGGTAAAGGAACAGTTAGTTTGTCACCAGAATTATTTGGAAAATGATAAATGATGTGTTGACCGAATATGGACGGGCTTAGATCATTAGATAACTGAAGACGCTTTTTTACTACAATAAAGGCAATGGTTTAGTAATATATCAGGGTCTATTTGACTTGTTTTATATCACAGCATGTGTCTTCAATTTATCATTGCTCTAAGCAATGTAAATGTACTCTTACTGTGTCACTTTGGTTGAGGGCTAGTATAGTTACAAAATATTGCCTTTCCCTCTTCGTGTAAATCCATAAATATTCAATAGCATTGTTATTAAGTATGCAAGGTATAGAATTAGCTATGAATCACAATCACAAGATTTCTGAAGAAACATAATAAACATGTGATATGTATTGTCAAGTGTGTAAAAGTTAGCCATTCCGTGTAAGATAAGGAAATATACATACATTGTTCAGATTGCATGTATGTAATTTTACTGAATGTGAGCAGCAGTGGTCTTTGGCTTCCAAAAAATTGCAAAAAAATATATTTATGTATACATACACCTACTTACTATACATCTCTACTCTATAGTCCACCTCGTCAGGTCAAGGGGCTGGAAGGCTTATAAATAAGACAGATTTTTATTAATTACCTTTTTTTTAATAGGTTAAGGTTTTTTTTTGTTGCATAAGGGCTTAAAATAAATGCACTGACAACTGTTGTTTAAATTAGGTTTAAAATAAATTTTGGTGTATTAAATAATGTACGACTGTATTTTGTTTGTTTTACTTGAGGCTTGTGCTGCAATATCTGTAAGACGGATGCCCTTCGATAAAACGATACTCTTTAAGTTCATGAAGTACAGTCTAGTCTAAGGTATAGTAAGATTTTTTAAGATGTCCCAATTGTAGGAAGAAATCTCTAGTAAGATTCGGACATCTTAAAAAAAACGACCATATGTGGTGTTACAGAATATTAAAAAGCTTTAGTATTTTATTACTGCTTTTGTGTATTTTGGGCTGTATTTTATATTAACATCAAAATCCAGGCTTCAATGAAAATACATTGCATTTCAAACCTATAATTAAAAAGTAAATGAAGCCAGTATAGGTTTTTCTATTAGAGTCGTGTTTGTTCTGTAGGTCTCAATAAATTTATTTTACTTTTTGTGTACAACGCAAGATATTGTCTTGGCTGTCACTTTTATAATATAACACAATAGAAACTATGTATGTCATGTGAAATGTATTGTGTGTTTGTTCTATGGATGTTTCGGTACATTGTCGAAATTTTTTTAATAGTGAAGGATGTGTAGTGTAATTTATGTTGCAATTTACAAATAGGGTAAACTAGTTAACCTATCCCTCTGAGTGCAGTCATTGCCCCCCTATTTTTGTTGTGTGTAATAAGGTTAAAGGGGCCATTAAAGGGCGGCCGAAAATAGTACAGTTTACCCTTAAGTACGTTTTCAGGTTTAGAGCGAGTTGTGTAAGCAAGATATTTGTGCAAATTACTTTAACGAAACAAGTTGTACATTTGTGTATATTTATTTGCTTTTAATTGTATATTACAGGAAAGTGACTATAATATGACATATAAATACGCACTTAACAGAACAATAAAAAATGCAAATAAATAAATCCAATAATGTGCCGGGCGATAGTTCGATACATCAAGACCGCGGGTTTTGCCTTCTTGCAATACAGTAAGAATAACTAACCGCTTGATTATTAAATTCACCTTCATCGTAGAGGTTCCGATTTTTACATGCACTTTTTATTTAAGATTGGATTTAAAAGAGTTCACTATTTCTTAATAATAGTTGTATAAAAAATAAGATTGAATGTGTAAGTATCCCGTGTGCTTGTCTCTTTGGACGTGACCGGTGTATGTTTATTATTTCTAAATAAAAATAGTTCAATATAATAATTAGTTTCAATGTTTTACAATCCATAAGGTGAAAATTTGGTTGGTGACACACAAGAGGACCGACCTCTTTTTAACTGACTTCAATTCCATAGAAGAAGGAGTATCTGCATTCGGTTTGGTGTGTTTTATTTTATTTTTAATAGCCATTTATTCCGAACATATACACCTTTCATTACATTTCATCTAATCTAATTACTTATACTACAATATGTCCCTGAGTTCTGTGTGCCGCATAGGCCTCATCCAACTGTCTCCACTGAACTCTGTCTGCTGCAACCCTCATGCAGTAAGGTCCCAGGGTCCCAGGGACCGACCTCTTTAGTGCGTCTTTATAATCATGACTGGACCAGACCTGACTAAATAAACAATATTTTATTTTTATTTTCCGCGTGTGGTGTGAAAAGCAGAATGTGTCACATGGTTGCAATAGTACATTACAGCAGAGGCTGGGAAAAAAGGAATTTCCGACCAAGTAGGTATATGGATACGAGGCCGGGAATCTGTTTTCACGCTGAGACATGTATAGTGCTTTTCTCAAAATAATGCGTGGAAATAAGACCTAAAACCTAATACGTAAAGCCTAAAAGTCTCGCACTCGTGGCCGGTGCCCGCGCGACAGCGAACGGCGGCGCCCGGCCCGCCCGCGGGGGCGAGCGCGTGGCGGTCGCCGGCTACTTTACAGGCCTAGGCTGCAGGCCTGTAGCATCAAAATCCTTTTAATATCAAGTGTCACTACGGCGCCCGAAACGTGATACTTCCGAGTCAATTTTCACGAACGTAGCGACGACATTTCCGCGCATCTTTGAGAAAAAATATTTTCATTTTATCAGGGTGTTTCGTTTGAATTCTTCGATGCGCTCGTGATTCTGTTATAGAATCCTTCGCTTCGTTCAGAATTCAATCTCCGCCCTCGCCGTAAATTACTCCCGAGTAGATATTGATTTTTTTGTTTCTAACTATTAATATTTTGTGGTGTAATAAATGTATTTTCTATATTTCAAATTTGTGGTTATGCTCCCTTGTGTTGTGACACAATAATAATGTTGTCTGCTTGAGCCAAAAGTTATCGCATCGCACTGATAGTGATAATACGTTCGCGTATTTTACTCATTTGTTCTATAACTGTGTCAAGTAATAGTATTTTGTGCAAACAGTTACATTTTAAGACCCGAACCGAAGACATGTACCGTTGCACACAATAGTTATTCTACGAGTGCTAGGCAAGCCGGTAAGCATTGAGTTCGACGAATGACCTGCTGCCTCTATACAAATACTCCCGGCGGATTGTGCAGGCGCCCCCCTTGTCTACGGCGGCGGGTGGGGCGGTGCGGGGCCCGCCCCGGCAACAACCCATTATATCCCTAAGAATCGACTTTTGAGCCATCTTATGACAACGTTCATAAAGTTGCTCATGCTTTGAATATACATGTCATTTTATTGGCAAATTAGAATGCAGGAGTAGAAATAAACATGAAAACAGCATAAGTATTAATTTTATTATAACATCTGTTTTTGGTTAATTACACTAATTAAATTCATAATGTGTGCACCAAGTACATACATGTACAAACTTAATTTACAAATACCTATCTATATAACTAATAGTCCGCCTCGAACTGAGAACTCGCGATTTACTTGCTAACGATTTGACCAATATATGAACAAGACCCTTATGAAGTTTTTTTTTTCGCGTTCTAGCTCCTTAACCCCTTGATCGATCCTGCTTATAATATAAGTATACGAACTCTCAAATTATAGGTACCTCTGCTACAACAAATGTCATAAAGATCAGAAAAAAGTTAAAAGTTCGATCATCTACTCAGTTATATGCTTAATGCTAGGGGATTTTTGCAGTTAGGTACTCGAGCGCGTCAGACTAACATGTGGTGATATCTTGCAACTCGTGGAAATACTTAACCCTCAACTACTTTTAGCTAGCCCCTTTTGGGGCGGGTGGTTAATTGATGGGAGGAAGAATAGATTGGTGGATTGTGGATTCAGTCATTTTGTTCCCAGTTGATGCTTTGATAGTGCTAATACATAATCTGACATTTATCTTTAGGTATTTTCTTAATCTGCCGCTTTCGATTTAAATTTTGAGGTTATGATATGCCACCATAGTAAATTTCAATTCCATCATCTATTTTGTCCGATTATATCATCAGTGACACATCAGAAGCCTCTATTATCAATAATTGACGCGCTCGAGCCAGTACATGTAACCTTTTGTTTGTATAAAATCTTTGAAAGCGTATAGTACCCCCATCGATGAAAGTATGCATTATATAACCTTTTTTTACGATGTAGGCTTCAATATGGTCTAGGTCCCGATGACGCTCGTCGACTGACCGCAAATTTAGCATCATGGGCTCTCTTACTAGCTAATAAGCTATCACTAGTTGTCACTGTCTTCTATAGTGTATTACTTCATGTCCCATATATAAACCCGCAATGCTACGCGTAGATGGCGCTGCAATAGTTTCAAATGCAATCTCGTCATAACTTGTTCGTTAGACGATGCCTTCCAGATCGGGCCTGGGCGGGGCGACCAGCTGCAGGGCGTGGTCCTGCGGCGCGGGGGCGGGGGCGGGGGCGGGCGCGCGCGGCGTCGGCGGCGACACCACCGCCTCCGGCACCCGCGCGCCGCACACGTCGCACGCGCCGCCCGCCCCCGCCCCCGTCCCGCACGACACGTGGCACGCGCGCGCGCAGTGCGTCGTGCGGCACGCGCCCGCGCCCGCGCCCAGCTCCCGCCCGCAGCGCGCGCAGCGGCCGCGCACCGCCACGCCCCGCCGCGCCGCGCCCAGCGCCCGCGCCAGCGCCTCGTGCGCCTCGCGCGCCGCCACCCGCGCCGCGCACTGCCACGCGCCGCGCTGCCCGCGCGCCGCCGCCAGCGCCGCCTGCGCCACCCGCGGCGCCGAGCACACGCGCGCGGCCAGCCGCTCCGGCGGTAGATACGCCGCCGCCTCCAGAAGCAGCGCCGGCGGCATGCTCTCGGCGCGTGTCAACAGCCGCGCCCACATCCCGCTCGCGGTCTCCGCGGGCACGCCGGGTGCGACTCTCGTGCATAACTCGCACGCTAGCCTTAAAAATCTCGCTTCGACCTCCCCCTCGGTCTCGGCGACGAGATTTAAAAGAGCGTCCAGAGCGGCCTCGGGATCCCCCGTGGCCTCCAAACACGCCGGCTCCGCCTCTCGGGCTCCCGTCTCGCGGACGATCGCGAGCGCCTCCTCCGGTCGCAACGTGCCGGGATTTTTTTCTAGAAACGCACCGGCAGCCGCGGGTCGCAGGGCGCACAAGTTGCGAAAGTGGGCGGCGGCCGCCTCGCCCTGCAGGCGCCCCGCCTCGAGGAGGCAATCGGCAAACTCGAGCGCGCGATCGCTCCCCATACTGCTGAGAGTCGTCGAAAGAATATCCGAGAACTGGTCGGTTATTAAAGCGGCCGTAGCCCGCGGGCGAAGTTCGATGAGCCGCGGCAGGTAGTCCTCCATCTGCTTCTTGGCACCGACGCAGTCGGCCTCCGTCCGCGAGGCGAGGTACTCGAAGAGCTCGTTGACGTCGGCGGCGGACGGGTTCTCTATCTCGAAAAATCTCGGCAGGGCTTCGGCGTGGTTGTCCAGCAGCACGTCGAGGCGCCACAGCACGCGCGGGCGGGTGGCGGCGGCGGCGGCGGCGCGGTGCGCGGCGAGCTGCGGTCGGGGGGGTGGGGGCGGGGGCGGGCGCGGGGGCGGCGGGCGCGCCGGGCAGCGACACGGCGGGCGTGGCGGGCGCGCGCAGCAGCAGCGCGAGCCAGGCGCGGTCGGCGCGCTCGCCGGGCGTGCAGGCCGCCAGCTCCTTGGCGCCCGCCAGCACCTCGCGGTCGCCCGGCAGCGCGCCCGTGCTCAGCTGCCCGGTGATAAATTCTAGTATTTCAGCGCGTTCCTCGGGTTCCTGAAATTCAATTGTACTGTTGCAGTTATTTAATTATTCTAATTAATTGAACTAGTAGTCCGCCTCGAACTAAGAACTTGTCAGTTGATCAATAAAACAAGGCACTTATGAAGATCGTTTCGCGCCTTCTAACTCCATAACCTCTTAAACGATCTAGCTCATATACGAACACTCAAATTATATTTATCCCTGCTATAACTAAAATCTCAACAAATTTCATAAAGGTCAGAAAAACGTGACCCACTAAAGTTATCGCGGAACAAACTATCAAAATCAAATAGCCATCGAAATGCAGAGACGTCCTAATAGCCAGCAGATGACAGCTGTGTCTGAAGTTGTCTGTGAGAATTTCACTTCGCTTACGCTCAGCTCGTTCGATTAATATTATGATGGGGTAGTCAGTAGGCAAATCAAGTCAAAAGTCGACCGATCCCATAGTAAACTCGTGTGATAACATTAGACGACTTATGTTGAAGTCGTGCTATATGTAAGTAGATGGTGGTGGTGTCGGATGGTTTTGCTGTGATACATTTTCGTTCATTCTTACCTAATCAATGAAAGGTTTACAAAATGAGAGGACATATAATTAATAGCTCTAGGTTGCACATTCATACTACCATTATATGTATAGCTGTTGGTTCTCCATGTATTAAATAAATGTAGCTAACATCATAGACGAACCTGTAAGTGTTGAGCGGTGGCGAGCAGCGCGCGCGCGACGCGCAGGCGGTTCTGCTTGCCGAGCGGGCCGGCGAAGGGTGGCTCGCGCGCGCTCTGCTCCAGCAGCCGCACGCATGCGCGCGCGTCGTGCGCGCACAGCACGTGCAGCGGCGAGCGCCCGCCCCCCTCCGTCTGTCACACAATAAATCATCACTACTTATTACTAACAACACTAGGAAATCCGTCAGACCCACCGCAAATGTCGAAAATCTAAATTTCGCTATCTTTCTTTCTATCGCACTCGCTAAATGCAAGTGAAAGAGATGTAAATAATGAAATTTTGATTTTCGGTGTTCGCGATAAGCTACCTGTTTGGAGTCAGAACCAGAGGACTTATCGCGAACATCGAACAAACAATTTTTCTCTTTCTTTCTTTTCATTAATGGGTGGAAGGATAGGTTACGTAGCGCCTGCCAGCCTACAGTCAGCCACTCACGTCAGCCAGCAGCGTGTGCAGCGCGTCGTGGCGCGCCGAGGGCCGCGCGTGGTCGGGCAGCGCGCGGCCGCCGGCGCCGCGCCCGCCCAGCGCGTCCGCCGCCGCCAGCAGCAGCGCGCCGCCCGCGCACCGACACACGCCGCCCGCGCACGTAGCGTCCACGTAGCGCACCAGCCTACAGTCAGCCACTCACGTCAGCCAGCAGCGTGTGCAGCGCGTCGTGGCGCGCCGAGGGCCGCGCGTGGTCGGGCAGCGCGCGGCCGCCGGCGCCGCGCCCGCCCAGCGCGTCCGCCGCCGCCAGCAGCAGCGCGCCGCCCGCGCACCGACACGCGCCGCCCGCGCACGAAGCGTCCACGTAGCCCACCAGCTCCTTCATCGCACCGCTGGACCCACCTTTCAACATTCCAAACAAACTTATGGTTTACCAACTCACGTTACCTAGGGTAATGTGGTAGTTTTCGTCCACATGTGTCAGTTTGCGTCCAAAAGCAACTATCGCACTAAAGCCGCCGCCGCGCGCGCTTGTCGCGTGTGAACACGCTGGCGCGGTGCGGGTCGAGTGACGTCAGCGGCAGTGAGCCACGACTCCACCAGGGAGAATACCAGCGACTGTCATACCCAAAGCCGCCGCGATGGCGCCGACGCCGCGCCAAAGTCGCTTGTCGCGTGTGAACACGCTGGCGCGGTGCGGGTCAAGTGACGTCAGCGGCAGCGAGGCCACCACTCGCTCCACCAGGCCCGGGTCGCAGTCTGCCAGCCGCTCTATCAGCTCCTGAGTAATAGAACGTCGTGATTTTGATAGTGAGTAGAAAAAAAATTGCTCTCAACAGGATCCTAATTTTGCGTCTCCAACTATCTATCCATATGATGCTATACAAGGACTCAAGACTACGTACTGGATGAATGAAAAGTGATGTCGAGTCATAAAAACAAAAAACAATCTTAGATCTTCAATCTTTACCACCTTGAGATGTGGTATAACATAATTACAGACAGTTATTGTGTAAGCCAGTACCTAATAAACGGATTATTATAGAGTACGCCTGTGTTGCATCTTTAGTACCTCTCTATCCCCCTACCTCATGGCGACCGACCGTGCGTGAAACTTGTAACTATAGAGTTTTTAGCATTAGAATATTTAGAATAAGTAGATATGTTCATAAGCATGATAGAATTTCACGTCACTTTCTTTCAGGTAACAATACTTGTACTAGATTCATCTAGAGAGGAATACAATTTTTTTGTTTAAAAACGTTAAAAATCGAATAATCATACTTGTGAGCAATCGGGCGATGGCGCCGCCTCGAACAATTCACCGCGCACCGCCGCCTCGCCCAACGCCTCCACGAATATCTTCTCGGCCGAGCACTGTTCCCACAGACATGACCATAGCTCTTCCCTGAATATGCATACAATCATAAACGACTTGGAACTTTATAAACATACAACTTTAAATCTTGTTTATATTTAAGTACTGATGCTACATGACTTCCGGTTACCGCGCGGACCCCAGGCTCAAATTGAGCCGTGGCAAAAGCCAGGGCAAGCGCTAGGAGCAACGTCAGTCTAAATGACTTGAAAGTTGAATCATGACAAAAACGGAGGAGGACAAACTAAGCTGTTGAATTTTGAATACAGCAAAATGTTGAAATTTCTATTCATATTAAATTTATCACTAATATTCCATTTTTTTATGAACAATCTACTTTATTCTAAAGTCATAATAACACAACGAAAATGACGATAATAAAATTTATAGGCTTACTTAATCAAAGAAAAGAGTAAAAACTTACCCTAAGCTAAATTTTAGGCATAATTTGATTGTCAGATCTGCTAACACTTTGTTACTCAATAAATGTGGTCTTTCAGAAATATTGATAATGAAGGAATTAGCCAGCGCTGCAGCATCGGGGCCTTGCGCCGAGCAGAGCAGTCTTAGAGCCTGCGCGTGGCGGCCGGAGGACATGGAGGCCTGCGCGCGCGCCAGCAGGTCGCGCGGCCGCACGCGCACCACGCCACGCCGCCCCAGCAGCGACAGCGCGCCCTCTGCGACGCAGGCGCCCCCCAGCGCGCTCCCCCCCGCCATACACATGGCGCGAGACACGCGCCCATCCGTCCAGAGACCCTAAAAAAGAGTCCGGAAAAGGTACATAAATTACACAACTAAGTGATATAAAGTCGAATTTATTATAGAATAGTACTAACCTTAAAGAAAGCAGACGCGTAAACCGGTTCAATTTGAGACAGATCCAATGGCTTGTCATAATCGTCGCCCCATAGCCTCAGATTCTCATCCGCGTCAAATATTGCGAGATTTCCGCCAAGCCAGCCCAGCCATAAAGGTGAACTCTTTAGCTCCACGCGATGGACAGGTCGAAGCAGTATGGATGACCCGGTAACGTTTACGGCGAGCCATTGTAAGGTTTTCGCTCGTCCACAAACTAATATGCGTTCGTCTGTGTCGCTCCACGCGAGCACGGGTAGCGTGTCGGGCGGGCCGCCGAGCCGGACGCCGGCCGCGCGGCCGCCGGCTACAATGATCACTCGAGAGAGCGTCGCCAACGCGAGGATGCGGGCGTCGCGAGCGGCCATCGCCACCACTTCTCCTCGGGCGCCCGAGAACAAACAAGACGAGCGGGCGGATCGCACGCCAAGAGGGCGTGAGAATTTTATTAGCCACACGGACCCGCCAGTATCTAGCGCTAATCCAGACATACCAGCCCATGTGACGCGAAGGGTCCCCCAAATTTCACCCCCTAATGTCACGCGCCTCAAAACGACTCCCTGTATGCTATCATACTGGCAAATGAGACCTCTGGCATATCCCGCAAGGAGGCGAGTGCTGTCCTGATTGTATGCAACGCACGAGACTGCGCCGCGGTCTGTGTTCGAGTCACAGACCCAGCGCAATGTTTGCTCATAGAATGTTAGTAGGTGGCCGTGAGCTGTCCCTACAGTTAATTTTCCGTTACTTCCAACACTGAGGGCTGTAGCGGCACCTGCTGATGATCTTTCCTGAAATAATAAAGCTTCTGAGGTTTTTATTAGGGATCACATGCAATGACAGCAATGGCAATGATAGTAGGTATTGATAGTGCATATCATCTGGTGACAACCCAAAACTCACTTAGTATTAGTACTACTACAAGTTCAAAGCCATAATGAACCGTACCAGTAACAAAACAAGGTTGATTTTCGTTTAATTTTCTTTTTTGCAATTAGTGAGTTATGGTTGTCATCTGACGGTAGCTGCACAGCTAGCATGTCTTGATAGGACTCTCACAAGAAGAACTAACTACCTTATATTTGAATATGTGACGTTCCGCGGGTAAAAGTTTATGGTGGTTGGTGCTTATATTTGTGTATTAGGGCATTTATTTGTGTGCTAATCTCAAATATTTGTTCCTGAGTTATGGATGTTTTCTATGTATATAAGTATGTATTTACATATTTAAGTATGTATATCGTCGCCTAGCACCCATAGTACAAGCTTTGCTTAGTTTGGGGTTAGGTTGATTTGTGTAAGATTGTCCCCAAATATTTATTTATTTATTTTATTTATTTTATTGCGAAGCATCGCATTAGTACTAGAGCATCGTTGGCAATAGTGCAAGCGCCAACCGCCATAAGGTACCTTTAACCACGGAACGGTGGTCACGCGGCAAGATATGATAGTAGTGCTGTAACAAATGAAAGAAGATGCACCGTGGTATAAAAAAAACCGGCCAAGTGCGAGTTGGACTCGCGCACCGAGGGTTCCGTAAAAACCTAAAACAATTGCTATTTCTTATGATTGCGTGGACATGAAAGTTTCGTTTTGCTACAGCAGAAAGATATTACGAGTAATAGAGCTGAGTATATGATATGAATTTCAATTTAATACCTCTACGCGTTTACGAGGAAACAGGTAGTAAGTTTAAAATGTAAAAATATATTTTAAGCACTATTTTACTAAAAATGTCTACTTTTCGTAATTTTTCCTTTGTCTTTGCTATATGAAGTTTCTTCGTGCCAAGTTTCAAGTTTCTGAGTTTACGGGAAGTACCCTTTAGGTTTTGAGTTTCTTGCGAGTACTCATCTCCAAAATATGCAACTTAAATTGCTATTTCTTTTGATTGCGTTGACATGAAAGTTTGTTTTTGCCACAGCTGAAAGGTATAATAGACCTGAGTATTTGATATGAATTTCAATTTAATACCATTACGCGTTTACGAGGAAGAAGGTAGTAAGTTTAAATTTAAAAAAAATATTTTTTGTATGATTCTACTAAAAATGTCTACTATTTATAATTTTTCCTTTGTCTGTGCTATATGACGTTGCTTCGTGCCAAGTTTAAAGATTCTGAGCTTACGGGAAGTACCCTTTAGGTTTTGAGTTTCTCGCGAGTACTCAGTTTCAAAATATGCAACTTAAATTGCTATTCCTTTTGATTGCGTTGACATAAAGATTTGGTTTTGCTACATCTGAAAGGTACTATAGCCAGGAGTATTTGACATGAATTTCAATTTAATAACTTCACGCGTTTACGAGGAAAATGGTAGTAAGTTTAAAATTTAAAATATATTTTTTTGTAATATTTTACAAAAAAAATCTACTTTTCGTAATTTTCCCTCTGTCTGTGCTACATGAAGTTTCTTTGTGCCAAGTTTCAAGTTTCTGAGTTTACGGGAAGTACCCTTTAGGTTTTGAGTTTCTTGCGAGTACTCAGTTTCAAAATATGTAACTTAAATTGCTATTTCTTTTGATTGCGTTGACATAAAAGTTTAGTTTTGCTACATCTGAAAAGTCCTATAGCCCTGAGTATTTGGCATGAATTTCAACTTAATAATTCACGCGTTTACGCGGAAAAAGGTAGTAAGTTTAAAATTTTAAATATATATTTTTGTATGATTTTACTATAAATGTCTACATTTTATAATTTTTCCTTTGTCTATGCTATATGACGTTGCTTCGTGCCAAATTTCAAGTTTCTGAGTTCATGGGAAGTACCCCGTAGGTTTTGCGAGTGCCGAAAACTCTAAAATTTGCAGCATAAACGACTGTATCTTTTGATTGCGTTGGCTTTTAAGTTTGATTTTTTCACAGCTTCAAGGGACAATAGACCTAAGTATTTGGTATAAATTTCAGCTTGATACCTCCACGCGTTCCTGAGAAAAGTGGTCTTGACAGACAGACAGACAGACAGACAGACGGACAACAAAGTGATCCTATAAGGGTTCCGTTTTTTTCCTTTTGAGGTACGGAACCCTAAAAAGTAACTACTATCCCCTTTTGGGCTTGAGACCTAGACAACAATAAAAACCGGCCAAATGCGAGTCGGACTCGCGCATGAAGGGTTCCGTACCACTATTTATATAAACCAGACGTAGGTAGCTACTAGGCATGTAACGAATGTCGGTTTTGGAACATTCGCGAATGCGAATGCGAATATTTGTAATTAATATTCGCGAATGCGAATGCGAATACTTGGGTTTTCATACATTTCGTAATTTCACCACATTTTGTTTGTATCGCGGTAACATTTTATTGACGCAGTTCATAATCGGGCGGCGTATCTTAGGCGATTATCACACTGGCGACTTGTGCTGGCGACGGATCCGCATGCGGTGCCGGTGCGCGAGCGAGACAGCGCTATACACATGCAGAGCGCTATCTATCTATTGCAGGGTTTTAAATTTAAGCCAACCGACATAGCGGTAGATAGTGAGATACTTTCTTCCATTTTCGGCACAAATAAGGTGCTAAAATATACGCAAAATATTCGCATTCAATTGTGCGAATGCGAATATCTAAAAACATGCGAATATTCGCGAATGCGAATGCGAATATTCGTTACATGTTTTGACAATATTTTTGACAATTTGTTACATGTATGGAGTGCCCTTCCTAAAAACATTTTTTTTAGCAATTTCTCTGCAAAACTAAGTAGCGGCATACACAATACACCTTATGTAAAAATTAGAGATGGGCCGACTAGTCGCCGACTAGTCGGGAAAGCCGACTATTCGGCATCATTTGTAGTCGGCGATTAGTCGGCGACTAGTCGGCAAAAAATGCCGAATATTCGGCACTTTAATACCTACAGGAAAATAAGAACTTGGCGGAGGTTTAACCCTTTTCTTAGTTATGAATATCTAAATCTTATTATAGTGTTTGTTTTCCTTTTGCCTTCAAACACGCCAGCGCTGGTCATGAACGCGTGATAGACAAAGGCACGGCGGACGTAGTGAAACGAGCGTTTTCGATTGCACCCGAACTTAGCTAAAACCTACGATCGGCATTGCCGATTAGTCGGCCGATTAATCGGCAATTTGTAAACCGATTAGTCGGCCGATTGTGTAGTCGGCAAAAACCCTAGTCGGCCCATCTCTAGTAAAAATTTGTCATTATATTTGTTTTTTCCAAATTTATTTGTAAACCGACTTGCTTGCTAGCTTCATGTAGAGTAGTAATCATGTATTGAAGTTCCTGACAGGTTTTTGATAAAAGCGCTGTATCATCTGCGAAAGCCAGATATGTGAAATAGTTGCCATCCACGTAAATGCCTCTTTCTTCCCAATTGAGATTCCTCATAAAACAGTGGAGAACACTTATAAATAGGGTTGGAGATAGCGGGTCTCCTCTCCTTGACGGACCCCTCTTTCTATTTTTATTTACGTACCTCCCTGTTCTCTCTAGCTTGACTCTGCTTCTACAGTTGGAATATATGTGTTCTAATATATTTTAACTGATAATACAAATACATTATTTCTTCATTTCTTCTTGGCAGTAACATGAGCCTTTAAACTGATTTGTTAAACTTATTAAACTTACTTTAAACCTATTAGAGGAACTCGGCATCCCTTAGCGACTTGCGGATATCTGTCAAGAGAGGATCCTTTGTTTCTTCGGACACATTATGAGGTCACCTAGACACTGTCTGGAGAAACAAATTATTCTTGGACACGTGGAGGGCGAGCGTAGTAAAGGTCCCATTCCAGTGCGATGGAGCGACGCTATAAAGAGGGCTGCTAATGGAAGCCTCTACAAGGCAGTAAAATTAGCCAAAAAACGGACTGCATGGAGGCCGATTGCATATGGTCACGATCCTCAGGCATGAGGGAACGACTAAGAAGAAGAAGAAACTGATTTGTACATAATATATATAAGAAAATCTTAGGGAAACATGATATCAAGTCTATTTTTAACCGACTTCAAAAAAGGAGGAGGAGAACCTAAAAAAATAAATAAGAAAATTCTCTGAATTTTTTTTATTGATTTTTTATCATTTTAATTTTTTTTATTATTTAAATTAACCGATTTTCAATTTTTTTTTTAATAGAACGGGTATAACCCCTAGATGGTCCCATTGTCACCAAGTCGGGGTCTGATGATGGGATCCTGGAGAAATCGAGGGAACTCTTCAACTATTATAGGCACACCTATAGTGATTTCACTATTTTTTACAGCAACTCGGCCACTTCCTCTTGGAATAGCGGATCCTAAGTGAAATCGGATCTTTTATTGTTTAAAATTATGTAGAAAAGTAAGTGCTTTTGTGCTAATTGTATTACCTAAATCTATATACTTTTTAACCAACTTCAAAAAACAGGAGGTTCTCAATTCGACTGTTTTTTTTATTATTATTCTAAATAAATATTCACTAGAAAAAATATATAAACAGAATACCAATCTTTTGTATATATATATTTTTTATATTTTTCTTGACATCAATGATTAAAGCTTAGAAGTAATCTGCAAGTTATATATTAAAACAAGCTATGTCACAAACAGAGAAATATTGAATAATATATGGCTTATCTTAAGTCATTATAATGACTTAAGATAAGCCATATATTATCACGGGATAGATATATAGATGCCCATAATCGGCATAATCACTTCTACAGCACAAAACAGAACAATTTACCATTGTTTTCCTTAGCCAACACAACTTTCTAGGAAAAATAACAGCTCTTCTCGTAGCAATCACAGAAATTCTTGAAGAAATTCGCGAATTACATCTATTTGTTACCCTCCACTGCTAGAAGTAACGCATTGAGGGTAATAGAAACTATGACAAGGACCAACGATAATAGCACTTCTCTACCATACCTATTGAAAGTGTAATAAGAACGTCCCGTTCTATCTTAGTATTGTTATCACCAGGCCCTGTCTATACCTTTTATCCTATGTCTATGTCTGTACATTATACTTACTAAACTTATAGTTTAAGTATTATTCATTATCATAGCTCAGACAATTCATTGCGAAAATATATCTATCTATATATATAAAAGAAGAAGCTGACTGACTGACTGACTGACTGACTGACTGACTGACTGACATATCAACGCACAGCCCAAACCGCTGGTTCTAGAGATTCCAAATTTGGCACGTAGGTGCCTTATAAGGTCTAGGGGTGCACTAAGAAAGGATTTTTCAAAATTCACCCCGTAAGGGGGTAAAATGGGGGTCCAAAGTTTGTATGGAGAAACCAGATTAGTTTGACTATATTATTTGAAACTTCACCGAATTATTCCTAACAATAAATGAGTAAATACGTATGTCAGCTTTTTTGAAAATTCAACCCCTTTAAGGAGGAAATGGGGGTGAAAAAATCTGAAAATCAATATGGGTATCGTTTCTATGGTTTATCGGGTCGCTGATTAAGAAAACAACAACCATTTTATTATACAACGTGGCAGGCGTGAAATATCATCCCCCAGGGGTTGAAATGGGGGTCCAAAGTTTGTATGGGGAAACAAGATTAGTTTGACTATCGTATTTGAAACTTCACCGAAGTATTCCTAACAATAAATGAGTAAACATGTGTTTCAGCTTTTTTGAAAATTCAACCCCTTTAAGGGGGAAATGGGGGTGAAAAAATCAATAAATCAATATGGGTATCGTTTCTATGGTTTATCGGGTCGCTGATTAAGAACACAACAACCATTTTATTATACAACGTGGCAGGCGTGAAATATCATCCCCCAGGGGTTGAAATGGGGGTCCAAAGTTTGTATGGGGAAACAAGATTAGTTTGACTATCTAATTTGAAACTTCACCGAAATATTCCTAACAATAAATGAGTAAAAACATGTTTCAGCTTTTTTGAAAATTCAACCTCTTTAAGGGGGAAATGGGGGTGAAAAAATATAAAATCAATATGGGTATCGTTTCTATGGTTTATCGGGTCGCTGATTAAGAAAACAACAACCATTTTATTATACAATGTGGCAGGCGTGAAATATTATCCCCCAGGGGGTGAAATGGGGGTCCAAAGTTTGTATGGGGAAACAAGATTAGTTAGACTGTTTTATTTGAAACTTCACAGGATTATTCCTAACAATAAATGCGTAAACACGTGTTACAGGTTTTTTAAAATTCAACCCCTTTAAGGGGGAAATGGGGGTGAAAAAATCAATAAATCAATATGGGTATCGTTTCTATGGTTTATCGGGTCGCTGATTAAGAACACAACAACCATTTTATTATACAACGTGGCAGGCGTGAAATATCATCCCCCAGGGGTTGAAATGGGGGTCCAAAGTTTGTATGGGGAAACAAGATTAGTTTGACTATCTAATTTGAAACTTCACCGAAATATTCCTAACAATAAATGAGTAAAAACGTGTTTCAGCTTTTTTGAAAATTCAACCTCTTTAAGGGGGAAATGGGGGTGAAAAAATATAAAATCAATATGGGTATCGTTTCTATGGTTTATCGGGTCGCTGATTAAGAAAACAACAACCATTTTATTATACAATGTGGCAGGCGTGAAATATTATCCCCCAGGGGGTGAAATGGGGGTCCAAAGTTTGTATGGGGAAACAAGATTAGTTAGACTGTTTTATTTGAAACTTCACAGGATTATTCCTAACAATAAATGCGTAAACACGTGTTACAGGTTTTTTAAAATTCAACCCCATAAAGGGGGAAATGGGGGTGACAAAGTCTGAAAATCAACATGGGTATCGTTTCTATGGTTTATTGGGTAGCTGATTACGAAAAAAACAATGATTTTATAATACAACGTGGTGGGCGTGAAATATCATCCCCCTGTTAGGGTGCGATAGGGTTGAAATGGCTAAATATCAATATGGGTGTCGATTTATGGTATTTTGGGACGTTAATTACGAAAATGGCATCGATTTTGAAATTTTGGTATAGAAATAGTTTTAATCCCGGGAAAAGACATAGATTAGGGCAGCCCTTAAGTGGCTGAAAAGGTGATTGGAATGGAATGTTATATGGATAATTTTTAACCGTTGAACTGATTTAAATGAAACATGGTATAATAGATAGTTTAAATTTCGGGAAACGACTAAGGGTAGTTTTCATTGAAAAAAAAGTAACCCTTAAAGGGGTGAAAAGAGGTTTGGAAGTTTCTATGGGATTTGTTAAAATCGGGGTACCGACTCCGATTCGCACTCAGCCGCGATAAATTCTCATGAAATCATTTATTTATTTATTCAAATTATTCGTTACACAGCATTACAGTAAAAACCAAGGCACTGCGAACTACAAACCAAAATATATAATAAAAAAAATATATAAACAAAATATATCATGCTGAAAGCGTCTTTTAAAAAAATGGAATAAAAAAAATGTTCTCTTGAGAAAAACTCTTGAGGCGCAAGTAAGACCCACACTTGCCGGGTTTTTTTTATTTCCTAAAATTATTACTTAAGGGGGTGAAATGGGGGTTGAAAGATTTAATGGGGCTTTTTTAAACGTTGAACCGATTGAGATGAAACTTGGTATAGAGATAGTTTGTGTCCCGAGAAGCGACAAAATAGTATTTATTCCGAAAAACAACTCTTACGGGGTGCAAAGTAAAGGGGTTGGAAGTTTTATAGAGAATTATTTACAGCTGAACCGATTTAGATGAAATTTGGTATAGACATAGTTTGAGTCTCGGAAAACGACATAGGACACTTTTATCCGGAAAATCAACCCTTTTAGAGGTGAAAAGGAGGTTGAAGGTATGTATCGGGAATTGATAACCGCTTAACCTATTTACATGATTTGGTATGGAGGTAGTTTGAGTTCTGGGGAAGGATACATAATAGTTGTTATTCCAGAAGTCATTCCCTAAGAGGGTAAAAAGGGGGATCTATTACTAATTCCACGCAGAGGAAGTTGCGGGGAAAATCTTTTATTCATTAGAGTATAGAAATCTGCATTAATCATAATCTCTTAGTAAATAAGTTACTACAAGCAAGTCGTTGCTGGCGATGGCGTAACAATAAAAGAAATATTGCAACCATTTCATTAAAAAAAAATAAGGGAAAGCCTTCATCAAAATGTCATATACCGAAACCTCCAGAAAGTAACAAATACTTTTCCGAAAAGCGCATCTAAATCGGTTCAGCCAAACGCGAGATAATCGCGGACAAACATACATACAATACAGAAATGAGGGTCAAACTGATAATCTCCTTTTTAGTACTTTTAGTACGCAGGCGAAGCCGCGGGCAACTGCTAGTATTGTATAGAAGAAGATGCACACTTTTAGACATTTTTTGGGTTGAGTGAATATATTATTAAAAAACTGTACATGATACGAATTTAATATATCTTGTTTTATCTTGGTGTTATTTTCGTTTTGCCACGTTTTTGCAATAAAATGTATTGTTCCATACCTGAGCTTGTATAATTTGTTGAGAGACAGCTTGTAAAAAGTCTATCTGCACGGCAGAGCAGCTGGTAGGCTCCTCAACAGGTTTGAACGGTATTTTTTCTTCACCTTCATCTTCAGCGGACAGAACCTCTGCCAGAGTTGGAGCTTCACTTGTTGGCAAAGCATATTCTACTTCATCTAACTGCGGATAAATAACAACTGGCTTCATGACTTCAAGTAAAGTTATACTAAATATAAATTAATTGACAGAGTTGGTCTGATTAATAAAAAAAGATGAATCAATCATACCTCCTCGAAGTCCATATATTGTAAGCTTCCGACTGATTCTAAATCGGAGTCCAATAAAGACTGCACGGAAGGAGTTTTCAATAAATCCATTTTAAGAAGAATCAGTACTTTGTTTATACCACCGGGTAAAGTCAAAATCTAAGATTCGATTATTCTAAGAGATTATATACTACTACTTTCTTCATTATAAGGATAAAGTCTTAATAGTCATATCATTACTACAGGTAAAGCTATATTATTGTATTTTATTTAAAAACAAAGTTTTAATTGTTATGTAGACACCCCTTTTGGAGATACGGTGAGAATGGTGACATAAATGACATTTATTGACTGTAATCCCCTGGTCCGAATTACGCTCACAGCGCTCAAAGCGCGTTTACGGGTCACAACACACCTAGCGGAATTCCTCGCGGAATTAGCGGAAGTAGCGCAAATTTGTCTATGGTAGCGGAAATTTGTCTATGGTAGCAGATTTTTTGTATGGAAGCCATAGACAAATTTCCGCTACCATAGACAAATTAAGCATTTTGTCTATGAATTTCCGCTACTTCCGCTAATTCCGCGAGGAAAACCGCTAGGTGTGTGGTGACCCGAATGAGGAAGGAAATAAAGCGGTATTTAGACATTGCAACGCAGGGCCCAATCTGTCAGGTTGGTAGGTGTTCAAAGGTAGGACCCGTAGCACAGAGTAAATAATAGTATAACAGAGAGACCTCTGTAATGTCACGAATCATGTTGTCCCTTCTTAACGCATGACAAGTTCTTTTTCGCACTTATGCAAACGTATCGGATACGTCGTGTCAAACTCAAATTTTTTGACATATTTACTTTGAGTTGTACCCCCCTGCCCGTAGCCAGGGGGGTCCATCTCTATGAAGTGACATAGTGCTGGAGCCGCGCATACAAGAAATTTATCAAAAAAATTACCGTTTTTCTTCCATATAGCGTTGTAGAGCCCGTCTCGGAGATCACGAAAACATAAGTCTTAAAGGTCTTAAATGGCCACAAGTAGGTATGGCGTCAAGTTGAAAATACAATTTTTTGGCCTAAATTTATCAACGAGCCGGACCCTCCAAATTTTGACACATGATTTAACCCGCATCAAGTAGCCTACATACCAATTTTAAGACCATTCTGGTGGGCGCACAAGATTTTAAGACCAGTTGAAGTTACAATTTTTTGGCCTAAATTTATCAACGAGCCGGACGCTTCGAATTTTGACAGTAGTTAAAGGACCCAGTCAACAAACCAAATACCAATTTTAAGACCATTCTGGTGGGCGCATAAGATTTTAAGACCATTTTAAGAAATAGTCGATTTCATAGAAAAGATATCAAATTATTGTAAATTCGCTTTAAAAATCAATTAACTGTCACAAACACAACTGCATATTCATATTTAAGTGTCTCGTAACAAAAAATGCCGTAAAAGTATACCGCAATAACTCAAAAACTGGAGAAATTCGTCTTAGCAGTACTTTAGTCACGGAGGTCTTAAATCACGAAAAATATTGTTCATTTTAAACTTAATGGCACAAAATATGATTTAAAAAGCCAGACGTAATGCCTATAGGCATTTTCTACCAGTCGCCCATAACTTTAAACTGATAAGCGTCAAGTTAGATGCATTGACAATATATTACTGACAGTATAAAATACATAAATTTATTCTAAATTCTACCGTTCCAAATGTTGATTAACGGTTTAGCCCATTTTAAATAACCTACATACCCATTTTAAGACAAATCCGGTAGGCGCATAAGATTTTAAGACCAGTTGAAATTGCAATTTTTCGGCCTACATTTATCAACGAGCCGGACGCTCCTAATTTTTACAGTTGTTAAAGGACCCATTCAACAAACCGAATCCCAATTTTAAGACTATTCTGGTGGGCGCATAAGATTTTAAGACCATTTTAAGAAATAGATGATTTCATAGAAAAAGTAGCAAATATTGTAAATTAGCTTTAAACATTATTTAACTGGCAGAAACACAACTGCATATTAATATTTAAGTGTCTCGTAACTAAAATGCCGTAAAAGTATACCGCAATAAGCCGAAAACTGGAGAAATCGTCATAGCAGTACTTTAGTCACGGGGGTCTTAAATCACTAAAATTATTATTCATTTTAAACTTAATGGCTCATAACATTATTACTAGGCGCACTAGATTTTAAGACCATTTTAAGAAGTGATAGATTCCATACGAAAAATAGCAAATAGCTTTAAATTCGGTTCAAAAATTCATTTAAATGGTTTAACATAACGGCATATTCATATTCAAGGGTCTCATAGTTAGATATGCCGTAAAAATATACTACATAAGTCGAAAAATTGGATAATTCGTCATAGCAGTACTTAAGTCAGGGTATTTTGTACTTAAGTCAGGGTGTTTTGAATCACAAAATTCATTTTTCATTTTTAACTTAATGGTACAAATCTCGTTACAGAAAATCGGACGTAATGCTTATAGGCGTTTTCTAACAGTCACTCATAACCCTTATAATGTTAAAAGCGAATTTACAATATTTGCTACTTTTTCTATGAAATCGTCTATTTCTTAAAATGGTCTTAAAATCTTATGCGCCCACCAGAATAGTCTTAAAATTGGGATTCGGTTTGTTGAATGGGTTCTTTAACAACTGTAAAAATTAGGAGCGTCCGGCTCGTTGATAAATATAGGCCGAAAAATTGCAATTTCAAATGGTCTTAAAATCTTATGCGCCTACCGGATTTGTCTTAAAATGGGTATGTAGGTTATTTGAAATGAACTAAACCGTTAATCAACATTTGGAACGGTAGAATTTAAAATAAATGTATGTATTTTTTACTGTCAGTAATATATTGTCAATGCATCTAACTTGACGCTTATCAGTTTAAAGTTATGAGCGACTGGTAGAAAATGCCTATAGGCATTACATCTGGCTTTTTAAATCATATTTTGTGCCATTAAGTTTAAAATGAACAATATTTTTCGTGATTTAAGACCTCCGTGACTAAAGTACTGCTAAGACGAATTTCTCCAGTTTTTGAGTTATTGCGGTATACTTTTACGGCATTTTTTGTTACGAGACACTTAAATATGAATATGCAGTTGTGTTTGTGACAGTTAACTGATTTTTAAAGCGAATTTACAATAATTTGATATCTTTTCTATGAAATCGACTATTTCTTAAAATGGTCTTAAAATCTTATGCGCCCACCAGAATGGTCTTAAAATTGGTATTTGGTTTGTTGACTGGGTCCTTTAACTACTGTCAAAATTTGAGCGTCCGGCTCGTTGATAAATTTAGGCCAAAAAATTGTAACTTCAACTGGTCTTAAAATCTTATGCGCCCACCAGAATGGTCTTAAAATTGGTATGTAGCCTACTTGATGCGGGCTAAATCATGTGTCAAAATTTGGAGCGTCCGGCTCGTTGATAAATTTAGGCCAAAAAATTGTATTTTCAACTTGACGCCATACCTACTTGTGGCCATTTAAGACCTTTAAGACTTATGTTTTCGTGATCTCCGAGACGGGCTCTACAACGCTATATGGAAGAAAAACGGTATTTTTTTTGATAAATTTCTTGTATGCGGGGCTCCAGCACTAAGGCCGTAATTAGATTATCATTTTTAAATGATCATTTATATATGACTCATTTATAAATGAAGAACCTATGATAGTGTAATAACAATAAATGATCCATTATGAATCATTTATTGTTATTACACTATCATAGGTTCTTCATTTATAAATGAGTCATATATAAATGATCATTTATAAATGATAGTCTAATTGCGGCCTAACAGCTACGGGTTTGGAACGTATCGGATACGTTTTCGGGGTTGTCAAAATCCCCTTCGTTCGTTTGCGGTATGACCATAGATAAGGGTAAGTATTTAAGTAGTGGTGTTTTTCTAAAATAACAGTTAGATTGGATAAATTAGGCAATAAATCTGCCATTTATCCATTTTAATGTTAAAATTATTGATGGATTAGGAAGATTGAGGCAGATTAGGGCAAGTCCAGCGATCAAACTAATCGTGTATTTGTCAACCCTAGACAGTCGAAACGCAAAATTGTATGGAGACGTCATGTGTCACTGTTTTATCTGTCAAAGTTATGTCAAACACCGATTTTGTAAGGAAGATGAATTTCTGTATGAAATACTATTATATTATTATGTGCCGTAGCACAGAATAATATATTCCATTCATTTCATTTCATTCAGTCAGTGCGTAGTTCATCATTTCATTTCCATTCATCATCATTTCATTCGTTTATTAATACGCTACACTTATGTGAATCGTGAATTAGGACAGTGTATTAAATGAATAAAATGTTTTAAATCTAAATAATATACATATATGTGCCTGCAAAAGTTGGTTACTAATTATATTACGTTGCAAGAAAACCCGAGCGACCACTGGTAAATCGCTTAAGTAAATTTTCACTCAACGTTCCGTTAAAGTATTCTGTCGCCATTTTGTGTAAAGTGCTTATGGATTATTGTATCGTCATTAATTAGTGAATTCTCACCACATGAATTAAATTATCTCATGAGATGGCTGAAAATACTTCTAAGGATCCTCCTTTACAAACGATGAATGGTATGCCACCAAATCACAATCCTTGGATGTATGGTCTGTATCAGCAATACAACGGCTATCATGGTGGTATGTACCCGCCGTACTACAACCAGTATTTCAATCAAATGGGTCATAATCCGGGTCTGACTAATAATGCAGTCCATCAGTTTCAACAAAATAACGATGTGAAACCGGATTTTGGCCGTCAGCAGTTCCCGCCCAAGCAACCTGCCCAACCAACTCCTTTGTTGGGTATGTCACCTCTTGATACAAGTCGTCCTTTCTTCAATCAGTCACCCATCAGGTTTAATCTGAATGGTAATCGTAAAACCGCACCAATCCCTCCCAATGAAAACCCTCTTCTGGGTAACAATGGAGGCTCAAAGAAAAAACGGAAGAAAGATAATAGACAAAATAATGATAGTGTTGATGCATTTTCAAATTCATTACTACCTCCTCTGCCGGACCATCCTCCCCCACTCCCACCCTGTCCTCCACCAGATACACCTAAGCCTCCTCCTCCTCCACCATTAGATATTCCTATGCCCCCTCCCCTTCTCACTGATGACATCCCTGAGCCAGCAGGTGAACCACAAAATATTTGTGAACCGATTATGCATCAGGAACCTGATCTAAAGGAGCCACCTGAAACATCAGACCTACTAAAGTCCTCTTCCATTTGTCAGTCTTCTGCAGGATCATGGCCGGAAAGTCTTGAAAGATATATCAAAAGATGCTATGAGAAATGCAAGTCGGGTCTTGATCGTGATCAAATTGACATATGCTTGAAGGGCCGTATCACAGCTGCAGCTAATAAGGATGAGATTTGGTCTAGGAATTGGGATGAAGAGCCAATTCCTAGTGTGCACAGCGAGCGTAATAACCTATCTGTTAAGCCGGTTCGTGGTACATTATCACTGTATCAAAAGCTTGAAAATGTACCCGAACCTACTAAGGGAAAATCTAGTTTTGGGGGACGTTTTTCGGGTCATAAAAATTCGCCCCAAAGAAGGCGACGTCAACATTCTAGGAGTAGGTCTAAATCTAGGAGTCCATCTAGGAAAAGGCACAGGTAAAACATTACTACTATTTTATTACTTGAAATTGTTTAATAATATTTTGTTTCTTATAATATATTTCATTTCAGCACATCATCTGCGTCAGGTGATGAGGTAGAGGAAAAAAGGAACTATAAGGGTAAATCTCGTCAAAAAATTAAGGATAGGTTGTCTTTTGATCATAAGAAACAGGAAAAAAATAATAAGAACCAAAAAAAGAAACAGGCTTGTGGTCAGTTTGTGGTTGAAGATGTTCAAGTAAATGCTGAAAAACTTCTTAAAAGGGCAGAGAGGTTTGGGAACACAAGCGTGCCATCCATTGCTAGCTCTATACAGGTAAGTTCTAGGAGAGCTGAGCTGTCTGCTAACCGACCCATCATCCAGGACAATGAAGGAGATTATGAAGTCAATGATATGCACATTGTGGGAACCTGTATGGATATTGAGAAGTCATTCCTGAGATTAACTAAAGCCCCCGAGGCCTGTGAAGTGAGACCAGTATCAGTGTTAAGGACTTCCTTAAAAAATGTAAAAGAACGGTGGATAGATAAGCAGGACTACAGATATGCTTGTGACCAATTGAAATCAATACGACAGGACCTAACAGTAAGTTATTTAACCTCTAATGATGTTAATTCATATGGTTTATTCGTGTCAATTTATTAAATTTTATTATAATTAATTTACAGGTACAAGGAATAAGAGATGGTTTTACAGTTGAAGTCTATGAGACACATGCAAGGATAGCCTTGGAAAAAGGTGACCATGAAGAATTTAATCAGTGTCAGACACAACTCAAAATGCTTTATGGTGAATTACCAAACTGTAGAACCAATTCTGCTGAATTCACAGCATACCGGATATTGTATTACATCTTCACAAAAAATACATTAGGTTAGTATTCTATTGCATAATGGTTAACCCTTTGACCGCCAAAGATGTCAAATCACGCGCATGGAAATACGTGCCCTCAGCGCCAGAACGTTCCAATGGTTAAATGAAGCTTTTAAAAGAAGGTATGATTGTAAAAATAATCTAAATAATTGTTTGCAGATTTAACAACAATATTCCAATTTCTCTCAAAAGAGGACAGGTTAAATGAATGTATTAAACATGCATTAGAGACCAGATGTGCATGGGCTACCGGCAACTTGCACAAATTCTTCTTGCTCTACAAAACAGCACCTCTGATGGCTGGGTACCTTATGGACTGGTTTGTGGAGAGAGAAAGGAAGCAGTATCTCAAATACATCATCAAGTCGTATGTTGTTTTCTATCTATTTCTTTTTTTAATATTTTGGTCCATTGCCTTCATCATTTTCTTTCTTGTCTTGCTTCCCTTGCATGGTCACTTTTTGTGTATACAATGTGGCCTAGGCCTCTGGACAAAACCTATAATCTCACATTATAGTACTTCTCAGGAATGTTCTATCGCAAATATTTTAATTAAATATAACAAAAGATAATAAAGTAATAAATCTTCTAATTCCAATAATCATCAACAAAAAGCAAAATAACATGTTAGTGATCACGTGTTGGCACTAGCCATCTCACACATTCGTCACATCACCACATGAAAAATAAAGTGAAAATGTAATAAGTGTCATAAAAAAGAAATCTTAATTAGGTTGCTCCAAGCTCCAACATAAGAAATCGTAACCACTGGCTATAGTAATGAATGAATGATCTTATGATATTTTGTATACTGGTTTAAAATATACTCTAATGCATATGCATTAAAGTATATTTTATTAAATGTATAACGTATAATATATATCATATATATAACTGCGTTTCATAATTAAATTCCATCAAATCATAGACATACCACCCATAGACCTGACACGGAATTAATAATACCAAGATTAAACGGGATGGTCTTATTACACTTTCCATAGATATGACAGAGAAGGCGCTATCATCGTTGGTCCTTATCATAGACTCACCCTTGTGATTATTGCTTACTTCCAAAAGGCCCTAAGTACAATAGAAACGTTTATTACCCTCCACCGCTCTTTTAAGGGTAACAATGAAACCGACTAAAATATGTAGGTTAATTACGGTATGCTATCAGTCATCTTGAAACGTGTTTTAAAATCAGTCGCGTTGCGTATGTTCCGTCGTTTAGGGTGTGTCGCGTATGCGGTCTCTAGGTTAATCCTTGCTTTGAGCATCAAATCTACCAAGAAATGTCACTGTCACAATGAAATCTTTCAACGTTAGTATGACGGATCAGATGTCACCAACCTTTTTGTGATAATATAAAATATAATCATCTAACTGAAGGTAAAGAACGTACTTAATAAAATCCCTTTTTGTATGGAATATGGAAGTTACGTCAAAATATAGACTCCATTTTTTATACCTTTAATGAAACGCAGCTAACGACATAAATGTTCTACTTTCCTCTACTTGTCGTTTTTGAATTTACGTTTAAGGTACTTATAAAAATATACGCACATCTTCCCTTAGTGTGGCAGGCGGCCGCCATAAATATTCGACTACCCTCTACTTGTCGCTTTTGAATTTACGTTTTAGGGTATAAAAATATACGCACTTCTTCCCTTGGTGTGGAAGGCGGTCAGCTGCCGACCGTCATGTCATTTAAATTTGAATGTTGATTAATTGAAATAAAATCAAAATTCCAACAATGGCTTATGCCATATGAAGAGCCACGATAATGTTATTGTATTAAAACGGAATACCAAATGTTGTTTAGACCTGAAGTAATACCAATTCAATATGAACTTTTCTACCTCAAAATAGTTATAATTCAATATTAATTAATGGGACTGCTTTTTTATAAGACTGATAGTTTAAAATAAGCATTTCAATATTGTATTTAAAATTAGTAGTCATTAACTTATGTGCATTCTTCCTCCGATAATATACTTACTATGAATAAAACGTTTCATTTTACTGGCAACACAGTGGTAGATTTGATGGAATTTAATTATGAAAGGCAGTTTACAAGGTGGCCAAAAAAGAACTGAATTCCCGTTGGCTGTAAGGTTTTGGGACGCTACGTTCCAAAACCATCTAGGGAGGATTGGTAATGGAATTCAGTTCTTTTTGGCCACCTTGTACATATATATGGTATATATATTATACGTTTCGGCTTTGTCCAATGGCTCAGGACACCCTTTATAATATGACTTGACTTGAAGCTTATTACCATCTCATTACCTCGCTATTATGTTTTTTGTCATGGTATTGATGTGGAAATCATTTACATTTGCTAAATCTGTGTCCCTATGCGGTGGATCCAAGGGTTTAATTCAGGTTTTGGTTTTAATCCTTGAACTACCTACTTTGTTTCTGTAGAATAATTCAGTAGAATATTATTAAGATGGTGGGGCCAGCATATGTTAATTTGACGCCATCCCAGGAATAATAAGATACAAATGATAATAAAATTATAGATATTTTAAATTATAACATAACCATTCATGAGATTTTACATATACCTATTGTTTAGTTTCATCCATAGACATATAAAATAATTAGACGTGGTGCTGTGAAGACAAAATTGGGCCGATATAAGCCGATTTCCTCGCGTTTATTTACACGAACACATATAGGGCAGGTGCCCCGGTTTTGGCCACTTTTAGGAGAGTGACTGTTCAGACCTCCTTTGCGTTATTAAGGAATTATGACATTCTTTATGTACTGCGTCATTGAAAATATATTATTATATTTATATGAGTCTGCGCTGTAATGATTCTGACATAAGATCTTATTAATTTCTTTAATGAAATGTCAAAAAAGGGCCCAGGACTTCCAGGAGCCAGTTTTGGCCACATTTTTCCATAGCTCCTGACAACTGAATGACAACTGATACATGACAGATGATAATGCCATCTGTTCTACCATAATTTACTCTTACATCACTACATAGTATAAAAAAAGTCGCTTCCTGCTGTCTGTCCCTATGTATGCTTAGATCTTTACGTCACCCTGGGCGGTAAGTGAGATTTTACGCCCACGGGCGCAGCGGAAAATCTCACTTCACACCCAGGAGACGACGTAAAATTGTGTACGCACCACGGGCGGTAATAAAGAAGGCCTCAGATCGCTTGTCCATGGCCCTTACCTTCGGTTCGGGCCACAAATAACCGCGATCTGAGCCGTTCTTTATTTTACCGCCCTAGGTGCGTAATGTACTATTAAAACTACGCAACGGATTTTGATGCGGTCTTTTTTAATAGATATAGTGATTCATGAGGAAGGTTTATATGTATAATTGCACCCGTGCGAAAGCCGGGGCGGGTCGCTAGTTAACTATAAACCATAAATTTGTAAATTCGTAAATATCTTAATAAAGTTGGAAATGGCGAAAACCGGCACAGTGGCCAAAACCGGGGCATCTGCCCTAGACCTAAGGTTGACTGGTAGAGAATGCCTTATGGCATTGAGTCCGCCTTTTGGTTTTTTTTGTGCAATAAAGATTAAATAAATATACAACTCGTGGTCGAGTGGTGATTGGTTCAAACGCCAAAAGGGAGTGTGTGTGCACGAGACTGCGGTTTATTATGGAATGGAGTTTTATCTTCTTGGGATCACGTCCTCTTATTTTATGTCTTTGGTTTCATCATGCATTTTTCACATTCAACTGAAAATCGCACACAATTCAAACTGGCACTTAGGTAAATCATTAAAAGTGCACTTTTTTCTTATTCTACAAATAACATTTTCATATATAATTTGCGTTGCTATAGTTAAAGGGTTGGTGTTTGGTAAATAGTTAAATACCTAACATTAAGACGGTTGTCCCATTGGAGCCGCATTTGGATACGTCGATAATGTGTGAACTGCGAACGATACAGCGCCATAAACATTCACAATACAGTCTCGCACGCATACGGAAACCGAATCCGTGTGATAACCGCCTAATTTGAATAATACATGCATGTAATTTGTGCAGTGAATGCCTCCTAAAATTTACATTATTGGTAACTATTTGTCCTTTTGACAGATTATATTAGATATATATGGGTTTAGATATATTTGACAACCGTTTTGATGGAGATACCGAATGACAAAGATAGAAATACCATTTTCTTATTTTATTATACAAATTTACACAAATCATAACTAATATCGTATTTTTAATTCAATACTGCAATCTGACAGCTCCTACGCTACATTGTAAAACACTTTGTATGGAGAGAACTGTCAGATTACTGTCTTGAATTACAAATACGATAGGTATTAGTTGTCATTCGTGTGCTTCGGGCACACCGATTTGCCGATTTGCATTACACGGCTAAATTAAACAAGTGGTTTAACATTACCTTGTGGTGACACCTATTTGAAGCATGATAATTTGTAGGTATTGTATATATTCTGAATTTTAATGATCCACATGCCCTAGCTACTAATTTTAAGTTATTCAAAGAAAAGTTAATCAAAACCTTTCCAGTCTACGGTAAAATACCCCAGTACGGCTACCATGAGTTTGACATTGACATTTTTCGTTAACGAGTAACGAATTGTCTATCTGTGCATCTCGTTTACACTAATATGTTACAAGCAAGATGCATAGATAGAACACTCGATACTCATTCTCGAAAACGTCAATGTTATAACTCATGGTAGAGCTTCAGATACGATGAATATACTCTCTGTCAATCGTAATATGCTATTGTATGTGGTGGTATTATAGCATTGGACTTAACATGTGGTTTTGTTTTCTTACCTAATAGTGCAGACATGTGAACTGTACTTGATTACGAGTACGTAAAAGTTTGTTAAATTTATTATTAAAAAAAAATTGCACTGAAAAAGTGAAGCAAATGTTCATTACGTAAAAAGTAGGTATAACAAAATTTTAATCCTTCTTTTCTAAAATTATTCACGAATGCGCATCCCAATGTTTGTTAAATGTTCTAATTAATTAGTACACAAGAGGTGCGCCATCGTTATTAGACATATTTATAATTGGACTAAGAGCTGGCCACGTCAGATGTGATGTGACACAATAATGAAACCCGTCGAGTAAGATTGCAATACTATCCATATTGCTAGGTCCGGGCATCTCGCAGTTTTTAATGGGTGGAGGTCAGAGTAAACAGATCACCAAAATGTTTCAATTGGAAAAACGCAATACCAAAATAGGTACAAACTGCCAAAGTTATCTTATTTATAGAGGATAGGGTCTATGTTTTAACATTGTAACAAGTAAAAACATTGCGTATTATTTCGGAAACATAAATAGTAGGCGACAAACTATGAATTACGTTATACGTCGTCGTCGTTTATATTATACGTCGTTTTGGACTACTTTTTCCCATCAGAAAGTTTTGGCAGTTATACAAGGTGTAACAAAAATACTGGTGATACTTTTAAGGGCATAATTCTGTATAATCTAATTGTTAATATCATTCTCATAATACTGCATCAAAACCAGAACTCGAGGATTTTTATTCTTAAAATAGTTTGCATTCTTTGAACTCCACCACTTTACAGCTGCCAGATGTCCGGATCTAGAATAGCTTAGTATAGCAAACTAACGAAGGGGTTTCGTCGCTTTCATTGTCATATCTGACGTGGCTAGCTCACCGTCTATAATTAACATGGACACACGAATATTTTGGACTTGCACAGTTGAAGATTATAATTATAGTAAAGCGAATCTGACAGCGCAACCACATGGTCACTACGCACGGCTACTGTAATCATCATTATCATTAGTCACCATTTCTTTTTCAGAATTAATTTCACCATCAACCAAAATTGCACTACCGATTATTTAATAGTCGTGCGGTAGTGACATTGTCTATGAAGTTAGGTCTTGGGTTCAAATCCTGGGCATTATTGTGTTTGTCACAAATATTTTGTTCCTGACTTAAGAATGTGTTTGTACAAACAGATTCAAATGGATAAATGCAATCAAATCGTTCATAAATTGTCCATGCAATTTTGAATCTCACGTATGAATATATGAGTTTTTATATATGTCTGTGTATTATAATTATATTTCATCGTCTAGTAACCTCAACACAACCCTCATTGAGCTTATTGCGGTACGAGTACTAGGTCGATTTGTGTAAAAATGGTCCATAAATAAATAACTTTTATGTGACAATCTTAAATAAATCAACCTAGTCCCACAGTAAGCTCAATAAGGCTTGTGTAGTGGTTAATAGGCCAGGATATATACAGGGTGTAAACAAATACTGGTGATTCGTTTAAGGGGTAATTGGTATCGTTTTGTGAGTAAGGCAATGTAGAGGAAAAAATTTCAATGCAAAAAATGTATGGGACACGTCGTCCCAGCCGGGCGACCATCCATACAAAACCATTTTTTTTCGCGAGTAAAACCTATTTTTCTTAGTTTTTCATGATTAGAATACGATACCTATATAATATAATAGCCCAATGCGGTGTGGAGGCTTACTTCATCTAAGAACACCTGCTAAATAATTTGATGATATTCTCTAAACACGTTCAGAGATTTATTGGTGAGTCGAGGTCCGCAGATGTCGAACAATGACTTCCGGTTTGAAAGCCACACTCCGTATTTCTCGCGGTATGTGGAATTATATTGTTAACCCGTAACATTTGACAATCCAGTTATCGCAAAATGTATGTGTATGTACGTGTGCCATCTAGTTAACTTGTCGAAACCGCTCGAATATATTCTTCGACTGTGTATGTCTAATATACGGTATCCTTCCTTTTCGCCGAAAAATGTAATGCCGAATTTCATTTGCCAACCAACTTTTCGCAGAAGTTTCATTAAGCCGAATAATTTTTACCAAATAATTATTTCGCAACCATTTCATTTTCCAACCCCATAGTTGGGAAATAAAAATTGCCTAATGGGTTGGGTTAGGTTAGGTTGGATTATGTAAAGTTGGGAAATGAAATTCGGCCAAATGAAATTTCTGCGAAAAGTTGGTTGGCAAGTGAAATTTGGCAATATGATTTTCGGCGACAAGGCACAGAACCCTAATATACACATTAAATATCATGTCTACGATACACGTGAATAGGTATAGTGGCAAGGCATGATACGAAGGTCATCCAAACTGGCTGTCCAAAGAACTGCCTAATAGATGAGTTTATCTGTTTTATAGATGAGCAGTGTGGGTTCAAATAATCCGGAAACTTTCCATGCCTTATTGGAGTAAAACATCTCTTTCCTAATTCAGAATCCTGTCCAAAAGTATGTAGAATTGTAGACCGCTCTCATAATACCGCCCGTAAGCCTTGCTTAAAAGTCGGGGTCCTTTGCTTGTCATTTTGATTAGAATGGTGACGCAGACAGGAGCATCGTCTCGCCACTGTACCTGTCTCGTGTTATTATCACTATTATTGTGCTCGCCAGCCAAGCTGGTTTGTTAAATTAATATTTTCTTATGTGTGCAGCTACAGACAAAGCGTTCCTGTGGATTTCATCGTTCGGGAGCTGGCGTTTGAGTCGAGTTCCAAGGCCTTTGAGTTCTTAAACCAATTTTCTCTCATTTACACTGACTGCGATCAGACTCAAATAGATTGCAAGTCCAGCTTCCAAACTGTAGCGAGTATATAACATTTTGTTTTTGATAGCCGTCCTGTACTGATAGCGTGCTCCTGTGTGGTGATGTAGTCCATACCCACCGGGCGAAGGAGTTCAGCAAGGCGGATGTAATCCTGAATCATGTTATTCACCTTAATTTTGATCAGCTTTACTAGGATGAGGCGGCAAAACAACTCACACACTACTTTAAGTTATTCGGCAGAAGAGAGATGAACTCAAGAATCTGGCAGAGAGCAAGGACCTACCTACATCGCTACGCAGTTTCAAGAAATTGTTGTTTTATACGGGAAGTTTTGGTGTCTGAATACAAACAATACAGTGCTGTTGAGTGACTTTTAAAAGCAAAAGACTTTCGTGTTAATGATTAATGGACTAAATGTGTTGTATTGTTTTGTCCTCCAGTTTTTTGTAAATAATGTAAATTTTTTATGCTCCATTCCACTTTTTTTTGTAAAAATAATACAATACATGAATTCTGGTTGTCGTCATATTTATGTGTTTTTATAATACATGATTCGTTTTAAAATTGTATTTCACTTCACTTCGATTTGTGCGGAAAGATAAATGTTGAAGTTGAAGAAGCCGAAGGACCTAATTCATCCTACGATTCCTACGACACTTCTCTTTCTGCACAGTATCTATAAACATTTACAGTGCAACAGATGGCAATTGGCAGTGGAGGAGCATCCAAGAACTCTATTCCCATCGGCTTCTCTAATTTACAGAGTTTTTTATAGATGTAAATATCAAGTAGGTGAATTAGGACACATTCGTGAGATTCATTTTTCGTCAGGATCAAGTATAGCCTGTTTTTTCGGACGAAAATGGAATTCCTTTTGGGACAGAAAAAAAACTTGATCTAAGACACATTCGTCAGGATCAATTTATAGCCTGTTTTTTTCGGACGAAAACGGAAGATTAAGCCACTCTGCAAGGAAAAATTGTTACACTTTTAGTACCACCCAGGTGACCCAGGGATCACGTGTAGGGTTGTTTAAGGTCTTTCCTACGGACGCAGAGTAACATTGATCCCCGTAGATTTGATATTAAGATGAAATAACATATTTTAGTTTTATGTCTTTATTTATGTGAATAAATTATTTATTGGTTGCGTCGTGTTATATAAGAAGGTACAGTCGCCATCAGATATATCGATCAAGGTGGTCGCAAATAATTATCTGAAGAACGTCTCTTATCTATGTTAAGGCATGTTCATGATTTTGAGTATCCTGGCGGCTCCGATATATTTGATGACGGCTGTACCTACATCAAACTAGCGGGGTATTGTTGCTCTGGTTATTGTCATTTTCCGTGGCCAGCTCTTAGTTTTTTTTATACCACGACGGTGGCAAACAAGCATATATACTGCAACTCATGAAGATTTGCGCGTTGCCTATTCTTTAGAAACCGGGGCATCTGCCCTATGTTGATAGGCGGCATGTCGATATGAGATGTACGGATTCACAGATTTCAGAGGCGAATTCTATGAAACTCGTGTCTTATTTTCGGTTTAAGCTGAGGGTGGTCTATCAGTTTCTAAGTAATAGAATAATTTTATATAACTTACAATACTTTATTGTTAAGAGAATAAAAGCGTGTGTAGGTCCTTTTGAACACCCTACCCGCTTAGCTACTTCTGCTGCTGACTATATATCTTAGGTACTTATACTTAAGGTACCTACTTACTTAAAATAAGTTTGAAATCGTAGCTGTTTTCACTTTCAAACGTTTTTCTTAGAAAATATGTAATAATAATATTCGCTATGTATGAATTATGCAACCACGAATGCGAAAATCTATAAACATGCGAATATTCGTTACATCCCTATTCAAATAATCCACTATCGCTTGTCGCGACAACCGACATGTCGGTACCTAGACCTACAGAGCGTGGTCGGACTCTACTTATTAGCTAACTAAATCACAGGTTAATTACAAAATAGTACATTTCGATATTAGTGCGGAAAGTAAGTCATTACCTCACGAGTACCGAGATATCTAAGACTCGGGACGAGTGAAGAATGACATTTACGCACGAGTATCGAACGACGTTTTTTAATACAGTTGCGAAAAAATTATAAAATTGACAATTATTCACTTTGAGGTTACTTTAGTACATGTATCCGAACGCTCCGCGCGGTGCGGTGCGGCGCTGTGATTGGCTGTCTGTCACTGTCATTAGCTGTGATTGGCTGGAAAAGTAAAAAGCACTAGTGCGCGATATCAAACTTTCCGCACGCTAAACCACTACAAGTAAAGCACTTTTTTGAGCAACTGTATTAAAAATTAAATTTTTGATATTACACTCAATTGTAATACTCCCATATTACCTACGTGATGGGCCATCATAGGGACGCAGCTATGCGTTAGAGGGAGCTAACGATATTGCCATCTCGTTCCGTCGTATAGCTGCGTCCCTATGATGGATTGATGGCCCATCATGTAGAGCCAGCCTGACATGACAACACGATAGCATATGGCCTCAAAGTAAGGATTTAACTAGAGAGACCGCATACCCGACCCACCCAAAAGGGCAGAATACACGCAACGCGACTGATTTTAACCTTTTCCACGCCAAAGACGTATATATCGGCACCACAGGTCCAACGCCAAAGACCGATATATCGGTCACCAACCACAGAGCAAAATAAACCTACATGCACACGCATAAAGTTTAACTTCATTTTTGACATTTAGATGTCGTGGCGTCTGAGTGGTAGGTTTTGCGTTTGACATGGCGTCGAAAAGGTTAAAACACGTTTCAAGATGGCTGATAGCATACCGTAACTAACCTTTATAATTTAGCTCAAAGCAAGCATTAACTAGAGACCGCACACGTGTACCCCCGTATGGGATAGATATATAGATGCCCATAATCACTTCTACAGCATAAAACAGAACAATGTACCAATCTTTACCTTAGCCGACACAACTTTCTAGGAAAACTAACAGCTTTTCTCGTAGCAATCACAGAAATTCTTGAAGAAATCGCGAAATATATCTGTTTGTTACCCTCCACTGCTAGAAGTAACGCGTGGAGGGTAATAGAAACTATGACAAGGACCAACGATAATAGCACCTCTCTGCCGTATCTATTGAAAGTGTAATAAGACCATCCCGTTCTATCTTGGTATTATTAGTTCCGTGTCAGATCTATGGGTGGTATATCTATGTAATTTAGTCTGTTTCATTGTTACCCTTCAAACAGCGTTGGAGGGTGATTAACGTTTCTATTGTACTTAGGGCCTTTTAGAAGTAAGCAATAATCACAAGGGTGAGTCTATGTTATGGACCAACGCATAAAGCTCTATACCTGGAGGAGCCATCGCCTCATCTTTCCAAACAAAAAAGTCTGCCAAAATCTGAGGGGGGCGAGGTAGCATACGTATGGCGTTTTCAATTTAAAGGTACATCATTGTCGGTTGTTAATAAAGTTTATTTCTAAATGAATTTTTATAGCAGCATCGCCTTATTGATAAAGGACAATGATGTACCTTTCACTTGAAAATATCACGCATATTTGACAGTAAGTCACGACACTAAATGGAGCAACAAATAGTTGATTTTACATTATGTTGAAATATGGTTCATTATTGGATGCAGTCCTTGCAAATGTCAAACAAAAAAGCCAAGGATCATTTTTGCTTGTATTTTCAAACAAAATATAGAAGGCATAATCCTTAGGGGCGTTAAATATGCATAAGTGTCAAACGTCAAAATAGTTACTGCCCGTCAGAAAATAAACGTTTATCTTTGAATCGATTCAGTAAACGACGCTGGATTTTCGATATGGATTAATTTTTTAATCATAATTATCATTACTATAAAAAAAAGTAAAACTATAATTACATGTGAAATTATATTTCATATTTTTGTAAACTAGACATAATAGAACATTTTTTACACCTAAAAACAATACATGTTAGCGTGTTTCGGAACGTCGCGAAGATGACAGCGCAGCTGTCATCAGACGGAAGGGGCAGAGGCTCTCTTGGGAGATTTTTTGATGGTCGATCTAGGCATTGTTGTGTATTTAATTTGGAAATATATCGTTAATCCAAGACTCAATGATTTTATTGTTATCATATCAGAAGCGCGATTTTAGTTACTCATGTCCACAAGTTATCTTGGTTATATAAGGTGATCGTCGTGCGAAATCATAATGTTTATAGTAGCGTCATAGAATCACAATACGCGTACTTTGGTATTTTAATAACAAGATTAACAAGTAAAATACACAGAGTTTTGGATAGCGAAAAGTAGTGGCGTAACTATAGGGTGGCAGAGCTGACAAAATGCCACGGGCCCCCGGCTTGAGAGGCCCCAATCTGAGAAGCTACGACTAAAGGAGGATCTTAAAGTAACATTTTCTGTCGAAAAGTTTAATTTTGTAGGTATTACAATGTTTTATGTTCAAGCGCTTTAAGCAGTCGCATAAGTTAATAGGTTAAAAGAGTCGTCAAGACGAAAGTCGCAGGTAATAATAATATTACCGGTAAGTCACTAACTAATCGAAAGTAACGTAAGCTGTATGTAATTATGATTGCTGTTGATGTACTACACACTACAGAAGTGTTATGAATACAGGTATGTAAAATTACCTTACAGCTATACCACAGTTTTGAGTTATAAAATATATAGGTAACCGTAACTTACATACGAAAGTTGTCATTTGAATTTCATCCTTAATTGATTAAAGTCCTCAAAGTACTTGAATGGCTTTCGTGGTTTGTTCACATTCGCACATAATCATGATATGAATATTGAATAATTATGCCTCGGTGTGTTTTATTGGTAAGCGATCCTAAAATACTATATGTACATTGAAATATTTGTGGTATGAATGTAGCAATTGGCTTGTGCGGTGTGTTTGTATTTAAGTTCCAGAAAAGAAATGGTTTGATAATGGTAAAGTTCAGCTTGTTCTAAATTACAATGGAATCTGGATTACAAAGGAACAGGACATATTTGACTCGGACGTTTATCAGTAATCCTTCAGCGCAATAAACTGTTATGTTAATAGTGACAAAAGAGATACTATTTATCACTGTATTTTACCAATCAGAACTATCAGAAGAAACACTGGAATAATTCAAAGTACATAACATTAATGCACTTTTGTCAAATGAGAGCGGAGTGACAAGAGTGATAAGTATGTGACCACTTAATATGCTCAACTAAGATGAAAGCACTGAAATTAATACTGATGAAATACTTGGCTTTGAAAAGGTAATCAAGGAACTCTTATTGTTTTTTTTATAACCATATGTCATAAGCACAAAAAAAAATACTACAGGGTAAGGAATTCAGTCAAAACCTATCCAGCCGGAGTCTTTACAAGTGCTGTTACAGTACTAAACAATATACAGAATTTAAGAATGATAATGGTTATGTTGTTAGTTGTATTTATTATTAGTGTTTGTTTTGCTAGCAGACATTTACTGCCTAGCACAAAAAGAAAATAATAACATATGTTTTTTATATGTAATAAGAAGTATGATATACTTTATTAACTATTAAAAAATGAATAATTTGTGTTAATTATTATTTTAGAATAAAGAAATGCTTGGTTGCTAGCAAAATACACTGAATCAACTGTGGGTATAACAACTTATTTCACTGCATTTTAGCAAACTAATTTGACTGATAGATAGATCTTTCATTGCGATGAAGTACATGACAAAGATTATATCCCAAGAAATTTAGAAAGCATGAAGTCATAAATATTTAAGTAAAAGTAACACAAGTACAATACAAATTAAAAAATTAAACATTCTTGGAATTAAATCTAAACCAGTGTTGATAACCCTTTGAACGCCAAGAGCCACTATAGTGGTCGTGTGCTGTCGTGTCTACCACAACCACTAATGTGGTAATGGCAGACACTGACAAAGCAATTTTACTATTGACAGATAAGGTTTATTCGTTTCTCACTAGTTGAGATGTTGGCGTGTATGCCACATTTTGATGCAAGAGAGAAAGCATTCAAAAGGTTAATATTGACATCTACTAATAGTGAATTTGACCCCTTTAGTTTAAGTAAATTTGGCACTTATGAATGCCTTTTACAGTGAGCAATCTACTAGCAATCTTTATATTGGTTGAATTGAATGTTGAATTGTTTGACAAAATACATACTTTCAAAATATCAAGGACCTTCATCACTGAGTGTTAATAGGAAAAGGCAAGAGCAGCAATAGCAATAACATTTTGTCATTTATTTGAATGAGAGTGGTATAAAGAAAAGGAACAGTATGTACATAATAAAAATAATGTAGAAATGACTCCCTGAATTCTATTGTTTTATATTTTGCATGTATTTACAGTAATTATGTTAACAGATTTAAAAAAAAAAATGTGACGCAATGTTGATTTCTTCAATAGCTGCTTGGTCAAGTGGAAGTAAAAACAAAAAAAAAAAAAGAACCAAAATTCAGTTCTGGTATTTATTATGAAGTCCAGAGCCAATTTGACTATACAGACTGCAACGGTGTCTCACTGATTCTTATTGTTTTGTGTTGTATGTGTGCGTGCTTACGTTATGTTCACAGATTTCCAGATGTAAATTCCTAAAAATGATACGCGCATTATGTTAATAGCTGTTTGGTTTTACAATATGAAGTACACGCAAGAGGAAGAGAAGATAATCGAGTTATGCTATTTATTATGTATACCAGAGGCAACTTAACTGTGAAGACTGACAACAATAACTAAAGTAGTGAGTGGTAACTCACTGTTTCTTATTGTGTTGTGTGTGTGTGTGTTTATAGTATGTCCACAGATGTTCCAGAAAAAAATGTTTGTGATGCAATTTTGATTTCTTCATACGCTACCAGCAGTATTTCAAATATGAAGAAGAGAAATTACAGACAGACAATCAAGTTATAATTTTTCACTATGTATACCAGAGACAAATTAACTTTAAAGACTGACAATACAATACAATGTTCCAGATAAAATGTTATATGTGTATTATGTTAATAGTTGTTTGGTTTTGTAACAAGAAGTTCACGCAGGAGACAGTATATATACATTCAAGCTATGACATTTATTATGTGTACCAAAGACAAGTTAACAATGAAGCGAATGATACAAAGATAAAATGTTATATATGTGTATTATGTTAATAGTTGTTTGGTTTTGTAACAAGAAGTTCACGCAGGAGACAGTATATACATTCAAGCTATGACATTTATTATGTGTACCAAAGACAAGTTAACAATGAAGACTGGCGAATGATACAAAGATAAAATGTTATATATGTGTATTATCTTAATAGTTGTTTGGTTTTGTAACAAGAAGTTCACGCAGGAGACAGTATATACATTCAAGCTATGGCATTTACTATGTGTACCAAAGACAAGTTAACAATGAAGACTGGCGAGTGATTAAGGGGAGTTCTATGTTGGGTCCAGATGCACCGTAAATTACTTTCAAAGGCAGATAAAAAAAAAGATATGGTATACAGGTCTCAGATAAGTTAATTGATACAGTTCCAAGGGGTAAATATGATGATATGTGCTGTTTGAATTTGGCATTGACTGTATAAAGTTGTCACAAGAGAATTGACCTGGTGTTTGAGTACTTATCACTTTAATCAGGATAAACGGTAAGAATGTGATACAGACTTTGTTCATGAGCAATTGAAAAAGGTGAGACTTTGTTAATCTGGTTTTGATTTGCTGTTTTGTCATGAATGTCATTATGATAAATAATAGTATACTTACAGGAGTAGATATCCCTAACCTAGTTTAGAACCCCATTGAAAGAGAAGGAATTGTTATGTTAAAGAATGGGTGAAAAATTGTATTAATTGGTCACTTAAGTAAATTTAAAGTGATTTCTTGTTAAAAAATGAGTTGAAATAGGTAATTAAGTAGGTACGTAGGTCAAAGCATTTGACTGAAGCATTCATTATAGCATTGTGGAAGTTTTCTTAACCTCATGAGGATGTGATTAGAACTTTTATCAGCAACAGTAATTAATTAATGGAACTCAGTGCTGCAGCAGTATAAATCAACATGAATTTGCAAAGAGCCATTAATGGTATGTGAATCAATTTACTATTTTCAGTATATTTTCAGATGAATACCTATATTCTGCAAGTATGTCATGTGTTTGGCATGTTGTTGCTGACGAAAAATGCAATTGACGTGGCTGCAGTAGGCTGGGCTAGTTGTACGCAAGATCAGGCGAGTGACCAGAGAGCGAGGACATGGAGTCAATCATGGTCAATGAGATGAACTAAGAAAACAAATAGAGAAAAAAAAAATAAAGTGGCCTAAGATGTTAAAATGGCCTTTAGCATGCGTGATTGATAATCGAGATGACGGTGCCAGCGTACCTGAATAGACTGCAAGATGTTGAACTGCCTGATGAGACTGCAGGTGCTCTTTTGGCTAACTGAGCAGACCGTATGTGCCAGGCACTGCGGACTGCTAACAAGGCACGTATTTTCACTCAAATACTACTCATAGTATTTATGAAGTATTTCGTAGGGTTGATGACGATGATTCTGCTCAGAGCTTTCTTTCTTTGTTTCAGATGTCGGGAGTGAGCGGGCTCCTAGACATAGAAACTATGATCACACAACCTGGAGTGAGCGAGCTCCAATGATAATAAAATGATACCTGGAGTGAGCGAGCTCCAATGATAATAAAATGATACCTGGAGTGAGCGAGCTCCAATGATAATAAAATGATACCTGGAGTGAGCGAGCTCCAATGATAATAAAATGATACCTGGAGTGAGCGAGCTCCAATGATAATAAAATTATACCAGGAGTGAGCGGGCTCCAATAATAATAAAATGATACCTGGAGTGAGCGAGCTCCAATGACAATAAGACGACATATGGAGTGAGCGGGCTCCAATGACAATAACATGACATCTGGAGTGAGCGGGCTCCAACGACAATAAGATGACACCTGGAGTGAGCGGGCTCCAACAACAATAAGTTGATATTTACCTATGGGATGGGCATCAAGTCAGTTACCGATGGCAGAAGAAGATATGACCGACAGCTAAATGTTGAAGTGAATATGCCGCCAGTGCTATTGGCAGCAGTAGAAGATTGGACCAACCTGCTAAATGTTGAAGTGAGTATGCCGCCAGTGCTATTGGCAGCAGTAGAAGATTTGACCGACCTGCTAAATGTTTAAGTGAGTATGCCGCCAGTGCTATTGGCAGCAGTAGACGATTGGACCGACCTGCTAAATGTTTAAGTGAGTATGCCGCCAGTGTTTTTGGTAGCAGTAGAAGATTTGACCGACCTGCTAAATGTTTAAGTGAGTATGCCGCCAGTGCTATTGGTAGCAGTAGAAGATTTGACCGACCTGCTAAATGTTGAAGTGAACATGCCGCCAGTGCTATTGGCAGCAGTAGAAGATTTGACCGACCTGCTAGATGTTGAAGTGAGTATGCCGCCTGTGCTATTGGCAGCAGCGGAAGATTTGATAGATCTGCTCAATGTTGAAGTGAGTATGCCCCCTGTGCTATTAGCATCAGTAAAAGATTTGACCGACCTGCTTGATGTAGAGGTAAGTAGAAGATTTTACCGACCTTTTGCTTAAAGCTGAAGTAAATATGCTGCCAGTGCTATTGGTAAGCCTCGGTCGTGGAGCCAACAAACCTTTTGCAAGTTTTTGTATAACTTACAGTGCTTGTATCTAACCATGTCTTTTATCTGGAAACTGGTTAACTTGAACTTGTGAAAAGGATAACAAAGCTAATAGAATAAGGACTATATGAACATATGAGTCGCTAAAGAAAACTGAATCATGTTAAGGAGGGAGCTGTAAGATTTCTAGTAAAAATATATCAAGCACAGTTTTACGAGTATAGCTGGTGGAAGTACCTATAAGTTTGTATTTGTCCTGAACAAATTGAGTAAGTATTTAAACAAGCATATGTCCACACATTTTCAGTGTGATATGGAGCTTGGTGGTGCCCCTGGACAAGATGATTATTGTTCTATGTTATGTTTACTGACGTGCCTGTCCTCGGCTGACAATGTACTTACGGTCGTCTGGGGACAGACTTATTAATTTCAGAATGGCCGAATGATAGCTATTTTCATGGCGTTATTGGAGTTACCAAATGGGGAAGATGTCTCGGCGCACACAGACTACATAATCGAAATTCATTTCGGCACGGCAAGAATAAAACGCCAAACGAGCCTAAGAAATATGACCGAGTGAAAATAGAGGAGAACTGTTTGTGGCGTTCTTTGGACATATAACTACGGTGTTTGGATTTCTATCATGAGCTTAAACGGTGGTGGCCACATACGGGAAGCTGTGCGCCTGTCGTTCGGCTGAGCCGCAGCGAGCCGAGCGAGCGCAAGGTCTTATGAGCTGACTGTGCGGCGAGCAACGAGCACGATATATACCATCTACAGCCCGAACTGTGAGCTCGTTCCTTGTTTTCGTTAGGTGTATGCGTAGTCTAGAAAGCTCATTACCTATTTACTCAAGATATATGATAAATTGAATCATAAATAATCACTGAAGTTAGGAAATCGAGATATTCGAGATAATTGATTAATTTTGACTGAGGGCCATTCCTAGGCTTGAAACATTAATGTGAGAGCGAATTGGTAAAAACTTATTGTTGTTGTGACACATAATAAATCCAAGGGAACTTTTACTTATTGAGTATCAATTAAAAGTCTTGCATTAGATTATAACGTTGTTGATTATACCATTGGCATTTTAGAAGAAAAGGAGTACGCGTCAGGCATTCAAATAAGGCATTGATCTGTTGACAGAGTTAGTAAATGGCTGTCTTGAGCTGTGAAGGATGAGGCGATGAAGATCAGCGCAGCACGGATTGAATTGCCCTTCGAGGGCGAAGGGTTTGGTCAGATGGCCGAATGTTAGCGTGTTTCGGAACGTCGCGAAGATGACAGCGCAGCTGTCATCAGACGGAAGGGGCAGAGGCTCTCTTGGGAGATTTTTTGATGGTCGATCTAGGCATTGTTGTGTATTTAATTTGGAAATATATCGTTAATCCAAGACTCAATGATTTTATTGTTATCATACATAAAGGCATTTTCACGGAGCTAGGGAGGGACGGAGCGAAGTGTGGAAAATGTGAGAAGAGAATTTCAAGTAGGCACTCCCTAGATTGTTCTACTTGCCAAACTAGGTACTGTTTAGATTGCCTAGAGAGTATTAGACCAGGCAATAAGGAGGTTGACCTCGCATTAATTCCTCAGACAAAAAAACCTTTACAGTATGATAAAGTGTCATGAGTAGATGGTGTATCAATGTTTTTCCAAAAAAAATATATCCGTATTATTTTTACTGCAATAAGTTATTTCTTTTAATATTTTTTTTTTGGAAATTCGTAAATATTATGTTAAAATATGATTAACATAACAACCACTGTTACAAACTTGACTGAGAAATTTTCCAAACAAAATGACGAGTGTCAACAGATATTTTTAAATAAAGATGACAGTTTTTATACTTTTTATTGACATTTTTTTGGAACTTTTCCTAGTATCTGGCAATGATCAAAAAAAATCGTGTGGTGAAAAAAATATAGCCTGAGAAATATTCCAGTACAAATTATTAAGCTTTTTGTACATTTTGGTGAAAATACCAAAATTGGCAAATGTTTTTTTTTTGGAAAAATTATGTTTGGTATTTGTTATGATCTATACTATATCCCAGCAAAAGAATCATCGACTGAGGAATTAATGCGAGGTCCCCATACTACGCACCGCCAGATTTCCCGGCCTATATTGGAGTAAGTATCAAACGGTATACACTAATGACAGTGGACAATAAACACAACTGGATATGTCGTGGCTGCTGCCAAGGGCAACCAAGTAAAATCCCAAAGAAAACAAGCACACCTACATCTAAACCTAACCTAGCACATCTAAAGGATCGCCTGGTGTAGACAAGTTAAATAGCAAAAAGATGGCAAAACAGCAGGTCCATCTGGATGAATCCATGCTAAGCGACTCAACCCCTGAAATCACATGCCTTAATGATTTAGGAGACACCCTGACTTCACCGGATGTAACCATTACACCAAATAAAATATTGAATTCACCTGATAAGGAGGATATGAAATCACCAGTTCCACTACGCATAGCATCATGCCCGCCGTCAATAGACGATTTTAGAAAAATTCTAGACGAACGACTTGAAAACCACAGGGTTACAATAATAACGCAAATTAAGACTACTATACAGAGTGAAATAAATGTAGCTATCGAAAACCTAAAAAAAGAAATGACACAACGTACCGATGTCCTCAGTCAAAACCAGATAAATATAAAAACAAATATAAGTTTGATTACACAGGAAATAAAAGGATTAGAAGCAAAACACAACAAACTACGCGATGATTTGAATAATATACAAACATCGTTAAATACTGAAAACAAACCTAGTAACCAAAATTCTGGAAACATTCGTAAGACAGAATCTAGAAATAACCCAGACAATTCCAAGAAAATAGTGCTCTACGGCCTGGGTGAAATTTGGCGTGAGTCAGAGGAGGAGCAAGTCAACAGAGTTAAAGATTTGTTTTACGATTTCTACGGTATGGATCTGACAGGATATATAGAAGACGTTTATAGAATAGGGAGAGCAACATCTAGAAGGCCATTAGTGATTGAATTACTCAGCAAAAGGGCGAAGAAGCAAATAATAGACAATGCAGGATACTTAAAGAATTCAGGACTACACATCTCAGAATTTCTAGATGCCGAGAGCCTTCAATTGAGAAATGAATTAAGGCAAAGGCTTCAAGAAGCACGGGAGAACGGAATGAAAGCTGTGATACGGAACAATAGACTAATTATTAATGGACGAGACGTTACAGAACAGACAACGAGCCATCACCTAACACATCAAACTCCCTTGAACCAATCAAATCTGGAATCCGCCTCCTGGCCGACTTATAATATGCAAGACAACGAGCAGAGTCGAGGACCAAACCCATTCTTGCTCTCAAAGGACCGTAGAACCCTGACTCCATCAGCAATGTGTAATAATAATTTTCGTCCCTAAACCTAAAAATTTAGATATACTTTTTCAAAATATGTGTAGTATTAATAATAAGTTACATTTAGTAGAAGCTTTTATAGATGAAAAACCTGATTTACATATACTATGTATAACCGAGACTTGGATAACAAACTCTAAAATAGACCTTTTACGCTTAGAAGGATACAATCTGTGTAGCTACTTTTGTAGATCGGATTATGAAGCTGGAGGTGTATGTATTTTCCTACGATCTGATATCGAATATGTTGAATTAACAGACATTAACAAAATTTCCATAGAATATGTTTTTGAAACTTGTGCTATAGAATTATGTAAATCAAATTTAGTAATAATTGTCATTTACTGGCCGAACAGCGACAGACACCCTGATCTGTTTTTTGAAAAGCTTGAACAAGTATTACAATTGTTACACACAAAATATAAAAATAAAAATATTATTATAGGGGGGGATTTAAATATAGACATTCTAAAGAAAACAAGGCTGTCAAAAAAATTACTGAATTTATTCTTAACTTTTAATTTTGTACAGCATGTAAAAGAAGCAACTAGAGTTACCAAAACTACTGCAAAATGTCTAGATGTTGTGTTCACAAATTTTGAAGCTGATAGCTTTGAAGTGGCAGTCCAGGAATTGGGATTTTCAGACCATAAAGGTGTTAATGTTACTGTACCTGACGCGATTGAACTAGAGGGCTATAAACATAATATATATAAATATTACAAACGACTATTTTCAGAAAGAAATGTACAGTTATTCAAATCAGAACTACAAGCTGTCAATTGGATTTCTATCTTAACTCCCCAAAATACTATAAATACTAATTATAACACTTTTAATTACATAATTAAAATGCTACTTGACCATTGCATCCCTAAAAAAGAAAGGAAATCTAGAGAAACCCCAAAAAGAGCATGGTTAACACCCGGGCTAAAAATATCATGTCAGCATAAACGTATATTAAAAAGTCTAGTTGCACAGTCATCTGACCCTATTTTAGTTAACCATTTAGAAGCTTACACAAAAATATTAAAAAAATGTGTCATATTAGCAAAAAAAAATTATAATCATAAAAGAATAAATAGTTCGAGCAACAAAATAAAAACTTTGTGGAAAATTATAGGAGAGCAGACCAAAAAACCTGAATTAGAAATAAAGTCAAAGAAAAACACAACCCTCAAAGTAGATAATAAGTTAATAGACCAACCTCAGACAGTGGCCGATATCTTTAACACATATTTTTCCTCAGTAGGTAATACAAATAGTAATCACCAACCACGCGGGCGTCCAGTTCTTAACCCTATAAGCAATACGATGTTCCTAGCTCCTGCAAGCCACTTGGAAATAATGAAATGCATACAAAAATTAAAAAACAAACATAGTGTTGGAATTGATGAAATACCTCCCTCTTTAGTTAAAATATGCTCTAATGAACTGATAATACCCTTAACATTTTTAGTAAACCAATCTCTTACAACAAGTACGTTTCCAGATGCCTTAAAAACCGCAGTTATCAGACCAATTCCGAAAGCAAAAAACGTAACTGACCCTGATCAATATCGTCCCATTGCAATGTTGTCCACATTTTCAAAAATCTTTGAATCAGTCATGGTTAAGCGCTTATCAGACTTTTGTGATAAATACAACATATTCGATGACAGCCAATTTGGTTTTAGAAAACAAAGAGGAACAATCCTTACCGTCCATAAGTTTATTCATCCAGTCATAAAAATAATAGATAATAACAACCCGGCTTTTGGATTAATGCTAGATATGAGTAAAGCATACGATAGAGTTAAACATGACATTTTACTATACAAATTGTACGGAATAGGCATACGCGGAGCTGCTCATGACTGGTTCAAGTCGTATTTAAATGATAGAGTCCAATTAGTTGAACTAGAATATTATGATAAAAACAGTAAAATCTTAAAGAAAATACATTCCGAAAGTAAGCACATTAAATGTTCAATTCCACAGGGCAGTGTATTAGGCTGTATCCTATTTTTAATTTACATCAACGACTTACGGAAAATAATAAACACGAACAATATCAAATGTTTCCTCTATGCCGATGACCTTTCCATTGTATTCTCAAGTCAAAATAACGAAGAATTTGTAAATTGCATGAATACTATTCTTAATAACATTTTGAAATGGCTACAGGACCATAATTTACAATTAAATTTAAAAAAGACTAATTTAATACAGTTTCGACCCTACCAAAGACCTCCAATAGAAATTAATTACTCATACTTACATAACAAATTTCAGGAAACTAGTAATTGTAATCTCCTTGGTATTACTGTTGACGAAAACTTAAACTGGAAATCACATATTGATAAAATTTGTATTAAAATTTCACGATTTACCTATGTCTTAAGAAATATTAAAAAAAGTACTGATTTTAAAACAGCAGTTAGCGCCTACTATGCATTTACCCAATCTAGTCTCCAATATGGAATCGTTTCGTGGGGCAATAGTACGGACATAACGCGTTTATTTTTAATGCAAAAAGATTGTATAAGAATACTTACAAATACTAAATTTTATGAATCTTGCAAACCTCACTTTAAAAACTTAAAAATTCTAACTTTACCCTGTTTGTATATTCTGAAAACTTGTAAATTTTTACGAAAGTACCCGGCTCTATATACCAAAGCTAAAGACAGACACATGTGTACCATGAATCTCAGACATAAAGATAAAATAGCAATACCCTCAAGCAATTTAGAAATAAGTAACCAAAGCCCTCACGTAATGAGTATAAGAATTTTTAACCACCTTCCAAAGGAAATAAGCGAGGAGCAAAAATACACTAAATTTGTTAATAAGTTGAAAACATACCTCATAGAACACTGTTTTTATTCTTTGCAAGAATTTTTCGACGCAAATAAGTTTCATTCATACCTATCTTTACATTATACCTAGCCTTAAAATTATTAAGTGAAAAAGAAACTTATAATTGTTATTTTACTGTGCTAGATTTTAAGATTTAATTTGCAATACCCTTATACGGTATCATGTTTAACTGTGAAAATACATTGTAAGACCTGTACACTAACATGAATGCAATAAAGTTCTATTCTATTCTATTCTATTCAAATCCGAATCTATTTTACAAAATCCGGATTTTCGGATAATTTTCGCGCCGAAATCCGAACTTCGAATAAAATCCGGATTTAGGGAAAGTTTTCTTGGTTGTTGTTGTTGTTGTTCCTAGGGCACCCCGGAGGTGCATAAGGCCCGCACAAGATCCTTCCACGCCTTTCTGTCCTGAGCAACGGTCTTGGCCTCTCTCCAGTTCATTCCTACGGCTCGTGGCTCGCTCTCAATGCTCCTCCGCCACGTGTGTACAGGGCGTCCGCTGGCTCGCTTACTGTCCTGAGGCCGCCACTCGAAAGCGATACTGGCATTATCCGACGCTCCTCTTCGAAGAGTATGTCCGATCCATCTCCACTTCCGCAGCGCTACTTCCTGGGCGATCGGAGACTGATGGAATATACTCCACAAGTCCTCATTTCTTATAGTCTCCGGCCAGAAAATGCGGAGGATCGACCGAAGGGACTTATTGACAAACACTTGGAGCTTGTGTGTCAGCCCCTTTGTCACTCTCCACGTTTCGCAGCCGAAGAGCAACACGGACTTGACATGCAATGGATTCGAAGAGGGAGATTTTATTTATTATATATTTATTTCTTGGTACTAGGAATAAATAAAAAAAAAACTACTTTTTAACAAGAAATTTGTCTTTTTATTTACTGTGATAGTCTTATGATCAAATAACAAGTTATATTAATTAGGTACACAGTTATATTATTTATATCAATAACAAAAGTAACTTCGAAACAAAAAAAATATCTTTAATAATTTTAATTATGAATACAGTCACTGGCAGTCCGCCTTGATATATCTAAGGAGTTCGATTGGGTCTGGCAAGGGAGAGGTATTGGCAGTCAGCATTGATATACAATAGCTAAGGCGTTCGATCGGGTCTGGCATCGAGGTCTTCTGTCGAAGTTGCCATCTTACGGACTGCCCGAGAGATTGTGCAGATGGGTTGCCAGCTTTTTGTCTGGCAGAAGCATACGAGCCGTAGTCGACGGTAGTTGCTCTGAAAGCATGTACATAAACGCAGGTGTCCCGCAAGGCTCTGTACTATCCCCAACGCTGTTCTTGCTGCATATCAATGATATGTTGTCTATAGGTGACATTCATTGTTATGCGGACGACAGTACTGGGAATGCATGTTACACGGGCCGTGCCAATATCCCTCGATCCTTTGTGGTAAAGAGTCGTGAAAAACTTGTGTCCGATATAGAGAATACTCTTACTGGAGTCTCGGCGTGGGGTCAGGATAACTTAGTCCGATTCAACTCCACAAAGACACAAGTTTGCGCGTTTACCGCTAAGAAAACCCCATTTACTGTGGCCCCTCAGTTCTAAGGTACAAATCTCACAATATCAGGGAGTATTGGGATCCTCGGTGTCGACATTTCCAGTGAAGTCCAATTCCGTAGTCACCTTGAAGAGAAGGCCAAGCTGGCATCCAAAAAGCTCGGTGTGCTCAATAGAGCGAGGATATACTTCACTCCGGGGCAGAGACTGTTTCTTTACAAGTCGGAAGTCGGACCCCATATGGAGTACTGCTGTCACCTTTGGGCTGGAGCACCTGGGTACCAGCTTGGGCCCTTTGACTCGGTGCAAAGGCGCGCTGTGCGGATCGTCGACGATCCCAAACTCAAGAGCGATATTGAACCTTTGAGTCTAAGGAACTTCGCCTCCTTATGTGTGTTCTATCGCTTGTACAATGGGTTGTGCTCTGAAGAACTGTTTGATATGATGCCCACGGCACCTTTTTCAATCACTGCACCTCTCGCAGTCGGCAGGGTATTCATCCTCACACCCTGGAGCCGAAAGGGTCGCGCACTGCTCGGTTTAAGAGGAATTTCCTCCCTCAAACGCTCCGACTGTGAAATGACCTCCCTGCCGAGGTTGTCCCAGAGGGCTACAGTATGAGGTTCTTCAAAAAAGGAGTGTATAGGTTCTTAAAGGGTAGGCAACGCGCATGTGAATCCTCTGGAGTTGCAGGCGTCCATGGGCTACGGTAACTGCTTACCATCAGGCGGGCCGTATGCTTGTTTGCTGCCGTCGTGGTATAAAAAAAAGTCACAAGTGTCACAACAGATGATGAGATCAAAATTTATTGAAGGTTTTAGCACATCTCCGCTGCGGAAGTTGCGGAAACTATATCGTAGTACCCCGTAAGGCCCAAGGCCAGTGAGCGAGCGCACGGGCAGCCGGGGCAGAATGGCCAGACAACCCCCCTCTACCCGCTTGACGCGTATTTTCAGTAATCAGAACATTTTAACGGTGCAAAAGGCAATTGTATAATAGGTTAAGAAAAAATCCGAAAATTCGTATTTGGGTTTAAAAATCCGGATTTAGAAACGGATTGAAAAATTGGCGGATAATCCGGATTTTCGAAGTTCGAATAATCCGGATTGCAATCCCTACACGGAGCTCTTTACTCACTGAAAACGATGAACTGAATGCGTGTAATCGATTTTTGAAATAGTTTTTATAAACCTATTAGATTTTCCTGCTAATAACGTTGACAGAGGGGAAATGTACCTAAGCTTACTCCAGGTATAGAGCTTTATGGGGCCAACGTAATAGCGCCTTCTCTGTCATATCTATGGAAAGTGTAATAAGACCATCCCCTTCAATCTCGGTAGGTATTATTAATTCCGTGTCTGGTCTATGGGTGTTATGTCTATGCATATGGCACACGGTCTAATAACGGGTGGGAACCGCAAGATTGCTACGTTACATGATACAAAAATAAGCCCAATGGAATGGAACCTGTTTATAGAAGTGATACAGAGTTCCGAAAAGAATAGTAAAACGAAAACTGGCCGAAAGTCAAAAAAGTATCACTTCCGGTGTAAAAAATGGATGGTATTCACCTACGTCATTTGAAATAAAGATGACACTTGTGGCAACAAACAGCAATTTGTATGTAGGTAGGTGCAGAAAAACTCAGTCTGCCGGTTCTTGCATGACTGGAAGTGCCCGGCAGAGTGGTTTAAGTGACGTAAATTTGAGGTCAAACTCATTAATTTTAAACCAGTCTGCCGGGCACTTCTGACCATGCAGAAACTGGTAGACTGGGTTTTTCTATACCCACATACCTACAAATTGCTGTTTGTTGCTACAAGTATCATCTTTATATTTCAGCACAACTTTTTCGACCGTGTGCCATGCTTTTTATCGTGATGTCATGTTACGTAGGTAATATGGGAGTGGGCTTAACCTATTGAACGCCAAGCATCGGACGGAAAAATCGTGCCCTCAGCGCCGGCAAACCGGTTATATTTTGGACGTGATATTTAATGGCTTTGGTGGTTAAAGGGTTAAAGACTATAAGCGCCATGAACATTACTACTGCAACAGCAACATAATGTAACAGTGGTAAGTTTTTTCACAGTAAGCTACCTATACTCTTAATGCTATATTAGGTACTTATACTACATATTATAACCTACATACAGTCGCCATCAGATATATCGGAGCAGCCAAGGTGGCCACAAATATCTGAACAACGCCTCTATTGTCAAGGCGATAAAGTGCTTGTTCAGATATTTTTGAGTACATTGGACGCTCATATATATTTGATGGCGACTGTACATATAAAGACATATATTTTACATAGTTACATAATACATACATTGGGCGTTGTTAGCCTTCTAAGTTGTACCAATTTACTGTTAAATAATTATAATTCCTGAATATGCTGCTTGCATAGAGCCCCCAAAATAATATTTTACTTGGAATGTTTTTTACAGATCATTTCAATTATCAATATTATCCTTATTACACTAAGCTAACCCTGAACCCAGCTTAAAAGTGGGGCAGACAAACTTTACCAGCAAACAGCTCTGATATAACTGTAATCCACAGTGATAGAACAAATAGTATGTAAGATATTCCCACTTGATGGCTATTCGGCAATTGGTACGGCTGGCCTCCAATTTCATCAACATGGAATCCCATTGGGAATATGACTGCTGCCAAGCAGAACACAACCACTGAAAGTAAGGAAAAATAACTTATATTCTTCAGCAATTTACAAAATAATAAATTTCTACTAGTTACTGCATTGACAAAGCAGTAAGTATTTTGTGGTTAGCAGGATTTACCTATAATCATTTAAATTCACCTTGTTTGTTATTATTCCCTGTTGCCCTTCCCGTAACCCTAGTAAACTTTACAAGACCAGTTTCAAGCAATAATGTGCTTCAAATTGTTGAAGAACATTTAAATTTCCAAGTAAAGAGATACATAGGAAGGAACTGCTTACACTAATGTCCTTAAATTGATGGAAATTGATTAAAAGTTCTGGTAATTCATTAAAATCTAAGTTTAATTTATAGTTAACAGTTTACTGTAATTCTTCAGACAGCCTTGTAGATTCAGCAGATTCAGTACTTTCAACCAACTTATCTTAAATTAAAAGTTGGATACCAATTTTATTACATCAACATCTTTATAATCTGATCTATGGATTTATAGGTATATTTGCCAAAGGGAGATCTAAATTAGACCATTATACTTACTTGCAGCAAAGCCCACCCATCTAGCATATGGGATAACATTACGGTCAAAGTGGCTGGATGCTAAAAGGATCACTGTTGTTGTGATACATATACATCCAATAAATATGCAAATTAGGGCTAGCAGCCATTCAGGTTGCAGGTCTGGGGTAAAGCATACTTGCGGCCTGTTGTAGAGTGTAATACAGGACCACATTAGCCCTAGTCGAGTGTCACCTAATAAAAAACAAAGAGATGTAAGTATAATTTCGATTTCTAACGATTCTTTCCAATTGGAATTAATAAATGGTCTGAAATGCGGTAAAATAAGAGTAATTACAAAGTTATTGCAATTGTACGTTATTGTCGTCTTAAAGTACGTGAATATTAATTTTTACCTCCAACATCCGTAATTATCCAGTCGGGCATGGCAAGGCTAACTATTGCAAACACATCAGCCGCCATAAAAAGAGTCCCAGATATCACTGTTAGTTTATCCATATTGATACAATAATCGTCCTTTTAACAAAAAATTATGGCATATTGGGTATAAAATACAATGTTTTTATTATTATTTTGATCATAGGATTCTCAAAGCTCCAAGCAAATATCATAAAAGAAAAAGTATCACTGGACTGGCTGACATTGACATTGACATTTTGTATCCAGTGCTACCATATTATAATTGCAAAAGATATAAAGCTTTGTTCACACGGCATGACCCTAAATCCAGTTGCAAACTGCAATGCGATCACCTTTTATTACACCTCAAAGCGGTATTACACATTGCAACCTGCAGGGCCCAATCTGTTGTGTACCCTGCCTCTTCCTACCCCTCCTTCAGCTCCCTGCGGGCCCTACCTTCAATTACACCTTCCAACCTGACAGATTGGGCCCTGCAGGTTGCAATGTGTAATACCGCTTTCAGTCTCACAGATTGGGCCCTAGAACTGTGCCTAGAATTTGCAATGTTTAAAACGGCTATTAGACATTGCAACCTGCAGGGCCCAATCTGTTGTGTACCCTGCCTCTCCCTTGCCCTCCTTCAGCTCCCTACGGGCCCTACCTTTAATTACACCTTCCAACATGACAGATTGGGCCCTGCAGGTTGCAATGTCTAAAAGCGGTATTACACATTGCAACCTGCAGGGCCCAATCTGTTGTGTACCCTGCCTCTTCCTACCCCTCCTTCAGCTCCCTACGGGCCCTACCTTCAATTACACCTTCCAACCTGACAGATTGGGCCCTGCAGGTTGCAATGTGTAATACCGCTTTAATACTGCTTTAAGGCACACCACACACCTGAGCTGAATACAGCCAATGCATAGACAAAATGCTTAAATTTGTCTATGGTTGTTTAAATTTATCTATGGCCTATTGGCAATTTTGCCACAAACTCGAGCGCCATTTCGAGACGTTGCTGTCTAAGTAGGTGCAACGAAACGAAATCAATCGTCAAAAATCGCAGGTGACTAGTCGCTTACGTTACGGCTGCCATGGATAAATTTAAAACACATTGCAACTTGCAGGGCCCAATCTGCTGTACAAGAAGAAAAAACAAAAAGATGATGTTACAAGTGGTCTTTTTTGAGACCATTGCCCTATAAAGGGTTAAACGGCTATTAGACATTGCAACCTGCAGGGCCCAATCTGTTGTGTACCCTGCCTCTCCCTACCTTCCTTCAGCTCCCTACGGGCCCTACCTTTAGAGGCAGGGTACACAACAGATTGGGCCCTGCAGGTTGCAATGTCTAATAGCCGTTTAACCCTTTATAGGGCAATGGTCTCAAAAAAGACCACTTGTAACATCATCTTTTTGTTTTTTCTTCTTGTACAGAATTTTTAGGACTATAGATTGGCGATGAGGCCAGAATCGAGGATTTTTTTCAGTCTTGCCCGTTAAAGGGTTAAATCTGAATCGCCTATAATCGCGCTATCAGGGTCGCGTTTTATAAAGTTACAATTTACAATTTCGCTTTTTGCCTCTCTTCCTAGCACACAAATTGGATAGAAAGAGAGGCAAACAGCGAAATTGTAAATTATAACTTTATAAAACGCGACCCAGGGAGTCTATGGGTTGAGCTTATCATGATGACCGCAGCGCTTTGGGAATTGTTTTTTGTTCGTTTTCGTGATTCAGCGTGTAGGTAATAATTGATATATTATTGTGCGGTGCTCTAACGAACAAGTGTGCAGCTACTGAAGAATTAGTCTTAAAAAGATGATTAGAAGTGGTTCAGAACAACCTGTAACCTCCTCGTGCCTTTTGAATGGAGTAGCTATCACTCTACAAATAGCAACTAGCAAGGCTGCTTAGGCTGCTGCCACTTCTACCGAACAACGTTGCCTAGAATTTATTTGATTAAACCAAATACTTATCGATTGAAGACATTGTACCTAAAGATTGAATCTTACAAGCTCTTATATCCCACCTTTTAGCCCCGACTACAGACAATACCGCCTAAACTCCATTACTGGGAAGAAAAAAAGAATTGCGCTACTTATAACTTTTTTCCCTGAACTCTTTAAAATTCAGTTTTGTTCGAGATTTTTAACCAATTTTCTGAGCTGCCACTCTCGCATTCCCTGGTTCAAATCTGCCAGATTAAGTGATAGCAATAGTATTATCACTTTACTTGTGTTTCGGAGAGCTTATGCCTCCAGTGCTAAGCGAACCGATCCGCGACTCATCATTGCGGATTGCGGGGCCGCGGGCATTAGGCGTGAATTTTTGCGCCTTGTTAGCCCAATTTTGTGTCGTGGCAAAGAGAACGGAAACTATACTAACAATGGCCCCTCAATGGTTCACGATCGTGATCACTTTCAGCGGTTTCACTCATGATTTACGTAGGTACTAAGTAATGAGGTCTAAAACGACTTCGTCCTATATCCGCCCCTTAAGTATTCTAATAGGAATAAATAAAACATTATTTACCACGTTGTACCACGAGTATATTTTTTATTCATAAACTTAGACTACTGGCACGGTTTGTGGCAAATTTGCAAATTCTATAATACACATAATTAATATTGAATATTGAAAATCAATTACTTATTTAGGCACATATGTTTTCTTCTCGAAGTCCTTTTAACATCGCTATAGTCGTTAGAAATATTATATCCATTTCAGGTATCAGCCAGGGTCCACTGTATTCTTAACATTACTCTATCATGCTGAAGAAATTTAGTAAGCAGTGGTGTGGTGCTGTTTGTATAGTTAAAAATAGGGGTGCATAGTTGTAGTGGTTGATACATAACAGACAGTCAAATCGTGTGTGTAGAGAATCGTTAATATTACCATGATCCTGCTACGTACAAATTCTAACTATTCGACAATTTTATTTGTGCTTCCAAAGCACGTCGATAAAATTGAATCACATACTAATAAAGAATTTGTCTAGTAACTATTTAAGCGGAAGCTGGGGGTGGCGCTGAAGTGTTGGTGGTGGCCGTGGAGGTGTTGTCGTCGGGCTCGTTGATTTGCAGCCAGGGCATGCGACGCTGGAGCTCTTGCCTATTTACAAAAACAATCAATTGTCAATTAAATAACACTTCAACTTCTATAAAAAAATGATGTAGCATATCGGGATTCGAACGTGGCTACAATAGATCTAAAAAATATACAGACCTGTATTTCGGATGGCTTATGGCGTAAACCCAGGGATCTATGCACGCTACCGCTTTACATGCCACCGCAGGAATCATTGTTACCTGTAACAAAGACAAAGGTGTTTTACCACAAGACACATGTGTAAGGAGCTCACGATTACCAAACTAGAAAAGAACGAATTTGGAATACATTAAGAGTTACTTAGGCTAAACAAATTTCGACCAGCAAAGTGAGTTTAGCAGCTGGCCGTTTCTTACCCCAGGTGTCAGCAGCTCTTGATTGCCGAACGCGCCGATGAGCGACATGATGCCGTACGGGGTCCACGAGGCAACGAATAGGAAGCACACCGTGAGCGCGGCTTTAGCTATTCGGATTTCGGCCGACTCGGCGTTGGCTTGCTGGTTGGACCGCAGGGATTCTACGTTCATTTTCTTGGCCTGTGCTCTGTAGACAAGATACGTGATGTTAATTTTATACAAAGTTCTCGTATAAGAGTCGCCAGGACGCTCGCGTTCCCATACAAACGTAGTTTAGCTCTCATTTTAAAACGACATGCTTTAGAACCACGAAATTTGGCATGGGCATTCTAATAGTACAGATCTATGTCGGAAATTTGTTTTCGTTGCAAAAAATTGTAATACAAAGAAAATACAGCCAGTTATTGATTTACATACAAAACTTATTTTTGCTATAGTTTCTTTGTATTACAATTTTTAGCAACGAAAACGAATTTCTGACCTAGATCTGTACTACTAGAATGCCCATGCCAAATTTCATGGTTCTAAAGCATGTCTTTTTAAAATGAGAGCTAAACTACGTTTGTATGGGAACGCGAAATCACGCGAGCGTCCTGGCGTTGTTTACTTTATAAGTATTACATATTTTAGGGTATTTATGTAATAAATATGTAGACGAGTTTAGTGCAAGGGACGATTTGTCAATTTACAAGGGCACTTTTTTTTCACTAATTGATTATAGCTCACCGAAGGAAGCCCACTAACTGCTCGATAGGAGAAATAATTCGTGTATAGCTGAATTTTGGTGAAGTTGTAGATAAAGGTGTCTTACACAACATACTAAAAGTACTCATGGATAGGGGTGCCGCTAACGGGGAGAGGGGGGTGTAAAGGTCCCCTTTTTTGGCTTTTCGTAAATAACTCAGTAGCGGTGGCTCATACGAAAAAATGTTCTTCTACTTAATTAATCCACAAATGATTTTGCACAAAAAAGGTTCTTTACACTTTTTTGCTGAGATCAATGTATAATGAGATTTCGAGGAAATACGATAATCACTTTTAAAAACTTTCGGAGCTTTTATTTACGAAACTATTAGTTTTGTCTAAAAATTGTTTTAGAAAACCCATATTTATATTAAAAGACCTATCCAACGACACCCCACACATTAGGGGTGAATTAAAAAACATAATTTACCCCCCACTTCATGTGTTCGGGAGTTACCCTAAAAAATAATATTTTTTCAGATTTTGTTTTAAAACTTTGTCTGCGTGTTCAAAACACATACTCATACGAAGTTTAACTATTCTAGTACTAACCATCACTGCGCAAAGCCGTGAACGGACAGACTGGCACTAACGGACAGCGAAACTATAAGGTTAGGAAGTTGATTGCAGGCGTCCATAGGCTATGGGAACTGCTTACCATCAGACGGGTTGTATGCTTGTTTGCCACCGTCGTGGCATAAAAAATAAAAAGTAAAAAAATACCCTCTTCAACCTGCTCAGTGATGGTTAGTACTTGAATAGTTAAACTTCGTATGAGTATGTGTTTTGAACACGCAGACAAAGTTTTAAAACAAAATCTGAAAAATATTATTTTTTGGGGTACCTCCCGAACACATGAATAGGAGGTAAATTCTTTTTTTTACTCCACCCCTAGTGTTTGGGGTGTCGTTGGATAGGTCTTTTAATATAAATATGGGTTTTCTAAAACAACTTTTAGACAAAACTAATAGTTTCGTAAAGAATAGCTCCGAAAGTTTCAAAAAGTGATTATCGTATTTCCTCGAAATCTCATTATACATTGATCTCAGCAAAAAAGTGTAAAGAACCTTTTTTGTAGAAAATTATGTGTGGATTAATTAAGTAGAAGAACATTTTTTCGTATGAGCCACCGCTACTGAGTTATTTACGAAAAGCCAAAAAAGGGGACCTTTACACCCCCCTCTCCCCGTTAGCGGCACCCCTATCCATGAGTACTTTTGGTATGTTGTGTAAGACACCTTTGTCTACAACTATACTAAAATTCAGCTATACACGAATTATTTCCCCTAAGTTTTCCTTCGTTTGGAGGGCTATTAGTGCATATTGCGTAGTTTTAGAAAGTACTAGTAACTCCATATCGACAAAGTGGTCCCTTTGTCGATATGGTACACTGACCCATATATGGTATTGTCTGACTAGCATTTTAGGGACAGACAGACCGAGTCCGAAGCACCGCCTTGCGCGGGATAGACGCAGAGGTCGAGCGGAGGTGGCGAGATGACCTGGACGCTTTCGATAGTTATATATAGGCAGGAAATCGCCAGGGATAGAGACAAGTGGAAAACCAGGAGGGAGGCCTTTGCCCGGGCAGTGGGAAAGTCTCAAATCACGAGAATCACGAGTCTCCTTGACCAGAAAGACAAATTTAATACATACTACTTTAATAGACTGAGTATGTTTGGGCCGATGTTGGATCAAGACAAAATTTATTCTCGTCGGCATCAAAAAGTCGCATATCCACCTCAAAGCAGCCTCGTGCGCGAACACTTGTTTGACGATGCCGCTGTAGAAGAAGACTATGGCAGACATGGGGAACACGTAGCTGCATGTGAAGATGCACGCTACGAAGAGCTTCGTGTCGAACGTGTTGGTCAGGTAGTCGAATGTGCACGACGTCAGGTAGCCCTCTGCAAACGTGTTGGAATACATGGTAATTTTGTCATACGAGTTGGTAAAAATAATATTGATTGCAACATTACAACGCAGTATCCGTATTCTCACTTTAAAATATATAAATGCATTATTAACACAGTCTACTTCCAACATAACTCTAACACATAACAAATAATATATTGGAGTTGTATTGGGGTCGCATCGGAATAATTTTCAAGCCGATTCTGATTCAGACATTAGGCGTTAGCTGGTTAATATTTGGAGTTGGATCGTGTTTTAGTTAGAATACGGCTTACTATCACAAAGACATAGTACTGCTTACATTGTCGTCATGTCTCTAGTCTCTATAGTACGGGCGGGGACCGTAAGATCTGCTACGTTACGTGATACAAAGATACGTAGCAGATCTTACGTTCCCCGCCCGTACTATAGAACTACAAAGCATTTTCGCTGCGTAGCGGGAAAGTCTTGCTACGTGTTACGACGACGTAGCGTTCAGCTCGTAAATAAACCCTCATTAACACATTCAGTGCCGCCTAGTGCTATACGCTACGCTCGTAGCCCATAGCAAGGTATATGTCGTATGTAGCGCCTAGTAGCTACGAACAGAGAACCCGACAGTCGGGTTCTTGACGCTGAATGTGAATGTCAAAATGCTCGTTGTATGCATTTGTATGTAAACGAAACGATACCTGGTACGTATCGGCCCCAAATTTTAAATAGCGGCAGTAGAGCCCATGGCGTGCAGTAAATCCACACCAACGCCATTAGTAGCAGCACCTTTCCTTTCGATAGACGGCCATCCAAAGGCCTTGTGATGGTTGAATGTCTGTAAGATATGATTTATTTAGTCCTATATTTACTTACTCCATATTCAATAAAACGTACCTATAAGTACCACATTTTTGTGTACCATTTAATTAGATTATTCTTACTATTTAAGCCGCTAAGGAAGTGGTTTTTAAAGTTCCAACATCCAACATTAAAGGTTATTAGATCACCATGGAGGCATTGTATATCAATTATTGAAACAAAACGACGGATTGAGTGCATAGTTGGAATGGAACAAGTTCACAGAGTTAGAAACAGACGTCTTATCTGGCAAGAAAATAGTTGTTTTTTTTTTCAATTTTTACCTGTCATAGGCGATGCAAGCGTTGGTCATTGAAGCTCCAATACCACTGTAGGCACCCATCAGAGCGAATACCTGACACCAGAGGTCGCCCAGCGCAAACCCTTTCATGGCGCTGTTGTAAATGAATATCGGTGCCTTTGCCATCATAATGAAGTCGAATATAGCCAGTTGCAATATTAAAAGATTGCTTGGCGTGCGAAGACTTTTCGTTCTGTAAAAACAAAAATTTTGTTAAAAGGTATGGGTATAAATAAAATTAGGGAAGTTGTTATTTTTTACTAGGTAGTTAGGTAGGTAAAATGTTAGATGGCGAGAGTTAGTAATTTTGTTTGGAGAAGATGCGGCGCGGCGTAGCGCTTCTCCAGTGAAAGACATAAAAAGAAACCTACTAAAGGCGTATATAACAATTATGTCAATTCTCTCACAGCTCAAGATTGTAACACGTCTGTCCACCATCTGCCGACACCGGTTGCTTTCTTACTTTGGCCATGTTATGCGTCGAGATGATGAAAGCTTAGAAAAAGTGATTTTGGTCGGAAAAGTGGAAGGCGAAAGACCTAAAGGCCCCCCACCAACTAGGTGGTCTGACCAAGTTAAAAAAGCCACCTCAGGCAAACTCCATGAAGCGGTGAGGGCTACGAGAGATCGAGACCGATGGAGACATATTACCAAAGCTGCTAAACCAAGTGGTCACGATCCTCAGTAATGAGGGACCGACATGAAGAGAGAAGAGAAGAGAGAAAGGCGTATACAAGGTGTAACAAAAATGCTGGTGACCCCTTTAAGGGCATAATTGGTATCAAAATTGTATAAAAAAGCACGTATTGATTTAATACTTCATTTAATACTATTAGCGAGAAAATGGGTCTCCTCATTTTCTTACAACCGGCTATAGCTACTTAATTATAGGTGCCGCTTGCTCCACGTTGCACACACAACCAAATTGCCATATGGTCTAGTGCATAGGTACCTATCTCAAAGCAAGGATATAACTAGAGACCCTAAAGGACAGAATACATATGCAACGCGACTGATTTTAAAACACGTTTCAAGATGGCTGATGATAGCATACCGTAACTAACCTACATAATTTAGTCGGTTTCATTGTTACCCTTCAAAGAGCGGTGGAGGGTAATAAACGTTTATATTGTACTTAGGGGAAGTAAGCAATAATCACAAGGGTAAGTCTATGGTGGTTATCACACTGCTGCGGATCCGCATGCGGCGCCGGTGCGCGAGCGAGACAGCGCTCTGCATGTGTATAGCGCTATCTCGCTCGCGCACCGGCGCCCGATGCGGATCCGTCGCGAGTTTGATAATCGCCTATGATAAGGACCAACGATAATAGCTTTTTCTCTGTCATATCTATGGAAAGTGTATCTGTGTGTGGAAATCTTGGTATTGTTATTTCCGTGTCAGGTCTATGGGTGGTATGTCTATAGTACCTATGCTTAATGTTTCCACAGTTTACTTCCATGTAGACTTCTGACTACCAAAGCAATATAATGTGTCCATTACCGACGAGAAAATTGTAGTGCAAGGCACTGTATGTAGTTTTTCACCGGAAGGTTTCATAGGTGTCTATATACGACGTCGGTAGCGTACAAAGGCTGGCTCTACATGATGGGCCATCATAGGGACGCAGCTATACGACAGAACGAGATCGCAATATCGTTAGCTCGCTCTAACGCATAGCTGCGTCCCTATGATGGCCCATCATGTAGAGGAGCCAAAAAATACAGCCCGTCTGACGTTCGCCGTTGCCTGCCATGTACCATGTAGCTCTAGAACTTACGTGGAAAATATGAAGACGACGAGCCCGTTCCCAATCAGGGCAGCTGCGGTGAAGAAGATATAGAGCAAAGCGAGCGCGGTGTGCGCGGCGGCGGGGGGCGCGGGGTACGCGAGCCAGTGCTCGGGCACGGCAGCCAGGTCGACGCCCGTGAGCCCTGCACCCAGCATCTCTACGCCGTCGATGCCGTTTGATCTGTAATTATTTTGAGTCGTGGGCAGTGCAGCTGATACGGATAAAGAAACAAACTTCGTTAACTTGTGTCGGAGGAGGAGTATTTATTAATGCCGTACGTGTGTATCGTACCTACTTACTTACTATCTACGTGCCCATCATAGTGCTCTTATTATCAATTATTAAGTTTATGAGAAACATATGGCAAAAAGGTATGCTTAACATTTTGTGTCATTGGTTGCGTGTTAAATAAATAAAAATAAAAAAATAAATATTTTGGGGACAATCTTACACAAATCAACCTAACCCCAAACTAAGCAAAGCTTGTACTATGGGTGCTAGGCGACGATATACATACTTAGATAGATAAATAAATACTTATATACATAGAAAACATCCATAACTCAGGAACAAATATTTGAGATTAGCACACAAATAAATGCCCTTACCAGGATTCGAACCCGGGACCTCCAGCTTCGTAGGCAGGGTTACTACCAACTGGGCTATGTCATTTTGTTAGCAAAAGGAAATCATTTTGATAACAAGCCATGATTTTAAAGTTCGAATAACGGTTAGAGTTGGTTTCTCCTCTGATCTGCACCATTCTCGAGATTAAGTTGGCCATACTGACCCCAGAAATCTTTAGGATACACACGGGAAGTGCTAATGAGGAGGATGATGTCTGAATTGATGTCTTACCTAAGCGGCGCGAAATACGCGCCATATTCACTTCTTTCCGTCTGGTTCTCCATTATTTGTGTGGCAATCATCCTGTGAGCAGCCCTCGGTAGTCCTGCCTGACCCCACTGACTGACTGCTACCGATCTAAAGCGCAATTACACTTTTATATCAACCACTAACAGGATTGAAATGGATTCACAGATTATCCACGCAACCTCCGGATTAACTGAGGTTTTGCGCGGCGACACTGACACAGATTTGTGCTGAAAAGGCGACGATTTAAACGAAATCAAAGATGATTAGTGCTTACGTGAAGCCATACTTAGTCAAAACTATTTATATCAATAGGTATACATATATGTATAAATTATAGAACCTACATCATATCCGAGGTTTACTTTAAACAAAGGTTTAAAGTCTGCTTACTAATTGAAACCTGACCTATACTTACCTATGAATGAAGTGACTTGTGTAGTTTCACATTCAAATAATATTTGTCTTAATATGATTTTGCAGTCTAAAAATTGTTTATAACGATGAAAGCATAGTAGATTGTTTGACAAGGGTCCAAAGTAAGCCATATTTATCACCACGAGGTGGTATTTTCCCGAACGAAGTGGGGGAAAAATGTTCGAGTGGTAATATGGCTTTTAGACCATAGTCATACATACTATTTTTCACTTGATTGCGGGAAAATAATGAAATAAAACAAAAATAATGATTATTTACGCACAATAACTAATCTAAAGTGAAAATATGGTTTAACTTGACGGTCGAAATTCAGTTCCGGCTCGCGGGGATGTGCTGGGCGCCGTGCAGACTTTACGAAATTAGACTTTAAGAATATAACAATAAGAACTATGAGAAGTGAAATTATGTATATAAGTACATATTGGCCCTAGAGGTTAAATGTACTACTTTAGTCCGCCTTCGTAAGCCTAATATGACAGACTTTTTGAGCATGAGAAGTGAATAGTAGATTGTTTGACAATGGTGTAAAGTAAGCCAATGCCACGCCACGAGGTGGTTATTTTCCCAAACGAAGTGAGGGAAAATTTTGTCTAGTGATATGGCTTTTAGACCCAAGTCATACCTACATACTATTTTTCACTTCGATTGCGAGAAAATAATGAAATAAAATAAAATAAAATAATGATTATTTACGCACAATAACTACCTAATCTAAGGTGAAAATTTGGTTTAAGTTGACCGAATTTCGTAAAGTCTGCTCTGCACGGCGCCCAGCCCATCGCCGCGGGCCCCGGCTCGCACCCAACCCAGCCCATCCACCCGAGCCCTGGCTCGCCGGGATGGGCTGGACGCCATGCAGACTTTACGAAATTATACTTTAAGCACATAACAATAAGAACTATGAGAAGCGAAATTATGTATACATATTAGCCCTAGGGGTTAAATGTAACGTAAAACTACTTTAGTCCACCTACGTAAGCCTAATACGACAAACTTTTTGAGCATGAGAAGTGAAAAAAAAGGGAAATAAGTATTAATTTCCCTTACCAATTTCCTTTTTTTTTAATTTCTTGATTTCTATTCGATTTGTGTCCAAACTTTTCTATGAAATATTATTACTAACTAGCTGTGCCCGCGGCTTCGCCCGCGTGTGTTTAGGCGGTTTGGTATTTTCTTTGACTATTTCCAGACCAATACCTACTCTAAAACTTACGCTTTCTATACATTCAATGGTAAATTTTTGTTGCTAATTATTTATTTATCGTATGGCTACATGTCATTGGATATAGATAGGTATTTATACTCTCGGATAGTAGTAGTAGAAAAGCAGATGATGAACAAAATCCAGTGAGTGCTGCGAGGTTCAGCTGAGACAGTGCAGCTGCCAAGTTTGTTACTCTTTTAGCAATGCCCAGGAATCACGTTTAGGGTTGTCTAAGGTATTTCCTATTACGGACGCAGAGTAACATGAATGTATGAGAAGGCCAAATGCCAAGCACCGCATTATACCTAGTGTCCATGCACGGAACGTCGTAACGGGATTTTTTTTCAGCAGCAGCAGGGCCGGGTATAAACTTAAGGGTCAAATGTATGAGATGACCAAAAGCCGAATAGGTACCACGTAGAGCTCAGGCTCGAAACGTCGCAGCGTGAATTCCTTCAGCAGCAGAATGACTGAACCGGGTATAAACTCAATGGTCAAGTGCCTTCGCGAACGCGAGGGCCGAAGACCCGAGGGTGAGCGGTAATGTATGGGAAGGCCAAATGCCACGTACCGCATAGTGCCCAGGCACGGAACGTCGCAGCGAGAATTGCTTCAGCAGTAAAAGGACCCGGACAATACTCAATGGTCATGTGTCTTCGCGAATCCGAGGGCCTAATAAGTCCCGAGGAAAGGGCAATTTATGAGAAGGCTAAAGGCCGAATACTACATAGAGCTCTGGCCCAGGCCCGGAATTTTGCAGCGAGAATTTCTTCAGCAGCAGAATAACAGGGCCGGGTATAAAGTCAGTGGCCAAGTTCCTTCGCGAACGCGAGGGCCGAAGGCCCGAGGGTGAACGGTAATGTATGGGAAAGCCAAATGCCAAGTACCGCAAAGTGCCCAGGCACGGAACGTCGCGTCGTAGCGAGAATTGCTTCAGCAATAGCATGAAAGGGATAGGACAATACTCAACTGTCAAGTGTCTTCGCGAATCCAAGGGCCTAAGGCTCGAGGGAGCGGCAACGTATAAGAAGGCCAAAGGCCGAATACCACATTGAGCTCAGGCCCAGAACGTCGCAGCCAGAATTTCTTCAGTAGCAGAATGACAGGGCCGGGTATAAACTTCGCGAACCCGAGGGTGAGCGGCATTGTATAGGAAGGCCAAATGTCTAGTATCGCATATCGCCTAGCCACAGAATGTCGCAGCGAGAATTGCTTCAGTAGCAGCCTGAAAGGAATCGGGTAAAACTCAATGGGCAAGTGTCTTAGCAAACCCGAGGGCCGAATGCCCGAGGATGAATGGCTATGTATGCGAAGGCCAAAACTACATAGGGCCCAGGCCCGGAACATTGCAGCGAGAATTTCTCCAGCAGACTTGCGGCCATCTTATCGAGCAAGGTGGTTTGGTTTCGGGAAAAACTTCTTATTTTATGTTCATTTTCGTGATTCAATGTGTAATATATAGCTTATTCGGCAGTGATTTAACGAACTAGTGAGCAACTAATGAAGAATTAGTCTCGAAACATGTGTAACCCCTGTTTGAGTTAGATATCCGTTAGTCCACGTGCTGTTTGTAGGGAGTAGCTATCTCCTTATAAAAAGCCTAACCTCACCGTACAACGTCCAGCTCTTGGAGCGACTTCGACATTGGCAAAATTGTCCCAATATTGTGGACAGAATGCCATATTTTAAAAATTGAATTGAATTTTTCCAGCAGCAGCATGATAGCCGGGCATAAACTATTATATGCAAAGACCAAAAGGCCGGATACCATACAGAGCCCAGGCCAGGAACATCACAGCGAGAATTTCTCCATCAGCAGAATGACAGGGCCGGGTATATACTCAATGGTCATGTGTCTTGGTAATGTAATCTATGGGAAGGCCAAATGCCAAGTACCGTATAGGGCCCAAGCACGGAACGTCGCAGCGAGAACTGGTACAGCAGCAGCATGAAGGGGACCGGACAAAACTTAATTCTTAAGTGTCTTGGTAATGTATGCGAAGGCCAAATGCCAAGTACCGCATAGGGCTCAGCCACGGAACATCGTAGCGAGAATTCCTTCAGCAGCGTGGACGGGACCGGACAAAACTCAACGGTCAAGAATGAAGAATAAATTGTTTATTTTATGTGGACACACTACAATTATAAATTATAACCTTATATAGATTTCATATACAAAGGAAAAAGTGGCCTAGGCCTCCCCTGCACAGGGCTAGGAATGAACCAGATAGATCATTTTATCAATTAATTTATAGAATAAAATATCCCACAAATTGAAGGTACGTATTAAGACTCCGATACGACACTTCCGACACTTCACCACACATACAGGACCTCCTAGGATCACGTGACGCTTTTCTATACAAAATGAAGTCTCGGAATTGTCGTGTCGGAGACGGTCCGGAACACCGTGCATCATCCTTTAGTTGACGACAATTATATTTCCAGTTACTTTCAACTTTCACAACGAAATTGACTCGTTCGGAAAGAGAAGTGTCGTAGAATGTATGAGCTTCCATATAAACCACGGCACTTCTCTTTCCAAACAGACTTGTTTGAATTGGAAAAAAATGTTTTTAAATAAGCGGGATAAAAACTACCCTATATGTTACCCTGGGGTATAAACTACTATAATACAAAATTTCATGAAATTGTGTGCAGTAGTTTTTGCGTACATCGCGAACAAACTCACAGACAGACAGACAAGAATTCCAAAAATCACCAAAATGTATTCAGTCAACGTTTCTAAGGCCCCCTAAATTAGATTTTCTCAAATATCTTCAATGTACATTTTTTTTCTCCTTACGCGTTTATTATATGTATATAGAATGTATATAGATTAACAAAGGCAAACTAATAAATATTCCACGAAAAATATATGTAGGTACAAATAGACACACTGTCACCCGGGTAGCCTATACAGTGTGTTTTTTTAAGTGGGCCACTATGGGGAAATCCTAAAGTATAGGAGATACAGGGAACCTGTCTTAGTCGTAGAATGTATGAGTTCCCAATATAAACCGCGGCATTTCTCTTTCCGGCAAACTCTATGTACATACATACAAATATTGTACAGGACACCTCAGTGAGCCAATTCTACCCACATTTACCGGATATTTATTTACTGGTAGCAAAGTGAGACTTAGTAATTCATACGTATTTGAAAATATATGGAAATACTTTGATATATTTTTTATAATAGGATACAATCGAAAATTATTGTTATTGTATCTACTAAGCCATAGGTTCCCAAACGTTTTTGTCCGACCGCCCACTTAGCAGGACAAAAATCTTTCAGCGCCCCCAATATTAAAAAAAAACCGGCCAAGAGCATGTCGGGCCATGCTCAGTGTAGGGTTCCGTAAACTGAGACCATTAATTCAAAAGGTCGTTTCTTACGGGAAATTTAGCAGCGCTTACGTCATTTTTACTTACGTCCTTTCACTATGGGTTTTTGAATGATAAGTCAAAAACGGCTCAACCGATTTATTTCAATATAGTTTTCATTGAAGGTTTCATCTCATTAGGCCTCAGTTTCATGATTTTTTTCAAAATTTTAGGACCCACGATTCAAAAGTTAGATGGGGGGGGACGCCCTCTTTTAAACTTTCGGAGCTATTATTTCCGAAAGTATTAGTTTTATCCAAAAACTGTTTTAAAAGACCCTAATTTTTTTTTAAATACCTATCCAACGATACCCCACACAACTTGGTTGGAACGAAAAAAAATTTCGCCCCCACTTCACGTGTACGGGAGGTACCCTAACAAAATATATTTTTAGCGTTTTTATTCTATCGTTTTGTCGGCTTGGTTAATGCACATATTCAAACCAAATTTCAGCTTTCTAATGCTAACGGTCACTGAGCTAGACCGCGGACGGACGGACGGACGGACGGACGGACATGGCGAAACTATAAGGGTTCCGTTTTTGCCATTTTGGCTACGGAACCCTAAAAACGGGCAAGTGCGAGTCGGACTCGCGCCCTTAGGGTTCTGTTCGTACATTATACAATTATAACAATCGTGTTTTCTTAAGTCCGACTCACGCTTGACTGTTTATAATACTTGTTGTAGGTTTTCCTGTTATCTATACGCAAAGAAATTCTGTATTTTTTAAATTTTTAGGTCCAGTAATTTCACAGAAAAAACTTTTCTCAATCAGTAAAAAGAGGAGGAATGGTAAATTTTTGCCTTTTTTCTTGCATAACTTCAAAACTATTTGTTTTAAGATTATGAAAAATGTCTATATTTGAATATCATATAATAGCAGAGCTCGAATTTGTAAAAATTGTGCGCATCGAGAAAAAGTTGTGAATTTTTGACCATGGATAGAATGGCCCACGATAAATATTTTTTAGTATTGGAGGTCCGTAATATTTTTGGACCTTCACGTCAAAACCAGGGGTCCTGGGAAATACGTTATTACTCTATGGTTAAGGCTGCTAGGGGTTGTGTGGTATCATTTCCGTGTAAAACAGACATGCGGAATTCATTTTTGATATTAAAAATGTAAAATTCCTTTAAAAAAAAAAGTTGTGTGGCGAGGAAAAACACAATTTTTAAATTTTTTTGTAGAACGTCATATAACTAATATATATCTTTTTTTTTCTAATAATAAAAAATATTATATAGGAGCATATTTAATGTAGTTTCTAAATATATACAATTTTTAGGCTTATAGTATACAAAAACTACGCGAAAAAAAATGTTTGCTTCGTGGTGTATATGTTTTCTCCATAGTAAGTATCGATAATCAATGTGAACGTGAACATCCGTAGCGTATATTGACCTTAAAATGCATGTATTGCTTGTTATTAGTAAATTTTATTCATAATAACTTCACAAAATGCAGAAATAAAATAATACAATAAATAAAAACATATTTTTCCTCCTTAACTTTAACATAAACCGTCACAATTCAAACGACGCGACGTCTGTTTTCCGTTACTCAACTTAAGTAAAAAAAGAAACAGAAGTTTTTTGTATTAAAGGTGTATAAAATGTATTTATTTCTATAATCTATATTAAATATGCTTCTTTATAATATTTTTTATTATTTGAAATAAAGGATATATATTAGTTAAATGACGTTCTAAAAAAATAAAAATAAAATAGTGTTTTTACTCGCGGCACAACTTTATTTTTAATACGAAATTTTACATTTTTAATATCAGTAATGAATTTTGCATGTCTGTTTTACACGGAAACGATACCAAACAACCCCTAGCAGTCTTAACCAGAGAGTAATAACATATTGCACGGGACCACTGATTTTGACGTGAAGGTCCAAAAATTTTACAGACCGCCAATACTAAAAAATATTCATCTTTGCTCACTCTATCTATGGTCAAAAATTCACAACTTTTTCTCGACGCGCACAATTTTTTTCGCATTTGTACTGAGACAAAACCCTACTATAAAAAGCCCTTTTATTTAATATTATATTAAGAGTAGCCCGAGCTATTGTTAATTGTCACAGTCATCAGAAAGTATGACGGGTTCAAATACTTTAAATATGACTTCGGATTTCGCAAACTTTTATGACTAGGAACCAAAATACTCGTACTTGAAGTACACATGAAGTACAATGTAGAAGTGCACAGAAAAACATAATGATATATTTATAGATTTTCAATGAATTTAAAGTATTAATTTATTTTTATTAATAAATAATGCTAGCGCCCCTTGGACTATTTCAGCGCCCCCCAATTTATTGTAAAGGCTTTACCGCCCCACTGGACGCCGTCAGCGCTCCCTGGGGGGCGGTAACGCCCACTTTGGGAACCTATGTACTAAGCTAATGATTTTCAAGTAATGAATTATAAAAAGTATAGTACTTAGGAAATTAAAATGGAAAAAGAAACCCAATAAATATAGGTAATCAACAATTTTAATAGACATCACAACAACCATTTGGATTGAGTAAATATTATAGTTTCCTATACTATACGTAAGAATTTTGTACAATTACTATCGATACAAAACATTCTAAGTTGTATAAAAGTGACCAATTTACGAATTGGCAGATCAGTCAGATAACGGCTCCGTCGTTAGGGGAGACAACATTTAATTAACACATAGGCATATTTAAACTAGCTCTAATTACGTTCTCATTTACTAGCTTTCTAACCGGTACCACCCAGTATACTTTGTAAAAAACTCCGAATATCAAGATTTTATTTATTCCGTGTAGGTATTTAGTCGACGTACAGAATAACATTACCCCATGTATCAATCCCTTAACATCAATTTCAATAGGCCATGTGCGAAGTCTCGGTCAACAATAGTTAGTATCCGATTTCGTCTGAATTTTAGGTGAATAAAATTGTTTATAACAACTACCACACGTATTATACATTCCCCTAGCCTAGTTTAGAAATACTGGACGAAGAATTTTAGAAAGGACATTGTTTTAATAGTTTGCTGCCCTTTCAGCGCTCACGATCAATCGCTACACAAAACGGGAAACTACGCCAACGGGGCGTTATTATTGTTATTAAGGCTAACCCCACACTAGCGTCGACGCGGCGTTGACGCGACGCGGCCCGAGCGTCGGCGTCTCACCAGCATCTATATACCTACGCGATTACGCGGCGTCGATGCTGGTGAGACGCCGCTTCGACGCTGGTGAGACGCCAACGCTCGGGCGACGTCGACGCTAGTGTGGGGGTAGCCTAACTTATTTAGATAGATACGCATGTGCACTGAAAGGGTGTGAAAAATCTAGGGTACACGCATACATAACATGGTAACAATTCTGTAATATTTAGATTAAGGAATATGTTCGGATGAAAAGAGGGACAACAAAGTAATCATATATACTTAAATAACTTAAATATACTCCGACGACGAGGTGGAGGCTATGTATGAGGACATATCTAGAGCCATGCATAGTTCCAAAACCTACTTCACCGTTGTGATGGGGGACTTCAACGCGAAACTGGGCAAGAGAGACGGTGACGAGCTGAAAGTGGGGCAATTTGGAATTGGGAAGCGGAATCATCGGGGCCATTTGCTGGCCGGCTTCCTGGAGAAGGAGGGACTCTTTATGATGAACTCCTTCTTCAGGAAACGTGAGCACAGGAAATGGACCTGGATGAGCCCCGACGGTACAACAAAAAATGAGATTGACTTCATCATGTCGACGAAGAAGCATATATTCAATGATGTATCTGTGATCAACACAGTCAAAACTGGGAGTGATCACCGATTGGTAAGAGGCACATTGAATATATGTATCAAGCTAGAGCGCTCTCGACTGGTGAAGTCTACGCTCCGTCCAGCACCTACCGAATACCAAAATCCCGAGAGCTTTCAGCTGGAACTTCAAAACCGTTTCGATTGCCTAGGCGGCGATGTGGACGAATATAACGACGGGTTCGTAGAAGCTGTCCATTTCACTGGGTCCAAGTTCTTTAGAACGAAACGCACCAGTAGGACTAAGAGGCTCTCTAACTCTACTCAGAATCTCATGAAGGAGAGGAACGAAATGGTTCTAAAATCTTCAGTTGATGCGATACAACTCCGGCAGCTTAATAGACGGATCTCCAAGTCCATTACCTGCGATCTTCGCTTATTTAATACGAACCGTATTCACGAAGCTATCGAGCGGAACAAGGGCTGTAAAGTATTTTCAAGAGATCTGTCTATTGGACAAAGCCAGCTCGCTAAATTACGGACTGAAGATGGTAGAATGGTTTCATCTAAACCCGAGCTACTGAGAGAGATAGAGCGCTTTTATGGGCAGTTATATAGATCAACTCGTGGACCCGAAGTTAGCCTGGCGAATGACCATAGAGCTAGGCTTACCCGACACTATACCGATGACATCCCGGACATCAGCTTGTACGAGATCAGAATGGCCCTGAAGCAGCTCAAAAATAACAAGGCGCCAGGTGAAGATGGAATTACAGCCGAACTCCTGAAGGCGGGTGGAAAACCGGTCCTTATGGCCCTTCAGAAGCTGTTTAATTCCGTCTTACTTGAAGGGAGAACGCCAAAGGCATGGAACAGAGGGGTGGTGGTGTTGTTCTTCAAAAAAGGTGATAGCACCTTGCTGAAGAACTACCGACCCATCACACTTCTGAGCCATGTCTATAAGCTGTTTTCTAGAGTCATTACAAATCGACTCTCGTACAGGTTAGACGACTTCCAGCCTCCCGAACAAGCCGGTTTCCGAAGAGGGTTCAGTACCGTAGACCACATTCATACGCTGCGTCAGGTTATACAGAAGACTGAGGAGTATAACCTGCCCCTCTGTTTAGCGTTTGTGGACTACGAGAAAGCCTTCGATTCGATCGAGACTTGGGCTGTACTACAGGCTCTCCAGAGGTGCCAAGTGGACTACCGTTATATCGAGGTAATGAAGTGTTTGTACGAGAACGCCTCTATGTCAGTCCGACTCCAGGACCAGAACTCGAGATCCATACCGCTGCAGCGGGGAGTCAGGCAAGGAGATGTAATTTCTCCAAAACTGTTCACCGCTGCCCTGGAGGACATTTTCAAGGGTTTGGACTGGGGAAGGCTTGGCATCAACATCAACGGCGAGTACATCACTCATCTTCGATTTGCCGACGATATCGTAGTCCTGGCTGAGACCATGGAGGACTTAAGTACGATGCTCGACGACCTCAGTAAAGGCTCTGAGAGGGTTGGTCTAAGGATGAACATGGATAAGACGAAAGTCATGTCTAACGCCCATGTAGTACCAACCCCTATTACAGTCGGAGACTTTACGCTCGAAGTTGTAGACGATTATGTATACCTCGGACAGACAGTCCAGCTAGGTAGGTCCAATTTCGAGAAAGAGGTCAATCGTCGAATCCGTCTCGGTTGGGCAGCGTTTGGGAAGCTGAAACATATCTTTTCGTCCAATATTCCGCAGTGTCTCAAGACGAAAGTCTTTGACCAGTGTGTGTTGCCAGTGATGACCTATGGCTCTGAAACGTGGTCGCTCACAATGGGCCTCATTAAAAAGCTTAAAGTCACCCAAAGAGCAATGGAGAGGGCTATGTTAGGAGTTTCTTTGCGTGACCGTATCAGAAACGATACTATCCGTAGCAGAACCAAAGTAACCGACATAGCCCGTCGGATCGCTAAACTTAAGTGGCAATGGGCAGGGCACATTGCACGGAGAACCGATGGCCGTTGGGGCACTAAGGTTCTCGAATGGCGACCATACACCGGAAGGCGAGGAGTTGGTAGGCCCCCTACAAGGTGGACTGATGACCTGGTGAAGGTCGCTGGAGTCCGCTGGATGCGGGTGGCACAGGACCGGTCATTGTGGCGTTCAGTGGGGGAGGCCTATGTCCAGCAGTGGACGTCTTTCGGCTGAAATGATGATGATGATGATGAACTTAAATAAGTAAACCGGTAATCTCATGTTGGTTTACCAAGGGTTTCTTGAATAAATATACCTATATGGTTTTAAAAATCGATTATAGGTATTGTATCTGTCGTTGTTTATATATTAATTGAGCGTCACAGTTTTAAATTTAAGGCTATTGCATACTAATCGTCACCAAAACAACATGAAGACAAGTTTTCCAAAGTTTTTGTTATCAGTTCTGTTCTGACTGTCATGCATTGCTATAAATAGCCACATAACTATCGAAGGGCCTTTATTCAGAGCAATGATGCGAGTTTCAGTGTCCGCGAGGCAACCGGATGGCTTGCGGTATTTAAGCTCCCTATATATTGTGGAACTACCCTACGCGCCATTTTATTTTATTCACCACTTTGACAAAATGACCAACAAAAAGATTTTAACCCTGTTCGTTCTATTTATTACACTTAGTTCTTAATACTGTTCAATTACCTACGATACGATCATGTTGGTTTAATGATCAATATAATGATATAGGTACCCATGGAAAGATATGACTGACAGCTAAGTTAAAATACATTGTTCTTAGTTCACTATTTAGTCAGCCAATAAACAAGGTCTCACTATGCCTCGTCATGTAAGAGCAATTGACCACATCCTACGTGTAAATATAATAATAAATATTTATATAAAACTTCAAATCAAGTTACTACAATATCCACAATTCCACACCTATCTACGATTTACAATCGTATTATCACATTTTAATAAGTTTGTTTTAGCAAAATTAAAGCAGTTGACCACTAGGTAGGACCCCGAAAACATAAAAAAATCAATATATAAATTATATAAGCATGACCTCGCGAATATTCAATTCAATTTTATTTATCTTTGTTGTATCGTTATTTAGATTACAATTATTGTTTATTTTTTATAACATATATGCTGTTGTTACATTTCAATTTTGATTTATTTTTTAGCTTTGATATTTATGAAATTCGCTTATCAGTCTTTTATAATATACATTTATCGATATAAATTATCTTAGTAAAAATTAAAAACACACCGTGTTTTTTATTACCTTTAATGGCAAGAGTGTACCTATTTCTGAGCTTAAAGTAATTCAATTAGGTATATTTCTCAAAGACCCAGTGTCCTTATTAGCTCTAGTTCTGAGATAATCTAGTTAATTTTTGCTTTTAGGACTGCGTAATCCTACATAAATTGATATTGTACTCTGAGACACCGCAATATATGATTCACTTGTGTGTTACGTCAATAAAATAAGCTTCCTTTGTATCTCGGAGTATTGCAATGTTCGAAATTATATAGACATGTCATATTTTTTAATTATTTGGTTGATTTAACCATAACACTCTAATGCCCTAGTCTAGTTACATTAGTGACCGATATAACAATTATTGTAAGAAAAAAATAAACTCATTATGCCAATTTGTTTTCTTAATCGTACCTATAAGCATATGCTGAAATTAAAGGAAATAAAAAACACGATGTATAAAATTGTCGCACTGAAACACTGTCTCGATTTTTTCTTGCAAATTCATCTTGACACGAAATCTTGGTGCTTGAAAAAAGTTGTTGTATTTAAAACAACGCTTGGGCACCTATTTAAGGTTGTAGAGTTGTAGGTTCATGTCATGGGTCATGGAGCTATTTTAAATTATATTACCAAGTAATCTCAATTTCATAAACTGCCGAAGTAAGGGTTTCTACAGTGGGTATCTAAATCTAACACGTATTACTAGGTACATAATGAGCACAGCGGAGACGCACCGGCGCGGTGGCGGCCCTTCCGCTGCGGCCAACATTCAACAGTCGTAAACAGCCACAAACACACACACCTCTCTATCCTATACAATTGAAAATTTGCCTTCACTTCTTGAGGGCACATCGAAAACCGTGTAAACAATGTAAGTACAATAAAGTTTAAATTATTGTATACTAACTCTTAAAAAAATGTCAACAAGGTTCGCTGGGCGCGGGAGTGTCAGAAGTGTCAACAGTCTCGGAGCTCCGAGACGGTGTTAGTTCTCATTGATCGGGCGGGGGCTCGGCCTCGGGTTCAATAGTGATGCACGTGTCTTCGACGGGGGGTGACAGCGGGCACGGCGTTACCACGAGCCGCGGAGACGGCGGCGGCGACGGCTGATTCGGCAGAGGAGCGCTACTCGCCCGGGTCTCTACTTCCACTGATAGATGCATATCGCCAGTTTTACTAACTTCCTCTGATTCATTCATTCTGAAAATTTTATTAATTTTGTACGATAGTTTTTCCTTTTTTTCTTATGTGAAATAAAGATTAAATAAATAAAGTAAACCTAGTTTTACGGGTACCTACTTTTAATCAAATAGCCAGGTTTAGGTTTGTGTAAAAATAACTTACTTTGTTAATGGATCGTCTAACACGTTGACATTTAGAACACTTTCTCCCGGAGCTGTAACAATTTTAATACATTACATTAGGTAGGTATGGTGTGTGTGTGTTATATTGCATATTTAACAGACAGATCAAGTAAAATGTGTCCCATATTCACTGATATCCACACATTGACTCTGCCAAGCTTGCAATACCATAACCTAACCATATATGATATATTTATAAAGGGCCTCACTGTGCGCGGCGTCGTCTCGCAGGCGCTGCTGGCGCGCCAGCGGACGGCGACGCGTGTTGTCGCGCACGCGCAGCGTGACCCCCGCGCACGCGCCGCTCGCGTGCAGATCCAGCGCGAGCGAGGACTGCGATCCGCACTCTGACTCTGCTGCGCTTGCACTGGGTAATAACAATACAAATTACAGAACAGATGTTAGGATCTAAAAATATCCAAATGTTTTTTTTTTATTGTAAGACGATGTATGTTTTTTCTATTCAAAGCTGCAACAAAATACATGGAATTTTTAATGCGTTTTTTCAAAGCTTTGGATAAAAGGAAAACAGAAGATCATGCAGATAATAATTATACCGGATGATTAAATAGCAGTAGTTGTTCATAAATCTTGTGCCACAAAATGGTTAACCTGCGTAAGTACTTTGATGGTTGGAGACAAATGAGACAATGGACACTGTGCAATCGAATTTTATTTGAACTTATACCTCGGTCGACCTTCACCAAATCATCACAGTAACCAGTCGTGTAGCATAAGCTTGAATGAAATAGAAGGTACCTGACGGCGGAGTGTGGTGGCTCGTCGACGGACAGCGCGTAGCGACGCAGCGGGCGGCGCAGCGCCGATATCGGCACGGCGCGCGCGCCGCCGCCGCGCAAGTCCGGCGCCGACCCAAACCGGGCCCGGCCCTTTTTCTCAGCAGTTCTGTGCCACATACACTCTACCCTACTATGACGGGTCAATGCTCTACGTGATACGGAGCAGGAGAGGAACAAAGACCTCTATGTATTACCACGATTATTCAGACCATTGATAACTAAATTCTAAATTAAATAGCAGCTTCGCTGAACCAAATATTTACAAAAGGCAGTAAAATAAGATATACTTAGTGGTATAGGTACATTGAGGCCGTTGGACAGGAATGAGCTTACTGCTGGCTTCGATACGGATGAGCAACAAAAATTTGGGTCTCTTCATGATTGAGGATTGTAGCAAATCGACTTTGTAGGGCTGTTTATAAATAGCGTAGATCATTACCACTTTCAGTGTGTAGGTATATATTTTTACTGAAATATCTAATTTACGTAAGGATTTTGAAATACAACCAAATTTCAAAACATGGACGGTCGTTATTAACTTTTGCGTCTAAGCTGGTCCTTGAGACAGCTAAGTCTACGCAGTTTATCCACACCCATTGAGAACGAAGCAAATTCTGATTTGTTACGAGTATATAGGTACAATTGAAAATGCCTTAACTTTAGTTCAAACTTGTAAAAATTATCCGTAGTAATAAGTCAGTATTAAATAAATTAATATATGTTACCTAGTGGAATGCGGCGGGCGGTGCCTGAAGACCGGAGCGAGCGGCAACGAGTGCGGCAGCGGCAAGACATGAGGCAGGCGGTAGACGCCCAGCTGGTCGAGCCGCGCGGGCGCGCACGGGCCGCGGCGCGGCACGGGCCGCGGCAGCGCCTGCGGCCGCGCCGGAGTCACCTTCGCCGCACTGTCCCGGGCCTCGAACGTCATCACACACGCTGCCACCACTATGAAGCCTGTACCGAAATTAATATTAAGTTTTATTTTTTTTATTTGCCTATTAAGTTGTTTTTGCCTTCTAAATCCACAACCTCTTGATCGATCCAGCTCATAAATGAATTCTTAAATTTTATGTAGGTATCCCTGCTACAACCCCAACAAATTTTATAAAGAACAGAAATACGTAGCTAAAGACATCATCGAACAAACTCTCAAAATCAAAAAGCTATCGAAATGCCGAGAAGTCCCAGTAGCCATGTTGTAATTTGCAAGAACTCGTTTCGCTTACGCTCCGTATTATCTAATTTTCGTGAGTATTATTTGTTGAATATTTTGCAAATGATTGTCCTAAATTAATCGGTTGACCTTCAATATAATTCCCAATAATACTAACCCCCGAAGCCCATGACGATGGGTCCGGCGTACGACAGGTTGTTGAGGTGGAAGCCCCGCGCTTCGTCCTTGACGGAGATGGTGGCGTTGCCGCGCACCTCCTGGTCCACGGACAGTGTGTCGGCGTAATAACCTGTAACCAATTATGTCCACATTATTTCATTTTGATCATTAATTAGTAGGTTTTACAAAAGTTTATTTTGTTACTTTGTAATTTGAATATAAAACGGATCATGTATAATGCCGGTGTAATGCATATTTTTAAATTACTTCATTCAAATTTGAAATAAAATGGAAATTAAACAAAATAATTAGGTCTACTCAAGGGCTATTTCAAAATTGATGGATATTTTTCTTTGTTGTTTATATATTTTTTATAACATTATTACTGTACTCATTGTATTTTTGAATTGTACCAAATACATATGTAATAACAAATATAAATAAATAGCTAACAAAATATTTCATAGACAAAACAGCAATAAAAAAATTAAAAAAATTACTTATTTTCGAGATATCCGATTATGGGCAACGACAAAGTGTTTTGAAATATTTTTCGAAGTAGCTAAGTAAGTTTTAAGAAGTAGCTTAATAATAATTAGCACCGAATTGAAAATATAACTAATAAAAAAATACTTGTTAAGTAGTTTTGCACCTGTAATTCTAATTACATTTGACCCAATCAAATGACGTGATTTTGACGAATGTGGTCAAAGCAACGAACGTGTTGCTAATCTACAACGTGCAATATATATGCAAAATATCATTTACATAAACATATGTAGCTACATTAGCTACAGCCTCCCATCACACGACACATACTAATTAAAACGCTCATATGTGTGCATGATGGCGATGGCGGGCGGAAGCACGGGCCGGAAGTGTCAGCGCCGGAACCCGCTCCCCGGCAGGAAGCACCCGCTCGTCACGTTAGTGGGACAACGCCAAAGTGTTGCGATTCCGGTGCCTGTCTAGAGGCGGTTTATGGCCGAATATCTCGGGGTTATAATATGTAACTGTTTACAATTAATAAATCAGAATCAGAATCAACTGTTTTATTCGTGATAAACCTAAATTCTAAATTACACACAAAAGTATAACAAAAAACAGTATTATATAAATTCAGAACAATACTCAGTTTACCACGAAATAGCCTCAGCATAATGCTGACCCGAAAGCCAAACCCGAAGAGCTGGGAGCTTCCTTGCTCTACGCATTTTAAGTATTGCGATACAGCGGGGAAATGCTGCCAGCATCCTTGCCACTATGCCCCGGGGGTCTGATTTTTTTGTTATATTTTAGACTTATTTAGTAAAAGTTTGTTAGATTTTAAATTAGTTTTATTTATTGGCAATAGCTAGCCATACACAGTACAGATCTATCCGCCGGACATGCCTCGGACAGATCCGCGACTTCGCCACACACGGTTACGGACACGAGATAGGATCCGTCCTTCACTAATAGTTACTAAGATCCGTATAGATTTGCCCGACAGATCTGTCCGGCGTACTAGACTAGGGTACTAGTAGTACACTAGTCGTTACTAGGTGGCGCTGATTTTACCTCATGCATTTTGGCTCTGTTTAGGTCGCTCTGAACTAGATGGCGCTAAATACTTGGAACCTCAAAAAGTTCTTAGACTATGGCCGTCTAATGAAGTGAAGTGCCGAAGTGCCGTGAAGTCTATGATAGTGGTAATCCTTTTAAGGGCATAATTGGTATCGCATTATTATCATGAAAAACTATGAATAATTTTTTTTTGCGAAAAAAAAAATTGGTTTTGTATAGAGGGTTGGCCGACACGACGTGTTCCAACATAAAAAAATTTTTTCGCGTCCAAAAAAATTTTGTTCTACGTTTTCTTACTCGCAATACGATACCAATAATGCCCTTAAACGGATCACCAGTATTTTTGTTACACCCTGTATAGTCCAGTCTTATCTCGTTAAGTTTTTGCTCACCTATGACGGCCATAGCTGCGCCCAGCAGCATCAGCAGCAGCCCCGCGGACAGCGCGCGGCATGCGTGCCAGAGACAGTGCGAGCTCATTTTGCACACTATATGATATTATTAGCCTGCTCACCTATGCCGGCCGTAGCTGCGCCCAGCAGCATCAGCAGCAGCCCCGCGGACAGCGCGCGGTACGCATGCCAGAGACACTGCGAGCTCATTTTGCACACTGTATGATGTTATTAGCCTGCTTACCTATGACGGCCATAGCTGCGCAGAGCAGCATCAGCAACAGCCCCGCGGACAGCGCGCGGCACGCGTGCCAGAGACACTGCGAGCTCATTTTGCACACTGTATGATGTTATTAGCGTGCTCAACTATGACGTCCATAGCTGCGCCCAACAGCATCAGCAGCAGCCCCGCGGACAGCGCGCGGCACGCGTGCCAGAGACACTGCGAGCTCATTTTGCACACTGTATGATGTTATTAGCCTGCTTGTGCTTACCTATGACGGCCATAGCTGCGCCCAGCAGCATAAGCAGCAGCCCCGCGGACAGCGCGCGGCACGCGTGCCAGAGACACTGCGAGCTCATTTTGCCGCGGACCACCTGAAACACATTACCAAGCAATGTTAAATAGGTACCTATTCAACTTCTATTATAAAACATGCGCCTCATAAAACTGGCCCCTATTCGACATGGCAAAACTGACAGTCGTTAGTGAGACAACTATAATATCACACTTTTGTGACAGCCGAAAACTCTAGCGTGACCTAGTGTAAATTTCACAGTTAGGTGTGGTCACGTGTGGACAGATGGATATCATTCAAGTGTGATATCCACGTATTCCACGTGTCACAGTTTGGCATGTCGAATCGAGGTCCTGTACCTAACCTTTTTTCGGTATCTTACAAATTGAATAGGTATGAGAGTATTACATTGCTCCAGTTTCACCTAAAATGCATGTAGCCGGCCTTTCTCAAAAATAATGTCGAGTGACTATCAACATTTCCTAAAGTTGATGTTTTAATTTAATTAATGCTCTAAATCCAAATGGTTAAATATTTACTAGGGTGTACCCTTGTTTCGTCGACAAACGTTTCATCGAATATTATTTCATCGACAACGATTCATCGAAACTTTAGTACAAGTAATATTGTTTGGCGTAATTTTATTTCAACTTCTATTTATTTAAATTTATCTTACTACGTAGAAATACTATTCAACGAATATTACTTAATCGCTGATTTGTTTCAAATTATCTTAATTGGCACAACTACAAAACGGTGTACCCTTGTTTCGTCGACAAACTTTTCATCGAATATTATTTCATCGACAACGATTAAATATATATAAACTAAAAATCATTGAGGTAACTCGTTTATTGCATAAAAAAAACATAAGTGTGTAGAGACATAACTACATAAGACTTAAACTTTTAAATTTTTTGCAATGCATTTTAGCAACTTCACCTCTGAATACTCTTTTCTTCGACCCTAAAAACATAACTGCTCCCAGAGATAGGTAGGTTAGGGTTATTTTTTTTTGATGACCCTAAAAACATAACTGCTCCCAGAGATAGCTACCTATCTCTGGGAGCAGTTATGTTTTTGGCACAACTACAAAACGGTGTACCCTTGTTTCGTCGACAAACTTTTCATCGAATATTATTTCATCGACAACGATTAAATATATATAAACTAAAAATCATTGAGGTAACTCGTTTATTGCATAAAAAAAACATAAGTGTGTAGAGACATATAGTTCGTCCGGCGGAGTAATAGCCAAAAGCCATAAAACTTGTTACAATGGCATTTTTATTTCCAAAGGTCTGAAGTCGTAATACGACAAAGTGAGATTCGACCCAAACCACATCTATTACAGCTTATAATGCACTTTATGTTTCTTTAACAAAAGGCATCATCACTTTTGCATAGGGTTGTCAAAAATGTACTTAACATTGGAATGGAGTAAAAATAATACAACATAAATTATTTACTTTATTAAAAAGCAGTTTTTTTAATGCTGTAGGTCCAATTCCAATAAAAAGTCCATTGTACACATTTTTGACTATTTGCTTAGTTTGGCTGTTTAAATGTGTTCGAGCACTTGTACTGGTTTTCTTTTTAACTACCCACGGACGAAATATTTTTACCAAAACAGCTTAAATAGTATAAACACGTTATCACTAGTTAAATCAGTTCCAACGGAATACTAGATGGACCTTTCCCGTTTGTTGCAGCCCTACCCTCCAGATGTTTGTTATTGCATTTGCAATTTAAGCCATGCCATTTGATATTGAACCCTAATGCAAACGTTTACGTTAGCCTTTCATATATGTAAGAAACCACTTATGCTCTTTTAACAACAGATGACTAATTAGCTTATCTTTATGGCTTTTGGCTATTACGCCGCCGGACGAACTATAACTACATAAGACTTAAACTTTTAAATTTTTTGCAATGCATTTTAGCAACTTCACCTCTGAATACTCTTTTCTTCGACCCTAAAAACATAACTGCTCCCAGAGATAGGTAGGTTAGGGTTATTTTTTTTTGATGACCCTAAAAACATAACTGCTCCCAGAGATAGGTAGGTTAGGGTTATTTTTTTTTGATGACCCTAAAAACATAACTGCTCCCAGAGATAGGTAGGTTAGGGTTATTTTTTTTTGATGACCCTAAAAACATAACTGCTCCCAGAGATAGGTAGGTTAGGGTTATTTTTTTTGATGACCCTAAAAACAAAACTGACATGTGACAATGTGACGTAATAAATTTAGAAGAACTATTTATTTATAAAAAGGCCGAATGGGTCGTGGGTGGTTTAATGACTTGTCGATGAAATGAAAATACTTGAAACGTTGTCTTTGAAATAATATTCGATTAAATGTCTGTCGGCGATTCAATGGTAAATCGGAATAAATATGATTACATGTAAAAAAAATTGAATTAAAAAAACCCGAAATGAAAAGCCATGACATGAATTTTATTGAAATAAGTCAACTACCAATTAAAATACCTCGGTTTAAAATACCTAGTAACGAGTCATCGACGGAATGACTTGTCGATGAAATGAAAATACTTGAAACGTTGTCTTTGAAATAATATTCGATGAAATGTCTGTCGGCGATTCAATGGTAAACCATTTACTAGCCATGCTGTAAGAAATAAAGTGCGTTCAGTAATAATACAATGCCATAAGTTGTTATTAACCAATATTTATGTGACGTCAGTGAAACAACAATTAACATAAATAGTTATGTATTTTTTATACTTAAAATCGGTAAAAAAAAATTGGTTTTCTGCCAACATATATCTACGAACAATTCCGTTCTGTTGATTAACATTTATCGATGCGTGACGTGAAAATCGACCAACGAAACATGCCTTATTTCGTAATAGTTAGGTACACAAATAAACAATTTACGCATAATATTTAAGCAGCAACTGGACTCAAGTGACGCGTTAGACGTCTTGTCAAAGTACGAGTATAGTTATCTTTTTTTAACAAATGGCGTTTGTTACACGAGCGAGGAGCAAGAATGACAGTGGGTGAACGGTGATGTGTGGTTTGCAGCCAGCTGACTGCATCTTTCTTCATGAGAGATATTAGACTAACGAGTCTTTCAAAACTTCTTCGAAATACCCCAAAACTAGTTACAATTACAATAATGGTCTCGTTTGATGTGTACCTTACCCCGTATACTTACAAATTATATAAAAAAATAGTCTTCTTATTCCAACTAAATTATAATATAATTAAATTTGGAACTTAATATTAAAACATTATAAACAACTTTTTTGTAGGTATTGAAGATGAAATGTATGAAATTGCAACGTAGTGAATATTTAGACTATTTTAGACGGTATGAATCGAACACGAACAGTATTTCCATTCATTCTCAAAGCGGGTGATGATATCTTAACGTATTCAAGAACTGCGTGCGCAACAAGTTTAGGACAACTGTTGAGTCAGTGTCTGTTTAATGATGAGCTACTCAAACAACTTGATGAGCTATAAGCTCTTTCGTAAGGGATTTCGTATTATCGGGACATCAATAGGTACGATCGGGTTCATAATTGCATGGCCAATTTATCAATGAATCCATTCATAAATTGCCCATGCATTTTTGAACCCGATGGTACATATTTAACTCTTTCGTGTTGTGCATGTATTTTAGATTCAAATCTTTATATTTTCGCGTACTTACTTCTAGAACAAATAAATCTAATTCCTCTTAAATACAAAGTACATACATAAGTAACTACCTCATAAGTAATAGACTAGTTTTACATACCTATAAATGAGACAGAAAGTACCTAGGCATAAAGTTTGGGTAGGTATTTTTTATCTATAGGAGGGTATCTTGGCGTATTTTGAAATATACAATCGGTATTTTTGAACAACACGCAATACACTTTTTAAATATATCGCTTGAAATATAGTTCACTTAAGAAAATTAAATTGACAACAAAGGATTTTCTAAGAGTGGAGTTGCATTTGGGACATGAGGCAGCTGTAGAGTTGATTGAAAAGTATTTTGGGATAAGGCAACGTGGATTTGAGTGATAGCTATGATGTGAATAGGCTTTGTGTATACCTGGACGTTCCAGGTGGCCCCTGAGGCAGGATGGGCCCTTCGCAAGGGCCCCGTCACACTCCGCGCTCGCCGCATGTCGACTGCCGCGCGCTTGGAGTCTCGGGGTGCGCACGCATCCAGCCTCTTTGCTCCAACCCTCCTCTTAGAGCTACTCTGCTCGTGTTTATTGAAATATCACAGATCGTTCTACATCGCTCATTTTCGCATTTTCGCATACGTTTCATGCGGCTTGATCGTACACGAGGGAGAGTGCATGTCGTCGAGCAATGAACATCGAACGTGGCTCCACTCGCAGTCACTCGCTATGAGAAAAGGCCGCCCACTCAAACTTGATATATATTTGGCAATTATAGCTATCGATCTCGTATTTGTTTGACATGCCTTTGTTATTAGGCGGATTGGTGACCTCTGATCTAACCAAAGCTTGAAGTTAGCGTTAAGTAACTTTAGGACGAAATTTATCTGTAAAATAGGTAAAGAGTTAATTGTTTACCTACCTCAAAGGTAGCGAAATGTATAAATTCAAGATTAATTTGCGCTATCATCAATAACATTGCAATTCTAACATATGTGAGTAATGGAAATATTATTGGTAGAAGGATTATCCATGAAACAATGGACTTGAAGTTATACACAATAAATTTGATTATAAAATATAAGAAAATATTGAAATAGGTAAATGAGAACACAATTGATTAAATCACGTCACTGTCGGTATTGAGACGAGTCTAAAGATATTTTACGCGTAAAAAATTGGTCTGAAGCTTGTGTCGACGACATAGTTAATTAGAAACATATCTATACTTAACACTTTAAGCGAATCATACCCATATGTATACCCATATGTGTACCCATATGTGTGTGTACACCTCTATACCTATTTCTCAAATGGAACTCTATTTGAAAAGCAAGGTATAGTAGATATTTCTCAAATAGATAACTTTCTGTTTGAAAAGTAGGTTAGCAGGTCTATAGGCGTGTCTTTAAATTTAAGCTAATAAGTAATAGCTTTGCTTAATGCTTAATAATGCTAGCTGTCGATATACTCTGCGATTACAAGTTTTACTGGCATTTGACTCAGACGTCTATCAATGTAGGTATAGCTGTCAGGTGCCCGGATCTAGTAATATGGATAGCATAGCAAACTAACTAGAGGGTTTTCGTTGCTCTCGTCATCTCGCTCAGCTCTTTTTCTAGCAACTTTTGGCGTCTTTCGCACTGCTGCGATTTCCGCATGCGGCGCCGGTGCGCGAGCGAGATAGCGCTCTGCGTGTGTGCTGTCACGCTTGCACACCGTCGCCACATGCGGTTGTGGCGCCAGTGTGATAATCGTCTTATGCGTTAGTAAAACCCCGATCCAAGTTGCTAAGTTACCTATCCGAAACTTGTTTCAGGTCGCGGAACTATTTAAGTCCTCGTAAATCGACTCGGCTTGCCAAGTAAAAACCGCAGCACGACATTTACATTTAACTTTTGATTGTGCCATAAATGTGGTTACATTGGTATTATAAATAGTTGTCGGTTGCAGGACAATTTTTAAGGCGCACACATTTGTCGGAATTTAGCCATCATAGACAAAAATCAGCTGCAAGACGGAAATATTACTATTGTGACTGAAAACTACTTGTCTATATACTTCATAAAACGGAGTATATAGACAAGTTGTTTATGGTTGACTGCATTCCGCTCAAGTGTGTGGGGCCCCGAAAAAGACTCGTCTTGCCAAGTAAACCACAGCACGGCATTTACATTTAACTTTGGATTGTGGCTTGTGGCATAAATATGGTGGCATTGATTTTGATAAGAGTAATTTTCGTTTCTAGTTCTAGTTCCATGACTTCGTTCGCGTACAGGGGTCCAATTTTTGACTTTCGAGCGCCCGAAATCAAAAAGTTTAAACTCGAAAATAATCGCACTCAAAAGCTTACCGCCCATTTTTTCGCATGAAATTAATAGTTTAAATACTCATGACTTCAAATTCCTATCGCTGTTATTTTTATAACATAATTTCATCGTTTTATTTTGAGTTGTAAATGTCACTTTCGAGTACTCGAATCTCAAAAATCACCCCCCAGGTCGTTAAAGTAAAATCTTCAAACTTTGGTTTGATCTAAAATTTTTTTCCTTATAAATCTCTTAGTATGTATACATATATATATCTATGTATGTATATACATATATGTGATGTTTTAAAGTCAAAGGTCCCTACATAATTATCGGTTGTCAATAAGGCGTTACATTCCATAAAAATAGTTTAGAAATTAAATAACTCTGTTAACACCGACAATGACGTATCTTTGACTTGAAAATGTCTCATCACATCATCATCATTTTAGCCATTTGTCGCCCACTGCTGAGCATAGGCCTCTCTTCGCGTACGCCATTTGTCCCGGTCCTGGGCTCAACCAGAAGTGACCCGCAATCTTCCGAATGTCATCTACCCAACGAGCCAACGGACGCCAAGGACTCCTTTCATCCGAAAGTGGCAGCCAATCCGTCAACATTTCAGTCCACCTGCCGTCACCCAGCCTGGCAACATATCCTGCCCAAAAAAAAATTAAAATGTCTATTTATATCTGAAGAATATGTTTGTTAATATTTATATTTAGGGCTACGTACCACAAAATTATTTTACTAGAATCACTTATAATATGAAGGCATTTTCCCCTAAGCTGAAACCACAGTAAGGATCGAAGGTGTACTCTGCTGAAACGGAGATGCTTCACTCGTACAGTCACTAGGTACATAAGTACCTGAGAGTATCTACGTACATCGTCGAAATTGTTAACTTAATTTAAGTGGTCTTTGAAATGTGCTGTTGTTTGTTAGTAGACCCATAATACAACTAAATAGTACAGTCAGCTGCAGATAAAAAGGTCCACGCTGCATAAAAAGTTTGTATGCAGGGGGTTTTTCCCTCTGCAGCTGACTGTAATTTTTCCCTCTGCAATTTATTAACGAATTCATTCATAAATTTCCCATGCATTTTTGTACCTACCTACTTGAAAAAAAAATGCGGCAGACTGGAGAAAGGTCCCAATGCGAATTCTCGTCATCCCGAACATAAACTGGGAATAATGTCGTTATAATAGGTATTATAACGTATTCACATAAATCTTTGAAGGAAAATGAATGATTTCTTACCAACCCGAAAGTTTGATACTCTAGAGACATCGGTGTATTTTCATAAGAGAAATGAAAATTTACGAGCTTCTATAAGATAAACATTGTGCTCTGTCTGTTTCGTTAAAATAAAGCTAAATAATACTTTACATCATAAATGATATAAAATGATATAGTTAGGTATTTTGAATTTGACTAATTGATCTGGTAGGTCTAGGTATGTATACTTTAGGACATTATGTATATACATAGTTAAGTAAGTTTTGTTTCACATGTTGGTATACAGTTTTAAGTTGGTTTCATAATGAATAATGATGTTGGAAAGAAGTTTTTTTAGAGTTCAATCATAAATAACTCGTATTTGTTATTAATGATTCTCATATTATATGTTGGCAAAAGAGTATGCGGTGTTTCTGTACTTTGTGTAGGCGACAACGACAGCGACGGCGGTGGCGGTGTCGCGGGCCGCAGGTCGCAGGCCGCGAGGCATTGCGGAGGGCCCGGGTCGACGCGAGGAGCGAGGGGCTGTCACGTGGAGCTCGGGGCGCCGGCGCGGCCGGGCCGCCCGGGCGCGCGGACTCGGCGCTCGGCCGGGCTCGCGGCATTCCCCTGCCGGCATCCGGCCGCTCCGCTATGCGCGCCGCTCCCCGACGCCCCGCGCGCGCCGCGCCTCCGCGCTCATCGGCCGCAGCGAGCCGGGCCCGGCGCTCGCCCTCGGCCCGCGAGAGCCTCCGCTAGTGGTCGGGTTGTATGGTGTGTGGCGCCGAGCGGCGGGCGGGAGGGCAGGTGCCGGCGCGCAGGTGCGGCCCGCGCCCGGCCCGGGTCCGCATTCGCGGCGCGCGGAGGCCTCATGGAGCCTCCCTGGGAGGTGGAGCTCGAGCTGCGGCACCACATCGAGAACTGCTCGTGCACCTGCGACCACATGGGCTACGGGAACTATATGGACTACCAGGTGGCGCCGGCGGCTCATGCTTGCCTATGCCGCGCGATCACCTCGCCACACGCCCACGTACGTGTGCTCGATGTCCTCATCCCATCCGCATGCCACCACCTGCCACGGTCCGCTAGGGGCCGACTCCGCGCTGTCTTGTTTTTAGTGTACGCATTCATCTCGCTCACTAACAATCAGTTGTTTCTTTGTCATTTGGCATGATTTGTACGTCTTGTAAACATACCTTATGAGTAGTTTCATAGTAGATTTCAATATTATACGATTTCAAATCATCTTCACTTATTCTTCACCTTATACCTAGACATCATCCATACGTAAAAACGACTTCTTTTGGAGTAATGTAAATATTACCTGCTTATTTCTTATCTCCCGATAGATGGGTAATACGAAATACCTACATTTTTCTTTATTTCAAAATAGATTGCCTTAGTCTCCATCATTATACTGCTCAGTGAAGCATAATTTATGTATTTAATAAACATGCGGAGCTGTTGAATACTAAATATCTACATGTCAATGACCTCGGTGTGTGCATAGGTACTGAACTGACTGCGTTGTTGTGCTTATTGCTTTACTGTAATCCGTCAATAATGTCACTCACGGAATATTGGTTAAACCAAATTGCTCAGAAACACATAGGGATTTATGAATATATACTCAAGGACACTGATATTTAGTCACTTTGTAACAACTAATTTAAAATTATGTATAAAAGTAAACCTACCTATAAAAATCCCAACTACAAAAAGAATACCAAGACTTTGTATGGATGGAAAGAATTAGATTTTTCCTAAGCAGGATTTTCGGGTGGTAGCCTGTGGTAGGTATATTGAAATGCAATATTTTTATCATTAATATTTTAGGGAAATCTCATCAACTGTTGACTTACTTCACTTAGGCGTCATGAGAATTAGATGTAGAATAGAATAGAATAGAAGAACTTTATTCAGAAACGCTTAATTAACACTTAACTAATAACACTGACATTAATTGTATTTTATAAAGCATGACTGAAAAGGTCTCCACTCAGCTTCATGCCAAGGGACCCTTGAGGACCCTGGCGCTGGTCTTCCGTGGAGACCGTCGGATGTACGTCTTATTATTACTAGCAATGCCATTACTATTTATTTTTTCCACACGACAACAGGCCATACGTAGATATGTATACTTATAAATTTACGGTGTGATGTGTTTGTTAGTTTGTTTGCTTGTGCATACAAATTAATGTTCGTATTCAAGTAAGTATTCATCTCCATAACAGCTTATCCAATTTGTTTAGGGTTTTAAGATAACACTATCAATGGTTCATAGATATTTTTTAAAAACTGAAATATGAACTGACTTGTTTACAAAAAAATATTTAGTATTTTCTCCCCAACAGAACGAAGTCGTACTATAGTTCAGAATTGCATGATTTCCATGGCCAATTAATTTATCAATGAATTTATTCATAAAGTGGTAATTCTGAACCGGATGGTATCTACCTAACTTATCGTTGATCATTATACACCTTTCCGACTTTTCCGAGGTTTATACAACGCCTAGGAATTCTTTAGATTACACCAACAGATTACACATAAAGATGTATTTTGTTGGTGCACACTCGTAATGAGGTAACTAAATTTACGTTGCTGTGTTCTGAAGTGCAAAAGCTTTAATCGATCGATTAACTGCAGCAATGTAAATAATATTACATAGTGTTGGCACTGTCTAAATGGGGAAATACAGTTTAAGTTTGATGTTATTCAATTAGATAATATTTTTACGAAACATGAAACTTGAAGAAACCAGTTATAACTTTAAAATGCTGTTAAACTACTCACCGAGAATCTTTAGAAACTTAAAAAAAATCAACATTCTTACATAAAATAATTTTGACAATTGCTATTTGCTAATTATTATTCTCTCTAGAACAAGTTGTTTTACCTACATTAAATACACTACCTACTGGGTACTCGCAACGAAATTGTGTAAATTTTTATCGGCGGGTACATTTTCAGGGCATTTCAAATTGATAATTCTGCCCGAACGACCTGTTTATGTAACCATTTAACCCTCGCTGAGTCGTAGTAATCTGTTTTCTGGATATTGTATGGTTGGTAGCGATTGTAGCTAAAGTTGTAGAATTTGAATAAGTAATGCTCAACACGTGTGTTAATAAGGTGTTCTTTTGTGAAACAAACTCGAATTTATTTTAGTAAAATTAGGCAATATTTCTTAGTTGATTAGCTAATACCTCTTCGAGAAACGGAAACTCTTAATACTAATACTACTTAATATTTACTTTTACTAATTATACTGTTAGGTACTTGGTTTTATGAAAATCTGTGCAGTAGTTATTGCGTAGTACGCGATCAAACAGTTTTCTTTTGAGTTGACGAGCGGACCCCAGGCTCAATTGAGACATGACATGGCAAGACCGGGACAAGCACTAGGAGGATGAGGATAATATAAGATGAAGATAGTGTGAGCCCCAGGACATACGTAATGTTTTTTTATCCGGGAAGTTTATCCCTACCAAGTACCATGTCATTACATTGCATGAGGAATTCTCTATAAAAGTGCGCTACCTGACGCATCTAATTACCTTTTTCTACTCCTGCATTCTAATTTGCCAATAAAATGACTGACATGTATATTCAAAGCATATACTTTATGAACGTTGTCATAAGATGACTCAAAAGTCGATTCTTAGGGATATAATGGGTCTGTAGGCGAGGCGGGCGCCGGCACCATCCGCCGGGAGATTGAAGATAATTGTATAGAGGCAGCAGGTCATTCTCGAACTCAATCCTTACCGGCTTGCCTAGCACTCTTAGAAAAACTATTGTGTGCAACGGTACATAATTAGGTCTTAAAATTCTCGGGTCTGTTTTTACAAAATTCGGCTTCGCCTCATTTTGTAACTTCGACCCTCGAATCTTAAGAACCCTTATTATGTAACTGTTGCACAAAATACTAATATGTTTTACCTAGGAGTTTATGCAGGCGTTTCAGGTGGTACATTGAAATGCAATATTTTATCATTGATATTTTTGGAAATCGAGCTTGCGATCTATAATTATATATAGTGATATGTTTATCACTATAATTTATTAAGGTATTATATAAACATACCCACTACCCAAGTTAGGTACTAATTCTCAGCAGCAAAATTGGTCTAATGATACAATATCACTTTAAATGTTTTTAAAATGTTGATACCCTAAAACTACACAACTATAGTCCAGTACTGCAACTTATGGTCTACTGCATCAATGCGTAATCTAAATATCTATTCCAGTCTTTTTTTTAGTTTTATTTTTTTTAATTATTCATTTATGAACCTTTTTTTAAAATTAAACGCTTCATTCAAATAAAAGTAACACCTAATCGTAGATATTCGAGTCAGTTTTGGACCATAGTTGGGAGCTTTTGGACTATAGGTAGTTGTGTAGTTTTACGGTACATGTAAGTTCTGAAGTTAACAGTTTATTGGCAGAAAACAAGATACATAAGAAAATAAAACTATGTTTTTTATATTGTTCAGGTTTATTTAGATTTAAGTTTTATTTTAATTAGCATTTATTTTTAAATTAAGTTTGATTCTAAAGTTAATGTCATTTTAATGTAGCACTTGCTCGGCGACGCGACGGGGTACACGCTAAGTAGAATACAAAATTAAGTAAATTACGTAATAACATCAGGTTTTTGGAAAAATGCGGTTCACTTTGTGCGTTAGGTATGACAGTTGCGACGTTCGCACCTGCGCCCTTAATGGGCCAGCGTAAGTGAAACTTGTGACGGTTTCACGGTCACTTGTATTGAGGGGTTTCTGTGAAATGGTGTTTTATTCCACTTTGTCGTTAAAACACTCTCGTACAAGGCTTTAGAATTAATAGGTAAGTCTATTCTTTATGCTTGTATTTTTTATTTACTTACCCGAATTTACCTCCCATATTTGTCTGGTGTTGTTAAATTCATGGATGAAATAAGTAAGTACACATAATTAAAGCTGGAGCATAAGTCGATACTTATATAGAATATAAAAATAATATTAAAATCACCCTCATTTGCCTACATACGGAAATGTATTACCTACTTACCAGAAAGTTTTGCTCAGATTGCACCACAATCGCAAAATAAGGCTTGTTGTTTAAGGTTTGGTTTGGATTTATCAAATTTATATGTATAGTCTAGACCTCGTGTTAATGGTGCTTTAAAAAAAGAACTAGAGTCTCCCCGGAAAGAGAAGTGTCGTGGAATGTATGCGTCCCATATAAACCATGGATCTTCTCTTTCTGGACAAACTCTATTTATGATGTGTGTCTGATTATAGTATTTTTGCAAAAACTCCAAATCCAAATTAGTTTCCGTGGACTTAAAATAACGAAATGTGAGATTGTGATCAGTATAAATTAAATAATACGTAGTTACATTTTAATTTTCTTATACAGATAGTTTTTTTTTAACTAAGGTAAGGTAACTGATCAAGGTTTTTCCTATTTAAGATTATTTATACCGTGATTAGGACTTGGATTAATAGTACCTAATAACGTTTTCAGTAGGTAGGTAAGGTACCTCGGTAGTAAGTATATATCAACACTTTTGTTTAATTATAAATACAACTGGAATTTACTGGTTTTCTCAGAGTTGTATTGATTGCCATGATTTGTTATGGTCTTGCGTAGTAAAGACTTGAAGATTGATTGATATCGCGTTTCAATGAATTCCCTCATTAATCCACAATGGATGAGCGCTGTTCCTACTATAGGCCTCTACAAACGTAAGCGACTAGTCACCTGCGATTTTTGATACATTGCGGTTTTTGATCTATCGATTAATTTCGTTGCACCGACCTAGACGGCAATGTTTCAAAATCGCGCGCGAGTTTTGTGTCAAAATTGCGCCGATTGTATTTAGTACGCCCACGAATCCAGACTAGAATTTTTATACAAATGTCCCCAGTAGGTAGGTATGTTAAATACTCATTCACAGAGCGGTGGGAAGCTGTGAATAATATAGCGCACATGTTTAGATTAGTTTAACGCCGCGCCTTAACTCAAATTTATTCATACCGCTTTATCACTTTTAATATTAGCGTAAACAGATGCTGATTACATGTATTTTATTCCCCAACATTTTTACTTACACTACCTACTTAGCTACTTATAATAATTTTCCGATTTGTGTCTCGGCTTTTTCCCTGTCCGCCGTCGGCCGAGTTAATGACACCACATAATAAATGAGCCGAAAACGTTTTCCCGTTGTAGACGGAGAGTTAGCCATGGAAAATATGACACGATAACTAGAGCAAAGAAAGCCGTCTTTTTAGTTTGCTGTATTAACCTTCTTTCTAGATCTGGGCGTTTGGGATTGATCCAATATTATTAATAGTTATGTAATTAATAAGAATATATAATTAGGTACTAGGCGTTCATGTTGCGGAAAAAGTGACGTACAATATTTTTCATAGTTCGCTATCGTCTACCTATCGCCCAGTGTTTTTGTAACCGTAATAATACGCAATGTTTTTGTTCTAATGTTAAAAAATAGTCCCTGCCCTGTATAAATGTGACTATACTACTTTAGTATTCTGTTCAACTGAAAAGCTTTGCTGGCCTGTCAATCTGTCCTCATTCCTCCGCCAATAAATGGCCCTGATCTAGTAATAATGACGGTATAGCAATCTAACTAGATGGGGCTTCGTTGCCCATATTATTTTGTCATTTTACGGCGAGCTCTTAGACTATTAGGCCGTTACTCATTTCGAGTTTTCTGTCGCGTGTGTAATTAAATATACAAGGAGACTTACTCAAAATTAGCAGGAGCTAGCTTAAGAGCCCGTCTTGTTAATAAGTTAAGCAGCTAAACAGCAATTAGAGTGTTGAGTTATTTACTCCAAACAGGGAGTTATGTTTTTGAATATATCCTTTTTAAACGAGTCATCTGTCTTCGCGTATGTTATAACATAATTTGATATGTTTCTACTTAGGAGGTATCGTATATTGGAGTTTTTTTCCAGTTGTGTATACTAATATACCTAATCGCCATACGTAATATAAAGCATGTACTACAAATTAACTAAGATTCCGTTAGCCGTAATGGCGCCTCTACATGATGGGCCATCATAGGGACGCAGCTATGCGTTAGAGAGAGCTAACGATATTGCCATCTCGTTCCGTCGTATAGCTGCGTCCCTATGATGGCCCATCATGTAGAGCCAGCCTAAAATGTAGGCCGGCCATGGCCATTAAAATAGCTCATTGGCTAACGCCCTACATCCTACATCCCAGTTTCACAAGTACTAAAAGCATGTAAACCGCATTCCGAGTTCAGGGACTCCATTCTCGTATTGCTAAATTACATTAGAAATTTACCTATTTATTTCTTTCCTGATTTTATCGTACATAATATATGATAAATAGGTATCAAACCAATAACTTTAATTTAAAAATTAATACCTTTAAGATATGATAATAACATCGACGCGACGTCCAGTGAGTACACCATTTCAAAACAGTCAGAACTATATCACCAGATAGGCATTAGATTAAAAAAAACTGGAAAAATTTGGGAGCTATGGTGCCACAGAGACACAATACACATGTCAAATATAATAACACCCCGCTTTCAGTGTTTGTAAATAAGATGTGATAATATTAAAAAAACATAACAAACAGAATAGTTATGACCCGTTATTATATTAAGGAGTTCATTATTAGTTCGATTAAATGTATTGCATATTAATTAAGTAAAAAAAGAGCGATGGTAGCCTTGCGGTAAAACGTTCGACTTTCAATCCGGAGGTCTCGGGTTCAATTCTTCAAACCCCGGCTCGTACCACTGAGTTTTTCGGAACTTATGTATGGAATATCATTTGATATTTACCAGTCGCTTTTCGGTGAAGGAAAACATCGTAAGGAAACCGGGGGTCGTATTCTAACTTTAAAACTCGCACAGACACGATCCAACTTCAATGCAAATCCAATGCAACAACAACACAACACAATACACCTAACGCCTACACGTCTGAATCAAAAATGACGGAATTTGCTTGAAAATTACTGCGATGCAACTACAATACGACTTTAATATTGGTTGATTATTGGGTGAGTGTTAGAGTTAAGTTTAAGACAGATTGTGTTGTTAAAGTATTGTTTATACATTTTAAATTAGAATACGGCACCGGGTTTAATCCCAAAAAGGCCTAGTTTCCCCTCTGGGTTGGAAGGTCAGATGGCAGTTGCTTTCGTAAAAACTAGTGTCTACGCCAATTCATGGGATTAGGTTGTCAAGCGGACCCCAAACCAGGATAAACGCTAGGATGAAGAAGATGAAATAAGTGAAAAATAAAAATTACGCCATATACGCCGTAGTTACGGTTTATACGGCCTAGTTAGATAGTTTAGAGATAAAGAGAACACACATAACACACAACTGGCATACCTTAATTTCGTACAAATATGTTTGTCTGTATGTAATAATGATAACTGCATCGATGAGGACATAACACAGTGTAAAATAAATGAAATCAAATGGTATTGAATTCTGAGAATAGCGCCCCTTGTAGCCCTCGGCGGGAGTGCTACGAACTTCCATGTGCTGTCGCGGAAGTGCTACGCTGCTACGACATCGTAGAGCTGCTACGAAAAATCTACTTTTTGTTTCGGTTTTGTCGTCTTATTTTTCTTAAACTTTCATTTCATTTCTACTTATTGTACGTTATGTTTATGTGTTCTTGAATACCAAAGTACTGCGTTTCCACTAGGGCTGAGCGAGGATGTGTTTTAAGAACCAATATACCTACAAACATTTTTTTGGAATTACTTGTATGCAATTATATTCAATTAAATAAGCAAGCACGCATAGGCATACAAGAGGTACAAGTATTCCATCATCATCAGATCAGCCAATCAGCACAATAGGCATTCGCTAAATCCACAAAATTCCTGCCCCGGGACCCGTATCCGTGCCCGTAGTTGATATAGACGTATGAACATAAATCAATCAACCTCTGTGTCACATCTCCCCCATGACTGACTCGCTAAATGCACAAATAGAAACCGTTGATTTGACCTGAATTCACTAGAGAGTAAAAGAAACATTTCTTTCGCAGTGTATTCGAGACGGAGTATATAAGGTTTAATAACTGGCTGTTTCGCCTAGTTAGTGCTTCGGGACTCTCACGAAAGCAGCCATATGTCGATAGTGTCCAATTCATAAACGTCTCTTAGGCCTCAATTAGTTAATCTGTGTTTTTTTTAGTATAATGGCTTTCTCCCTTTGTCTAAAGCAATGGGAATTTAGCCAATGTCGAGTATATACGTTAATCTCACTTTTATTACTTTTAATATAAATAGGCAACGTTGTTCGGTAGAGGCCTTGTTATTTGTAAAGTGATAGCTATTCTTTACAAACACGTGGCGGCCAGCTAGGATAACCGTCCGTCTAACTAAAGAGTGGCTATACGCGTTATGAGACTAATTCTTCATAAGCTGCACATTTGTTTATAGATCACCGCACAATAAGCTATCAATATTACACACTGAACTACTAAAATGAGCAAAATACAAAAAAAACTATTCCCAAGACTACCCTGCGTCTTGGACGGAAATCCCAATCTGTGTTTTGTCCTTATACTTTGACATTGACAGTTGTGTTTATCGAACTCGCGGAGCGTAAGCGAAGTGAGTTCTTACAAACAACTCCAGATCGAACTGTCATCTGGCTACTGGGACGTCTCGGCATTTGGATGGCTTTTTGATTTCGATAGTTTGTCCGACGATAACTTTAGTAACGTTTTTCTGATCTTTATGAAATTTCTTGGGGCTGAAGCAGAGATACATAAAATTTGTAAGTTCGTATATGAGCAGGATCGATCAAGTGGCTATGGAGCTAGAAGGAGAAAAAAAATCCTCCTTGGGGTCTTGTTATATTGGTGAACTCATTTACAACTTGCAAGTAAATCGCGAGTTCTCAGTTCGAGGCGGACTACTAGTTAGAAACAGACAAAACACATGAATGACATTGACTCAGGTGGATAAATTATTTTCTCAGCCACTGAAAGCTTCGTCATACCCAAACTAAAGCCACGTCCGTATTTTACACACTAAAGAAATAAACCAAGTTATTGTTTACTTATATTCTTAAAAAAGTGTATAATGATGGATACTTTTGTTTCTTGGCTAAGTGGCCAAATAGTGTTAGCACAGAATAAAAAATAGTTTTATCTGCACCCATATCATAAATCCTCTATTCTGCGTTCAAAAACCGTATGTACTTAATTACCACCATTATTGCAACCAGTATTGTAACATCAGTCTCTGTTACAGTGTGGTAAAAACGTATGAAAATTCATTATCTACGGTAACGTAATGAAAATCCGGCCTCCTCCCCGACCGCCAGGACAATCGAGTTGGCCATGGCGGTGCAATGGCAGTCATCCTAATGTTTCCCGAACACGTCATTTAGGATTTATAATATGTGTATAGATACGGTAGTGTATGCAACTGTACGTAATTAGGCCTTAAAATACTCGTGTGATCTTATTATGAAATCCGCCCGCTGCTCGTTTCATAAAACCACACTTGTATTTTAAGGACTTTCAAGTCATTACGTAACAGTTAAATAAACTACTAATACGTACAGAAAGTTCAGCTGTGTAATAAAACCATTGTTTAGCTATGCCGAACGTGCCTATAAGCTAGGGATACACGCATAGATGTGTCCGCCGGATTTGTCCGACGGATATGCCCGGCGGACAGATCCGTTCGTGTATGGCGCTATTCAGATGTGTCCGCAGACAAATCCGTGTCCAATTCGCGCCATACACGCACGGATTGATCTGTGCGTGTATCCCTAGCTATTCTCGTTCCCTCTATCATATTATACATATAGATATGTTTTGGCCAGGATTTAGAACTGCCGGCCCCTTATTTTAGGGCCGCCGGCCTCAGCATGTAAATGCATATAGGCGCTACAAAATCACGCAGCGCAGTGCGTCGCCCGGTATCATAGTATAGGAGCAAATTCAACAAAAGTCGTCTCCTTCACGATTTTCGTAGACATCTCTTCTAAATACCTAAAACTGGTATGGATGTGTTCCTCGTAGTCTCCTGAATACGAATTGACTGGTTTTTGTTTATGGAGGGGGGGACGGGTCGGTAAAAAGGGGGGGAAAGATGGCGGCTGACTGCCATCTAAATTTGTTTACATCTCGAGTCCTATGAGACCGATCGGTTTGTATGAGATGTCATTTGAAAGACTATTAAATGTACTACAATTGTTTATAAATAACTGTAGTCGTCACTTTAGTCCTTTACAAAATATTTCAAAAAATATGATTTTTTTACCGTGCATGTTTGCGTAAGTACTGATAAAACATGCTTATAACTCAATATATTATAACTTTACCGCAATCAATGTTATTTTAAAATATACAGGAAAATTTATGAGCTTTCGAAAAATATAAGCTTTATTAGTAAGTAATATTATATAACCGAGTATTGATGAATTTTGTTCAGCATGGGTCACTGCGCTTCCTCATAGAATGGCAGCCGACCGCCATCGTATTTTTATTATTTCTCGGAATCTATTTTACGGATCAAATCGTAATTGGTATTATTTGAAAGCATTTAAAATGTACTTTAATCGGTTCTTTGAAGTCTAAGTTGCAAAATTAACAGTTTATTATTATTTTTAGAAAATGTAACATTTTTTACCTAATAGACTGGAAGAAACAGGCTTGTTTGGAGAAAGGTCACCGATATTCCTTCTAAATACCTAAAACTGGTATGGATGTATTTCTCAATATTTATAGGACACGAATTGATCAGCTTTATTTTATAAAGGGGGGGACGAGTCGAAAAAAAGGAGGGGGGAAAGATGGTGTCCGCCCGCCATCGAAATGTCATTGAAATTTGTTCACATCTCGAGTCCTATGGGACCGATAGATTCGTGTGAGATGTCATTTTAAATATCATTAAACGTACTATAATTGTTTTTAAATAATTGTAGTCAACATTTTATTCGTTTACAAAATATTCGATAAAATATTACTTTTTACCGTGCATATTTGCGTTACTACTGAAAAAACATGCTTATAACACAATAAATTACAACTTTACTGCAATTAATGTTTTAATAAATTATACGGGATATTTATGAGCTTTTGAAAAATATAAGTTTTATTTATATATAATATTGTATAACCAAGTAAATGATGAATTTTGTTCAGCATGGGTCACTGCGCATCATCATATGAATGGCGGCCGACCGTTGTCGTATTTTAATTATTGCTCGGAATCTATTTTACAGATCACATCGTGATAGGTATCATTTGAAAGCATTTTAAATTTACTATAATCGGTTTATTGAACTCTGAGATAAATAATTATCCGTTTGTTGTTATTTTTAGAAAACGTAATATTTTTATCTAAAAGGCTGGAGGAAACAGATTTGTTTGGAGAAAAGTCGTTGACATTTCTTCCAAATACATAAAACTGATATGGTTTTGTTCCTCATTGTCTCCAAAATATGAATTGACCAGGTTTTTTTTGTAGAGGGGGAGCAAGTCGAAAACAAGGAGGAGGGGGATAGATAGCGTCTGACCGTCATCAAAATGTCATCGAAATTCGTTCACATCTCGAGTCCTATGGGACCGATCGGTTCGTGTGAGATGTCATTTGAAAGGTTATTAAACGTTCTACAATTGCTTTTAATTAATTATAGTCATCACTTTAGTCGTTTACTAAATATTTGATAAAATTGTTTTTTTTTACCGTGCATGTTTGCATAAGTACTGATAAATCATGCTTATAACTCAATAAATTATGACTTTATCCTATTTAATTTTATTATAAAACACATGGGAAATTTTATGACGTTTCTATAAACGTAAGTTTTTTTATATTCAATGTTATCTAACCAATTAATGATAAATCTTGTTGGCATGGGTCACTGCGCATCGTCATATGAACGGCGGCTGACCGCCGTAGTATTTTCATTGAACTTTGATTTAATAGTCAATAGTCAATTCATATCCTGGAGAGAATGAGGTACACACCCATATCAGTTTTAGATATTTGGAAGAGCTGTCGACGACTTTTCTCCAAACAAGCTCGTTTCCACCAATCTATTAGGTAAAAATGTTACGTTTTCTAAAAATAAAATATAAACGGATGATTTTACATCTCAGACTACAAAGAACCGATTATAGTACATTCGAAATGCTTTCAAATGATACCTATCACGATGTGATCCGTAAAACAGATTCCGAGCAATAATGTAAATTCGACAACGGTCGGCCGCCATTCATATGATGATGCCCAGTGACCCATGCTAACCAGAATTCATCACTACTTGGTTATATCGTATTATATATAAATAAAGCTTATATTTTTCGAATATGACCCGTGTATTTTATCATAAGTCATAACATTATTTGCGGTAAAGTTAAACTTTTTTGAGTTATAGGCATGTATATCAGTACTTAGGCCAACATACACGGTAAAAAAAACCAAATATTTTCAAATATTTCGTAAACGACTAAATTTATGACTACGGTTATTTATAAACAATTATAGTACATTAAATAATCTTTCAATGGACAACTAACACGAATCTTTCGGTCTCATAGGACTCTAGACGTGAACAAATTTCGTTGACATTTCGATGGCGGGCGGACACCGTCTTTCCCCCCACCTTTTTTTCGACTCGTCCCTCCCTCTATAAACTAAAATTGGTCAATTCATGGCCTGGAAACAATAAGGAATACATCCAAACCAGTTTTAGGTATTTGCAAGAAATATCGATGACTTTTTTTCCAGACAAGCCTGTTTCTTCCAGTCTGTTAGGTAAAAATGTAACATTTTCTAAAAATAATAGTGAACTGTTAATTTTGCAACTAAAATTTCAAAGAACCGATTAAAGTACATTTAAAATGCTTTCAAATGATACCAATTACGATTTTATCCGTAAAATAGATTCCGAGAAATAATGAAAATACGATGGCGGTCGGCTGCCATTCTATAAGGAAGCGCAGTGACCCATGCTGAACAAAATTCATCAATACTCGGTTATATAATATTACTTACTAATAAAGCTTATATTTTTCGAAAGCTCATAAAATTTCCTGTATATTTTGTCCTAAAATTAATTGCGGTTAAGGTATAACATATTGAGTTATAAGCATGTTTTATCAGTACTTAGGCAAACATGCACGGTAAAAAAATCATATTTTTTCAAATATTTTGTAAAAGACTAAAGTGATGACTACAGTTATTTATAAACAATTGTAGTACATTTAATAAGCTTTCAAATGACATCTCATACGAACTGATCGGTCTCATAGGACTCGAGATGTAAACAAATATCGATGACAGTCAGCCGCCATCTTTCCCCCCCTTTTTACCGACCCGTCCCCCCCTCCATAAACTAAAACCAGTCAATTCGTATTCAGGAGACTACGAGGAACACATTCATACCAGTTTTAGGTATTTAGAAGAGATGTCGACGACGTATCTCCAAACAGGCAAATTCCGCCGTACTATCATAAATTCATCAACGATTGACAACGCCGAATGACAGCCGACGCGCGTAAACTGAAGTGGGCGGCACGGACCGCCCCTGATAATTAAAGTGAAGTGCAAAATGACAATTAAAGTTTCTAAATTAGTCAACAAGATCAGCCAGGACCTGCAACGTGCATGGGTACGCGAGTGAATGTTGGGAGTAGCACCGTCTATTGACGTGGAGTAATTACATTTTTGATTTGGAGGACAAGATGGTAGACCTTCCAACACGCACGTGTTAAAAAGTCCGGAATAATACTTTTATTAATAACAATTTTTACAGAGCTATGCTCGGGACTACAGTTTACAGTTGAGTGACCATGATTCCATATTGCTTGGATTTATATACTACACGGACTCTACCTCCCGCTTCGTCGTCCAGGGGGTCAGACTAATGACCCTTTGTTGGGGAAATGGACGATTGTGTTCTGATTGTTTGTTGGAAACGATGTCCATCGACCGGCTCCATTGACTGACGCATGGTCCCTATACCTTTGCAGGACACTGGCACAGGACGACACGGTGTAACACGAGACACACTTCCTTTACCCGGCATTTTATTCGGGACTGTAGGTCGAGCAATAAAACTTCTCACATGAACGCTCATTCCATGACACGCTCCTCTTTACATCTCAATTCAGCCGGCACTCAATTTTATAGCAGTAAAAGCATTTTCAACACATTTTCGGGATGTGTAGGAAATTCCCGGGTGATATAATGTGCGCTGCGGAACTAATGTGACAAGGTGATAAAACGTGCATAAACGGTTGCAGTGGCGTGAGAGTGCGCGATACACTCGCTTTGTGTGACAATTTACTATGCGCAGGGTGGCGCAGGTAATATTTCAGTAAGTGAGTAACTCTTAGCCGCATTATTCCCCTATGTTGAGAGTCAGCGAGTGCTGATAATGTAATAACAATATGGTCAACGTCCAAATGTTGGAAAGCCCATGTAGTTTTTAATTAAGAGTCCGGTAAACTTTTTTTTCGATTTCGCTCAACTTTTTGATGCTATTCTGGAGGGCTATTCGACTGTGCATAAATGACAGTGTCATGCAATAGCACCACAACACCTCCGCCATATCTCACTTTTGAGTGACGCAAAGCTTCACTAAAGTGAGATAGGTACTTACGTCAAAATCACAGATCAGCAATGCGCATGTGCGAGCGCTGGTAGGACTAGATACGTGGTTGGACCTAAGATGCTTGTATCACTCTTGCGCTTTGCGCCCCGTTAGCGCCAGTGTCAGTTTGAGATTTGCGGAGCTAACATTATCAGATTCTAAGCAAGAGAATAATTTTATATAAATGGATGAAGTAGGTATATCATGACAAAAGTTCCATAAATACTTATTATCATACAAAACCTTGTTACATTTAGTTCTTGCGTAGTATTACTGCTGAATGATTAGAATGATTTTTCAGATTATCTCATCAAAATATGTATAAATGTATCGATCTGTGTACTCCAACGCTATTGGCACAGATATCTGACAGCTAAGACAATTATTTGTCAAACATACTAACACGGTCGATTCCTATAGAAACTATAGACAAGGGCGCCTCTATCCTAAGAACGACTACGCATAAAGAGATCGGTCCTCTGTGAGCGATACCTACTGTTTTGTGACAGATAAAACCAACAGCAATACCATCGCAATAGAGCCGCAATACAATCGCAATAGAGGTGACATATGTTAGTGTTACACTTAGTCGAGTCGAATAGAGGTCCTGCAGTAACTAACATAACTTGATAATTTTGTATACATATTATGAAAGATCGTTTTTTTTAATGGAATAAATACAACATTTTTTTTAAATTTTATGCTTCATTTATAAATAATTCACCCTAATCTAATACCTGTTACGCGATTTTTGCTTGGAGAGGTGAAAAGAGTAAGGTTTTTATTGATTAAAATTAAGTTGTACAAGTAATCAAAATATATAAATATATTGAAAAATGAGTTGTCTGAGGAATAAGTGTAATAGTTTTTTTCATTTTCATATATATTTTTTAAGGAAGAGTATGTTTTGCTAGAGCAATTTTGTTAAAAATTGCCGAAGTTTAGGTGATATTTTTGGGAAAATATTAAAGTATTTTACAAATATAAAAATACAAAAATTAATTTCATTTCATGCTTTATTCAAATATCACAAAACATATTAGGATCCATAACAAATAATAATTGAAAATCATACGAAAAAATTGCATGAATCAACGTCGTCACTAAACAAGCTCTGTAAGAATTGAGTTTTAAGGTATTAAATAGTAATATATATATACCTAATGTACTTTTATGCAATAACAAGACTTCAAGCTATCTTACGAAATGCAATTCATGTGCCTAATGTCATTATTAACGATTTTCGTTTTCAAATCGTTACCGGACTCTTAACAGTCCGTTTTCACCTACTTCATTTATAAAAAATCGTGCAAGTGCGAGTCTGACCGTGGGTTCCGTACAAACATTCCATAAACGCTTGCAACTATAGCTTAATAATGAATACGAAGTACCAACATATACAATTTTAAATAAAATACAAAAATACTATTCAGTAGTAGAAGTGTCGTGCGCTACGCCTTTTCATATGGGGCAGGGGCTGGGTATTTCAGGGATAATTATTTATCACATCAACCGATTTTCATTTTTTTTATTATTTGAAAAAAAAATACGCTTTTATTATTATTTTTCCTGTAATCTATACTACGAACGGGTACACAACCCCAAAAATATAAAGCTGACATTCATTGACAAATGAATTAACTCTGCGTTACAATTTATGGAACAGTGACGATTGTTTTAAAAATCTAATTTAAGAAAACGCTATCTCCTACTTATAAATAAGTTACGTGTGTCGACTACAATAATATATACAAAACTCTATGAAAACTCTGAAAACATATTACCTACTATTGAAAATAAATATCATATGATTCAGGTGTCAAACCTGCCCAAGCATTGAAAGCGCATTTCTAACGTGGAGATTGTATCGCGCACCTTTCTTATTTTTCTTGCGATACTTCCGTCGCACCGGCCCGGGATCCGATATCCTGCTGCCGACACGTGCCTCTCGTCAAAAATTGATACCTTTACCTTCTTACAAGCCTGCGTTTGTACCCTATTCACTATTTATTCTGACTGCCGTTTCATTTGATCGCTTGCACTTTATCTCTAACGGCTATTTGGTTTTATAGAGGTGGGGAAGTGAGCTCATTCAATAGCTCAGATTTGAATTGGTTAGGTACTTACTGAGAAATATGGCACGTGATGCGAGCGTAATAAAAAAGGCGGCTTATGTTATTCTTCCGGTTTATAATGCCTATAATCATATTTGTACAATATTGATAGTACAGTCAGCTGCAGAGAAAAGGACCCCCCCTGCATACAAAGTTTGTATGGCAGCGGGGGCCTTTTTCGTTGCAGCTGACCGTACCTATTCCGGCCATATAATACTTTCACTTCACATGTTATGTTTTTTTAAGGCTTTTTTGTTACCTACTTTCTGTTATTGCGGTCCGCTACGCGCTACGCTCGCTCGTAGCCAAATCGAGCGTTTTCCCGCTTTCTAGCGGGGATATACTATACACAAGAAGGAAGCCATAGTATACATAGCTGGTGAATGTATCCATTAATTATGTTCCTTCTTGAAAAAGGTTGATTGAGATTGGAATAATACCAACCTACACGTCTGGGAATCAATTAATTTCGAATCAAGCATCAAAGTAAAAATAATGTAGGTAATTATTGAACATTGTTAATTTTCTGTTTTATAAAATGAGTTATATTTTATTTTATTCTGTACTAAACTGAGACGTCTGCTACGATATAACTATGTTTAGACTTAATGGAAAATTTAAAATTGGGTATGGAACACCGGTCGCTTTTCTGCTCTCTTCTCTCTACTAACTGAGCTGAGCTACCTTATTATTGTATTGTATTTTATATTGTTGTTTTTTGGTCCTTTTCTTAACTCCAAGTTACGGCATAAGACATTTCGTAATCTACGTCACGGTAAAGTAAGATAAAAGTTTCGGGATAGCAGTTAAATGAATCGAGTTTCCGTTTAGTGATGGAACTGGGGGCAAACAGATAAAAGTCGTTGCTACTATACGCAACACTGACATTTATACCTACAGAGTATTTTTCAACCTGTCGGCCAAATATTTATGTAGGTCACACCACACTAAACAAGTCATTACAAGAACAAACGAAACGCGAAAAACAAGCAGTTTCATTAAATTGTGCCGAAAATATTTTGATGTTTTTGTTTAGTAATATTTTTTTTAATTTTATGGCTGGTCCCATAATATAAGTTGTGCTGATTAATCTCTTAGGCTTCGGTTAATTAACGTCCTATAGATATGTAGCTACACCTGCTTTTGTATTTTTTACTTTCTGACGTAAGCATTAAGCAACCCACATCCAAATACTGATGTTATGCTGCGGGAAAATAATAAGTTGTCAATAATTTTCCTAGTTTCATCTTGTGTGAAGCTTTTGTATACGAAACTTTAATCTAAGGATGAACTGGTACCACTACTTTTCAAATGGTTAACAAACTAATGGTTTGGTTTGGTTGTTAACAAACTATATTTCATAAAAGTTTGTTATTTAAATATAACATTTAAAACATATTATTATTTAGGTACTTGGCTAGATAAAAAAATAATTTACTTCTATTTGCGAAGTGTACCTAAAGATGTAATGATACTAATGATATTATGATACATATATATTAGGTATATAGGTACTTATTAAGACTTCTGAAGTAACATAATATATCGAATTAGGGAAAACTACGACATAATGGCACAGCGTCAGGGGCCTTTTTACGAGTCCAATCAATTAAGTTAGTGTAGAGGAAAGTTTAAGCACTCTCGTAGGTACGCAAGGAAGGAAAACATTAGATATCTCTTCCTTAATCATGGCGGGTAAACGGCGCTCACACTTCGCCTCCTTTTACAAATATTTTCCTCAGAGCTTTTTACGAGTTGCTTTTCGATGTGATGTAGGTAGAGCTACTTAGGTATTAGGGCAAACTTGATGCCAAAATATCGCCGTGTCTGTTTGTGCACAGGGCCAGGGCCGACGAGCTTGACATGAGTATTCTCTCTTTTTGTTGTCAGCCTGCCATTTTCAGATGTCGCCGGGCCTTGTGGAGATATCGATCTGAGCTATCTTCGTTGAACATTAAAGCAACCGTGTGCTCATCAGTGGGGGCAGTGTGGACCATCTAATTTTAAGGGATGACCTAGTTGAAAAAATCGGTCATCTAAAAAGGTTTGCCAAAAAGCCGCGACGGTACCATGTCAATATTAAAATAGCCCGGGGCCCTAGCACATATAGGTCAATGAATTATTTATAATAGCCACGTAAGCGGCTTATTTGACGGTATTATTGCACAGTACAGCAAACTTAAAATGAAGAAATATATTTAAGGAAACGTTTTTAAAGTTATAAAAATTCACTCATTTATAAATATTTTTTCTCAAAAATGTCCCGCAAGGTTGACTTTTACGGTTTAATATCAGGCGGTGAAGTGCTTCGTTTATGGTCAGTTAAAAATTTAAAAAGTTACGGAAATTGCAGTCTCGATTTCGATCCGTAAATTTCCAATACAAATTCCATTATTGTCGAGGTACATACTTTTTTTTTAAGTAGTAACGGCTATAGAACTAGGTGGAACAGTTCCTAAACAGCCAAAATAGAGAACGAGTTACAATTATTTATAATGTTGGTACCGCGTGTTTTTAGCTGTCTCAAATAGATTGGCGTTCTTCGGCAGAAAAATACACTTCTATTGAATATTAAAAAAAAGTAAAAGGCGGTAAAGCAAATGTTTTTACTTTTTCTATGAAAATTTTATAAGTAGCTAACGAAGTAAACGAAATACTAATAGTAGTAATAGTGAAAGTATTTATTTAAAGAAAATGAGTTCCACTTCATGTGACGAGAATATGGAATATACGCCTCCAGAATTAAGAGCAGAGGCGAATTCTGCAATGAATAACTTGTTTCCAGCGAAATCTAAGGACAAATATATGAAGGCATACGAGGATTTTATCAAATGGCGAGAAGTAAAGCAAGCCTCATCATTTTCTGAAACTGTTTTCCTGGCATACTTAAACGAACTATCTAAAACAAAAATGCCATCTACTCTGTGGGCAAAATACTCAATGTTAAAGTTCACAATCAATATAAAAATTTATTTCGATTGACATACCTACTTATTTTTATTTTCTTGCACCATTTTTGAGAAAAGCACTATATTTGACTCGGCGTGAAGAGCCATTGCCGGCTTCGTATTAACTTAAACGGACTCCCGTTCCGGTCGTCCGTTTAAACATAATACTCAGCCCGCAATGGGCTACTTCACCTCCTCGACAATAATGTACTATTATATGTTCCATTTTTTTATGTTGTAAAATTAATATCTGTTCTAAGCAAAGTTGTGAGTGATAATTATTAATTAACATGCTTCTAGATGACATCTTAATCTTAACACATATAAATTGTATCACTTACCATTCAAATATCTTATTAAAGTGGGAAAATCGCTTGGCTTAAACAATAAACAGCCTTAATCTCCGTTCTCATTACAAAAGCTCTCAAAGCATACTTACAAATTTAAATCCACATTAAATGAAACAGAAGTATTTAACGCTATAATTTTGGCGTCATTAACCGAAGCTTATAAACTCGGTAACATTACCTAACGAGAAGCAAAGGTAATCTAATCCCTCTCCGCCAGCAATATATCAATGTTAAGGTGCATCTTCCACAAAGGGACGACTATAACGATACATTCTTTATGAAGCGGACTCAAGGGACGATGCCTTAAGCAGTAGGTACATTGCTGTGGGGAACTCTAATCTAATTGAACAATTATGTCGTCATTAGGCTTTCATGTAACTGTTAACTAATTATGGATAATCTAGTTGCGTTATTAATAAGTTTTTTAAAAGTCTGTGGTCAATATTTCTTAAGAAGCTGGTTTTATACGATACATTGAAATTGGTTTCTTCACTCCCAATAAATAAACAACGGAACTGTCAGCTGGCTACCTAGACGGTTCGTTTGTGCAAATCGATGGCTTTTTGATTTTGTATTGTAATAGTTGTTCCGCGATAACTTTAGTATCGTTTTTCTGATCTTCATGAAATTTGGTGAGGTTGTAGCTGAGATAACTACAATTTGAAAATTCGTTTATGAGCAGGATCGATTAAGGGGTTATGGAGTTAGAAGGCCCGGAAGAATTGTCATAGGTAAGGGTCTTATTATATTGGTCATCATCAACTCTGATGAGCTTCATTGCCAGCAAATAAAAAAAATACATTTATAGTGCCCAATAGTAGAATCACATTAAATATGTAGATAAACAAAATAAAAATTGCTTACAAAAGAATCTAAAGAATACTAAGTACTACACCTAAATAAAAGTCTTATTGAGAGATTGAACCTGGGATCTAATATGAGATTATAAGAGCGCCAAAGAGATTTTAAGGAATATCAATTTAAATTTATTTTTAGTCTCAGTGATTTTCCATTGCACTAGCAATTAATACACAAGTGAAGGGAAGAAGGACAATGAAATCAATTTGCAAAGTTCGAATAGACGTTTTGAGTGTCATTCAGATTCAGATCTTATATCTATTATATTTAGTAAAATTCAAAGATTATTAAAATCGGCTCATTGTTGTGTCGTTAAATTGCTACGGGAGTTTTGCACCGTAAAGGATGGTTCACGCTGTAGCGTTCCGCGTCCTACACGATACTTCCGATCCGACACTTTATTTTGTATAGAAAGCGTCACGTGATCCTCGAAAGTCACGTGATATTCTCTATACAAATTGAAGTGTCGGAAGTGTCGTTTAGGATGCGGAACGCTACAACGTGAGCCATCCTTAAGCCGGAAAACAACTGCTATGCGTTTGCTCTAATTTTTAGGTTCAGATTATAAGATAACTCTTAATAAACGTATAAGTCTTCTGACTCGACCACTATATTAGCTAGGGATACACGCACAGATGTGCCCGCCGGATTTGCCCGACGGATATGTCCGGCGGACAGATCCGTTCGTGTGTGGTGCTCATAGAAATCTGAATTATAAATCAGTGGTGGTGCTATTCAGATGTGTCCGTGTCCAATTCGCGCCATACACGCCGGCCACGTCCGTTAGACAAATCCGGCGGGCACATATGTGCGAGTATCCATAGCTATTGTCCCTCCACCCGTACCTACTATAAACCGTACCGTAAATATCACTGATCTCACAAACTGAAAAAGATTTTCAATATTAAATAATCCTTAGATCCTCCGTTTTTCATCGCAGCATATTTCCGCAATATTAAGACGACGGCAATAAGGCAATAAGACGGCTAGTAGCTTACAGCTCGCCGGCAATAACCGCGCCAACAGGATTATCTCCGCGATTCAAATTCTATACCGATATGTACCTACTCCATGACAACACGTCGTCGATTAAGGCCTCTTCTCTTTACTACAGTCAGCATCAAATATATTGTAACAGCCAAAGTGATCAAATAGTTCTTCACATCATATATTTTGTATAGTGTGACGAACTATTTGATTACAATATATTTGATGTTGACTGTACAAATGGAACTAAAACCTCACAGCCAACGGGAATTTAGCACCCTGCTGTACCTATATAGCCCGATCCGAACCGATTACTGTTATTAAGTATGTGTTGTGTTATTATTGTATTTTTTTTTCTCCTCTTTTGTATTGTCTCTTCGATCCTCTCTATTGTAATATTTATACATTTCCTTTAATTTATGTTTCGATTTTGTTCATATATTATATCATTTTTATACCTTGTTGTACACGTGGCTGTAATTGTCTACCTTATTTCAATTTCACTCGCATTAACTCAAAGGAAGAGATCCCTTGAAGGGACCGTTATTGTATTTATCTACTGTGTTAAATATGTACAATAAAGTGTTACTTACTTACTTACTTTACGGTGTGCGTTCAACATTCGGTGTAGGTATATTTACGACATAGGTACATTCAGCATCAGAAGTACGAGTAGCTAAGCCGGTAGGGTGTTCAAAATTACCTAGCGTGCGTAGGTAATCATTCTCTTTCTCTTAACAATAAAGTCGTATCCAGCTCATTTTGAACACTCTACCAGCTTAGGTAGCTACTTTTGCTGCTGACTGTACATACATAAATCAGATAAACGCACTAGGTAATGATCGTGTCACTAACACCTTGTCATACTTAAACAAACTTAAGTCAAGTTTGATATAGAGTACCGCGGCCTCTGATACCGAAAACAGGTGAATTATTTAAGTTGTATCTACAATTTAGTCTGATGTGATGAAATACCTACTAATCTATGGTATCTATCAATAATAACCACCATCAGTGAAAATTATCGGTTTTCATTTTAACTGTAAGTAAAGTACCTAGTACTCCTAGTAGGTACATATTGTATATCGCATACTTTGATAACTTTTAATTCGGGTCGGAGGGCTGCGACTTTGTTGTTGTTTCTGTTTCGTATCAGTCCTGGCTGGCCGCTCGGGACCGCGGCGTTTATGAGTCGTGGTATTAAACGTGATTTATAGCTTCATCGCGCGCTGCTGAACCCATTAACTGGGGGTACCCAGTCGCCGAAAAATGTACGAGTACAGATAATGAAAGGTTTCACACACTTAAATGTAGAGCGTAAACACTCCCTTTACGTGGCGCGTGATTCAGAACATCAATGTTCGCTCCATGGAGCATCGGGGTCCGCGTTCTATAAAAGCGCTCGTCTGCGGTCGGATGGCTAGTTGTAAGGTAACAATGGGGGCGCAAATTTCACGCAACATTATGCCGGCCGTGGGGGCAGCAGCAGCCGTGAGCTGGCCCGGTGTCTGGCATGCAGTGAATCGATGCAGCCCCGCCCCTGCGCTCCGCTGCCTCCGCCCGGCGAGCCGCAATGTTTTCACAACTTTCCTCGCCCGAGCTGGAAGCGCCCGGGACCTCGCTCACCACTTTAACTCTCTCTTTATGGGGCCGATATGACCATTGTAAACGCCATAATACGGTGTTCGCTTTGTTTGAGGAGCGGGTTATTAGGATATTGTTCTACTTGCATTAAGTACCTTATATAAATATTAACCGTTTAGTTACGGCAGCATGATTCTCGTTAGGAGTTTGTTCATTGACGTACATAATTGTTGGCGACCGAGATAATCCTCTTACTATTGAGTGGTTTTGACAGCTGTTTCCCGAGGGTGATAACAGAGGATGAATTAGTGTCACCGCACTGCTCCAGGAGGCAGCTGGCTGAGCGAACATAAACAACACCATTAACATCGATCGGCTACAAAGCATTAACATCAATTGTTCTAGTTGCGCGTGCCAAATCAGAGTGTACTCTGTGAGATGTGTATAGCCCAATGTTGCTAACCTATTTAAATGTATATTTCGTTGAAAGCTTACTAAACCGATTTGAAGAAATTGATTATGTTAATAGCCTAAAGATATCAAAACGTTAAATGCGTTTTACTGCCTGACTTTGTAAAAGGTTTTAAGGGTTCCGTAGGTTAGGTTCCGTTTTTCCTTTTGAGATAGGTATCTCAAAAGGAAAAAAAGGAACCCTTAGTAGGAAGAATGACAGACGAACGGACAGATGGACATGACAAAACTATAAGGGTTCCGTTTTTGCCATTTTGGCTATAGAACGGAACCCTAAAAATCTATAATAAAAAGAGTATTTACAGAATTACAGATTTCTAAAGGGTTGGCAACGCGTATTTGACAGCTTTGGAGTTACAGGCGTCTATATTAGGGTATATGGTTGCTGGCTTACCATCCGGCGGGCCGTATGCTTGTTTGCGACCGTCGTGGTATCAAAAATTTAAAATTACAGACATTTGTGATGTAAGACTTTTGATTCAAGTGTCTTCTAGATATGGGCTGTATAAAAGTAGATATAAAATTATATAAAATAAATCATAACCTAGTTAAATACTTTCTAGTAACTATATGTGACCGTTTACATCAAAAAGTACCTTTTGGCGTTCGGCGCTGACGCCTTTATTGCTCGAATAAAATATTAAATTTGTTCAACGCACGCCGTAAACGCCTTCTACGAAATGGTACCTTCTCATGTATACTGTAACATGTGTTGAATGTACGACTGAATGTTGAATGTATATTATTCACAATTGTGTATACCTGCGCCGTAAACTAACATCATTATTGAGTATAACCGCAATACTGTTGAATCATGAAATAGGTTAGTTAGGGTACATTTATTCCTGAGAGCACATTATACTTAACCATATGAAGTCGTTAATCACTGTGATGGCAATTAACGTCGCGATCGTGCCTGTAGCCCGCACTCGACAAAGCAGATCGTCAGGGCGTGGGATTAGCATACTGACTCGATTTATATGTCGATAAAATTCAAGAGTTTAACTTAACCACGGTGCATTAAGCTGCACCGTTTATAGAGTGCCTTTTCTAACTGATTAACTGACTATAGGTACATTTATTAACTTTTTTTTTCAAAATAAATGTCGGTAAGTAAGTATTTCGTTTCTGGCGTTTTGTTGTTTAAGAGGATTGCGACACATTTGCGGCACATTTTCGCATGAATATTTTTGACATAGGGCCGGCAAAGTGACTCTTCGCCGCAAATAACGCATGCGTTGTAAGTTTTTTGACACTGAACTTTTTCTACACACATCACATCTACCAAGGCGTCTTTTGTTTACAATTTTGATGTTAAGCATTATTTCCCTATCCTAACAATGTACGGTAACGGTAAATGTTATATTTTATTTATAAATATAGAAAACTTCACTTAATAACACTTTCAAGGTACTTAAAAAATATGAAAACAGAAGGTACCAAAATAGTAAATTCAAGTCGGTGCGACATATTGCAAATATTCTATGCAGTTACTACTAACTTCAACAAAACATGCCTATTAGTTTAAATTAATTGACAAAATTAACTTAAACAAAGATGGAAACGATGGACTAAACTTTCCAGTTTTGTATGAAAATCGCATTGGTGCTCAACACTTCTGGCCAAGGCTGTATATGGCCGGCAATTATTATAGTTACCCAATGTTAACATTAAGTACCCAACGTCAGAACACGTGATTTTTAAACGAATCCAAGTCTGTTGTTCATATAACCGCCGCTGTGTGGTTTATTCTGACAGGCATCGACGTTCATGTCTCCTCGGCGTGAAAGCGCAAGGACACCGTGTACTAGATCTGTCGGCTATGCGCCACGAGTATTTATGTATAGTACGTACCTACTCAACTACAATATGGATTAGTATGTGCCAGCCGATTTAGGTGAAATTAAGTACGGCGAAAAGTTGAAGAGTTTCGGGGAAGGACATACTGTATGTACCTAATGTGCACTCCATACCGTATTAGATTAGTTCTACAGTATGAAGAACAATTCACTAAACACATACTTAACTCTTTCAAATTTGGCTTGGCACCGACTTCAAACATTTCAGTTGGTAACGCATATAAATAATATAATGATTTGAGCTAGTTATTAATTTAGTTTAGTATTTGTACTGTAGTACCTCTGTATATTTAGTTATGTAAATAAATGTTTTATTCTCAATATAATGATTTATTTTATCCTTTTTGAAGTCTGTTTATCTTTTTTTTGTTAAAAGTTTTTATCTGTATCCAAAGATATGTTTAAAGTATAGGTACCAACTTACCTTTTTAAATTTCTCCTATTTACAATAGATTCCCACAAATATGTTATAGAATATAATGTACCCATGTAACTTTCCAACCATTTATACATATATTTTTGTACCGTTCGTACGTATGTAGGTAGGTATTGTGGGTAGTAAGTTCCTATATTTTAGCCCAGTTATTAACTTCAAACGTCCAGTGGGTCCCGAGGGAATCCAAATCAAAAGTTAGTGGCGCGCCGTACTCGCGGCACGTCCGTGCCTCTATATCGCTATACAGTACTTAACTACTAACTTTACTGCTATTATACTCGACCCAATGTCTTCACGGCTTTTTATATTATTAGAAGTGATATACGGAGGAAATGCCAGGGTCTGTAAATACTATTTTAGTTGGCTCTGGATATTATATCAAACAGGCGAAGATTTTTCTACCGTTACAATAGCTTAATAACGAGTGATTAAAATTAGGAATTTTGCGCATAGCGATTTCAGGTTACGCTCAGAAAATACCAGGTGTTCTAAAGTACCTATGGAAATTTCTATACGAAGTGAGACGTTCTCATTGTTCTTGAGTACCTACATATATTTAATACCTAATTTCCGAGCTTTCACTACTTTACACTACAACATAAGTAAAAATCATCACAAAACAAGTAATAACTAGTATCTAACATAACACTACCCTACCATCCCATATAAGAAACAAAAGCACATTGGAAAACTACGAGTACTTATTCTAGTTGAAATTTGGAACTGACTGTACGATATGATAATAAAAATCGGATGAGTTTTCCAATGGAGAAAGAAGTTGGTTATTATAATTAAAAATAATTTTAAACAAAAAAGAACCGACTTTACTTAGGATCCGCTTTTCCAAGAGGAAATGCCGAGTTACCTTAGTAAAATATACTGAAATCACCATAGGATTGCCTATAATTGTTGAAGAGTTCCCTCGATTTCTCCAGGATCCCATCATCAGATCCGGACCTGGTGACAATGAGACCAACTGTGAAGTTTATACTCTTTCAAACAAAAATAGTAGATTGTATTACAAGGGAGTAAAATGACTTATTTCGGTCGAGGGTAGCGTGTCGATTCAAGTGAGCCGAAATCGAAATAATTTTGCTACCGCGTAGTACACTCTACTTTTCACTCCTTGTATGAGAAAAACGAAAACAAAGTTACTAAACTAGCTATCTGCTAGAAAGAGAAGTTATATAATGTTGTCTCATTTTAATCGGTTGCAAAGACAAGGAAAATTAAAAAAAAACGCAGAGGGATCACAAGTCACTATTGCTCCCTGTAAATGGGCAACAAATTACCCTTTTTCGAATAGTAGGGGTGAAAAAGAATTTTCCAAATCGGTCCAGCCGTCATCGAATAATCGGTGAACATACATAAAAAATATAGCAAAAAAAAAACAAAGATCCCGACGAATTGATAACCTCCTCCTTTGAAATCGTGAAGGCGGTTGAAAAGATATGAAATGGGTACGATATTTTGATACAGTACTAGCAAGTATAAACTAGTGATAAGGTTCCTAATAATATTCGACTTGCGTTTATTTGCAATTGCCCACAATATGTGCCTAATAAAAATTTCCCTACAGCATCCCGAGTTTATAGGTCAAGGCATTGCTATGCTGGCGAGGGCGCGAGCGCAATCAACTTAGGTCCGTTTACACTTTCCTTCGAGTCAATATTGCCTCAAAACTTGCTACGTTTCAAACACGTCACTCCCGCTATCACTAAGCTATTTTAAGCGTACTTTACAGTTTAATTATATGATATTCTCGAAAGTGAAGAAGCAGGTGGGTAAAATTAGCTGTTTACAACAACCTAACGACATCATCATCATCATCATCTATTTAAGAGCTTTGCTCTTGTAGGTGGAGTAACCGCCATTCATCTCGCCTCTCCGCAATTGTTTTAAGCTCCCGACAAGACACAACGACATAAATTATAAAAAAACGTATAAGTATAATTAATAAATTACCTAAATAGTTTGCGGTTTTTCGAATTAAGTATTTAGTTTTATCAGTAGAATTTAGGTTACTTTTTATGTAAATGTTGTAATGCATTGTTATTAATACATATGAAAATTAGATTTACCCTATAATATATCCTATAATAAATACATAGATATGTATATATGTTTTCTACTTATCGTTCTAATGAATATATATTTATAACGAAATTAAGAAAAATCTCTATCTCTTTCCATTAATTCAGAAACTCAAAAGTGCGTCATTATTACACTCGTAAACCTTTTTACGTGTTTTTCCTACCCGGAATAATTTAATAGTCACTAAGTACAAAATATGAGCAGTGTAATGAGGGCCTAATAGGATACTGAAGTCCCAGTGACTGAGCCAGTTCCCTCTGTAAATGGGTCAGAGGCTATTCGGGCCGTTCGCCCCTGCCACCCTCTGTCGCCACCTTCCTACCCCGTGCTGTGCCTCCTGCATAATTGAGCACGCGGTAAATTATTGTCACGCTTGATAAGAATTGCAACTTTCTCCAATACCTTTTATGTTCAAGCACGGGCTTAAGAAGCGATAGTATTAGCTGGCCAATTCTTTGTTTAAGTACCATAAAGCTGTTTTTACTCTGGCTTTGTATCGGTGGAGGGAGCGATATTGCCTTTTCGGGGTTATATTTTTTCGTCGGTCCGGTGATAAAGCCGACTTATGTACCGACGTAGGTAATTAGGTGCTTCAGTTAAGGATAGAGACGCAGTGATGCCGTCGTAGCATCTAGTTTCGTTTTGGCAAGGTTTCAATTAGAATGTCGGTGCTCGTATTCGGCCGAAACTTCGATTTAAACGTAACCTAGGGACGTGACAGTTTGGACTGGTTCGGCGCCTTTCGATAGCGATCGCGCGATATGAGCGACATAATGGAGTGATCACTGAAGTTTATATCGGATGCCGTTATTTTTGGCATGTTGTTCATTTACGTGATTAAACTTAATAATTTTCCGAGAAGCTGACTGACATTTATTTAAGTTGATGTTTTGATAGGAACAGATATTTTTTTTTCTGAAAGGGTGTTATTTAAGGATGCACGCTGTATAGTTCCGCATCCCGCGTCCTATACGACACTCGCTCGTCGTGGCATCTTGACTCCGTCAAAACTTTTATTCTTGGTATGTTTACAGGTTTATTTTATATATTTATTATTATTTGGTGGTAGATTACTATTCTGGTAATACAAATCTGTTGATCAAAGTATTAAATTGGTTGCAAATATCCAGTAATTTGGTGTTTCAAAGTTGGTGATCGTTTCGATTAAAAGTCGTCAAAGATATATTTATTGTAGGCAGTTTAGGTGGCAAATCAAAATTTTGGTGGTAGAAAATATATTTAGTTACCTTTTAAAACAATAATTTCAGGAATGTTGCTAAAGATACTGGCATTAACACATTCAGCACCGAGAACCCGACTGTCGGGTTCTCTGTTCGTAGCTACTACGCGCTACATACGAGGAATACCTGTAGCGCGTAGCGCTACGTGGTACGGAAAGTGTTAACGCATTCAGCACCGAGAACCCGACAGTCGGGTTCTCTGTTCGTAGCTACTACGCGCTACATACGAGGAATACCTGGCTACACGCTACGAGCGTAGCGCGTAGCGCTACGCGGTTGCGAAAGTGTTAACAAGTGGATTAGTACTAGTATTTGCTACTCGATAGGGTAGATTTTATAATGATATTTTTGTTGACTGTACAAAATGCTCCAAGTTTAGCTCAGGCTACCAATTACTAAGTACTACAATACATAACATTAAAGGTGTATTGCCCTACATAAAGCCGAATCTTCTACTCGATGAGGTAGGGTTGCCTACGGCCTACTCTTGACCTAATACATAAATCCACTAAACCGTTGACTGCGGCTACATAGTACCTATGTTCAATAAAGTACTTCTGCCAACAGTCCCAATCCAATACTATGTATTGTATATTTAACACTTTCACGACCAGGAACCCGCTAGGCGGGCTCTCTGTTCGTAGCTACTACGCGCTACATACGACGAATACTTGGCTACGGGCTACGAGCGTAGCGCGTAGCACTAGGTGGCAATGAATGTTGTCACTAAACAATTACCCTTATAAACTAAACGCAAGAAGCATGAAACTTCTTAATATATGGCCAAGTTGATCATCTAAGGTAGAACCCTTTTAGTGTGTTGTGCGTAGAACCCAAAATTCTTTAAATGAAAGACTGGCTAATTCTTTGGACTTTCTTACTTAAATTACATTTTAAAATAACTAATATTATGGAGAAAATGCTTAATGAAAGTTAAAACATTGCATAGCTTCAGGAAATAGAGTAGAATAATGAGCTAACTGTGAAATTAGAAGTTTATTACAAAGATTAGATAATAGTCACATTTCTCAAGTCAAAGAGTATAATAATAGTTCAAATGTGCTGAAATTTGATAAATAAAATAAAAATATTTTTTTTTGGTAAAAATCCACTACGGCCTAATAATCTCCCGGTTAACAAGAGGCGGCATTTGTCCTGGGATAAGCCCCTTATAACCCTATTTAAGAGAATGTAGGTATACTAAATGAAACCTAGAAACAGCTGATTACTACAACTAAGTGTTTCTACCGTCTCTTGCCCGATGTGGTTTGGAGATCCTAACCCACCAGTTCATTCAGTAGGGCTACCTAAACTACCTCTCTAAACCTAGGGAGTTTAAGACTCAGCTAAAGACTCGACCAACGTTTCAAAACCTAGGTGGATTTTTGATGAAGTGAAACGTTAAGATTTCATCATTCAACCATTTTAATCTCATTTATGAATATGAGAACAGATCTAAAAGATAAAACCCATCACCCATCCCATAAACTGTAAGCTAATGTGGCATTTCTAGATTTTCTAGTGTTAGAGACAAGGTAACAATATTTGGTAGTCGACAACAATATTTTTTATGAAGTCGAACTAGCAATTTGAGTTCCTTTGACTCATTTATGCACTTCATTGTTTGGCATATGACAGATACCTTGTTCTTACAAAAGTAAACCAGGAATGCAAATGGCTAAATTGAATGTTTTCAACTTTTCACACTATGTAATGATCTGATTATTACCATAATACCAGTAGATTTAATACCTTTAAAACCTTTGTGATAAACCATAAATATGTCAATTAAAACACCTTATTTCAACACCTTTTTAGGATTTTAAAGAAGACATAGTTTATTTTAACCATCATTGTCAACATCGATATTTTATTCATAAACCCAAACACAGCAAAAGATAATTGGAACGAACTCACTTGGTAATTCCTTTGTAATCCAAAAGGGTAAACCTCACTGGACACACACAAATACAACACTCACTTGTACACTTTACTTAGAAACTTATTCAGGAACACTTTTCGATGGTTAGATACTTCGCGCGCGACTTTCGTAAAAATACTGACTGTCTGCGACAAATGTCTCTCATTCTTATACTTTCCAGATTTTAGCTACATGGCATACTAATCTGGCTACATTGTTAGGATTTCGGTTACATCGCATAGTATTCTAGCTACATGGCATACAAATCTGGCTACATTGTTAGGATTTCGGTTACATCGCATAGTATTCTAGCTACATGGCATACAAATCTGGCTACATCGCATAGTATTCTAGCTACATGGCATACAAATCGGGCTACATTGTTAGGATTTCGGTTACATCGCATAGTATTCTAGCTACATGGCATACAAATCTGGCTACATTGTTAGGATTTCGGTTACATCGCATAGTATTCTAGCTACATGGCATACAAATCTGGCTACATCGCATAGTATTCTAGCTACATGGCATACAAATCTGGCTACATTGTTAGGATTTCGGTTACATCGCATAGTATTCTAGCTACATGACATACTAATCTGGCTACATTGTATAGTATTTCGGCTACATCACATAGTATTCTAGCTACATGGCATAGAGATCCGGCTACATCACATAGTATTCTAGCTACATGGCATAGAGATCCGGCTACATCACATAGTATTCTAGCTACACATGACATTGACAGATGCCAATACGTCAAACGTCAAGCTAAGCTATTTGAGTCATACAGAAAACTGCAGTAATATAACAGACTACAAACCGTGGCTTAGAGTTTTATTGACAGTTCGGAAGATGTCACTACTATACTCGCAAATTGTGGCTGATTTTAGAATAGATCGAAATTTAATCAAATCCGTAAATATTTTTATTAGATACGATGGTGCCTTCTCGTGTGCACCGTCACATCTTCGCCCCCCGTTTAAGTTGCAGTAGTTCACTTTAGAAAACACAGTGAACTATGGAAAACTTCAACGTACTCTAGACTAGTCGGTAATCCCTCCCTTATTTAAACGTGTGGTGTGGGTGTGTTTTTCCAATACTAAATGACAGCAAGCAGGCGTAGCCTCAAAATTGGCACCTTAAATTTACAACAATGACCATTTGACAACTTTTTCCCCATGAATTCTCACTTTGCCAGAGATACCAGGTTGTGAATCTGGCAGGTCCTATTAACCCGTCTTTGTGTCTTCACTCCGGTTGCGTCGGGTGTTCTTATCTACCCTATGAATCCGATAGACTATCTTCGAGTCAGCTAGTGAACCCACAAAAACTTCCCACACAAAATGAAAATACACTTTCTATAAGTACTCAAGTGTTCAAAACCCCATTGCCAAAATTCGAACCGAATTTCTCCGCTCCACCAACTCACAGTCATGTTTTCTTGGCGCATGTCTCATAATGAAATAAAGCAATTCGACCTCCAAGATTATCTTGAGCGTTTTTTTTTTTTATACTCAAGACAACCTTAAAGTTTTCTCACATATAAAGGATGAAAACAAACTTGTTTGCATACATCAATAATAACCAAATCAACTCAGTTGTAATTGTTGCCGTAAAAATCTTTGATACATACCGAGCAAAATACCTTTTGGATGATCACATCCTAAAACATATCGAAGCATCATAGCTAAAATGTATATGTTAAAATAAACTCTTATAAACAGAGCCAAGCAATTTTTGTTTTCATTGTTATGGCTCATAAACATGTGTAATTGTCGAATATACCTTATCCAATACAAGGTGTGTATACCTCGCGATGATTCCTCATACCTTGTGGAGTATTTAGTCAGCAAAAACTACCCTTGTAAAATGGGTCTAATCGTAAAACGATTCTAACCTACTAATAAGAATTTACCGACTAAATTGTCCCCGTCCCTCCCCTTTTTGGTTCCCCAGCAAATACCGACTAATCCAGTTTGATTGCACTCTAGCCTTTGTCTTATCTGTATCAATCCGTTCACTCGTATAAATACATTCATCATTCTCATTCATCATCTTTCATTCACCCACCTCATTACATTCATCTCTCACATCAATACACATAACCATTAACATAACTTTAATCACTCATACCATACATCATATCATTCATCCTTCCTCATACGCTCTTTCGCTTCGATTTCTACAGACAGCCAACGCTTCGACGTGCAATCAATGTAAAATATGTAAGAAAATTTATCTTAAATCAAAATATATGTTTAAATGTTTAACTGAATGAAATATATGCCAACATACCGACGAATCCCCACTACTTAAGAACGTGGCCAGGATCGGCGAATCCCAAATACTACACTCATGATAATATTGTTTGTCGGCAATTGTATTGCGATTTAGTTTTGAGTATAAAATCATTTTAGACGAGTGAAATAGAACGAAAGTATAAGTAAGCATTCATGCCTTATTCTTCCTAAATATAGAGGTAAAGAAACCGCAACCTTGTTTTATTTTTATAATTATTACCGTAGTAAAATTCAAAAATAGTAAAAATAACCCGAACGGAAACGTTTGATTTCATAAGTCGTAAAAAATAATGAAACATTTTAAAACAATGAGTCCTAGAAGAAAAAAAAAGTACCACTAGAAGATCACGGCTACCTATAGAGCAAGCTATAGATAGGTACTTACAATGCTTGAAGGCAAAATATTGTTAGGTACTAAAATATATTGAACAATAATTTGAGACCATCAATAAAGGATTGGTTTTACCAGGTAATCCAAGTGCACCCCGTTTCTTCCTGCTGCTGGTTCCCATTCCTGCAATCCTTCCCGTGATATTTTCGTAAGAAAGTCTGACATTGGTACCGGTGAACAACAATCGAAGTTGCATTGATGTAGTCGCAGGCGTGTCATGCAGCTGTGATGAGCTTCTTAGATGTCGACGTAACCCATCAGTAGATAACAACCTAATAAACTTATTAAGTAACATCTTTAATAAACAGTGTTTTTGATGACTTGTCTTATTCAAACAAGACATAGGTTTCAGGGATAAATACCTACTTCCTTTATAGAAAAGTTGATAGATTATTTATTCATAACAGAGTGAACTACCTGTAACTCTAAGCATCCCATAAGTCTTATCAAAAGATTTTTGTAAGTTCATATAAAGGGTACTTAATAAAAATAAAGCATTTTCATTTTTCAGAGAAGATCTATAACCATGTTTTTTATTAATTTTGTTAAAAACAAGAAACTTTTATAAATGCTAAAAAATAATAATTTTAAAAATAAATAAAAACACAAAAAGATGATCGTGGACCGGAATCGAACCCAGTCTCGTGTATCGTTTCAGTCCATTGATGGAACAACTAGGCTATCGAACTTGTTGTTTAACTTGACAAATTTAGCGATCATAATGCAAACGACGTATAAAGTTATAATAATACACATTGAAAAGTTTTATTTTTATTTCTACTATACCCGTAAAGGTTTACAAGTGTTATAGTTTTAGTTGATACATGTACATATTAGTGAGTAGGTGTGGGTATATCACTATCACTTCACCTCAAACAATGAATCCATGAATAGAAATCACGTCAGAAAATCCATGTAGGTAGGTACTGAAACAGCTAGTAGTCTTCAGGTCAGAAGGTTGACATCCAAAAGGTGATGCATATCCGATGCACATTTTATTTTCAGCTTCATGGTTTTAAACACCCGAAATGAGAATAGATGCTTTTACGCGAGTAGTGGAAGTCCATGACTTGATTTTCAGCGATGTAGCTTATAGTCTTCGCACGGCCGGACTTGGGCTCACCTTCAATCTTCATCTCATTTTCATGTTTTCCAATATAACGTTTACATAGTCGACAACGAAAATAAGTACGTTGAGACCGCGGTTTCTGCCTTAGGCGCTGGTGCATGAAATACTGCATTGTATACTTCTGCATGTATATAGTGTTGTCTCGTTCACCCCGTAACACTTGAAAATCACACGTAACTCACTATAACCACACACATATTCTTCTTCAAAATTAAACAAATACCGCTTTTTGTTGCACAAATTATTTTTTATTCATACACTTTCGTAAATTAAAAACAAATTTTTTTTTTTTTCACATGTTCGCACAACGGCTATACATATATTTTGAAACTAATACTGCCGATAGATAATTTAAGTTATTTATTTTTTATTTAAAATCGTCGTTTATTTTATGATAATAAAGATTTCATTATCAATTTGTTAACTCGAACCCATAGTCAAATCTAAATAAAATCGAATCGTCTAATAACCGCTTAAGTAAACTTTTGTTTATGGTGGTGACAACTCTACGTCACTGTCATCTGTCAAACTTGACCTCGCACGACCCCACCTTCGTTCAACTGCCCGCCGCATGCGCCGATTTTTAGACAAATTTACAAATAAACAACGTCTTTGGACTATCAGCAAACTTGTTTTATGTTTACAAGGTATAAGAGCACAGCCCCTTTATTACAGAAATAACGAAAAGACAAATTTAATGGAAGTTCAGAACGAAATTGCATACACGCTAACGTCTTGTGTTATCGAGCGATTAAGAAACTGTGTAGTTAAGAAAATAACAGTTGAAAACTGAAATTTATCCGTTTGAGGAGTGAATGAAATACAATTTTAATGGAAAACCGCTGTTTTGTACTGTACTGGTAAGTTAACTTTCCGCTTATATTTCTTTATGAACCCGTTTTTGTGCTAAACCTGTTTCAATCTCAACTAATCAACCATAATTAAAGGCAGGATTAGTCAAAGCATCATTACTCACTCCAGAAAGCTATCTTTTCATTAAATACCACATGGCAAACTGTATCTTTTAGTGACTGCCATAACAAGACATTCCAAAAATATCAGTGTTCTCATAAGTCATAACATATCGTCTTATAGAGTTTACTTCTGATTTACCTATAAAGTAAATGTTTGCCAAGCTAATTTTAACACAATTATAACAGACTGCTATCTTGAATAAAATAACACAATAAATAAACGTCGATACCCAGGCAACTACTTAACTGTTCTTCCATGTTAAAACTTTGTTACCTATTTGCTAATCTCTCCAATAAACTTATAATTTGTTTTATTTTTCAGCAAATAAAGATCCTGATTGAGACGTTAACTAATAATCCCATCATTTTGCATAGCCAGATCGCTATGCTATCATTCCGGAGAAAACCTGTAGTACTAAACATGAGATTATAAAAATATCAATGTATGTCTGAAAATAGACAATTTTATTTACAAGTAAGTTCTTTTCTCTGTTGTTTTTAAGTTATTTTTAGACTTGTTTGTTGTTTATCCTGAGGAACCCCGGAGATGCATAGGGCCTGCATAAGATCCTTCCATGCCTTTCTGTTTTGAGCAGCCGTCTTGGCCTCTCTCCAGTTCATTCCTACGGCTCGTAGCTCGCTCTCAACTCTCCTCCGCCACGTGTATATGGGGCGCCTGCTGGCTCGCTCACTATCCTGAGACAGATACTCGAAAACGATGCTGGCATTATCCAATGTTCCTCTTTGAAAAGTATGTCCAATCCATTTCCACTTCCCCTGCGCTACTTCCTGGGCGATCGGAGACTGATGGAATATACTCCACAGACCCTCATTCCTCTTCTCTTCTCAATACTCGTTCTTCTTAGTCTTAATGTACCAAGATCAGATTTTTTTTTTTTTCATAATAAATTAATGTTATCGCTTTAAGTCCGAAAATGAAATTCATCAGTTTTCACTAAATCACCCAGTTGTTTGTAAATATTGTTTATATAAAATATTTAAAAGTTATTCAAAGTTATTTTAACTTAAATAAACTCTGCTAGGCCTAATTTTTGTTATTTTTCCATTTCCAGTTTCGTCGGCCTGAACTCGTGATGCAGAAATTTTAAAGGAGCCTACATCAGTGTGTTACTGCGTCTTATTAAGATCATAGGTAAATTGTTTCATCTAATAATAATGTATTTTAAATGATCTTTACAAGTATCTACTGGGAAAACCATATATACTAATAGAAATATGCAGGGTGGTACCGAGATAGGAAATTCCTAATACAATTTTGACTGATTGCGCTTAATTACGCTTACTCAAGACCTTCCTAAATATTAACTAACAAACAGATATCTTATAAACCAATGGTTCTCAAAATATCCTAAGAGACCAGTGGCAGTGGGTACAAAAATTCTCTTAGGCAAGCCGGTGCTGAATTTGGCTTAAAATTTCTTCATAAGCTACAAGAAAACTGGTCAAGTGCTCGAAACTTGGACATGCTAATGGGAATCGCGTTCTATGGACGCGCCCCCATTGTAATGGACACCTTCCATAATCTACTCTTTTCTCATAACCCTTGATTTAGTTGTTTTAATTTATGAAACCATATGAAAATTGGCGAGACGCCCCCATTATTCAGTGAATAGAAAGCCACTTTTACTGCTAAGTTCCTTCACTACTCAAAAAAAACGAATGTCTACTCTATTGGCACATACAAATCTTAACGACTCTAAAAATATTCTACGATTTCTAAGACCTAATTTCCTTCTATCTTTTTACAGGCACTGGAGCCCAGATTCGACGGTCTACCACTCAATCAACTTCTCACTTCCAAACTAAGACAAAGAACTTTAAAACGCTTCGCGAAGCTGTCTGTAGGATACTTAAATTTCTAGCTTAGATTGTAACATACATACCATACTGGTTATGTAATAATTACATACATGCATACAATACTCTCAAGAGTGTAGCAAATACTTTAGTACTATGGTGTTTCCCATTCAAAACATATACTTGATTATGCTATTATTCAGCTAATTAATGCATCTATTGGTAAAAATGCTTTTCTAAATTGAAGGAATTTTAACAAGAGCATGTCAGTTCACGTTAGTAACAGCGCCATCTTACGTGAAATTGAAACAACATACTAATCAGACAGGAGAAGCTTCTAGGACACATGAACTATGCTAGCTCAAGAAATAATGTATGATTACCTATTTTGTTTCTTAAATGATGACATAAACTTAGCTATGTAACCTGGAATACCTATATACCTGACAAAATTCACAACTCTCATGTCATATTATATGCAATGTTGGCTTAGGTACATATATTATAAGAACATTGTTTACAAATGGTCGTCCTCATTCTATTTATGCAGTGCATAAGCTTCTGAACTAACTTAAGATTAAGGAAAATGTCATTAGTTAGGCGCTTATCAACATAATTGCGCCCCCGGTCTCTTTAGACTTTTTGTGATTGTTAGAACACCACATCTTTTCTCTAGTAGCCTGGATTATGTTTACCACTAGTAACTGTGCCTATATATTTTTATAGTTAGCCACTGCTAGATTAAGTATAAGTTTTCCTTCAACTTACTATGCTATCTTATCTTATCTTACCTAAGCTAAATATTATGCCTATTAACGACTACATTAAATTTCTTCAAAAGTAGAAAACTAGGGCATTTATGTTTGTATGATAGTCTTTGTTTTCAGATACAGATGCTAATCTACTTTTGGCAGTAATGAATAAAGAATATTCCCGCTTTTAAGGAAGCAAGGAGACGATTTCAGATGGAATAAGCGGTCCCCCACAGCCATCATTTAAAAAAAAGTTCTACTTGAAATAAAACGAATTGAAAACTGATAATGTACATTTATTTCTAGCCCTGGATTGTAGACAATAAAGATTGCTCGTTGTTTGTTTTTATTTAAAAGAAAAAGAACCTATGTACTTCTACAGCTCAGTAGCGGTATGTTCTTACTAGCTTATCTCAAGCTTTTCCTATACTGTTCTGAATAATTTTACCTATATAAAAGCCTTACGCTTATCAATGACCCCTTAGATAACAGATAATATCAATTTATCTTCCTTTTCCCATATTCTACAAGAGATTTTGATACTTCTTACACTGATAAATACAGAATCATTAATCATTTTTTAAATATGGTAGCGCCATCTAGGCACTACGTAGGCATGAAGGAACTAATGTGGATTCAGTGTTGCCAATTTTAAACTAAGTCCTGCATAAATGGGAAAATTAAAACCGGCGCCTTATGCTCTTATTTTTGAAAATAAACTAAACAAGCAGTTTGCATTTATTAACTTAACTTATAAAATCTATTTTGAACATACCTACTGAATGAATGAATGTATGAATGCATTGCATTAAATATTGGCATCGCACACCAAAGAAATCACAATATAAAGTCATGATGCACATAAAAGAAACTAACAACAGTTGAACTTATCGCTAATAAATGATATCTGAATGTAAATTTTTTGAAAATAATGCTCAGGTTTTTTTTTGTACAACATAATGTTTAAATGAATGGGAACTTAGAAGTTTTAGGCTAGCAACCCCAAGTTTATGAAATGTCAAAGACGCAAGCGCATTAAATTTTGAATTTATTTTTCCTTTTGATTCTACAATCCTATTTCAATAAAATTGATAATAAAAGTGCGTGAAAATGATAAATGACTTTAACAAAGATGCCGTTGCTAATAAATATCGGACAAAAATTCTTATCTCGACGGAGATTTCGCTGAAAAAAGCTTTCGCAGTGCTTGTTAAAAGATATCCAAAGTTTGTGATACATAGTGTCTATTTTAATCAGTGTCTAGTGATTTCCCGTGCTTTATTCTGTGAAACATAAGTGCACCTGCCAGCTATAATGCTCTGGATTTTACACGAGACCAGACAAGTATGTAATTATGCAATTCAAAAGGTAGTACATTTCAGACCCATGTTCTATGATACCATGATTATATTATCTAATAAAAACATGATATATACATACGAGATGCATTAGTATTACAGATAGTTATGGAAATAATCCGTTTTTTAACTCAAGTGACTGAGATATTGGAGAATTAGTCAAAATAAATAGTTGCAGAAATCCAAAAAATACCTAGCCAGCTCTCATTTCCATTTCACTTGCAACAAAATGCAGCTAAAGAGCTGCTTTTAATCCTGGTATAATGGCATCAAAATGTCACTAAACAATTACCCTTATAAACTAAACGCAAGAAGCATGAAACTTCTTAATATATGGCCAAGTTGATCATCTAAGGTAGAACCCTTTTAGTGTGTTGTGCGTAGAACCCAAAATTCTTTAAATGAAAGACTGGCTAATTCTTTGGACTTTCTTACTTAAATTACATTTTAAAATAACTAATATTATGGAGAAAATGCTTAATGAAAGTTAAAACATTGCATAGCTTCAGGAAATAGAGTAGAATAATGAGCTAACTGTGAAATTAGAAGTTTATTACAAAGATTAGATAATAGTCACATTTCTCAAGTCAAAGAGTATAATAATAGTTCAAATGTGCTGAAATTTGATAAATAAAATAAAAATATTTTTTTTTGGTAAAAATCCACTACGGCCTAATAATCTCCCGGTTAACAAGAGGCGGCATTTGTCCTGGGATAAGCCCCTTATAACCCTATTTAAGAGAATGTAGGTATACTAAATGAAACCTAGAAACAGCTGATTACTACAACTAAGTGTTTCTACCGTCTCTTGCCCGATGTGGTTTGGAGATCCTAACCCACCAGTTCATTCAGTAGGGCTACCTAAACTACCTCTCTAAACCTAGGGAGTTTAAGACTCAGCTAAAGACTCGACCAACGTTTCAAAACCTAGGTGGATTTTTGATGAAGTGAAACGTTAAGATTTCATCATTCAACCATTTTAATCTCATTTATGAATATGAGAACAGATCTAAAAGATAAAACCCATCACCCATCCCATAAACTGTAAGCTAATGTGGCATTTCTAGATTTTCTAGTGTTAGAGACAAGGTAACAATATTTGGTAGTCGACAACAATATTTTTTATGAAGTCGAACTAGCAATTTGAGTTCCTTTGACTCATTTATGCACTTCATTGTTTGGCATATGACAGATACCTTGTTCTTACAAAAGTAAACCAGGAATGCAAATGGCTAAATTGAATGTTTTCAACTTTTCACACTATGTAATGATCTGATTATTACCATAATACCAGTAGATTTAATACCTTTAAAACCTTTGTGATAAACCATAAATATGTCAATTAAAACACCTTATTTCAACACCTTTTTAGGATTTTAAAGAAGACATAGTTTATTTTAACCATCATTGTCAACATCGATATTTTATTCATAAACCCAAACACAGCAAAAGATAATTGGAACGAACTCACTTGGTAATTCCTTTGTAATCCAAAAGGGTAAACCTCACTGGACACACACAAATACAACACTCACTTGTACACTTTACTTAGAAACTTATTCAGGAACACTTTTCGATGGTTAGATACTTCGCGCGCGACTTTCGTAAAAATACTGACTGTCTGCGACAAATGTCTCTCATTCTTATACTTTCCAGATTTTAGCTACATGGCATACTAATCTGGCTACATTGTTAGGATTTCGGTTACATCGCATAGTATTCTAGCTACATGGCATACAAATCTGGCTACATTGTTAGGATTTCGGTTACATCGCATAGTATTCTAGCTACATGGCATACAAATCTGGCTACATCGCATAGTATTCTAGCTACATGGCATACAAATCTGGCTACATTGTTAGGATTTCGGTTACATCGCATAGTATTCTAGCTACATGGCATACAAATCTGGCTACATTGTTAGGATTTCGGTTACATCGCATAGTATTCTAGCTACATGGCATACAAATCTGGCTACATCGCATAGTATTCTAGCTACATGGCATACAAATCTGGCTACATTGTTAGGATTTCGGTTACATCGCATAGTATTCTAGCTACATGACATACTAATCTGGCTACATTGTATAGTATTTCGGCTACATCACATAGTATTCTAGCTACATGGCATAGAGATCCGGCTACATCACATAGTATTCTAGCTACATGGCATAGAGATCCGGCTACATCACATAGTATTCTAGCTACACATGACATTGACAGATGCCAATACGTCAAACGTCAAGCTAAGCTATTTGAGTCATACAGAAAACTGCAGTAATATAACAGACTACAAACCGTGGCTTAGAGTTTTATTGACAGTTCGGAAGATGTCACTACTATACTCGCAAATTGTGGCTGATTTTAGAATAGATCGAAATTTAATCAAATCCGTAAATATTTTTATTAGATACGATGGTGCCTTCTCGTGTGCACCGTCACAATGTGTTAAGTTAACCAATTGCTACGAAGACGACTACTACGTTCTACGTGCTACGGGCTACGAGAGGTCTGTATGGACAGAGCTGGCCACGTCAGATTTGACACAATAATGAGAGCAATTAAACCTGTGTGGTTAGATTGCTTTACCATCCTTATTGCTAGATTCGGGCCTCTGGCAGCTTTTAATGGGTGGAGGTCAGAGTGACAGATCAACAAAGTTTTTTAGTTGGAAAAAAATAATACTGAAATATACATAAATAGGTAAAAACTGCCGAAGTTGTGTCATTTATAGAGAACGGCCTATATCATAAGATTAGAACAAAACACATTGTGTCGTATTGGGGAAACAAAATCAGCACCCGATTACTATAAATTGCTTTATACATCATTTGACACTACTTTCCCCAACAATCTAATAAATTACATAATATCACTTAATATTTCAGCAAACCCAAAACTGTAGGATTTGTTTTCGTCAAGTTATTTGCAATCTTTGAACTCCACCACTTTACAGCTGCCAGATGTCCGGACCTAGAAATAAGCATAGTACCTACAGCAAACTAACCAGAGGAACTTCGTTGCTCTCATTATTGTGTCATATTTGACGTGGCCGCTCTCCGCCTAGTAGCAATCATAGCGTTGATTGGCCAAATTGAGTGTGTTTGAAAAGTAACGGCATCCTAATTTAAAAAAATCCTATTTGAATGCTTGCACCGGTGACGCAGTTCAAGTCTCTTTTAGCTCTTTTTTTCATTCAAAACTGACTAGATGGGGTAGGTAATATAACTATGTACCTACCTACCCAAAGTCGCACACCTATAATCACACCTACCTACAATATCTCGGTACCTATTCATATTTCATTTTGTCTACTTCATTTTCATAATATATCATTGCTTTTATATGTCAGTTATTCCGATCCATTGTCGACGTACGCAAGCGACGAGATTACATTTAATCAGGAACCGCGCTGCGGAACGAAGGCACAAGAACCATAATGAGTCGTGTATGTAAAATAATAATATGTTAACAAAGCTCCCAACAGAATTAAGCAATTTGTAAGACTTGATGAAGATAAATGATACAAGGTTAGAAATTAATAGCCTCCCTGTCTGCTTAATTCGCGCAAATTAATTTAATTAAATCTCGCGTTTTCTTGCGACAGAATTTGATATGATTATGTTTTTGCTTGTTACAGGCGGCCGTGCCGGAGGGCATGACGTTCTCCGGGCCGCTGCCGGACGTGGCGGAGCGGTGCGGGCGCTGGGCGCCGGATTCGCTGTCCGCCTCAGCCTCGGGCAGCTCCGACGAGAAGCCCACGCCGCGGCGCCCGCGCTGGCGCATCGCGCTGGCGGCGCTGGTCGTGCTGGCCGCGCTCGGCGCTGCGCTAGCCCTGCCGCTCGCACTGGGAGGCGGCGGGCGCGCCACGCCGGAGCAGAGAATGACCACCATACGTCGTATGCTGCGTGATTCTCCACTCGTCGACGGCCATAATGATTTAGCTTGGAATGTTCGAAAGTTTTTACATAACAAAATTGGTGATTTCAACTTGAGCGCTGGACTCGAGGGCCTTGAGCCTTGGGCGCGGTCGCGCTGGTCGCACACGGATATTCCGCGCCTGCGGCTCGGGCAGGTCGGTGCTCAATTCTGGTCGGCGTACGTGCCGTGCGGTGCTCGAGATCGAGATGCTGTGCAACTCGCTCTCGAGCAGATGGATGTTATCAAGCGCATAGTGGAGATGAATGCCGCTCACCTCGCTCTCGTTACTGATGCCACGGAATTGCTGGAAGCACATCGTGAAGGCCGTATAGCCTCATTAATTGGTGTAGAAGGCGGACACGCGCTTGGAGATTCCTTAGCAGTTCTTCGCGCCTTCTATCAACTTGGAGCTCGCTATTTAACCGTTACTCACACTTGCGATAACCGGTGGGCTCGAGCAGCTGGCACGTCGGGAGGGCTTACCGAATTCGGTAAAGCTGTAGTACGCGAAATGAATAGATTGGGTATGATCGTCGATCTATCACATGCAGGCGAAGAAACAGCGCGAGACGCTTTGGAGACGTCGAAAGCGCCTGTTGTGTTTTCTCACTCGGGAGCAGCTGCGCTTTGCAATTCGACGAGAAATGTCCCCGATGATTTGCTGCGGAAAATCGCCGATAACGGTGGTGTAGTTATGATTAATTTCTATGCGAAGCTCGTGACGTGCGGCGAACGAGCTACAGTGGAAGACGTCGTCGCGCACATAAATCACGTGCGGAACGTGGCGGGCGTCGAGCATGTGGGGTTGGGCGCCGGTTACGACGGCATCGACGCGCCGCCCGAGGGTCTGGAGGACGTGTCGCGATACCCGCACCTGCTGGCCGAGCTGTTGCGCGACCCCGCGTGGAGCGAGGAGGACGTGCGGAAGCTGGCTGGCATGAACGTGGTGCGCGTGCTGCGGCACGTGGAGCGCGTGCGCGACCAGTGGCGCCGCGCCGCCGTGCTGCCCGGCGAGGAGACGCCCGCCACCGCTCGTCGCGGCGACTGCGTCTACGGGCCCGCGTGACGCAGGCTGCGTGCCGCGACTATCCGCGGCCCACCTCGTACTGCTCAATATTGACACTTGTTGAACGTAGTTATACATGTATATTAGTGTCCAAATGTGATTTAGAGATTAAAATAATACTACCAAAAACCTAATGCACAAATTGTTTAGCTAAGGACCCGCGCGCGCTGGGCGGTTCGTCTCGCGTCGCCCCGCGGTTCTCCGCTGAACTCTTTTCCATCCACGCACACGACTTCGTTGACGAAAGCCCAATGCGATCCGCGATTTATATGATGTGAGCCAATGAAGATATAAAAGGAATAATGTGTTTATAGAAAAATAAATATTCTTTATTTATAACAACGCCTACATTTATTTCAGCCTCAAGTAATTTATCCCTTTGATGCAGTCAGCCCATGCAGGTTTATAGGGTAGTATTAGAGATACCTATAGGTACCCAATACTTAATAAAATATTTAGTTGTCGTTTTCGAGTATGGCCACGGGCCACGTAGGAAACAGAGGTTACTTTGGTTTAAATTCAAACTGATAGTGATATTTCTATGTAGATACACTAGATAGGTACCTACTATTAACATTATACAGCTTATATTCATGGTAGTAGGTATGTACTTAGAGAAAGACTGTTTGAGCTGTTTGTATTAGTTTTCTTACTTTACTTAAGAACAGTCAACGCCATAAATACTTATGTGTACACTTTTGCACCTTACCCCATTGTAATAACGTTCAAAAGTGTATACATATATTAGGCGTTGACTGTACAATAAAGCATATCACTTTACACACCATAATATTATATCCGCAAAAACAACTTAAGTAGATGGCGCTGCGCTATACGTCGCTCGTCCATATCGTGGTGTGGTATGTAACTTAACTATTGTTGAATTTAACCCAGTTACTTATCTAAATACTTAAGCCGGGTATTCATTAGGCAACATTTGTTAATAAACTGTTTATGAATTTGATCATCATGTTTTGCAACAAGTTTACCGTAAACACTGTTTCTTGCTCTCCACCTAGAGTGGAGAACACAGCAACATGTTTATGCAACAATATTTCATCATCCTTGTTTATAAACATGTTTACAGAGATGATGAAACATCGTGCAACACTGTTTATGAACAGTCATTAAATAGTGTTTATTAACAAAAGTTGCCTAATGAATACCCGGCTTTACTCAGTACGAAGAGTACCTACCAACGTTTTACTACCTACCTTACAGCGCCTACAATTTTATTTTTTATGGCAGCAACGCCTTAAAGCGGTATTACACATTGCAACCTGCAGGGCCCAATCTGTCAGGTTGGAAGGTGTAATCGAAGGTAGGGCCCGTAGGGAGCTGAAGGAGGGGTAGGAAGAGGCAGGGTACACAACAGATTGGGCCCTGCAGGTTGCAATGTGTAATACCGGTTTTATTGACAAATACCTACCTTTGACTTGATCACATATAAATTTATGTATGTATAAATTATAAAACAGTACCTATACACAGTATCTAAGCGCATTTTGTATATTTATTCTAGATGTCTAAACTCTGAATTCACCTTGTTGTACTTATTTCCAATTATCAATAAGATTACCTGTCAAGAATGAGCAATTCAATTCAATTTTTAAAATATGGCATTCTGTCCACAATATTGGGACAATTTTGCCAATGTCGAAGTCGCTCCAAGAGCTGGACGTTGTACGGTGAGGTTAGGCTTTTTATAAGGAGATAGCTACTCCCTACAAACAGCACGTGGACTAACGGATATCTAACTCAAACAGGGGTTACACATGTTTCGAGACTAATTCTTCATTAGTTGCTCACTAGTTCGTTAAAACACTGCAGAATAAGCTATATATTACACATTGAATCACGAAAATGAACATAAAATAAGAAGTTTTTCCCGAAACCAAACCACCTTGCTCGACAAGATGGCCGCAAGTCCAAAAGGAAGAGGCAGGGTACACAACAGATTGGGCCCTGCAGGTTGCAATGTGTAATACCGCTTTAAAATATGGTGATCTCTTAGGCCGTGGTCTCCTATAAACGCCATCGGCAGCTTACAGCGTCTGCGTCACGATGCTTACTATAGAAATGTACTGTTGTGATCTGTTTCAGACGTCGACGTTGGCGTCTTTTTTGTATAGGAACGTTGACACTAAGGTCAGATCAGACGTCGCGTATAGCATAAAATACGAGACCACGGCCTTACAGCCCGTGGAAATCTCCCTCAACCACTTTTAGCCGGCGTCTTTGGTGGGTTGGTTGGTGGGCAGTTACAGTGAATTCGGTTATTTTGTTCCAAATTGATGCTTTGATTGTGAAATACATAATCAGAAATATTTGAAAGCCTATAAAAGCTACCTCCACCGATGATAGAATACATTACATGTACTTAGTTCTCAAAACGGTATAGGTCCTGACGACGCTCGAGTGACTGCAAATTTAGTATCATGGGCTCCCCTATAATACCTAACTAAGTTCCAAAATGTGGAAATTTGTTTTTCGACCACTAGTTGCAAATGAAAACATTCAAGTTTGTATGGCCTTTCGTTCTTGCGATGGAGGAGGTAAGTAGATGACTAGTGAAACATGAACTCTAGGTAGAGGTAGGTACTTACTATTAGCTCCTTGGTTCCTGCTTAGGGGCCGTATTCTAACTTTAAGGCTGGCTCTACATGATGGGCCATCGTAGGGACGCAGCTATACAACGGAACGAGATCGCAATATCGTTAGCTCCCTCTAACGCATAGCTGCGTCCTTAACGCATAGAGGAGCCTTAAAACACGCACAGACACGATCCAACTTCAATGCAAATATTGCAAATCCAATACAATAACAACACAATACAGCTTACGACTACACGTCTGAATCAAAAATGACGGAATTTACTTGAAAATTACTGCGTTGCAACAACATACAATACTACTTCAATATTGGTTGATTATTGGTTGAGTGTTGGAGTTATGTTTAAGACAGATTGTGTTGTTAATGTATTGTTTATACATTTTAAAATTAGAATATGGCACCATGTTAGGACTTGAATATTAGATTATGTTAGTAGTGTAATGACATATTTACGGCTAGGGCGTACATTGGTACATTGAAGCCTGACCGAAGGGGAGAATTCTAAGATAAAATTCTGAGTGTAGAGAGACACTGAAGTGTTAACGTTCGAGATGAAAAATATATTTTTCCAGTTTTTATTCTACCATTTTGTCGGCTTGGTTAATGCACATATCCAAACAAAATTTCAGCTTTCTAGTGCTAACGGTCACTGAGCTACTTAGACCGTGGAAGGACGGACGGACGAACGGACGAACATCGCGAAACTATAAGGGTTCCTAGTTGACCAGTTTTTAGGGTTCCGTAAACCCTAAAAAGTGGTCAACTAGGAGTAACTAGGGTACCACAGATCAAACTATCGAAAAAAAATGAACTTCGAAATGCACGGGCGCTTGTATGTAATTTTGCACTTCTGGCTGAAAAGAAGAAATTGTAAGAAGTTGAACCCAATTATTCGAGCCGAGCTTTATATTATATATTATATCCAAAGAATATAATAGGTGCTCTATTCCAAACACCTGTATTTAAAAGGAAAGCATACCACCCATAGACCTGACACGGAAATAATAATACCAAGCTTGAACTTGAACGGGATGGCCTTATTACACTTTCCATAGATATGACAGAGAAGGCGCTATTATCGTTGGTCCTTATCATAGACTCATCCTTGTGATTATTGCTTACTTCCAAAAGGCCCTAAGTACAGTAGAAAGAAACGTTTATTACCCTCCACCGGTCTTTGAAGGGCTTGACGCCATATCGCAACAGTGTAGAGGCCTTAAGCGACTAGTCATCTGCAATTGTGTCATGTATGGACACCATAAAGCCCGCCGTGGTAAGGGTCGCCACACACCTAGCGGTTTTCCTCGCGGAATTACCGGAAGTAGCGGAAATTCATAGACAAATTAAGCATTTTGTCTATGAATTTCCTCTACTTCCGGTAATTTGTCTATGGCTTCCATACAAAAAATCTGCTACCATAGACAAATTTCCGCTACCATAGACAAATTTCCGCTACTTCCGGTAATTCCGCGAGGAAAACCGCTAGGTGTGTGGCGACCCTAAAAGGCGGTATTCGACATTGCAACCTGCAGGGCCCAATCTGTAAAAGCGGTATTACACATTGCAACCTGCAGGGCCCAATCTGTCAGGTTGGAAGGTGTAATTGAAGGTAGGGCCCGTAGGGAGCTGAAGGAGGGGTAGGACGAGGCAGGGTACACAACAGATTGGGCCCTGCAGGTTGCAATGTGTAATACCGCTTTAAAAGGTTGGAAGGTGTAATTAAAACGGCTATTACACATTGCAACCTGCAGGGCCCAATCTGTCATGTTGGAAGGTGTAATTAAAGGTAGGGCCTGTAGGGAGCTGAAGCAGGGGCAGGGAGAGGCAGGGTACACAACAGATTGGGCCCTGCAGGTTGCAATGTGTAATACCGCTTTAAAGGTAGGGCCCGTCGCGTAGGGAGCTGAAGGAGGGTAGGGAGAGGCAGGGTACACAACATATTGGGCCCTGCAGGTTGCAATGTCTAATAGCCGTTTAAGGGTCACCACATACCTAGCGGTTTTCCTCGCGGAATTACCGGAAGTAGCGGAAATTCATAGACAAAATGCTTAATTTGTCTATGGTAGCGGAAATTTGTCTATGGCTTCCATACAAAAAATCTGCTACCATATACAAATTTCCGCTACCATAGACAAATTTCCGCTACTTCCGGTAATTCCGCGAGGAAAACCGCTAGGTATGTGGTGACCCTAAACTATGAACGCACCATGAACGCAGCTAAAAGCGGTATTACACATTGCAACCTGCAGGGCCCAATCTGTCAGGTTGGAAGGTGTAATTGAAGATAGGGCCCGTAGGGAGCTGAAGGAGGGGTAGGAAGAGGCAGGGTACACAACAGATTGGGCCCTGCAGGTTGCAATGTGTAATACCGCTTTAACTAGCGGGTTGGAGTCTATGGGTTGAGCTCATCATGGTCGCAGCTCGTTGGGATTAATTATTTGTCTTTTGTTCATTTTCGTGGTTCAGTGTGTAATATAGATAGCTTATTGTGCGGTGATCTAACACGTGTGCGGATAATGAAGAATTAGTCTTAAAAGGCGTGTAACCATTGATTGGTTCAGAACAACCTGTAGCCTCCTCGAGCCTTTTGTAGGGAGCTATCACTCTACAAATAGCAACTAACAAGGCTTATGCCACTTCTACCGAACAACGTTGCCTAAAACTTATTTGATTAAACAAAATACTTATCGATTGAAGACATTGTACAAAGATTAAATCTTACAAGCTCTTATTTCCCGCCTTTTTATACTTGACATTGGCTACAGCATAGATATACCACCCATAGATCTGACACGGAACTAATAATACCAAGATAGAACGGGATGGTCTTATTACACTTTCAATAGATACGGCAGAGAGGTGCTATTATCGTTGGTCCTTGACATAGTTTCTATTACCCTCCACGCGTTACTTCTAGCAGTGGAGGGTAACAAACAGATATAATGCGCGATTTCTTCAAGAATTTATGTGATTGCTACGAGAAAAGCTGTTAGTTTTCCTAGAAAGTTGTGTCGGCTAAGGAAAACATTGGTAAATTGTTCTGTTTTATGCTGTAGAAGTGATTATGGGCATCTATATATCTATCCCATACGGGGGTACACGTGTGCGGTCTCTAGTTAATGCTTGCTTTGAGGGCTACAGGCAATACCGCCTAAAAGCGGTATTACACATTGCAACCTGCAGGGCCCAATCTGTCAGGTTGGAAGGTGTAATTGAAGGTAGGGCCCGTAGGGAGCTGAAGGAGGGATAGGAAGAGGCAGGGTACACAACAGATTGGGCCCTGCAGGTTGCAATGTGTAATACCGCTTTAAGGGTCGCCACACACCTAGCGGTTTTCCTCTCGGAATTACCGGAAGTAGCGGAAATTTGTCTATGATAGCGGAAATTTGTCTATGGTAGCAGATTTTTTGTATGGAAGCCATAGACAAATTACCGGAAGTAGAGGAAATTCATAGACAAAATGCTTCATTTGTCTATGAATTTCCGCTACTTCCGGTAATTCCGCGAGGAAAACCGCTAGGTGTGTGGCGACCCTAAAGTCCATAAGGGTCGCCACACACCTAGCGGTTTTCCTCGCGGAATTACCGGAAGTAGCGGAAATTTGTCTATGGTAGCGGAAATTTGTCTATGGTAGCAGATTTTTTGTATGGAAGCCATAGACAAATTTCCACTACCATAGACAAATTGAGCATTTTGTCTATGAATTTCCGCTACTTCCGGTAATTCCGCGAGGAAAACCGCTAGGTATGTGGCGACCCTAAGAAGAAAAAAAAAAAAACTAGCGGGTTGCCATTTTTTCCATTTGACGGAATTGACATTCTTTTGGATTTGATTGTTATTTATACCTGATATTTATAAATAATCTTATTTAATTTTAAAATTCAAAATGCAGAAAAATAAGAAGAAAGTAAATTACATAATATGTGATCTAAATTTAATAATAGTTGTCAATGTGTCAAGTACTCTTGCTTATGGCAACAATTTTTTTATCTCATTTATTTATTTCGATAAGCATAGCAAATTAATTTATTTCACTTCACTTATTGTCTTGTCTCCTGCTTAATAGTGTGTACAATTATTTATATTGCTCTCATTTATACATTTTATGTGCGGTTCGTGAAAACGTGGCTCCCGTTCACTTAGGCTCGGCATTTAGGCGAAGAAAAATGTTAACTATAAATTGAGTTTTGTGTTTGAAGGTAAGCCAGTCGAGTTTCTCATAAAAAGTAAACAAGTATTGTGAGCTTTGTATACATCTTGCACGTATGTTTCATATCAGTATCCTCTCATATTGCATGCTGCGTTACCTTGACTACTAAGGATGGATCCCAAGCAAGGTTGGTCTCGCCAGCGAACAAATGACAGTCGTCCTTGTAAACTCCTACCGCGGTGTGACTTGAACAATATACTCCTTGTGTTGTCTTGTGACGGTCCATTCCATTTGTTTAACTAAACAATTGTCGATTATTACTGCCAATGTGTTATTGTACAGTCCTCATGCTAATAATGAATACTAAGAATTTACGGTTTCACACTTTATAAATTGAGTAAACTATGAAACATTGTATCATAACATAATAAGTCATTGGTGTACTTGACGTGTGTTATGGTTTTCAGATACATTCAATGAGTCGGTTTCTTCAATACTAGAGAGGAAAGTTAGGGGGTGGTTAAGTGGAGTGATTGATGACATGCGCCGAAGCAGCCCTGTGCAGCAGTGGCTGGACTCCCTCCCGGCCGACGGTGCTGAGAATAATGACATTGAGAAACCAGATGAAGAGACACTTAAAGAAGTCAAATCTGATGATAGCAAAGCTGAATCGGCAACTGAAAACACTGTTGTAGAAGCCACTGATGAGGTACAAGATGATCAGAACTTAGATGTGCCTAGTCCCAAAGATTGGAAAAGGAAGTCACTTGAAAGTGGGGTGCTTACAGCTGCACCTCAAGGCAATGTTAGGAAAAGGTTACAGAGAGATCATTCTATTCAGTCTGAGGGCTATACTCCTAAACTGAAAAATCCACTTTTAAGAGATTATTCACTTCAGGTAAGAACAATCTATCAGTGTATTATTATAACTGTCCCACTGATCGCAATAAATATTTCTAAGAGTAATATGTTGTTTATGTATTTTTTAACATATTGAATATTTTTAAAGTTAAAATGATGTCTTATTTTCTGTAAAGGTTGACTATTGTTCAGCGTTTGTGTCAGTCCAAGGAAAAAAGTCCCATTTTTGTCAATTATTAGTTATTAAGACTTCCAAAAACTACACTATCCACTAGTAAAATGAAAGTAATATGTAGTATCAATATAAATCGACAAAGTGGGCCTTTTCACTAAACTCGTCCACATTTGTTTATTTATTGGGATTGTGCAATGTGTTATTGTTATCTTTCAATTTCAGTCTGATGGGAGTGGTTCAAGTGGCAGTTCTGTACTGAATGTACTTGGAGCAAGGAAGGTGGATGCTGAGTCTGTGCTACTGGCTTTGGGTTTCGGACCGAGTGAGAAACAACAGAAACTACAAAGGATACCTGATAGATTTTTAGTTCCATCTAAAGTAAGTATAAGTAAATTGAACATTTATATGTTGTACATTTTTTTATTATTATGGACAGTAAATAGCTAATAGTATGTCAACCTTCCTACCTTTATAAGCTGGTATGATGTGATAATCTACACACACTAACAATATAAAATAAAACCAATTCAATATTAAAGAACTGCACTTGCAATGAAGGCTGTTAGATGAATGAATAATCACTGAAATGCCTATAAGATCATTCTAATGAATTATTTTTTCTCGCAATGTGGGGAAATATTTGTGTAAAGCATATCAGTTTTTGTTTCATACAATACAGGATATGGGGAAATTCATAAAACATATTTTGTTATTAACTTATTTACCATTCAAAATATGCAAAGTATGAATGTTATGAATAGCATATCTTTAACACCTAATTATCTGTTTAAATGTAATTTACATCATATAATTAGTGACATGTGATTGTAATACAATAAGCAGTAAATTAAATGACCATGGTGTATTGTCATGTTACTGACTTTGCTGATGGTTTGTGCGTAGGATTTAGGATTTCAGTGACGTTCGTTTTTTTACTGTATATTACGCCGTAAATCTTACCAAGAAACGGCGATCAGTTATATGAACATCAACATAGTAGTGCCTACATAGCTTGGTTGGGTGAATTGTAGTGGTACAGTCAGCATTACATATATCGCATCAACTAGAATAGCCAAATAGTTCGTCACCCCATACAAAATATATGGTGTGACGAACTATTTGATCACTTTGGTTGTAACGATATATTTGATGCTGACTGTATGTACAGCATGAACGCTAGTTGGGTTCAATTATTATATTATCAATGAATTTTGTTACTTCATGTATTCTCTTTAATCTAATGTAAAATTCCAAGCAACAAGCAGTTTTAAAACTGTATTAACAATAATTTGTTTTTGTTTTAGTTGAAAGGCATAAGCACAGATAAGTTTATCAAAGATGAGCAACATTCCATGCGCATGCATGACTGTGGGGTATTTGGATATCGAGGATTGACTGGTGAGTGAATTTACTACTTATTTATAATCATACAGGGTACATCATAAATATTAATTCTAATTTAGCAATAGTGGTGTGGTGAGCTTTAATAAATTAGTTAATAAGAAACTAAATTGCTTTTGCTTGTGGTATCAGGGTCGGATATATACGTATATAAATACAAATCAATTTGTTGGAAGAGGAAAATCATATAATATCGTTATTTACAAGAACAGTCATTACAATTTGCATCTTCTGACCTAGACAGTTAGGTCGATATTTGAATGGGTTAAGTCTACGATGGATGTAACTCAGCTTGTAATTCTTCATTTTAAAGATGATTTTATAAGGACAGGGCCTTTAATATTAGAACAAAAAACATTGCTCATTATTTCGGAAACAGAAATAGTAGACGGCAAACTATGAATTACATTATACGTCGTTTTGGACTACTAACTTTCCCCCATTATAAAGTGTTGGGAATGATATACCTAATCAAATTATTTCTATAATTTCTCATAATACTGCATCATAACCAGAACTCTAGGATTAGTATTCTTAAAGTGGTTTGCATTCTTTGACGTCCATCACTTTTACAACTGCCAGATGTCCAGAACTAGAAATGAGCATAGTAAGTATATCAAACTAACGAGAGGGTTTTCGTCGCCCTCATTATTGTGTCATATCTGACGTGGCTAGCTCTCCGTTTATATTGTCTGTAGATTACATAAGACATAGTCACGCTAAAAATGCTAGCCCTTTTAAACTATCATCCCACAAAGTAACACGCTTATTTAACCATGTGTTAGTTTATAATAGTGTAGGTATTTATTTGGCATTAACCACAAAGGAGCGAATGATGATAACATATATTATGTGTACCAAAACATAATTAGTAATGTTTTGGTTAAGGCGGAAATAATAACTGACTAATGCTACTAACTGCAAAATAACATTACTAACAGAACACTGCACTCCGGTCTGCCGGTTCATGAAAGTTATGCCCTCTACCAGCCATATTGCGGTGCCTGAAATAGCTGTACAGTAAGTATTGTAACTTTGTATTACATTTGTATTTTCTTTATAGATTTATGCAGAAAGTGACAAACCATAGGGCAAATTGGAAAGCGATTTTTTTCAGGAATTATGAAGGGAAACAAGATTATTATACGAGCTTAGTGCTTGAAATATTACTATTAACAATAAGTAGTTGAAATTACCGTCGAATAAGAAAGTTTAAGAGTATTAGGCACGTGTTTATTTGACATAAGGATAATTGCAGCCAATTTCCGAAACAACACCGTCCATTTTACAGTTGCCTACATGTATGTACAGATTAATTTACCCGAATTTGCTGGTATAAACTTAACGTGTCTTTGTAGCTTATAGAATACCTACGTTATCGCGGCGTGTTATGATATGATAGTTCAAGGTGTTGGCCATGGCCCCTTGCTTTGCTAAAGTGCGGACTATATAACCACTATAATCAGTGTACCGTACCGTACCGTAAGTACATCAAGGATGTTATTTTATTATACATAAAGTTTTGTGTTTTCAGGGAATCCCCATGTACCACCGTCGACAATTGTAGCTAAGATAATGGATTGCATATTGCAAGACGACGTGTGCCGCGAGGAGGCCATGCTTAAAGCGCGCCACTCCATCGCGGACATGCGCAGCCCGCTCGCCGCGCATGTCGTGGCCGCGAGACATTCGCGCGCGCACCACTGAATGTGTGGTAGATAGGGTGACCAGATCTGATTTCCGGTTTCCGGTCTGACGGGACAACGGCGTCAAAATACGGGATTCGAGGTTAAAATACGGGACAGGGGCCGATGTACTGTTCGGACTGTCCCGTTTTGGTTTCGCCAAATTACGGGACAGTGAAAAATTCGTGCTTGAAATACGGGACATTTGGTCACCCTAGTGGTAGACTACGTAGGTACGGCCGTGGCGAGCCACTAGCGGAACTTTTGGCGGGAAGCGTGGCGGTAAGTGACTTCAGTAGTAAGAACAAAACATTTGAGCAGTGGTGCACTGAGGCCACATCCATACGTTTTTATTTGTTTGATATACAGGCCGCACGCTTCGCTCGCGCGCCCACTCCGCTCATATACCTAGGCGTATTAGACTGAGCGTTCCAGTGGGGTTCAAAATTGGCAATTGCTTATTAGAATCTGCGTCCCGGGCTTAGGTCCTTTTGCCTCGGAGTTGGATGTAATGCTCAGACCCCCACTACTCACTGATTTCTTTTCAAGGAATATAGAAGGAAAGAAGACCTGACATCAACCCTTGAAACTTCCTTAAGCCGACCAACTTAGTATATTTTAAGTTTTTACGGGAATTTTATGCGAACTCTAATTGTAACTTGGGCTTGCTTTTAGCTTACGGTTATCATTTGTACGAATCGCGCCATACGGTTGGTTAGTAAGAGTTCCCAGTTTGTTCGTTGATACCTACGGGATCCATAATCCATCAATAGCTGAAAACGAATCGCACTTTATTAATTTTGTATTAGGAACAGTACTTAAGGTGCATTGGGATAATTCCGCAAAGCGTGTAATTCCGAAAATCGTTCAAATATCGCTCTTATCCCCATTGTAATAAGTAATGAGTCAACTTTCGGAATTACCCCAATGCACACCTCAAATCTTCCCAAAATTGAATTACATATTTATCATTTCGTGTGTTGAGCAATTTATCTCTATTTACATGTAAATTGTTTGTTTGACGACCGTACCGTTTTACGCATTTTATTAGGTAATATAATAATACGTGTTAAGTTATTCAAGTGTTGTTTGTTATTGTGTCATGTTTTGAAGCAGCTGATAATATGGGAAATGACTTTTAATTATTTACAGTTACTTATTTGTGGACGAGTTCAGTGCAAGGGACCACTTTGTCGATTTACAAGCACACTTTTTTCTTTCACTAATAGATAGTGCATATTGCGTAGTTTTAGAAAGTATTAGTAACTCCATATCAAGTGGTCCCTTTGTCCGTAGACTGTCACATTTTATGTTGTACTTTTGAAATTGTAATACTTAAGGGAAAAGATAAACAAAAGTTGAATTATTTAATAATTATATAACTTAATAGACTGATTTTTCAGTGTACCTTTCTAGTACTTAGTATAGTGGAAACAGAACTTAAAAAGAAAGTCGAGCTACTTTACCTGTTACTTAAATTATATTTCGCATAATACTTGCCTCTGTAATAATAATGTAAATAGACGTTATTCAATCTTATTCATTGCTGTTAGACTACTTTATACCTATTGCAGTGAAACTTATGGTCTCAGGCTACTTAACTTCAATAAGTAATAAAAATAATGTCGTCTTCTTAAATGCTTAATTATTTTATGATACTTACTTTTTAAGAATATTATTTATTTGATCACGTAATGTAAATTGTGACAAAACCTGTCTTTATTTTGGTAAAGGTATCATTTGGAGTCAGACGTTTAGCTTTTATAGCTTGAATATAATATGGAATCTGTACAACGTACGACGACGCCGGCCTATATGATACCTGTACCAAAATAATTACACATATAATAATGTTTTGTGTAACCATGTTCATAGACATAAGATTATTGTGGGACTTTAAACCCAAAATCTCCTAAATTGTTTTCTTGTCTTTGATGTCATATTCTTTTAATAATTTACTCAAAGTTTAAGTGAAACGTCTACGTTTCGGCACCACATCCAATCTTGGTCTTAGTATAGGTAAATTGGTCTAGGTGTGGTGCCTAAACGTACAAGTTTTGTGTGATAACTATCATAATATGACATAATTATCACATGTTTACAAGTATACTTATAATTTCTTCATGTATATCTTTTGGCTGTGTATAAATAAATTTGTATTGTTTTTGTGTCTTTAGTAAAATTAATATCTTTATGTGCAATATGATTGTGATTTAAAATTTGTTGGCTCAAGAATGTAATCCATGAACTGCTTGATTTTTTTACGTAAAAATGCAAATGTTTTGCGTCAATATTATTTATTTATAAATCGAAGTGTCTTAGTAAAATGTTTAATGGCCAAGCCGACAAAATAGCATACTTAAAGTTAACACTGTCATAGAGCTCATTAGATTTATAGATACACTAAAAATAGTAAAAAATGTTTCATATCAAGTAGATTATTAATGAATTATGAGTCACAATAGTTCCTCCATAAAGTCAAACTAAGAGGATCATATTTACTTAAATATCTTAGTAAGTAATTAGTGTAAGTAAATATAAATCAATCTATTGTGTGTTACGGTTATTTATAGTTAAGGTGATTCCGGGATTACGGGGGAAAACCATTCAATAATACAATAACTCTTATGTAATTAAAATTAGAGTCTATTTCACAATTATCCGGCATTTTTCATCTCGGAATTACCGACCCGTGTCGTGTAGGTACAGTTGACGTCAAAGATATTTTTACACTTTTGCACCCTTACAAAGGAATAAGGTGCAACAGTGTAAATCTTTGACGTCGCCTGTACAGCAGCAGAAGTAGATTAGCGGGTGAAGTTTTCAGAATTACTTTCACACTCTTATTCTCTTAACAATAGTCGTGTGAAGCTCATTTTGAAAACCCCACCCCTCACCCGTTTAACTAGTTCTGCTGCTGACTGTACCTTACGTTAAATTTTAATAATAATAAGTGAATTTATTTACGCTATTTCGGAATCGGAACTTCTTAAATCTTATACTATCTATTTATGTACTATTTTCTGATACTAATATATTCTGCCACTTAATATTAAGGAATGATGACGTGTATTTGTATGAAAGGACTCACTTCATCTTGTTTGTGCCTTATTTAAACTTTACACTGGAAAAGTCAACTATATCTATAAACAGTCAGCAACAGAAGTAGCTAAGCGGGTGAGTTGCTAAAATGATCGAAACACGCTCTTATTTTCATTACAATAAAGTCGTGTCAAGCTCATTTTGAACACCTTACCCGCTTAGCTACTTCTGCTGTTGACTGTACCTACTGATACAGATATTCGGTCAAAACTTTTTGTAATTGTATACCTTTGACTTATTAATTCTATGAGTGACCTGAGTGACGTAAGTGTTTATTATTGCTCATTTAATTAGTTTAGATACTTATGACTAAAGGTTAAAGGAGTATCACTGTGGGATCAAAAAGCGTGGCAAATAAAATAGCTCATGTCTTGAATATTTTGTTTTTATTTTATTAGAAAACCTTCCTTCTAATTATTTACAAACTTCGTATTTTTCCTTAGGCGTTTAGTAATATGTGAGCATATTGAACCATCCGCCAAATAACTCTCGTCTTATACAATATCTTCTAAATTCGTCGAACACAAACATGAATAATGCAAATGGGAGCGCCAGGAACCACCTGCAATTTAATCCTGAGCATAAAGTATGAATTACCACAACGTGATTAACAACAAGCTTAAACTTAAATACCTATAAGGTGCTTTTGTATTACAGGCTCACGCTCTATAAATATCGTCAAAGACCGTAGGTCCATGACTTAACTCGTTCACCGCCACAGTCGGCTGTGGCCGACATCCGAAAGTCATGCCATGGACGCCAACGACGGCCACAGCCGACAGCTTTGCCAATTCAATAGGGACCTACGCGGAATTCGCAAAGTTCCATTTCGCTTAAACAATGCGTTTGCGTGGCGTCCGTGACGCATCGATTTTGTTCAACGCTTGGCGTTCAAAAGGTTAACCTTTTGACCTCCGTACGTCAAAAATTGAACTTTCAATTTTGAACTGTGTCATAATTTACGAAGGTGTCATTCACGTTGTCACTTTGTCTCATATATCAGACGATGGCGGTCAAAAAGGTTAACGCTTTTCCGGGCATAGTATGTACATTGACCACATCCGTTGTAATTTAATTCTAACCTCTATCTTTGAAGTTAAGGTTCAAATGAGATTCGACTATCGCAATTTTTAGCTCGCCTTTAAATGAATTACCAAAACGTACCTAGTTACTTTGAAGATATTTAGGATTTCTTTTGAAAAGATTTAGATTCGTGCGACCTGGAAAAGGGTTAAGAACATACCAACGATGTGTAAATGTCGGCAGTGGCACAACTGCTTTCAACTTTCAATAATCTATAAGAGGTAGGATACATTTTACACCTAAAGTTTTTATTAAGTAGGTAAGTAATATTTACCATAAGGGACGTAAAGGGTATGCCCTGAAAAAGGTGTTGACACCCGGGCAGTAGCACACCAGGCAGGCCACCACCAGCTCGACCACCAGACCCATACTGAGAACATGGTTTTTCATTCCTTGAACAAACAATGATCTTAGTACCACGGATATTTATATTGGGTCCAGTTTGCGACCCCTGAATAACACAATCAAAATGATACAAAGCTTGAAATCTTAAGTTTTGTCTTGTTTCATATGTTACCTTTTTGGATAGGGTAAGTCGCTAGTAATAGACCACCAGATACTAGTAATGAACTCTGTTCACCTACAAACAGAATTAATTTTAATATAATAGGTACAAGATTTTAACTACTGGTCACCCTTCAATACCTGGCCAATTTATACTAAAATGAATTCGGTAGGTGAATACAGTTCATTATTAGTATGAGGTGTCCGATTACTAAACGGTGGCTAGGTACTAGCGGTTTACCCTACACAGATAGAAATAATATCTTAATTCAAAACGCAAAACTCTCTTGCACGCGGTTTCTTAAAGAGACTAATAAATACCTTAGACCAATAAACATGACTTGAGTTAAAAATATCATGATTTTTAAAAGAAGATTTAAAATTATTTAGCTTTAACTTTACCTATTTTTAAAGCGAATAGTAATGATTTGAGTTAAGATAATAATTATTTACGGCAAAAAAGCACCAACATTTTCCTTTAAGAGTTTTATGTGTTTACGTAAGATCGATTAGTTCTTGGTTTGATGTTTTCAATCTACAGCTAAGAGCCAAAGCTAATTTAAAGAAGTAGCACCAAAAGTTAGATTTGAGATTTTTAAGTTTTTAGGCAAGAGAGATTAATTTTTGCTTTGATGTTTTCAACTTACAATCAAGAGCCACAGCTATTCCAAAGAAGAAGCACATAATTTTTGCTTTGAAACATTTAAATCTTGGACGTTAGTTACCCTGCGCATCAATAGATGTCTCTGCGTGTAGGTTAGAACACGCGAACGTTTGTTCAACGTAACTTCATGACCCTCGCCGCTTTACCCGGGCTTATTTGAGATTCACAATAGCAATCTCAGCTCTAGTTAATACGATTATAAATTGTGAGTATATAAATAATCATAATTTATATTTGTATTATCTACTTTTAGTTAAACTTCCTTTCTTGGGATTAGTCCCGAGATTCCCGAGAAACACAGTTTCTGCTACTAGGTTTTTAAGTAGTGCACTGAGACACTAAGGCGATTATCACACTGACGACGGATCCGCATGCGGCGCCGGTGTGCGAGCGAGATAGCGCTATACACATGCAGAGCGCTATCTCGCTCGCGCACCGGTGCCGCATGCGGATCCGCGCCAGTGTGATAACCGCCTTAGAAAATGTTATTGTTTGTTTCAAGTAATCGATTTCATACGCCAAGAAATTTTAGATCTTGGTGTGAAAATATCAAATTTTACATCAAGTAACACATGCTCTTGAACTAATGCGATTTCTTGTTTCCGTGGAGAAATTCAATTCTCAATTTAAACTATGAGTCTTCATCCAAGAAACAAAGTTTCTTGGCTTAAGTTCTTTATGTATTGCACTAAGACACATAAAGTTCAATTTAAAAAAAATACAATACAAAAACAAAATTCAAACGCCCTTCGTGAGAATATTAAGCTATTTTAAAAAGAAGATTTTTATATCTCGGATAAAGTATTGAATTTATTAGGTTAAGTAATAAACTTTGAAACATTTTATATCTTAAAATAAATAATTTTATTTTTTCCTTATATGGGAAACTGGATATCTCTTGATTCAAATAGGTTTCTTTGGTTGAAGAGATTTTTTCTATCTGTGTAATTGAATAGGTACTATTTATTTTTAACACATTTGTAATATTTTACAGATTATATTTTAAATAGATGCAATTTGGTCTTCTGCAAAATGTTGTAGGTATTACACTCGGTTCGGTAGCAACCTCTCTTGCCTAGAGGTCCTCGCACGCTCAATATTACTTTTTGAACCCCTCGCTACTTTCGTGGCTCAATTTTGGAATCGTTTGCTGTAAATAACTACATATACTCGTAAGTATTGAATATTGGCCGACTTGAGTACCTACGATATCACTCACGAGTCTTGTAATGTGTGTGAACACCGAACTTAATGCGTAATAGTGCGTACTACCTACGTGATTAACTTTTACTAAGGTTATCGAGTAGGTACATGTACTTACTATGAACATTGATAATTGATAACATTTTCTACTAATGAGTTATATAATGAGAACTTGAATGCTAATTAATTGTAATAGTTATATTAGATATCTATCACACGTGAGTGTACTGATACCGACAGTACTACTCGTATATTCGACCAATGTTTACCATCATTTGCTTGATGACGACGGCTACGAATTACGCATCATTGCCAGGGGCCTGTTTCTCAAAAGCTTGTAACTCGTAATACAAGCGGATGTCACTTTTCGATAGCTAGAAAGAGACTTCCGCTTATATTACAAGTTACTAACTAGCTTTTGAGAAATGAGCCACAGGTCGCTGCATTTTAAACACACAACACAATCAATAAAGTGTTATTTCCCAATGTCTTACCAACGTGGACAATGGAGTTGTATCTCGTCTTGCAAATGATGCCGTTCATCATCTGCGTGATGACGACGGCCACGAAGTACGCGGCCTGGCTGGCGCGCTGCACGTTCATGCGGTCTGCGTGCGTCCACTCCTGGCCCACGGAGTCGCGGAGATCGCTTACAGCTTCGTTGTCCCAGTCACTTCGTATGCCTATCGACATAGTAAAAACAAAGATCCCGACGAATTGATAACCTCCTCCTTCGAAATCTTGAAGTCGGTTGAAAAATGAAGTCGAATGAAATGCTAACTCGAAAATAATGATTTTTCTACCCGTCGACCAGGGATGTCACGAATGTCGTTTTTCTCACATTCGCGAATGCGAATATTCAGGATGCGAATACGAATGTTACGGAGTAGATTCAAAAAACTTAATCTTGCTTATCATTTTTATGCTTCCATAGTTCAAAAATACAGAACATGACATGTGATGGAGTCCTATATTAATGATCAAAAGGAGTCAAGTGATACCGTCGTTTTCACTTCCTGTGTATGAGCAAGCATATGACCATGGGCCGGGTCATTGCGGTCAAAACAGGATGTGTTCTACCAACATTCGTATTCGATAAATATTCGCATCATTTGATGCGAATGCGAATGTTGATATGAATGTCAAAAATGATGCGAATATTCGCATTATACGAATGCGAATATTCGTGACATCCCTATCGTCGACTGTAATGCTACTAATGCTTGAATTTGGATTGTAGACCGAACTACTATGTATAGCGCTCATCAAGCTTCGTGGACGAAACACGGTACCTACGACTGAAAAGCTCTTTATTATATGTCACGATTGTATAAAATAATTACTTATTGTGCCATGAAAAGAGACCGTCACTTAAAACACCTCGATTGTTAAATATACCAAACAAAACGTTTAGAAAAACATGCTGAATGCTCAGCCGTTATTATGAAGTAGGCAAAGCCGATTCTATCAGGCGATGTGCAGTCGCCATCAAAAATATCGGAGCCGCCAAGGTACGGTACTTAAAAATATCTGAACATGCACTTTATCACCTTGCCAATAGAGGCGTATTTCAGATATTTGTAACCACCTTGGCCGTTTTAATATATCTGATACTGGGGGGACTGTACGTAGGTACAGTACGGCTAGGCGGGTACGGGTAGGTATACGGCTAGCCTCAGCCTCTCTGTTATTCCGATTTAAGAAATTAGCGGTAGATCCTCAATTTAAGCTGCACCATGAATTTCTTAGTTTAACATTGATTAAATCATGATTTAATGACAACAGTAAACTAAAAATTACCAAACAAAACATCAGGAAAGAACCCATGCTCGGCCATGACCACGAAGTAGGCGAACATGCCAGCTGCCACCTCGACCAGGCCAATGTGTCCGTAGGAGAGACGGAGCATGCGGCTGGACACCAGCTGCTGGCCGCGGCGCGGCGGCCGCGCCATCACGTCAGACTCCGCGCGCTCGTAGGCCAGCGACACGGCCGGCCACATGTCCGTGCCGAGGTCCACGCATAGGATGGTCATTACACCTGAAATGTGTTACCTTTATTGGGTATCATCCTATAGGGTTTTTCAGATTTTTATTACAGGTCCAACCAAATAAGTCGGCTCGGCAACCTTTGCTTTAGGTTTTACAGCGTTAGAGATATTAGTCCAGTGAAAAAATACTCTAGAACACTCAAGCAACGCCGGCGCATAATCACTCTCAGCATGATCTATCAATCACGCGCGACTTTCTGCACGCGTCAAATCACGCGCACAGAAATTCGTGCCCCCAGTGCTAGCACGTGATATCACGTCCAAAAACTAAGCGGTTTGCCTTGCGCGCTCGCGCTGAGGTCACGATTTTTCCGTCCGATGCTTGGCGATCAAAGGGTTAAAAATCATAGATAGAGCTTGCGTATAAAATATGACAAATCGTCTAACTCCGAGTATGTTATACCGACTAGCACTTACCTAGTGGCAATGGTATTGAAAACAAAATAAACATCAGCACAGGGAAGATTTCCGGCACATTCGATATGAGAATATAGCAAATGGATTTCTTTAAGTTATCGAATATTTTCCGCCCCTCCTCTATTCCCGTGACGATGGTCGCGAAGTTGTCATCCATCAAAATTATATCAGCAGTTTGTTTCGATACCTAAAAACAGTGGTACTGTAGGTTAAAGTTTTGATCAGAGCTCACAGGCTTAGATTACATTAGCGATACTAGTTACAGCGAATTAGATCAGATACAAAAACTTGTCATAATCACTTAAGCGCAAGGCTAGCGACACTATACAAGACAAACTGAATTTCAAAACTGGGCCCATAACCAGCTGAGCGAGGGATAATTAGGTTGGTTGGTGATTAATTGATTATAATCTACGGGGATGATCCAAAATATCCTCTGTAAAATTACTGATTTACTTGTGAGCCAGTAATGCCCATGGATATTCCGATGTCGGCGCGGCGCAGCGCGGGCGCATCGTTGACGCCGTCGCCCGTCACCGCCACGATGCCGCCGCGCCGCTGGCACGCTTCTACTATCTGCAGTTTTTGAGTAGGTGAAGTTCTTGCAAATACTGTAAAACAGGAGGGAGTTAATATTAGGTACAGTCAACGTCAAATATACGTCTTATTACAAGGGAGTAAGCTGCAAAAGTGTAAACATATCTTTGACGTCGACGGTACAATTATAATGGACGGAATATTTTGCATATTATTTTGCTATCTAGGGACGATAGATAGACCCCTGTGTATAAAAATATATAAAAAGGGCTGAATACCGATGGTGAACCTAATTTCTACCTATACCTTTTTTATCCGACCTTGAGCCGGGTCTCGCAGTGCTCTTACGAGTATGCTCACAATCATGATGACCGTGCAGCTCTAAAGGCAATGCAGGTTGGAATATCTATACATTCCTAACTATCAAATTGATATAAGCCGCTTGGTCAGCGACGTATGTCAGTTGATCCCCTCGTCTATCAAAAGTTTGGGTTCAGAAGTGGGATTTAAATAGAAAAAATTATGATATAGTATCCATACCAATCTCATAATACTTGTCGACGGTCCAATCAAGCAGGTCTGGCGTCATACCGCGTAGCTCGGTGCCCGTGACCACGTGGCATGCCGTCGTAGTAGCGATGCCGACCTCACCGGCCACGGCGCGTGCGGTCTCTGGGTGATCCCCTGTCACCATCATGACGCGGACGCCTGCTGCACGGACGCGCTGTATAGCTGACAGCACCTTGACGTTTTTAAAATGTATTATATGAACGTAAAATATATGGGCATGTATTTAAAGGGCAGTGAAGACTTGCGAGTAGGTAGTTGCTGGCCGGATTGATTGATTAAGTATACCGTAAAAAAAGAGTGCCTTTAAAGCTAAGGGTTTCTAGAACATCATGGCTTTTATTGTGTAACCACCCAATAGTAAACATCATCTTGACAAAATACCTTGAGAAATCATGGACATTCCTTGAAAAATAATGTTGGCAAAGCTTTGTCGATTTTTAATTTTGCTCAAGAGCAATTGAATGTACCATCTGATTCATAATTGCATGGCCAATTTATCAATGAATTCATTCATAAATTGCCCATGCATTTTTGAACCCGATGGTACTCGTACCTTAACTACTAGGGGTGAGTGTCCATATATAGAAAATGTCCTTTTTCATTCCTACTCTTGATTTCGTAAGGGTATTAACCTCTCTTTATTTACCTCTCTTCTTGGTGGATCCATTAATCCCAGAATGCCTAGTAAACGTAATTTGTCCACTGGAAAATTAACATTCTCAGCATCGAAGTTATAGTTCAGCGGAAATTTACTAGCATCCAAAACCAGGTCGGCCATTGCGAGAATTCTCTTACCTAAAAAAATTTTATTACCTCCGTATACAATATAGTTATACTAACACTACCTATCTTTGTGTTGGGGTAATGGTATCAGAAAAGTAAAGAGAGAGTATATTAAACTTGAAATATTTATTATGGTTGGCTGATCCCGCTGAACCCTACATTTCAGAATAATACCTACAAGAAAAAAGAGGAAAATTTACAAAGCAGTATCATGAATTACCTACCAGTTTTCGCCATTTCTATGCCAGCCGAGTCCGCTCTTTCCTTCATTTCTCGGGTAAACGTTTTTGTATCTTTTTCCATAGCAATTGTTTCACATCGAGCTATAATAATTTCAGGAGCCCCTTTCATAAGAACAAAGTATCGCGAAGTATTTTTATCCAAGTGCACACTTACCTGCCAGAAAACGTTTAGTGATTCATTGTTTCATTACAGTCAAGACTTTACAGTTTGCTACTTACTTGTAAATATGCATAGGGTGTTTTGTCCATCGTTTGCCAAATTAAAACACCGTATGTTTAGGCCGCCTCATATTTCTATCAACAATAACTATTTATGTAGCATGTGTATATATTCTGAAATAGTGTTCTATAAAAAATGTGGAAGAAGGGGTCAACTCGCCTATACACCTAACCTAACTATGAAATACATAGTTATACTGTATTTAATCCAAAACGTAAGATCGTTATTATCACTACATAGTATAAAACAAAGTCGCTTCCCGCCGTCTGTCTGAATGTCTGTAGATCTTTAAAACTACGCAACGGATTTTGATGCGGTTTTTTTTAACACTTTCCGTACCGCGTAGCGTATTCCTCGTCCAGGTCCAGGTATTCCTCGTATGTAGCGCGTAGTAGCTACGAACAGAGAACCCGACTGTCGGGTTCTCGGTGCTGAATGTGTTAATAGATAGAGTGATTCAAGGGAAAGGTTTATATGTATAATTGCACCCGTTCGAAAGCCGGGGCGGGTCGCTAGTAACAAATAAAACGTACCATCCAGATCTATCGAATGCATCGCTAGTGCGCCATTCGCGAACATTTTGAAAAGGATCGCTAACTGATCGCGCGCATTTCGTACCTACTCTGCCATGCCATGTGCAACGCACAAGAACTCTGAATGCATATAAAGAAGCTTCTTACTTGGTATTTATAAGCCGAGTTAAAGGGTATCTCCGCGACTTTAGGGCACTGTTTCCTCAAGGCCACCGGGTCACCGTGCTTGTTCACGAAGTTCAAGATGGCGGACTCGGAGGCGTCCCCATGGATGGTGCCGTCGGGCTTCAATGTCGCCGTGCTGCATAAGGCTCCACATCTTATAAGAGCAGGGTAAGCTAGCAAATATATGAAATATGAACATTAGTAGGTATATCAAAGAATGGAAATTCGATACACTACACTAAATAATAGTATTTTGTGCAACAGTTACATAATAAGGGTCCGAATTTTGTAAAAACGGACCCGAGAATTTTAAGACCTAATTATGTACCGTTGCACAATAGTTTTTCTACGAGTGCTTAAGCAAGCCGGTAAGAATTGAGTTCGACGAATGCCGTGCACAACCTGCTGCTTCTATATAATTGAGTAACTTCGATCTCCCGGTGGATTGTGCCGGCGGCGCCCGCAGCGCGGGGCCCGGCAACAGTGTCACAATATTGTATGGAAATCCTTTCTGTCATTGTTATGGATGCTACAATATGCGACCATAAAAGCTCTATCGAAAAGCATGCGCTAGTAGTTCCGCCAACACAATCTAAATTCAAGTATTACAGTCGCCGAGTATAAAAAAACACATCCAAATATCTGTTAGTACTTAGCTAAGAATGCCTAGGTACATCAACAAATTACAATAAGAAATACGATTTATGGTTTTTGAAAACGCAAAACATTATGCTATAAAGTAGGTAGTTAGCTATTATCAACAGTGCAGCGTTGGGGATACAAGTAGACGAATGCCATTCCAACTAAGAGCGCTTCTCATTATCCGATCCGATATCAGATGTAGGCGAACTGTTAGGTAGGTATGTTAATAAGCTATTTTACCTTGATTATTACGCAAAGCATCTGAAAATAAAAACATTCATATTTTAAAATCAAGTAGCAGTATCTACCTATCTGGTATAAATGTTGGCCTTTTTTATGGATTAACTTGACAATTTTTTTAAATATGAATATGCTGCCAATATAATGTCTTATGCAGTCTAATGCCATTCGATTAAATAAATAAATAGATTAACTTTTGCAATTGCTTAATAGCATGTACCTTTGAAGCATTTTTGCTATATTATAACGAGCGCGAATATAATGCTACGGGCTACGGCGTAGCACTCGTAGCACACAGGGCAGTTGAAACAATTCACTAAGCTACACACGGTGTCGTAGTCGTAGCCTGTTGCGCATTTTTCTAGTATTGTAGTTACGTAATTACGTATGTATGCGTACAGTCAGCAGCAGAAGTAGCTAATCGGGTGGCGTGTTCAAAACGACCTTCACACGCTCTTATTCTCTTGACAATAAAATCGCGAGAAGGTCATTTTGAACACCCCACCCGCTTGGCTACTTCTGCTGCTGACTCTACACCAATGTGTCGTAATCAGCGCTGAATAGAATCAGTTCAATATTAGTATTACCTTCAAATGAGGGATGCGCCACGGTCTGGGTTTTGTTCCACGTCCACACATCGTACACGCACATCTTGTTCTCAGTGAGGGTGCCAGTTTTGTCTGAACATATGGTAGTGCAAGCCCCTAAGGCTTCAATAGCATCTAGGTTCTTTATCAGGCAATTCTTCTTGACCATGCGTTGAGCGGTTAATGTTAGAGATGCGGTCACTGTTGGTTGCAAACCTAAGGGAAGACAGATCAAGATTAATTAAGAGTCGCCAGGACGATCGCGTTCCCATACACACGTAGTTTAGCTCTCATTTTAAAACGACATGCTTTAGAACCACGAAATTTGGCATGGGCATTCTAGTAGTTCAGATCTATGTCGGTAATTTGTTTTCGCTGCTAAAAATTTTAATACAAAGAAAATACAGCCAGATAGATTTACATACAAAACTTATTTTTGCTATATTTTCTTTGTATTACAATTTTTAGCAACGAAAACGAATTACCGACATAGATCTGTACTGCTAGAATGCCCATGCCAAATTTCGTGGTTCTTAAGCCTGTCGTTTTAAAATGAGAGCTGAACTACGTTTGTATGGGGACGCAAGTTCACGCGAGCGTCCTGGCGACTCTTAACACCTTCCGTACCGCGTAGCGCTACGCGGTACGGAAAGTGTTAAGGCGTCTAGTTTGATACATATGCCTTTTCCGTAGGTTTTTTCTTAAATAAATAAATATTGTGGGACGATCTTACACAAATCCACCTAGTCCCACAGTAAGCTCAATAAGGCTTTATTAGTTGTAGGTAGTACTAGGCGACGATATATATAATAGATAGATTCATCCATAACTCAGGAACAAATATCTGCGATAAATACACACATAAATGCGCTGACCAGGATTCAAACCTCGGACCTCCTGCTTCATAGGCAGGGTCACTGCCGACTAAGATAGGAGGTCGTTAAAGTTAACAACGTGTTATAGAATATCTACTTTAATTTAATAGCCTATTCGATATTTGGCAAGCCATATCAGTTAGCACTAATAGTTAAATTACAAGCGGAAAAATAAAAAAAGGCCTTCCTACTCTCATTTACCAGAAGATATCTAGTAGGTACCTACTGTAATAGGTACATATGAGTTGATATTTTACAAGCCAAACAAACGGATTCTCAATAAATCCAGAGTGTTAGCGTCAAGTATATACTTGACGCTAACACTCTGGATTTATTTACTTTCTCACCTTCAGGAATATTAGCAACAATAATTCCAATAACGAATATGATAGTCTGCACAAACGGATATCCGAGCGCCAGCGACGCCCCCGCCACAAACACACCAAGGCTCAGCGCCCAGAGACACATGTAGCGCATGAACCGGGATATCTCCCGGGACAGGGGGGACGGCTTCGGCTGGATCCGGGTCGCCAGACCAGCTACGCGACCTAAGGCCGTCAGGTCGCCGGTGCACATCACAATACCTAGAAATTAAGATACCTATAAGTTGAGTGAAAATCGGGTATCCGGTTCGAAGGACTAGTACGTAATTAGGTATACCTATTATCAATGAGCTGATTTATATAGGATGTTTCAAAAACCAACGTCAAGACATAAAGGGCTGACAGGACAGCTGATCAAGATCTGACAGGTTATCAGATGAAGTAAATTTGGCCCTAATGAAAATGGGATACTTTTCGAGATATTGGCACTTCTACCTGTATGTACCTACTCCCAGCCAGTTCTTTAACCCAGTCACTGCTAATGACGACACGTTGTCGTCACGGCTCTACGAAGCATTTTCGCTACATAGCGGGAAACCTATATTACCGGCTACGGCGTAGCGCTACGCGCGTAGTATAGCAGTTAGGGCATGCAATACTGGTATTATTTGTATGGGCAATCTCGAAATCCCGGCATTAGCCTATACAAGCAATACCGGTATTGTATTGCATGCCCTAATAGCAGTGAATGTGGGTGGGTGTTCGAGTAGGTTAAAGGGACAAACAGTATAAAAAATTACGTTGTACCTGTAGCCCAACCTTCAACACACTGTGTAGAAAAGAATGCCACATTAGGGGATTCTAATACATTGGCAGTGCCTTCTGAATTGCTGCGACATACTGCCACAGACTCGCCCGTTAGCGATGAGTTATCTACCTGAAATCGACAGGGTAACCAAAGCTTTAGTCAAAGTAGCTAGTAGTAGTAGTAGTAACATGAGCCTCACATGATCGGCTCAACAATTTTTAACACATTCAGCGCCGAGAACCCGACTATCGGGTGCCTTGTTCGTAGCTAGTGTAGCTACTACAAGCTACATGCGCCAAATACGTGGCCACGGGCTACGAACGTAGCACTAGTTGGCAACTGAATACCTACTCGTATTTAACCTTGTTTTAAACTAATATCTAGTAAAGTATTATAATATTTTAATTGAGTACTTACAGTAATCTGACAGCCTCTGCCACACAAACTGGTTTACAAGAACTGTCAGATTACTCTAGTAGGTACTCAATTAAAAATAATACTTTAGAATATCAAAAATAGAGTTCGGAAATGATCTTGCTCGAGAGCATTTCCCATAGTAGGTAAACGAGAACGTTCTCAAGAACGGCACATCTCTAACCTAAAACAAGTGAAGTAGGTCCCAAACATGGTTTTTAGCACCAGTCTTCTAAATATTTTCAACTTACTTTGAATCCTTTACTGTCTAGGATCCGAATGTCGGCCGGCACAATGTTCCCAGCCTGCACGCGGACGAGGTCTCCTCTCACTAGGTCCCTAACATTAGTCTCGGCGTTCATCACACCGTTTCTCGTGCACTGGGCGAATGTAGGAATCATGTTGTTGAAAGTTTTCATTATCTGGGGAAAAAAAACTGAGATGATGGGATTGCTACCATATCGGCCTTAACACATTCACTGCCCCCGACGCACATGTGCGTCCACCGTGATACAAGTTTGTTCCTAGGCCACGCCCCCTGGCAGTGAATGCGTTAAGTGCTGCGTTAAGTAGGTAAGTACCTACTATATCTGGACATGGGTCACTTCGTATAGAAAATCTGCACATGATCATGATGCCCGTTTTCATAGTCGTTAGGTGTACTTTTAGTTTATACTTTATTAAAAGGCCTTAGATGCCGTGTTAACTTTAAGGCACCAGTTCTTTTTTTCTTACGCACTAAATGATATTGGTTACACCGGGGGTCTATTGTGACCTGAATTTTCATGCTACGAGTACGACCTTACGATTACGACGTTATCTGGTGTATGAAAACCGAAGTCAATACATAGTAAGTACTTATATATAATTATTTTGTTGTAAATTGAAGCACCACTTACTTTCGAACTTTTATAGTTTTGACAGAAGCTGAAAAGTCCGCAAATCACGTCAACTGCAATGAGGACGCACCCCAAGTACAAGTTATCGCGGCTTGGGTTAGGTTTGGACGACGCTTCGAGGAGGAACGCGCCCAGACATAGTAAGGCTCCAAGCCAAATCAATATGGAGAATCCTGTTAGGAAGGCATAAGAATAAGTACCTAAAACTAGGTCCGCCTCAAACTGAGAACCCTTTCCTTACGAACGAGATGACCAATGTAACAAGACTCTTATGTTAATTTTTTCGCGCCTTCTAGCTCCATGACCCCTTGATCGATCCTGCTCATATAAGAACTGTCAAATTATATATATCTCTGCTACATCCCCAACAAATTTCATGAAGATCAGAAAAACATTACAAAAGTTATCGCGGAACAAACTGTCAAAATCACTAAGCCATCGAAATGCTTAGACGTCCCAGTAGCCAGAAGTTGTTTGTAAGAGCTTCGCTTCGCTTACGCTGCGCTCGTTCGATCAATCTATTGTAATAAATAGGTGAATTGCGTATGTAGCGATCTACGAAAGCTCGCCTCCTTATATCTAGGTACTCACAAGCATCTTAATGGCAAAATTTTACCTGTACACATAGATTTGACAAGCACTTTTGGCCACCCATTTTGGGACGCAGGCGTCAGTGCGTTGGGCCCGTAGAATTTCAACAACTCTGAAGCTCTTGTACTGGTTAACCCGTTCACTGGATCGGTCGTGTATCGGATATAAAACTCCTCTGTAACGTTTGTTTCTGTTTAACTTAAGTATATTGTAAAGCAGAGTAAGAGGACTAGGTTAGGTACAGTCGCCATCAAATATATATCGGAGCGGCCAAGGTACTCAAAAATATCTGAACATGCACTTTATCGCCTTGACAATAGAGGCGTTGTTCAGATATTTGTGACCACCTTGGCCGCTCCAATATATCTGATGGCGACTGTAAGTCCGGTAATAAGTAAGCAGAGTTATACAATAAACATGCTGGTGGGTAATATACACAAGTGTCCAAGTTTAGTTTACTAGGTAGGTATACGCATAGACTTAATAGTCTCTGGTATACGTACTCGATTGAGTTACCTACTAATAGGACCAATAAATATGTAGATATAGGTACGGTCTCTATCCAGGCCTGGATCCAGGATTTTGTTCAGGGGGGGGGCACTTCCTTCACTAAAAATCTTGCGTTCCGCCCGTATGCCCCCCATAGTATGCAAATCTTGCGTGTCAGGGGGGGGGGGGGCAATCGCCCCTGTTGTCCTCCCCCCCCCCTGGATCCGCCCCTGGCTCTATCTATATAATGGCTGGCTGAGATGCAGAATTAGTATTGCAATGGCAATACTGCATGCTGGTCTGCGCCACCAGCGTGTGCATTCGCGGCACACGCCATCGGATTAAGACAGCTACCAACTGGCTTGTATTTGAAGTTGAAGCCGGTTAAAATATAGCATAACCCGGGCCACAATAACCAATCTATTGACACTTTATTCATCAAAATCGTCTGAATCGGAGGAACATACGCAAATACAAACAAACATAAACTGCTACAATCATAACCCTTCCTTTTGGCTTCGCCGTAGTCGGTAAAAAGAAGGTAAGCACAAATGATGATGACATATGACAGGAGGGTAGGCACTAATATAGAACATTGGCGCGGGAGGGTACAACAGGTACAGGTTTCCACAGTAATGTCGCGCAATATAAGGGTAGTTAAGTATAAACCACTTACTGAGAGGAATAAGATGAGCATCGGTTTGTATTTCCTGTTTCAGCAAGTTCAGCCTAGTTGAACTCAAGTCCCTAGACCTGAGACCTTTGGGGTTACTAGGACGAAAGAAGTCCGTGATCGAAGCATAGCTCGATGTTCTAGCACGCATAGCTGAAATAAACTTGGAAACTTCCGACTACAATGATAATCATGACAATCTACTTATAAGCTGAGATCGCCCGAATTTATCGGTAAATCTAGTAGGCTGATCAATAAGTTTTTAGGTTAAATAAATAATTAAAACAATTAACAGTATAATGCCCATTTTTATTAATCACGTAAGTTTATTATTATTACCTACACAATGGCGATCATAAGAAAGAAAGTGGATAAAATATATAGTAAATATAGTAAAATACTTATTTTAAAATGATCAACCTATGATACTAATAAATCGTCGGGTGACAACCCAAACCCAGTAAGTACTACCACAAATTCATAGCCATAATGAACCATACTAGTATCAAAATAAGGTTGAATTTCGTTTAATATATTTTTTTTAATTAATGAGTTTTGGGTTTCACCTGACGAAATACTAATATGAACCATTTGAAAAAAAAAAATTGCACACCAATTGAATAAAACCAAAATTTTTACATATCACATTACACTTTTGCCATTTCATATTTTCATTCTATTATCATTTATCATGACAAAATTAAAGTTTGTATGTGATGTGTAGTCTCAGTACTCTTTTATTTTAAATTTTACTTTTAATAGTACCAGAATCTTTTTGATTCAGGTCTTTAGAAACCCAAGCCTCATTTAATAAACGGATTTCTTCATCATTTACTTTCAGTAATTCTTCTTGGATGGAACTCCTCATCAATCTTTTAGTCGAAGTCAATAGGTCATTTGATACTTTAGATAATTCAACTAGCTTGTTCCACACCTTCGTTTGGATTTCCTCTGGTTTATAAACATAGTTAACGAGACCATAATCTAGAGCTTCTTTTGCATTCATCTTTTGGTTGAACAATAGCATTTCCAAAGCCTAAAACAAAAAAAAGAGTTGGGTCAGTTGTTGAACATTGAAACAATTGTACACAATGAAACTTTGCGATATCTCGGAAATGCGCTATTGCCAGATAGTGCAGTCTATCACGCAAGGATGGGGTCAGCCCCCCCCCCCCCCACCCCGCGCCGGCCCAGTCGCGAGCGCACTGCGTAGGAGAACCACGTCGCAGGCAACATAAAAGTGAATTCGGAAGGCGAAAGTAAGATTTTTTAAATAAGTTTAACGATTTTTTAGCAAGAGTTCGTGTATACTTTCGCATAATTAAACATTGTGTTGTATTCTGTATGTTTTAAAGCATATGTGGAGCTAAATATTATTGAAAACTATGGACTTCTTGAGTCATTTATTTTTATTTTTGTTAATAAGCACCTACTAGAACAAGTCTAGTTACCTACATACAACCCTTAACGCACGTGTACCAGTATATTTATGTATATATGTATAATATTATATATTATGTATTCTATAAGTAAGTATATGTAATTATTAATATGTAATGTATGTATAATTGTACTTACAAGGTATAGTTTATTAATTAAATGCTATAAGTTGGTAGTCTTACCTCCGTAATTGTCGCTTTTTGAAAGCTTCAATTTGTACCCACTTTCGCGTTTCTCTGTTTGGCCCTATGGTTGACTGGTAGAGAATGCCTTAAGGCATTAAGTTCGCCTTTTGTACTTTAAGTTGTTTCTTTTGTGCAATAAAGTTTAAATAAATAAATAAATACCCCATTGGTTCACAATGAAACATTTTCTAGTGGTAAACAGTGAAACGTTTGCCATGTTTCATTGTATTAAAAATATTAAAATTAAGACTGGATATTTAGGTATATGTGACGTTTTGAAGTCAAAGGTACAACATTATCGGTTGTAAATAGAGTTTATTTCTAAATGTATTTTTATGGCAGTAACGTCTTATTGACAACTTGAAAACGTCACATATTAGATTTTTTGCTCTAGCGAAACGTACAATAGTTTGCAATCATGCTTCGGGGAAAGCACGAACGTGCCCTTTACGCGAAATGCAGTGCATATCGACCAGGCAGTCGGCACACATTAAAACTTATAATATCCACAATGAAACGATGTTTTAAATTTACAAAATTTTGCCATTTTTTAAGTCCTCCCATTCGAGCTACACATTTTTACGAAACTAATTTCATGCTACCATTGTTGTCTTAAGCCTTGTCACCTTAATTTATTTAAAGCGTACCTATAAATATCACTTGTTAATAATACTGTTTCAATGTTGATTAAAACAGTTTCAATGTTGATTATGATTATTACCCCTGTTTCATTGTAAAATATCATGTGTTTCTTTGAATACATGTGCATGGAGACAATGAAACAAATCTCATTTTTTGAAAAAAATTATACAATTCAGAAACTGAACAAGTTACTTGTGATGCCATGTGGTAGCCAACGAAATTATAGATCTTCGTACCAAATATCACACTCGTAACTTTGAAAATGACAGAGATAGGAAGGTTTGAAATTTGAGTGTTTCATCGTTCAACAACTGACCCTAATTTATTTTTTATAACTTTCCAAATGTTGAATTAATATTTTTATCTTCTTGTCTAGGTAGTAAGGTTCATATTTTAATGGATTTTTTGTACTTTAGTTTAGTATTATTCTGCCATACTAGTATTTTTTATTTTTTTTATTTTTTTTTATTTAGGATCACCAACAGATAATACATCATGCTTAATTAATCCATAGCTTAGGTTATATAATAGGTAGATGTTTATCTAATTATAGGTAACAGTATGCAGTCATTGTTTATAGTTTTATAGTAAAAATCTGCCTTTCAGGCCAGCAATTAATAACAAAAAAATTTTTAATAAAATATGTAGAGTATGTGGGTATAATTTCTTTGTTAGTCCCTGATATTTTTTAAGACTATAACTTTATTAAGTTAAATTGCGTATCTGAAAAAAGCAATTTTCTCGCGAGGTGGTGCGTCTGGTGTAGACACGGCTAATTATCATACAGCTGCGGTTTCCCCATGTGGCAACTGTGTGTAAGCGATAAAGCACTCTGCAGGTGTATAGTACTGTCTCATTCACCTATCTGGGTGCAGCGCCAGTATGATAAACGCATTAATATGATATTGAATTAAATTTACCTTTCCATATCCAATAATCCTTGGGAATGTAAAAGAGGAACATCCTTCTGCGGTGAAGCCTAGCTTTCCAAATGGAGTGTAGAAAAACGCCTGAAACAACCAAATAACCTTATAACCGCAAATAGCTAACCTTAAAAACAGAATTATTCATAAACAATTACAAAAATAATAATGCTTTCACCTATAATTAGTTTATTTATACAATTTTATCAAATCTAAATATAATTTGAAAAATATGTGTCCTTTTTTCATTTTTACAGTTGGTCTCAATGTGATCAGGTTCAGGATCTGATGATCCCATTCATGGAGCAATCGAGGGAGCTTTTCAAATATTATAGGCACACTTGTAGTGATTTCAGTATTTTTTACCATAGCTTGGGCATTTGCTTAAAAGAAAAAGCTTTATAGTTGGTAACTCACATTCTCTGCAGCAAACACCAAGTCACAAAGGGGCAGGGTTGTCACAGCTATTCCTACAGCAGGCCCATTTACTACAGCAACTAACAACTTAGGGAATGTAATGAAGGCTTCAATAAAATCATGTAACACTGTGAGAAAACTTGGTGTATGGGCCGTCCGTACTGCAACCAAGTCATTGCCGCTGCTGAAGTAGTCTCCCGCTCCAGTTAACACCATCATGGACACATTGCTATCTTTTGCACCATCATTGAGGATCCGTATTACTCTCTTATACATGTCATAGTCGATTGCATTTTTCCTCTTAGGTTTGTTGTATGTTACTATTTTAATCGTCCCTTGCACGGATTCGATGATAGTTTCAAAGTTATCCATTTTTGGGCGGTGTTTAAACCGGTTCGAAAACCGCGAATCGGACTTTGGATATAAGATTTAATTATCTATTCGTGTAGAAACAGTTCGTTTACGAATAAATATAAATAATGTAGGTATCTCATGTGATAAAATAAACTATGTTTATGTATTAATATGTCCGCAGATTTCAACACTTTTATTGTAATTACCTACTAAAGTGTTTGTTTCGAAATTCGAAGTTTTACGATTCCAAACCATTTATAATAAAAAATTTAGTCAACACTCATACACTTCTAATCTTTATCTTTACGTCGCAGGGACGTCAGTGTCAAAAAGTCAAATTGTCAATTTGTCAAAACAAAACAATGTGTTTGAGCTACTGTTTATTACACTGCCATAAACAAAGTAGTAACCCAAAAAATAGCGTTTCAAACTGTAGATCGATCCTAATGTCATTTTAATGTCAAAAGTGACAGCAGTGCCCTTGAGACCTTGAATGCTCGTGGTGCTCCGGTTGCAGTGTGGTGCGGCCCTGGTTGAAGTGGTTCCACTATGTTAAAATAGTAATGGTGAAATATCTACAATTTTTAAAGACAAATGCTTATTTTATAAACAGTCATAGCCCTTCCCTTGCTTCTATCCTTTCCCTAGTTGAGTCCAAAAGTTTTAGCACCTCCAGGAACATGCATAAATCAGCCGTTTTTAATCTTCAAGAAGGAAGTAAAGATCAAGTGCAGGAATTTTTAAATTCCTTTGACACTGTTCTAACTGACTGTGATGGTAAGACCCTATGTTTAAAATATTTAATACCTTATGTACCTATTTTTGAAATGACTGAAATAATGTAAATTATCTTCCTAATCATTATTTATACCTACAGGTGTTTTGTGGATCGATAATAATGCAATACAGGGGTCAGCTGATGCCATGAATTATTTCCGTAAAATAGGAAAAAGGATATTTTACGTAACTAACAACTCTACAAAGATCCGCAGTGAGTTTGCAGCAAAAGCTCAGCAGTTAGGATTTATTGCTAGTCAGGTAAAGTACTTAAAATTTTTAAATTCATTAGATAATTTTTTCTTGTTAGAATATTATTAAAACAATTATATAGATATATCAAACTTTCTTTAAAAAACATGCATAAAGTTTGGTTAATGTCAGAACAGAATAAATGGCAAAATAGTGTATCTAATTCTGTAAACTGGGTAATTTTGATTCTTTGCAATGGTAAATACAAACTCATTGCAAATTGTAATTAAACTAAAAAATTTTAGGATAATACTTTGGTTTTCATTATTATATTGTAAAAAGAAGAAAAAAGAAAATACTAACTTTGTAGGATTTCCTTTTTTACTAAAATAAAATAAAATTGTATAAATTTAATTCTTTACAGGATGAAATACTTTCTACAGCATATTTAGCGGCACACTACCTCAAAGGTATAGGCTTCACTAAGAAAGTGTACATAATTGGCTCTAATGGCATAGGAGACGAGTTAAAGGCGGTTGGAATAAGGCATACAGGAATCGGAGTAAGTTTATTATTTTTATTAATTGCAATTTTAGATAGAGTAGCTAAAACATTTTCACATGTGACACAGTTAAACATTTTCAGTAGTTTATACTGGAGCGGAGCAATTCACGGATACCACCATTGTTCCAAACACGAATTTTCAGATAGTTGGTAGGTTTTTGAGTTCCTTTTTACTGAGACAATAGGGTCATAATAAGGTTGTATTAGATTTTTAATTTTCCATTATCTTCATCTTCATTGCAAAGGTAACTGTAATAAGCAGAGATAGACATGCAATTGTATGGGACAGCTCAGCTTGTGGTATGCCCTACCTATGCGTGGTCCATGGAAAATACCTATATATCTGATGGGGTTTGGCAAATATATTTTTTTTACAAATTAATAATAATAAATGAAGTAATTAATTCATTTATTTCGAGTATCTTACTACTTATAGCTATGTTTATATCTACATAAAACTAAACATTATTTGCAAATTAAGAAGTTTTTTTTTACATTACAGCTTGTATTTAGGAACTTTATTGAACCACAACTAAAACTACTTAGAAATATACTTATATTAAAACTAAATTAAAAACTAAATATTAATAAAAACCTTATGTAAACCAATTAAAACTGTGTTTAGTGTTTTTGTGTCATGTTTCTAGCACCTCTGTAAAATTAGTCATGTTTTACTTACATAACTGTGACTCTACTCTCAAAAAGGGAAACATTATTAGTTTAGGGCAAGGGTCACAGTATATCAATAACAAAGCCCTTTATACAATAAGAATTTTTACATGTTTTTTTTTGTATTTCTAGTTTAAGTGTTTCTACATATATATGGATCCCTCTTTGGGGTGTAGGCCTCCTCCAATTTTATCTAATCGTCTCTTTGCTTCACTTTCTCCAACCATTGTTTTCAAACTTTATGTTTATTAAGGCATTCGTAAGTTCGACAAGTCTTTCTTCTGATGATAAGTTCTGAGTTTTACTTTGTTGTGTATGTGTTTCTTGATTGGGCGGTTACAGTAAGATAATTGTTAATTTAATGTTAACTTTGTGTCTATTATATAACACGTCTTAAACTAAATTACCATTTTTGAAATGAAGTCAAGCTACATGTTGTGTTTATTGCAAATTATATTTAAATTAGAGTTGTTAAAACCCTTTTCCAGGCGTAGTACGTAGGTATATTGACTACATCCGTGGCAATTGAATTTAAACCTTAAACTTCAGAGTTACGGTCTATATTAGGTTGGAATATAGCAAAATTGAGTTCGCCTTTAAATTAGTTGCCAAAACGTAACAATTTTATTTCATATTTTTGAAGATATTTGGGCTTTTTGAAAATATTGATATTTGTGCAGCCTGAAAAAGGGTTAAACAACAAAAGAGATTATGTCACATGCTCTTTATTTTACTTCAGGATTATTGCCTTAACAAAGCCATTTAGCTACATTCTGCTTGCTTATTACAATGTTTTTTCCAGCCTGATCACGTAAAACCTGACTTTAAATCAATGAAGCCATCGGATTTAGACCCTGAAGTTGGGGCCGTGGTGGTTGGGTTTGATGAGCATGTCAGCTACCCAAAGTTTATGAAGGCTGCCTCATATCTCGCGTCAGAGGATTGTCTGTTCATTGCAACAAATACTGATGAGAGGTTTCCTAAAGGTAGGTTATATTCTAGCCTAGCCCGCCTATTCATACACCTATTTCAAACCTCATTTAGTTATATTATGTTTTGTCTGTTTCCAACAAATACGACTGTCAAAGCGACAGATAAGGACAAACGATGTTTTAGTTAAATGAGGTTTCAAACTCGTTTATGAATAAGTGGGTAGATCTAGCGAAAGAGCCATCAACGCGCTATGCGAAAACTATTTTTAAAATTATTGGTAACTCCTAAAGAGCATTATTAGTCCGTGCATCTTACTTGCGGTACACGTAAGTACTCTACACACATCTCTATCAATCCGTCATAAATGTCTTATTAAAATACCTAACCTAACCAATAGAAAATAATACTAAGAACCTGTACTTCATTCCAGGCGGCTCCATCGTTGTTCCTGGCACTGGCACACTTGTGCGAGCGGTGGAAACCTGTTCAGAGCGGAAGGCGCTGGTGCTGGGCAAACCTCACGCCTACGTCAGGAAGTTCCTCGAGTCCTGCGGCCTGGACCCGGCGCGGACCCTCATGATCGGCGACAGGTATATACCCGTTAGGTCTATAGTATTGTCACAGGCACCATCGTGCGAGCGCTGGAAACCTATTCAGAGCGGAAGGCGCTGGTGCTGGGCAAACCTCACGCCTACGTCAGGAAGTTCCTCGAGTCCTGCGGCCTGGACCCGGCGCGGACCCTCATGATCGGCGACAGGTATATACCCGTTAGGTCTATAGTATTGTCACAGGCACCATCGTGCGAGCGCTGGAAACCTATTCAGAGCGGAAGGCGCTGGTGCTGGGCAAACCTCACGCCTACGTCAGGAAGTTCCTCGAGTCCTGCGGCCTGGACCCGGCGCGGACCCTCATGATCGGCGACAGGTATATACCCGTTAGGTCTATAGTATTGTCACAGGCACCATCGTGCGAGCGCTGAAAACCTGTTCAGAGCGGAAGGCGCTGGTGCTCGGCAAACCTCACGCCTACGTCAGGAAGTTTCTCGAGTCCTGCTGCCTGAACCCGGCGCAGACCCTCATGATCGGTGACAGGTATGTACCCGTTAGGTCTATAGTGTCATTCGCATACTGCTTGCGGCGCACTGCAAGCCTACTTGACATTGTGAGTATTGTATAATATGTAAGTTAAATTAAATTAAAGGTAATATAGTTACTGCGAACTGCTGGTCATGTTTTTGCAGTCTTTGGGCGCATATCACTTTCGGGCGAATCGCCCTTCATTATTGGGTGCGATATTTTTAAGCTTATCCACTATGTACAGAGAAATAAGTAAGCTATGAATATAAAAACTGTTGGAACGTGTTCTGTTATCGATTCTAAGTATCCTTAGCCAACTTTTATTCGAATATCTTCCATATACAGACTTTCGACCCTCTTCAGCTTTATTATATGTATAGATGTATAGATGATCTGCTTGCTAACAAAGATCAACTTCTTCGTCAACTCAACAATGGCCTAATCTTACAGGTGCAACACAGACATCGAACTGGGCGTCCGCTGCGGCTTCCAGACCCTCCTGGTGCTGTCCGGGGTCACGTCCACCAAGGACCTCGAGAAAATCCGCAGCGAGAAGAAACCGCCGCTGCCCGACGTTGTGTTGCCGAAGCTGGGAGACTTGATGTCTTTGCTGCCTTCATAACATAAACAGTTTCACAGAATTTTGAAATAAAGGAAAAGTAGTAAAACTCGGATTTGGACGAGATACGAACTCGCGGCTCTGGGTTGCTAATCCGCCGCTTTGATAAACTTAACTTTTTTCCTTTATTTTTAAAATTGTGATTTAGTTAGCACACGGCTCAATGAGTTAAAAATGCGGAAGATACCCATGATATATAAAGTCTTCGGCGATAAATTCTACCATTAGTCGAGTGCTAACGATCTTAGACGAATTCTAGTGCAAATTATAGCTTAATTTCTGTTACTTTGTGATAACTTGATAAGCGTTAACAATATAATATTTATTATATTTTTCGTATTTACATTTAGTTACTTATTTATTTGTTTCTAAAAATATTAACTTGTCATGTTGCGAAATAAATGCCTTGCTTTAATTTGGAACGCGGAATAATAGTAAGCGAAGTCACCGAGATCACATCACTAGAAAAAGTTTTTGAAACTTTTTACATACTTGTGCATTTACTGAAGTGTTAAAGTATTGTCAACTACCATCGGCATTAGTAAAAGCCTAACTGATGAGGTATTCCCACTTACATATATTAAGGGCCGGTTGCATCAAACCGTCTGTTAATGTCAACGTGTTCGTTAAAAAAATCATGTATGAAAATGTTTACAGTTTTCTATGGGATGACAGCTCCGTCGCCATATTTAACGTTGATCGGTTCGTTACTTATGCGTGATGCAACCCGCCCTAAGTTTGGTATATACAATTTTTGCTTGCCATAGACAATAATAATACAGTTATTAGAACCGAGATTAGATTGTAATTAGTTCTAATAGGGGTTTAGGTTGTTTCAATTTCAAATGGTACCTAATACCAACTGGAGCTTTTTGGAGGAATGTTGGCCTATAACCGCTACACTATTTTAGTTACATTACACGCAATAGTATAGTAAGCTGTGTGTTGTCAATAGTTTATGCGGACACTAACTTTAGACTGCAAGGCCTTGGACAACTTGGATCCAAAATTAAATTTTCCTTAAATTCGTTAATACAGGAAAGTCGTTAATGATGGCACTAACAGCTACTATGTTGCAACGAAGAAAAGAGCAGGTTCGCGTATTATAAAGCTATAATGTTCTTATTTGCGCCATTTCTAGCCTCCATATTGGTAAGAAATGTACCAACAGTCAGTGACAAAATCGATCCTGTTTCTTTCAGGGATCAAAACTTTCTAAAAGACTCACCCATGTTAGGTTAGCATAAATAAACAAGTAACACCCAACATTTTTTTGGCACACAGTTTTATTGCTGTCCTAGTAACATTGTCATGTAAACTACGGAAGTATAGCAAATTTCAGATCAATCAGACACCGGGAAGTGGTTGATATTTAGCTTACAAGATTTGATGCATATAATGAAATAAACAAACAACAAAAAAATATATATACGGGGTTAAGGTAAATAAAACTGTGTAAAAAATGGCTAAGCGAGCGAAACTGAAAATTGTAGCTGTATAGAACGCGATCATCTTGCCTTGTATTTATATTATAAATAAGTTGAAGCTATGAGTAGCTTAAGAACTTATAAGCACGAAACAAGTTAGAAGACAATTTTATCCGATAGGGACTTTAACGAAATCGGTCTATTGTAATATTGTAGTCATCGCTGCGAAATTGTAATGTAATGCAGTGAGTACTAGTTTATACGGTGATGAGCAATGTGTTCAAATATTGATATAGGAATAAGAACTTTCCTGTCCTAGCCCCCTTTTCCATAACCAGTTTTACAGTATTACGATCCGTTACTAACTTAATAAGAAAATGGCAGATGTGCAAAGTATCGAAGAAATTCGCTTCGCTAGATGGTGCTTTCTTTGTTGTACAATGAGAGAACTACAATATGTAGGCTCTAATTTCACAACGTCATCTAGTGAAAGATCTGCTTTCACGTTTAGTGGACTTTGCACGTCTGTATTGTTCAGTTGTTTCTGATAAGTAGAGAGTTATTGCTAGGATATTATTGACATAGATTTAAAGATAAGACGGCCATAGTCGTAAAACTTTTTGAGGCTCCCAAGTTTTTAGCGCCATCTAGTCCAGAGCGATGGCGCTAAAAACTTGGAGCCTCAAAAAGTTCCGTCTATTATATCTTTAAGTTTATTATGCTATTGATATATGTATTGTTGTTTTGATATACCTAATAATAATGTTTTTATTCATTGGTTTTATTGTATACCTACAGTTCTTTGATATATTATTTAAAATCAAATTTTATTGTAATCATTAATTATTATACCCACATTTTATTAATTAACTTGAATAGTAACCAATTTTGAACAGTTCATACTTATTGCTCCAAACCATGATCATTAAGAAACGATACTATATTTTATGGCGAATGACATCCTTCAAAGATAGAGATGTAAGGCATTATAAAACCTTGTGGTAGCATCGAATGTGTTTTTCCGGAAACATCGATTTTTCTCTGTAAAATGGATATCATGTTCGGTCCTTGAAAAGTCAAATTGACCGATATAAAACCCTAATGTAAAGAAACAAGGTCTATATTTGATCACTTATTTCTGTTGTTAGTTCGACCTTTACTCGTATGTATAAAGCGTACGAATACAAACAATACCCAAATATTGGTAAAGACGACAAGGTTTCATGATGACCTAAATACGGTAAACTGCTCGATGATTGGCACGGAAATGTACCCATATTAATAAGGGTTTCCGGAATTCCAGGTGGCGGTACAGTCGGCCAAAAATATGGTCTACCACCCTAAGTTGAGGTTCGTTTTCGTTTGAACGACGGTGCTGTCACCTGGTGAAATGATCGATTCAGGAAACCCTCATTAGGCGATTATCACACGGTTTTAAGCGGGACAGCGCTATACACATACAGATCGCTATCTCGCTCGCGACTCCGGCGCCGCATTCGGAAACCGCACCAGTGTGACGGCCGCCTTAGTATTGTTGTAGAGAAGTCACTAATGCATTCTTATAAATTGGACACAACGGTAGTTTACTCTTATTTGTCTTAGTCCATTCGTTGAAATTAGCAATAAACTTGGCTGTTATAGTAATATGGAAGCGCACAAAACATTGTTACGTATTAAGTACTGTGTTACTAATTGTAATAGTGAAATTGCTTTTAATAAATTGGCAGTGTTTGTATTTAAATAGTTGCGTGGAAACGACACGTAGCGCGTCGATTTTATGTAAAACTTCCATGCAAGAGGTGGGCTATTGTATTGTATATAGAGCCTCTTACATACATATACCATTACGGTCCAATATGGAGCGTGTTGGAATGAGAAGTTGCTGCTTACGGTCTGAACTCGACTTTTAACAATCTCGTAGCCTAAAAATTCAAATGATATCACTGCAATGAAGATTTCCAAGAGATAACGTAATGGGGCTTTCTTAACATGCTGAGTAGGTACCTAATGAACAAAATGTTAGGGGCATATTTTCTCAGCCATACGTTTTTTAATGTTGCATTGTTTTGTTCGCGGACATAGTTTATGATCTTTCTCGCAAGACGCAACGGCTATCTAAAGATATCAGTTTTCATATTATACAGTCGCCATCAAATATATCGGAGCGGCCAAGGTACTCAAAAATATCTGAACATGCACTTTATCACCTTGACGCTGAAGCTATGTTCAGATATTTGTGACCACCTTGGCCGCTCCGATGTATCTGATGGCGACTGTACATAAGTATATCTGCTACTTGTCGTTTCCATTGGCATGCTATGTTTTAATTTTTCACAACTGAGACTCTGACCCTTTTTAGCTCTTGTTATATCTGGTAAAAGTAATTGAATTGAATTAAAATTGAACATGTTCGGTTAAAAGTAGGTACCTATACCTAGCCATTCATATAAGTGGATCTTTTAATAGAATTATTTTTCTGTGTATTGAGATGAGACTATTGAGCGTCAAAACGTTATACTGAAAAGATTAGGTAAATGACTGAAATTTCATACTAACTGTAGAGTTATAATTGTTGTTCATTAGGTAATTAACCTTCACAAGGTGTGTAATCGTCCGAAGTGAATATTATCTACTGCCATAATACATTGGTACGTGTTTGACAACAAAATATTAAATAGAGGGCACTTGTCACGCACTAGGGAGTGTGTGATGGTCTGTAAGTCTATAGGATATCCTGATATTTCCATCTCTTACCGAGAAACTTTTATTAAAACCAATTAAATTAGACCTCTATGACCATAGCAACTGTACGTAGACAGATATCACTTTTATAATGGTTAATCTAATGCTCAGCGAATGAGATAGCATCCCTGGGATACGGAACAAATTATAACATGCGCCCTTCGAACTCTTCAAACAACATCACATGTGCTTATAGATTCTATAGGCGCTTATGACGTTTTGTTTTCTTGGTCGCATGACGAGGGCGCATGCGCGAATCTCGCCGCGCCCATCTCCCGCGCGCTTGTCAACAATGCCCGGCTCGTACTACCAAGCGTACGCAAACGTTTGGCTGACGAAAGCCAATATAAGTTATGACTTTGAGACTTGTAGTTTATATGTAATCGGAGATCAAACATATAGTGGTTTGTCCCTTGCGAATGTTCGCACGCTTGGTGTACGGAACGACAGCTATAGCTTTGGTTCAGTATCAGTGCAACCGCGGTAGCCGCCGCGCCGTCCCCTCCCGCTACGCACGGTCTATGTGATCTCATTTCCTATCTCATATCCAGACAGATTTATGTGAGTCTATTTATATATTGATGTATTTATTGTGTGCGTGCATGTTTTGTGGCCCGAAGTATTTTAGGAGCGCATCTATCCGTTACGATTTAATTTTCGGGAATAGAATTCCAATATGATTACAGAGCCCTTATTTACCCAATTATTTTTAATGAAATGTGCGGAATAGCAAAATCTTTCGCATTAGGATTAATCGGATATAATTTATTGAATGATTATCATAGTTGTATTTATAATATGCTAGTAGGAAACGCACTTCATCCCTTCTTTATAAAAGGGTAACAAAAACAAAGGAGGCGCTAGGGGTTGAAAACCGCCGCGGTGGTGGCACTACCCAAACATTGTAATTCACTTTATAACGAAACTTCCTAACTTGGCTATTAAGATATGCTTTTTAACCCTTACCTTAGGAATACTTTGATTGCGTGCATGTGTAATTATAACAGAGATAGGCTAATTGGGTATAATTAGGTATGAACAAGAACTTTTATAAACATATATTTTTATGTTTAAGGCTCAAAATGGTAAAATTCCATCGGGTACTGCGTAAATGTATTGTTGTATTATTTTCAAATTTTCCTCACGATAAATCGTTATCATTATCAGCTTTACGAAATCGTCATTAATCTTGCAATTTATTGATAAAGTTTAACGGTAGAGTACACTGTCACGGTGGATGCACCTCGGATAACATAACACTTTGTTAGCTAATTTATGTGCGCATCTATCATTTTACTATCCTATCATATCATATAAATAGGTCTACGTGATATATCTTTAGGTTAGGTAGGCTGCCATTTATTACCTTTATAGGGTTCCGTAGCCAAAATGGCAAAAACGGAACCCTTATAGGTAGTTTCGCCATGTCCGTCCGTCCGTCCGTCCGTCCGCGGTCTAACTCAGTGACTGTTAGCACTAGAAAGCTGAAATTTGGTTTGTATATGTGCATTAACCAAGCCGACAAAATGGTAGAATAAAAACTGGAAAAATATATTTTGTTAGGGTACCTCCCATACACGTCAAGTGGGGGTGCGATTTTTTTTCGTTGCAACCCAGTTGTGTGGGATATCGTTGGATAGGTCTTTTAAAAAGAATTGGGGTCTTTTAAAACAATTTTTGGATAAAACTAATATTTTCGTTAATAATACCTCCGAAAGCTTAAAACAGGGCGTCCCCCCCCCCCCCCATCTAACTTTTGAATCGTGGGTCCAAAAATTTTTGAAAAAAAATCATGAAAGTGAAGCCTAATAAGTACCTTCAATGAAAACTATATTGAATTAAATCGGTTGAGCCGTTTTTGAGTTATCACTCGAAAACCCGTAGTGAAAGGACGTAAGTTAAAATGACCTAAGCGCCACCAAATTTCCCGTATGAAATGACCTTTTGAATTAATGACTTGTAACATGCCGGCAACTACGGAACCCTACACTGAGCATGACCCGACATGCTCTTGGCCGGTTTTAATTACGTAGAGTCGGTTTCTTGTTGGGTCCCCATGCATGCATTGAGTTGAGGTAGACATCAGGGTGGTCCTTAGGTATTTACCTACATCACATCACTGCCCTCCTAACGAAAAGTGCAATAACTAGGGTCAAGCTACTTTCGAGAAAAACGCGGTAAAAGATTATAAATTTGTTTAGTTGATATCTCCAATATTACACATCCTATTGACTTGAAACTTTGACCAAAAAATAGATAATATTATTGAGTTTATTTGTACGTACCTAATAATCATTTATTTACTTATTAATACTATAAAAAATTAGCAAACGCACTTATGCTTAGGATGGTCCAATACAGACATGATATAATTACAAGTCATAACTGCAATAAGTAGTCTACTTATTGCACTCATCGTAAGTAATTCAAGATATTACAATTATTTTAAGCAATTATAGTATGATGCTGTACTGCATGCTTGAATCTTAAGTACAATAAGTAGTTTACTTATTGCAGTTTTAATTAGTAAGACAAAGTGTTTAATTTTTTTTTCTATTATGATTGTTGCAAAAGTGTTTTTTTATGAAATAAGATTCCAATAAAAAAGTAATAAAAAAAATTAAACATTTAGTTTTAGAGTACTTTTGGTAAATAATACTAGTTTTTCATAACTGATTATTGCAATCATAATTATTCGGTAAAAAATTCTAACAAAAATAGGCTTTAATATCACATTATTAATCTAATGTTTACTAACTTAATACATTGCTCGGAGCCATAATATCTATTATATATCACATTTTAATTAAGAAATGTTTTATAGTATTTTATGCAATAGTTGTATAAGAGGGTTCAAAAAAGGTGAGTGGCGTGTGTAACAATTTGAGGCGAAGCCGAAAATTGTTAATAAAGACGCCATGAGCCTTTTTTGACCTACTTATACAACGTTGCATACATTACTTTTTCTACGACTAGTAATTAAATAAAGCACAAGATTAAACGCAGTTTGCTTTAAGAAATAGCGAGAAGTTGAAAAGTAGTGGCAAATGACAGTTGAGAGAACGTAATCATAGACACGGTAATATTTTTTTTTTAATGTCATCAACTTACTTGCTTTAAACGGCTATAAGACATTGCAACCTGCAGGGCCCAATCTGTTGTGTACCCTGCCTCTCCCTGCCCTCCTTCAGCTCCCTACGGGCCCTACATTTCATTACACCTACCAACCTGACAGATTGGGCCCTGCAGGTTGCAATGTCTAATACCGCTTTTTTTCCTTATGTTGGCAGCAAGTATTTTAGTTTTGTTATCTGTTGGGTTCACAGGGCACCACTGTTAGCAGTTGCTTTTTATCACATAATAACCCTAGGGTCTTTATGAAGAATAGACTAGATAGACTTTTTTGAAATGTCATAAGACATGCTTTTATATTCGTTGGCGGGACTATATAATTGACAGATAAAAGTACCGGAGTAGAAAAAGAAAGTACTTAGTCTCTGAAATCACATTTATAATCTATTATTATACAGGGTTTTTCTAAATTATTAACTTATGTACTCGAAATAACTAGTAAATAAAAGGTTTCTTCTAAACATTACATACCGTATTATTTATAATTGTGTCTCATCTCGACATTGAGCTCTTACGTGAAAACGAAACTGTAAGTTAATTTTGTAACTACGAGTATTACTACGGCAGATCGCAACACATATCATACCAAACTTTATACCAAAGAGACTTTAAAATAATATCATCAAACAAAAGTCGCGTAACTCGGATTTTAAGATCCTATTGCAAAATACATTATACACGGTGTAACATGACGAAACAGAAAGATTTGAACCACGCATTTCTGAGGTCAATAGAAGAAAAAAACATTATATGACTATAAGTCAAAAACGCCAAAAAAAATTTTTTTTGTTTTTCTTTTTCGTTTTTTGAATGCTTTTGTACATAATAAGTAAATCTCATTGATAAAATTATCGGTTAAAATGAATTTCTAAATTTTTTTACAAGAAATAGTTTATACAAAATATTTATTGTCACTTTGGATTGGATTATGATTTTTATAACTTTGTAAATTTCGCCGTAATGCAATATATCTTATTGAAATTTAACCCTTTCTCAGATCGCATAAAACTGGGAAAAGAAGTGTTGTAACCAATATAGAGAAGTTTACTATGTGACACAATTACATACATAGGGCAGATGCCCCGGTTGTGGCCACTGTGCCGGTTTTGGCCATTTTCAAATGTATTAAGGGATAGACAAATGTATAAGTCTAAGGTTTATGGTTAATATAAGAGTAAAATATAGCAGTACAGATGGCACTGTCATCTGTCACGTATAAGTTGTCATTCAGCTGTCAGGGGCCATGGAAAAAAGTGGCCAAAACTGGCTCCTGGACCCCTTTCTCACATTTCATTACAGAAAAAAAATAGATCTAATGTCAGAATCTTAACAGAGGATTTCCATATAAAAATGGTAATATATTTTCACTGACTTAGTACAAAAAGAGTGTCATAATTCCTTATTGGCACAAAATGATGGACGTCTCAACAGACAAACTCTCCTTAAAGTTGCCAAAACCGGGGCATCTGCCCTATTGAACATAAATTTTTTTATTCAATTAATAATTAAATAAATAAATAAATTAAGAATTAACTTTATTCCAAATAAACACACATGTGTCGTCACACCAAAATCGTCGTGAAACACATGGGATCGACCGGCTCGTTGGCACCGCCGCCTGCGACTGATGGGTGCTCGTGGAACAAAATGGCAACTTATCCGTACCCCTCGCCCCACAGTGAACAATGAACATTTTACTACTCATAAATGCGATAACTTGACATCATATTGCACCTTGATTGGTAAAACTATACTGTCTTTGCCCCATCGTCCTAAACATAAATGCAGTAACTTAGTTGTATTGCCTTGTTATTAAGTAAACTTATCATTAAAATTTCGACAATCCTAAACATAAGTGTAACAACTTCACTTATTGCGTTTATGATTAGTTATTGGACTAACTTTGTTATTACAATTTTACTAAGCATAAGAGCGATAACTACAGTTATGTCGTTCTTCATAAGTAAATCACTAGTCATTGCCTCAGATATTGCAGTTTTGAATAATAAAAAATATGTTTACGTTACAGATACCTTAAAACTGTCTAAGAAGAAAATATAGAACTCGTTATTCTGAACGCGAATATGTATATAACTCAATTTGACCCAAAACTCGAGTTGTTGCACTTTTCGTTAGGAGGGCAGTATGTGTAAAAACCTATTAATAAAATATATTCACTTTGAGTTTAATCTACAAATTAACTGGGTAGTAGGTAGGCAATTAATTTTTTGATGAATAAAAACGTGTCGAATAACTTAACACTTGCATTGTCGTGAGTTCCGGTGTTTTTATTCTAGACCGAGAAATTGTAATCGGTTAACATAAAACGTTTTAAGGTAAAGTTTACAGTAGGTTGTAACATTTGATGTAGTTAAGAACCAAATCACGACTGCTCAATTGAAATATAATCTCAAGTTTTTCATTACAATATTATTTCTTATAGATACTTAAAAGGAATCTCAACGCAAATGTAATACTTTAGTGGTGTCAAGCTGCCTAGATAAATAATAGGCACTTAAAAATGGACATAAAGGAGAGTCTTAATTAATAAATAGGTTTAACGTCTTTTCCAGTCCCAGCCCTTAGTAAATATAAATTAAGTAGGTAATATGTAGGGGAAGATGGGGAGGCTTCGTACACTTTTTTTTCGGAGCCTTGTAAAACAAAATGTAACAGATATTTTGCAATGAAACGAATGCTATGTTATTGTCCATTTATCTGCCTATAATAATAGCGCATTTCTGACTTGATATAAAGCAACTTGGCCAAGCTATAACGATTTTTCCAAAAAATGGGAACTGTACGAATTCACCCCACCACGCGGGGTAGCTCCGTACACTATTCGTTTCTCCCCGGGATTCATGATTTTACCAGCTATTTCGCCAGTTTCAATCACTTTTTAAACATATCTTACTGACCTGTTTTTGCAATTATGTTATTCTTGATTTTAACTTACATGGGATGGGGTGCATTCATACAGTATGAAATTACATACATTTTTAGTGTACGAAGGTACCCCAATCCAACGGACCAGAAAAAAATCAAAATAAAAAAAATATCGTTAATATAATCCCAAAACTATTGTTTAAATAACAATATTTAGCATATATTTACAAACAATACTAAAGCATTTTTTCTAAGTCCATCCAAACTTTTTGGAAACAAACACATTCAAAGGAGAACTCAAAATTACTTGCGAGTGGCGAAAACACATATCAGCTCTTTCTCGCGAAATCTTGTACCGCACTGCCATTACTTTTGGAAGGTAGCCTATGCATGTAAGTAGCCGTGTTGCATACAAATATGAACGCTTCAGCGTGTTGGATAGCCGAGATATGACCACTGTACGAAGGCTCCCAGTGTACGAATCTACCCTGTCTTCCCCTAAGTACCTACCATTGAAATTGGCTGTTTTTGTTGAAGATAAAACGAACAAAATAAATATATAAATAATTAAATAAAGTTAAAATTCAAACAGAAGAACAATTCCATAACCTTGGTAATCCGCGTGTAGGGAGCCGGTGCTATGATGTCATTCCGTACGTGTTTCTGATTCAATACTCGTGACGTAAACTGCACTCAGTCCACCTTTAGATCCATCTTCATGAATTTCATGATCTATTGCCCCTAATTTACCTATTGGACAAGTTATTGTCGAGGTTAGTGTATTGCTTTTATTTCAAATGCATCCTATTTTGTATAGGTATAGGTTTCTATCTACTTATACCCGACCCGATAAATACCTAGAATTTTACCGGCAATTATGTAAAAATAATTCATTGAGGTAGTAGTACAGTCGACGTCAAACACTTTTGCACTTTAAAGGAAGTACACCCTACTTCCTCCATCATAATCATAATATCGTTTGTAAAATGTAAAAGTGTAAACATATCTTTGACGTCGACTGCACAATAAAAATGTAAATGAATAGGTCAACTATATAGCTGTTGTTGTAATTAACGGAAAACGAAACATTTAAATTAGGCACAGCCAAGGACTTTAATTGTTAAGGTTTCTTTTACAGTCTCTATGTAATGAAAAGTGAACCCTAAATGGCTCAACCCAACAAAGAAAGTCCGTGACCGTTACTTACCCAAAGTAGTTTCAAATGATATACGTTTAAATCGCACATGGGTTTCAAACGGTTGGATTATCTTGCAGCGGCAACGATAGAGAAAGTATCGTAGAGCATCAAAGCCGTAAAGCTACCTATAATCTCCGATATAGAAACTTGCAAGGCCGTTTACATTCTGTCTGCTTTTTCGCACGATATTTTCACTTTCCAGATTTCCCTCCATTTGTAGCGGCAAAGTGCTCTAACCAGATGGTATTAGCTACATTTTAGTGAAAACATTCATAAAACGGTCTATACTATAAATATACGAGTAGGTGCCGCTTATAGAAAATGTGGCGGCTTTACACACCACTGTATTTAGTACCTGAATAGAAATATCTGTACGTAAAGTCGAGCTAACTTCAATTAGTTATGATAACTTTACAACTCTTTAAGTAAATAGATACTTAGGTAGGTAGGTATATTGTTTTGAATCTTTGTTTAAATAAACTGTTTATTGAGAACAAATTGAGATTGGATTTTAATTGAGGTGTCGTGATTTACCTACCGCTCACATCATCCAACTAGGTCGGTACCTATCTTTAGGTATGTAAAATGTAACTAGGTACCTAGGTATACATCTTTTGTAGACAATAATAACAAACGAGTTCTTAACAAAACGAGTATAGGAGTATAGTAAACGGGTATAGATTAGTATTAACTTAATTAAGTAGGTAGGTGTATTAGTTAAAACTTAGATAATTTTAACTCACGTGATTACATTTTCCATTAAAATTTCTTTAGAGCTAACTTTTTGTACTTTATAAGGAACGTTTTGTAGGTAGGTACATAGCTAATAGCGATGTGGTCATAAGCATCACATATGTGTCGTTGTATTTCTCATTAGACTAACTCAAGACTAAGCATACAAAATGATTGAATTTGCAATGCTACTCACGTTGAAGGTGACTATACTAGTTACTGTCCGTTAGTGTTATGTTTATGTATGATATAATACAATAGTAAGTAAGTGCTTTGGTGTAATACTGTTAACTTATGTGTAAATAAAAAAATATAATAATAATACCTAATGTAAGTAATTAATTATTAGGCAAAGTCATTAATTAATGCTGACGGGGCTCAATTAATTCATATTTTTTGTTTGTGGGATGATGAAAAACTGCGATAAAATCTTCCTGGCAGTAAGTTCGTGTGGCTATAATACCTTCCTACATTACCTACACTTTGCGACAAGTAAATAAATAAACATACAGTCAGGAGCCGAAATAGATAAGCGGGTGAGGTGTTCAAAATGACCTACACACGCTCTTATTCTCTTGACAATAAAGTCGTGTCCAGCTCATTTTGAACACCCCAGCCGTTTAAGCTACTTCTGCTGCTGACTGTAGCTATGCTCAATTATCAATTTAGGTAGAGCTACCTTACTTAATAAGTATACACATACGATTAAGTTTAAAATAATGTGATTTTCGCTCGTGACTTGGTAATTTTTCACCAATTATTTACTTTATGTATCTATTGAAATTTGACGGTTCCAGCGTACATTTATCCTCGTACATACAATAAACAATCACTATGTTTTTAACCTTGAACGACTTGAGCGATAAGTCATTCATTACGAATATACTTTGCCTGGTTCAGATTAGAGAGTATTCATTGCAGTCGCAAATTTAAAGAAAAAGGGCGGGTATTTGGGCACCCCTGGATGTCCCTTTACTGGGCCTATTTTGGCACCATGAGTCATGGTCGGAAAATAGCGTATCGCAAGGGGGTGACGTCACTGTCGAGTGGGTCACGCACGAAATAATGTAATATTTTTAATAGATATACGTGCGAGTGTTAGGCGAACTTAACCAGAATTACGTAATACTTAGTTCAAATAAGCTAATTATAGGGCCTAGCTGGATGGATAGAGTTGATTATATTATAGTAGGTATGTGTGTATATGTAAGTATAGTATATTGTATACTACTTATACGTATTAAGTATTGATTCTCTTGGCTAAGAGGTTTGGTAGAAATTGACGGAATTTTAATAAAATAGAATCTATTTAATAAGTTACTTAATGGAATCCATTTTGTTATTTCCAGTAGCTCTTACTAATAATAAGCTCCTTTATTATGGACACGGTCAAATAAAATAATAACCCCAGCCGCCACCCTTATTACCCAGGCAATAAATAAATAAATATAATGGGCCGATCTTACACAAATCAACCTAGTCCCACAGTAAGCAATAGAAATAGATATTAATTAATTGATTGGATATTGATATCGTCGGTTGAAAATACATTAGCACATTACCTACAACCCCACAGTATACCTATCCCTAAATTATCAATATTAGGTATCGACTTCTTTTCTGGCGGACATTCTGCTACCTAGCTGAAACGCAGTGCAGCATTCATTTAGGTAAACTGCAACATGTGAGTTGAATCAAATCAAAACGACAACCTCAATACTATAACTATATGCACTGCATTTCAATGATCGTAGTTTCAGTGTTTACAAAGGCTTTGCAATTAATAATTCGTCGGGCACGTGGGAAAAAGTACAGTCTAACTATTCTTCGAGCAGTTGTATCAAATGTTAGCGACGAATCTGATACTCGTAATAACCATGTGAAATCGGAGATCACATTGTTCTGGTTCGTATGAGGCGATGTGCTAGGCGAACCATGTGGCACAGCCCAGCGCGACCCGCCCGAGAGCGATGGCCGGAATTGCATAAATATGGGCCAAGCCGAAGTAGGTCGGAGAAGGTGCCACTAATCAACCATCGTCACGCAAACTATACTACGTAGTACTTACTTACAGCATTTAAATACGGAACGAGCGTTCTTGGGTGCTAAGTGTTGTTGTATATAGACAGAACTGCTTAAAAACCTCATTTAGCTGATTCACATGGTTGACCTTCCTTCATGTTAGAATAGGGTACGCATTGCGACATTTCTTTGAAAAGTTATGAACAAAGAAGTTTATAAACGTCTGAAGCCTTGGCGGTGCTATAGGTAAACAGCCTTCGCATTTAACAAAACAAATATTTTGCGAAGTCCATTCAATAAGTTTGCTTACAGGAGACATATAACTGCCTACTACGGCTACGGCTACAAATGGAAAAAGAAATTTCGAATAGCCGCCTAATTTGTGCATCGCCTACGCTAAGTAACAAAACAGTAATAAAGACTCCCCCAACTCGGGTAACATATAGGATATCTGAATGCTGATTAGGAAGTAAGCAGTACTTTAGCAGAGATTTGTTATCAGTGCGTTAAATAGAGCATACATAAAAACTCCTGAAACCAAGATGGTAAACTCGACATGACTCATAATATATTTGCTCAGTTGAAGTATAATACAATATGAGGTCCTTATAATAGGTAGAACAAACATTGTGAAGCAGTTTCATACATTAATGCACGCAGGTAGCACATATAGAGGGACCATACCACCTTGATCTCTAAGGTCAGATCATTTAGTCTAGATTTTATAAGTATTAATGGGTAGCACCCACAATCCTGTGGAGGTGTAATAGCATATTGTTACTGCCCCCGCGTGCTTGTAAAGTCAATTTTAAATTACAAGTTTGTTTTGTAATGACACCAAATAGGTATAAGAGCTGATTTCAGTTTTCCTGTTTTAAAAATAAAGTGCTCATAATATTTTTGGTCTGTAAACTATTTTCAACTAACTGTGAGTTCATTACTTTCAAGTATAAGTAGTTCTTATATCTAATAGTATTTTATTTATAACAATATCAATCTTTTATAGGTAGGTAGTGCAACTGAAAATTAGGTCAGCAGTCGGCATCGGCGGTCGCAATACGATTTCCGCGAGGCGCTATTTTCTATCGAGTACCAGTCGCCATCGGAGCGGCCACGGAACTCAAAAATATCTGAACATGCACTTTATCGCCTTGACAATAGAGGCGTTGTTCAAATATTTGTGACCACCTTGGCCGCTCCGATATATCTGATGACGACTGTACAAATAAACTTTTTTCTTTTATCTGGTTTGCGATATTCGATTCCATGCGTATTTTTATGTTTCACACACTTATGTTATAAAGATGTGTGCGCTTTTTGGTTTTAGATTAGGTAGGTATACGAGCAGCAGAAGTTGCAGGGAAGTTTTTTTTTATAAAAATACACATAAAGATATTTAATATTTAGGGTAGGGGGTGTAGGGGCTGGGTACGAAAGTAACACTTACTTTGATCGCAAAGAGGTCAATCATGATAGATCCCAACAATGATAATAAAACGTTACAAATGGAAGAATAGTATTTTGGGTAAACAACATGAATTGTTACAACCGTCCCTATAGTATATATCGGCTGTCGGCTAATACCGTGGCGTGGTCGGTTGTAACAGTGTCAGGGAAGTAAGTAAAGAAGTCAGTTTAAACGCAGGTATTATTTAGAGCATTTGATTCAATCTGCATAGGTAAGCGGCTTCCTGTAGGTTACACAAACTCTACAGGTACCTAGTAGGGACCTACTTACCTTTAGAGTTGTAGTTACTACCTACACCCTACCTGTATATTTTAAATCTAGGTTAGCGCTTTGTGCATGATCGCAGTTGATGTCGTTATAGCTGCACCTTTCCGTGCATGCAAACGAATAGGTAGTGTGAAATACGGGAATTTTAACTAACGTGAGCATTATCAACAACTTTGCAAAACATTTCGTTCGCAAGGTCGGTGATGTAATTGCCGCTTTTAGCGGTCTGTTGTGATCCGCGACTCTCGTTCCTATTCCGATGGGTAGATAGAAGCAAAACCGTTCGCATTTGGCTATTTCGAATGACATCACTCCCCGACCCGAGTTTTTAATACATTATTACCTTGACGTTGGTAATGGTTGGTATGTTTTTGTAATACAATATCCTTGCACTTTAAATTGGTAAACATAACGCTTCCTATCGTGTCTGTGACGATAACGGATATCTTATCAATCTCTTTTTAAAGTTACCAAAATGAAATCAAAACAATTGAAAGCGGGTTATGTTTTTGAAGATCATCGCGAGAGCAAGACTTAGGTAGAGTTGTGCCTTTCTCAAGAATGGTTCCCGTTTTGTATGGGAAACATTTTCACTCAAGAGTATTTCCCATAGTAAACGGACATCGTTCTCGAGAAGACACATCTCTATCCGAGGTATCTATACGTAGAATTTTCATTTAGGTTGCTCGTTGTAAATACATATGTTGGGTAGGCATCGTTGAAATAATTATTGTTGTTAGATTTCATATAATAAGATTTTGTTATGGAAACTTTAGAACGGTAACGAGAATATCCATTAACGATTACTATTTGAATTTTGTTACTTAATAGCTACTTCAATAGCGCATTTTTCTACGTTACCAAAGTATAAAGATGTATTTATTTATGTAGTTATCTTTTAAATGAATTTGAGTGACTGACATTATTTTAGACCAATTAGAGTTGTGTACTTTTATGATACATCCATAAAGAGTTACCTGTAGTATGTAGGTACCTAACTTACCTAAATAAATACTAAGTATACAATCTGTGAAAGGTAAGACCCAGCCCAAATCCTATAATGTATGCCCGGTGACCAAATTTGTAGGAAATCTAGGTATTTGATCGTCAAGATTCATTTTCTACTAAACACTGTGTATAGACTGTGTGGTAGGAAACACTTCAGTTTGGATGCGAGGAAGGACAGTAAAATTCATTCTATAAAACAAAACCAAGTATTCGTATCGGTATAGGATTCTAGTTCAGTTTCTTGAGAGGTAACTTCAATAGGCAAATATAATCGTCATTTAGGATATCGAGGTTAAAAGTCAGAATGGCATGATTGCCATTACGGTCTGCGATGAAAATTCAGTTTAAAATGATTAGTCGTAATTTTCACCGCAGACCGTAAAAGGAAAAATTCAAATACGAAAATTAAAACGCCCTCGGGCAGAAATTAATCACTTTCGGACCGCTCTATAACTTTACAGCATGACAACTTAGTTACCTTTTACGCTTTCAGCCAGCATGTCAGAAGCGACGCCCCAGGACTCCGTGGAGCAAGTGACGCAGGAGGTGAAGGCCGTCAAGCTTGAGAATGGCGCCGCGCCGGGCGCGACCAACGGAACCAAGTCCGAAGACAATGCCGTCTCCTTTAAGGTACGTTTGTGTATTGTATCTGCGGGACAATACATACTTTAACTCTATTGAGATATATAAATCATAGGCAGATATGGGTCATATTATGCAGATATTTACGAGTAGTATCTACCTATGAGTTCTTCATTCATAGAGAAGCGAATAGCCTGGGCCTCTAATGGGACGTACAATTTTCAATCCAAATTTCGCGGGTTCCCTGGTTCTAAATATCATGAGGAAACTGGGCCTAATCCTATTAAGGCCTGTATTCCCCTCTGGGTTGGAAGGTCAGATCTGATGGCAGCTAGTAACTTTCGTAAAAACTAGTGCTTGTCCCAATTCATGGGATTAGGTTGCCGAGCGGACCTCAACGTCGATGAAACGCCGTGGTGAAAAGCCGAGATCGACGAACGCTAGGATGATGTCGGTACATGGGATGGATTTTCCAAATGGGTACTCTTATGATGCTACATACCAGTGGCGGCACGTCCATAGAACACGATTCCCGTCGGCTTGCCAAAGTTTCAGGTGCCTGAGCAGTTTTCCTACAGCTCATGAAGAAATTTTAAGCCAAATTCAGCACCGGCTTGCCTAAGACATTTTTTGACTCACCGCCACTGCTACATATACCTACCTACTTCATACAGTTGATTGAAGAGATTAATGTGCACTGATCGGCGAAAAGGATTCCACACGGGGTAAATGACGTCAATCATTATGCTAAAGTATGGATATGCCGCGGCATTTCCGAGATAGAAAAATAAAATTACAGTAATTTTCAGAAACATTTGTAATTAAGTATTTTAATGAAATTATTTATTTCGCATATTATTATTTTTTTGGTATCTATACAATTAAAATAACAAACCATTATTTTACTGGTCAACGAGCGAGTTCTTAGTTCGGGGCGGACTACTAGTTATTACAAGTCGTAACCGACACTGATTCACTGTATTAAACATAACACAAACACGTATATTTTCGAGCAGTCACATCCATATAACTATGTCTAGTTGAATTCCCGCGGTGTGGCCACCTTTTCGCCGATCACTGTTAATGTGTTAAAATAGAGGGGCGTTCACTTGCCGAAATTAGATAAAAATTAATTATACAAATAAATAGATATATAAATGAGTATGGCGATATTTTTGCCAAAATGTTTTTTTTTCTGATAAAAGAAATAAATAATTAGTGACACAAATATATAATATCAAATGACGAAAACATAGTATTACCCAAGTACATAAAATTCTTACCATTTCAGGATGCCTTCAAAGCTTTCTCAAAATTCGGCGACCCCAAGTCCGACGGGAAGCAGATCACGCTGTCCCAGAGCGACAAATGGATGAAGCAAGCCAAGGTCATAGACGGCAAGAAGATCACCACCACCGACACCGCCATACACTTCAAGAAGCTCAAGAGCATGAAGCTGGGTGAGGCGGACTACCTGAAGTTCCTTGATGACCTGGCTAAGAGCAAGAAGGTAGAGTTGGAGGAGATCAAGAAAAAGTTGACGACTTGTGGACAGCCAGGGTTGACTTCGCATGTAAGTGTTTGCTATTTCCCACATAGCATAGGCATCTATCATGTTCATGACTTTATACGCTTTGTATAATCGATATACCTACTACTTACCTACATGATACACTCTCCTGATCAGGTGAATTCAGGTGTTTTCGTTTTCTGTGGGGAAGCCAAAATAATTTTAAGATTTCGATGTTGGTCCCATACTAAAAGTTGTTCAGTATCAATAACTGAATTATAAAAATTGGTTCCTTATCACCGATTATGTATAATGTAGTACCTATACATTTTATATCCGAACAAAATTAAACCTTTTGACGAACATAATCGGCCAACAACTGTTACAGCCGACAGTATCGCTAATGCAATAGGAACTTACGCGGGAGTATGTAAAGTTCAATTTCGCTTAAATAATCGCGATTGCCTGGCGTCACGGGCACGGCATATTCCCTTCGTCTGGTTTTCAAAAGGTTAAATTATATGGTAACATTGGCGGGGCGTCATGAGAAATAACATTACATCAGCCAGCCACCACGCAAAAGTAGCACAGAGAATTAGGCCGGCCCAAACGGGTGGCACTCAAACGAGTCAAACCATTGCTTACACTCTAAGTAGCGTATTCAATAATACACCATATTCGCACGCAAATAAGGTCGTTATCGATAAATAAAACGTATCTAAAATATTCCGGACTCTTTGTTTAGGTACATATTCAACTAATTTCTACTCTCTAACTTTGTTGTAGTTGTTCATAACTAAATTTCCGAGCAGTAGCGTTCAAAAAATACTAACATTTAATTCTTATCTATCTTACAGGTCACAAAATCCCCCGCAGCCGCAGCAGCCGTAGACCGCCTCACAGACACCACCAAGTACACGGGCTCACACAAGCAGCGGTTCGACGAGACCGGGAAGGGCAAGGGCATCGCCGGCCGCAAGGACATGGTGGACGGATCCGGCTACGTCAGCGGGTACCAGCATAAGGACACCTACGACAAGTCGCATTAGTTCTAAAGTGGTTCTAAACGAGTAGCAGGGCCTCAAGTCAGATTTTAGCAGCGCCATTCTCATACAGAAAAATGTAAGCCTGCAAGCAATAATCAACTTTAAATACTTATGCCGAGTAGCTAAATTGATTTACACACTGTGCGGTCCTGGGTCATACTGAGATTTAGGTTCGCGTCTTTCCTGTAGACGTAAGACCCCGTTTCCGCTTATCGGATGTCGGGCCCGGATTTTAATCGGATGTTACAGTGGCAGAACATTTTATATGAAGCTTTTCCCGCTTGCACGACACAATTTAGTATGAGGCGCCGATATCCGATTAAAATCCGGGCCCGACATCCGACTAGTAGGAACGGGGTCTAATAGTATTCTAGTTTAAAGCATAATTTATTTTGGTTGGACTTGTTAATTATAATCATTAATCAGCATTAATGGATGTTTTATCATAGCACTTTAATATATGCAATGGTTATAAGAAGGGTCACATGAGCAGTTAACTATTGTCCACAGGAAATACGATTTGACCGACAGAAAGCGAATGATATCAGGATATCCAAAGTTTACAAACATGTTTTTTCAATAGTGGTGGGATCTCGATGACTGGGCAAAGGGGCAGCCAGGCCTTTTAGCACTAATATCAACTACCATATCGCATTCCGGGGCTTGAAAATTAAAAGGCCCTGCAACTACAATATTGTAACTTAAATTTGATAAAGATTCTAACAATAATATCTCCACATAACACTATGTTGTATATTTCCGATAAGTTTTACTATTAACACATTCATCGATGGCGCTTTGTGTGTAGACGTGTAGCGACGACATTCCTTTCAAATCTGTCTAGATTTATAAATATTTAAAGAGAATACAATTCTTAAGAATACTTTTGTATGTGACCAGTTGTTATGTTCTTTAATGTATGATTTAAATGTAACTTTTGATGTCTAGTCGTAAGTAGAGTTTAGATTCAATCTACGTAAAAGTTCATAATCATAAGTTTTATTGTTTTTTATTTCATTTACTACTACATCTATGGTGGTAAGAATATTAAAGAGGAGCAGTTGTTTCATAAATGTATATTAGAATCGTATCCGGACCCTTAATATTTATCTGGGCCTAACTCAAACCAATCTTAACTTCATGGTAGCTCAAATGTTTTGTTTTATTCAAGGACAATCATGGATATGTTAACGATTTTTGTATTACTTATATCTATGTTATATTTTATATTGTAATCGAATCTATCTGCATAAGCTGAATTTAAAAATATAAATGTTAAAAATCAGGAAATTAGGCGAATCAGTGTAATTTTAGTAACGGTTTTATAAAATCAGCTTTGTACCGATTTTTTGTTGTATGTATGTATATTTTTTTATCTAATTGTTCTTTAAAATATACATAATAATATATTTAAATACAAATTATTTAATTTACAACTTTTGTTTTCTTCCAACTCCGTTTAAAAAAAATCCCAAATGATTTCCATCAATACCATTTATTTGGCTTATATCTACAAATACATGTATAGCCCTAGCGTTTAATGAAAATATTAATCATTCTATTATATGTATTTCAAGTTCAGTAACCGATTTAACACAAAAAGTGCACAAGTGCATTCTATTTTCATCACAAAAACAAGACGATGATATGGGAACTCGGTAGCGGAGTATTATCATTGTCACTTAAATAAAAGTGAAATTGCCTCTATAGTACAAGGAGAAATTACCAAGTGATTAACCTCCCGATTATAATAACACCAGTAACAAGTAGTAATTGTTGAGTATTATTCGAGTATCCTTGCAAACATAATCGGCACCTAGGTTTCGGGTAGCGAAATAAAGCTGTTAGTTACGAATTGACCTCAAACCGCGGAGAAGTTATATTGGAATGAAAGACTTCTACCACCACAAGACCAATGAAAGAAAATGCAGATAACTCGTTACCTCATCGAAATGTAAGCAATTTACGTTATTTTAATGACAGACCAAAGTGTAATCATAACTTATTATGGCAAATCGTTTACTGAACTAATTTTTATATATGTTCCTACAAATAATTTTAAATGTTTGAGTACAAGTAACAAATAATAACTATGCAGCTTCAAATATATTGTACAGGTACAGAATGTTAAATATTGACGTTGTACCTCAACTAATTATTAGTTAAACTTCATAAGTAATTATAAAAACAGCTAGCCCTTTCTATATTAGTACTCATATATTGAGTAGGCAGTGGCGGTGGGTCAAAATCTTTCTTAGGCAAGCCGGAGCCTAATTTGATATAAAATTTCTTCATGAGCTGTAGAAAAACTGCAGAGATGGCTGAAAATTTGACAAGCCGACGAGAATCGTGTTCTATAGACGCGCCGCCACTGGTAGGTTACCAAAAGTATCATGAATTAGAATTATCACTAGTTGTTATTCTCTGATTTACTATGGCAAACAGCACAGGGAAATATGTTGCTAATATTGCTTAAAGTGATTAATTTTTTGCGCATACTTATTTGTCAACAGTAACAGAGACAACCTTATGGCGTCTTTCACACTGCTGCGGTTTCCGCATGCGGTGCCGGTGCGCGAGCGAGATAGCTTTGATTAGCATGCGCTTGCCGCGCCAGTGTGTTAATCGCCTAAATCATAGCCCTAACGTTTCAAACTAACAGTAGTTACCGATTAAAAACATTATCACCTTTGCCTCTGTCACCGAATATTGAGAAACATTTCTGAAGTAACAAGACACAGGTGATATGGATAGGTTAAAGCATGCTGTGGCTTATATAATAACGCTACAAGTGACAATTTATAAGTGGTCACCAAGGGTTACTTAATTAAATAGGCCACGTGTGTTCAAAATGATTTTGCAACGCTCTTGATTTCTGTACAATTAAAAGTCGAACTCATTTTGAATACTTCGCCCGCTAAAGATTACAAACCGGTACTATAACAATTGGCTATTATGCGCGACTGAAGCGAGACATCAGTTATTTTGACTAATTAGGACATAGTTAAATCGTACAAACATTTGGACCAATAAGTTTTGCAGCGTGCGCTCTCAGAGCGTTTTGCTCCCTACCATTAATTTTGCACATAGTTAAGAATATCCAACAAGCGTTCGTCTCATTTAAAGTATTTATCGAAAAGGTATCATACGGTCTAACTTGTCTCTCCATTATGAGCAGGTTCCGCCATCACATTGTTGTACAATATCAATTAAATTTGGTAAGTGAGGCGTCCCAATTGAACGACACTTTCAATGGTATCTTAAAAACAATTAACGATAACTAATTTGATAAACAAATTGACTTTACTTCACCCTATTGGCTCCGTAAAAATATGAATATTTATAACAAGAAGCATTTGTGCCATATTTTTCGCATAATTGGGTAGCGCGGCCCTCAACAAACTTCCTATCATTGCTGTATTGAAAATATAACGTATTCTACAGACCAAGCAAGTGGCGGTTGCTCAAAATTGTTCTAAGGCAAGCAAAAGCTTAATTTGTCTTAAAATGTCTTCATAAAACTGTAAGAAAACTGCTCAGGTGCCAGAAAATTAGGCAAGCCGGCGGGAAACGACTCCGATGATAGGGCCGCCACTGCTAGTCTGCTACAGACTAAGAAAAATAGTTCCAAATTTAGTTTGTGGAGAGACAAGCCCGCCAAAACAGGAGACGAGAATCCAGTGCTTTGAATGATGCTATGGACATAGCAGGTAATGTTATAAGTGAATCAATTACAGGCACCTTACAATACAATATTATAGTCTGACACATTAACAGGTTGTAAACAAAAACTTTCCTTGCTCATTGGCTTTAAAGCATAATGTGTTAGCCTGGTCACCTAAACTGCTAGGATTATAAGGAGCAAATTCACTAAAATGTAGGCGTGTTCAACCTTCTATAATTGGCTAGATTAGACTACAGTATAGGTATTTTATGCTTCCATATTCTTAACCAAGAAAAGGAAAGGTAATTGGGTTAACAACTGTCAAGTGTTTGGCCAGATGGCGCCAGCATACCTTGTACCTGTCACTATAGACGGAGAGCTGGCCACGTCAGATATGACACAATAATGAGAGCAACGAAACCCCTCTAGTTAGTTTGCTATACTATGCTTATTTTTAGATCCGGACATCTGGCAGCTGTAAAGTGGTGGAGGTAAAATAAAGCAAATAACTTGAAGAAAATAAATTCTAGAGTTCTGGTTTTGATCCAATATTATGAAAAATTATGTAATTAATTAGATTATATATTATCCAAAAGTTTCGATTGGCGGAAGTAGTGTCAAATGATGTATAATGTAATTTTTGGTTACTCGCCTACTGTTCTTGTTTGGGCAATAATACACAATGTTTTTTGTTCTAATGTTAAAATATAGGCCCTGTTCTCTATAAATGACACAACTTCAGCAGTTTTTACCTATTGCGGTATTACTTTTAGTAGTAGTAGTATAATACTTTATTGTACAACAAAGAAAAATACAACAGTAAGAAAACACAATATTTGTACAAAGGCGGACTTTTTTTCAACTTAAAAACTTTGTTGGTCTGTCACTCTGATCTCCACCCATTAAAAGCTGCCAGATGCCCGGATCTAGCAATAAGGATGGTTATGCAATCTAACTGGACTGATTACAAACCTCTCATTATTGTGTCACATCTGACGTGGCCAGCTCTTAGACCACTAGTATTGTTCTATGGGATTTGCCTTAAAGAGCATCCACATCCAGGTAAGAAAATTCCAAAAAAAACAAGCATTTGACATTTGTAGGACTGAAAGGTACAAGCTATGCTGGCGCCATCTGTAAAGACTTTCGACATGTCAACCTCATTTTAAAGTTAAGTGCTAATTATTGATGACTCCCGAGCACTATTCTAGTTACAAAAAAGTTCATAATGTCCCCATCGAAAATAAAAACAAGCTGATTCAGTCTATAAGTTACATATATACAAATGTTACACTCAAATATTTTATTTATAAAATTTTATTGCGAGATTATACACGTTACCTGTAATCTCGTCTTATGAAATGCACGTCGTGTTTTCGTGTTTTTAAACCGGTTTTTGAACCTTGTTCTTTTTTTTTATTTGAACTGTGATATATTTGAAAATACTTTAATACCAATTGTTATCAAGATTCTAAGTAGAAATAACTAACATAAATAATGGCATTTTTTTATGTCACAACACAATTTATCATCGAGCTAAAAAATAAACTGTGCAGGCACATATAAATAGATGCGACACTTCGATCAGCGCAATGATTATATAGTTTACATACTTACAGTTAGTTATATATGTAATTTATTTAGCTATGTATCAAAATCAAAATAAAATTACTATTCATTTACACAACAACCCCGCCTACAATTAAATTTTCGTCATCATCAAAATGTCAACCAATATTTCAAATAGGTAATCTCAATGTTTTATCAAAAGCCAATATAAATAACCTCAAGCGTTCGGTACAAATGGCATTTTCAGACGAATAATTTGAAGACCCGAAGTCCCAAAAGTAAATAAGAATGCTATATGGAATTAACAAACTCTTATAAAAGATTCCTAGTCATAGGTTATCACAAATTCATCACGCGCACAGAGTCCTACATGGGGCCCTCGATGGTGCTGACTTTCATGGCGAAGTAGTAGACGGCTCGACTGAAGAGCAGGAAGGCGAGGAGGAAGGCGCCCACGTAGGCGACGTAGACGCCGGTGCCGTGGCTCTTGGCGGCGGCCAGCGTGCCCAGCGTGACGCCCAGCGCGATGGCCAGCACCACCAGCGCCAGCACGGCGAAGATGCCCCCGCGCAGGCGCGCCATGCGCGGGCCCACCGACGACACCTTGCGGCAGTGCGGACACCGCACCGGCGCGTTCTTCAACAACTGGTACTGAAAGCGTAACACAACCTCGGATACTTTACTTGTCGCATTTGGCGCCCTTTTTTATGTTTTCATTCTTTAACTATTATAAAAACTTTAGGAATACCCCCGAAACGGCTTAACCGAATTCTATAAAATATGTCAAGAAAACCTACAGTAATAAGAACCGAATTTAAATAGGTTCAACCGTTTTAGCGCTACGGTTCCGGTGCCACAGACAAATACAAAGACAAGCTGAGCAAACCATCCATTTTAGTAATTTTCATTTTAGTAATTTGCACTGAAACTGAAAGCTATTATAATTTGTTAATATTATGTAATGACTATCGTGGCGTAACTGATGAGAGCGTCAGAGATTATATTTTATTGCTCTGAGTCACAGTGTGAAATAACAAATAACATAAATAGCCATAGTAGTAGTATATTCAATACAGAATCGAATGATCAATTACAGTCATTTGATATGATCTACTAAGAACATGGATACATCGAATAAGGTTTAATAGTAAATACAAAATTATAAACCACTACATCACTACGTTTCATTGTGTCATTGTAATATCGTCAACCAAAACCATGTATAGTATTAAATAAGTAGGACTAAACAGTAAATAGAAATCTAAAATCCACAGCCATCAACATAATCTTGTATATGGCACAAGCCGAAACACGATTGCTGATAATTGGGTCTATAGAAAAAAACAGAAGTCGTTTTTCCTCATATTTTCCTGAGCTTACGTAACCTATATAAGATATTAAGAATATGTGGTATGAATTCAAAAATATGGCATTCTGCTTTATCGAAACTCACAGAAGCAAAATTAGATAAACCTTCATAGAATCGCATATTTTCCGTGATTAGTGCAAAAAGTCTGATCTTAACTTTAACTACCATCGTCTTATATGTGAGACCTATGTGTCTTGTCGTTGTCACTATTGACAACGTAAATGATACCTTCGTAAATTATGACCCGCTTATTCATAAACGTGCTTCAAACCTCATTTAACTAAAACATCGTTTGTCCTTATGTGTCATTTTGACAGTTGTGTTTTTTAGAAACAGACAAAACATAATTTAACTAAATGAGGTTTGAAGCACGTTTATGAATAAGCGGGTGAGAGTTCAAATTGAACGTTAAATTTTTGACGTATGGCGGTTAAAAGGTTAAGAGCGCTGCATTTCTTTTTTTCGTTCACGGGAGCCATAAACATATGTCTCTAGCGCGTGGGCGTGTCTTGTAAGAATCAAAGAAGGGCCTTAAAATTTTAGTATATTACCAAGAATGTGTCCTGGCAGTGCGCGCACACGACACGGCACATGCCGGGCAGCGTGGGCACGGGCGGCGTGACGGGCGACGGCGCCAGGTTGATGATGCGCTTGCAGTCGGCGCGCGGGCACGCGATGCGCTGCGAGGACGACTTGCATATCAGCAAGCAGTTGCACGGGCACCGCACGTACTTCTTGCCTGGTGGCGCGTTCCGGATGGGCTGCAACGGTTCAATGTTCTCTATTGGTAGGTATTTAAGTTTCAATAATAGGGGGTTTGCAAGATCGTCTCGATAGGGTACTTTCGACTCTTTCCAGTCATGTTTCGTTGCATTCATAAAATCAAAATTTCAAAAATACACGGAGAAATACAGGTGTAACATGTGTTTGCGCTTTAAATGATTTTATAATGGTTAAAACTTTTATAAAGGAGATGTATTCATCATATAGAATACTATATGATGAATACATCTCCTGTGTCGCCACAATATTAGTCTCCCGTATAAACTTCATGTACCTAACTAATCGTTTTGACGTTTCCTAAAGAGTAGCTGATTTGATTTCATAGGAAAGTAGCCTATTGATAATCATGTTGACATGTTGCAATGTAATGGGGATCAGCAGGAGAACGAAAGGTTTTGTGATAAGTTATATCGTGGAACTTAGGCTCAAAACACAATTGAGCTGAATTAAGCCAATTCATAGACAAAATGCTTAAATTTGTCTATAGTAACTTACATTTGTCTATGGTAGCAGATTTTTTTGCATGGAGGCCATAGACAAATTTGAGCATCCATAGACAAATTTAAGCATTCATAGACAAATTTAAGCATTTTGTCTATGAATTGGCTTAATTCAGCTCAGGTGTGTTTTGAGCCTTATAGTGCTAAGGGGCTGTCCATAAATTACGTCATCGATATTTGACGATTTTTGACCCCCCTCCCCTAAAATCATCCAAAGATTATGCTTCGAATGGCCCCGTTTCCTCCTACGTTATGTTACCATCATCCGATGTCCAGACCCCCCCCCCACCCTATTTTGAAATGACGTAATTTATGAATAGCCCCTAAGCAGAGAATATCAGTGTGTATGTAACTGCCTGACTGCACAAGTTTTCGATGCTCAAATAATGTTGCACGTGTTGCACGTCTCACAGCAAAATCTAGTTCATATCTCTAAACTAAACCTACTATTGATGGATTAAAACGTGCATATTAATCCGTTTTATATGCCTACTGACAACAAGAAGCGTCCTACTTTATAAAGTACGCCTTGCCTTCCTTAAATCAACCAATTGAAACGCAAAGTCCAGACAGATTATTTATCCGGTTGCGATATGGGTTAATAAGTATTGCCGCAAGCCGCAAGGGACAAGTGGCGATATTTGCCTGTACAGTGAAGTAAGTAGGTGTAGGTTTATTACCGCGACATGTACTTATATGATTATTACTTTAACAACTTTAGGGGAAGACAGGGTAGATTCGTACACTGGGAGCCTTCGTACAGTGGTCATATCTCGGCTATCCAACACGCTGAAGCGTTCATATTTGTATGCAACACGGCTACTTACATGCAAAGGCTACCTTCCAAAAGTAATGGCAGTGCGGTACAAGATTTCGCCAGAAAGAGCTGATATGTGTTTTCGCCACTCGCAAGTAATTTTGAGTTCTCCTTTGAATGCGTTTGTTTCCAAAAAGTTTGGATGGACTTAGAAAAAATGCTTTAGTATTGTTTGTAAATATATGCTAAATAATGTTATTTAAACAATACTTTTGGGATTATATTAACGATATATTATTATTTTTTCTGGTCCGTTGGATGTGCCTTCACCCCAGTGCCTTCGTACACTAAAAATGTATGTAATTTCATACTGTACGAATGCACCCCATGTAAGTTAAAATCAAGAATAACATAATTGCAAAAACAGGTCAGTAAGATATGTTTAAAAAGTGATTGAAACTGGCGAAATAGCTGGTAAAATCATGAATCACGGGGAGAAACGAATAGTGTACGGAGCTACCCCGCGTGGTGGGGTGAATTCGTACAGCTCCCATTTTTTGGAAAAATCGTTATAGCTTGGCCAAGTTGCTTTATATCAAGCCAGAAATGCGCTATTATTATAGGCAGATAAATGTACAATAACATAGCATTCGTTTCATTGTAAAATATCTGTTACCTTTTGTTTTACAAGGCTCCGAAAAAAAAGTGTACGAAGCCTCCCCATCTTCCCCTATATCTTGATCTTGACTTATTGAAATTGAAATATTTTGAATTTGTCGCTTTTTTTAATTTAATTTCTAAAATATCGGTCCTAGAAGAAAAATTGTGCAAACCAAGCTTGTAGAGAATCAAATTTCCTACAATTTTTGTCCTCACGGTTTTACTGTAAAATCAAAAATGGCCGAGTTATTCAAGAAAAACCGTGTCTCTCCCAGTGACCCCCCCGAGCGAGGGTCCAACGAAAAAAAAATCCAAGAACTAATTATACACGGGTAGGGTCGGTTTTTTGGATATAATGACTGAACTAATTGCTTTTTTCCAGGACTAAGGTTGCGTTAGCAAGTATGGCGTGGTATAGACGAGACAGTAGAAAACTAAATTTTCTTTTGTATTGAAATGACAATCGGTTGAACAAATTGGGACAACCGAACTGTCGTTTTCGTAGGTATTTGGGATGTTAAAACAAAGAATAGGAGGGTGATGACACTGATGACCGGAAATTAATAAGTCACGGTATAAACATCCGCTAGGTACCTGTGCCTAGATATATTGACCGTGAAAACTCCCGAGCTGAAATGAGTTTAAATTGCTTGTGTCTGTTGACCAATTATTTACAACGGCTCGAGCCTCTAATGCTACGCTGTTTTATAGATTAGGTACATAGTTCTTAATACAGTCGCCATCAGATATATCGGAGCGGCCAAGGTGGTCACAAATATCTGAACAACGCCTGAATTGTCAAGGTGATATCTGCATGTTCAGATATTTTTGAGTAGCGTGGCCGCCCCGATATATCTGATGGCGACTGTACTATCGGGTTCATAATTGCATGGCCAATTTATCAATGAATTCATTCATAAATTGGTAATACAATTATGAACCTGATGGTACATCCCCAGATTTTAATTGTTAAGCAATTTACGATTCAAGCTATTTTCTTTTGTGTATACTTATTCTATGAAGTCTCTAAGGAAAATTAACCTTAAGTGGCTGAAAGCCCGTGTCCGTACAGTCAGCAGTAGAAGTAGCTAAGCGAGTAGGGTGTTCAAAATTACCTACACACGCTTTTATTCTCTTAGCAATAAAGTCGTGTCCAGCTCATTTTGAACACACTACTCGCTTAGTTATTTTTGCTGCTGACTGTAACAAACAAGGGTACTAGGTCAATCCATCAACCAGTTTAATTTGGGGCCGGCATGTCGGCAATTTACGCTATTTGCTACTTTTTCTTCAATATGTCATACAAAAGTGACGCAACGCAATAACAACACGAATTCCTGTGTCTGAATTGTGAACCTGTATCATTAAAAGGTTATGTATTTAATACTATTTATGTAATTTTAGTAGTATACTCTACACTGACCAAACGCTTTTCAATGGGGTTGGCCGGTCGAAAGTTTTTACAGATAGCGCCAGCATAGCTGGTACCTGTCAGTCCTACCAATTGTGTCAAATTCTTGTTTTCTTTTTGGAATTTACTGACCTGGATGGGCTAGTGTTTAAGCCAAATCCCATACAACAATACTAGTGACAGGTACCAGCTATGCTGACGCCATCTGGCCAAACCGTTGACAGTTGCCAACCCCATTCAAAGTAAAGGAATCAGACTTAATGCTATAAAACTAGTAGTCCGAACTTTACTTGCAAACAAGTTGACCAATATAACAAGACCCATATGAAGAATTTTTTTCGCCTTCTAAGTCCACAACCCCTTGATAGATCCAGCTCATAAACGAACTCTCATATTTATCTCTGCTACAACCCCAACATATTTCATAATGAACAGAAAAACGTTACTAAAGTTATCGTCGAACAAACTCTCAACGTCATAAAGACATCGAAATGGCGAGACTTCTCAGTAGCCAGAAGTTATTTGTAAGCTCCTGCTCGTTCAAAAATGAGTAATTTATCATTCAATCTGCGTAACGCGTAACAAATGTTACTGAACTATGAGTCACTGACATTTGCCAAGTAAGTAACAAAGTGTTTGTAACACATTATTTAACGTAAAGGAACATCATTGGTCAGTCAACAGTTGATATTGTATGCTTGGCACATAGTTGTGTAGTTAGCCTCATGTTTATAATAACAACTTATTATCATATCTAGTCAGGCTATGGATGTCAGTTACTATGCAGTTATATAGTCACATCAGGGGCTTTGCATAACAAAAAATAAAATACTTATGCTAGCTTGTCTGTTTAAACCAGCTCATAGTTAGGTATATAAAAACATATAAAAAGCGCTTCATGTATCTTTTTTATAATAATTACCAGGGCTCGGACAAGTCATCGCAGAAACTGATATGGACCTGGGACAAGACTAATATAGAGTCGCGACTCGCGGAATATTATTTATACTGTTATATGTGCGTGTGTGTTTTACATTATTTACTCTTCATATGTAGGTACTGCTAACTTATTTGGCCTAAATAAAAAAATAAAAAGTTTACAGATAAAAAACTCTTTACCTACTCATAAAAGGTTGTCAAATTTTGGTGTCATATATAACATTAATATTTGAATTGACATAAAATTAGTTCATTATTTCGCGAATTTAGTTGGTTATGCTTACCAAAAATATGGCTTTGTTTGATGAAGAAGGTTATCGACAATTTATGAGACAATACAGGGCGAAACTGGAAGTAATTTCTCTTCGAAAGGGAAATGCTAATTATGGTAAATAACAAAAAGATCATACCTACCTCCATCATAACATACATAGGTAGTTTTTTAAGATAGGTTAAATGAATATGCTTTCGTTATTATACCGGGTGTACAATCCAAATGGGTCAGTATGGAGAAGTTGGAAACTATGAGAGATAGCGAGATCTGTTCTTAGGAACCATGACGTCGATTTTAGATTTAATAATAATTAAATTCAAACTTTTTTATTAACTCTCATACATAACCAGGAATCGAACCTGGTCAAAATCAATGTGTATAAATTCTGCAAGTCAAATGGCTACCATTTTGAACATTTACTGAAATAAAATAATTATCTTATTAGTCGGTTTTTCTTTCAATTATTTAAACAAGATTCCATTAGTGTTTTGCTTCTTGCGACTTGATATCAACAACTCGATTTTTGACGATTGCTGGGAAGATGTCACAGAAGTGTTTCGGCAGTTTCGAGTAAAAGGTTCGAAATTATTTTATAACAACTGTTTACTTTTTTATATCTAACACGAATGAATAAATAAAACATCGGTTTGTTCCAGACAATGCAGAAGTTAATGGTTGCATATGTGCAATGCAATGCAACCATCAGCATTAAATTTTTTTTAATGGAAATACCTTCACACACGTATGTTGAATTGTGGGTTGCAGTAATAAATGTCATTGAAAAATATAATTAAATAATATTGTACATGCGATTCTATTGATCTTGTTCTATTGCCGTCTTGCGATTGTTTTGCGATGACTTGTCCGAGCCCTGATAATTACACCAACACCGAATTGGATTTTTCTACTTTTCCTTTATTTCTAAGCATTGTGGTATTGTTAGCAGACATTCTGCTTTAATACAAAAATACACTCAATAGGAAAGTCTCATTATTCTAACAGAAGTAAATTTTAAAATGGAGTACAAATCAATATTTAAAAACTATTTCAATATTTCAATTCATTTTAGCATTTACCTCTACTGAGCATATCCATGTCATTAACATTTTCAGTTTACCAAATTAGAAGTAACCTATTAATGATTACCTTATCAATTCAAATACAAAACTGATTGTACTCCAACATAAAACTTGGTATTTTTAGATAATTACAACCAATAATTGGAACAAGTATTGCAATTTGTGGTTAATGACCTCAAACATTAATGGAAGTTATGTATGCATTAACTGACAAAGTACCATCTCTATTATCAATGCAAAAAGTGGAGATAGAAAGATATCTGATTTTTTGTCTTTTTCATGCAAACAGTAGCAGAATATATAAATAGGTATTCGTATAAAATGTGATAAAAACTCAATATGTTAAAGGAAAATAATACAAGTAGGTATTAATCTTTTTAGTAGTAAAGGTGATTAAATATTGTGTTCAGCGTGGATTGTGAGGAAACCTGCACACATCCGCAAAGATATTGAAAGTCTATTTGAAGTCCCCAACCCGCTTTGGGCCAGTGTGGGGACTATAGCCCTATCCCTCTCACTCATGAGAGTAGGCCTGTGCCCAGCAGTGGGACGTATATAGGGTAACATATTTGAATTTATTTTTAAATATTGTGTGCTTATAAGTGTTTATATAAAGTATCATTCATTACACAACAAGTGCTGAAATAAAACTACTGTTTATTAAACACCATTATTTTAGTGCAATAAATAGGAAAATTTACGCTTCAGTTGTTATAATCCATGATGTAACATAATATGAACAGACCAGTGGTTCAAAACTAGGGTGAATGTGGGACACACAGTGTGTTTACTCACTGCTAACAAGATTAAGATAATGAAGACCTACACTCTGTTGAAGGTTTTAAAGGCTAAATAATTTGTAATTTTGGGTTTGCTGACTACATATATTTAAGATAGATACTGTCTGCTTTGATATTGAGGAGGTGAGTTAATATCTGTATAGAGATAGCAACAATGTCCGATAAGCATGGAATTACTTGACCGACTTATACCGGGTTTGTAGAGGCGTGCTTAAGTATTACTTGGATTCATTTCAAGAGTATAGTAGTAAATAATAAGTGTTATAGTACCGTGGCTTCGTTGCACGCGACGCATTTCACGACGTGCTGCTCCCTCTTTCCAGATATATCGATCAAGGCCTGGCACACGCGGCACGTCACCAATGGCATTCCCGCTTGCTGGTACGGCGGAGGGAGCTCGTCAGGACCGATCGGCGATATCGTGCTGACCACATTTACCTCCTCCTCTGTCAAGCAAGCAGACTTACGTCAAGAAAAACAAACACGTAACCGCATACTACCGGCTCTTCCAATAACAGGAATAATCGTTACACAATCTTCACAGTTCAGTTAATACTTTACGCGATGTTATCGACCAAAAACGAGCAAATTGCATTGTTTAGCAACAAAAAAATACAAATAGGTTTTAGTTGAATCATCAGCTGTCAAAACAACAAAATCATTTATCCGCTTACCATCCCCTAATAGGGGTTGATTTTCACTTTGTCCGTCACCCATATTATAAACTGCAAATTTGTAAACACTGATTAAGCTTAGATAACACGATTATATCTATATTTTTGAAGAAACACCTGCGACTTTAAACAATGGAGAAATCAATTTTTTTATTGAGAGCTAGGGCTGCCAGACGCAATAAATTGATTGCAAAACTCAAGAAAAGTTGTCAAACCCGGTTTATTTTTTTGTGGTAACACAATGGGGTTGGCAACTGTCAACGGTTTGGCCAGATGGCGCCAGCATAGCTAGGTCCCTTTCACTAGTATTGTTGTATGGGATTTGGCTTAAAGGCTAGCCCATCCAGGTCAAAAAAAATTTAAAAAAAAACGTGATTTTGACACTTTTGTACGACTGACAGGGACCTAGCTATGCTGGCGCCATCTGTAAATACTTTCCACCGGCCAACCCCATTCGGAAGAAGCGTTTACAAGGTTTGTTAACCATTAAAATGATATGTATAATTATTATATAAGACACGTCCTTTCATTTACGATATCATCAACAGTCATTGTTATATTCTTACTTTTGACAAAAGTTAAAAGGTTGTTTTTTTTATTGTAAATTATTGCGTTTTAAATAGCTGATCATTTTTTACCAGTAATATTGTACCATACTTTAGGAATGCAGTACTGTCACTGTCAGTGTCAAGTCAAATCTAAATCATGCTTGCTGAATGAAAGCATGTGAATATTTTTGTGTTGCGGTTATAAGCAATTAAAGCATGTGAATATTTTTGTGTTGCGGTTATAAACAATTATTTTAGGCTTATATTATAATGGCTAGCCAGGTGCATAGGGTTCGTTATTATAAACCTAAGCCTGAACCAATAAATTGTGTTTCCTTTAACAAAACCAAGAAATTACTTGCTCTTGCAAGGTAAGTTATTGTTTTTACAATTCCTACGCTAATGGGTTATTACAGCAAATTTTCTTTAATAATGCCATCTAAATTTTCAGAGTTGACGCGTCTATTGAGATATGGGACTTACAGTTTGCGCCGTACTTGGTTAAGTTTATTCCTGGGGTTGAAAATGGATCGATTGAAGCACTATGTTGGGTGGAGAACCGGCTGCTGTCAACGGGCTTGGTTGGTTCACTAGTCGAGTGGGATTTAGAGAAACTGGTCGTCAAGAACTCGGTACTGCTGACTGGTTATGCAGCATGGTGCTTGGATCTGAACCCTGCCAACACTTTGGTGGCGGTAGGGACCGAACAAGGGTATATTAATCTGTTCAATGTAGAACATGGTGATATGGTTTACGCCAAGCTATTTGACAAGCAAGAGGGGAGGATAATGTGCTGTAAATTTGACAAAAGTGGAAATTTTCTCATAACAGGTAATACTTTTTGTAATATTTAGTTTTTACGTAAAGTAACACCCATATGTAATATTAAATAATTATAAAGAACAGGATACACAATCACCCCAAATAAATTGCAAACAATAGTGCTGTGAGAACTAATCATACAGCACTTTATTGGTCAGTTTTATTAGACTTTAGTCAGTGATAAGACTAGCCAGTTACAAATTTTCAAGAGCCATGTTTTTGGTAAATGTTGTTTCAGACTCTATTATATTCTAACCTAACTCAATGTAATGTAAGAATCTTTTGTAACCTAATTCACAAATATTATTTTGTAAGATCTACTTAGTTCCTAATTTAATTGAATCTTAAATTGTATAATTTGTATGTTTAGTTTGCCCAATTTGATACCCAACTTACAGGTTCATTAAATTCCATTAGAGTATGGAACACAGAGACCGGCCACGCAATTACCAGAATGTCAGTTAGTGGTACAAAGAGAAACAAGGATGTCATTATCTGGTCCTTAGCAGCATTGTCAGATAACATGATTGTATCCGGTGATAGTCTTGGCAGGATTACTTTTTGGGATAGTTCACTTGGTGATCAGGTATGTGTCATTTCTCTTTTGTAATGTTATTAATCTGGTGATGAATGCTGGAATGGATTACTTGCAACAGAACTGTTTTAAAAATTAACACTAAGTTAAAGGTTGAAAAGACATAATAAGAACAATTTAGGGTGGATATATATTTAAAAAAATAGGACTTTTCTAGTCAAAGCCATAGTTTTTGTACAGATATACTACTGAAAAAGCAAAACTAGGTCCCTCATTATTTGAAATTATGTTTAAAAAGTTGTCTATAGAGTTAAACAAATGAAATGATTTATACTTAGTCTTTTATTGTGTGTTTACATTTTTGATAGTATACAGAGAGTAAAATTATTTGTATTGCATCATACCATGAAGTGTAAAACCTATTTTGCAAAAATTTTCAGATTGAATCATACAAAACCCACAAAGCTGATATTCTTGCTATAGCTGTAAGCGAGAATGAGGACAAGATTTACTGCAGTGGTGTGGACCCCATGATCATGTCTTACAGGAAAGTTGAGAAGAGCGCAGGGGGACAAGCCCTGCAGTGGATGAAGAATGTGCAGCGCAACATACATGTACACGATGTTAGGTATGATATATGAAGAATTTAAATACTATTTTATACTTTTAACTTTACTTACAAATAATGACGATTTTTACTCTAATATGAGAAAAAAAAATTTGATTTTCTATATGTACCTAAAATTTTTTTGTGGCAAACAAGCATACGGCCCACCTGATGGTAAGCAGCTACCATAGCCTATAGACGCCTGCAACTCCAGAGGTGTCACATGCGCGTTGCCGACCCTTTAAAAACAGGAGGATTCAATAAAAATAAATAAATAAATATTTGGGGACAATCTTACACAAATGAACCAACCTAACCACAAACTAAGCAAAGCTACTAGGCTAGGCGATGATACTTAGATAAATACCTTATTGTATACATAGAAAACATCGATAACCCAGGAACAAATATTTGTGATTAGCACACAAATAAATGCCCTTACCAGGATTCGACCCCGGGACCTCCGGCTTTGTAGGCAGGGTCACTACCAACTAGGCTATGGAGTCCGCTGATTATGATATATCAATATCATGTTGGATGAATTGATTTTTTATGTTTCAGGGATTTAGTAATGAATGAAGATACATTGATTTCGGTTGGCAATGATGGGTACCTGTCCCTTTCAAGATTTCCTCCTAAGTGGGTACAGAGAGTGCCGCCCATGATACCAGGGCCGCGGTCGTCACTGGCTGTTCAGAAAAAACTGTTACTATTAAGGTATTACAAATGAAGCTGTCTTTCTTATATAGATATATGAAAGTATATATTATATATACTGGAGCGCGTAGTATTTGCCTATAATTGATTGCTCGAAATTGGACTGGGTGAACTCAGAACTCAGAACTCAGAACTTTATTGCATAAAATATTACACGAATATTAACCCTGCAAGGGCACAGCAATATAAGTATACAACAGTATATGTATATACTCGTAAAAGTACAATTTGTTATACGTTATATCACATTACATTAATAATTAGGTACTAACTTAATATAGTAGTATGAGATTACAATAATTCTAGATGCACTAAATAATAACTATGAGATCCAACACGTCTATTAACTACTTATGTATATTTCTAGTTAATAGTTACATAAGTAGTTATGTAACTATTAACTAGAAATATAGTGAGTAGTGAGTGACTAATTTTAAATTTATTATTTTTGTGATCTTTGTTTCACATGTTCGCGTATTACGAGAGGTCAGCAACGCGCATGTGACACCTCTCTGCAGTCAATTTTGCAAACAGTAGAATGTTGTTCTAACATATTTTTAATACCATTTTTCAGATACAGTAAACATTTAGAAATTTGGAGGTTAGGTTCTTTTGCAGTCAATGAAAAAGGCAAAATGTTGTTCTCACATAACAATGAAAAACAAACAGCGGTGACTAACGGTGAAACCCAGCTGCAATTAGAATTAGATTCCACTGAGGCCATCAATAAAGCTATCCAGTTAGAAAACATTAACCGGCGGGCTTTGCAAGTTGGACAGAATCCGGTCAAGCTTGTTGCTATTCAGGCAAAGAAAAAGAAAACTATAAGATGCTGTGAAATATCTCCCTCGGGAGAATTTATAGTTTACAGCACGGATAGTGACATGCGGATGTTGAAGTTGGAAGCTGTAAGTAGCCAAACTGTTAAATAGACACACACACTTGTAGTAGACAATACTGTCAATTGTCATGTAATACATTTGAATTGCTAACAGGATGACGACGAGTCGAGCACATCTCTTACTAAAATGTTAATCAATGGTGTAACACTGCCCTGCAACCGAGTGGTGTTTGCTGAGGACTCGCGCAGCATGGTGGTGCACGGTGCGGGCGCGTTGCAGGTGCTGCAAGTGGACCCGGGCGCGGGCGCCACTGTCATACAGACCATCAGGACTAATAAACGTGAGTGAGGCCTCTAACCATGACATAGGCACTAGTTTAGTTAGTGTAGAGTGTTGAACACTGGTGTAACCCTGCCCTGCAACCGAGTGGTGTTTGCTGAGGACTCGCGCAGCATGGTGGTGCACGGTGCGGGCGCGTTGCAGGTGCTGCAAGTGGACCCGGGCGCGGGCGCCACTGTCATACAGACCATCAGGACTAATAAACGTGAGTGAGGCCCCTAACCATGACATAGGCACTAGTTTAGTTAGTGTAGAGTGTTGAACACTGGTGTAACCCTGCCCTGCAACCGAGTGGTGTTTGCTGAGGACTCGCGCAGCATGGTGGTGCACAGTGCGGGCGCGTTGCAGGTGCTGCAAGTGGACCCGGGCGCGGGCGCCACTGTCATACAGACCATCAGGACTAATAAACGTGAGTGAGGCCTCTAACCATGACATAGGCACTAGTTTAGTTAGTGTAGAGTGTTGAACACTGGTGTAACCCTGCCCTGCAACCGAGTGCTGTTTGCTGAGGACTCGCGCAGCATGGTGGTGCACAGTGCGGGCGCGTTGCAGGTGCTGCAAGTGGACCCGGGCGCGGGCGCCACTGTCATACAGACCATCAGGACTAATAAACGTGAGTGAGGCCTCTAACCATGACATAGGCACTAGTTTAGTTAGTGTAGAGTGTTGAACACTGGTGTAACCCTGCCCTGCAACCGAGTGGTGTTTGCTGAGGACTCGCGCAGCATGGTGGTGCACAGTGCGGGCGCGTTGCAGGTGCTGCAAGTGGACCCGGGCGCGGGCGCCACTGTCATACAGACCATCAGGACTAATAAACGTGAGTGAGGCCTCTAACCATGACATAGGCACTAGTTTAGTTAGTGTAGAGTGTTGAACACTGGTGTAACCCTGCCCTGCAACCGAGTGGTGTTTGCTGAGGACTCGCGCAGCATGGTGGTGCACGGTGCGGGCGCGTTGCAGGTGCTGCAAGTGGACCCGGGCGCGGGCGCCACTGTCATACAGACCATCAGGACTAATAAACGTGAGTGAGGCCTCTAACCATGACATAGGCACTAGTTTAGCTAGTGTAGAGTGTTGAACACTGGTGTAACCCTGCCCTGCAACCGAGTGGTGTTTGCTGAGGACTCGCGCAGCATGGTGGTGCACAGTGCGGGCGCGTTGCAGGTGCTGCAAGTGGACCCGGGCGCGGGCGCCACTGTCATACAGACCATCAGGACTAATAAACGTGAGTGAGGCCTCTAACCATGACATAGGCACTAGTTTAGTTAGTGTAGAGTGTTGAACACTGGTGTAACCCTGCCCTGCAACCGAGTGGTGTTTGCTGAGGACTCGCGCAGCATGGTGGTGCACAGTGAGAGCATTGGAAATGATTGAAAATATATAATTATGGATTTATTTATGTTACTTATTATCCACTCTGTATGTATCTACCAACAGCCTATGAGTTTAAGTCCCATTCGTACCACTGCCCTCCCTTCTTACAAGAGTGACAATCCTGTATAACCTAATCATTTATTTTGCACTCATAAACCATTTAACATTACAGATTTGAAAACGAGCTCCATCTTACACCTGCTAATATCCAAGACAACACCTTCAAAGAGGGTGTACCTGGTCGCCGCGGACACAGAAGGCGCCGTAGCAGTGTGGAGTCGCACGGGCCAGAAATGGGAGCATTACGCCACTCTGCCGACGTACAACTGCGTGCCGTCGGCCATGGCCTTCGACACGGGCAGGGAGAGCTTGGTCATCACTTATGTGGATCAGAAGGTAAGGTTTTAATTGACTGGTCATTTGTCAGGAACAGTCTTAGAAATGTTTGCGCTCCACGTTTGATAGCATTACTAGATGCCGCTGTAGATGCCATACATTACGCGGTAACTCTGGTTTGCTCTGGTTTAGATGGCGCTTCCAAAGCTACCGCATAATGTATGGGGTCGTAGGTACAGTGCCAAAGTGCCATCTAATAAAGCTATCAAACTTGGATCACAAAATTCACTTGTCCAGGTTATGCGTTGCAAGGCACCCGCCGTTAGGGTATGTATGTTCACAATAACGCGCAAAGTAAATACATACAAATGTACAAGTTTGTAGTTTAAATGCCGCGGTCGAACATGCCGCGTGCTTAAATTTTTTAAGTGGCAAAGTAGAATTTATTTGTATTAGTAATTATGCATTTTTGTCATTACAGTTAATGGAATACAAACTAGCTGAGAAGATATTCGAGGAATGGCCTGGGTACGGGCTGCCGCCGACGTGGTACGAGCGCGAGTCTGCCGTCCAGACCATAACGGCGCATCCCGCGAGGAACGCGCTCGTGTTCCAAGACGAGACATCACTGTGGGTGCTGGACAGACCCTCCAAGGACGCTGAGGTAATAACAGTGTATAAGCAACGCAACCTTGGCTACATTGGCTAATACGGAACCCTAAAAAGGCTGAAATAACTTCTCTTCTTAGAAATTTAATTCATAACAATGCAGGTCATATGCCTTTGATTATTTCCCTAATAACAAGCGTGTCCTATTGCTATGTCGATCTGTTTACTAGGTATCTAATATTGTCGGTCAACCTTCCCATCACGTTGAAATCGGTTGCTTGTTTTACAGATGATGGATATGGACGGGCCCGGACCGAAAAGAGATCGCAAACAACACAAAGTACAGAAAGCAGGCCTTAAAGTTATTCCCATCAAGGTAAAGTACAGACATAGTAGTCAAAAATATCTGAACAAGCACCTTATAGCCTTGACAATAAAGATGTTGTTCAGATATCTGTGACCACCTTGGCAGCTCCGATATATCTGATGACGACTGTAATTAAAACATGATATATTACAATTTTATTTATGTTCTTTTAGTACCTCGCCGGTTTCCACTGGCTCGCGGGTTCAGAGGCGGTGTCGATAGAAGTTCTGCCAGAGAGCATCGTCGCTCAGCTACCTGCCATCGCCGTCAAGTCGAGGAACTTCAACGTGGGCTGAATGTTAGTAAACTTTTCTTTAAGACAAAATGAAATAAAAATCGTAATCTTAATGATTATTTTTATTACCAAAATTCCAAAGACATTGGACATACAACTAGACAGTTTTTGCCTTGACGTAACAGTGATTATAGGGACCGTGCGCATTGGAAGTACTGCCATCTTTTGGTTTAAATTGAAAACTGTAACTACTCAACGCCAATAGAAGGCTGCCTCCACATTTGAGCATGTTGTAGAGCTTTGGTTTCTTTACACCCTTAGTTTATTTTACCCAGTTACTAAAGCTCCTAGATTTCAGAATGACTAAGCGTCAAAACACCTGAATCCCAGAATGCCATTTTTATTACGAACGAAATTTCAAAATAATCTAATCCCAAAATACACAGTTAGTTTTTAAAACAGATATCACACCAAGTAAAAAAAACTTGAAAATTACTAAAATATAAAATAACGTAGACTTGAGGAGGTAATTTGACTCTAATGACAGTAATGACTCTATCTATTAACCTGTTGATTAAAAATTTGACAGTTCGAACAAAGAAGCTGGTCGGTTAGAAAAGACCCAGTATAACACGACAGTAGCGGTATCTTGTGTGAGAAATAGAGATCTAATTAATATTGTTAGAAAGAGTTGGATAATGTCGCTATACACACGTGCTAACTGCTCTAATTAGACCATGATTTGTCAGATAATCAAAAGCCCTATCGGTGAGTGGTACAGTAGACAGTAGGTACATTCGACCAAAAATGTGGTCTACCACCACCCTACGGTTGAGGTTCGTTTGAACGTCACGAGACAACAAGGTCGTGCATGTTTTAAACTCCGTTAGAAATGTCAACCTTACCGATCGTTAGATTGACCTGTAATTGTTTTACATGAATAAATAATTTTAATAATAATAATAGATCTCGCAAAAACTTTTGTCAAAAATGGTAGACCACTTTCTTGGTCGACTGTACCTACAGACAACTTGTCAACGACACTTAAAGTTTGGCCAAACTGTCGGCGAGAGGGTCTACGCACACCTTTTGCGGGCGCGCCCACATCTCGTCCGTCACGTCGCAGCGCGCCGCTGGCAGCTTGTATGATATTGGGTCCCCGACGTCGATCCTGCAAAACGTTATCATTAAATAGTACATTACGTACCTAGGGCGGTAAAATAAAGAAGGGCTCAGATCGCGGGCATTTGTGGCCCGAACCGAAGGTCAGGGCCATAAACAAGCGATCTGAGGCCTTCTTTATTACCGCCCGTGGTGCGTACATAATTTTACGTCTTCTCCTGGGTGTGAAGTGAGATTTGCCGCTGCGCCCTAGGGCGGTAAATCTCACTTAGCGCCCAGAGTGACGTAAAAATGTTTACTCACTGCAGTGACTGCTGCACAGTAAGCAGAAGATTGCGCTTGATAATGGCTGGTCTCGTCTAGAAATTGGTCCTACGAATTTACCTCCAAAAGGCTACGAAGCGGGCTGGGAACCAGGCTGTAATGTGGATATCACACCGATGCGGATTCGTCCGCCGTTCCTGTGTGCGAGTGAGACAGCTATACGTAGCGATGTCTCGCTCGCACGCCGTTCACTGTGGTCGTATAAACTGACGTGAGTCCTTAGCACGTTGAGTAGGTATGACGTTACGTCAAACGCGAATTATTTTAGTTAGGCCGTCGCTTTGGGTAGCTCTAGCTACCAGCCGTCACCCTTATTACCTAGTCAATAGAGCCCACTGAAAAAATTGAAGCGAGTGAAACTAAAACGACGACCCCGCCAAACCCACTTTTGCTTTTTACTTGGGTTATTTAAAGCCATTAAAGTTGGTAGGAAGTTCAGCTCCTGTGAACATCGCATGCCGACCCTGCCATACCGAGGCCCATTATATGATTAGTAAGGAAGGGTTATGGAACTCTGTACCCCAGGAATATGATGGTCTGCTTGTACGGGTCGTAGATCTGTCCGGGCGGCAGCGGCGGCCGCGTGGGGATGTCGCGCGCCGTGCGCACCAGGCGCCCGTAGCGCTCCAGGGGGCAAGACGCGCGCCGCCCCACCATCGCTGCACGAAGACACAAGGTAAGTGTATGTAGCCGACAGGACATCAGGCAGGCAATTTAACCTTCTCGGCGCCCAGAACACCGAATGTTGTTAAGGCGTAGGTACACTGTCTAAGGGCCGGTTGCACCAAACCGTCATCGCCATCGTTAAAAAATCTTGCATGAAAAGTTTGACTGTTTTCTATAAGATGACAGCTCCGTCGCCATATTAACGTTGATGAGTCCGTTAATTGTGCATGGTGCAACCCACCTTAAGTATCTTTAACGCTTTCAAGCAAGGGTATTTCTTAGCTCGCTTGCGTTAGTAATCTTGGCGTGTGAGTGACGTTTTGTATATGACGTATGGAATTCAAAGGGTTAAGATAGAGCATTGGCAATAATTATTCATAAGGCGCTTCGTATTTAATTGTTGTAATCGATGGTATTTGAAGCTCTAGCGAACCTTTTGAACGCCAAGCTATCGGACGGAAAAATCGTGCCCCCAGCGCCAGCCAACGCGAGCGTGCAAGGCAAACCGGTTATATTTTGGACGTGATATCACGTCCTGGATCTGACCGCACGACTTTCCGTGCGCGTGATATGACGGCTTTGGCGGTCAAAGGGTTAAAGGTGTTTATCCTATTAAAAATTGATAATTCTATCGATTGTTAACTGCCGTGGTCGTTAATCCTCTTTTGGGACCTTACCCGAGGAAGTTATAGGCAGGGGTGCCGGTGAAGGATCCACTTGAACAGGGTACTGTCGCGGTTCAGACTGGCAGTTCATCGATCGCACTCCTGCACGATATTCCTCCAGTGACATACCTGTAAATACGTATTGATTTATATTTTGACGTTCGAACATGACGTTACTGTTGTAAACTTGCGATTGAACTTTCCCTTACGAGTATATGTTACATTTTGTTTGATGCTCTTATGGTCTAAGAGCTGGCCACGTCAGATGTGACACAATAATGAGAGGTTTGTAATCAGTCCAGTTAGATTGCATAACCATCCTTATTGCTAGATCCGGGCATCTGGCAGCTTTTAATGGGTGGAGATCAGAGTGACAGACCAACAAAGTTTTTAAGTTGACAAAAAGTAATACCGCAATAGGTAAAAACTGCTGAAGTTGTGTCATTTATAGAGAACAGGGCCTATATTTTAACATTAGAACAAAAAACATTGTGTATTATTGCGCAAACAAGAACAGTAGGCGAGTAACCAAAAATTACATTATACATCATTTGGCCCTACTTCCGCCAATCGAAACTTTTGGATATTATATAATCTAATTAATTACATAATTTTTCATAATATTGGATCAAAACCAGAACTCTAGAATTTATTTTCTTCAAGTTATTTGCTTTCTTTTACCTCCACCACTTTACAGCTGCCAGATGTCCGGATCTAGAAATAAGCATAATATAGCAAACTAACTAGAGGGGTTTCGTTGCTCTCATTATTGTGTCATATCTGACGTGGCCAGCTCTCCGTCTATTATTATCTACTTCTACTTGGTACATTACTACACGTAAAGGCGTGATAAAACTACTATAACTAGTAGACCGCCTCGAACTGAGAACTCGCGATTTACTTGCAAACGAGTTGACTATTTTAACAAGACATTTATTAAGATAGCTTTTGCGTCTTTTAACTTCTATTAAGTATCTCTTGACCGATCCTGCTTATATAAGAACTCTCAAGTTATATTTATCTCTGCTACAACCCCAACAAATTCCATAAATATCAGAAAAACGTTACTATAAAGCTAACGCGGAACAAACTTTCAAAATCAAAAAGCCATCGAAATAGGTACACAGTGTAAGAACTTCACTTCGCTTACGCTTCGCTCGTTCGATTAGTTTCGGCAGAAACGAAAAGGATAGGTACAATACGATTTTCTATTTTACCTAAGTTTAACGCTTCTTCCTCTTGCATTTCTCGAAGCTGGGTGTAGAACGACCATTTCTGCTTCCACTGGCGCGCCGCGTGTCTCTCTTTACGCGTTAAAGATGAGCTGCGAATACATACCTACATAAGCATTTAATTCTCATCCACGCAGCCGCGAATCCAAGGTTTCATTAAGTTGCCGTAAAATAATCTATGTGGTAAAAACTTAAAAAGTTTTTAAACGTATGTAGGATGCCAAAAAAACAAAAAAAAACAGTTGGTAAGTATTTACTGTAGGTAGGGCCCAGTTACTATCTTTGGGTTTTTATTCTCATTTCATTACTAAACTACTCCAAATCTACCTCATTATGTATACTAGCAGCCAGTCGAGCCAGCGATTTGACAACTACGATTACTTAATTTAAAGAGATCTTGGGTCTAATCTAATCAGACTAGTCTTATTTTAACCTACTCCCTAAATGTCAAAGTTTTAAGGAAAATCTTAGAGGTTGGACACAAGGTGACTCGTAATACGTAGTGTAACCTTGTTTACAGTAGAACTTAATTTCGTGTTTTTTTTTGTCAGCTTGTGATATAGCAAACCTTATAAAATAAAAATATCCCTCAATAAAAACCAAACTTTATACGCATGTAGCCATAGCCAACCACCATGCATCAGGGACCGCTTCCCATTAAACAAAGAAAACTTTGGACATAAACTGTCGGACTAAGTATGCGTTCGACAAAACAATACACACACACACAATACGCAAAGCAATACACAGATACCAATATGTCTAACATTTGCGTTAAATCTAAAATTGAGCATCAAGTCTGGGAGGGTCTATAGTATATACCAATGTGTGTATAACAATGCAATATAGTAGATAGAAATTTACAGACGTACAGGATTCCCTGTGCCTTGACTGGATCTATAGAAGGCTCGCGCTTGCCGGGCGCAGGTGCTGGATTCTCCATTGAAGTATTTCCCGTTAAACTTTTACACTAACATTTATCTTCGAGGGACTCCGCTCCGCTCTGAGAATCAGTTGCTTAGCGCGATCGATCAAGCAGTAGTCAATAGGAACTTTATTTTATGTTAGGGTAATGTATGTATTCTAGAAGGAAATGTAGATTTTCATGGTAAGTAAGAACATACCTACTCTTAATACACGTAGTTACGCTGAATTGTTTCGGCTTGAACCCTACACTTACTTAGTGTGTTGCAGATAGGGCTTCAAATAAGAATATGGGTATTTAAATACGATGTTTTGGAAAAAATTGAAAAACCTACAATTTTTACCGTGCGTTAAAAATATTCAAAAATGTGCAGGTTGGAACGGGGGTTTTATAAGGATTTTCAATACGTAAAAACTAGGTACTAGTATTAGATCATAATCGGTTGCGCCGCACTTTGATTGCTCTCTATCGTTTTTTTTTTAAATTAATGACCCTAGCCTACCATCGCTCACTTTATTTGAAAGTTTAGTTTTACCATATCTATACAGTGTACAGAGAATCGTCTTTCTTTACAACAATTTCAGCAAAACAATGGCTTTAAAAGGTGTCTTCTAATTAAATAAGAAAGATTCATTCACCAATTTAGAGAAAAAATTGAATGTAGACTATATTAGTTAGAGCGTTATCTTAGGCAAGACCCAAGGGGTTTTCCAATTTAGAGTGTCCCTTTTATCCATTGTTACGCGACCGCGTTCCTTGAAACCTACTCTACTCAGGTTTTCGAGACCTTAGTAACAAGTCCGTTAAGCAGACTCGACTAATTTTATACAGTACGATGCGGCCCTCACAAAGGGGCAATAGGGCGTACGTCTAGACTAGACGCAACGGAGGGCAACGGAAGGGCAGACGGCCTGCACTGCGCAACCAATGCCTGTGCCTTCGGTACCTTTGTAAAACGTGGGACTGCGACGCCTTGCTCCGTCTTAGTCTTGGCATAGTTTAATAGTGTGATCGGCACTAATTACTTTGCTTTTATTAGTTGTGACACATCTAGATGTGCAAACCTTCCTGTTCCTGATAAAATTGGCTACAAATTAGTAATTTAGTGGAACTCTTGGAAGGTACCGACACATTGAGGCTAGTATTTACCCGACCTATACATTAAGTGTGAAAGTTGTTTCAAAAACGGTGTAAAATATCTCCACAAAGGCAATTATTATACTCTAGGGAAATCACGCACTTTTTCTGTATTCAAATTCTGTTACAATATGTAAGTATTATCTTCTTGATATTTTTTTTATGTATTACTTACCTACCTATAGGTTTGCACGCACTTTTGTCGTCACGCGGCAAGGGCCTTATAAATAGGAAAACAAGTAGGTATGCTGCTGGCTTTAGTTAGTTACATTCGTAACTTACTGTACAGTCGACGTCAAATATATGTTTACACTTTTGAACCTTATCACAAAGGAGTAAGGTGCAAAAGTGTAAACATATCTTTGACGTCGACTACATGCAGGCACTGTAAATCTAACAAATAGTTAAACTCGTTCGTTAAGTTAAGTTCGCTGGAGCGTATTAGGTACTAATAAACAGTAGGTACTTACATATAATCAACACACGAATCGGATACCGCACACTTTAAACAGTGTATAGATAATCACGTGTCGGCGGCCCTTATTGTTTAGTACAATTGATCGAATTGTCGAACGAATTACAGGCCGCAATCAAGTTTGTTTCTAATGGGAGTTAATACGACCGTAGGGGAAGGGTGGGCTAACTAAATGAAAGTCAATCACTGTTCGGACACAGACAGAGTTGTCAGCCGCAAATTGCTCCAAACGTTGTTAAATTCTTTGCGTTCTGCCGTCTATTCGGCAATTAGCTACTACCGGCAACACACGGAAAGAAATCATTTATAACAAAATAGTAATATTTACTTTTTTTTTTGGAAATCCCGGGACATCAAACTTTTTGTAATCGAAAGAAGTTCATTTGTGGAAATTACAAAGTTTTATTAAATAAGTATAACTACTAAAAGTGTGGTTAAATACCTATAGCTAGCACCGGTAGTTGTCACGCCGTTTACAAACATTTGTAATTTTTAGAAAAAAAATGTTTCCTTGCTATAGTAACAGCATAGGTCGGGAATCCCTTTTCAGGCGGGGGTATGTAGAACGCTTTTCTCAATCATACAATGAAATAAGACATCAATTAATCACCCACGACTCTTATACCTACATTTTTTGACACATTAAATGTATCCATAATAATATTTTTCAGACGTGACCTTACAGGTAAGAACATAGGAATTTTTGCGTAGTAGATTTATTCATTCTCTGATATTAACGATTTCACTTGAACATTATCAGATTATATGTACATGATATGATATCTTATTCGCATGTTTTGTCTATCGAGTTATAACTTAATTACCTTCTGGCATGAATATAGTGCATATTATGAGCACAGTATTATCATAATATATACTCTGTACTCATAATATTATTATGAGTACGGTTGAGTTCTTCAATATCTATACGATTAAGGGGCTACTTTGATAAATTATAGGATTTTTCAAACGCTCTAGTGACTAAACGGGAAAAGGGACTGAATTTATTTTCGAATATATATTATAAGACTATATACTCTTGTTTTTGGCACAAGCCAAAACACGATTGCTGAAAGTTGCCTCGATAGAAAAAAAATCCGAAGTTGGGTCCTTTTTCCCCTTATTTTTCTTAGTAAACTTCGTAAACTATAGGAGACTAAGCCATATAACTAAGTAAAAAATATGGTATTTTGGATTATCTAAAAAGTCACAGAAGCAAAATTAGAGAAAACTTTATAGATTCGCTTATTTATCGTAATTTGGTCAAAAAGTCTGATCCTTAAGAGCGCTGCATCCCTTTCTTTCGTGCACGGCAGCCATAAACGTGTCTCTAACGGATGGGCGTGGCTTGTCGGAATCGAGGAATGGCCTTAATGGGGTTGGCAACTGTCAACGGTTTGTCCAGATGGCGCCAGCATAGCTAGGTCCCTTTCACTAGTATTGTTGTATGGGATTTGGCTTAAAGGCTAGCCCATCCAGGTCAAATTTTTTTTTTTTAAAACAAGATTTTGACACTATTTGTAGACTGTAGACTGACAGGTACCAGCTATGCTGGCGCCATCTGTAAATACTTTCCACCTGCCAACCCCATTGGCAAAAGTATGTGTACACGACCTTAAATCCATGTAATTAAGGTTCTGATCATATATTTTTGTACAATAAACCGTATCGACATTAGAAAACTAGACTGTACATTTCACGAGAAGTCTGACGTCGCCGGGAGAGATTTGCAGTTTCTAGTACGCGCGGGGACCGTAAGATCTGCTACGTTACGTGATACAAAGATAAGCCCCATGGCACATGTTCATAAAAGTGATGCTGAGTTCCGAAAAAATAGTTATTAAAATTAGAATTCGCCGAAAGCACAAAAAAGTACCATTTCCAGGTTAAAAATATGGATGGTATTTACCTACGTCATTTGAAATTACTAAGACTTGTGGCAACTAATAGTAGGTACTTAATTTGTATTCAGGAACTGGCAGGCTGGATTTTTCCGTACCTACCTAAAAACAAATTACTATTTGTTGCCACAAGTGTCATGATGTAGGTAAATGACATCCATCTTTAACACCGGAAGTGGTACTTTTTTCTGCCTTTGGCTATTTTTTTACTATTTTTTCGGAACTCGGCGGAACTTATCATTATATCACGTAACTTAGGTAGCAGATCTTACGGTCCCCGCCCGTACTATTCCCGCCGCCCTAACCTTTCCGCCTACGCCTCCGTGTCTAGACTAGCTCTTTCGAACTTGGGTACTAACTGTTCACTTATATTAAATAAACCTGTATGTACTTAGGTACAGTCGCCATCAAATATATCGGAGCAGCCACGGTAACCAAAAATATTTGAACATGCACTTTATCACCTTGACAATAGAGGCGTTGCTCAGATATTTATGATCACCTCGGCCGCTCCGATATATCTGATAGCGACTGTACCAACTGAACGCCGGAGATCGTGCTGACTGCTGACCTAGACCAATGTCGCAGTTTACTTTAATAACCGCGATGTAAGTAAGTAATTTATTGTAAACACATTTGAATGCTTGTGCTGTATCTTGGCTACAAGCAAGATGCTACAATATTTACCGACACGTGCTACAACTTTGCCTACGATGCACAACTTAGCCTGGCTTGAAAAACATGGTTTTCTTCACCAAACAGCTATATATTATTCCTGAGATGGGAGAAAGGCGGCCATCTCAGGAATAAGATATAAATAGCTGTGGCAAAGTTGTGCATCGTAGGAAAAGTTGTAGCACATGACGGTACTAATAATCTTATTTTGGCAAGGACATGAAAATTTACAAAATAAAAAACTGAACTGAATTAAACATCGATCTTCCTTTAGAATAAAAAATTTGGTAATAACAAACTATTTCAACTTTCTATATTGCTTACTGTTTTGTATCAGTCCTTACTCGTAAGCACTCCAGACACTGTCAGTAATAATGTCATTATTTCTGTATCCATCTTTTTCTACGTATATGAAGAATGAGAAGGATGGGTAGAGAAATAATGTCCTTATTACTGACAGTATCTGGTCAGCTGTAGGTACACTACTTACCTCTGCTTTATGGTATTTTAGATCAAATCAATTCTTCACATACATACATAATTACAAATTATAAGTACATACCTATAATCCTTTATCTGCCATCCTTTATTCATTTTAATTTTATACTGTCTGTTTTAAAAATCGTACTTATGTCCGTCACAGGTAATCAGCAAATACATATGTACCTAGCTATAAAACCTTTGTGTCTGCCTCAGTGTGCGCGAGGGGCTCAGCCTGATCATATTCCCATCATTTTCAAGAACTTACCTCCAACCAGTGTAAACTATGAACTAGTGATCGGTAATGCTTATACGTAATGGGAGATCACATTTTAGACTGGACACATTCGGCTGTTTGCTTATTTAGGAACAAGAGTTCTGGTCTAGACGCCGGCAGGCCTACAACTAATTAATATAACGACCCCTGTGCGAGCGCGACTGACAGGCATTCATATGATAAGCTTTCCGATTTAATATTTCACGCGAGGTATTTGCCGGGTTTGCCGGGCTAAGGTTCTCGAATGGCGACCATACACCGGAAGGCGAAGAGTTGGTAGGCCCCCTACAAGGTGGACTGATGACCTGGTGAAGGTCGCTGGAGTCCGCTGGATGCGGGTGGCACAGGACCGGTCATTGTGGCGTTCAGTGGGGGAGGCCTATGTCCAGCAGTGGACGTCTTTCGGCTGAAATGATGATGATGATGATGATTTGCCGGGTGACGTATATTTTATACAAAACGGTGTTTATCGTGTTGAACTAAATTAGAACCTAGGGCAACCCAAAACCCAATAGGCAGAAAATATTTAGAGATTGTACCTATGTACTTAATTTTTTAATTGTAAGAGGTTCTATTTTAAACAATATTTCCTTTAACTGATTTTTTATGCATTACGAGAAGATTTTACAAAAACCTGACTGATAGTCACGAAAGTTTAGAAAAACCTGGAAAAACTAAACAATATAAAACACCTTCATACTTACATAAGATGAGTAACCTCAGTTCATCCATCAAGCAATATTGGGCGGGTATAGGGCGAGCCAAATAAATAGACCACGAAATATTTAAATGAGTTAAATTATTAATTTTCTCTATGAAATATTAGTAGATGTAATAATAGATTCGACTGAAGTACCACAAAATATTACTCTTACTTGTCATGGGTTAAAAATGTTTTCTGTTTTCAACGCACTTGACCTAGTTTTTTGCCAGGCGCCCCGCTCGTCGCATCCTCCCTTCGACCCCGACGTTATGCCTAGAATGTCTGCAAGGGGTGGTGAACATCCCTAGAATATTCTTTTGTTCGTTATATCGGTGTCTGTAAAATAACACGACACGCCACTGTCAAATTATTTGCCAATTTTTCTCAGATTTTTAACGTAAGTAAAAGATTTTTTCTGAGCTTGTAAGGTGAAAAAGTCATACTGACACCTCTTAGTATAGTTGCAATTTTCTAAAATGTCCGAGTATATAGTTGGAAGAGCCTTGTGGTAACATTCAGAGTTCCAATAAAAATCGTCCTAAGCTCCAGTATTATGTACCACGTACCTGTGCTTATTGCTTATGTTGTAAACTTTGACAAAAGCTAGCAGTGGCGTGGCGGCCTGGCAAAAATGTGCGTAAGCAAACCAAAGGCGATTTGTGCAGTCCAGGGGAAAAAGGGACCCCTTTGTCGATATGGAGTTACTAGTATAGATAAGAATGAAGTGTCCTTGTAAATCGACAAAGTGGTCCCTTGCACTAAACTCGCCCACATTTGGTTTTCCTTTTCTTCGTGACCTATAGGAAATTTGCCTAAGTTTGGCTTGGTTGAGTTAGTTATAAAGTTGTACAGACACTTCGCCACTGAAAGCAACTTAAATTACCCAATTATAGTAATTATGTAAGTATATACCTAATACCAAAATAACAAAAAAAATAATTAACCTTTCCCATATTCACCGAATGTCAAAGGTCGCATAATATTTAAGAATTTACTTATAAAATGTATAGTACAGTATTTTTATTCGTATAAAGACAACGTTAGTTCACAGACAGACTTTCACATTGCCTAATAACAGAATTTCTATTGTCACAACACGCGTATAGCCTAATGTTTTATTCATCCAGACAATTGCCTGCCTAATAAATAAATGAAGACCTACTTTCTTAAATAATAATCGCATTACATTAAACGGTTTTGATCTTTTTTAACTACAATATATTTCAAAATGAGGAATGTTGACTTAAAATAGTACGAGGAAATAATTTAAGTACTTACCCTAGTGCACAATCGTACTACTTAATTACAGAAATAAAATGTTCCTATAGTGGACTACGAAAACCTTATAGTTTAGTCATGTCTGTTTGTCTGTCTGTGTGCTTAGCTCAGTGATCGTTAATTAGTAATAGATAGCTAATATTTGTCATGCCGCATGAGCATGTGCAGTAATCATGTCCTTACCTCCCCCCGTACACAAAGAGGGGGTGTTTTTTTCGTGTGGAATGTCACTGTATATAGGTATTTCAAAAAGGAGTCTCCTAAATCCCAATTATTTCGGAAATAATTATGATAATAAAAATGTCGCCTTCCCCTCTAACTTTTGAATCGCGAATCTAAAAAAACTTAAAAACATCATGATTATCATGAAACCGAGACTTAATAAGTACACTCAACGATTATACGTTCATGATTCAACGAAAATAATATTTAATAAAATCGGTTGAGCTATGTTTCAGTTTCACAAAAACTATCCTTTCTTAGTCAAAGGTCGTAAGTGGCGCAAAATATATAAAAACCCCAATAATAATTTAAGTGTGCGTATTTAATTGTAACGGACCGGCATCTACGGAACCCTTCTAGTACAGTCGCTATCAGATATATCAGAGCGGACAAAGTGGTCACAAATATCTGAACAACGCCTCTAACTATTCCCAAAGCAATAAAGTGCGTGTTCATTAATTTTTGAGTACCCTGGCCGCTCCGATATATTTGATGGTGACTGTACATAGAGCATGGCTCGACATGATCTTGGCCGAAACACGTAATCCGCTAGCTATTACTGCTGCTCACTGTGCCCTCGGTCTTTATGGCTGCTCTTATATTTATAGGAATAGGATATAAAATTTAGCGAATGACCATTGTGCCCTAGTATCAATCATACAAGAAATTGATTACGAAGCAAAAAAATAAAATAAGGAAACGATTTTCTAAGAATTACTTACGAAAAAGTACAATATAACGCTTGTATAGCATTATATTACTTTGTTCTGAAGTAAGCGGCCGTTAATGTGCTGTTACCTACTTTCTGTGTGAAATTATTGCGTTTCATAGACACCGTTAATAGCTCCCTCGTAAACTGGTTTAACAATGGACCGTAAACCACCAACCAGACGAGACGGTTATTTCGTTTCGCTATGTAAAGTTAAAAGGAAGGAAGTTTTATTAGTCTAAGATAAAATGTAATTTATAAGTGCAATTGTTACAGAAGCATATCATATAGAGAAGTTTCATTATCTTGAAGATTTTCTTGCGTTGTCCAAAAAAATTCATTTTTTTTTGTATGGGACGCGGTCCTTGCTGCCGGCCCTCCCTCCATACAACTCCAAATTTTTATCGTCGTTTTTCATAATAATAATACGATATATACTTACCCTTAAAAGAATAACCAGCATTTTTGTTACACTGTATGTTCTAATTCTAACACTTTGCTTCCATTCGTGGCATTAGTGGCATTTCACTGCAGTATTCCGAACAAGAGAGGTCAGACGACAATTATCGGTATGTGCTCGCAAGTGCTATGTAGGTATGACATGAAATGCATATGTAGGTAGTGGTGAGTATGAATAGGTAGGTATATATATTATTCAGAATTTATTCTTTTTAAGGGCAGGAGAAAGGAGTCTAGACTTAGCAAGTCAATAAGTACTTATTATACCTACATAGTATATTCGCTAACTATGTGCAAAGTGCATGGTGGGGGTAACGAGAACGATCGCAGTGCACAATGTGACAAGAAATGAAACTGCATAGGCCCCTGCCCGCTGTCAAAATAGTGAATCAGCCAGTGAGATTTCATATAAGCAAGGAATACAACCTATTAATAAAAAAGAAAGAAAAAAAAGAGTTGAACACCTGCCCAAGAGATGGCGCCACAATCAGGCACACAGCGAATAGCAATACGAGTAACTTCAATGGGGAAAAGTATGGCACGCCACTTAGCCCACCTAGGCAGATATGCTACTTAGGGATAAGGGAATTTAGGAATATAGGTACATATGTGTACTTGATGGTTTTTATTTTCTCTCGTATGTTTAATAAAGTTTTTACTTAGAATAGTATAGATATTTTAATAACAAAACTGGTGGACCTATAATGTCGTGCGACGTGCGACTGTATTTCAGATACCGAATTAAATATTATTTTAATTATATCCTCTTTATTTGTCTTTTCTCTTAAGTCAGGTTTTTTACAGTATTTTTATAAAATTTAAATACAAAATCAGCTAAAACATACAAAAAGAATAAAAACATTATAAAAAAATTATATTATTATTACCTAACAGTATTATCGTAGAAGTATCCAGGTCTACGGATATTGATACTAAAGCATTCACCACATAATAGGTACGTATTGGTTTGTTACACAAATTAAAAATAAGCAGAACCATGTTATGGAAAAGCACACACTTTGATCAAAATAATCGATAAGTATATTGCTCGAACTCGAACCAATATCAGTGTAACCGAAGAAGCTTATTGTCGTGTGACATTGACATACCCAACTAAAGTCAGACGCTCCTTAAAATTTGGAAAATCCGGTCATTATGAGTGCATACAAAAGGCAGGTAAAGGTCACACAAAAAACGGCTACGTCACCGGCGACTTGCAGCGGTTGCATCGGTGCATGACGACCTTGATGTTACCTCATGCGGCCATGTGACACGGGATCGGAACCTAATCGGCATTGACCAGCGAGCTAGCACAATGAATGTCTGCGTCGCATCACGATTGTTGGGTCGAGTCTAGACAGGCGGTGAGAGGAGAGGACAACAAACGAGCCGTGTGGATCGTCTGAAGGTGAGATGCGCCGGCCTTTTAAATGCATCGTAATTGGTTCGCGACCGTCTAGACGCAGTCTGCACGCGTCTCGCCCGCTCTATGGCCAAAGAAAGAATAATTACTGCGACACGTCTAGCCTGCGCAGTTAGCTAATACCTGGGGCTTATCTTGAGCTGTATTTGTTAAAAGGAATATTGCATTTGTCGGGACAAAAGCAGCAATAAGGCTTAGACCTTTTGGAAATAGCGTAGGTCTAATCTAAATCAAAATTATTCAAATCCAGATTAAGTTAATGATATATTCAAAGTGGATATTACGCGTAGTGGGATTCTGACCAATGATATTGATTACAAAATACATCGGTCGGTGTTAGGTATCCATTTAATTCTAAATTAATCATTATAATTATATTCGATGTTTATGGGTAGGTATTTACTTATACAGTGTGTAAATATAATACGGGCGAATCTCTTAACGGTGATTAGTATAGGACATAAGAAATGTAATTAGATAACTTTTAATTAAAATTGGAATAAAAATTTTATCATACAAAATAATTCGGCCCGCAATGTATATAATGCAAACACACTCTCGTTAAACGTTCGTTGACAGTTACTTTCAATACCATGTTTACAGTAGGTACCTTGCTGTTGATAAAAAGTTTCAAAAAATAATTATTGGGTCACAGTTAAGTGTAACATAAGTTCTATGTCTGGTTTAATTTATCACCCGTATTATAGTAAGAATTATTTAAGATGTCGGAATTGTAGGTAGAAATCCGTAGAAAAATTCCGACATCTTAAAAAATGATTACCTTAGTTACACACTGTAGGTACAGCCTTGGCCAGAAGTGTTGAGCACTAATGCGATTTTCATACAAAACTGGAAAGTTTAGTCCATCGTTTCCATCTTTGTTTAAGTTATTTTGTCAATTAATTTAAACTAATAGGCATGTTTTGTTGAAGTTAGTAGTAACTGCATAGAATATTTGCAATATGTCGCACCGACTTAAATTTACATTTTTGGTACCTTCTGTTTTCATATTTTTTAAGTACCTTGAAAGTGTTATTAAGTGAAGTTTTCTATATTTATAAATAAAATATAACATTTACCGTTACCGTACATTGTTAGGATAGGGAAATAATGCTTAACATCAAAATTGTAAACAAAAAACACCTATGCTCAATACTTCTGGCCAAGGCTGTATATGTAGGTAGTGATATGGATTCCGCAATATATACCTAAATAAATATGTTTCGAACACCTACATGATGTCCATCATACGTAATATATTTGATATAAATATATATAATATACTTAATATATGTCATTAATTCCGTGGAAGATGGGTCGGGTGCTGGTGTGGGACGCCACATGTGTAGACACGCTAGCCCCCTCTACGGAACTTCCACCAGAGCCAGGAGGCTGCAGAAGCGGCTGAGAAACAGAAAAAAGCTTAGTACGAGGGGCCTCGGCGTCGAATACAACTTTGTTCCATTTGGCGTCGAGACCCTCGGCCCATTGGGTCCTAATGCCCACGTTCTCTTCAAAGAGATTTCAAAGCTCAGGTTAGTGGATTCCACCGGTGACCGTAGAGCTGGCAGCTTCCTGGCTCAACGTATTGGCATTGCCATACAGAGAGGGAATGCTGCCAGCATCTACGGCACCATGCCGCGGGGGGGGGGGGGGGGGGGGGGGGACTGGTTATTTTAGTATAATATATTTATTTAAGATTAGTTTTTATTTATACTTAAGTTTATTGTTTACTGTTAATCTATTGCGTGTTTTCTCCAATAAATACTTTAGAAATATATTTGATAGGTAACGTACCTAATATAATATGCAACTTAAACAAAATAATGTTAACATAACAAAAGGAGAAATACTGAATAAAAAAAAGTTTTTGCCCTGGCCCCTAAGGTTTTTTGATTTTTGAGCTACAACAATTGAATTTACAAAATAACTCCAGGTAACGCGATTGACCTATTGTTCGGAATACGGGAATACTATACTATAAGTATAGGTACAAACATCAACACACTAACTCACCATCGATAGACCTTATTACTTATGCCGTTGCAATAGGGATTACAAATGGTCACTTAACAGTGTTGGCGATGGTACCTACCTCAGTACAGCGCCTCAAAAATGTACGTGTCTAAATACAGTAAATACACTCTACACATAGGTACGAGTAATTAATTACTTCTGTGATCTTATTTCGTTCGGCAACCTTCGTTGCTGACTGTACCATGTGCCTTATTGTTACGAAGCCGAAATGTGACAATATAGAAAGTGACAAAGGCAACTCAAGGAAGTCTTGAATAATGAAACTTCACGAATCTTTATGTGACAAATGCATTAATGCACTTATTTATCATTAACATTTTTGTGAATAGGCTAATTATGAACTGGTGAGCTCCTTCTTAGGCTATAACCGCCAAGCACTTCATTGATCGAATCGTCTATTTGCATCACTCTCTTTCGTATATGCAAGAGCGATAGAGACGGGGACGGGCCCATCGTTTTGTCTTCACTTTCCATCAGGGGCGACTGACTAGCGTCTTACGCTTCGAATACTTAATAATTTTAGACAAATATTACAAATGTATATTGTTTTAATTAATCCTGTATAATTAATTAATTACACTTATTGTGAATTGAATTATGTCGATATAGATACGTCGAAGATCTTAGGCATATGTTTTTAATGTGTTTTATATCACCTTTTGCTAATTGAGTTATGTATTGTTAACATTGTTATTCGTCATTAGGCTAGCCAAGTCGGAAATGCTAATGTTGTACTATTTAGGTAGGTAGGTAGGTACGTCCAGTGACTCTAGCTAGTGCCGTATATATTCTAATGTTCAAATACATAAACAATACATTAAAAAAACAATCTGTTTCAAACACAACTCCAACACACGCCTACATAATCATTAATGAACTAATATCAAAGTTGTATTTGGAGTTGCATCGCAATAATTTTCAATCAAATTCTGATGTTTCCGATTCCGACGTTTAGGCGCTAGCTGATGGGTTGGTTGCAAGTTGGTTGTATTGAAGTTGGATCGTGTCTAAGCGTGTTTTAAAGTTAGAATACGGCCCCTAGTGTCACCTTGCATTAGACGCATAGGTTTTTGCGTCATTTAGTGTCTGCGTTGCAACTTTGCCTTCAACCGGCGGCAGGCGCTGACTCGGTTCACCTCTAGACTGTGAGCGCACTCGCCACTTGTGTCTAGACGAATTGCATTATGGAAATTTATATACGTACGTACCTAATCCTAGACAGCCATTTATATCTACTGAAAGCTTATTGTGAAGGATTTTTATAGCACCGAGTACTTGTCCTGTTATCTCTTATTTCACCTTTGTTGTTAAATCACCACCTTAGTCTGGATTCTTAGCGATAAATAGGTACCTACAGTAAATGAATTATGGTCTTCTCAAAAAAATAATCTCGTAAACGTGATTTTTAAAAATGTTTACATTTCTTAATCGTAGGCGCCGCATTAATTTTGGATTAATAATTAATTAGTTTTCTGACGAAGCCTGCGATGCGGATTTGAAAATTTGTGGACTAAGTAATTATTATTGAATTAAATAAATTTATTATTATTAATTAGTAGTTGTACACATATTGGACAATAACCAAAATATAATAAGGAGACAATAACACATTAGTAAGGTAGCTAAGTAGCCTAAAAATCCAGCAAGGGAACGCTACCAGCTGTTTTACTTTAGTTTTATTTGTTTAGTTTGTAGGCAGGTATTATTAAAAGTAGTACCTATTACGTATATATTATCTTTTTTTTAATGTCATTGTAATGTCTACGCCACTACGGCTCTTACGCTCTGTTTGACGATATCCACTCCAGAAAATATTTTACAGTGAACAAAAATATCAGGTATAATCAGACGAATGCCAATAAAGTCTAGAATTTCCTCGAGATTAGAAATCCGAAACGGGCTTTCGTAATGACTAGTGCCTCATTCACCAATTATAGTATAGTGCATCATGCTGAGTGGGGATCCTTTTTAACGTCTTTGTGTTGTTTGATTTCTTGCTTTGTTTAGCGTGTATTTGTGACGTTAAATAAATGTATTTTCTTTCTTTCTTTCTTTCAATTCAAGATTGTCGAGCGGTCTGCATGTTTCCATTTTTTAGCTGTGGCCAAGCCGGGACACACGCTAGGACGATGATGAGCTGAGCTATGACTTGTATCCGTTCTCCACAACTTACATATGTAAAGATGTTTTATTATGATTGAAGCTTTTCTCCTATCGCGTGCCAGACGCGACAGCAATAACACAAAATTGTCAATCATGCCAATCCTCTCCTTATGTTGAACTCGTTATCGTCCGAGCTTTCCTTACACAGGCCACTGTGTACTAAAATGTAGTCTAGTGCCGTCGCGTGTATCGTAAAAATTACGCCTGTTTTATTATTCGGGCATTTTGGGCGTTCGCACACACATTCTAAGTGAGTATTTCTTACTGTTACTGTGTAAGTAGGTACATCTGCACACAAGTACCTAAGTTGAATGGAACGATGATTGGCACAGATACGAGACTAATGGTCTAAGAGCTGGCCACGTCAGATGTGACACAATAATGAGAGGTTTGTAACCAGTACAGTTAGATTGCATAACCATCCCTATTACTAGATCCGGGCATCTGGCAGCTTTTAATGGGTGGAGATCAGAGTGAATAACCAACAAAGTTTTTAAGTTGGAAAAAAGTAATACCGAAATAGGTAAAAACTGCTGAAGTTGTGTTATTTATAGAGAACAGGGCCTATATTTTATCATAAGAACAAAAAAGATTGTGTATTATTGCGGAAACAAAAACAGTAGGCGAGTAACCAAAAATTACATTATACATCATTTGGCACTACTTCCCTCAACCGAAACTTTTAGATATTATATAATCTAATTAATGACATAATTTTTCATAATATTGGATTAAATCCAGAACTCTAGAATTAGTTTTCTTAAAGTTATTTGCATTCTTTGACCTCCACCACTTTCCAGCTGCCAGATGTCCGGATCTAGAAATAAGCATAGTATAGCAAACTAACAAGAGGGGTTTCGTTGCTCTCATTATTGTGTCATATCTGACGTGGCCAGCTCTCCGTCTATAACATGAAACATCTCTATTATTCCCTAACTAAAATGAGAAAATGACAAGCCCCCTGACCGTTACGGTATCCTTTCCATAGTCAACAATAAATAACGTATAAGTAAGTATACGCCAGCCCATGACCGTTTGTACATCTGCGGATGGGGTAAAGTAGGGTCGCTATGCCGGTTGGCGGACAGTTAAGGAAGTTGCTGACTTCAAACCCCTTAAAAAAATAGTAATTTACGATAAAATATGCTAATTTCTATACCAATACGTTAGAAATATAGTCTATTTGTAAAATAAATATGAATACTGGCTGCAAAGCATGTAAGTTTTGATAAAATTAGCGATAAGTGAAAAAATACCCGAAATGCCGGTTTGCAGACAGTTTTTTCAGTATGCGGACACTAAGTGCTAGTTGGCGGACATGCAGTTTTATGCAATAAAATTGCAACTGAACCAAGTTTTATATGTTTACATTAGGCTTTAATATCAATGGTACTATATGAACACCGTTTCTATCAAAATATAGTCTCTTCGCGGTCCTTACGACCTTTAAAAAATAGGATTGTTTGTTTGAAAAAAACGTCGTTTAACTGACTATATCCAAAGTCGAAACGACGTTAAAAGCGTTGATTGAACTTGATCTTCTTTGTTTTTTCCATACTTTATGGACGGTGAGTTCAAAAGTGGGGGGAGGGGGGTAATGAAAACAAACCTATTATTTTGGAAACTAATCACTTAATTATAAAAAAACTGTTAGCAACGTCGAAGCTTGTTTTATACTATGACGGTAAAAAATAAGCGTGCGGCTTGTCTAATGGTAAGCCGCTATCATAGTCTATGGACGCTTATAACTCCAGTTGAGTAACAAGAAGCACGTTGCCGTCCAGTAAAAGAACAAGGATGTTGTGTAGATAGATTACGGGACAAATATAGACCGCTCACAACCTACATACTGCATCGTTGGGAACTATCTAAAAGACCTATGGAATGCTATACCGCATATTGGTCAATCTTAGAAACTATATGAGAGATGCGGACTTAGTAACGCTCTTTAAGGAAAAGGTCAATTATAGATGAATGCTATATTTATGAAGAAATATAATCTTTTGCATCACTGGCCCTTGCCAGCCATTGCCATTCGCCAAGGTAAAAGTGAAAAGACTGGTAACTTACATACATATGGCGGGAAAAAGTTTATAACTAAAGATATAAAAATTGAAGAAATTTGAACCTTATGATTTTTTTCAAGTTCAAATTTATTAAAGTTTTTGTCCTGACTTGTAAATAATATTAAATTTAGTACACTGCTTCGGATAGGTTGTCTAAATGTCTACCTATTCTACTATCTTTGATTCTTCCATGATAGGTAGCCCACACTACAGTCACTCCCATACGTTTTTTGCGCCGCTGGTTGCGTCGGTCCAGCATTACAAATTTTGACACTTAACTCATGTCCACCGGGATAGAAAGGTTCTGGAGTGAACTGCGTAACTAAGTATCTCAACAAGAATTAGTGAAGATCTGGTCAAGATCGTAAGGAACCGTTGGGTGAGGGCACAGCACGACCTATCATTGTTGAGATCCTTAGAAGTTTATGAGAGACCTATGTCTAGCAGTGGGTGTCGTTTAGCAAATGTAATGATGGTGATAATGATGAACTATCTTAACAATTAGAGAACACCAAACACGCCGCAAAAGCAATGCATAGGTACTTTACTTACTGTGCACATTTGTGTCTGGACTGGATGTCTAAACAAGAGATAAGTGTTTAAGAAAAGAGCTCAAAGAGGACCCAGTGTGTTGACGGCGAGGGACCTCTCTTGTTCCTTTAGCCGTCAACACAGTGAATCCTCTGGAGTTGCAGGCGTCCATAGGCTACGGTAGCTGATGAAATGAGCGTACAAACTACATAACTATTAATTTACTTTCCTAAAAATCCCACGTGTCCGCATACTGAAATCACATTTTACGTAGTCGCGGTTGACCGGACAAGAGTTTATAAGCGGTTTAAAAATTAATTTTACTATCGATTTTAAACGAATAAAGTGGTCGCAAACTAAAAAATAAGTAGTTCGGCAACTAATATTAACATATTATAAGTATTTAAGTAGTATTTTTATTTATGTGTCACACAAAGTGAAAATCAAAAATCGGTATAAGATGCCACTAAGCGGACACGTGTCCGCCAACCGGGATACCTAACAAATTTGCATACGGGTTGCGCGGACAGTCAATATTTCTATAACTTTAGAAAGATCATGAGAAAATCTCTGTAAATAACGTACATTGGTTCACAATTAACCGAACTAAATGCCTAACACAAATGTAACACGAATACAAAAGAAGAAACTTACGTTTATCCGCGCGCCTTGTTCTTAATTTATTCGTAAGATATCGACCATTTTGGTCACTACTGAGGAGTAGCGTATATAAACATTTTTTTTTCTGGCTAAAGGATGCATCAATTGTTTTGAAGTGAATACATTATTATTGCATAACTATCTGAGTATCACCAAACAAATTCATTTTATTTCTAAGAACAGCAGGAATCTTATTTTTTGCATTTTAAGAGAAGTTGACGGCCATTTGTCCGGCTACCGGCACTGTCCGCGCTACCGGCACAATGACCCTACGAAGGTTATTTTATTTTCCGCTAAAGAAAACTCACGTTACGTAACGTAACTACCTCTAGGCTTTATTGAAAGACAGTTCGTCGCCAATCTATTTCATTTTAGGTTTTAAGATTATATACAGTCGGCAGCAGGAGTAGCTAAGCGGGTAGGATGTTCAAAATGACCTACACACACACACGCTCTTATTCTCTTAACAATAAAGCCGTGCTACTTTTGCTGCTGACTGTACCTAACCCTAGCATATCACCTCGCCTTTGTAAATGATAGGTGTTCATTGTCCTATTGCGTTTTTCTTTTGTTGTATAATTGAACTCGCGGAGCGTAAGCGAAGTGAGTTCTTACAAACAACTCCAGACCGAACTGTCACCTGGCTACTGGGACGTCTCGGCATTTGGATGGCTTTTTGATTTCGATAGTTTGTCTGACGATAACTTTAGTAATAGTCTGGTTTTTTTTTTCAAGAAATCGTTGTCGAGAAGCAAACGATATTACTTTTGGGCAACCGGGCTTTTTACCTGGTTTAGACCCTGCTGTATCTGAATTGCCGGTTGCCATCAAAGAAACTACAACCAGAAGTGAGATACGGCCAAAAAAAGGACCCGTTTTTTAGCTTTTCTTAAATAACTCGAAAACAGTAGCACCTACCAAAAAATGTTCTTCCACTTAAGTAATCTACATAAAATTCTCTATAAAAAAGGTTCTATACAGTTTTTTGCTGGGATCAATGTTTAATGAGATATTAAGGGACTAAGATAGACAATAAACATATATACTAATTAGCTTTTTCCCGCGAGTTTGTCTACGTGGGATTAACATTCGCTATAATAAATTAATGAAATGCCGTAGTTTAATCTGACAGCAAAAATAATTTTAACGTATAAGCTTTTTTACGTCTACAGTAAGCAACAATTCCATACCAACTTCAACCCCCCGTTTCATCCCTTTAAAAGATGATTACTGGGATAAAAACTATCTTATATCCTTCCCCACAACTCAAACTATCATCACACCAAATTTCATCTAAATTGGTTCAGCGGTTTAAGCGTGAAGAGGTAAGAGACCCACTGACTAGTCCAAAATTATTAAACTCTCTCTCCTTCTCGATGCGACAGGCAAAGCATATTACTTTTTGTTTACACGGATTTTTACCCTATTTGGACCCTTCTGAGTTCGAAATTTAAATAATTTTTTTACCGGAAGTGGAATATTTAAGATGGCGGCCAGTATAAACCTAAGCGACGAAAAATCTATGTTCCTCGTATGGATACCCCCATTGATTATACTTTATTTTTAACGATTGTTATTTTTGGGAATAACAGTTGTAATGACACGTATTTAAAAAAAAAGATTACCTATTTGCAATGGTTCCAAATATACTGGTCTTTAAAGTTAGAAATCGCCGTCAACACTGTATTCCACCATGCGCTTTGTGGACGGGGTTTTGGGAACACGTCTGCAGACCTCCGGTACCCCGTCGTCGTTGCTCTTACGGGCCCATTGTAATTCTGCTCGTGCAATCTCCTCCGCTGACGGCACCTCGGAATACTTGAGGGCCTTCTAGCTCGGAACCTTTCAGGCGAATGATGGAGTTGTTGTAAAGGTGTAAAGAGTGGGTGTAAAGAATGTAAAGGCGGCAACATCGCCGCATGCCTGGTCTTCTGCAGGAGTGAGTTTACGTCATGTTCGCGTATATACTCCGCAGCCTCCTTTTGGGTCAAAACTGTGACACTGAAGGTGGCTACTGCCGCCCACGCCTCATCACTATCGGCCGTTAGGCGAATTAGAGCCGGTAGTGCCAGGTCTCCTCCTATAGCCACGGAAATGACAGCACGAGGCTCCGTTCATGCAGGGCATTCTTCGCGCGTCTGACGGCCCGTGTCCAGTCCACGGCTATTACATCACAGTTGTGATACGCTGTGGTCGGCTCTCTTCCCACCCTCTTATACAGGCACAAATCGAACTCAGAAGGGTCCAAATAGGGTAAAAATCCGTGTAAACAAAAAGTAATATGCTTTGCCTGTCGCATCGAGAAGGAGAGAGAGTTTAATAATTTTGGACTAGTCAGTGGGTCTCTTACCTCTTCACGCTTAAACCGCTGAACCAATTTAGATGAAATTTGGTGTGATGATAGTTTGAGTTGTGGGGAAGGATATAAGATAGTTTTTATCCCAGTAATCATCTTTTAAAGGGATGAAACGGGGGGTTGAAGTTGGTATGGAATTGTTGCTTACTGTAGACGTAAAAAAGCTTATACGTTAAAATTATTTTTGCTGTCAGATTAAACTACGGCATTTCATTAATTTATTATAGCGAATGTTAATCCCACGTAGACAAACTCGCGGGAAAAAGCTAATTAGTATATATGTTTATTGTCTATCTTAGTCCCTTAATATCTCATTAAACATTGATCCCAGCAAAAAACTTTATAGAACCTTTTTTATAGAGAATTTTATGTAGATTACTTAAGTGGAAGATCATTTTTTGGTAGGTTCTACTGTTTTCGAGTTATTTAAGAAAAGCTAAAAAACGGGTCCTTTTTTTGGCCGTATCTCACTTCTGGTTGTAGTTTCTTTGATGGCAACCGGCGATTCGGATACAGCAGGGTCTAAACCACGTAAAAAGCCCGGTTGCCCAAAAGTAATATCATTTGCCTGTCGCATGGAGAAGGAGAGCGAATTTGAGATTTTGCTCCCAGTCTATAACGTTTTCCTGATCTTTATGAAATTTCTTGGGGCTGTAGCAGAGGTACATAAAATTTGTAAGTTTGTATATGAGCGGGATCCATCAAGTGGTTATGGAGCTAGAAGGAGAAAAAAAATCCTCCTTGGGGTCTTGTTATATTGGTCAACTCGTTTGCAAGTAAATTGCGAGTTCTCAGTTTGAGGCGGACTAGTAATTATAATACAGTGTTTACTCTAGTACGTACCTAAGTACTATAGTATACCTACTTTCATGCCTAATCCAGAAGTCTACCAATCTAAGCGAAGGAGCTATAGTGCGGAACGAGATTGCTATACCAGTTATTCCCTCTAATAACGTATAGCTGCATCGCTTAGCCTACAGGTGTCAGATCAGATATCAAATGAAAATTCCGTGCTCTGTAAATTTGAATGTACTTATAATGAGTGAAAATTGGCAATATTCTTCGCTAATGTGTGACAATTTTGTTCATGTGTCTGCATTCATGCGTAACAGGATCGGGCCGTAATCCTTAATCAGCGGGAGCCAGGGTTCGAGGGAGCGCGACCCCACACGTCGTCCTATTTTGTGGCGCGTAGACTAGTTTCTGTAGACGTCGCATCATGAAGCACCAGCTCTAGCAAAAAATGTGCCAATGTAGTTCGTGTGCCCGAATGCCCGCGTATCAGGACCGGGCCGTAATCCTAATCGGCAAGAGCCAGGGTTCGAGGGAGCAAGACCCCACGCGTCTCGTCCTATTTTGTGGCGCATAGATTAGTTCCTAACATTTCATCATGGAGCACCAGCTCGTCATACTCGCTGAAATATGACATAGTCACACCATGTCTTTGTGGCGCGAGGGAATCGCTTCAACGCACGGCAGGTTTCGGTAATCGCGCAGACGGCGCGGCAACGGTTAATGAAGGACACTCCACTTTAACCTCCATTTTAAATTAAGTGCATATGTCATGACTCCTCGTATCTTACATACTCCCTCTAGAGGACGAATGATCTGGGGTGTCGCGACAACGCGCGGCAGATTGCGGTAATCGCGCAGACGGCGCGGCAACTATTAATTACGGCCACACCACCTTAAACGTCCTCCATTTTAATTTAACTGCATGCCGTAACTCCTTGTATCTTACATACTCCATCTAGAGCACGAATGATCTGGGGTGTCGCGACAACGCGCGGCAGATTGCGGTAATCGCGCAGACGGCGCGCAACTGTTAGTTACGGCCGCTCCACTTTAAACCTCATCCATTTTAATTTAACAAAAGTGCCGGCCGATAGCGTGGAGGAAGGATTCATATCCGTCGACGACACTAGTTGCCGGCTCGATGCGCGGCAATGGCGATACGATTGTTTTTAACACTTCGATGATATTAAAACAACATATCCATAGAAGTTTTTAGAGAAGTAGCACTGAAACGATTTTATGGGCGAATATCTTTACTAACATTTACAGAATGCTGAAAGAAGAAACATTGTCAAATGTAGAAAATGAATGTCAATTAAAATTGTGTGAGACCTACGATAGAACATCGATGATGCTGGTACGTGGATTTTCCTCTAAAATCCAACTCCCAAGATATCGCAAAGAGGATTGTACAGTCAAAAGCAAAAGTGGTACAGAGGGCGAGCAATTCAGAATGACCTTGACAGGTTCTTATTTTCTTGAAAGTAGAGTCAGGTCAAGATCTCATCCGCATATCTACGGGTTATATATTTTGTTGCTGACTATCTATAATAATCATCATCATTCCTTAAAAGGTATTCTCAAAAGCAATGATCGACAGACTTTTAGTAAGAGCTGATAACCGATCAACCTTTAAGGTAGATTATAATAATGCACTGTTAGATATTAGTAAATTGGATGAATCTTAACGACCTACAGATAAACATTAGTAAAACGTACTGGATACAATTTATCTCATACAATTCCTCTGGCTTAGCGGTAGATATTCAATTAAATCATAATTATGTTCGGGAAGTCGAATCCGTTAAGTTCCTCGGTATCATAATAGATAAACATCTTAACTGGAAGGAACATATCCAAAAAATGTGTGGGAAAGTTAATAGATATGTTCATGTCCTAAGAAGACTTAGAGATACTGTTTCGGTAGAAGCAGCACTGACAGCTTACCATGGATTTGTATCATCTGTAATGCATTATGGTTTAATAATATGGGGAAACTCTGTTGACATAGACCAAATTGTCAAAATTCAAAGAGATTGCGTTAGGGCTATTTGTAAAGGAAGGTATAACGATGATTGCGTTCCACTATTTCTTTATATTAAAAAAAATTGCATGTTTGTTAAATCTAATCGTAATCTATTCTTACAAAGGAATGATTTTGTTCAACGACAGACACGTCAGAAAACTATGTCCCGTATGCACAAATCTATTTGTAACAAGATGATGTACGAAAAAAATGCTTACAACATGTGCATTATAATTTACAACCACCTGCCCCAGCACTTGAAAAACCTAGAAGGAAACGAATTCAGTCGAAATCTTTCTAACTGGCTTCTTGACAAGTGTTTTTACAGCACTAAACAATATTTAGAATTTAATCATAATATAGGTTGGTAATTTATATAATAATCGTTCTTGGTATTTGTGACATAATATGTTTGACATATTCTTCATTTTATTTTATTTTGTAATATCTATGACTGACAATGTTATTGATAATTATGAATAATCTGCCCTTATTCCTGTTTAGAATTTTTAGCTATAAGGAAACATTTGCACGCTTCCATGCAAGCAAAATACAATGTACGAACTGTATATATAAGAACTTAACCTAAGTTTTATAGTTAAGAACTTAACCACTGTATTTTGGCAAATAAAATTGATTTATTGATTGATTGATTGACATATGTAGCCCCGGTACTCCCGGTAGGTTTCGTACGCACAATCACTGCCACAACTATCCTATCAGGCTAGCTAGACCATAACTTTTCGTTGAGTCGAGGAAAAACTCATCACTGTGTCCGCTGTCTCGTATGGGATATTATTGGAAGTACGCACCTACCTACGCGTAAAAACTAATTTGTGCAGTCTGATTAGAAACCGGGGCGCACGCTCTATCATCGGCCAGTCTGGCTCGTCCCCTAACCAACAACACCTTCACCAACATTTTTTTCACATCTGAAGTTCTTACCCAGTTGCTATAAAGTCTGAATTCCCGTGTTCTGTATAACAGATAAGTTGGTGGGCTTGTACACGTGGCATCCGTGACGTCACTTAATGGCAATAGCTCGTCGTCGAACAGTCTGCACGCGCTACGTACTATCTATAGCCGTTGTTATAAGACTATAGCAACGCGGAGACCCGCGTTAAGATCAAATTCTGCACAATAAGATGATTCAAAATCGTTCCCTATGTACTGGTAGACAAGGTTTAAAGTCAAATGGGAATAAGTGTTGACAAAGGGGGTAATTAGCAGCGGCTATTGTTCAAAGTTTAAAGGTAAAGCAGTATCACCTTATCACACTATACCTACGGGAGTGAAGAAGATGGGTTTAGTCGAGATGGACAGAAAACTTGTCTGGTTACGTAATCTCGTAGTTCATTTGTCGCCGCCCGCCCTTCACGGTGGTTATAACATTTACGACCGCGGCATTATAAAGTCAGGACCGGCGGCATATTATAAATTCACTCTAGTGTAACTTATCTCGTGAACTAAATATATCAGCCATATTTTACGGTTAGGGTTTTAACTATTTAAAAATCAATTCATTAAAACCTAAAGAATCATGCACTTTGTTCTTGAAACGCAAGATTTCGAATGACGACTTCGAATATCTCATGTACAGTCAGCATCAATAGTATCTTCTTTCACGAAGGCCGCAAAAATATGTGACACGACGCTTCTATGGTTCTACAAATAAGAGCGTGTCACATATTTTTGCGGCCTTCGTGTAGAAAGATACTACTGATGCTGACTGTTCATGAGATATTCGAAGTCGACTGTATAATTGCATAATACCCAATTTATGAATGTATTCATTAATAAATTTTGTATTTTATTATGAACCCGAATGGTACATGTAATGAAGATGGCTAGGAAAATGTAAACTATGCGCCCGTATCGGTAACCTAGCCCATGTTCGCATCGCATCGAAAAGATTTTAAGGTATTGTTGCAAACGTAAAAATATCATGTTTTTGCGTACTTACTTTAATACGATTTATTCCACTAACTGTGCCCACGGCTTTGCCCAATGTGATTTAGTTTCCGATGATTCCCCTTCCTCCCCCAGGTGGATAGTTTATAAATCTGAAGTAGCCTATATCTACATTATCTACCCCAGGATGTGGATATCATTGTACTTGTTTTGTTGTTTGGCTATGAGTTTATAAACAGATAAAGTTTCCTTCGCATTTATAATATACTTAGTTAATACTAAAGTTAGTATTTGAAAGAGTTATCTACCCTAAATGTAATACTTTGAATACTAGTATTGGTATTGTTATTATGGGGTTGGTGTCGAAACATTAGGGTAGACGGGGTACGTCACCGGTACTTCCGTCTGCCCTTAACCTTGAACGCCGCCGTCTGACCCCGTCTCACCCCACTGCACGGCTGTCGCCACCCCTCTCCATCCCTTCCTGGCTACCTAACTCACGAAACATTTTGTCTAGACTCTCTAGTAGTCTACTATAACTGGAGCTAGTATTATACCAAAATTATTCAAAGTGAGAGATCATTATATATTGGGTTCTCTTGATTTAATGCGCTAGGTAAGCGTAGTAGGTAAATCTCAGACACGACTGCATATTGTTCTAGGTAGTACAGTCGCCATCAGATATATCGGAGCAGCCAAGGTGGTCACAACTATCTGAGCAAGCACCTTATCGCCTTGACAACAAAGGCGCTGTTCAGATATTTGTGACCACCTTGGCCGCTTCGATATACCTGATGGCGACTGTGTACAAATTCTACGGAGTCGTCTATTTATATTTATATAACCTAAGTGTGCGTCAGGGCGGTCACTTTACAATAATAATAACATGTCCCACTATGACTTTGCCTCTCTATCCCAGTGCTACCTATACTTGAAACTGTAATTCAAGGCCAAAAAAGTTACTACAATGTTGCCACTGCAGTAAAATGTTTGTACAATGGTATATTCCCTTTTTTATTAAAAACACGCTAACATAATTTATTTATTGGTAATTTGAATCCTATAACTTAAAGAAGTAATTGTATTTACTTATTTTACATAAATAAAAGACGGCCTAATAAAAAGTTAAACATCCGTGATTTTTGGTTGCAAAGCTGGTATTGCACTTGTATTACTTCGGGTATTCATAACATTTGGTACAATAATTTACGACTAAGTTAAGAACTACATCAAGTCAAAAACGAAACCTTCTCGTGTTTAATATGTTCGTTAGAATTGTCTCCGTGTTAGTTTACTGTTGAAAGTAGAGTACAGTCGGCGACAAAGTTCATACCTACGTTTTTTTACAAAAACCTTATTTTAACTAGTAGCCCGCTTCGAACCGAGAACTCGTGATTTACATGCAAACGAGTGGACCAATATAACAAGACACTTTATGATGATTTTTTCGCGCCTTCTAAGCTCCATAACGCCTTGATCAATCTGGTCATATTTGAACACTCAAATTATATTATTTATCTAAGCTGCATCCCCAAGAAATTTTATAAAGTTATCGTGGAACAATTATTTAAAATCAAAAATATATCGAAATGCAGAGACGTCTAGGTAGCCAGCTGACAGTTCCGTTGTATCCGTACGTCTGTAAGTACTTCACTTCGCTTACGCTCCACTCTTTAGATAATGTCACAGAATAAATAATATGATAATTTTGGCCAATATAAAGCAGCATATTATAAAAAGGTTGGCGAAACCTGAAAAGTTTACTTGACAGTGACATAAGCGACAATGATGGTTATGACACTAACGTATCTGTCGTAAATTTTTTGGCCTTGAATTCCAGTTTCAAGATAAAAAGCCAAAATTTAGTAAAAGTGTCCAGAAGCTCTACCATGAGTTATGACATTGACGTTTTCGAGAACGAGTATCGAATGTTCTATATGTGCATCTTGCTTGTAACATGTTAGTGTAAACGAGATGCACAGATAGAAAATTCGTTACCCATTAACGAAAATTGACAATGTTAAACTCACGGTAGAGGTACTTACAGCTTTATTTTTTACTTAGTTTTGCCTGTGAATTCGTGTAAACAATAAATTACAGCGTATACAGTTCAAAATTGTTTCCTCCGAATCCATACTATCTCCGCACACAATTTCATCTATACAGGTCCTGGTTTAAGCGTTAAGAGGTAATAGACATACAGACAAGAGGCACTTTCATATTTATGTATAATTTAGGGATTACACAAAGACGTCTGCTAACTGTAGGTAACGACCACAATATTTAGAAATACTTTTTATATTTACGCATTCTTGTACAGTCATCGGCAATAGTATCTTCCTACACGAAAGCCGCAATAATACGAGTATGTGTCATACTCTTAATTATTTCTAGGGTCATCATAAAAGAGCGTGTCACATTTTTTGCGGCCTTCGTGTAGGAAGACTATTGCCTGTGACTGGACCTAAACATAATTATAATCTGACACTTATCCGCTTAAACGTTTATGGGATTCAACTCCTACAATGTATTCTAGTCGAAAAAACACTGTAAGTAATATAATATCGTTTAAAATTAATTACAAACAATTAATTAAATTTTTTGGGATTATCGATGACGCTGCGCGCCGGTAATTGATCTGGCTTTTGAGGTTTCTTGGTGATTAATGGTAATGGTGCGAGACGGGTTTGCGTCCGTGCGCCCTCCAGACACCATGGTGACTTTGCAAGGTTGCAACCTGACCTCTTCACCTTAACAGGTTGTTAGTAAGACGCATGGCAACGATTGTTTCATTTACAACAGCAGTGGTTCAGGTTGCCAATCAGACAATGTTTTCAAAAACATTGGAATAGCACCTACGTATTTTCAGGACATCATTTTAAATTCTTCGTTATAGTATAGTAGGGATTTCAATATTTTTTGGTCACAAAGTATGTCAATATAATCATACATTTTTATTTATTGCTTGTAAATTATAATGCAGAATTGAAGATTATTAATAAATGTTTTACATTTTCAAATATTTTAGTGCATTATCAGTAATTCAGTAATTATTTCCTAACGCGTAGATACCTACCTGTACCAGTAAAAAAAAATGGTGCGATCCTTAATATTTATTTTGGGACATTTTTCATAGGTACACCATGATGTATAATAATATATGCAGTAATCCCAAAAAACTTGAACAGAAAATAAAACGCTCTTAATTTTGGCTTCACCTTTCTAATACCTACCAAGGACAAGACCTGTAAATCATTAAGTAACAAGATTTCTGATACCTCGACAAACCTAAATACTACTTAATCGAGATTGCATAGGTTTGACCTTTGCCATACCAAGGGCAAACACCTAGCACCGCCAGTTCAATGTCAACGAAGATTTAATAAACGCTAGGGCAGGTCAATATCAAACTACACTACTACATGCAGGCATGCATTAGGTCTCCCAAAACCGTGTAGGTACAGGGGGGGTAGGGGTAAAATGATTTTACCATATAAAGGAATTTTTACCTAGAATACAATAATTATTTTAACATTTGTGACAAATTATTGATACCTTGTTCATTGATATTTGACATATATCTATTGTTTATCTTTATTTACAGTAGGTTTACATGCAGTAAGTTAGTGTCATTGTATTGTACATATTACTTTCTTAAGTTAATGGAAATAGCATACCTAGGTTAGAAACTGTTTATATTCGCATGCAAGAATTACTGTCAAGAGTGTTGCATGAGCACGTTATTTCTACATTATCAACTTTTGTAACCGCTGTAAAGTTATTTGTACTAGTATTTGTAAAATTCGAACAGTGGTTCTACGGCTTCTAGGCGAGTTAGAGTTACAACAAGATAATGCAATGTCTCCCTACCATTATTCAATTTGTGTGTCGGTACACGAAACAATGGTATATTCCAGACATTTGGGAGGTATACGCGGAGCTGGAGCCAACGCGCTGAGACCCTTTTAACTATTTATTTAATGAAATGTCAGATTATTACACACCCTTCACACACATTTTCGTTAACAACAAGTTAAAATTGCCCAGTAAACTACTTGATAACATTTCAAAAATAGAAAAATGACGCACTTTAGTATCTACCTATTAATCTCTATTAATATCACACATATGTAAATACTAATTTTACTATTGATGGAATTTTATGACTAAGTAAGACGGTATAAGATTCAAATCAAGAGTCCCCAGTTTTTTCCACTTTTATGAATTAGGTATTCCTAATACATTTTGAACCTGTTATCGAAATAAACAGTGATGCAGCACGTCACATGGCTGAGTGCTGCTTAAGTGGTCCCATTCTGTCCGGCTATTTAAGTGGTCACCATTCGTACACATTGTGGTTTGGTAAATACATTGCTAAGGGGTCCCGTGTACGTGTGTTCTTAATATTCTCTCAATCATCAGAAATATTCCACAAATATAATCTCTTCTTGCAAAGAAAAACATAGACGAATACTCTGATAAATCGTATATCGTTAACTATTAAGATCTGATAATGGAAATAAATGATGTACGTACCTATATAGCAATGTTTTATTCTGGTCGTTTGCCGGGATAAGTTTGTGTTTTTTAGGTTTCGTTGGAAGTAAAGTTGCTCGTCAGCCTCGAGGCTCGACAGACGGAGTCGCCACCTGCAAGTTCAACTATTTTTAGCTTCGTCGGTACTTTACCTACAATTCTCTTATTTATTTAAACTATAGACACAATACTATGCATACACATCTATTCTATAGTATACATGACAATGTATGGTCGATAAAATGCTAAATATCATCCTCGATTACTTATGCCACTTATCTATACCTATGGTCAAAATTACTTAATGGCAAAAGAAAATCGTTTAAAAAACAAGTATGTTATGTAGATTAAGTTGACAAGCGGACCTAAATTATCCTTATAAAAAAAATTAAAGGTGTGCATCTTTACACACCCCACAAAAGTTATAAAATGCAATGCTTATAGCCACACCATTGTTAAAATAGCTTGAAAAATAATTAGCTTAGCCTATGCAAAGTAAGCAAAAAAGCAGACTCGTTAAGTAAATATCAGTTTCAGCGATTGGAATGGCAAGTCATAAGGGTTATTAAAATGCAGCATCACGGCACGGTGTGGGCGCGGGCCGGTGGGAGGCGGGTGCAGGGGGTGCAGGCGGGTGCAGGGTGCATGTACCGTCTGGCGACTCGGCAAGGGCACAAGGGCGCTGCATACGACGCGACGCCCTTGCGTCGCCCGCGGCGACCGCTGTGCAGCTCTTTCTGAAAACAACTTATCCACCTCATAATTTTAAAGGCTTATGACCTTTTAAGTTGTTATAGAGGTGTTCCCAAACCGGCCGACGGAAAAAACGGCTGCAATGAAAATGGCAATGCAATTGCTTAAATGGCGGGAGTGTTAAGTGTAAAACTTGAATAGGTACCGGTTCACAATGACGCAATAGCCTGTTTTAAAAAGTATTTCATACTTTATTAAAATCCACGCAAAATAATATAAAAATAAGCAATCATGAGAAAGATACTCTCTATGCTATTGAAAATGCAGTAGTCAGTACACGTAGTATATTTGGAATCTTGAATAATTCCTGAAATCCTGACAAAGCTTTTTTTATAACACGTACCTACAATAGAGAAGAAGTGTTTTTTGATGAAACCATATTCTATAGAAATGAGTACTAACTACATCATTTAATGCGACGTTTAATATAGGATGTTCTGTGCCTCTATCTGAAAAGAAACTATGAAATGAATATACAGTCAGATAAATCAGATTTTGCTGAGCAACACCCGCCGGGAAATATTTTCGTTCGATTTCTTTGAAAGGCAGCCTTTCGTGTCAGCAAGGTGACTGCTATAAAACTTCGGTCACTTCAAAGACAGCAATCAGTATCTTTTGTATGACTGCCCTCGTAGCTTCGCGGTCGTTTAGAGCGGGTATATTGCCGATGTGGGGCTTCCATACATCCAAGTAGCTTTGTAAATCGAACTTTCTTTAAAAATTGTGGGTAAGGTAGATTCAGTTCATGTGAAAGATCTTATTTAATTGAAATATAGTTTAAAAAATCCTATTAGTTATAATAATATTTACTGAGACTCTACATAAAAAGAGCAATTTAGGAATTTATTAAATACGAGTATTTACATATTTATAAAAGCAACAAATTTGATATGGTAGCACACCTAAATACCCATTTTTTGTAATAAGTAATTAACATTCAAAATTATAAATTCTAAACGCAATAAATTGTATAATTATGATTTAGAATTTAGAATCAAGGTTTCTTACGCTCTAAGTAGTTACTAAGTATTACTGAGCACTGAAATCTCACGAATTAAAATTGAAAAATTCACAACTCGCGAAACATTTCGAGTTATTATACAGGGTGTAACAAAAATACTGATGATCCGTTTAAGGGCGTGTAACAAAAATATTGGTATCCTATTGCGAGTAGCAAAAAGTAGGAGAAAAATTTTTTGGTAACAAAAATGTATGGCACACGTCGTCCAACTGGCCGACCCTCAAATCCCTCAATACAAAAGCAAATGTTTTTTTGCAATTTTTTTTTTATTAGTTATTCATATTTGAAATACGATACCAATTATGGCCTTAAAACGTACTTTACTTGCTTCATTTTTCGGTGCATTAACGCATCAAAATTCCGCGAGTGCCGACCATAAAATGATAAAGTAACATCGTTAGTCACGATCAGTACGCCAGGTCTTTGTTTCGGGTTTTAGTGGGCATTCTATTGTGCATTACCGAGCAAAATGTCCGTCGTAAATAAGGCTGAATCATACCGAAGGTGTTGTAGGACAAATGAAGGTGGCAGGTGTCAGGGTCCCTACCACAAAGCAAAGAACAACGACATCGAAACCGAGGGCTGTTGCGTTAAGTGAATGACGAGATCTCGTCTAGAAGCTTACCAGTTTAATGTGACCTACTAATTGGATCATGTTACTATATCAAGCGCATAACCTTATGGTGAGCAGACTGTGTTGCGGCCTTTGCAACTCCACGCCATTAGCAGTGTAACGTGCTTCTGCTCTTTATGAGTAGAAGAGAATGTTCTTAAGTTGACCGGTAATAGGTAGTACAATTTGTAGGTTCCATACCATAAATATATGCATTGCCTATTTTATTTTGGTGCTCTGGCAATCTTCGCTTTTCTTTCGTTTTGCCTATAATCTAAGGCTATTACTCTGTAGTTGCAAAGGAATAGCAGGAGACATGCACGTGGAATCGCTTGAACAATGCGTTTAATTACTCATTGTCAACTTGTCGTATTGTCTTGCAGATTTTTCACAAGGGTTACTTACATACTTGGTTGTTTGTTAGCGAATGAAAGCATATACGATACCTACCTTGACAGTTTTCATTTGTATGCGCACTGATTACAATGAACTTTGGCAACCAGTAATACGTATCCCTTTTATGTCTATGAATAAAATAGTAGATTGTACAACAAGTGCATAAAACGCACCATTTTACGCGAGGCGTTTATCCATACGAGCGAGCTTGCGAGCGAGGATGGATATAAAGTACGAGCGTAAAATGGGTTTTATGGACGAGTTATACACTCTACTTTTTACTTCGATTGTGAGGAAATAAAAAGAATAGGAATTTCTTTAATAAGAAGTTTCACTTTATGCTGGGTATAGGCGGACTAAAACTCAATTTTATGCACAAGTGCATAAAAAATTGACTTCTTCTAAGGCTATTTTGACAATGGCAATTTTTTATGCACTTGTGCATAAAATTGAGTTTTAGTCCGCCTATACCCAGCATAAAGTGAAACTTTACGAGCATGAGAAGTAAAAATAGTATTTAATAGTAGACATTTGAAAGGAAGACTTAACTTGAAAACCAGATATATTTACTTCACTCTAGCTTTTTGCCTCGGCTTCATTGAGTCTGGAGTCCGCTCGGCAACCTCATCCCAGGAATGGGCGTGGAATCATTTTTAAAGATATTCAAACCATAGTCACAGTAAGCTTTCCTAATACTCTTTGATCCGAACATTTTTTCCTTAAAAAAAAAACAATTAGGTGTCAGTCAGGTCGTAAAACATTAAAACATAAATAATGTTTTAATGCTCTGTCAGTTACCAACATTAAAGGGTTATTGCCTTTTGAAGACATTGTAAAGCCTACGAAATGTGGTGGTATTTATTAAAACAAGTTTTTTTTTGTTTTATGACCCAACAAATTGACTCTAAATTAATTAACTCCAGAAGTTTTAACTATTATTAATGGTATCATTAATACTGCAAGTAAATTACATAATTATGTTTGATATATACCAACACTCAGTTTTTATGTACAGTCGAGGTCATAAATATGTTTACACTTTTTTACCTACTCGAATGCGGTCGCTAACAATTAGTATGCAAACGCATTCGACTACGTAAAAAAGTGTAAACATATTTATGACCTCGACTGTACCTACGTAAATAGTAGATTGTTCAACAAGGGACTAAAACAAGCTATAATGATAATGACACGAGATGTTTAGCCACCCGAGCGTAGCGAGTCTCGCGTTAAGCACTCTACTTTTCACTTTGAATGCGAGGAAAAAATAACGACATTCTACACAAAATCTCAATATTTAAAATGGCAAAATTTGAAATTATCAATAAAATTTGTTAGGCGGTTTATGTTTTTTTTTTAAATCGAGTTTGTTTAATATTTTCGCACAGTTGTTCGCACAATCACTAAAAAGGGCGGTAATCGTCCATTCATAAACACCGTGAGTGGCTGTTTAGGGGTTTCCAAAGTAAATTAAAAAAAAATGTTTTAGTCCCTAGAGATTAATAAAGAGTTTTTCTACTCGTCGACTTTAATCTGTGCACTTTTCTTTTCGGACAGACTCAACTTTATAATTTCCGAACGTACTTAATCTGTCAAATTTTCTTCTACTTAAACTTGCTTCTACGTTGTGATTGGATTATAAAAAGACCAATCACAACTACACCGACATCTTGGAAGTAAGTGTAGACACACTTTATTCTATCCATCTCTTTCTACTACGCACACAATCATATGTATATCTCTTTTCGGTGCTGTCTGTACCACCGAATAGGCTTAGATACAATTACTTCCGGTTTCAAAAATAGTGTTTGACGTTTGATTGGGAAAAATTTAGAAAGAATGAAAGAAAATCAATTCTTACTTAATACTCGTAGAAAAAGTATTGTATACAATAGTGACATAATTAAGCTTTTCAATCTCGTACCTTAATTAGGCCACTCAGCAAGCTTCGTGGCCTAAACGCGGTACTCGACTGAAAAGCTCTTGATTATGTCACTATTGTATAAAATACTATTTAGTCCCGATCTGCAGAGACTAAAGTAACATTTTAAGAGCATGAGAAGTGAAAAAAGTATTACAGTCGCCATCAGATATATCGGAGCGGCTAAGGTAAGGTGTGACCACCTTGTCCGATCTGAACAACGCCTCTATTGTTAGGCATATCGATGTTTCACTGAGAATTTACAAACTCCAAAAGACTCAATCTCTGGAGAAATTATTATATAGGTATCTTACATAAAATTCTATTAAAATTAAGATACAGAGAAGATAATTATAATTCACTTAATGAAAATCTAGCCTAAAAATAATTACTATAAAAGGGGAATTACACTTTTCTTCATGCTTACTTGTTGCCATGCTTTGATGGGTCAAACTAACAGCAAGAATAGTTGGGTCGCATGAAAATATGGCATCACATACAAATATGCAATATATTGTCGATGCTTCAGGTAACCAGAAGGGTGACAGCTATTTCGGCCAACTAAACGGATAAGCCTGGCCATCCAAACAGGTAACGCTGCCAGCCTTTTTGGTACCATAACCCACAAAGGCAACTTGGGGAGCATCTTTTATTTATAAGTTTAATTTAGTTTTATATATATAGATTTATTGTTTCTGAAGTTTTATTGTGTATATATTTGAATAAAATATATAGCTTAATGAGAATATGCATCAATAATGGCATAAATTCGAGACTCAATCGAACGTAACCGCTGTCACAGTCAACAACAATAAGAATACGTACCGTCAACTGCTACAATTTTACCAATGATGCTCAACTTTGCCTAGCTTGAAAAACATGGTTTTCTGTAAGTATCTTATGGGAGAATCATCCCAGCAATAAGATATAAATAGCTTTTTGGTGAAGAAAACCATTAGTTAAACTAGTACAGTGTCCGAGAGGCAACCGGATGGCTCGCGGTATTTAAGCTCCCTACGTATTGTGGAACCACTGGACTTTGTTTTTCATCGCCCCCCCCCCCCCCCCCCTTACACGTCCACGTGCCGTGGAAGGGAGCTTAAATACCGTGAGCCATTCGGTTGCCTCGCGGACACTGAAACTACGCGTCATTGCTCTGAATACATGTTTTTCAAGCCGGGCAAAGTTGGGCATAGTACGCAAAGTTGTAGCAGTTTACGGTACTGATCGTTAGGTCTTCCGCCGCGCCGTCTAGCGGCGGCGTGGGCGCCGGAGCGCGCGTCCGCTACACGCGCGGTGTTTTAGCGTGCATCCGGCCACTCCGCGTTTTCACGCTGCCGTGCCCCAACAGGACTTCCATCTTACCGCCCCGCCGACGCACTTCCGTGCACATTTTTTATCGCTAACATCCTTTAGGTCGACAACCGAGTTGTTTTGTTTTGTTACTCGGGTACAACAGATCATTCTCGTAGGTACTCGTACGCTTGATGAGGTTTGTTGTTCTTTTGTGTGGAATAACAAGCCTTTGTTGTATTTTCACCTTTGATACCTTAAAGTAGGTATTTAAGGTGAATAAAGTATAAAAATATTGACAAATTTGCTTAATTTTTCTTTGATTAGATTTGCGCGACCATTTTAGGATCCAGCGTGTGAGGATCAGTATAGCCTTGCTGACGGCGATTGGTGCGGTGGTAGAAAGCGGCTGTTTAGCATTAAGCATGTCAAAATAGCGGCGTTTAAAGTTTCTAACAAATAGTATAATTTAAGGTGCATGGACTGCACGGGACAATCTTGACGGCAGGAAATGTCAGCGGAAAAGCGCTTTTCGCTACCCGAATTTTCTCCTATTGTGCTTCCTATAATGATATACTGATCCTTATAGTTAATGATGTGAAATTTGGAATATATTTGTTGAAATTTCCTACAGTAGATTGTCCCGCTGTAACATCCGACTTTCATTATTTTATTATTCTTCGACAAGATCTTCCTAATAATGAAAATTGAATAATACAGTCGCATCTGTTTTCCAGGAGGAATCCTGAATTGATATTTAAAAAAAAAAATATGAAGTTAACTCGTTGACTTTGTGACAGTGCAAACGAGAAGGCACCATCGTATTTAATAACTTATATAAAAGATTTCATTGAAAATATTTACGGATTTGATTAAATTTCGATCCATTCTAAAATCAGCCACAATTTGCGAGTAAAGTGGAGACATCTTGCGAACTGTCAACGAAACTCTAAGCTACGGCTTGTAGACTGTTAATTACTGCAGTTTTAAAGATGTTTCAAACAGCTTAATCTGACGTCTGTCAAATTGATCGTTGTCATGGCAACGACGAATAAAACGAAGAGAATAGGACCTTAACTCGATAGACATAAGGCGACCCCAGTTCTTCATACTTTTGGACCATTATTCCATATATTTGGACCATTTTCCAAACAAAGACCCCAAAATATGGTAGTTTTGCACCTAAATCTCTTATATTTGGACTGAAACTCCATACATAGACGCAGAAACTCGATAGTATGACGCACAAATCTCATATATTAACACCAGTTTTTCAAACAAAAACCCTAAAATAGGAACATTGACGCTCGAATTTGGGGACCAGGACTTTAGGATAAAAGACGGACGCAGGTGGTTGAAGAGTTAGTTGTTATGAAGATACGCGCGCGAAATGATCAACAAATCGAAACCGGAACGTGAGTGAAGTAAAAATGTACAAATATTTGTGTGTGTCCAGTGAGGTTTACCCTTTTGAATCACAAAGGAATTACCAAGTGAGTTCGTTCCAATTATCTTTTGCTGTGTTTGGGTTTATGAATAAAATATCAATGTTGACAATGATGGTTTAAATAAACTATGTTTTCTTTAAAATCCTAAAAAGGTGTTGAAATAAGGTGTTTTAATTGACATATTTATGGTTTATCACAATGGTTTTGAAGGTATTAAATCTATTGGTATTATGGTAAAGATCAGAACATTACATATATTGAAAACATCCAATTTAGCCATTTGCATTCCTGGTTTACTTTTGTAAGAACAAGGTATCAGCCATATGCCAATCTATGAAGTGCATAAATGAGTCAAAGGAACTCAAATTGCTAGTTCGACTTCATAAAAAATATTGTTGTCGACTACCAAATATTGTTACCTTGTCTCTAACACTAGAAAATCTAGTAATGCCACACTAGCTTACAGTTTATGGGATGGGAGATGGGTTTCAGCCTTTGGATTTGTTCTCATATTTGTAAATGAGATTAAAATGGTTGGATGATGAATTCTTAACGTTTCACTTCATCAAAAAATCCACCTAGGTTTTGAAACGTTGGTCGAATCTTTAGCTGAGTCTTAAACTCCCTAGGTTTAGAGAGGTAGTTTAGGTAGCCCTACTGAATGAACTGGTGGGTTAGGATCTCCAAACCACATCGGGCAAGAGACGGTAGAAACACTTAGATGTAGTAATCAGCTGTTTCTAGGTTTCATTTAGTATACCTACATTCTCTTAAATAGGGTTATAAGGGGCTTATCCCAGGACAAATGCCGCCTCTTGTTAACCGGGAGATTATTAGGCCGTAGTGGATTTTTACCAAAAAAATATTTTTATTTATTTATCCGATTTCAGCACATTTGAACTATTATTATACTCTTTGACTTGAGAAATGTGACTTTTATTTAATCTTTGTAATAAACTTCTAATTTTACAGTTAGCTCATCATTCTACTCTATTTCCTGAAACTATGCAACGTTTTAACTTTCATTAAGCATTTTCTCCATAATATTAAGTTTTTTAAAATGTAATTTAAGTAAGAAAGTCCAAAGAATTAGCCAGCCTTCATTTAAAGAATTTTGGGTTTTACGCACAATATTCTAAAGGGTTCTACCTTAGACGATCAACTTGGCCATATATTAAGAAGTTTCATGCTTCTTGCGTTTAGTTTATAAGGGTAGCTGTATAAAAGGGTAGCGGAAATAAATCTGCTGGGTTAGTAATTGTTTGGTGACATTTTGATGCCATTATACCAGGATTAAAAGCAGCTCTTTAGCTGCATTTTGTTGCAAGTGAAATGGAAATGAGAGCTGGCTAGGTATTTTTTGGATTTCTGCAACTATTTATTTTAACTAATTCTCCAATATCTCAGTCACTTGAGTTAAAAAACGGATTATTTCCATAACTATCTGTAATACCTATGCATTTCGTATGTATATATCATGTTTTTATTAGATAATATAATCATGGTATCATAGAACATGGGTCTGAAATGTACTACCTTTTAAATTGCATAATTACATACTTGTCTGGTCTCGTGTAAAATCCAGAGCATTATAGCTGGCAGCTGCACTTATGTTTCACAGAATAAAGCACGGGAAATCACTGATTAAAATAGACACTATGTACCACAAACTTTGGATATCTTTTAACAAGCACTGCGAAAGCTTTTTTCAGCGAAATCTCCGTCGAGATAAGAATTTTTGTCCGATATTTATTAGCAACGGCATCTTTGTTAAAGTCATTTATCATTTTTATGGACTTTTATTATCAATTTTATTGAAATAGGATTGTAGAATCAAAAGGAAAAATAAATTCAAAATCAATGCGCTTGCGTCTTTGACATTTCATAAACTTGGGGTTGCTAGCCTAAAACTTCTAAGTTCCCATTCATTTAAACATTATGTTGCATGAAAAAAAAGACCTGAGCATTATTTTCAATAAATTTACATTCAGTTATCATTTATTAGCGATAAGTTCAACTGTTGTTAGTTTCTTTTATGTGCATCATGATTTTATATTGTGATTTCTTTGGTGTGATGCCAATATTCAATGCAATGCATTCATTCGTTCGTTCATCTATTCAGTAGGTATATTCATAATGGATTTTATAAGTAAAGTCAATAATTTCAAACTGCTTGTTTAGTTTATTTTCAAATATAAGAGCGTAAGGCGCGGGTTTTAATTTTCCCATTTATGCAGGACTTAGTTTAAAACTGGCAACACTGAATCCACATTAGTTCCTTCATGCCTACGTAGTGCCTAGATGGCGCTACCATATTTAAAAAATGATTTATGATTCTGTATTTATCAGTGTAAGAAGTATCGAAATCTCTTGTAGAATATGGGAAAAGGAAGATAAATTGATATTATCTGTTATCTAAGGGGTCATTGATAAGCGTAAGGCTTTTTATATAGGTAAATTATTCAGAACAGTATAGGGAAAGGTTGAGATAAGCTAGTAAGAACATACCGCTACTGAGCTGTAGAAGTAGGTTCTTTTTCTTTTAAATAAAAACAAACGACGAGCAATCTTTATTGTCTACAATCCAGGGCTAGAAATAAATGTACATTATCAGTTTTCAATTCGTTTTATTTCAAGCAGAACTTTTTTTTTAATGATGGCTGTGGGGGACCGCTTATTCCATCTGAAATCGTCTCCTTGCTTCCTTAAAAGAGGGAATATTCTTTATTCATTACTGCCAAAAGTAGATTAGCATCTGTATCTGAAAACAAAGACTATCATACAAACATAAATGCCCTAGTTTTCTACTTTTGAAGAAATTTAATGTAGTCGTTAATAGGCATAATATTTAGCTTAGGTAAGATAAGATAAGATAGCATAGTAAGTTGAAGGAAAACTTATACCTAATCTAGCAGTGGCTAACTATAAAAATATATAGGCACAGTTACTAGTGGTAAACATAATCCAGGGTACTAGAGAAAAATTGTGATGTTCTAACAATCACAAAAAGTCTAAAGAGGCCGGGGGCGCAATTATGTTGATAAGCGCCTAACTAATGACATTTTCCTTAATCTTAAGTTAGTTCAGAAGTTTATGCACTGCATAAATAGAATGAGGACGACCATTTGCAAACAATGTTCTTATAATATATGTACCTAAACTGGCATTGCATATAATATGACATGAGATTATGAATTTTGTCAGGTATATAGGTATTCCAGGTTACCTAGCTAAGGTTATGTCATGATTTAAGAATTAAAACAGGTAATGATACTGCTTGTGCTTTCATACATTATTTCTTGAGCTAGCATAGTTTATGTGTCCTAGAAGCTTCTCCTGTCTGATTAGTATGTTGTTCCAATTTCACGAAAGATGGCGCTGTTACTAACGTGAACTGGCATGCTCTTGTTAAAATTCCTTCAATTTAGAAATCCATTTTTACCAATAGATGCATTAATTAGCTGAATAATAGCATAACCAAATATAAATTTTGAATAGGAAACACAATAATACTAAAGTATTTACTACACTCTTGTGAGTATGTATGCATGTATGTACTTATTACATAACCAGTATGGTATGTATGTTACAATCTAAATTTAAGTATCCTACGGACAGCTTCGCGAGGCGTTTTAAAGTTCTTTGTCTTACTTTGGAAGTAAGAAGTTGATTGAGTGGTAGACCGTTGATCTTGAATTACGGGCTGCAGCGCAGAAGTCTGTAAAAAGATAGAAGACAATTAGGTCTTAGAAATCGTAGAATATTTTTAGAGTCGTTTAGATTTGTATGTGCCAATAGAGTAGACATTCGTTTTTTTGAGTAGTGAAGGTACTTAGCAGTAAAAGTGGCTTTCTATTAACTGAATAATGGGGGCGTCTCGCCAATTTTCATATGCTTGCATAAATTAAAACAACTATATCAAGGGGTTTATGAGAAAAGAGTAGATTATGGAAGGTGTCTATTACAGTGGGGGCGCGTCCATAGAACGCGATTCCCATTGGCATGTCCAAGTTTCGAGCACTTGACCAGTTTTCCTACAGCTTATGAAAAGAAGTAGACCAAGTTCAGCACCGACTTGCCTAAGAGAATTCTTGTACCTACCGCCACTGGGCACTTAAGAATATTTTGAGAACCATTGACTTGTAGTTATAAGATATCTGTTTGTTAGTTAATATTTAGGAAGGTCTTGAGTAAGAAAAATTGTATTAGGAATTACCTATCTCGGTACGACCCTGCATATTTCTATTAATAAATATGGTTTTCCCAGTAGATACTTGTAAAGATCTTTTAAACTAAATTATTATTAGATGAAACAATTACCTATGATTTTAATAAGAAGTAGTAACCCACTGATGTAGGCTCGTTTGAAATTTCTGCTCCACGAGTTCAGGCCGACGAAACTGGAAATGGATAAATAACAAAAATTAGGCCTAGCAGAGTTTATTTAAGTCAATATAACTTTAAATAACTTTTAAATATTTTATATAAACAATATCTACAAATAACTGGGTGATTTAGTGAAAACTGATGAATTTCATTTTCCGACTTAAAGCGATAACATTAATTTATTATGAAAAAAAAAAAAAAAATATTATCTGATCTTAGTACATGAAGTCTAAGAAGAATGAGCATTGAGAAGAGAAGAGAAATGAGGATCTGTGAAGTATATTCCATCAGTCTCCGATTGCCCAGGAAGTAGCGCAACAGAAGTGGAAATGGATTGGATGTACTTTTCGAAGAGAAGCATTGGATAATGTCAGCATCACTTTCAAGTATCTGTCTCAGGGTAGTAAGCGAGCCGGCGGACGCTCCATACACACGTGGCGGAGGAGAGTTGAGAGTGAGCTGCGAGCCATAGGAAGAAACTGGAGAGAGGACAAGATGGCTGATCTTGTGCAGGCTCTATGCATCTCCGGGGTTCCTCAGTATAAACAACAAACAAGTGTAATAACTTAAAAACAACAGAGAAAAGAACTTACTTGTAAATAAAATTGACTATTTTCAGACATCTATTGATATTTTCATAATCTCGTGTTCAGTACTACAGGGTTTCTTCGGCATGATAGCATAACGATCCGGCCATACAAAATGATGGGATTATTAGCTAACGTCTCAATCAGGATCTTTGTTTGCTGAAAAATAAAACAAATTATAAGTTTATTGGAGAGATTAGCAAATAGGTAACAAAGTTTTAACATGGAAGAACAGTTAAGTAGTTGCCTGGGTATCGACGTTTATTTATTGTGTTATTTTATTCAAGATAGCAGCCTGTTATTTAAAAATTAGCTAAGCAAACATTTACTTAATAGGTAAATCAGAAGTAAACTCTAAAAGACGATATGTTATGAGTACACTGATATTTCTGGAACTTTTTGTTATGGCATATATTAGTTACTAAAAGATACAGTTTGCCACGTGGTATTTAATGAAAATATAGCTTTCTAGAATGAGTAATAATGCTTTGACTAATCCTGCCTTTAATTATCGTTGATTACTTGAGATTGAAACAGGTTTAGCACAAAAACGGGTTCATGAAGAAATATAAGCGGAAAGTAAGGTTAACTTACCAGTATAGTCCAAAACAGCGGTTTTCCATTAAAATTGTTTTTCATTCACGGTCCAAATAGATATTATTTTAGTGTTATTATATTTCCTTAATTGCATAGCCTCTTAATCGCTCGATAACACAAGACGTGAGCGTGTATGCAATTTCGTTCTGAACTTCCACTAAATTTGTCTTTTCGTTATTTCTGTTATGAAGGGGCTGTGCTCTTATACCTTGTAAACATAGAACAAGTTAGCTGATAGTCCAAATACGGTGTTTATTTTGTAAATTTGTCTAAAAATCGGCGCCTGCGGCCGGCAGTTGAACGAAGATGGGGTCGTGCGAGGTCAAGTTTGACAGATGACAGTGACGCAGAGTTGTCACCACCATAAACAAGAGTTTACTTAAGCGGTTATTAGACGATTCGATTTTGTTTACATTTGACTATGGGTTCGAGTTAACAAATTGATTATGAAATCTTTATTATCATAAAATAGATGACGATTTTAAATAAAATAAATAAATAACTTAAGTTATCTATCGGCAGTTTTAAACACATTTTAACAAAACCCAATAGATGTTAGCATAAGTAGAACGTATAGAGTGTAAATTATTTGTGCCATAAAAGGTGGTGATTAATTTTTTTTTAGTGAAAAAAGAAGTGCGCGTATTCTGGAATCTTAGTTTCAAGTGAAGTGGTTACGTGTGATTTTCAAGTGTTACGCGATTAGCGCACTGTAGCAGCAACGGGGGTGAGGAAGACAGCACTATACACATGCAGAAGTAGTATTTCATTCGTGCACCAGCGCCTAAGGCAGCAACCACAGTCTCAACGTGCTTAATTTTCGCGTCGACTATGCAAACGTTATATTGGAAAACATGAAAATGAGATGAAGATTGAAGGTGAACCCAAATCCGGCCGTGCGAAGACTATAAGCTACATCGCTGAAAATCAAGTCATGGACTTCCACTACTCGCGTAGAAGCGTCTGTTGTCATCTCGGGGGTTTCAAAACCATGAAGCTGAAAACAAAATGTGCATCGGATATGCATCACCTTTTTGGATATCAACTTTCTGAGCCGAAGACCCTACTAGTCGTTTCAGTACTTACCTGCATGGATTTTTTGACGTAATTTCTATTCATGGATCCATATATTGTTTGAGGTGAAGTAATGGTAATATTACGTGTAAATCTTTATGTTTATATAGTAATAAATAAAATTACATTCACTTTTTAATGTATATTACTATAACTTTATGCGTCGTTTGCATTATGATCGCTAAATTTGCCATCCTAAATAACAGCCCGTTAGCCGAGTTGCTCCTATGGTAGACTAATACGAAGATGTCATCTGTACAAACAAACCCGGGTCCGATTCCGGTCCACGATCATCTTTTGTTTTATTTACTTTTAAATTTTTTTTTTCAAGTCTGTTTATAGTAAATTAAAATAGTAATTGTGTTTAGCATTTTTGAAAGTTTTTTTTTTACAAAATTAATAAAATACATGGTGTCTTAAAAAAAAAAAAATACAGACATGCGGGATGCTTAGAGTTACAGGTAGTTAGCTCTTTTATGTATAAATAATCTAAATTTTCTATAAGGGATGTAGGTATTTATCCCTGAAAACTAGGTCTTGTTTGAACAAGACAAGACATAAAAATACTGTGTTTTATTAAAGAAGTTGTTTGCTAAGTTTATTAGGTTGTTATCTACTGGTGGGTTACATCGACATCTAAGAAGCTCATCACAGCTGCATGACACGCCTGCGACTACATCAATGCAACTTCAATCGTTGTTCACCGGTATCACTGTCAGACTTTCTTACGAAAATATCACGGGAAGGATTGCAGGAATGGGAACCAGTAGCAGGAAGAAAGGGGGTGCACTTGGAATACCCGGTAAAACCAATTTTTTTATTGATGGTTTCAAATTATTGTTCAATATATTTTAGTACCTACCTGACGATATTTTGCTTTCAAGCATTGTAAGTACCTATCTATAGCTTGTTCTATAGGTAGCCGTGATCTTCTAGTGGTACATTTTTTTCTTCTAGGACTCATTGTTTTAAAATGTTTCATTATTTTTTACTACTTATGAAATCAAACGTTATTTCGTTCGGGTTATTTTTACAATTTGTTGAATTTTACTACGGTAATAATTATAAAAATAAAACAAGGTTGCGGTTTCTTTACCTCTATATTTACGAAGAATAAGGCATGAATGCTTACTTATACTTTCGTTCTATTTCACTCGTCTAAAATTATTTTATACTCAAAACTAAATCGCGATACCATAGCCGACAACCAATATTATCATACGTGTAATAGTGGGGATTCACCGATTCTGGCCACGTTCTTAAGTAGTGGGGATTCGCCGGTATGTTGGCATATTTTTTATTCAGTTAAACATTTTAACATATATTTTGATTAAAATACATTTTCTTACATATTTTACATTGATTGCACATCGAAGCGTTGGCTGTCTGTAGAAATCGAAGTGAAAGAGCGTATGAGGAAGGATGAATGATATGATGTATGGTATGAATGATTAAAGTTATGTCTATGGTTATGTGTATTGATGTAAGTGATGAATGCAGAATGATGAATGAATAAAAGATGATGAATGTATTTTATATGAGTGAATGGATTGATACAGATAAGACAAAGGCTAGAGTGCAGTCAAAACTGGATTAGTTGGTATTTGCTGGGGAACCAAAAAGGGGAGGGACGGGGACAATTTAGTCGGTAAAATCTTATTAGTAGGTTAGAATCGTTTTACGATTAGACCCATTTTACAAGGGTAGTTTTTGCTGACTAAATACTCCACAAGGTATGAGGAATCATCGCGAGGTATACACACCTTGTATTGGATAAGGTATATTCGACAATTACACATGGTTATGAGCCATAACAATAAAAACAAAACCTACTTGGCTCTGTTTATAAGGGTTTATTTTAACATATACATTTTAGCTATGATGCTTCGGTATGTTTTAGGATGTGATTATCCAAAAGGTATTTTGCTCGTTATGTATCAAGGATTTTTACGTGAATAATTACAACTGAGTTGATTTGATTATTATTGATGTATGCAAACAACTTTGTTTTATCCTTTATATGTGAGAAAAACTTAAAGGTTGTTTTGTGTAAAAAAAAAAACGCACAAGATAATCTTGGAGGTCGAATTGCTTTATTACATTATGAGACATGCGCCAAGAAAACATGACTGTGAGTTGGTGGGGCGGAAAAATTTGGTTCGAATTTTAGCAATGAAGGTTGAACACTTGAGTACTTACAGAAAGTGTGTTCTCATTTTGTGTGGGAAGTTTTTGTGGGTTCACTGGCTGACTCGAAGATAGTCTATCGGATTCATAGGGTAGAAAAGAACACCCGACGCAACCGGAGTGAAGACGCAAAGACGGGTTAATAGGACCTGCCAGATTCACAACCTGGTATCTCTGGCAAAGTGAGAATTCATGGGGAAAAAGTTGTCAAATGGTCATTGTTGTAAATTTAAGGTGCCAATTTCAAGGCTACGCCTGCTTGCTGTCATTTAGTATTGGAAAAACACACCCACACCACACGTTTAAATAAGGGAAGGATTACCGACTAGTCTAGAGTACGTTGAAGTTTTCCATAGTTCACTGTGTTTTCTAAAGTGAACTATTGCAACTTAAACGGGGGGCGAAGATGTGACAGTGCAAACGAGAAGGCACCATCGTATTTAATAACTTATATAAAAGATTTCATTGAAAATATTTACGGATTTGATTAAATTTCGATCCATTCTAAAATCAGCCACAATTTGCGAGTAAAGTGGAGACATCTTGCGAACTGTCAACGAAACTCTAAGCTACGGCTTGTAGACTGTTAATTACTGCAGTTTTAAAGATGTTTCAAACAGCTTAATCTGACGTCTGTCAAATTGATCGTTGTCATGGCAACGACGAATAAAACGAAGAGAATAGGACCTTAACTCGATAGACATAAGGCGACCCCAGTTCTTCATACTTTTGGACCATTATTCCATATATTTGGACCATTTTCCAAACAAAGACCTCAAAATATGGTAGTTTTGCACCTAAATCTCTTATATTTGGACTGAAACTCCATACATAGACGCAGAAACTCGATAGTATGACGCACAAATCTCATATATTAACACCAGTTTTTCAAACAAAAACCCTAAAATAGGAACATTGACGCTCGAATTTGGGGACCAGGACTTTAGGATAAAAGACGGACGCAGGTGGTTGAAGAGTTAGTTGTTATGAAGATACGCGCGCGAAATGATCAACAAATCGAAACCGGAACGTGAGTGAAGTAAAAATGTACAAATATTTGTGTGTGTCCAGTGAGGTTTACCCTTTTGAATCACAAAGGAATTACCAAGTGAGTTCGTTCCAATTATCTTTTGCTGTGTTTGGGTTTATGAATAAAATATCAATGTTGACAATGATGGTTTAAATAAACTATGTTTTCTTTAAAATCCTAAAAAGGTGTTGAAATAAGGTGTTTTAATTGACATATTTATGGTTTATCACAATGGTTTTGAAGGTATTAAATCTATTGGTATTATGGTAAAGATCAGAACATTACATATATTGAAAACATCCAATTTAGCCATTTGCATTCCTGGTTTACTTTTGTAAGAACAAGGTATCAGCCATATGCCAATCTATGAAGTGCATAAATGAGTCAAAGGAACTCAAATTGCTAGTTCGACTTCATAAAAAATATTGTTGTCGACTACCAAATATTGTTACCTTGTCTCTAACACTAGAAAATCTAGTAATGCCACACTAGCTTACAGTTTATGGGATGGGTGATGGGTTTCAGCCTTTGGATTTGTTCTCATATTTGTAAATGAGATTAAAATGGTTGGATGATGAATTCTTAACGTTTCACTTCATCAAAAAATCCACCTAGGTTTTGAAACGTTGGTCGAATCTTTAGCTGAGTCTTAAACTCCCTAGGTTTAGAGAGGTAGTTTAGGTAGCCCTACTGAATGAACTGGTGGGTTAGGATCTCCAAACCACATCGGGCAAGAGACGGTAGAAACACTTAGATGTAGTAATCAGCTGTTTCTAGGTTTCATTTAGTATACCTACATTCTCTTAAATAGGGTTATAAGGGGCTTATCCCAGGACAAATGCCGCCTCTTGTTAACCGGGAGATTATTAGGCCGTAGTGGATTTTTACCAAAAAAATATTTTTATTTATTTATCCGATTTCAGCACATTTGAACTATTATTATACTCTTTGACTTGAGAAATGTGACTTTTATTTAATCTTTGTAATAAACTTCTAATTTTACAGTTAGCTCATCATTCTACTCTATTTCCTGAAACTATGCAACGTTTTAACTTTCATTAAGCATTTTCTCCATAATATTAAGTTTTTTAAAATGTAATTTAAGTAAGAAAGTCCAAAGAATTAGCCAGCCTTCATTTAAAGAATTTTGGGTTTTACGCACAATATTCTAAAGGGTTCTACCTTAGACGATCAACTTGGCCATATATTAAGAAGTTTCATGCTTCTTGCGTTTAGTTTATAAGGGTAGCTGTATAAAAGGGTAGCGGAAATAAATCTGCTGGGTTAGTAATTGTTTGGTGACAACTTCTTAATATTTTATAGAACTTTAATGTTTATCCTCCTGGTTAAAGAACCTATGTTCGAATGATTTCGAATTTTACTAGCAATTTAAGGACAGCACGCTTAGCACATGAGTGTCAGCTCAGCAGTATCTCGCGCGCGAGATTGTCTATCCGTCCTTTTTTGACTGTGTCAATTAAAAAGAGTCGGGTAGTCTATCTCGCGTGGGATAGTCCTGTCGCATCACTCATGTGCTAGCCGTGCTGGATTTTCCGTTCTATCTTCCTTCCCTATATCCCCTTTAGCCTACCTACCTACGCTCTCTTTGTTAGTCGTTTTTGAATTGTCATCTCTACTCACACAAATCATCTAACCCTTCACTATACCCTTCTCAATGGTATCATTAACAACAAAATATACCTTAAGTACAAAATGAGAACACAACCCTATTTACCATTAAGTACCTAACTGTAATATTTTCATATTCAACGCATATTTTGCTCAACGTTTATGCAACAGTTACGTAATGGAAATTTCTTCATTGCTTCATCCCTGCACGTAAAGTTTGCATAACAGTGATTTGGAAACCTTTAAATGGAATTGGTGGCAATGTCCAGCGGGGGCGGCGGGTGGTACTGGCGGTGCACTGTGCAGTTGCAGCGAGTGCATCGCCCGCGCCCGCACCCGCACCGCACCGTTCACCCCGCTGCACCCTGTCACAGTCACACAGTAGAAATGCACTGTTGCATCAATAAGTGTTCATTTACTGATTGCACAATCAGATGCATCATGAGTTCATTTATTGAATGGTCAAAACGTATGGAACCTTAATGAAACTTTTCAACTGAATATCTCTTAATATTCATATTCATTTATTTCAAGACCATATTGGATCAATTTGTGTTGGTATTTTATATGTATCTAGTTAATCATTACTCACATAGATTAGAGGTGTTAGTGGCCACAATCACCCAAACAACTGAATACACCAAAACTTTGTTTCCGACTCATAAAGAACTATCACAATATCTCAACAAAATCACACGCACCTTTGCTATAACCCAATTTCTCAGCAACCATGGATACCATAAAATCTATTTACATCGCTTCAAAATAATTAATGATAACAAATGCCCATGCGACCCCTCTGAGAATATACCGCTTTGCCACCTAATCTATGACGTCCCGAGATTCTCGTCAAAACGCCATAACCTAACATCAACTTACCAAATTTTAAATATAGAGCCAACCAATATTCTAGACATTATCATAAAAGAGTTCTCCACCAAGTGTTTCAACGTCCTACTTGAGTACATTGTCCATAATTTAAAATCTTAAAAAAAAAAAAATTAAGTAAGTATTTTTTCTCACTTGTCGCCTTCTTTGACCATAATAAATTCTTTCCTCCTTTCTTACTTTTTCCGATATCCCTTCATTCCATACATACTTAACACACATACACACAACACTCTACAAATTGTGGAGCGGTCTGGCACAGGGTGGTCTGCCACCCAATTATATAAAAAAGCCTAGTGATAAATAAGGCGTGTGACTTTCAAAGCTCTGCTTCTAACCCTGAGATTCCGGGAACTTATTTACTAAAATGCCTTTTGATACTGTGACTTAACCGTCTGTCTGGCTTTTGATACTGGACATAAATAATTCCGATACAGCCTGCAAGCATGATACGCTGCGGTGTTACGAGTTAGTGTCGACATGAGATCCAAGTTAGGTATTTTATAATTACCCGAACGTGGTTGTTCTTCGTATACGTATTTAGGTATTTTAGCGCTTATTTTATAATTAGCAAGGAAGCTTGGGTATTTACTGAGAAGTTACTTCTATAACAAAAAATCAGTTAGATATCAGTATATTCAGTATCACCTAATGGCGACTAATACTTAATACTTTTACTTATGGCGATTATCACACTGGCGACGGATCCGCATCGGGCGCCGGGGCGCGAGCGAGATAGCGCTATACACATGCAGAGCGCTGTCTCGCTCGCGCACCGGCGCCGCATGCGGATCCGCAGCAGTGTGATAACCGCCTAAGTCACTTAATATTTTTAGTTAGCATCTAATTTTGTTTCTATTAGTATAGTATATCGTTTGTATCGCGATCCCCAAATAGCAAGTTCTGGCAGACCATTGGTGATACTGATATCTAATTGATCTTTTGTTATAGAAGTAACTTGTCAGTAAATACCCGAGCTTCCTTCGTTACCAGTTTCTCTGACTCAGCTGAGGTTATATAATATTCTATAGATTAGATTCTACTGTTAACTTAAACCACTGTGACCCAGCACCGACATCAATTCACTCTTCTCAAATAATCCGTACATTGACGTCGCGAATGCACATAATCTGGACGACGACGGTATCGCTAGGTACTTCGAAATGCACTCATACATACTGCATGCATGTATGAGAATGTCGCGCAAGCGATCATCATTGCGTATTCATGCTAAATGGACTTGTTATTTAAGGTCGATTCGAGAACTTTTATTTTATTTTTATCAGATACTTTCATAGACTAAGATTAGGTGGTAGTGCACCCTACCTAATCGGGTAGCAAGATTCGGCATATATAGGGGGTAGCACCTTAAAAAGTTATGACTTTTAGTATGGGACACTATGAGCCAAACCTGGAGCGTTCGGAATGCAGCCAACTTTTCGGGTACCAAAAAAAGTCAGAAAATACCTCATCGGGTAGCAAGATTCGACATATACAGGGGGTAGCACCTCAAAAAGTTATGACTTTTTGTATGGAACACTATGAGCCAAACCTGGAGCATTCGGAATGCAGCCTGATTTTAGGGTGCCAGAAAATATCGAAAAATACCTCATCGGGTAGCAAGATGAAACTAATGCCAAATGAAAGTACTAATCATCCTGTTAATAAAAAAAATTGGTAGTCGGTCCTAAACCTGGAGCATTTCAAATGCAGCCAACTTTTGTGATCGAACAAAAAACTCATCTGATACCATTACAACGTAGAAATGGCCCCAGAAGATGGTTTAAAAGACATAAACAAGCTTAATTTGATAGAATTTATCAAAAAGTGCCAAAATATTTCAGGTTTACTCACCCAAACTTATCACTTTCGTGATTTGGCTTAATTTTAGGGTACCTGAAGATTAAAAAAAATACCTTATTGAGTAGCACGATAATATGTACGCCAAATGAAAGGACTTATCATCCTGTTAATAAAAAAAAATAGCAGCGGGTCCTAAACCTGGAACATTCCAAATGCAGCCAACTTTTGTGATCGAACAAAAAACTCATCTGGTACCATTACAACGTAGAAATGGCCCCAGAAGATGGTTCAAAAGACATAAACAAGATTAATTTGATAGAATTTATCAAAAAGTGCCAAAATATATTAGGTTTACTCACCCAAACTTATCACTTTCGTGTTTTGGTTTAATTTTAGGGTACCTGAAGATTAAAAAAAATACCTTATTGAGCAGCACGATAAGATGTATGCCAAATGAAAGGACTTATCATCCCGTTAATAAAAAAAAATAGCAGTGGCTTCTAAACCTGGAACATTCCAAATGCAGCCAACTTTTGTAATCGAACAAAAAACTCATCTGATACCATTATAACGTAGAAATGGCCCCAGAAGATGGTTTAAAAGACATAAACAAGCTTAATTTGATAGAATTTATCAAAAAGTGCCAAAATACATTAGGTTTACTCACCCAAACTTATCACTTTCGTGATTTGGCTTAATTTTAGGGTACCTGAAGATTTAAAAAAATACCTTAATGAGAAGCACGATAATATGTATGCCAAATGAAAGGACTTATCATCCTGTTAATAAAAAAAATAGCAACGGGTCCTAAACCTGGAACATTCCAAATGCAGCCAACTTTGTGATCGAACAAAAAACTCATCTGATACCATTACAACGTAGAAATGGCCCCAGAAGATGGTTCAAAAGACATAAACAAGCTAAATTTGATGAAATTTATCAAAAAGTGCCAAAATATATTAGGTTTACTCACCCAAACTTATCACTTTAGTGTTTTGGCTTAATTTTAGGGTACCTGAAGATTTAAAAAAATACCTTATTGAGCAGCACGATAAGATGTATGCCAAATGAAAGGACTTATCATCCTGTTAATAAAAAAAAATAGCAGTGGCTTCTAAACCTGGAACATTCCAAATGCAGCCAACTTTTGTGATCGAACAAAAAACTCATCTGATATCATTACAACGTAGAAATGGCCCCAGAAGATGGTTCAAAAGACATAAACAAGCTTAATTTGATAGAATTTATCAAAAAGTGCCAAAATATTTCAGGTTTACTCACCCAAACTTATCACTTTCGTGATTTGGCTTAATTTTAGGGTACCAGAAGATTTAAAAAAATACCTTATTGAGTAGCACGATAAGATGTATGCCACATGAAAGGGCTTATCATCTTGTTAATTTAAAAAAATAGCAGCGGGTCCTAAAGCTGGTACATTCCAAATGCAGCCAACTTTTGTGATCGAGCAAAAAACTCATCTGATACCATTACAACGTAGAAATGGCCCCAGAAGATTTATTATTTATTTATTAAGTGAGTAAACCTAATGTATTTTGGCACTTTTTGATAAATTCTATCAAATTAAGCTTGTTTATGTCTTTTAAACCATCTTCTGGGGCCATTTCTACGTTATAATGGTATCAGATGAGTTTTTTGTTCGATTACAAAAGTTGGCTGCATTTGGAATGTTCCAGGTTTAGAAGCCACTGCTATTTTTTTTTATTAACGGGATGATAAGTCCTTTCATTTGGCATACATCTTATCGTGCTGCTCAATAAGGTATTTTTTTTAATCTTCAGGTACCCTAAAATTAAGCCAAAACACGAAAGTGATAAGTTTGGGTGAGTAAACCTAATATATTTTGGCACTTTTTGATAAATTCTATCAAATTAATCTTGTTTATGTCTTTTAAACCATCTTCTGGGGCCATTTCTACGTTGTAATGGTACCAGATGAGTTTTTTGTTCGATCACAAAAGTTGGCTGCATTTGGAATGTTCCAGGTTTAGGACCCGCTGCTATTTTTTTTTATTAACAGGATGATAAGTCCTTTCATTTGGCATACATATTATCGTGCTACTCAATAAGGTATTTTTTTTAATCTTCAGGTACCCTAAAATTAAGCCAAATCACGAAAGTGATAAGTTTGGGTGAGTAAACCTGAAATATTTTGGCACTTTTTGATAAATTCTATCAAATTAAGCTTGTTTATGTCTTTTAAACCATCTTCTGGGGCCATTTCTACGTTGTAATGGTATCGGATGAGTTTTTTGTTCGATCACAAAAGTTGGCTGCATTTGAAATGCTCCAGGTTTAGGACCGACTACCAATTTTTTTTATTAACAGGATGATTAGTACTTTCATTTGGCATTAGTTTCATCTTGCTACCCGATGAGGTATTTTTCGATATTTTCTGGCACCCTAAAATCAGGCTGCATTCCGAATGCTCCAGGTTTGGCTCATAGTGTTCCATACAAAAAGTCATAACTTTTTGAGGTGCTACCCCCTGTATATGTCGAATCTTGCTACCCGATGAGGTATTTTCTGACTTTTTTTGGTACCCGAAAAGTTGGCTGCATTCCGAACGCTCCAGGTTTGGCTCATAGTGTCCCATACTAAAAGTCATAACTTTTTAAGGTGCTACCCCCTATATATGCCGAATCTTGCTACCCGATTAGGTAGGGTGCACTACCACCTAATCTTAGTCTATCAGTTAAGTACTTTGTATTTTACGGCGTCACTATAATTATAAAGCGAGGTTAAATGGTGACGAAGAAGGAAATTATACAGGGTGTAACAAAATACTGGTGATCCGTTTAAGGGCATAATTGGTATCGTATTACCACTAAGAAAAAGTAGGAGAAAAAATTTTCGGACGCGAAAAAATATTTGTTTTTGTATGGGACAGGTGGTCCCAGCCCCAGCCGGCCGACTAACACATACTAAACCAAAATTTAATTTCGCGCGAAAAAAATTTTTTCTTACTTTTTTGTAATTAGAATAGGTACGAGACCAATTATGCCCTTTAAAGGATCACCAGTATTTTTGTTGCACCTTGTATTAACTTTTAAGTAAATAAAATACAACATCAGACGATGTGTATACGAGTAGGTACACAAATCTGCAAAGGTACGATTCGAGCCAGTCAGTATCCTTATGTTTTGTTATGATTAAAAAAACAAGAAACTTGTTTGTTACGTTAAGTCCGATGTGGATTCGATCTGTAACCACAAACCAATAAAAATAACAAAAGCAAAGGTCAAGTAATGTTTAATATGCATCACAAAAAGTTGTAACTCTTGTAAGTAAGTATATGTACCTAAACCGCTTATTTGATTATGTACACTAAATTTATGAACTCGACACTGTAAAATACTATATTAACTTCATAATATTTACTTCAATGCTTAAATACGTAGGACCTACGTTTATTTCACGCAAAAGCAAACGCTACTGCCTTCACTAGTTAAGTACTAACTCTTAATCTCACAGGACTAACATGCTTAATTTGTATTTACCTACCATCTAAATTAATATAAGCCACTTTAATTAAGTTCAGAAAACAAATACCGTTAGTCGTCAGGGATAAGGTCTTTGATGAATATTCAGGCCTTGATGCAAGCCTATGAGCGTTATTTCTAACTTTGTTATGGACTATGAGCTGGCCACGTCAGATATGACACAATAATGAGAGCACAAAACCCGTCTGGTTAGATTGCTGTACTATCCTTATTGCTAGATCCGGGCATCTGGCAGCTTTTAAGGGGTGGAGGTCAGAGTTTCAGACGAGCAAAATTTTTGAATTGGAAAATAGTTCTACCAAAATAGGTAAAAAATGCTGAAGTTGTCTCAGATAGAGGACAGGGCCTATATTTTAACATTAGAACAAAAAACATTGCATATTATTTCTCAGTTTCTTGCAGTATCATTTCCAAGGGAATCAAGTCTGGGGTTGATTTCCAACCCATTTTCATCTTGGCGCAAGCTGCGGCGCCTACATCGGTGTTCCGGTCTCCCAGACCCGGAACCTGATAATACTACTGCGTCTGACTTTGAAGACATCCACGTTTAAGGGTGACTTGCTACCACTACGTAGGCCCGATTCGACTAGCGATCTACAGGATAGTGACTTTTCATAAGGACTTGTTTACTTATTAAAGTGAAACTTTTATTCCATCGCCTCAAAAAATTAGGCCTGTCTTCCGCGCGACTTGCGTTACAAGCTGTAACGCTGATTCTCGTTTTATTTGTAGTAATGTGAGGCTTATTGCATAAGCAATAAGGTTCATGTCATGTTGGCAGTCAACCGCGGTATACAAATCTATATTTCGCATTTTAGCGTAACTGCAGCGGTGGCACTGTGGTATGGCATGAGACTTACGAACGAATGGGCGAGGGATCAAACCCCGTGGGACGAATTATTTTTTTCTAAATTTTAGAAACATATTTCGATTATATTTAATGAATTACATTTGGCAAGTCATTCCAGCTCTGTACGTCTAGCATGACAAACCAATTGGGCACCAATTTCTAAGCGCCATGCTAACATAGTAAAGTTTCACATGCATCGTGGTTTCATAAAACCACACAATGTGTTTTTGATTCATTTACAACTTCCAAGTGTGCTCAGTGGCGGGCCTGCGGCCTAGCCGAATAATAGTTATCGTTTTCTTTTGTTTCTTTTTGTATATGTAATTATACTTTTGAAAATGTAAACTCTCTTCTATTCCATTAATCTCTTAATCTTACCTACACCTCACCTACCCAACACTAAGATGTTGACGTCTAAAAACGTCACAACTCGCTTAACTCTGCGCTCGTACAAGGCGCAAAAAATCAAAACGATCTTTTGATTCTGTGTGGAAATATAAACTGGATGAAAAATTACTTTATCCCATCTTCGCATTATTTGCCATTAACTTTACGTTACGTGTAGATTACTTTGCAATTCGCTGGAAGCTGGCGGGACGACTGAGCACTTGCTTAATAGGTATCTTACTCGTAATTATATCTATACATAATATACATATTATAAAATATAAATGCGTAAGGAGAAATCTGTTTGTCCGCGAAGTAAGCAAAACGACTGCACAGAATTTCATGGAATTTTATGAGCAATGTTAGGGGTATGGTATGGTACCTTGTTATTACAGTTTCTCCTATAGGTACTTACCTAGATAAACACTTATTCTAAAGGGCAAGGTAAATTTGAGTTAAGCGTAGGCATCTATGGTAGATAAATAGCATCTTTTTCGTTGTTGTAAAACTATAAACTCCGTTCTCACGCCGCCGTAGTATGTTTATTACTTTTCTTAACATGTAATGAAATAAAGAATGAAAGAACCCCGCACAAAATGATCGGTAAAAGCCGTTCGGTCGATTTCGCTGAAATTTTGTGAAAACATAGCCTCTAATACTCTGATCAACTATGTGAAGTTTCAACTTTTTAATGATGGCTATTTTTATGTTCAATATTTTTTTACTTACATAGTTACATATAATTCTTATTAGTTAACGTACACTGTAGCAATCTAGCTTATTATTATTTCCGTGGCAATATCGGGACAAAAAACATCATTCGAAGGTTCAACTATCTTCACGGTGAATTTCGACCAATTCCGTCCAAGCACGAGCGTGGAAAACTAACAAACTCATTGGTATGTAGGTACTTTACAATGCTAAACTGTACTAGTGAATGACAGCTTGACACTGATTAATTAATTCTGACATTTCACACGAGTCCTTTATGCCGTTCGTCATTTGAATTGGGCTCGCTACTTCATGGGTAAGAGACCATAATTATTAAGCAACACATACTACGTAAATAAGTATATTTTAAAATAATTATATATTAAAATGAAATGAAATGAAATGAAAATATTTATTTCAGACACCAGGTATCCATATTTTGACTATAGAACTACGTTAGTAACTAAAACTAAATAAAAATATTATGTTAGTAAATAATATAATGCTCATGGGTTCGAACGTGCATGGACATCCAATGAGTAATAAGAGGGCTATCGACCCTCTCCGCAATCCCCTTCAGGAAAAACTAGTCATTAATTAAAGTTGTAACTTCACAGAATTGATTAGAGTATTAGAGGCTATATTAATACAAAATTTCAGCCAAATCGACCGAACGGCTTTAATTTAACGATCATTTTGTGCGGGGTTCTAAAAAAAGTATAAGTTCCATTCGTAGGGCAGTATTAGTCTCATCTGAAACTTCTATTATTATTCTCACTTAACTAAGCTATCAACCTGACACGAGAAAAACATCGGAATGAGCTGTTCGTACAATCTGCCGCCATCTTTGCAGGCCTAGGCCTAATAAGTTTAAATATTAAACCCTTCGAGTTGCGCTGCGCCCGAAAAGTAACAGGTAGATACCAAGTCTTGTTAGGTACATAACGACAGCATTTTATTGCATGTTTCAGAAAACGTGTATAATGAGACCATTTTACTTACATTCATTCATATCTCCATTAAAAATAAGTTCGCGTACCTATCGTCAAATTTCTACAAGGCACCTTAATCTGCGACTGCATACATACGTGTGTATATGCAGTGCGTCGACGTCGACTGCCGAGTGCCGAGTCACGTAATCGGCGTCGGCGGCGGCGGGGGGAGGCGGAATTTCGGCGGCCTTCCTGAAGAGCCTTCAGGCTGACGTCGCGACCGACCGTCTAGACGTCTGGCGCCTACCATGTGTCCCCGCACTATTAACTTCAATCCCAAACAAGTTTTTGTTTGTGCAAGCCTGTTTTGATGTGCTTAAAGGTGTTCGCCGTTCAATGTGCACGGAGGAGTTTTGCAATGGCGAAATTATTGTACGTTTATATATGGAGTTCGAATTTTGAAAGTAGTTACATATGTAGTTAATTTTCACAAATAATGTAACATTCATATGTAGTTGAGTCGGGACGGGAAGGTAGTTATTATTTGTGAAAATTAATTATTTAAGTAAATGTAAAGCGTAGGTAAGTATGCGATATTAATAAGTACTGTATGTAATGAAATATTTACTACAAGATTTAATCAATATCAATGTACACAAATGTTATTATAACTAGGTAGGTACTTACTATTTATTTATACAATAAAAAAATAAAACTATTAAAATTAAATTCAGACTAGTAGTCCGCCTCGAACTGAGAACTCGAGAATTACTTGCAAACGAGTTGACCAATATAACAAGACCCTATTAAGGAGGATTTTTTTCTCCTAGCTCCATAACCACTTGACCGATCCTCATATCACTCATATGCGAACCCTATATATACGAACTCCATATCTCTGCTACAGCCCCAACAAATTTCATAAAGATCAGAAAAACGTTACTAAAGTTATCGTCGAACAAACTATCTAAATCAAAAAGCCATCCAAATGCCAAGACATCCCAGTAGTCAGGTGACAGTTGGGTCTGAAGTTGTTTGCAAGAACTCGCTTCGCTTACGCTCCGCTCGTTCGATTGAAGAATAAATACATACCTACCTAAAACCGCCCCTCCAAACCTTGACCTTTCGGCAAGGTGCCCATCACACAGGCAGCATGTATGTATGAATTATGTTATGATGTGTGTATGAATTTGTATTAAGAAGTTATATCGGCGGCGTGTTCCTCAACGGCGAAGTTAGGTCGGTCCGTAAAAAATGTATTTAATTATTATTTATTCTTTTTTTATTGAAATGTGGTCTAAAGTAGTGTGGTCTTAGTTGAGCGGAGTAGTTTGACAGCACTTTACCTGCATATATGTATTAGCAAACAGCGTTCTATGCCAGGAGCTGTCAGCTTAATTACTCCACTCAATTGAGAATTCTGCCTTTTAGGTACACACAGTCACACACTATAGGAATAATTTTAATCTGATTTACAAAATAATATTTGAGTATTATGGTTTTTTGGGGAAGGTTATTTTGAGACAAAAATCAATAGTTTGGGTCATTTTGTAAACAACAAAACCTGCCTGCGGTTGTCCTGCATTGGCATTGAGGAAGGTTCATTTGTCCCTTAGCCTGTCAACAAAGTCAAATCATTCTACAAAAGGTCCGCTAACGAGTTTATGCCACTATCTTGGTGTATAAACAAACATATACCTTTTCATCTTTGGTTAAAGTTACACTAAGTGTGTATTAAGGAAATAAACATTTTGCTTCTTAATGTATAGGTATTTCTTATAAAAATATGCATTTTAGATATTTAAACGCAACGTTTTATTTGCTAACTCGCACGCGAGTCGGCCTAGCGCCGTGGCTGTCGAGTTGGCGCGGCCCGTGGTGACGCATCAATAAATCCGTGTCGAGACAAGGTCGGCGCGAGGGCGCGGGCCTAGTTCTCAGCGCCGCCGCCGCCAAACAATGGCAGACAGCGGGCGCGTGACTCAGCGGCGACCACCGATAGCCGCGAGTCTGCTCCTCACGCAACTCTACGGCGATTATCACACTGGCGACGGATCCGCATGCGGCGCCGGTGCGCGAGCGAGATAGCGCTCTGCAGGTGTATAGCGCTATCTCGCTCACGCACCGGCGCCGCATGCGGGTCCCTCGCCAGTGTGATAATCGCCTACCATCAACTATGCTTGGTGGGTAGCAAACCAGGCTCTATAATCCGAGCTTCATTCATGTCCTCTATACAACTAATACTTGTATTAAAGGCGAGATACGAAATACCTACGTCAAAACTAATTGTGACTGTGACTGAGTTAGATAAGCAATGCATACTTAACATTCTAAATCCATGTTCTCAGATAAATAACCTACGTTTACATTTAGCAACATTTTTTAAAGCCAATTTAAATCTTTAATTAATTTTACCATCAGTCTATTGCGCTCGCGCATTATTAGACTTATGTATAAGTTTCCCATAAGCTCGCAATCTAATACATTTCAAACTAATTTCACATAATGTACGTATTCCCTACACCAAAAAATCAGGTGGTGATTTTACCTTCTGATTTTATACATATATATTTTAAGCTATCCAATTAGTTCCATACACAATTATATTGAGTATGTTTGTATGCTAGTTTATCCCGCAACTGAATAGTACGGATGGACTCCTGAGGCATCTCTTACGATATCACTACAAGGCTAACTACTTACCACCTCTTTGCCAATCCATTTGGACCAGTTGGTATATCTATAGATGGTTAGTAGTTTTAATGTTATTCCGCAAAATTTTAAATTCGTTCATCATCCGAAGAGACCCCATACGTTAACCGCAGGCTTAAGATGATTATTTCTTTTTCTGGAGTTTCATTGCAAATTGCAACATCTCCACATCCGAGCCCATGCTACTGCATGTTCACCCTTTCTTTTTTTTGTGTTTTATTGTACTTGATGTTCATCGGACCTTCATGAACTACCTAACACTTACATTTCGACTCCTCGTTTTGACCATTTACGTTTACATTGTTCGACTACAACGCCTGTTCCTATTCCCTCCTGCAGCCTTCGAAATATGTGTTATAATAGTAGATCGTTAACCAAGGGTAGAAAGTCACCCATTTCCGACGAGGTAGTTTGGCGCTCGAACGAAGTGAGAGCGCCAATATTCCGAGTCGGAATGGGTGACTTTTACCCGAGTTAAACACTCTACTTTTCATTTCGAAGTGAGGAAAGTAAAAAAAAGCAAGGAGAAATTTTGATTTAGATAAATAAGTATTAATTATTGCTTGGCTGTAAAAGTTTCTGCCGTTGCCTACCAAGTAAAAAAAATCTGAGTAGATTTATTCCTCTTGTCACCGCTAAATGGAACTAAGACATTTACATTCAAACCGAAAAACCTTAACGATTGAATGAATTCACATCTTTAATGTATGATAATCGCTACAATAAATTCTAATAACTAGAAGGAATGAACTATTCTTACAGATTCGTTTCTGGCGTCGGCTAATAAGACTATTTTAGGCACTTTGTTCTACTCGGTGCTTACAAGGCGAGTCCTAATAGGAACATACCATTTTGCGGCCCTAGGGAATAAACGTATCATTTTCTTCCCGCTTCATAGATAAACAACGACCTACTTTCCGAGCATGAGAAATGAAAACATCTTTTGAAGCCTTTTACCAACTCAGCAGTAAACCTTTTTACAAACAGTTGACAAAATTTGGACCACAGTTTATCACGCTCTTGTAATAAGATGTGAGTCAGACGTGTGAGAAACATCAGTCGAAAATTCAGTCTCAGGAATGAGGTGGTTATTTTTATAGGAGTTAGGATCTTCATAAAATATGCCGACGGCGACGGCGTGCCTAACTTTCTTATCGTGAGCAATCGAGACCCAGATAAGCACGGCTACGTGATTGTAATTTCATTACGAACGGTAGGCTCAGACTTATTGGCTAGGTTTACTATCGAGTGAAGTCGATTTATTAAATTACTGGATACGGTTTACAGCTAGACTTCTTACTCCACCTGAGGAATAATTTATTATGCTTCTTTATGCTACTGCTGTTTTGCCATAAATATAATAATTTAATATGACATGACTAAACGTAAACATGAAAGAAAGTAGATACTAACGAACTAACTGTTGTGGTTCTTTATTGTATTTATGTTAGAGTTTATATAATAAATAAAAAAATAAATATTATGGGACAATCTTACACAAATCCACCATACATATATATATTAAATATATGGGAGCTCATACGTTCTACGACACTTCTCTTTCCGGACAAACTCCATAACAAATGGTTTGATAGGGCACACAGAACAGCAATCGTAAAGGAGCGATGAGGTAAAGTCGGAAACTTTCTGAGATTCTTACTTAGGGATTGAGCCCAATTTTGGAAATAAAAAGTGCATTCGAAATAAAATAAAACAGGATTTTTTTTTGCAGTTTTGTTCATCCACTCTCGTAATTTTATGAATTAATTACCTATAAAAATATATATTTATTTCGCCAAGTAATCGGTTGATTTTTTTGTTTACGAACAGCCTCCAATAAATCCAAAGCTTCCAAAGTGGCAAACGGAATATACCTACTTATTTAAATATGTTAATATGTTTTTCACTTCAGCAGTTCGAACAAGCCTACTTTCCTCACTCCCTGGAGTGACAAAAGCGTGACTTTCATCACTCCAGGGAGTGACGAAAGTTGCTACTTTCGTCACTCCAGGAGTGAAATTTTGTTTCTAGAAGCTTTTCGTCATAATAATGATGCCTTTCATTCAGGAATGTAAATAAATGTGTTTTTTTTTAAATTTAGTATATTCTCACTACCGAGGTGAAAAGTTGTATGTGTCACACGAGAGAAAAGTTTTTTTACATCTCGTGTTCTTGAGATCCCTCGCTACGCTCAAGATTCTAACTTAGAAGCACTCGCTTCGCTCGTGATTCAATTATAGGGTCTTTCGCTTACTCGGGACTCAAAATCAACACTCGCAAGAAAAACCAACTTTCCTCTCTTGTTGCACAAATAACTATTTCACCTCAGCAGTTCGAACAAGCCTACTTTCCTCACTCCCTGGAGTGACAAAAGCGTAACTTTCATCACTCCAGGGAGTGAAATTTTGTTTCTAGAAGCTTTTCGTCATAATGATGATGCCTTTCATTCAGGAATGTAAATAAATGTGTCTTTTTAACTTTAATATGTTGTTTAAGAAAAACCAACTTTCCTCTCTTGTTGCACAAATAACTATTCCCACTTAGGCTATTTATACTGTTCAAAAGTCACATACACAACATATTCACCTAAGTATTAATATAATTAAACATTGTAGCCACCCAATTATGATTACTAAATCTTCAAGACAATAAAATCATAAAAATCGCGGCATATTGTCTCTCTTCCAATAGTATGTGGCCGTATGATGACACCGCGATAGCGCAGAGTGCTTGTTACACAACACCGTTATTAGGTTGTCTGTCTGGGCAAATGTTTGTGTTGCGATAAAGTACACAACCTGCTGAACTATCTCCGACTTGTTAGTTTATCGCTCAACTGATAGATAACGAATTGAAAATTGTATTTTGGCTAGTCATGAAACGAAGGATCAAAATACGTGAGCCTCTTTTTCCGTTGGAAAAGTTGTCTTTAATAGGGCAATATTTGTGATTAAAAAATAAATAAAAACGCGATGCATTTACTAACTCTATTTTTCGCAGCTCTTTATTGGTATACATTTCTTAAACATTCTATATTCTATACATTTATTCTTAAAATATTCTATATACTGTATAATGTAGCTGTAGTATACTAAATTCAAAATAAAGGTCAAATCATTTTGCATGGGCAATAACACGCTCCAAGTTACTACTAAATAACTCATCACCCGATTGCAGAGATCTAATTTGTCCATACAAAAGCTAATCGGCTTTTTCATTAAATGGACTCTGGTGTTTTTTTCTGAATTATCTCTTATAATGAGGCATATTTATGCTGCGTATGAACATCTTAACTGTGACAGTTTTTAACTTACGATTAAAAAAAAAAATTAAAGAATAAATTTTCGGGATTTCTTTTTGGTAGGATACCAGTTATAGTTAATTTTGGTGGTGATGCAAATCTAAATAAAGAACATAATTTTTAAAAAATTTAACCAAATCGCTCCCGTTTTAATGAAATCCCCGAAAATGTTAACTAAATCCCGATTTTTTTTAAATAGTAAAAATCTTAAAAATTCTTTAACCATTACCGATCTCTAGTGAGAAATATTCTCAACACAACCTCCAAGTGAGGTCGTTCAAAAGAATGGTTAACCTAACGCAGCGTTAAGTGTTCACACATTAACATTAGTGTATTAGTTCAAATAGGAGCCAAGAATAATGGCTGTTCCGCAATACTGTGGGTATTTATAGCGATAAACAATGTAGCATATACGCGGCGGCAGTGAATGACCTGACGAATAGTTACCACGGGTATCGCTCGTAGCAGCGCTATAATTTCTATTGATAATTCACTGTTGTAGGCTGTTGCAGGTAAACATTTTTCTCAGGCGACGATGCGTGCACGGCAATTCGAAGACCAGCAGAGCAAAGAGGCGGGGGCGGGAACATTAGTACCTAGGTAGCAACTACTAGTAGCAACTGTAGTGATTAAATGTTCATTTAATCTTACATAGTAAAAACTTTATAGATACTTAGCAATCTCAAAAGGTTTTTTAGGTGAAATTAGCAATTCGATAGTTAAAGTTTATTTTACGATTCATTTCTCAGCCTGAAATTTCCATTAGGCAAGCAAGACCAGAACAAGAATGCTTAATTCCAGCATATTCATCCTTCATGGCTAGTATTGGTCGTGATCGTGCACGTATTAATTATTCGACTTGAGTGAGGCCGCCGGTTAAATGTCAATAAGAAAGTCTTACAATTGGTCATTTTCGTAACACAAACGACATGACACATGAGCCATAAAAAATGCAAGTTAAGTTCTAAAAATCAGTCTATATTTAAGATGTATAAAGATTTGCATTTAAGAGAATGACTAAGTACATTGCTTTCTTAGTGCAAGTACCTAAATTACTATTTGCTTGATATATAATTAATATAATGTAATAGGCATCCCGCCTATCGTCTAATCCTAAGCCTACTTTTAAGCTCTGCATGAAATGAGTTTGGTTCGCAATTTATTTGTAAGTATCATTAAATCAACAATTAAAGTTATGGTAGACTGAAACGTGGTGAAATCTAATCATTGTTTAAACATGATCGCTCCTGTTTTAAGACTTAAGCGTTTGTGAAAGGCACAAGCCTACTTATAAGTTGCATATTGTGTTTTAGACGCCAGCGTCTGCGCATCGCATAGGTATAACGGCTTCAGCGGTACTATAGATCATCAACCGACTTCAAGATTTCGAAGGAGGAGGATCCGGGTTTGGACCCGGGTATATCCATAAACTACATCCGGACACGGGTCCTTAACCTACGTCCAAAAGAGAGGTATGGGTACTGCGAATGTCATCTCACTATGTGTGGGAGGGACACAGCACAGCGAATGTCATCTCCCTCAAATCTGGAGCAGAGCCCGACTGGGAAAGTACCTCCACCTTACAGAAAACCAGTGTCAAACAGCACACGACCCTACTCATGGTGTTGTGACGTACCTGTTGATGGTGAGTAAGGTTGCCAAAGAAGTAAACTAGGTCCCAGTGTGCTGATAAACTTTTTGCTACTTTTTAAGTATGTTCACCGATTATTCGAAGACGACTTGACCGTTATAGTTATAAACTGAAATAGATGTCATATACTTCAAAAAAATAGAACAAGTCCTCCGGTGTCTGAGGCCAGATTCGAACTGACGTCATCAGCTCTCGCGGCTAACATGCTGAGCGGGTGGTGTAGTGGACACCGGAGGACTTGGTCACTTTTTCTGAAGTATATGACATCTATTTCAGTCTTATTTCACTTTATAATTATAATGTATTATATATAGTAGAGTTACTACTTAAAATTCACGACTTGACCGATTTGGATTTTTTTTACTTGACAGGATATTCTTGATAGTTGGTTCCATTGTCATCTTGCTAGGAGTTGATGATGGGATCCTGGAGAAATTAAGGGAACTCTCCAAATATTATCTAGACATTTGCTCTTGGTAAGGTGTAGCCTAAGTGAAATCGGTTAGTTTTCCTTAGAATTCTAGTTGTTAAAACTTCAGTTCCGTGATTGAAGTGAGCCCAGCAGGCGTTACAAATGCAGGTTCCTTATTACCGTACCGTCGTCCAGACAAAGTACATATTACATATCTAATTTGTCATGCAACTCTCTGGCGGTTAAATTGGGCGCGTCACATTAACGACGCTCACCTCGTTTGTTCCCTGATTTTGCAACCATTCATTTCAACTGCTAACAAAATATTTACTGCGTTAGAGTGCGTACATTACCCAGAGGCAAAGAATGAAAGAAGCGTGACATTCACACAAAAACGGATTCTCTTGCGTAATTTTCATGAGGAATTTCATGATGTGATTATAGATTATAACGCATTTTTTTTATTTAGCTAGTTAAAAAATAGATTGCGTAATACGTTCGTACCTAAATGTAGTTAATAGTGATAAATATTAGATAAGTCGTAGACAACTACATAAACATTTAAAAAAATCAAATTAAAATTATAATTCATTTATTTCGAGTAACAAGGACTCATAGTATTCGCTGTGTGCATGATTGTGGCGCCATCTCTTGGGCAGGTGGTCAATCTCTTTTTTTCCTTTTTTATAAATAGGTTGTATTCCTTGCTTATATGAAATGTAACTGGCTGATTCACTATTTTGACAGCAGACAGGGGATTCGCAGTTTCATTTCTTGTCACATTGAGCACTGCGATCGTTCTCGTTACCCCCACCATGCACTTCGCACATAGCGAATACATAATTAGCAGGAATACGCTACAGTGATGGCGTACAACGGTACTTATTCCAATTAATTCCGCTTACTGACGGATATTTTATTTACTTATTTGTTCGATGGGCTATTAACATTTATCGACCTTTATCAAAAATCAAGTTAATCCCAAAAGAATTCAAATATAATTTGATGATTCTGAGGGGCGCCGTTCACTCTATACAACACTTTTGATATATTGGTCGATATAACGGTCAGAGGGTATATTGATAAAGGGTATAACGACAACTTACATATTATTATTGGGTATAACCGGCATTCGGTATAACAGACATTCGATATATCATCTTTCAACCAAACACTAAAGTAGTAGAATATAGAGTATTCATAAAACCATCCAATATAAATTCAATTGGTATTTTTTCCTGTGAGTATAATCATAGAGATATAATCTTTGAAATAAGATATGTAAGGTAAGCTAGAAAAGTGACAGATGAACGTCATTTGATGGAGTCAAGGTAAGTGCGACGACGAGCGAAGCGAGGAGTGTGTGCGGTATAAGTACTGCAATCTATCAGAATTAACACTTCATTTCGACGGAAAGTGTTATGTAGGATGTAGGTAGGTACCGGTCGGTCCGATCTAGCCTATGCTATACGGGATGTCTTTAGTGTTAAATATATCTATTAAGTGTGATACCTACTTCCAAATTATGTCAAATGTTGTTAATTACAGTAAAAATATATGAATAGTTGTTATATCAATCATTCATTACACAGACGATTCTGAGCATAGGTACTTATTTAATTCATAGTTTACGGCCCACTGTAACAAATTTTGGATATAAAAAGTGATGAAGTTTACAATCTCCGACACCTCGAAGAAACAGGCGTGATTGTAGATTGCGTAGAAGGTATGCTTTCAATACAATGTTAATGTATAGTAATAGAATGCTGCGTTTACTGTCCACACGGCTCAACGATTTGAAACTAAAATGTTCATTGAATTTACATCACATTAAGCGTGCAGCACGCGACAGCGAAACCATTCCGTCTGACCATAGCGTTTCCCGACGCCGTTGCAACTGTGATCAATGAACTGAACTAAAATACTTTCATTCATTCGCGGCATTAAAAAAGTGTCTGTTTACACTTATCTCTCATGGCTGGTGCCGCGTTCCATGCCGCTGCCCGCTGGCGCATGTGATGCTGTGTCCGTGATAAGTGATAACATTTAGATGACTCAATCGAAAAAATCAATTTATTGGGCAACGGTTTCTCATAAAATCCTCATGAAATATGAAATTTCAAATATTTTATTGCTAGAACTAGCTCGAATCTTGCTCTACCTTATAATAGGCCTGCAATGGAATGTAGAGCATGCACACATAATAATAAAAAATAATAAAAAGATGATAACTAGATATTTATTCTTCAATTTAGGCACTTATGAACGTCATTCATGATCTTATTCAAGTAAAACACCAAAGCCTAAAATAAATCCATGCATATGTTAATAACTATCAAAACTCAACGCAATGTAGTTTTAAGTTACCTTTAGGAAATACCTAAATAGGTACCCATTATTAGGAAACAGTTCATTTGCTGATACTGTCAGGTAAAGACAATTATATATTATAGCACACTCTTAGTATCTTAAGATATGTAGTTTGAAATTTAATTAAGCATTTCAGATTGGTTTTACGTACCCAAGCGTGTATACAAGAAATGCCTAGGGATAACGTACATACAGCCTTGGCCAGAAGTGTTGAGCACAATGCGATTTTCATACAAAACTGGAAAGTTTAGTCCATCGTTTCCATCTTTGTTTAAGTTATTTTGTCAATTAATTTAAACTAATAGGCATGTTTTGTTGAAGTTAGTAGTAACTGCATAGAATATTTGCAATATGTCGCACCGACTTAAATTTACATTTTTGGTACCTTCTGTTTTCATATTTTTTAAGTACCTTGAAAGTGTTATTAAGTGAAGTTTTCTATATTTATATATAAAATATAACATTTACCGTTACCGTATATTGTTAGGATAGGGAAATAATGCTTAACATCAAAATTGTAAACAAAAAACACCTATGCTCAATACTTCTGGCCAAGGCTGTATATGTCACTTCAAACAAATAGATATTGGGTGTATGTAAGTAATTAAATTAGGTATACAGAAAGACCAAATGTTGTTTATTTTTGTTACTTAACATTATGCACTTCAACATGTTTGATTTACTAATACTTGTATTTATAGTAGGTACGTATAATTGTAGGTTGGATATTCAAAGTTTGCAGCCGCTCCTGGAAACAGAACTATTTATTCAATGGATGTTTATTGGCCCATTCATCCCGGCCTCGACGTTACAGACGCACACTAATATTAATAATTGCTGAGCATCCAAATGATGCCCCTGCTATTAATAAAAACTGTCGACCTAGGCGGCAATGATGAGTAACTCAAGCACCATAAAATATAGTATTAAAATTTTAACTTACATATACTATTTTCACTCATTATTATTTAAATCAAAAGGGGCTTATTTACTTGCATACATTATTTAACATTATTTCGCTTGGTGTTTTAACCGTGAAATTACGTTCATGATCGATGGTGGACATATAGAATTTCTCACCTCAGCAGTGAGAACATATTAAAGCTTAATAAAATTCAACATCAAGTAAGTTAACCACATTTATTTTCACCTCAGCAGCTCGAACAAGCCTCCAAAAAACTTTTCGCACTTTCGTCACTGTTTTTTTGCAGGGAAGTAGGCTTGTTCGAGCTGCTGAGTTGAAAATGTTTATGCTACTTGAGTAGTGTACTTCAATACTGAAACGGTCTCTAGATAGAGGAATGAGTTCACAGCGTGGCCTAGTAAAGTGCGTGATTACAGCGTCTGGGTCAAAGTACTTATTTAGGCATTATTCTTTAAGAGCGAGGGGGCTTTGTTAACGTCTGGGTTACCATATATATCAAGTACAATCGTGTCATGTAACGATTTAGCTCGTAAGATAATTCAAAGAAAGAAGCTCACAGTAACCATAAAAAAGGTTCTCAATAGTATTTGTTCCTTCTAGATTCGATCATTCGAAACTTTGTTGTTGCGCTCCACATTTTTTTAATAGGCCCTAAGGGTGCTTATTAGAGATGGGCCGACTAGGGTTTTTGCCGACTACACAATCGGCCGACTAATCGGTTTTAAAATTGCCGATTAATCGGCCGACTAGTCGGCAATGCCGATCGTAGGTTGTAGCTAAGTTCGGATGCAATCGGAAACGCTCGTTTCGCTTCGTACGCCGTGCCATTGACTATCACGCGTTCATGACCAGCGCTGGCGTGTTTGAAGGCAAAAAGAAAACAAACACTATAACAATATTTAGATCTTCATAACTAAGAAAAGAAAAGGGTTAAACTTCCGGCAAGTTATTATTTTCCTGTAGGTATTAAAGTGCCGAATATTCGGCATTTTTTGCCGACTAGTCGCCGACTAATCGCCGACTACAAATGATGCCGAATAGTCGGCTTTCCCGACTAGTCGGCGACTAGTCGGCCCATCTCTAGTGCTTATCTGTAAGCCCAGCGTTTCATGATAGGTATACCTAAAAGTTTCATGAATGCCTGCCGGATTTTATGATCGGGCGTCGACAATCCGAATTTAACACATCATGAAGAAACTACGCAGGGTTATCAATTTACGTAGACATACATAACTATGTCTACCACGACGACTGCATAAATGCACATGCCGTGGATAACGCGCATGTGTGTGTGTGACCCTCATATTATAATACCAAGAAAGTCTGTGGTAGATAAGCCCCATACAAATACTACTTTACATGGACTCCGAGTATTGTAATGAATCTATGGATAAATTTTGCGTTTACCAGCCATAGGCGTTCTGAATTATATATTTGCAAACTACTACTTCGCGAGCTGAATTGCTTACTCGATTACTTTTTGCACAGTTTTATGCTAATCCATGTTTCCTCCTAAAATAAATTTGTTTTTCTTTTTTATGTTTCATGCGCAATTATCGTATGAACATGGCCGTTACTCAAATGAGCGCGAGTGCTCTTTTAAGTAATTGGTATAAATAGTACCTACACCTACGGAAAGCCCATCCAAGCTGAGTCATGAGACATCATCTCTCACTACCATCAGAGGTTTGGACACCTTTTTTCACAGTTCTCGAAGAAAAATTGAGCAAAGTATCTTCCTACTCGTCTCAAATGGTTGCGTTTCTCGCTACGCTTGATGCTCCATCCAGTACGTTAGTGATCTGTGGCCCAGTACGTCCGCCGGCACCTGGGCTTCCCCGGTTCACATCCGCATCAACTGAATTTGAAAATAACTTCAGCATTCCAAAGACTTCTGATCATGCGTTCGAATGACGTAAGCTGCCGATTCTCGGGATGTGTATCTTATCTCGGTTATCCGAGTAAACATAACCGTATCAATATTTTATGAAGCACCGTAGTGAAGCCAATGAGCACGTTGATACAACGATTTAGTTATCGTACGATTTGGAATCTAAATCTATAATTACCAAAAAAGTTATTAAAGCCTCTTTCGGTGTCATTCTACCAACATTTAAACTTCACACTTATCATGAAATTCCACTTACCATTGATAACCAAAATTGACTAGTTTTTCTGACATTAGCCGATGCTTATTTCCTGGCGTGTTCGATAAAAGTTTGTGTAACTTAAAAAAATACTTAAGTAGAGCACCGTTTGAATAGGAAACATTGTTTTATAGTGAAATCGCCATGCATGTTTTCTATAACATAAGCTTATTTCGCTAATACGTTCTTACGTAACTTGTTCGCCTTCCTGCAGTTTGCTGCAATTAAATCTAGTGTAATCTGCGGGACCGCGAACTTCGTAATTCGAAATTTCGCTATCTCCGACTCTATCGCTCTTTCATTGTTTGTACACTAAATTAATGTTTTCATTCATATTTGTGGTGTTCTGTGATTCTATAAATTATCTAAGTAAGTTTCTAACTTTTATCTTACCTAAAAGCACTGCTACGCTTTTTGTGGGGGTTTATATAGGTAGAGACGGTAGAGTTGTGATTTGATGCACCATTTTTTGTGGTTTACAAGTACCCACTGCCACTTAATCCAAATAAAATATCATTATTTCCTCGTCTGCTGTTGAAGGCTTAAAGATCAACACAGGTTCCAACCCATTGCAAATTTGTGCTGCCATAGAAGAACAACAGACGCTGAAGTTTATTAAAAATATTGCAACTTGCATTTAATTGTATTGCATGTACTTGATGTAGTACCTACCCTTTTTGCCCTTGAATTTGATTGGTACGTACACCTAGATTCAAAATTGCATGGACAATTTATGGATGAATTCATTCATAATGTGTCCATGCAACCTTTGAACCTCGCTGTACCTATAGGATCGATCCGTCCCAATTCCCATGAGATTTAAGTTAGCGATATATACCAAATCTAAAGTCTCAGCGATAGCTATCACTTTGGCCCCTGTCCCATGGGATATGTACGCAGGGTGACCGCTTTGGCGAGCTGGATGCCATATTCGGTCAGTGCACACTGTTGTTTACCGTGGTATCGCGAGGCCGCGTGACGTAGCGTCTAGACGGCCCCGCGCACCGCGCGCCGCCGGCCAGGAGACTCATTCCAAAACAAACGCCAGTAAACACTGCTGACTAACCAGTATAATCACCCTTTGCACTTAGGGATAGTTACAATGTAACTTTACGCTGGTTCGTTTAAGCACTCATATCGCGAACCAACGCGATCGATAGGAATGCTCGGCCAGCCATGCACTGTTTCGATCACCGGTTTATCTTTTTAAACGGTAATACTGCAGTATACCTAGCGGTGCACTATATACTATGTTGCGCGTACTCGGTACGTGTTCGTAACTACATGAGGCTAGGCTTTCCTCTCATGACCACGCCCACCTTTTTTAGTTTAAGTTCCCATAAATAAATGGTTATAGTTTTGTAAATAGAAGTAATAGGTAAATATCTAATAAAATATTATAATAGCATAAAATATTTGTGGCGTAAAGAAAAAGGTACATCATTTTCGGTTGTTAATAGAGTTTATATCTAAATGATTTTTATGGCATTATCGCCTTATTCAATTTGTACCTTTTACTTGAAAATGACACACACACACACACACACACACACACACACACACACACACACACACACACACACACTCATTACTTCTAGGTATTCGAATTAAGTAATAACAGCTACACAATATTTAAGGTTACCAACGTATCCTAATAGAGTTCTGAAGTTTCAGGAATAATCTGAATATAAAACACGTTTCTCTTTTGTTACATCGGAATTCACTAAAAAGGTACTTAAATGTTATTAGGTTTTTAAAGTTAACTCTGATTTCTTGAAAAAAGAGACCTAAGCTCTCTGAAATATGTCACACGTCGCGCGCAGTAATTATAAATATCATCAATATTATAATACCTGATGCAATTTACTTTACTACAAACAACTGATCATAGAGCAGTCAAACACCGTCAAAAATAGTATACCTAACTAGATACTTGTTGTACAATTAACTCTACGCTAATATATATATATATATATATATATATATAGCTCGCTAATTATTTTGTAGGTAACAAATGGGGTTATAGAACTATTTATAAATAAAATATTAAAAGCAGGGATAGGAAATAGTTAGTATCATACATACTTACCTATAAAGATATCTAACACCGGGTAGGGTCGACTACAAAGAGATGTATCCACTTTAGGACCTTATTACAATGCAATAAGGTGAAAAAGTGGATACATCACTTTGTAGTTGACTGTACATAATTATGATCCTGTTTTTATAGGCAATGGACCTTATGAAAAAATTGTAAAACAAAATATATTCTCAATCAGCCTACATCATTTAACGACTAACACATTAAATATATCAGAGATCCAATACTTTGCTTTACTACGGGTCAATATACTCTTACCTGGGCTCCAATCGGTCACCAAAAGGTAATAGAAAACTGCGTCGTGATCGTGACTGATAAACGATAAAGAAAAAGCAAAGATGCATCAACATTTACACACCTTACACCTCATATGAGTGTATAGCCTAACAAGTTCCTTTTTTGCCCTGATATAGCGTCGCTACAAACAGCTTACATATAGCAACAATACGTGTACGTCATGAATAGTCGGGACAGTGTGTGTTGGCATCGTGCAAGAGCGAGTGAGATATACAATTATGTACTTGTGAATTGTAGAAGTATGTTTAGTACCAAACTAACCAGTTTATAACAACCGCACTATGAATGTCAGTAACCGTCATGTCAACAACTAATTTCACAACATTGTTTAATGGATTGCTACTCAATCCCTCATCCTTTTTCTGTCGCAAGTATTTTTAGGTATTTAAAATTATTTTTATGGCATCGGTGTGAAATATTTTGGGCATTTTGATAGCAAAATCTCTTATTATCCTGAAATATTTACAATAATTTTCGACTTGTTTACATCGGTAACGTTCAATGACTTTCAACGTCTGTTGTCAAAAAAAATCATTGCCATTAAAATAAATTAGTTCCATAGAAAATCCGCAACATGGCGAGGGCTAAAAAGGAACTTGTTAGGCTTTAGTACCAGTAACAAAAACAAACGGATTTTACACGCACATAAGTCGTTGTTCATATAATATTGTAATGTGTGGTAAATACGTCCGATAGACAGCAAGTTATCAGTATCACGCCTGGAGCATATCGTAGGTAATTGCCGGCTAGGCAGATAATTAAACACATTGCTACAACCCGCCGTTAGTTGGAAACTTGCCTTAGAACAACAAAATGGGGCTTTACCTTGTCAAAACATTAATCACATCTATCGTTACTGTTTCAACACTATTAAATTCCCCATACAACCGGAACAAATATTTGTGTCTATTTCGTGGTAGGTATAATGTCTGTCTAGTCATGGCATGGCGGGAAATTAATCTTGCGTTAGTTCTGACTCAGACCGCGCTTCTTTAGGTATCCACGTATGAAACACGCATATAACGTAATACCTACGTTTAAAATATACGCATTTTGAGTATTTGAACTCGAAATGCAACGGTCCTGAATATTTGTTTAAACTAAACATACTTCGTAAAATATGTCCTGTTAAGTGCAAAAATATAGCACTTAACAGGACATAAATATTTTACGAAATATTACCTATTCTGGAGTCGTATCTACATCGATGGCTGCGTTTCTGTCAATTATAAGGAATAAGATTAAATAATTTGCTGTTGGTCAAGAATCACTATTTAGGCAAAGGTTAGGCATGGTGCATGCTAGATGGTAGACAAAGTTGAACAAGATTACGGTTCCTACATCTATATACTACTTATGCTAATTACAAATTATAATAGTATTTTATAAAATAGTGACATAATCAAGAGCTTTACAGTCGAGTACCGCGTTTAGGCCACGAAGCTTGCTGAGTGGCCTAATTAAGGTACGAGATTGAAAAGCTTAATTATGTCACTATTGTATACAATACTTTTTCTACGAGTACATATTATGTAAGAATTGATTTTCTTTAATTATTTTTAAATCTTTCCCAATCAAACGTCAAACACTATTTTTCAAACCGGAAGTAATTGTATCTGGGCATTCGGGGCTACAGACACTACCGAAAAGAGATAGACATATAATTGTATCGGTAGTATAAAGAGACGGCTAGAATAAACTGAGTCCAAGATGTCGTTGTAGTTGTGATTGGTCTTTTTATAATCCAATCACAACGAAGAAGCAAGTTTAAGTAGAAGAAAATTTGACAGATTAAGTACGTTCGGAAATTATAAAGTTGAGTCTGTCCGAAAAGAAAAGTGTCGTACAATGTATGAGCTCCCATATAAACCACGACACTTTTCTTTCCGGACAAACTCTACACATTTTGCCGAGATGTGAATGAAATTCTCTTTTCAAAATTATTTTAGTTTAGTGGCGGGTTGTTTAATAAATCTATTTAATGATCCCGGAAGTGTCATAGACTATCCAACATTTAAATGTGTAAGGTTTAAGTCTGGTCTATAAAGTCATAATACACAGATTACGGTCGAGGAGTAGAAAAACGTATTATTAGATTTCTAGACTGTAGATAATACAATTATGAAACTTTTACAGTTGCACACATTCGTAAAAGCTTCAGAAAATGCCGTTTAGCTTTTTCTATTTATAGCCATTCAGGCTCCATGGTAACAACGATACAATCAAGAATCGGTCAACGACTTCCGCAAATCGTTAGTGTTTAGCTACTTAGTTAATTATACTGCTAAGTATTTACATAAACAATAAAATAGCCAGCCCAACTGCCTATACAATTCAAATAACCAAAGTAGTATGTAAAATAATTCATACGAGAAAGTCGTTTTTCCTATTAATGGTGCCGTGCGTGACTGAATGATCACGTGAATTTTTATACTAGGTACCTACTCATTTAGGAAAACCAGCTTAAATCAGATTTCCAATTATGAATTATTAGTAGTTGTTGAAAATCTCGAATTCACAAATATACTGGATGTCCTGACGAGTCTCGAGACAATGATAGTTGTAACCTAGTAAGTAGGTACTGTAAGTAGTAATTAGGTGAGTCTGCGACTAATAACCTTCTGCATACAGACATCTATGTACTTGCCTATCTACGCACCGCTTGTTTCATGTCAATTGTGATAACAGGTGGTATCAGCAATCGATATCTGCTGTCAAGTCTAGTAGACTATCGTCCATCATCGATATCACTTAAGATAATTAACGTAAAACCGCACGTTATAAACACCATTAAAATAGATTGTTTCGTTAGTAGTTAGAACAAATGTCTTATCTGTAACGATGTTATTATTATCAAATAATAAGCAAAAATTCGATTTCATTATGAAACTCCGGGATGGGCCCCGCCCGCCGGCACGCGCCCCCCCGACCGCCGGCACAATCGAGTTGGCCATGGCGATGGCGGTGCAATCCGTGCAATGGCAGTCATTCAATCATCATTTCGGGTTTATAATATGTGTGTAGATAAAGCAGTGTATGCGCCTGTACGTAATTAGGCCTTAAAACACTCGTGTTTTAAGGACCCCTATTACGTAACAGTTACATAAACTACTATTAATTGTTAAGCCATTTAGGGTTCACTTTACATTGGACATTTCATACAGTAAGTATTAAACAAAAGACATTAGCTTGAACCGTAAATGGCCCAAGAAATAAAGTCCGTGACTATACCTAACATTGTTTAAAAATAACGAAATGGAAAAAAAGCTCGCAAGAAAAATCGAATTTTACAAATTGAACTGGGCAAAGTCAAACCTTTCCATAGTACTGGCATTTACCTACATGATTCACATTATTACATAAAAAAATTATTAAGTACCTACCTACTTAATTAATTATGACTACAATTTGTCTTTTCGTCGCATACCTGTCAACCTGTCTACTTGTCTGGTAACCAAGCGAATGTGATACTGATTACGTAATCAGAGTATTATTCTAACAAGATGTAGGTACTAGGTAGGTGGGTACTTATAATGTCACCTGATTAAACAGTGCGGCGGTGCGCAGGCGCGTCTAGCGTCTATCCGACCATGCACCACACAATGGACAATAGAATAGAATAGACAAGCAAATTATACATATTGTGAGGTTCAAAAGCGAGCGTCTCGTCGGCCAGTTCATCATGAGTTCAAGGCTGCTAGCTTATATGTATAACATTAGAGCGCAAATGTTACCTAAATTGGTGCCTAGGCAACACGCGTTAGACTAGATTAAGGCACTGGTCCCACCGCGAGCGAGTAAACTATGAGCTATCGGCTATTTCAAGAGACAAAAGATAATCGCTCCGTGTAAACAAAAGAGAGACAAATATCATAGCTGGGCGATGAACTATACTCGCCCAGCTATATATTTGTTTCTCTTTTGTTTACACGCGAGCGAGTATCTTTTGTCTCTTGAAACAGCCGATAGCTCATAGTTACTCGCTTGCGGTGGGACCAGTGCCTAAAGGCTGAGCTACACCAAATGCGTAATGGATACCTATGCATTGGAAGCGAAATTACAACTGACATATATTATATAATAAAATTTAACTCACAATGGGGAAGGCCGATGAAAACTTATTGTAGAGGGCGCTCTTCCAGATTCTTGGAGGAATGGTCTTTAAATATGTGCGAAAACCCTAGTATAGAGTCGAAAAGTTTTTCTTGGACATCAAAAACCTTTCATGTGGCGTTAATCTACAAAATTTGAATTATAGGATATTTCAAAAACCGGCGCATTTCTTTTTCGGAGCAAATAGAAACAAAAAGTTAAGTCATTTTCGCTAAAACGCGGGTACTTCCCGCTAAACAAATTTAGCTTTTTTGAGAACCACTTTGACAGTTGCCTATTGCAACCAACATTCTGCTAAAATGTAAGTGCATGTGTATTGTCTAGGCATCAGGAAGCATAAGCCGTTCTGCATACTCATGTTGTTTGTACCTATTAGCTTATAAAGGGTAAAAACGACTGAAGTTGTCTTATTTATAGAGGACGAGCCTATATCTTAACATTAGTACAAAAAACATTGCGTAATATTATTTCTGAAATAAAAACAGTAGACGACAAATTACCAATTACATTATACATCATTTTGGACTACTTTCCCCCATCAGAAAGTTCAATGGTATAATCTAAATATTTATATAATTTCTCATAATACTGTATCAAAACCAGAACCCTAGGATTTGTATTGTTAACGTGCATTTGACCTCCACCACTTTACATCTGTCAGATGTCCGGATCTAGAAATAAGCATAGTACCTATAGCAAACTAATGAGGGGTATCGTCGCTCTCATTATTGTGCCGTGTCATATCTGACGGGGCTCTGTCTTAAGGGACGATGAAAAAGCTCTATTGAAGAATTTAGTTTTCTAGTATTAAAACGCATAGATAGGAACTTTTTATTTTACAATTATTCATAAGAACCGTACGTATTCCTAAATATTGGCTCACTTCTGAAAAAGTCATAAGAAAGAGGCCAATTTCAATTTTAAATGTACGCCTGATATTAAAATCAGTTCTGTCTATCAATCTCCCGCTACGCGACAGGTGTTTGGGTGCCCGTGCATTATAAAGTAGGCCGATTACCCACTTATAGTTTAGGGCGACAGTCCGTCACTGTAGGAACGCGACGTCGCTCCATTGAGCGTCGGGTCGCGCACGCGTGATGTTATGTACTCATAACATTGCCAGCACAGCGATCAGACAGCGGCGGGAGAGATCGCGCCAGACGTCTACCGAAATTGGGGTTAGGCGGTTTTTTGCGCTGCGCTCGCGCCGCGCTGGAGGCGCGAGGTCGATGCGCTCGTCCAGCGCCCAGCCCCCCGCCCCGCGCTCCTCCACCCTCGCGACCAGTTCCACCACAAGGTGCAGCGGCCGCTGCGACCGACCAACCCTACATACCTATCACCTGTCAGACACTAAGTACATATACAACCTCGACTCGATACACTCGACATTTGACTTTTGAGAAGAACGGGAAAAAGTTGGTACACGACCTCAGGAATGCACTGAGTTCAAGTTTTGGAGAGGTAAGTCAAATGGAGGTTATTCAAACATAAGCAGATGCTTTCTCGGATGAAAAATGCAATGCTATAAACATTTTCAGACAACTTTTAACAGTCAATGCTGCTATATCGACATTGATATGCAATATTAATAAAACGCTGTATCTACACACTCGTACACGACGTACGCAGAGTATAAATTAGGCTTGGTCTAAGGAGGGTCTAAGTAATTGGTCGATTTAATTAATCACAACCTTTACCTCAAACGGGTACAAAACAAGGTAAACACCATAATAGGCATCTCTGTTTGGCTGCAACCACCGGTTCGACAGTTGCATGTAACTCACTGTAGCTTATACCTGCATCCGTGGGTGCTACTGTCTGAAAGTAAGGGAGTTAAACTAAGATAATTACCATGATAGCGCTCCGAGGCGAGCGAGTCCTGCAGCGCTATTCCAATCAGCCGTCTAGCGAGACAAATATTCAGGTGAACCAGTGACACACCATCCGTTTATCTTGGTTTTCGCGGATCTTGTGGTCACAGAGTTACATTGGTTTCGTTTGAGCACCCGATTCACCTTCACGATAAGAACTGAAACAGCCTGGACTGCAGACTACCTGCCAGTCAGTACAATGACTTGGATAATACCTTAGAGACCTAGCTAGTGATGGGCTCCCAAGGTTTTTTGCATCAGAAACTCTTTTACCTACAATTAAGGAACGTAGAATAGGAACCTAAAGACTTTCCGTTTTGTTCACATTTCGTGAAAAGGCATCGACCACAATAGCATCGACCTTACAATTTATTTCCTTATACGCCTTCAAATGGAGTCGGAGTCTTCAAAATAAGTTATCGCTTTTATCACAGTCATACACCGAGTTTTAGTGCTTCCGCATACCTCTTAATTTTTTGCAGTTTTTACAGGGCCCTAAAACGAGAATTTCAGCGATAAACTTGTAACAACTCACCCAGGCTCGGGCGTAACTATCTTGCATTATTTTATCCCTTAGCCTCTAAAGCCATCTCAATATAGCAAAACTTACACAAAATATCAAACATCATCATATACGCTTGTTTGCCACCGTAGTAGTATAATCTTACAAGAACAAATTGTTTAAAATGCATCTGATCTGACAAAAAAATTACACCTCACTATAAGGTAGGTACGCTGCACTAGTGCTAACCTGCTACCGGCCAATTTGCAGCTCCTAATTGGCGACTGTGTTTTCTGGCGCTCTTTCTAAATTATTACTTTTTTGCCGCTGAAGATCGGCCTGCAGATAGACGCGTATGAATGACGCGTCTAGACGCGAGACGGCCCGACTGTCATATTAAAGTCTGGTTTAACCTTTTTTGTTGTCTACATTGTATGCATCGCAGACAGCGCCGTCTGAGTTAACATGACTGTTTTTAATTACAACAAAGTGTATTCTCTCAACTGTAAGAAGAACTTCTGCAGTAAAATTACATGCTGTACTTGTTTTTACTGCTCTTTTACTTTATTGCAAACACCGAATCTTTGTACGTTGCTGAATGCCTTTTAGCTGTTGCTTTATGATATCAGATAACGCCATTCTTAGGGCGCCAATTCATTTAATTTATTATGTGTGCGTAGTAGTAGTATGGTTGTGTCACTTTGGTGTGCCATATTAAGGAAAGAGATGCAATATGATTTAACGTAGATTATCAGTTTCTAGGTTACGCGACAATTTTATACTTACATATAAACTGCAGAGGTGCAGAACGTGATGTTGTATTCTGCGCCCTAGACGGTCGCTAATAACGAGTTATAGGGGAACAATCGATAAACAGTTCGATTCACCAAATGTATACTCGCCTACAACCAAATGAAAAAATGAGGTCGTAAAAACCTATTCTATACATATTCTATACATATTAACAGACACTTTGGTTAACGACGAGTAGCTACCAGTAGAGCGTGGACAATGGCCATATATTTTTAGGGTTCCGTACCCCGAAACGAAAAAACCGAACCCTTATAAGATCACTTTGTTGTCCGTCTGTCTGTGTGTCAAGACCCTTTTTCTTAGGAACGCGTGGAGGTATCAAGCTGAAATTTATATCAAATACTGAGGTCTATTGTCCCTTAGAGCTGTGAAAAAATCAAACTTAAAAGCCAACGCAATCGAAAGATACAGTCGTTTATGCTGCAAATTTTAGAGTTTTTCGGCACTAGCAAAACCTACGGGGTACTTCCCGTGAACTCAGACACTTGAAATTTGGCACCAAGAAACTTTATATAGCACAGACAAAGGAAAAATGACGAAAAGTAGACATTTTTAGTAGTGACACAAAAAATATTTTTTTTTAATTTTAAACTTACTACCTTTCAGCTGTAGCAAAACGAAACTTTTATGTTACGGATTTCATTTTCATTTAGTAATAAACATCCTACAATTTTTGCTTGTTATACGTTTGTACGAAACCCTCGGTGTGCGAGTCCGACTCGCACTTGGCCGGTTTTTTACAAGCCCCTTAATAAGTTTTCGGGCATCTAATTGCGTATCAATACGGCAAAATGCTGTTTAGTAGGTACCTCTTTGAAAATAAGGAAGGAAAATAGGTGTCCTGTAAGGTTTGTTTTTAGGGTTCCGTACCTCGAAAGGAAAAAACGGAACCCTAATAGGATAATATCACTTTGTTGTCCGTCTGTCTGTCTGTCAAGACCACTTTTCTCAGGAACGCGTGGAGGTATCAAGCTGAAATTGATATCAAATACTCAGGTCTTTTCTCCCTTGGAGCTGTGAAAAAAAACAAACTTAAAAGCCAATTAACGTAATGAAATCGGTACTCGCAAAACCTACGGGGTACTTCCCGTGAACTCAGAAACTTGAAATTTGGCACGAAGCAACGTCATATAGCATAGACAATGGAAAAATTACAAAAAGTAGAAATTTTTAGTAAAATCATAATTTTTTTTATTATTTTAAATTTACTACCTTTTTCCTTGTAAACTCGTGGAAGTATTAAATTGAAATTCATGTCAAATACTCAGGGCTATAGAACCTTTCAGATGTAGCAAAACCAAACTTGTATGTCAACGCTATCAAAATAAATAGCAATTGTTATAGGTTTGTACGGAACCCTTGGTGCGCGAGCACTTGACCGGGTTTTTTTTAGACCTTGTTAAATATACGCAAATGAAGTTCAAGTTATCGAAATATATATGTTTTGTTGGTACCACTACTTATTAATGCTAGTCAGAAGTGCTGTACCCATGTTGAGTTGAGAACTGTCAGAATTGTGTTTAGGCGCGACACATTAGTATTAAACAGGCGACCCAGGACCTCATGCCATGCCCCCGTGCGGCTTATGCTACTGTCCTCGTGCACTGAATATAATTATATAAAATGGCGTTTTCACGATCCTAATACTTTAAGCCCTGCCCGCAGCATACAAATGTCTGAAATCGGCAGTAGACAGGCGGCCTACGTGAGCCAGTGAGCAGTGGCGTAGCTAGGTGACCAAGGACCCTGGGGCAAAAAAAAACTGGGACCCCTAAACTATACACACACAGCTCTTTATATTCAACAAGAGGTTTGATAATCAGGTTTTGGGCGCCCCCGAAGCTTGGGGGCCCCGGGGCAGTGCCCCGCCTAGCCCTTTGGTAGCTACGCCAGTGTCAGTGAATCATAATTAATCAGTTTTAGAACTTATAGAGTTTCATTATTTTTATAATTATTTTGTCCCCAGCGCCATTTGATTTGCAAATAATCGTCTGTCAGTCCAGGTTGACTGATATTATAAATATACGTAAGTATAAAACATTGCTAAACTTGACAAACAAAGAATACTATGTTGACAAACCTGCATCGATTTGCCTTGTTTGAGTGCTATTTGTTTGAGTGGAATGCACCACTTAAAAAAACATATAAAAATATTTACAAACTTAAATTTACCTTAAATAAACAAATATAGCATAGGCCAGTACATAAATATTATTATTCTCACTGTCTTAAAATAATTATGTAATTTAAATTTTCAACATTAGTAATGTGCGGACACATCGCACCAAAGTAACTGCGACCATACGATAGAAATTATTTGCAAATGCACTCCGGGTGTAGGCGAGTGTAGTCCTGATGTATACTTTACGGGTGCAGAATGCAGTTGTAATGAAATTTTCCGTCTGCACCGCGAGAGATAATTTAAACTCTCTAGACGCCACGCCAGAGTCGTCGCTCTCTCTGCGGACCTCTTTGCACTATGTACTTGTTTCTGTATTTGCCACTTTCAACAATGGCGTTTTACAGCGTTATTCTGTTCTCGTAATTGAATTGAATGGCCTTTAACGAATACATTCAGTTGGTTTACGCGCTGTCTAGCCGGGTTATAAAGTGTGTGACAAGCATTTTATTATGTTATTTGTCATAAAAAGCATTTTTCTCACGTAACCGTATGCTTAGCTTATATCTCGATATTCTGGCGGTGATAAAAAATTAAAGAATAGAATCCGACTAAGCATGTCTGTACATACATATATCCCTAATTATTAGACATGAGTTAAGTTTTGATTTGTATTATAAATGTTCCTTTGGAGGTGAAGCATCTTATAGAAAAGTACTTACTTATTATCAGTGATCGGCACGACCCGTGTCGCACGGTGTCAATGACCTCAATCATTATGTTAACGTGGATATGTCCCGAGATTTCGGTCTTTTAGGAAGTCAGTATTTCCGATTGTAGTACATAAAGGTATTCCACACAGGAAGATGAATGATTTTTACCATTAAATAAACACTGAGATAATAAGGAACTTTAACAACATGTGCGAACTTAATGAACCGAGGAACATAACTAAACATATTTGCCATTAGAAAATAGTTGCAATCCTTATCAGTAACTAGAAAAGGATGGCATTATCTCTTTATTTAGGCATTTCAATTAGCCGTCTTTTTTGCACCGCACCAGTTAAAACAAACGCAAACAATAGAAAATTCGCAAATGACCTTTGATAAGCCAGGTAGTCGGTCGAAGGGTTTAGTTGCACTTGAAATGGTTACACCGTTTTAACACTTACGTATTTTGTATGAGTGAAAAATTACGAGCCGCTACTTAATATTTCACAAACTGTCAAATTGAAATATTCAACATTCGAAATATATAATTTTTTTATTTAATAATTAATTATACATTTTATAAGCTTATTTAACACTTTATCGTATATTTGCAAAATCATACAATAAAATTATTCTATTTAACAAAATCACGGAGTTATGGCCTAATCTAATCATGTCCATATTATGATTTCTGCTCGCAATCCCGTGGTGCGTCACGGGTCGTGCCGATCACTGCTTATTATGATTTAATACATGTAATTTCACATTTTTCTAGTATTATGCCTTGTACAAGACCAGCTACTACTATTTACATATTAGAATCCTATTACAATCCTATCACTTTTGACTAATTAAGGTTGAGTGTGCAGACCCAGTCCTAATTAAAGCAAGAATGTACCTACTTAGCAAACAGTAATTTTAATTATAATTTTTCTTAAGAATCGATTTGACCCGGTAGGGCTGCCATCTCTAAATTCGCCGAACCCGGACAATCATTAAAAAAACCCGGACATATTGCGTAAATCGCATTTTTCCCCGGACGTGTCCAAATTGATAATGGCACTAAATAATTAAATTTAATGGGTTGTTTCCTCACATAAAAAGTGTCCGGGTTTTCCCCAGACACTTATTGAAGACTTCCCGGACGCAACCCAGACGGCCTCCAAACTAGGACAAATCCGGGGAAACCCGGACGGATGGCAGCCCTACCCGGGTGGAAACAAAACCCTAGGCATTGGAATTAAGTAGGTAACTTCTTTTGATGATTGATTCGTTGTAATCTGCCCTATTGTTTACTAAGTTTAAAATCAATGCTTGTAGTTAGCCCGATGGCAAAATATTTGCGGCTATATTGCTATACACTGTAGACACAAATAGGTATTTCGTCCTAAAGAGCAATTGTTGTCCCTATCATCCTCAGCCGAATAATCGAATCATCGCTTCTATGAATCAGCCGCGTTTCTAAATAAACGTACAGGAAAAGTCAATTGTTTTAGGCACATAACGCTTACTAATTACGTGTTTATTGTGTGTGTGTGCGCACACTAGATAGGTATTTGCGGTATCACGTCACATTGTAAGCGGACCGCGTCTAGACAGGCCGCAGACGAATTTTTAATACGGTCACGACCGCAACTCTACTGAGTAGGTACTGGTACGGGTAAAGCTTGCTCGTGCCTCGATCAACTTGCGGCAATACCTAAGTACATGTACCTACCTAGTGATAGCTGGTTTTTATATTGAGTTTTACTTATTGTTATTGAGTTACCTTTAAGAGCGTAGGTACCTACCTACTTTTTACCTTTACTTTTTTATGACAATTTCTTTCTTGGGAAATCCCGCAAATATATCAAAGCCTCCTCAAATCTACATGACGCATCTTCGCATACCTATTGGACGGTGCGCAAAATAAACCTATGACTATTTAATTTTATCAAATCATAACATAACATATACATAGGTAAATATAAACTCTTTATTGCACAAGAAACACACTAAATATACTTAAGTTACAATGAGTAAAGTGGAGGAAAAACACTTGGCGGTCTTATCGCTAAAAATCGATCTGTTCCAGAAAACCTTTGGAAAGCGGAAACCATTGAATATTATCAGAAATAAATTTATTTAATAAGTAGGTGTTGAAAATCACTAAACATGTATTAGGTACCTAACTTAAATAGTTAACATAATAAGCGAATAAGCATTGCCATACAACGTGGCAATGCGGCCAGCCTTCTGGGCACACTACCCATTGGTAGCGATTTAGGATATATTTATTATTTGTAGGTCTAGTTTTAATTTATAGTATTATTATTTTTATTTAGAGTAAATTTTATTCATCATGTAGAATAAATGAAATCAAAATTAAAATTAAGAATTTTTAACATATGATTTGGTTAATGTATAAAACTAAAACTACTATTGAAATATTTGAAATACCTACACTAACTAAAACTTATAAACTCACCACTACCACCACCACCATTATCCCGTCATCTCATTACCATCCAGCTGTAATAATTTTGTTTTAGCATCGTATTTCATTTTTAACCGACTTCAATTCCATAGAAGGTGGAGGTTCTGCATTCGGTTTGGTGTTTTTAGGGTTCCGTAGCCAAAATAGCAAAAACGGAACCCTTATAGTTTCGCCATGTCCGTCCGTCCTAGGGCATCCAATCCCGCAATACCGAGATCTCGGTATTGCGGGATCCCGCGCCATTTTCCGATCCCGCTCGCTGTGGGATTACAAGCGCGGGATCCGCGGGATTGCGGGACTGTAAAGTCTAACTTTGACAACAAAAATAAATATTGATCTTAGTTATTATTCCAATAATTTCTTATGATTTTGTTATTTATCAATATATAAAAATGCCTTGGACCAAAGGATAACCAACTGCGTAAAATATTGGGTGAAGTAGATGGATAATTTGACAAGATTGAACTACAGTACGTTGACGAAAATATCTACTTGGGCCAAAAAGTAACAGCCTTCGAAAACAGGCAATCGATCGTCGTATCGTAAATGCCTAGAAGAACTTCTGGTCCATGAAGACGATGATAATGAAGCGCAATCTCTAATTTTCTTTAAAGTGTAGACGTTTCGGTATTCGTATCCACAATAAAGTCGGTAGTCGTAAAGACAAAAAAGAAAAGGCTACTTGAGTCTTTCGGCCACATAAATGATGAGAAGTTCAAATAACGAATTGCAGCGAATCATACAGGGAACAATTTAAGCAGGAAGAGATCCCAGAGGAAGGAGAATGTCTTGGCTTACAAATCTTGTATTAATGTGGCTTGTATTAATCTTTCCACAGACTGGATCCTACATGATATTGTGAAGCGTAGCGGAAGTATGCGTGAGACAGATCCAAATGGCGGGAAAGAGAGAGCTTTTGCCCGGTCTAAACTAGCAATGCACCAAGGAGAAGTTTCCAATGTTGCGTAATTTTCCAGATGGGATGTTCTCAGAACTTAAATTTTACGAACAATAAAAAATATTCAGGAAGTTGCTGGACACCGCCTTTATCCATTATTTTAACTGACTGTCTCATTTACATGTTTATAAAAATAATGCTTATAATACATTTTTTTGATAATTTCCATACGGAATGTTCTCATTGGAAATTTAATTTAAATTCTCGTGTGATATTTCCGAGAATGTTACTCATTTTTTTGAGAATGTTCTGCAACTTGTACATTGCTAGTCTAAATAATAAAAAGAGTATGTTGGTTAATCTCTATTCAAAAGAGTATAAAATGAGAGTTATTTGAATTACTTTATACTTTTACCTACGAAGGTATGATTTTTATGCGGGATCCCGTAAATACCGAGATCCCGCGGGATTGAAAATGCATGGTCCCGCAAATACCGAGATTGACTAAAGGCTGCGGGATTGGATGCCCTCCGTCCGTCCGTCCGTCCGTCCGCGGTCTAGCTCAGTGACCGTTAGCACTAGAAAGCTGAAATTTGGTTTGAATATGTGCATTAACCAAGCCGACAAAACGGTAGAATAAAAACGCGAAAAATATATTTTGTTAGGGTACATGGTATCGTTGGATAGGTCTTTAAAAAAGAATCAGGGTCTTCTAAAACAGTTTTTGGATAAAACTAATACCTTCGGAAAAAATAGCTCCGAAAGTTTAAAACAGGGCGTCCCCCCCCCATCTAACTTTTGAATCTTGGCTTGAATATCATGCCATTTTACTGACATGGTGGGTGTACTGATGGGTGTATCTGAGTAAGTACTTATAGAAAAAAATATCTGGCCATTGAATTCCTTTATACTTCGAATTTAACCTTAGATGAAGAATGATAAATAATTCAAACCGAACCACGGGCTTCGTTCGAGATACGGATAGTCCAAACTGTGTGTTAACAGACGCATGATTATATTTTCTGTATCTACTTGCCTAACGGGTAACGCATGGTCGAACTCGAAACGAATGTACACACTACACACACCTACGTGCAATCCATACCGCATTAGATTAGGTAGATAGTAAAAAGAACAATTCACTGAACACATCGCCTCGTTCGTATTAACTCTTCCAAATTTGGCTTGGCACCGACTTCAAACATATCAGTTGGTTACGCATAGAAATAATATAATGATTCATTTTTGTTTCATCATTAATTATGTAAATTATGTAGTACCTAACACAACCTCAGTAAATCGTCGATTCTAATCGAATCGAACCACTTATCGAAATGGATCGAATTTCGATATATCATCGTATGAAAGATACTATCATACCTACTAAATTAGATAACTAATGTACACTACAAATACCTAAATGATTAACCCTTTCGTCGCTATACGCTTGACCTAACATCGGGTACTGCTAGTATATGAATTAGGTATGCATCTATGTGTAGATACAGTTGACATTTATTTAATAAGATTAAATAGGGTTAAAGGTAGGCAGTAAATTTCTTAACAAGATTTCTTAGTCTTGCCGAAAATACCGAAGTATTTGTATAGTTTTGAAGGTACCTATCAACTTACATGGTTAATATCCGAAAATTAAATATATTATGCTTATTTTTTCGCTGAGTATTCGTTATTTATTTATTCGTATAAAAAGTTAATACTTAACTAGTCATATTTTTAACCGACTTCAAAAAAGGAGGAGGTTCTCAATTCGACTGAATTTTTTTTTTTTTTTATCATTATTATGTTTTTTTTTTGTATGTATGTTACTCCATATCTCCGTGAATCGTGAACCGATTTTCAAATTTTTTTTTAATCGAACAGGTATAACCCCTAGATGGTCCCATTGTCACCAAGTCAGGGTCTGATGATGGGATCCTGGAGAAATCGAGGGAACTCTTCAACTATTATAGGCACACCTATAGTGATTTCACTATTTTTTACAGCAACTCGGCCACTTCCTCTTGGAATAGCGGATCCTAAGTGAAGTCGGTTCTTTTTTGTTTAAAATTATATTAATTACTACTATTATTTACAATCCCGTAAGCTAATAGACGTCTTTTTTTATATAGAGAATAGGCAGGTGTTTGACCACTATCTCACCTGACGCTAAGTGTTGATGCGGTCTGCGTTAATAAGAATTAAAATTAAATCTTGTCATTAAAACTAAATACAACGGTACTTAATTCTCTTTGATACAACCGATCATTAGAATTAACGTCCATGTGCGTAGGTATTCGTCTGTCTGTCCCAGGATGTCAACCAGACATAAACACAATAATAATGGTCACGTTTCGACAGACGTAAATTTAGGAACTGAACTCAAACACTAATTTATCAATGGGTTATAGCGGTGACACAATGTAGCTAATCGCACTAGTCTGCCATTCAAGGCCAGACAGATTATTACGATCGTTTGCTACAGATTATCTATCATTACGGTTCGTTTATTTTTGTACGGCGGAAATCCGAATATTGATAAAACACGTCAAGTGCGGGTATTAGGGTACTAGTAGACGTACCATAATATGTAATTCGCTAATTCGTTAAGTTCGCTCCTACGTCACCATCACACCATCCACCATCTCGCGCAGGATTTATTCATAGCAAGTTCTTAGGTATTATAGTTAAATTAAGTTCTACAACCTAATTTATGTTCGTAATCAATTCAGAGTTCTAAGAGAAATGAATTCCAACTGACGTGAATATTTAAATCAGCAACGAAATCCACCTTTGGTAGGCAGTTGCGGTTGGAGTGAAGCCAGCCTATTTGCCTGTCTAGTATCTAGACCACGTCTATGTGTCTAGACGTCTGCTCCAGGAGGTCAGACGGGCCAAAGTACTGCTTTCACGCGTCGGCCGCGCCTCTCACACGCGCGATGTACACTAAAGTATGAACAAAAGAAGATTGCATGTAATCTCCTGATCTTTGTTTTTTTTTTGGGTTTCTTTTATACCCAATCTTAGACAGTTCAACCAACCGGACGGGCCATTGACAGGCGTACCCCTCTGCCGAAAACATATGAACAGTGGTCATATTTATTGTATAAACTGACATGTATCTGACGTGTATCATACATTTGACGTTCACCTCCCCCGCAAAAGTCGGCAGACTTTTATTGTATAGAAAATGACACACATGGCCACTCCATGTTGAACACTCAAGTACCCAATCTATGAAGGTATGTATCCATCCATGGACGTTATTGGACAACATCTATGTACATTGAAGTTTTTGAATCTAATAAATGTAGTATGCAAAGGCAAGTGTAGTCGCCTATAAAATGCAGGGCTTAATTCACTAAGGTACATTTATCGAACCAGCATGGTATCGAAAACGAATTGCATGCATGTGCTCACACACTGATAATATATGGAATTCTGTATAATTAATGTCAACACTATTTGTTTACGGTCATATCCTTTAAAAAACACCGTCTATATCTCTGCCTCTTTCCTCCTTGCAACTGACCAATCACCACCACGCACATTTGTAAGCCTTATGTTATATCAATAAATCTAGTTGAAGATCTCTAGTTTTTCCTTCAACCACATCACACCACTGCCAGTACCACGCAACACGCAATGGTGGCGTATCAGCCACACCTGAATACATTTCCTTCAAGGATCTCTTCATTTAACGGTTTGATGGGGTTAAATAAATAAATAAAAATTACTTCCCGCAATACAAATTTCTAAGCGTGATGTCCTCGTGAGTATTTACTGGGAAGATATATAGGAAACGTGCGGCTAGCAGTAGATATATTTATTGACAGACTTGTTTATCATGTGTCAACCCTTATATAACTTACATTTTAAGTAGGTACACCAACCTGGAGGTGTATGCACCACACAACACTAAGGCGCATTGCCTGAAATGTCATTGTTTCAGTTGTCTTCCCCATTACGAAAACCTTTATATTTTATATTATAACTTGAGAAAAGATTACTCATACCCCTGAGACCATGGCATGCAGTGATAATAGTGTTAATATGTCTCACGAAAGTTTAAATTCAAAACAATACAAGTGATATTATACTGGACTGGTATTATATTGGTATTAAATTTCTGACTCTGAATATGGTCTCTTGCTGCTTTGCACCAGACTTTACTTCTCGTTATTTTTGATTGGCACACACAGGGAATTTTATTTAGCTTTATTTCCATAACTTTTAATGATATTACAAACACAACTCATATTTTTCACGCCACTGCAAGCTTCGACGTTTGGAGGACGACATTGTCCCCGTGGTCGTGGTGGTGGTGGTGGTGGGTCTTTCTTCGCGACCACGGGGACAATGTCGTCCTCCAAACGTCGAAGGTAATTTAAAAATTATATACGCGGTTAGGTTTGTTTCTAATAGTTATATGTAAATACCGTGAACATTATGATACGCAGGTACATTTGGTACTTGGAAACACAAATGATGAAGTCATAGTGTTGCAACTGTCAGGCATTGACTTCTAAAATAGCATATGGTTCATTACTCTGAATAAAATGCAATTATTTATCCAAAAATGTTAACCGAGAGCTGATGTTTCCTTATCATTTTGCTATATAAACATACGTGTATCATGTGAGTATGAAAAGATTGGCACGTGCAGTTTCATAATATTGAGTGTGCTCACTTCTTCTAGCTTATTTTTTTTGTTCTGTAGTGTTTACATATTTTGGTCTCAATCGATAAGTATTTTAGAGAAATTATAATTGAAAGTAAGAGCAAATATTATTGTTTTCATAACATATCGTGAAATGTGTTCGTCCACAAAAGCAGGTGGTACAGTCACCGGCAATAGTATCTTCCTACCCGGATACCGCAAAAATATGTGACAATCTCTTATGACCCTACAAATAAGAGCGTGTCACATATTTTTGCGGTCTCCGTGTAGGAAGATACTATTGCCGGTGACTGTACCACCTACTTCTATGGATAAACACGACTGTACGTGCAGGAAAGAAGAAAATACTAACATTTTAATGCACTCCAGGTTGTTCAACAGCTCGTAAATTAATTTCCCACAACTGGAGAGAATCCTAGAAAACAGACCAACAAAGTACCTAGGACCTAGGTTGTTAATCCTACTAGCCTGTAGCATACAGACCTAGTGTTCTGATCGCACCCTAAAACCAGACGAGCAATTGAACCTTAAATAAACCAATATAAATATCCTAAGCTTGTTTTTCTGGAGCTCCACTTGCTTATAGGGATGGGTTTCACGCCCTCCCTGATATCCTCCTCCTATCAACTATGGCACCCCCCTAAGCTTACCAGTTTAAAATTCAAATATAAATATGAGAACGTATGCAATACATTAAAACATAAACAAGCATTAAATATGCTGTTTGTTTATTTAGCCATCTGTATTATGTGCAATTAAATATACATATATTGCAACATGACATGAAGCACTGCAGCAAAAACGGGAACTTTCAAAGGTTTCGTTTTTTTAACTACACCCTCGTACAGTCGCCAAGGCCGTCGGAGCGGCCCAGGACTCAAAAATATCTGAAATTGCACTTTATCGCCTTGACAACAGATAGAGGCGTTGTGACCACCTTGGCCGCTCCTATATATCTGATGGCGACTGTACCTATAGAATGCAAATCTCATCTGCACATTTTTTTTATACCACGATGGTGGCAAACAAGCATACGGCCCGCCTGATGGTAAACAGGTACCGTAGCCTATGGACGCCTGCAAATTCAGGGGTGTCACATGCACGTTGCCGACCCTATACCAAAAAAAGGAGGATTCACTGTGTTGACGGCTAAAGGAACAAAGAGGTCCCTCGTCGTCAACACACTGGGTCCTCTTTTGAACTCTTTGGCAACCTTACTCAACAGCACGAACACAACACTATGAGTAGGGTCTAGTGCTATTTTGACATGCCTTCTTATGTTGTAATAAGCAGATCTCTAAATCATAGGCAGGAATGCTAGTTCGCCTCAGACTTCTGTTGCAAGCGGATGGAACAACAGAGCAACTCGCCGCGGCCGGCAGGTGGTCACCGCTCGTCTTTTTACAGAGCAACATTGTAACCGGTGCAGCGGCGGGCTTATTTATTACGTTGTCCGCCGCGGCCTGTGGTTCTCACATTCCCTGCCTTTTTGCCTGTCTGCGGCGCAATGTGCGCAGCCGCAGCCTCGCGTCCGGCTAATGTTCGGCTACTGTATAACCCTATAGACTGCAGTGTGCAACGAGAATCGTATTTCAAAGGGGCACGTTGGGTTTCTTGATTTTTTGTAAATCAAGAAAAAACAAGATGTGCAAACAAAAAAAAATTAGTATGTACCAATAAATATTAAAATGCAGGGTGAAATCTGGGTCGTGATGAAAATAAAACTATTTTTACGGCAGGCTATGGTTGAGTATAATGAGGATGATCTTTTCTTTTTGGACCCTACGATATGGGATAATATAGTATTTTAATAAATGTTTAAAAATATTTATTTAATTTCGGAAATGGACTAAGAGCTGGCTACGTCTGATATGACACAATAATGAAAGAAACAAAACCCGTCAAGGTATAGCAAAAATGCTGGTGATCATTTTAAGGGCATAATTGATATCGTATTCTAATTATGAAAGATTAAGAAAACAAATTTATTTCGCGTCCAAAAAAATTTTCCTCTACTTTTTCTTTTAGGCTTACGAAGGCGGAATAAAGTAGTACATTTAGCCTCTAGGGCTAATATGTATACATAATTATGATAAAACATTTTCAATTGACCAATCAGAAAACTTCACCATATTAAATCCACCAATCACAACTAATTTACTTTTACAGTTAATCGGAACTCTGAGTTAGCGCTAATTATACGTCATTTTACTATCCCGCACTCACTATTAATCAAATATAGTTTTTGTTGAAAGTACTTATCAAGCCTCACTTCAATTAATTTTTCCAAATTTTTTGGACCCACGATTCAAAAGTTAGATGGGATGGGGGACGCTCTTTTTTGAACTTTCAGAGCTATTATTTACGAAACTATTACTACTAGAAGAACTCCATTCTTTTTGAAAGATTGATCTAACGATACCCAATACGATAGGGTTGGAGAAAAAAAAAATTCACCACACGGGAGATACCCTCATAAAAAAAAAATCCTGTTTTTATTATATCACTTTGTCGGTGTGATTATTGCACATATTTAGTTATACCAAATTTCAGCTTTTTAGAGCTTATGGTCACTGAGCTAGACCGCGGACAGACGGATAGACCGACGGACGGACATGGCGAAACTATAAGGGTTCCTAGTTGACTACGGAACCCTAAAAAGAGATTGCTTATCATCAATACGCACTTACGTCAAGTCAAACGATTAATTTTCAGTGTCACAATTTTTAAATTCATTTTGATTTCAAATCTGTAACCAATAAAAGATTTTTATACTCGGCGACTGGAATACTCGAATTGAGATTGTGGTGGTGGAACTACTAGCGCATACTTTTTGATAGAGCTTCTATGGTCGCATATTGTAGCATCCATAACAATGACAGAAAGGATTTCCATACAATATTGTGAAACTGTTGTCGGGCCCCGCACTGCGTGTCGGGCGGGCGCCGCCGGCACAATCCACCGGGAGATCGAAGTTACTCAATTATTGTACATAGAAGCAGTAGGTTGTGCACGGCTTTCGTCGAACTCAATTCTTACCGGTTTGCTTAAGCACTCGTATAAAAACTATTGTGTCGGTACATAATAAGGGTACTTAAAATTCTCGGGTCTGTTTTTACAAAATTCGGCTTCGCCTTATTTTGTAACTTCGACCCTCGAGTCTTAAGAACCCTTATTATGTAACTGTTGCACAAAATACTATTAAAAGTTATAATACCTCCGCGCCTGCTGCCTAGATTTAGGTAATACATAAGGTAATAATTTAGTTTTTGAAATATTTATGCATGTCGTATTCTATTTATTTTAAAATCTGGTGCCATAAATATTCATAACGACTTATCCACCGAATAATAGTAGTTTATGTAACTGTTACGTAATAGGGGTCCTTAAAACACGAGTGTGGTTTTATGAAACGAACGAAGTGAGATTCATAATAAGATCACACGAGTGTTTTAAGGCCTAATTATAATTACGTACAGTTGCATACACTGCTTTATCTACACACATATTATAAACCCGAAATGATGATTGAATGACTGCCATTGCACGGATTGCACTGCCGCCATGGCCAATTCGATTGTGCCGGCGGTCGGGAGGCGCGTGCCAGCGGGCGGGGCCCACCCGGATTTTTATAATGATATCGAATTTTTGCTTATTATTTTATAATAATTACATCGTTACAGATAAGACATTTGTTCTAACTACTAGCGAAACAATCTATTTTTATGGTGGTTATAACGTGCGGTTTTTGAACGCATCATGGAAGGTTTATGATATGGGTGTAGATAAACTTGTTAATAGTTTTAAATTGATTGTTGTGCCAACTAAGTGAAGAAATCCACAGCATACGAGGTTTCAAGTATAAGATTAAGGAACAAGATGACCAGAGAATTCCACAGTTTCAACACTTAATGATTGAAAGACTGGAAAAAAAAATTGAATATACAATTAATTATACACAATCTACACTAGCGTATCATAAATTCATAATAATTAAACTTGACTCCAATTGATAACGCCAAAATTAAAAGTATTTTTTTTTACTTATTTAATTTTGTTTGAAATAGAACATAAATAACAAGAGACTAAAAATTAAAAACAACTTAAAAATAAATTAAAACTAGTTTTATAAATTAACAAAGGCAAAAGCGGGATGATTCATCTAGAATCTATATTTGTTGTTACCTGTTACTGATGTGTACGTACTTACCATTAATGAGAGACTTCGGCTGCAAAACGAGCAGTGTATTCGTTATTATACATAATATATCCATTTGAAAGTACTTCAACGGCACCTTCACTCTAAACCCTAATTAGTGCATTTTTGTTTTGAAGCTTTGTGAGTTAGCCATTAGAAAGACAGTAGCTGGTGTCAGCTACAGTGAAAGGAGCAATGGGTGAGCTGCACTGCTGGGCGAGCCAGGGGGTGAAGGGGGGCGGCGGGCGGCGAGGGAGGGGGGGCGTCTAGACAGGCCGCAGACGCGGGAGGCTGCGCCGCGCCGCCGGACCAATACGTGCACACAACCACGCAGTGCAACACACACTTGCAGCATACGCGATGCACTTCATCTGACCCTACCTACGACGCAATTATTTAATCTATATTTAAAAAAATAAAAACCAAACGCGTCATCGACTTGATTTTTTTTACGATGAAGCGTTTATTTATGGACTTGTGTTAAGGGTTCGATGGAGGGGCCCGCAGACACGCATGTGCAGACTTTTTTAATGGGTCTCTTTGTTCTCGCACTTGCGTTGGCGTTGATGTCTGATAAAGATATGTTAATACAAATTATTAATATTCATCCACGATAATGTAAGACAAAGAATTGTGTACCTAAATGATCCAGAGTCAGGTTAGCTACCTGTCTTGGTGACTCGAATAACCTTCAGACGCGGTGCATTTGCAGTGGTAGGTAGGTATCTTATTATACTCGCGTATGCTTAAGGATTTTACCAGAATATTTATACAGACCTCTCATAAGACAATGACCCTTTACTTAACGACTCGGGCAAAGAAAAAACTGCTATTTATGTTCACGAATTTAAACAAATATATTGATCCTTGTATGTGTTTTTACTACTTTGATTTTTGTATAAATTACCTACTTTTTTTGTAGTCGTACTGACGGGAATTACAATTATTAAATACCTATATTTTCTTATCCAAAATGAAAGATTTATACGGTCCCCTTTTGGCACCTTTATTTCGCAAAATGACTAATGTCAATTTCATCACTCGTGGAGAGAAAACTTAAAAATAATCATCAGTCAATATTCATTGTTTAATTCAACGTAATTTACTTAAACAGGTAAACCATTTACAAGATAATTATAGCTAAACCTGAAAACAAAAAGGCATGCATATATAATTGCATAAGTATTAACTAACTGTTATTATCAAAAGTTAAATAAACAACTTAAAGAAATCTCAAACATAGTGTTCGATACATTGAGTTATAATATAATAGAGGCGCAGACACAAACAAGATTTTCCGAAAATATAGCACAAAAAAATGTGTAGCCGGCCAGTGCGAATTATTTAACATCGTTAAGTTTGTATTACAAATTAGAAGAAAGATATGATAAAATTTCACCTGTCATTCATCTGACGTTCAAAAATCACATGGCACATAAGAGCAATGGAGTCGCTCTTGGATCAATTACTTTATTATGTATACTTAATTTGTTTATGAAATTTTTTAATAAATACTGTTAACTTCAAAATTATATCTATTTCGCGTATTAGTTCATTTTAATAGATTTAAAAAATATATATCACAAGGTCGTATCTGCCTATGTACGTAATTTTCTGGATATCACTCGAAAACTCCTTAACCGATAATGTTCAAAATATTTTTTTTAGCAATTTATTTCACTAGTGGCGCATAAAATACACCTTGTGTTAAAATTTTATAAGGATACGTCTCAAAATGTCTATGACATACGGAGGAACGGACGGACGGACAGACGGACATGACGAAACTATAAGGGTTCCGTTTTTGCCAATTTAGCCACGGAACCATAAAAAATTATTCAACATTATAAAATATAATATAATAATAAAATTTACTAAATAAGTTTTAATTATTTTCTGACTTTCGTAATTAAACAAAAACAACAACTACTCCACTAGCCTTATTCCTCAATGCTGTCAGTTCGGTTTAAATTTACGAAACCTTCACTTCCTATCGCCAATTGTGCCTATATTACGTTGACCTTCATGCTGTAGCATTTAAGCTTAATCCCTAGTCTCGCTTACACTGGTAATATTTTAACGAAACGTTTGTTAGTCCTTTGTAAATAGACTCCTCGGAACGATCGGGCTTCGATCGGCTCGGGCTCGGCTCTCTTCGGCAAAACTTGTCGCGTTGCAACAGCTTTTACTGTGCCACATTTGGAGTGCTGATTTCTTATCTAGTATATATAAAATCATTGGTTCGATACAAATAATTCAATGCTGGTTCAAAGCATAACTACGAGTAAAAGGCCTATTCGGAGAATATAATTTGTAATTATTTTAATTTTAATTTGAAATTTATCGGAATTGGTACTGTCAGCAGTGAAGATTGGCAATAAGGCAGTCGGATTATTCTTTCCAAGGATCCGGTTCATGTAAAGTCAATCAAACAGCTATCTAGATATAAAAAAAAGAAGATTGTATAAGTATAGGTAAGTCAATACGATACGTCAAACGTTGACATGAAATTGGTTGTCAGATGTTATTACCTATTTTGATGATATACGTTGTTACTTGGCGATATTAATTTAAGCAAGATAACCAAACATGACTTAAATCCACAGCGCAGGTTTCGTCAAAAAGGGTACACAACAATACTTCGTCCCCTCGTCTCGTCTTCGTCGTCGTTTTGATCATATTATTATTGATAATAGACCCGTAACAAAAGATTTTCAAATTAGAATGCCACTACAATAATACCTATCTGTAACTGCTACAGATTGTACCCATAGATTTTTAATTTTAGATACTCATAAACTTTTGGTTTTATGTTTAACTCATGTTTAAAAAAGGTACTTTATTATTTTAAGAGTATGTAGTTTGATAAATACCCACTGTCCGTCGTAATCGTAACTCACGAATTTGATGATGGTATCGCATGCATCACTTGATATAATTGTGTGGTTTTCGCGGTATATTACGTTACCGAAAAATCAGATATCTTGAGTTACAGTTACATGAAAATTGTTTATTTTTTAATCCAGGTAAGTTCAGTAAAACCGCACGACGATACATCATGAGACGACTCGAGTTACGTGCGATTTTTGTGTGGTTTAAGGGTAGTTTTGAATTACATTCCCCGGATGTCTGGCCGTATATACTAGGTAACAATCATTAACTCAAGGACTTCGTATAGTTTGCGTATACATTTCCATGAAACCCATACAAAGAGATCCGCTGTCATTGTCCTAGATCAGCTATTCTCAAAGTGTGCTCCGTGGAGCCCTAGGGCTCCGCAAATCCTCTGAGGGGACTAGGGTCCCGGGTTCGGATCCTGGTCAGGGCATTTATTTGTGTATTTTTCACAGGTAATTTGTTCCTGAGTTATGGATGTTCTCTATTTATCTATGTAATTATATATATCGTCATCTAGTAGCCAATACTCACAACCAACAATACATGCCTTATTGAAATGAAAATAGAATACTTTTTTTTATTGAGCTTACCGCGGGCCTAAGTCGATTTGTGTAAGATTGTCCCATAATATTTATTTATTATTCATTTATGTATATACTAAATCAATGATATAAGTACTACTCTATGGTTTACAATTGCTAGTGCTGCTCTCTAGTGGCAGAACATTGCAGTAATACCTCCTATCGCTAGGTTTATATCAACAAAGGTGCATACTACGAGTATGGCAACTAAAATTATCTTATGTATTGTATGTATATAGGTATAGTGATACCTATTGTTGACCCAGCGATAGCGAAGGACTCCGTTTCAGCTCACTGGCGTAGCTGCCAAAGGGCCAGGTGAGGCACTGCATCGGGGCCCCCGAAACCTGATTAGCAAACCTCTTATTGAATATAAAGAGCTGTGTGTTTGTGTGCGTATAGTTTAGGCGTCCCAGTTTTTTTTTGCCCCAGGGCCCTTGGTCACCTAGCTACGCCACTGTTTCAGCTTGTGCAAAAATTCTTTCGTTACCTATAATTATATTAATTATATGTCCGCCCGGTGCCTGTCCGACTGTTCTCTACAGGTTGCATTTTTATACCGATTCCCGTAAAATTTTATAAACAGGTTAATAATTGACGTAGAATTTTATTGGCGTTTCGTTTTTTGGAAAGTGTTAATAAGGACACAAAGGACTAAGACCGGAGTTTGATAATATATTGTATATTTATAAAAATACTTGGCCCACTTATTACGAACATCTACCTAGTGATATAAAAAATAAGCGATGCGAAAAAACATTCAGCTGCAAACAAAAGTCTTATCTCACAAAGAAGTCACTCTACTCTACCTAGTCTAGCCATAAGTTCTGTTACAAACAAAAACGTAAATAATTTTCAATGTAATGTAATTTGATTACAATAATCATATATTTATGAATAGGTAATAAAATAAAGCTCTTAAGTAATATATCCTTTGTCCGAAACTTCCAATGTTGGTTTTAATACAAGCCTTTAATCATCAGCTTTTCAATGGTAAAATTCACGCACCGTTTTTATGGAGGAATTTACTACAGTTGCCTTTAAATATTTTAAATGTCATACAGCAATACAACAAACGAAATATATAAGTGTAAGCACACAACACTCGAGAAGCTTAAACTATAGTATACACGCTTCAGCAACGTCATTATCCAGCATAGCTCATGATTTAGTAAGATGCGTCATATCAAGGTGTCTCTAAAATCCATTTTTCCGTACAGGCTTGTTTAGCGACTGAAAATTTCAGTCAAACTGTATCAAAATGAGCTTTAAAATACTATGGTAAAACCTGTTAACAGGACAATATACAAAAATATGCTTTAGGCTTTTCAGGAGAATTCGGCCTCACTTCAAATAGCTCACTCCACCCAGTCTTACCTGAAAAGTAATTTTCTTTGTTCTTCTCAGTATGCTGATTGGCCCCTTTCCAGCACTTACCTAAATTCCCTGGACAATTAATTGTGGTCGGTGTTAGAGGACATGGTCTGTTCTAAACACCACATAAATATTGATTCTCTAAAAACAACCTTGACGGCAGGGTAGATTTTTTTCCAATAAAGAAGGTGCGTGAATTAACAGGTACGAAACAAATCGTTAAAAAGCAAATGTTAAAGCTATATGTGGACATTTCCAGATAAAAATATATCATTTAAAAACTAAATTAATTTATCTATAAATAGATATACCATTTTTGTAAATTAGTTGAACCGTCAAAGAAATATGATTATTTTCACAAGTAACAGAACTTATGGCTAGACTAGGTACACAGTAGAAGATTATATTATAATTTGATTATAATTGCTAAATAACTTGACATTTGACCTATTACTAGTATTATAGTATTGTTATTTCGGCAAGGCATTTTATATTTATTTATTATTATCTTCTAAACTTACAATGCATATTCTTGATAGGTACTTTATAGTACTTGTTCTTTTTTTAATAGTATTGTATATTTTGACATCGCTTATTACATGTTTTTCCCCGACTGCGCGACGCAAAAGAGGGGATAGTGTTTAACAGTCTATATATGTATGTTTGTTCCTTTGTGGCACTCTAGAAGCAAAACGAGTGGGCCGATTTAGATGATTCGTACGTCAATCGATTCGTCTTGATTGCGCGAGTGTCACTAAAGACAATATATCAATCCAAATTCAATATGACGGCGGTCAGACGTCATATTGTAAAAAAATTAAAAATGAAAATTGACGCACTATGCCGAGTAGGGTATCATTGTTTAGAACTTTGGAAAGTATTATGAGGTCTCATTCATCATTTTTGATTTTGAATGACCGTTTAGGAATTATTATAATTTAAAATTGTTTAGCAACCATCTTACTTACATTTCCATTTTATTAGGTATTTAGTTATAACAAAAATACGACGAACATATTATAAAGGTTGTTATTATTAACGTGAACATAATAATATGTGAATTTCAAGTAAAAGGTACGGTCGACATCAAAAATATATTTACACTTTTAGGGAAGGTTTGCGCCAATCTATACCAAAAATTGTTACGTTGAATATTTGAGATGGGAGAAAAAGAGTTAAGATAGAGTGGACCGCGCGGTGGGCGGCAAAGAAAGGGGGGCTCGGGGGGCGGAGCCCCCTGCAAAAAAGAAAACGAACACCATACTATAGCTAATTATACCAAAAATTGTTACGTTGAATATTTGAGATGGGAGAAGAAGAGTTTTGGTAGAGTTAATCATGTGATGGGCGGGTAAAAAGGGGAGCTCGGGGGGCGGGGCCCCCCGCATAAAGAAAAAACACACCGTACTATTGCCTATTATGCCAAAAATTGTTACGTCGAAAATTTGATATGGGAGAAAAAGAGTTTTGATAGAGCTTACCGTGTGATGGGCTGCAAAGAAAGGGGGGCTCGGGGGGCGGAGCCCCCCGCATAAACAAAAAACACACTCTACTATTGCTAATTATACCAAAAATTGTTACGTTGAGTATTTGAGATGGGAGAAAAAGAGTTTTGATAGAGTTAATCACGTGATGGGCGGCAAAAAAGGGGGGCTCGGGGGGCGGAGCCCCCGGCATAAAGAAAAAGCCTCCCCCCCCCAAATAAAAAATAACGATAATATTGTAAATTATACCAAAAACTGCTACATTGAACAATTGAGATGGGAGAATAAGAGTTATGATAGAGTTTACCACGTGATGGGCGGCAAAGAAAGGGGGCCTCGGGGGGCGGAGCCCCCGGCATAAAGAAAAAGCCTCCCCCCCTCAAATAAAAAATAACGATAATATTGTAAATTATACCAAAAACTGCTACATTGAACAATTGACATGGGAGAAAAAGTTTTGATAGAGCTAACCACGTAATGGGCGGCAAAGGGGGGCCAAGAAAGAAAAAACACACCGTAAAAGATAAAAAAAAGATAAAAGATATTTATTCTTCAACTACTACGTACTATTGCTTATCATACCAAAAATTGTTAGACTGGACATTTGAGATGGGAGAAGAAGAGTTTGATAGAGTTTACTACGTGATGGGCCGTAAAGAACGGGGGTTCGGGGGACTGAGCCCCGCTCAAATAAAATATTGCAAATTATACCAAAAACTGCTACGTTGAACATTTAAGATGGGAGAAAAAGAATTTTGATAGAGTTTACCACGTGAAGGGCGGCAAAGAAAGGGGGGCTCGAACAAAAAACACACTGTACTCGTACTATTGCTAATTTGCCATGGCTGACACAGTCAAATCTCAGACGCTTTCAGTCGATCTTTTGGGATGTCGAAGTTATATGCAAGAAGTAAATTTTAGCTAAACTGCTAAACTTACTGTATCAAATTTGACATGTAGAAAGCGATTAGCAATGGACTGTTGAGGGTAACGAAAAGTGAGAGAACCAACTGCAACGCACGCGAGCGAAGCCGCGCGGGTACAGCTAGTAAAAAAATAATTAAATAATTGTATTACATGTAGGTACTTTTCATGGTACTAAAAAGTAGGAAATAAAAACCGGCCAAGAGCATGTCGGGCCATGCTCAGTGTAGGGTTCCGTAAACTGAGACCATTAATTCAAAAGGTCGTTTCTTACGGGAAATTTGGCGGCGCTTACGTCATTTTTACTTACGTCCTTTCACTATGGGTTTTTGAATGATAACTCAAAAACGGCTCAACCGATTTATTTCAATATAGTTTTCATTGAAGGTACTCATTAGGCCTCAGTTTCATGAATTTTTTCAAAATTTTAGGACCCACGATTCAAAAGTTAGATTCAAAAGGACGCCCTGTTTTAAACTTTCGGAGCTATTATTTCCGAGAGTATTAATTTTATCCAAAAACTGTTCTAAAAGACCCTAATTCTTTTTAAAAGACCTATCCAACGATACTCCACACAACTTGGTAGGAACGAAAAAAAATTTCGCCCCCCACTTCACGTGTACGGGAGGTACCCTAACAAAATATATTTTTTGCGTTTTTATTCTACCGTTTTGTCCGCTTGGTTAATGCACATATTCAAACCAAATTTCAGCTTTCTAGTGCTAACGGTCTCTGAGCTAGACCGCGGACGGACGGACGGACGGACGGACGGACATGGCGAAACTATAAGGGTTCCGTTTTTGCCATTTTGGCTACGGAACCCTAAAAATAAATTAAAAAATTAAAAAAACCCGCCTGCGTAAAATACTAAAAGGCCGTAAACAAGGCCAATATACGTTACGAATTTGTTATGTAGTATTGAAAAGCATAAGATACATATTAAATTCTAATGTGGAACATAGCGACATTAAACAGTCGGGACCCATTTGAAATCTAGATTGGCTCAAACCTTCCCTAAAATGGGTCCCGACTGTTTAATGCCGCTATGTTCCACATTAGAATTTAATATGTATCTTATGCTTTTCAATACTACATAACAAATTCGTAACGTATATTGGCCTTGTTTACGGCCTTTTAGTATTTTACGCAGGCGGGTTTTTTTAATTTTTTAATTTATTTTTTATTGTTAGATGCATAAGCAACATAAATAATGTACCTATTAATAATGACAAATATTTTGACGATCACTATACGATAACTAACGCCTGTGTACTCTTACATTATGTATGAAAATATTGTATTTAAGAGATAATAAATACTAAAGTAAACTAAACTTTAGTTGTAGCAATGCTGGCGAGGTCACAGCACTCAAAACCACTATGCTCGTCACTACTCAGGCGTACGGGAACAAAAGGTATTCCTCATAGTTAATCATCAGTAGTCGTGATAGTTTCATGAGTTAATTAATTAACCGTACATGCTCGATGTGTTGTGTGAGTGTATTATGTAAACAGCGATAGTGGGAGAACAAAGCGGAACACCGGGTGCAGCCGATAGCGGCTGCGACGCGACGCGCGCAGCGCACAATACAACAACGCAACAATACAGACAATGCGAATGCCGCCTAATATTTTATATTTTGATGAAGCTTATAATCTGATTTAAAGATTATAGTTTAAGAATATTTTCCATAATATGAATATGTGGAGAGAGGGTCGTCATCTCTACTCTTAACAGTACATAATAAATTCGCTGTTGTACGTGCAATCCTGAAGGAATAAATGATTGTTACTGAAATCCCACACAGGTGTAAAGTTTTTTTTTACTATAACAGAGCATAAGGATTTTACATATCCGATGTTTATAGAATGTCATGTTGTTTTAAGCGATTGCAGCTCCATCCATACATGGTTGTTAGGAAGAGATCGCTTTTCAGCGATGTGACCACCTCTTGTTACCTAATTTTACGTTTATTCTAAAACTCTTTTATTTTGGGGCAATAAAGAATATTTATACTTACGAGCAGACCAAAATCTCTCCATACCAAAGTGGTCCTCATTTTCTCATACATACATACAATCACGCCTATATCCCAAAAGGGGTAGGCAGAGATCACGGATTTCCATTTGCTACGGCTACGATCAATGCAGCAAAACGGCTCTCCGTGAGCCTCATTTTCTCTTCTGGATATTTATATTCCTTCTGTAAAATACTTTTATAGCATTCAATTTTTAGAAGACACTGTTGTGCACCTTCCTTACAGAGCTTTAAAAAACTTACTAAGGCCTCACACATGGCGCCGCGTCCCGCTCCGGTGAAAGAGACAGCGCTGCATAGGGGTGATAGCCGCTCGCACACCGTCGCCGCATGCGGTAACCGCAGTAGTCTGATAACCACCTAAGGGCCAAATTTATGTTTAACAGAAAAGAAATGGTGTACATTTTTTTCCATAATACGACTATTTATATGGAGAGACGGTTGTTTGCTTTCCTCTGAACAGTACACAGTAAATTGGCTGTTGTAATGCGCTGTGGCGAGGTCGACGTACGGCGCGTAAACAGATAAGTCCGATTGATTACGCCGCGGCCGCGCTGCCCACTCTTACCTCGATACCGCTCGCGCCGCAAACAAAGCAAACAAATTCCTTTCAATTTCGGTCAAAGCACTCGAACACGTCTGTCATATTTTTATAAAGCGATGGCCTTTCAATTCTTACGCCGGCAACACGCTGGCTCGGCTTTATCCACATATTCGTGTTGCATCTCGTTCTTTGTTTATCACAATAAGGCAGTGCAGCAGGGGCATTTTTTTGCGACAGTGTGATGAGTTTCATTATACGTGAAAACTACTATTTTTTAACCGACTTCAAGATTTTCAGAATAAGGAGGTTTTCAATTCGTCGGGATCTTTGTTTATACTATAAGCAGCTATATCTTCACCGATTATTCGAAGACGGCTGGACCGATTTGGAAAATTCTTTTTTTGTTTGAAATAGTATACTTCCCATTGTCACCAGGTCCGGATCTGATGATGGAATCCTGGAGAAATCGAGGGAACTCTTCAACTATTATAGCACACGTATAGTGATTTCAGTATTTTTTACAGCAACTCTAGCCCTAGCTTCCAAGAGGAATCTCTTGGAAAAGTGGAACCTAAGTGAAGTCGGTTCTTTTTTGTTTAAAATTAACATCTATTTAACTTCATATCGTTTTTTTTAACATGTATAACATACCTATTATGTATAACAAAATTTACCTAAGGCACATCACACGCTTGATCTGAATTCATAAAATCAAAGAAATATTGTCTATGGACTGCTGAAATTTGTCTATGGTAGCTGACGTTTTGTATGGAGAGAATAGACAATCGTCTATGAGTTTTTAGAAACCAGAGACAATTATCGATAATTTAATGAATTCAGATGAAGGGTGTGATGTGCCTAAAGGTACGAAAAATGACGTGTGCATTCGTTCTGCTGCATTTGTTTTCGAGTAACAGGCGATTAAATTAGGTAATACCTTCTACTTCCTCGTTTCTTCATGGCCACGGCCGAGGGTTGCGACCACATGAGGTCGTCGCTTTGGTAGCTTTGGTTCACCAAATTTTAATTTTACCTAAAATACTGTAAAACCACAAAACTTCACTCCAAAACTACAACTATGGTCCACAGTTGAATGCGTAACTAAGCATCAATCCCAATGTTCTTTTTTTGGTTTTATGTAACTAATAATTACTTGTAATAAACGGGACTTAACCGCGTATATAATTTTCAAGAAAGAGTCTTTCTTCGCGACCACGGGAACAATGTCGTCCTCGAAACGTCTAAGGTAATTTGAAAATTATACACGCGGTTAAGTCCCGTTTATTACAAATAATTATGAGTAAAAACCGTGAAAGTCTAAATCAGTGTTGTGTAACTAACAAAGTCTTTCTAACTCATTTATCGAAATAATGTGTTATCACTTAAATAATGTGTTATCACTTAAATAAAAATTACACTTCAATGTCGATTAGTTTTCTCATCGAAAAAACTAAACTAAAACTCCTTGGCTTTAAGTTAGTGCATTTGAACTATACTTATAGTTATAACTCACTACAATAAAAAATTATATTTTTTATTGTAGTGAGTTATAACTATAAGTATAGTACGTTTTGATAACGTAGGTTCAAATACTGATCTAATCATCACCAGTGCAGCAAACCTTCAATTTAAGATTAAAATACATATGCATATGGTATCAAAAAATATATAAATTCTCTATCAAAAAAAATTTTTTTTTCGCGAGCCAAAATCATCATCGATAAATCTTTTAAAAATAAACTGTAAAAGCTTGTGACTCCAATTCAGCCATTAAATATTTTATGGATCATAATAAAAATGCAGCTTCAAAAGAAATACAGTGCTTCTATCGCAAAGTATTCAATAAATCGCTGTTTTAATTATTCGTATAAAATACTGTCATATTGTTATCGTTCCCTTAAAAAAATGATAAAGATACGTCTTATAGTTTCCAAGTAAAATGGCTGTGACAATTGATATACAGACGGACGGACAGATGGGCGGACAGACAGACAGACCGAAATGACGGAATGTTTTTGCCATTTTGGCTACGGAACCCTAAAAATGACCAAAACACAAATATGTTAATGGATTTTTTAATTGAGTGCATTATTGCGTGAAGTAATTTGACATCAACCTAAATAAATTGCAAAATAATGATATCAGCTTTATTGCAGTAGTGTTGTGTTTAATTATATTCACTAGTTAATGAAACAAAAGCAACACGTAAATATAACGATTGATACTTTATATATTTATATAAATAAATCAGCATAATTTTAACAAATGATATGCAATGATTGAATTATTGATGAATTTAATGGATGATTAACACTAAGAAGCTACAGTGCTATTTTCATTACACAAAGACTTCATTATATTTAAATTCCACTTTTGTTCTCCGTTCTCCCTTAACATCAAAAGTAGCAAGTAGTATTCTCGTAAAAAGGTTTCTAATTGTGTAAGAGATAACCAAGTTAAATGTTATTGAAAACAATGTTTACACATGCATATTAAACATACTAAAGTAAATAAATAAAAAATAAAAATACCTACTTAACTGGCCTATGGACCCTGATTTAAAATCACAAATATCCCTAATTTTCCCGGCCCACTTGGTAGGGTGCCCATAAGGCTGGCTGCGTTACCTCGCTGAATGGGAATGCCAATGCGCTGAGCGAGTAACGAGCCAGCCCTACGGTCAGCATACAGAGAGCTTTTTGAAAAGTTTTAAAGCCTATGGGCCCCAGGGTCCCAGAGTCTCCACGGCAAACGCCGCAAATACGTATCCGTAGCCTAAAGACACGTTTTGTGACGCTTCAGTGGCGGAGCGTCCATAAAATACAATTCACTTCAGCTTGCTTAATTTTCAGGCATTTGAGCAGGTTTCCTACTGCTCATGAAATTTTTTTAAGCCAAATACAGCTCCGGCTTGCCTAAGAAAAATGTATACTCAGTGGGCCACTGCGACGCTTTGTGGTTTCAGCAGTAGCAGCCAGATAAAGTTAAGGTCTACCTCGTCTCTTTACTAAAAAGGAGAAAGAGTTACGAGACTAGTAACATTCACGCACATGCCGGCGTCCATAGGCTACGGTAGCTGCTTAAAATCAGACGGACCATATGCTTGTTTGCCACGGTCGGGGTATATAAATAAAAAAGTGACAATTTCCTCGCATATTTGACGATTCTCCCCTCACTAGTCCCTCAGCTTTGGGTTCTGTTGTCAGAAAAAATATTAGGACTTGAGCAAGTCACTATAAAGTAAATAAGAGTAATTGGTTTTCAGAAATATGTAGGTAATAAATCAATAATTTCCTATAGCGTTGCGCGAGAAGCAACAAGCTTAACAAGTTTAAACATACCTTTATTAAATCGATATCGTGCAAAAGACATCAACGCGTTTTCTTGATTACAAAATATAAAAAAATGCTGTTTATGAACTAGTTAGGTACAAAAACGATATCTACGAGTATAGCCAACCAATAAAACTCATTCTTTTTCATTTCAGTATGTTTATAGTACCTACTTAATTAAATTCAGATATAATTTATAGAAATAATGAATTAGAATAATGATATTCATGATACAAGTAGGTACTTATTACAAGTAATTAAGTGAATCAACTTCACTGTTGTAGTATTAACAGACATTTCAAATTTAACAACGTATCACATCTAGCGGTACGTGGTACCGATACCGGTTAAATAATTGGCCTGATGACAGTAACAAAGAATCATGGAAATAATAGTTTCATAGAAACGTATATGTTAATATAATTTTAAACTAAAAATTCAACCGACGTCACTTAGGATCCGCTATTCCAAGATGAAGTGGCCGAGTTGTTGTAAAAAATAGTGAAATCACTATAGGTGTAATAGTTGAAGAGTTCCCTCGATTTCTCCAAGATCCCATCATCAGACCCCGACTTGGTGACAATGGGACCATCTAGGGGTTATATTTACCTGTTTGATTAAAAAAAATATTTTGAAAATCAGTTCAATAATAATAATGACTTAAAAAAAACTGTCGAATTGAGAACCTCCTCCTTTTTTGAAGTCGGTTAATAATCCTAAAAAAATGCCTTAATTTCAGTATAACCATTACGATTAGGTACTAATATTTTCAATAAAATAAAATTGCAAAATGCTCCAATCGGCCATAGTGCCTGAAACACCAATCAAAAGTGAACCAAACCGTGACGTCATCATTTCTTCAGAAACTTGCCATTTCAATAAAAAAATCTGTAGTTTTATGTGTCCCAAATGGACGCCATGTCACTGTCGAGCGTTTTCGCGCGAGATTCAAAGTAGCGATAAAAAAGTGCAATTCTATATATTAAAATTGTGATTGTGTGTGATTTGTGATTTTCGGAAATAATACAAGTGTACCGACGTTATTAAAAGGGATTCCAAAATTTGTCATCAGGCCAATTCAAACTTCATATGTCCTTGTTCGTAATTCGTACCCCATTCATTTTCTCGCGTAGTTATTTTATGTTTTTGAACATAAATACAAGGTGTAACAAAAATACTGGTGATCCTTTTAAGGGCATAATTGGTATCTTATTCGAATTATGAAACATTTTTTTCGTATGGAGTGCTGGCCGGCTGGAACGACGTACCCCATACAAAAAAATCCGCGTCCAAAAAATGTTTCTCCTCATTTATCTTACTCTCTACCAATTAAATATGCCCTTAAACGGATCATCAGTATTTTTGTTACACCCTGAATAAAAGTAAGCAAATGTGCAGTGAGTAAACAATTATTTTCAACTACAACTAAAACAACAACAGAACACATTTAATTAGTAGTGTCAGCAGAGACATATCGCACTAACAAGCCGTGTAAAAACTGTAAAAAGACAATTTGTAAATAGCGAGTGCAATTATAATTGCAGCCGGCGCGCGGTGGCGCCGCGCCGCGCCGCGGTAATGAAAGTTTAAAACCTCTTCGTCGGGTGAGCCCAGTCAACGAAGATCGTGCTATAATAAAATAATATACTGAGCCAGGAATACTACCTAAGATCTTTTTTAGATATCCTAATGTTGCTGAAGAGGTTTTCTTTTCTTATAAATAATTAGAGCATCTTAAAAATATCGAACTAAATAAAAAAAAATTGTTACCAAGAACCTAAAAATTGTGACTACAAGTACAAAACTAAGGCTTATTAGAGTTTAAAGTACTAAAATGTTGTGTTCCTTATACGTAAACTATGTGTAACAATCAATATTATTTTTATTATTTAATAAACTAGATTAACTTTTTACCGAATTATGGTTATTGATGAAATAGCCGAAGTAGTTAGGTTACCCTGTTTTTTTTCAGTGTATGTGTGACTTTCTTTTTGAGTCAATGAGGGCAGCTACCAGATCCCGTGTGGCTTTTCTAGCCGGTTTTTTGGTCCCATGTCCCATACAAGCTTTTGATCCTGGATAGGAATGGGATCGATTGGCATAAAAAAAGTTTGTCAAAAATTACCTTTTTCTTGCAACCTGTATGTTTTTTCCAAAATCTTTAAAATCCAATATTCATTAATTAAAAATTGAGGGAAGGTTTCCTAAGACCATTTTCGCGTAGCAGCATGGAATCTATGGTATAGCTGCCCTCACTGACCCAAAAAGAAGATCCACTATACTAGCGTGCTACGCTAATAGAGCATTAGCCCTAATAATTTTCAAGCCAATTAGGCATTAGCCTAATGAAATTATACCTACTAGTTATACAGAAAACTTTAAAATATTTTTGAAAACCTTCAATATTCCATTATATTTTACGAGAACTATGTGGCGCTGAATTACAGTTTTAAAATGTTATATGTATTATAGGGTCCACCTACCCGAATATGGGTTATATCAAAAAATGCGCCTAAAAACTAATGTTAGTATGCATTATGTTATCAGAAGCAGTTAGTTTAATTTTTTTGTGTTTAAATAATTTATATCCTTCATTCGCTCAAGACAGAAATAAGATTTTTTTTAGTCGTAGTTACACTTGATTCTTATGGATACAATGCATTATTTTAACAGTTATTTAGCAAATATTTTACATATGGTGCCATCAATATAAGTATCTACTTAACCAAATTTTAAGAAACATTCTGATATGAGTCATTGCTGTCTTCCCATAGTTAGATCCTTATAGCGAAACCGTAGCTCGTAGCGCTCACGGGTTAAAAGGTATTCTAATACACTAGTTTTCTGCCCGCGACTTCGTTTACGTATAATACGGTTCCTCACACAGTTTCATTCGCCATTTCATCTTCTTAAAATGTGATTTATTATATAACAACTATTTTTTGGTTCATTTCCAGGCTTCGAACTACCTATCCCTGAACTTCTTAATCGATGCCAGTCAGACATAGTTTCATCTGCAAAAATTATTATGCAATAAGTAACGAAAATGTACCTCGTTATTATTAAAAAATTTGAACACTTTTGACTCCCTTGGACGCACGCATTTTCCAAAACGCAGAATTCCGAATTTTTGTGATAAAAAGGCAATTTAAGACAATTGGATTCGTAAAAAAAAGATCACCTCTATTTAACCTTTTTCCGAAACGCTAAAATTATTTTTTTGGGTTTTAATAAGAAATCTGCCTACTAAGTTTAAAGATTAATTTCAAATTGTCCCGCTGCAACGTTTACAGGTTGTTTCAAATGCGTTGCTATGATTTTGATTTTAAATAACCATCGGTCCTTTTGTGGGCTTCAGAACCATGGTAGGTAGGCATTAACTCATAAGTCCTAAATATTATATTATCAGAGATGCATTATTTTTGAAGCTCTTAATATAGAACAACATTTTTTTACTAATTTCTACATAGGTACCTGTTCTTATTCAGTCTCCTTTTCCGGAGTACTCATTGCATGGAGCAGAGGCAAAACGCGACGTAGAGTCGAGTCGAAATGCTACTGCTACAACGTGTTCAAACACACGGCACTTGGGTCCATTACTATGAGCAGCCCACAAATACGATTTCTTGGCCATCTTATACTTGATGGCACATTAACAAATGTGGCGTTTTCAAGTGAAAGGTACATCAATGTCAGTTGTTAATAGAGTTTACATCAAAATGATTTATTATGGCAGGATCTCCTTATTGACAACTGACAATGATGTATATTTTACTTGAAAAATGATACACATATAATTAATAAAGCCGTAATGCCGTGAAAACGGTCAAATCACTGGGTACAATACCCAACCATAAATTTAACTAGTCCGCCTCGAATTGAGAACTCCCGATTTACTTTTAAACGATTTGACCAATATAACAAGACCCTAAGGAGGATTTTTTTTCTCCTTCTAGCTCCATAAACACTTGATCGATCCTGCTCTTAAACGAACTTACAAATTTTATGTATCTCTGCTACAGCCCCAAAAAATAAAAGATCAGAAAAACGTTACTAGAGTTATCGTCCGACAAACTATCGAAATCAAAAAGCCATCCAAATGCCGAGACGTCCCAGTAGCCAGGTGACAGTTCGGTCTGGAGTTGTTTGTAAGAACTCACTTCGCTTAATGCACATCGGTCTTTAGAAAGAGACTCGGCTACTTTTAGCTTTGAAGAGCGTTGTCACCAGTGATCGGCACGACCCGTGTCGCACGGTGTCAATGACCTCAATCATTATGTTAACGTGGATATGTCCCGAGATTTCGGTCTTTTAGGAAGTCAGTATTTCCGATTGTAGTACATAAAGGTATTCCACACAGGAAGATGAATGATTTTTACCATTAAATAAACACTGAGATAATAAGGAACTTTAACAACATGTGCGAACTTAATGAACCGAGGAACATAACTAAACATATTTGCCATTAGAAAATAGTTGCAATCCTTATCAGTAACTAGAAAAGGATGGCATTATCTCTTTATTTAGGCATTTCAATTAGCCGTCTTTTTTGCACCGCACCAGTTAAAACAAACGCAAACAATAGAAAATTCGCAAATGACCTTTGATAAGCCAGGTAGTCGGTCGAAGGGTTTAGTTGCACTTGAAATGGTTACACCGTTTTAACACTTACGTATTTTGTATGAGTGAAAAATTACGAGCCGCTACTTAATATTTCACAAACTGTCAAATTGAAATATTCAACATTCGAAATATATAATTTTTTTATTTAATAATTAATTATACATTTTATAAGCTTATTTAACACTTTATCGTATATTTGCAAAATCATACAATAAAATTATTCTATTTAACAAAATCACGGAGTTATGGCCTAATCTAATCATGTCCATATTATGATTTCTGCTCGCAATCCCGTGGTGCGTCACGGGTCGTGCCGATCACTGGTTGTCACACACTATCACACTAATATATGTGACATTTGTCAGCCATTGTACAGGTGCAGTAGAGGACGGTCGAATTTTAGAATTTAGGGGGGTTGAAAATATATAATAATATAGAGTTATTGAGATCCCCAAGTAGGCCCAGGACTACGTAATTAAAAACCTTTTTTGCGGATCGGATGCACCTTGTACTAATAATGACTAAGTAAGTTAGTAAGCTAAAGCCACTAGCAGACGGTATGGCAAAACTCTTAAACAATTCTTAGCGACAACGGAACCCTAAAATGCATCAGGCCTTCATAAGTTTTCAAAGGCCGGTTCCTCACGAAGCTCAAAGGCTACGTGGGAGACAATTTGACAGCGGAAGATTCAGGTTTGTGTGCATGTGCACGCCAGACGGTCGCGGGCGGTCAGTGCACCGCGCTGCAGCCTGCACCGACTCCCGATTCTCCCAAAGCCCTATTCGAACAATAAAATATGTTATTTGTTTGATTTTCATTTGATATTGAACGGGATTGGATTTGGGATTCGCTGCAGCCTGTACAGATTCCCGGACACCTATTCGAACAATAAAATTTGTTATTAGTTTGATTTTCATTTGATATTGAACGAGATTGGATCTGGGATTCGCTGCAGCCTGCACCGACTCCCGAAGCCGTATTCGAACAATAAAATTTGGCATTGGTTTGATTTTAATTTGATATTGAACGAGATTGGATCTGTTAGAAAAGATATTTGGTTATCAAGTTTATGTCAAACTGATTTTAAAATGAAATTGTTAACTTAATACAGTCAGTAGCAGAAGTAGCTAAGCGGTTGAGGTGTTAACAATTAGCTTAATACGACTTTATTGTTAAGAGAATAAGAACGCGTGAACGTCACTGCGGCTGACTGTACTTCGACTTTTGAGTGACAATGGTTGTCAGAGTCACAATTTTTTGGATGCCTTTCTGATGACATAGTCGATCATATTGTTAACATATGCGTAACAAAACAAGATTTTAAAGTTAGAATACCGCTGCCGGCTCTTTCCTATTCGGCTGTATTATTGAATACCAATTCAATGTGATGGAATTACGCTCTTCGAATTGTAACAATTCAAATATACAATATATTTTTATACAATAATAATTTTGAACATTATCAAGCCGGAATGTCGGTTAATACACTGATGGTGACTGTAAGGCCTTCTACTGTGACCACTTGATGATGTGCAGCTCTTGTGATTTCTCTTCATCGGCCTCCATATCCCATATTTAGAAACATGTAGAGAGAGAACGTTAGAGCCCTCGGTCAAATTAAATGTACTGGAAAAATCTACATCAAAATCATGTCCAGTTACTCTTGTCAGGTCTTAATTCTTCTTACCTTGAAATAATAGATCAGGAGTAGGCCGTAGGCAACCCTACCCCATCGAGTAGCAGAATTCGGCTTATGTAGGGCGATGCACAGTGAAAAGTTATGTATTTTAGTACTTGGTAGCCTGAGCTAAACTTGGAGCATTTTGTACAGTCAGCAAGAACATCATTATAAAATATACCTCAACGAGTAGCAAATTGAACCTTCTGCCATTCGAAAGTACAAATAAATTTGTTAATAATGAAAAATGGTAACCGTCCTTAAACCTGGAACTTTTGTTATTCAGCTAAATTGTATGTTTACGGTGAAAATTGACTAATGTAAGTACGGCGTGTAAATGAGTTTACGGGATGGTTTAAATGCAGTTTCACTCGATATATTAGTAAACAGTAACACACTGTTTGTAGAAACTGGCAACTTCATGATGTAACCTAATTAACAATTATTTAAACAATTTATCTAACAGAATACAAAACCATTTTCCGTTCGAAATAACGCATCAACTGTTAAAGAAAAAAAAAAATATCTCAGATTTGCGTGTGGCTACTTAGATTTTTTGGCACTTGTTGATGAGCACTAGGTATCAAATGAACCACGTGCCCACTTGCTAGTCGTGAAAGTAGTTTTTGTCAAAAAATAGAATAATTTCTTGCTGACTGTGCCTGCAAAATGCTTCAACTTTAGCTTAGGCTACCAGGTAATAAAATACATAAAAAATTATCGTGCATCGCCCTACATAAGCCAAATTCTGTTACTCAATGAGGTAGAGTTGTTTACGGCCTACTCTTGATCTATTACGTACTCTATGAATAAACCATTTTAGTTACCACCTAATGGGTTTCCTATCCTACGTACCTTTCACGAAAACAATTTCATACTTGGTAGGCATGTACGTACGAGTCTAGACTATTTATTAATTAAACACACTCATAATTCACATATTTATAAACATAAAGAGTACTACATAATTAGCAAAATATAATTCAGTTGGCTTATATGTAGGTAGATACATAAAACAAAGAGGACGGACTAAACACAGGTAATTTGGTAGAAGTGCCTAACTTTAGGGAAGTTTGGTATGTATGTGATTACGATTAAGTCCAGTTTTTATTAGTTTAATAGTTTTTGTGACAAACAAAAACATTAGAACATATACTTATACCTAGTTAACCTGCGTAGTGGTAAGTAATATAATAAGCTAGGTTAACTAGCTAGGTAGACCGAAGTATCGCATATGAGAATTCAATACCTGCCGAACGGACAACAATTTACATACATATAGTTATAGTGTATAAATATCGCCACTACCAGACAAAAATATATATTACCTAACATATGTATAGGTAAGGTAGGTACCTTGGTTGCATGTTGTGTGTGCATAGCAAAATTAAAGTTCCACACCTAGTGCAATACTCAATGTTGTTCATAATCTCAAGTAGCACAGAATATTTATCCAGGTGGAGCTCGGCTTGGTATGAGAGTTCAACGTAATGTCAAACACCTATCTATATCAGAAATAATTTTACATCTAAATATAAACCGTGCATAAGAATTCACAACACAGAGAGCGCGAGACAGTGAGATAGTGCGCGTCTCTGTTTCCTTGCCAATAGCTACGACATTGTATCTATTGACACGGGCCAGCAGCACGTCGCCGCAAACTATTTTGAGTGGACGAGCAGCGCACGTGTTGCGCGGCGCGGCGGCGTCGGCGCAGGGGCCCACGCTGCGGATCCCACCGGCCCGCTGGACCTCCTCGGTCCTCAATGAAAAAAGGAGATGCTTTAATTAGCGCACGATAGTGCAGATGCAGGTGACCGCGGTGCAGTACATATCGCATCACCGCCCGCCCGCAATTTTGCGTAAAATTGGCAGCGTGCGGCGGGCGGGCGGCGGCAGCGGCGCGGAGCGTCGATCCCGAAATAGTGTTCGGGCGCGGTCGTGCGCGGTCGGGAGCGGCGCTCCAGTCGCCGTGTGGCCGCGCGCGCGCTCCCGCGTCGCCACGAGCCCCGAGCCGTCCGTACCCGGGTAAGAGAGCGAGGTGCGCCGGTGCCACAGCTCGTGGGTGCGCGTATTTCGGTCGCGTGAGGACCCCGGGCCGCGTCGGGCGCGCTGCCCGCGCGCTGGCCGCCGTGCTCTGGTGGTGGTGCGTGGCGCTGCTGCGGCTGGTCGCGCTCTGCGCGCCTCCCCCCAGCCCGTCCGTCGGCGCGCCGCCGCCGCTCGCCGCCCGCGCCGCGGAAGATGCGCCGCCGGCGGCCGCTTGCGCCAGCGCGCCCTCCAACGACACCGGCCACGCGCCGCCTCCGCCGCCCCGACACCCGCCGACACCGGCGCCCGACCCCGACCCCACACCACACACCGGTCAGTGCACTATCGCTGCCTATACCGATTCGGATCTGCTCTCAACGCGGCCCGCACCATTTCGCTGTTACTGACAATAATTTCTATTTTGACAGCTATCAAACTCCATTATTAAATAGAATGTGGAATCGATTGATTACTTACATGATTACATATTCCTTTACCAACATGGAAATTAATGAAAAGGCGCATTTATAATCGCTTTGAACTAATAAGGAACCAAATAAATAACTAAGTGTAACAAGTGATAAACAAGTAGACGTGTATTTACTCACACGTCATGTCTGACTCTAAGTTATCTGTAAACATAAACTCAAGTACCTATGATAGAGATGCAGCTGAATATTAATTCGTTAGTACAATATATCGCTAGCTGATAACGACAGTATCTATCAAGAGCCAGAATGGATAACTTCTATGATAATTTGCTTTTCCGATACCTACCTAAAAGTAGAAATTAATTACAAAAAAAAGAAAATAAGCCACATTTTTGTTTTTATTTGTGTATAGAAAGAATCTTACAGGCTGACTCGTATCCAATCTGTCACTCGTAAGCCCACTGTAAATGTGAATGTTCGTTAAACCCAAAAACATCGATGCATGAAAGTCCTATTCAGTGCTAATAACTGTTTTCAGACGGACTTTCAAGTTTGGTAAATCTCTATTATGAAATAAAACAACTTTGAACGGATTATATCGCGTATACTGAATTTTAAATTACATCCCGACGTTTCGAACACTTTACAGCGTTCGTGGTCACGGGTCGACCCGTGACCACGAACGCTGTAAAGTGTTCGAAACGTCGGGATGTAATTTAAAATTCAGTATACGCGATATAATCCGTTCAAAGTTGTTTTATTTCATGAATAACTATCGCGGCAACCGTAGAAGATATTAAATCTCTATTACTTTTATAATTATTGTAGTGGGCAATATCAATATCTTAACCGCATTTCACTTAATTTACGAGTTTGCTTAGATGCCTTCTACTTTCAGGGTAGTCACTGGCCAGGCATACCTACATACAATATATAATCAAATGTCAGTTTGCGCTAGTTTGATTTAAGTGCATAGATAATTAATCCAGTAACAAGCATTACATACCTTACAAAAACTGCTGCACTAACTTCGCCTTCGAACACTTGCCATTTTATTTTTTATAGCCATTAAATAAAGTAATTCGGATAATTCTAAAAATCATTTAAAAACCACTCATCCGCCATTTTTTGGGTTTCGGAAATACCCGAATAAACCTTAACCGCCTGCAAGAACATGATTGTCGCAATTATTTTTATCGTTTATCATGTCATGGGAGATAAAATATCCATCACACTTCGTTCTGACACTTCTCGTTAGTCTGAGAAAGATGAAAATTTTGTTTATAACATACTGTACTTATTGTATGCAGGTATGTACTTAAACAAGATAAATACGATTATCATCATAGGCCTTCAAATGTAATGCCTGCTGGGAACTCGCTCTAAAAATCACCACTTACTTAAATAAAATATGATTCTGAAATTGGCGCTTTTATGTAGGTAGATTGTGTCCAATCGGGCCTACTTGTGTCTAATTGGTCGAGTTGTTCATAATTATCTTCACACGCTGCTGATACATAAAGGATCCCTAGCTGCCTTCAAGAAACACCTTAAGGAGTATTCTATCTCTACCGTAACATATGTCTGCTGACTGTATTTTACATTATATAGCGATATTATTTAACACCTGCTAGAACCAAGATGTCCTACAAGCAGTCTTAGGAGGCGTTAGGGCTATTGTAAACAACATGAAAAGAGTAATGTGGTGTTGATGATGGCTGACTCCGGACACCTGCCATGAAAATGTTGAAATGCGTTATCAAGTGGTGACTCGCCACCGACTAGATGGGCCACTAAAAACTGCCGTCGAAAAGACTGGCTGGAGCAACATCGGTGTAAGTGGCTCCGGGTGTGGACAGGTGTGCACCGCTTTCTGCCCAGTGGTTGTTAACAGTCACTGTACCAACTCGAGACTTACGCATCTTTCACTTCCGCCCTGCGAGCATATAGCTCTGACGGTTCCCTTCTGGACGGCTAACTAAAGGCAGGCCAGAGGCGAGAATCCTGCGGGTCCGTTGGGGGTTCCACCGATGATGACACACCGGAGATGAAGACCCTGATCATTATAAAATAAACACTACCCGCCAAGCTAAGCTAAGCGACTGTTGCTGCTGCCTTGTACCTATGTAATTATTTATATGTATGTATGAATTTAACCACAATAAACAAGAAATTTCTTCAGCCTTGGTTTGTTTATAGTAAACATTGACATAGACGCTGGTTAGTGATTACATTTAGAAATTACATCCAAACTGTAGGCACCTGAGGAGAACAAAGCGTTACCACGTTACATATAGTACCGTAGCCAGCTACCCGGGTAGACAGGGAGGGCCCGGCGCCGGCGGGGCGGGCGGCGCGGATGTGGGTTATCAGAGCGAAGGTTCCGTCCCCCCCTCCACCCTCGCCGAAGACACCCGCCACCACTATCGCTTTCCCTCCGCGGTACCCTCTCAGTACGCACGCATTTCGCACACCACGCACTATTCAAACTCTATAACCTTCGCTATTTCAACACCACCTGAGTAGGCATTCATGTGCTAGACAAAATATTGCGTCATGACTCTTGGAATTTAAACCGTGCACCGTATATCAAACAGACAGGTCACAGTGGCAGTTCAACCGGCGATAAGCGAATAGAAATTACTTACATAATTATATATATTTATAATGAACGTCTCACGATCAAATGTTAATTAGGGCAGCTCATAACGATGACAGCATAGATCTCAGTAGCAAGTGTGGCAACGGAGATAAAATTATCTATTTGTGATTACTTTTAATTTAGTTTATACATGATATTCAAGTACGCAAGTAATTAATTATAATGATATAATTGACGCGGTATCACTAATTGTAACAAAAAAATACGGAACAAAAACTGAGAACACGCACCGTCTAGACTGGAGATTGAATAAATGTCATTCATTTGAATATTTCATCATGTTGGCACGGCGCGAGATAAATAAATGTGGGTAAATAGTATATGTTTGTCCTACATATTACATATTAAGTTTATCTGAATGTCGTTTGGAATGTACGAGTAAAACGTTTACAATTGTCATTGTCACTCTATTTTGGTTTCGTGACATATCTTGCTGTTTTTAAAATAATATATTAAGTACTACAATTTTTTTGTGTGAATTTAAGTATAAATTTCACAATAGCCTTAAGTACCTAGCTCGCCTTGGATAGAGAGAGTCGCCACCGATCACTGAAATCGATGAGAGAGAATGCTTATAATATGTAAGTACTGCAATTTTCATCAAAACGCAGCTGAACTATATATCAAGGGGCTGTGATTGCATTATTTAATGCAATATAATATACGTTAATCAATTAAGTGATTTCATATTCGGCTATAAATTTTAGTCCTTCTTTCTAAGTATACTCGTAGTTTTTCCGGACATGGTTTCATTGCCAATGCTAACAGTAAATACGTTTTATAGCCAAATTGTGGCAATTGGGTCTATGAGAAGTACCAATATGTACATAAAAAATAGTATTTACGGCCAATAGGGCGGGGGTTGATTACGCAATGCTAAAGACGCCAAACGGCCGTGAGCCGGTCGTCGAACCACCGTGCCAGACTCCCGAGCCGCTCCTGTCGCTAGACTGGCTCCATGTGTCTAACTGTCTACTGTCTATGCCTATTCATTGACCTGACATGTAATTACTAGCCGAAACTACCGCGGCAATTATGCCAAAAGAGGAGATTTTTCTATGATACGGCAAAAAAATGTTGAGGTGCGGGGTGCGAAGCCTTTTGTTATTGATTGTACGCGGCTCGCGAGCTCAGCGCATTTCTACCTATCTATGGAAGTGTATTCTTTACATGTCCACTACTGGTCAATAGTCCGCTTGTATCGGTCCTACTGCACACTTCCGCTTTACAAATTCATGCAGATTCATAATTTAAATGATCTTGTACACAATAATAGTTGGTCGCCATTGTCAAATGCTGTACAATATTTTGCATACGATTGTAAATTCAATTAAGTCTTTAAGATGTTAGAGTTGAACCTTATTGAGTTATATCTTTTCTAACAATAACTATCCGCCCAGTCATATGATACAGTTTTCCTTTGCATTTCCGTTCGCCTTTGACAGAGTAGAGCTTGTATCTTGTATATTATAAATATAGTTCGAAACTACAAACGGTGACTATTCGAGCTCATAAAGTGGATGAATATACTGTATTACCGTGACTGCATACTAATTATTAAACATCCCGTATGCTTGCTTGCATTTCGAGTATTTTTTTGTTTCGTTTTTTTAACATCATGAAACCGCAATGGCTCAACAATTGAAGTACGTAACTTTAACTTCATACACATACTACTACTACTACTACTACTCAATGGCGCACCGACCCAAAGTGAGTCCTGGCCTCCAACACGAGTTTACGCCAGTTGTCTCGATCTTGCGCAGCCATATACATACAGCCACAATTATTATAAAATACGCTTTTTTGGGACGGGAGTTATTAAATAGGTAACGCAAGATACCCAAGAGCATCGACCCACAATTTCATGAGGCGAAAACTCTATAACTGGAAACACTTTATTTAACTTAGCATCACCCGTGGATCAATGTTACTCTGCGTCCGTAGGAAATACCTTAGACAACCCTACACGTAATCCCTGAGTGGTGCTAAAAGAGTAACAACCTTGGCTGCTGGACTGTCCCATCTGGACTTCGCAGTAGGTGCCTACTCACCGGATTTTCTTCATGATCTGCTTTTACACTACTACTACCCGAAAGTAGAAATGCCTATCAATATCCAGTGACATGTAGATAGCCACACAATAAATACATCACATTAGCATCACCAAAAATGGTCACTGCTACTGCACTGATAAATCGATAATTAAGGCGCGCGCTAGTGTGATAGACAAACTCATATTACGCCTTAATGGGGCAAAGGCAAGGAGATTACCAGCAATAGAGTTTCCACATCCTCTATCCGGCTAAAGTTTATTCACCAGCAGGCTTATGATGGCAGTAGTTGTCCGCCGATAACTTGATAAAAAGCTGACAACTTGACACATTCACACAGCAAAACATGACAATGTGTCAAGTTGTCAGCTTTTTATCAAGTTATCGGCGGACAACTACTGCCATCATAAGCCTGCAGTACTGCTTAGTCTCCTAAATCTATTGAAAGTTGAGTAGCGTAATACCTAACGTTGAGCTTTGCGGCTGTTGAGCTACTGTCAAGAGAATTGCCCACTGTAGAAAAGGATAGCAAATCCAGTGTTAAGTCTTGAATTGGTAGGATTTCGCGCTTCGAATTTAGCTTGTACATGGAAAGTCCGTTAGTTGTAATTTCCTCGGGCGGGGGTTAAGTTACGCAAGACACCCGGGAGCATCGACCCGCGAGGTCACGAGGTGCCGCAGACTCCCGTGTGGCTGCCGCCGGTCGCGGGTGGTTGTCTCCACGTAGCCGACCTTGACTATTCATACCCTAAATTTACTCATCGGGTTTCATATATTACTTTCATAAAGTGGTTTGATGTAGATATTGTATACGGTAATTCTTATTAAACATGTCTGTCTAGTTGCTACGGATCGCAGGTGTGTTTGGACAGCTAAATATATGTATAGTTTAGCTCTTATTCGATTTATCACAAATATCTGAACAACACCTCTATTGTCAAGACGATAAAGTGTATGTTCAGATATTTTTGAGTACCTTGGCCGCTCCGATATATTTGATGGCGACTGTAGCTGTACTATGATGCAAGGTGTAACAAATTTTTGTTTTGGTGCTAGTGATCCTTTTAACGGCATAATTGGTATAGTTTTGTAACTAAACTGAAAAACCAAAAATTTGCGTCCAAAAAGTTTTCCACCTGCTTTTTCTTATTCGCATTACGATACCATTAATATGACCTTAAACGGATCATCAGTATTCTTGTTACACTCTATGTATACATGACCTTTTGTTACAGTTTCTTAATTTAATTACTATTACGGCTTAACAATGCTTCTGTATTGGGATAATTTCGATAGGAAAAAAGTTGTGGGTAATTCCGAAAGTAGACTCTTATTACATTACATGCATTGCTGGTTTAAGAAGACATCGCAAACATTTTGGGTGTTAACTGAATTAGTGTGCTACTGACTGGGACAAGCTAGTGATAAATTACCAAAAAAACTGGCAGCTCTGTGGATGTAAAATGTAAGTACAAGTCTACCTCTACACTTATACTGCCATGCCCTAACGGGCGTCGGTGGCCACCTTTGCGAAATCTTTCCTGTTCTAGGCCGGTCTTGCGAGCGTGGCTGCGTCCTCAATATTTGTCAATTTTTTGATGTTATCGAGCGAGTCCACCTTTCTTCTTCCTTTTCCTTTTCCAACAGACTTCAAGGTTTCGAAGGAGGAGGTTCTCAATTCGTCGGGATCTTTGCTTTTTTTTTATGCACATGCTCACCGATTATTCGAAGACGGCTGGACCGATTTGGAAAAACCTTTTTTTGTTTGAAAGAGTATACTTCATAGTTGATTCTATTGTCACCAGATCCGGATCTGATGACGGGATCCTTGAGAAATCGAGGGAACTCTTCAACTATTGTAAGCACATCTATAGTGATTTCATAGTATTTTTTACAGCAACTCGAGCATTTCCACTTAGAAAAGCGGATTCTAAGTGAAGTTGGTTCTTTTTTTGTTTATAATTATATTCTGTAGCTACACATGTGAAAATAACTGTTTGTCTTTTTCTTCTTTACGCTGAAACCGTTAACCGTTTAAGATGTCCCTAATTACTTAGGTAGGTAAAACGATGGGGTAAAACGGGAGAAGGAATTTACTATTAAAGTGCTAATTATACGCAGACAAAGTCGCGGACAAAATTTAGTAAAACCAGAGACTATAGAGATATAGACCGCCAGAGCCTAAGAACTTTTTGAAGCTCAAGTCAATTGCGCCATCTATGTCAAAGACCCCTAAAGATACCGAATATGTAAGAGAAATGTCACCTGCACTGCTATTAGGTGGAGTAGCAGTGCAGGTGACTTGAGCTTCAAAAAGTTCTTAGGCTGTGGCCGTCTATATCTCTATAATCACTGGTATAACATAAGTTAGGAAGCTGGAAGGCACAGAACCAGTCATCAGCCTTAATTACCGAACAAAATTAACGACGTAATTAACGTTCCTAAACATTTAAATGAGAAAACTTTCCGCCTCTGTATTTTATTTTATTCAAAACAATGCTTTTAAATTAAAGTTTGGTTGGAATGTTATTTATGTAAACAAGTTAATTTTATTTAGCGTCAGGTTCCCAATTAGTGTTTAATTTCATTAAAACAATTAAGTACGGGTATAGCAGGTTTGTAAAAATCTAAATTAACAAATGTAATACACAATAACATATAAAATGATATTAGAAACTTATACAATAAAATAACCTTGGAAAGGAATATTGGTTACAAAGTTATTTTATCAATCAAGAACACTAAGAGCAAGTCTTTCGATAGTTTTCACATGCGGTGACTCGCACATCATGCATTACCTCCGTATTACCAAAAGTTGCCTACCCTCTTTTTTATTAAAATCGTTACAATACAAAGTGAATGGTGGTTGTGTGACTAACTTGTTATTATTTTATTTATCCTTAATTTCAGGTACTAAAGAATATTAAAACTGAATACTAGGCTTCTATATGAAAGCTATTAAAATAAAATAAAGTCGATTTCCTTACAAAGCACAGAGTCCGATTATAAAGTATTATAACATAATATTAACATTGCATTTATTAAATATTTGATAAAATTATCTATACAAGCTTTTGCGCGCGACTTCTTCTGCGTGGAATTATATCAATTATTGTATTTCCTTCCCCAGAGCTCAAACTATTTCCAGCGCTCAACGGTTATCGGCTATTTCCCATACAAACTTCCAACTCCCTTTTCACCCCCTATAGGGCTGATTTTCGAGATGAAAACTATCCTATGTCGTTTCTCGGGACTCAAATTATCTCCATACTAATTTTCATCTCGGTTCAGCGGTTAAACATTCTCCATACAAACTTTCAACCCCCTTTTCACCCCCTCCGGGATTGATTTTCGGGATAAAAACTATTCTATGTCTTTTCCCGGGACTCAAACTATGTCTACACTAAATGACATTAAAATCAACAGTCAAATAAACAGACAAACAGATAAACAGGCAAACAGACAAAAATTCTAAAAACTGTTGGAACGTGTTCTGTTATCAATTCTAAGTATCCCCAGCCAACTTATTTTCGAATATCTTCCATGTACAGACTTTCGACCCTCTTCAGCTTTATTATATGTATAGATAATTGTTTCCTTGTCTGTTAGCCCATTCATCGCTAATCACGACACGTTGTCGTCACGTCTTTACAAAGCGTTATCGCTACATAACGGGAAATCTATGTTCTCGACTACGGCGTAGCGCTACGCGCGTAGCATAGCGGTAGATGTGTTATTGTACTATTTACCGTATTCCTGTAAGTACATAGTTCTCATCCGAGTTCCGTCGTGGCCTAGTGGCGCAAACCATAATCGAGCAACCAGTGCTCTGATTCTGATCTCAATGACTTTTTGTAATGAAGGTTTCCGGAATCCCAGTTGGCGGCACTGTGACGAGAGGTCTTTTTGACAGCAGCTGTCAAAATCCAACAATAAAAAAAAGATTTAATATGATTGGTGGATAATGATAGCTAGACATTTCGCCACAATACTGCCACTTGGTGAAAAAATTCATACAGGAAACCCTCATTGCTCGACCAGCATTTCAATATTATCATCTTATTATAGCACCGAACCGAGGTATTTGCTGCGTGGCCCCGGCTTTAGAATAGTGCCACCCCATCTCTTCCCGCGGGTGTCGTAAGAGGCGACTAAGGGATAAGGGAACCTTTGATCCCTACTGCTCGTGAGAACGCTGCGGTGATTTATTTAATTAATGGTCATCCGCATGGCGGTGATGCGGTTCGCCACCCATCACGTCTCGTTCTTCACGGGGCGGGGGCGAGAAGTGGAGTCACGAAGAGCCGTTTTGCTGCATTGATCGTAGCAAATGGAAATCCGTGAGCTCTGCTTACCCCTTTTGGGATATAGGCGTGAATGTATGAATGTATGTATTATAGCACCACTAAATTCCCGTTGTACCAAATGAGAAATTCGGTGGTGCCATCTAATGACTATGGTGAATATCACACTGGCGACGGATCCGCATGCGGCGCCAGTGCGCGAGCGTGATAGCGCTCTGCATGTGTACAGCGCTATCTCGCTCGCGCACCGGCGCCGCATGCGGATTCGCCAGTGTGATAATCGGCTATGAGTGTCATAGCGTAGCGATGGCGTAGGCCAAGCATAGACGTAGCTCGTAGCAGTGGCCCACCTACGGAGCTACGCGCCTTCAGGCCTTTCCAAGCCGATATGCGATGACGCACCTGCGTCACCTACGGAGCTACGCGCCTTCAGGCCTTTCCAAGCCGATATGCGATGACGCACCTGCCTCACCTGTACGATACTTATTGAAAACATTGCGATTCCATACGGGTACAGTCTCAGACAACAAAGACAAATAACTGTGGGCTGGGCCGTGCTTGTTATCGGCCTGGCATGTATTGATACAGCTTAACGTAGCGTAACAATTCAATCGAACCAGTGAAGCGGCGACCTTGAGACTTGCTACAATCGTGTGTAAAATATCACGATTATAGTCACATAACCGAACTTTGGAATATGGAATACGTAAATGACTGCAATAACTTGTTGATTCAATAACTACTGTAAACTCAGCTACCTGAAAACAACTGTGAGTGGGAACCACGTGGGAACAATCGCGGATCCAGAATTTCATTCAGGGAGTGGGGGGCAATTTCCTTCACTAAAAATCTTGCGGTCAGATCCTATGGCCTCCGCAGCATACAAGGCTTGCGTGTACGGGGGGGGTCAACAGTGGCATCCCCCCCCCCCCCCCTGTATATTGGGGAATTGGTGTGACATGCACTGTCAAACACGTTAAATGTATAAGCACAGAGTAGCAGTGGCGGCGCGTGCATATAACACGATTCCCGTCGGCTTGCCTAAGTTTCGGCGCCTGAACAGTTTTCCTACAGCTCACGAAGAAATTTTAAGTCAAAATCAGCACCGACTTGCCTTAGAAAAAATTAGACCCACCGCCACTGCAGAGTAGGTACTATATAACTAAATAGTTATGTACTTTTACAAAATAGATACTTAGTCATTATTGCATTATCCGCGCGGTAAAGAGGATATCGGACAACACTATTATCACTACACGCGACTGTACTCACTTGTGTTTAGTCACTACGCGCAACAACCCGAAAAATGTCGTGCGTAGTGACTAAACACAAGTGAGTACAGCCGCGTGTAGTGATAATTTTACGTTAATACGTCTCACGAAACTTTATTCAATGATATCGGACAAATCGTATCTATTGTCATTAAAATTGTAGACGGTCTTTGCCGATGGATCCCGCGCATACTGGTTCCGCTAAGGTGATTGCTTGATAAGCAACGATAATACCAGACCTGATAAGGTCCAATGACACGCGCGAAGGGGAAAATGGGTCGAGGGGACGACGAACGACCTGATGAAAGCCTACCTCGTTTTATAAATACGGCATAAGGCGTCTTATCTTTCTGTGAGCCGGTGATTTGTCAGAGCATTATTTTTCAATACGAAATGGATCGTTTTATTTTTTTACCGAAAATTACTTTTGCCATCCGATATGGGTTTGGTTTGGTAATTTATGAATATGTTTTTTATAGGAAATAAGTATCCAAAATCGATATTACCTAATTAATACAAAATTATCCGTGAATTCCTCTTCCTAGTATATATTCCAAATGAATATATATTCACAAAACACCGCGACAAACTTACCGCTGTCCTCGCTAAAAAAAGGACGACTCTGGCACATTGTTTCTCAAAAACCACTACACATAAAAACTTGTTATCGACATGAAAAGAAACATTTGTTAGTCCTGTTAAAAAAACTAAGGTAGGTTTCATTTCAATTCATTACCAATATCATTTTACGAAGCCATATATTCATGGTCGTTATTATTTTCAACTCTGTTGACATGTATCAGAGTTTGAACTTTTTTTTATATTCATGAAAAACCTTAAATTATATCAAATTGTCGCTGAATAAGGAGAACGGCGCAAATACACTAAAGAACAATAAAAACATTAAAAACGAGTCATTTAGTATGAAAATATACAAACGGACTAAGCTGTTTATATTGCTCTTCAGTGTTTTTTTTATATCGACGTCTCAATGCCATAATTTTTTCTAACGATTGAGCTCATTCCACGGGCGAAGTATTCGCTGTAAGAAATTCCTCTGAAAACACACTCCGCGACGTAAATACATAGGCAGGCAATGTTTTGCAGAAATTAAATTATATCGGTTTAAATATGTAGACAATCTGTCTCAGAAATGCATATAAAAGGACTCCACCTACGCAAATACCTGCACAGCATTGTAGTCGCACCTGCATTGACAATTCACCAGACTCGTTGTCAATATGACTAACCCCAGCAAATATACTGCAAGGTGCTTGAACCCCAATGAAAGGATCTGCTGGACTATTTTATATAGAGATACAGATTGTATTTATTGTCCACAACGATAAACATACGAATAAAAAGTAGAATCATTAGATCGAGACCTGGTGACAATGGGACCAACTGTAAAGTAGGTATACTCTTTCAAACAAAAAAAGAATTTTCCAAACCGGTCCAGCTGTCTTCGGTGAACATACATAAAAAATCGTTTAAAAAAAACTTTTTACAAAAAAAGATAAACCGACTTCAAAAAGGATAAAATGAATCATTATATTATTTATATGCGTTACCAACTGATATGTTTGAAGTCGGTGCCAAGCCAAATTTGGAAGAGTTAATACGCACGAGGCGATGTGTTCAGTAAGTTGTTTGTTGTCTTACTATATAACTAATCTAATACGTTATGGATTGCACTTAGGTATAGGTACATTCGTTTCGACCGTTAACTGTTAAGCAAGTAGGTACAGAAAGTATAGCCATGCGTCTTATGTTTGTTAGGACACTGTTCGGACTATCGGTATCTCGAACGAAGCCCGTGGTTCGTTTCGTGAATTATTCATCCTTCTTCATTTAAGGTTTGATTCGAAGTATACAGGAATTCAATGGCTAGGTTAATTTTTCTATACTCAGATATACCCAGTACACCCACCGTGTCAGTAGAAAAAGGCACGATATTCGAATTTTCTATGGAAGGTCCATCTTAAGCGTCTATGTACATATTTTTTTCTATTTGCCGCATATTTTAAACGTGTATGAGAGTATATATGTATATATACATAGGTACCACATTTCATCAAAACTGGATTAGTTGTTTTAACATGAAAATGTAACAGATAGAATCACATTCACTTTTGCATTATGTACCTATTAGTAAGTACCGATGTTTTGTGATGTTCATACTTGAAGCTGATTTAAATTTTAGGCTTGGCATCGACTTCAAACATATCAGTTGGTAACGCATATAAATAATATAATGATTCATTTTATCCTTTTTGAAGTCGGTTTATCTTTTTTTGTAAAAAGTTTTTATTTTTCAATTTTTAGTGGTTATATAATTTATCAAAATCGAACAACGAGTCTCGGAAAAATCGCTAAAGATATATCAAAAAGTTCGTAACACACCCATTCAATCTAAGGAAAGTTCCACGTATCACATGTGGACTTCATCATTAAGTCCACTCCATCAAATTGGTGGTTTTCGAGAGGAAATAAATACACGTGCCTTTAAAAATTGAGGAGTTCCCTCAGTTGCTCATGGGTCCCATCATCAGAACAACACCAGAGTAATGTGGGACTATCTTCGAGGTAGATCCTTTTAAACAAAAAAAAGTATTATTCTATTCGGACCAGGGGTCTTGGAGTAATCGCTGATCATCCTACATTTAAAAATTCTTCATCATTATCATCAAAACAATCATTATTATCAGGTCCACTCCATCAAATTGGTGGTTCTCGTGAGAAAATGCTTGAGTAGCTTAAGAAAACACCCAAATCACCATACACGTGCCTTAAAAATTAAGGAGTTCCCTCAGTTGCTTATCGATCCCATCATCAGAACAGCACCAGATTAATGTGGGACCATCTTCGAAATAGTTTCTTCCAAACAAAAAAAGAATTACTCGAATCGGACCACGGGTCTTGGCGTAATCGCTGAACATCCTACATCATCATTATCATCAAAACAATCATCATCATCAGGTCCACTCCATCAAATTGGTGGTTCTCGTGAAAAAATGCTTGAGTAACTTTAGAAAACACCCAAATCACCATACATGTGCCTTTAAAAATTGAGGAGTTCCCTCAGTTGCTCATCGATCCCATCATCAGAACAGCACCAGATTATTGTGGGAACATCTTCGAGGTAGTTCCTTCCAAACAAAAAAGAATCATTCGAATCGGACCACGGGTCTTGGAGTAATCGCTAAACATCCTACATTTAAAAAAATCTTCATCATTATCATCAAAACAATCATCATCATCAGGTCCACTCCATCAAATTGGTGATTTTCGTGAGAAAAAGCTTCAGTAGCTTAAGAACACACCCAAATCACCATACATGAGCCTTTTAAAATTGAGGAGTTCCCTCAATTCCTCACGGATCCCATCATCAGAACAGCACCAGATTAATATGGGACCACCTTGGATGTAGCTCCTTCCAAACAAAAAAAGAATTACCCAAATCGAACCACGGGTCTCGGAGTAATCGGTGAACATACATAAAAAAAAACACCAAACCGAATGCAGAACCTCCTTCCTCAATGGAATTGAAGTCGGTTAAAAAACCAGGGATCCCGACGAATTGAGAACCTCCTCCATCGAAATCTTGAAGTCTGTTGAAAAATAAAGGGTATGATATAAACGAATACCAAATAAATATGAAGTCGATGACCTAATTAATAAGATTGACCATACCTACCACCATGAATCACCAAATAATAAACCAAGTAAAATCACCAAAAAATCTGGTGTTTCAACGTTTTGGACCGTTTGGATTGAAATGGCGGCATACAAATAAGGTAGGTAGCAAATGAAAATTTCGGTGGCATAAAATATATTTGCCAAAAATAAATACCATCTAAGTAGCATTTCTTGAGTCCAAATCACGCTTGACAATGACAGCATACTTATTTTTTAGCTTTTTTAGATTTTTTCAGAATATTAGGCTTAGCTGATTCTGAGGAAAGGGGGGGGGGGGCGCTCCGTTTTTTTCTTACATAACTTTTTTTATATTAACAAAAAAAAATATTTTCGAATTAATCCCCAAAACTGGCCCCTGCATTCGATATTTATTAATTTATGTTACACGTCCGCCTTTGGGTCGCCGAAATATATACCGTAACCTCGGGGTACTTTAGCCGCGGAGGGTAACTTTGGCCTTTGGAATTTACTTGGTTCAGGCTTCATAAAAGAATTGAATTTATGGCAAATTGCCATGAGGCTGATTAAAACTAACCGATAACGTATTTATCTTTTTTATTAGACTCTTCTATATGTGATTTTTATATGGGCCAAAGTATCCTGATGTTGGCCAAAGTACCCCGAGGTGACGGTATGTGTACAAATTTACAACCTCAATCGGTCCAGTAGTTTCGGAGTAAATTGCTTTTGTTTCAGACAGACAGATCGACAGGACAGGAGAGCGTTTATTTTATTCACAGTGTTTATTTAATCGTGATACTTAAAACAATGGAAGCTCATAGTTTGGGGTTGTTAGTTTGTTAGAATTACATATCTCGTTGACAAGTAAATGACTTTTGCAAGAAAGGCACAGTCGGCGTTTAAGCTTGTATTAAAATTAAATTTACTAAACAAAACATTTTCGTTCGTTCTAAGGGTTTTGCAACCCTAACTGTGCTTAATTATGTTAGAAATTATTTGTAATCACGACTTGCACAAAATAACTATACCTACCCACAATTATACTTAGAATTATCATAGGATCATAACATAACATAGGTAATGAAATTGTTATTGTTGAGGTTGTATACAGTTTTATACGATTCAATTTTTTTTTATATGTGTAATTTGAAGGCTTGTTATTATTTTTCCTAATGTTTTCTATTCTATATTGCTCCCATTTACAAACCTTTTATAGCTATCAGAGCCTCTACAGTCATTATTATGAATGTCGTGTGGATAAAGTGACTAGTTCGTTTAAATTATCACACGCACGATAAAACTGACGGCAACTGTCATTATAAAACAAGCTAACTTAGAGCATTTAATCAACCGGTGCGGCCATTGACAGGCGTTCCCCTCTGCCGAAAATATATGACCAGTGGTCAAACTCATTGTATGAACTGACGTTTATCTGACGTGGCTGTTTTGACGTTGCACATACATTTGACGTTCCCCTCCCCCGCAAAAATCGGCAAACTTTTTTTGTATAGAAAATGACAGACATGGCCGGACCGGTTGGTTGAATAGTCTAAGCAAGCTTATGTCATAGCCATACGATAGCCGCTGACCTCTGACCTCATTGAGCAGATTGCGGCGCAGATCACACTTTTAACTTTCATGGGATATTGTAGAGCCATAACATAGTGGTTTTCACTCGCTGTACACAACGGTTTGTAGGCAGCCGTTCTCGTGCTCGCGCTCCCAAAATATCCGCTTAACACGACGAAAACAATCGGGATCGCGCTTGCCCTACGCGTGCGCAAAAATGACGGGAAAACATGCGCGCGCAAACTGTCCAATAAATATGCTGCGCGGAACGCACAAACTTTCTACTGTTTTGTAATGCGTCACTTGTTTCACATGCCATACTGACTACTCTGGCCAACGAACTCTGTTAATGAGATCAAAGATGACATGTCATTTAATTGATCATGATAATACTTGTTTTATAATTACTTACTACCAAAAATATATGTATGTATATGGCAAGTAAATTAGTTACCTATGAAGTAAATAAAAGTACCTAGTAGATACCTACCTACACGTAGGTACATAATATTCTTACACCTTTTGACACTAAGAAGACTGAGATCGCATATGAATGCGTTTTTATCAAAACACAAAATTTAGAACAGGACTGTCCAAAAAGGCATATCCCTTAGCGCGCGAAATTCGACAACCGACAAAGGTGGCAGTCGCTAATGAGACCCTTTGACACATTCTGGTACATGTCAAATAAGTAGTGATCTCGCATGGATATCCACGTGTCACAGATTAGATTGCCGAACGAGGTTGTGAAAAATCAAAGAATGAGGGTTTCCTCACCTTTTGTCACTGGGTGGCAGCAACGTGGCGAGAGGTCCAGCTGTCATAATCCACCAATCATTAAAGTGATTAAAACACTTTTTTTATTGGTGGATTTTGACAGTTGCTGTCAAAAAGACCTCTCGTCACAGTCAACAAACTCCTTAAGTGCGTAGCCCCTACTTTGAAAAATTATACGTTTTTAGGGTTCCGTACCTCAAAAGGAAAAAAAACGGAACCCTTATAGGATCACTTTGTTGTCCGTCTGTCTGTCTGTCTGTCTGTCTGTCTGTCTGTCTGTCTGTCTGTCTGTCTGTCTGTCTGTCAAGACCATTTTTCTCAGGAACGCGTGGAGGTATCGAGCTGAAATTTATACCAAATACTTAGGTCTATTGTCCCTTGAAGCTGTGAAAAAATCAAACTTAAAAGCCAACGCAATCAAAAGATACAGTCGTTTATGCTGCAAATTTTAGAGTTTTCGGCACTCGCAAAACCTACGGGATACTTCCCATGAACTAAGAAACTTGAAATTTGGCACAAAGCAACGTCATATAGCATAGACAAAGGAAAAATTACGAAAAGTAGACATTTTTAGTAAAATAGTACTTAAAATATTTTTTTTAATTTTAAACTTACTACCTGTTTCCTCGTAAACGCGTAGAGGTATTGAATTGAAATTCATATCATATACTCAGCTCTATAATATCTTTCTGCTGTAGCAAAACGAAACTTTCATGTCCACGCAATCATAAGAAATAGCAATTGTTTTAGGTTTTTACGGAACCCTCGGTGCGCGAGTTCGACTCGCACTTGGCCGGTTTTTATTTCAAACGCTCTAGTGACTAAACGGGAAAAGGGACTGAATTTATTTTCGAATATACATTATTAGACTATACACTCTTATTTTTGGCACAAGCCGAAACACGATTGCTGAAAGTTGCCTCGATAGAAAAAAAATCCGAAGTTGGGTCGTTTTTTCCCTTATTTTTCTTAGCTTACGTAAACTATAAGAGATTAAGCAATATAACTAAGTAAAACATATGGTATTCTGGTTTATCTAAAAAGTCACAGAAGCAAAATAAGCCAAAACTTTATAGATTCGCTTATTTATCGTAGTTTGTTCAAAAAGTCTGATCCTTAAGAGAGCTGCATCTCTTTCTTTCGTTCACGGGAGCCATAAACGTGTCTCTTACGGATGGGCGTGGCTTGTCCAAATCGAGGAATGGCCTAGTGGACATTATCACATGATTCAATCAGTTCAATCAGCGAGTCTTATCTATTTAGACAAATTCTAATCTTAGATATATCTAGATAGTGCTTAGCATTATTCTATTCTTTAGAATCTATACCTATAAGTAAGTAACGTACCTAGTAACGAACTACGTATTGAATGTGGTGACGCATGGTTCAAAAGTTTATGTCTAAATCAACGACCTCCTCGTGTCGTTACCGATACTCCATCAAGGTCGATCAGAGTTTCATCAGTCATCACTTAGACACTGGCGTAGCTCTAGCTACCAAAGGACTAGGCGGGGCACTGCCCCGAGGCCCCCAAGCTTGGGGGGCTCCCAAATCCTGATTAGCAAACCTCTTATTGAATATACTTAAAGAGCTGTGTGTGTATAGTTTAGGGGTCCCAGTTTTTATTGGCCCAGGGTCACCTAGCTACGCCACTGCACTAAGAATTAAGCCTACACGGAAAAAAAAGCTTCCGGGATATTCTCAATCTAAGACATTATTTTATTATGTTGAAAATATTTCCTCGTGACAAGTATTTATTTCCTTTAACGAAAATAAAATAAAGTTTTAAATATGACGAAGCGAATATATTCTTACAGATTTTCTAGTTTTCTTTTACCAGATAATACTTGTTTGATTAAAGTACAATCTCTCTTATTTACTCAATATACTCTTGAAACAATACATTTTTGTATTTTTATTTTAAGAAAACGTAGTTTTATTAAGCGAAGAATCATATTTTTGGTAAACGAAATAAATACTTGTCACGAGGAAATATTTCCAAGATAATAATAATGTCTTGGATTGAGAATATCCCGGAAGCTTTTTTTTTCGTGTATCCCATACAGTCAAAAACATGCGTTTCGACAAGGTTTTTTTGCTAGTTTCCAACCATGTAGTAGGTGGTTTTTGTCGGAAACTACGTTCTTCATGGTAAGAAACTAGCACGGTTAGTCACCTTGGTCGGGAAGCTTGCTTCAGACCATATAAGTTAGGGTATTCGGGATTTATAACCTCGATAATATTTCTCCCTCTCAGCCTGCTTTAAATTACAGTGATTTAGATCAGTTGAATTAGAATGGATGGAAAGGGACTCTTGTTCAACCTTTTTCTCCCTATTTATTTTATCCTATTTATTCAAGTACATAAGTTGGTACTAAACAGAAATCACGCAAGTGACTTTAAAATCGAGTAGAGCGACGTAGCGCACATTAATGTTTTCTAAGCTCAATCACAAAATCTTTTTTGCTTTATTTTCTCAGTGAGCTCGCCGCACACTGTTGAGTTGATTCTCTAATGTCCTTTTTCAGTTGTGTTTATTTCCTGAGTAAGCTTGAAATCGGTATAGATCGCATGTGAAAATACTTGCGGCGACATTGTTGTCGTACGCTGCGATGTTTTGTTGGGCGTGGGGCTGGAAATAACCGCCGTTGGGCTAGGTACCGTCCACGCAGTTTGCTGATCAATTATAAGCCTTATTTTAACGATGTAGAGTCTACCAATAATCAGGTGTTGCTGTTGGTCAAATAACCGAGCTCGGTTTGTGGGACGCTGCGGGCTGCAAGCATAAATCAAAATACACTATGGACTTACTTTTACAAATTAGTTAAGTACAGATTTATGTACATAACCTGTAAAATAGAGCTTAAATTCAATTAAAATACCATTATATACCTAATTTTAAAAGGTTAATAGGTAGTAAACGAACTCGCAACATATACAACTGTATACACAGAAGCAGCACACTATAAATTTTGAATAGCGCTCTATCATAAATGTCATAATAAACTTCAACCATTAAATGTCACTTATACACTTGAAGCAAAATTTCTGGGTTTGGGAAGCGAAGGTGAGAGTTGGATGATTAAGATATAGTTGGGTAGTTTTACGGTTCCTATGATCAGCATTTTGTCTGATGATAAAACCATCATTAAATCGCCCTTTGGCGGCACAATACATTAGGTACCTACGAGTATGAACTTTATAAACTATAGTAGTTTATGTAACTGTTACGTAATAGGGGTCCTTAAAACACGAGTGTGGTTTTATGAAACGAACGAAGTGAGTTTCATAATAAGATCACACGAGTGTTATATGGCCTAGTTACGTACAGTTGCGTACACTGCTTTATCTACACACATATTATAAACCCGAAATGATGATTGAATGACTGCCATTGCACGGATTGCACCGCCATCGCCATGGCCAACTCGATTGTGCCGGCGGTCGGGGGGCGCGTGCTGGCGGGCGGGGGCCCACCCGGATTTTCATAATGACATCGAATTTTTGATTATTATTTGATAATAATAACATCGTTACAGATAAGACATTTGTTCTAACTACTAACGAAACAATCTATTTTATGGTGGTTATAACGTGCGATTTTTGAACGCATCATGGAGGGTTTATGATATGGGTGTAGATAAACTAATTAAAGCCACTGACAGATTGTTATGTCTATGTAAATGAGTACCTACTTCATGTTACGTTCCGGTAATTAAAATGTACCTACGCTGCTTATCGTTATAAATGTTCAACTTGTGTTTCTTTTATCTACGTACATACTTACGTGGTTTAATTTTACTGTACATCTATATAGATAGCAACATTACAATTCAGATACATAAATTATCCAATAATGAGAGTTAAGAAGCTTTTTTGGTTTTATCGTTTAACGCCGTAGTGTTTGTTAACAATATTAACAAAAAGCTTAACGTCCGCAATTAATTACATACTTTAACTGCCGTTTGTAAGTCCTCTTTTTAAATCAACATTTCGAATCTTAATTCATTTTGAATTTTCGGTTCTTAATAACTTTAAAATTGGTTTCGTAAAGATTTTTATTTTATAACGATTATTATGTGCCAGACCGGTCAGACTTGAAGATGTGTAAGTGCAGGGAAAAGGTCTCACTTTGTCAATATGGAGTTATTAATATCTACTTACTTCCTAAAAATACGCTATCTTTTAGTGAAAGAATGAAGTCTGTCTGTTCAGTCGAGTTCTATAATATCTACACGATAATTGTACAAAAATATATGAACACATCTATATTTAAGTATATATGTTATATATGTTCCTGTGTTATGTTTTAGGTTAGGTTCGTTAGATGCCCGAAGGGCAAACTGCTCAGAAATACGAGTAGGAGCCCCGCATAGCGGGGCTCCGTCGACTCAGGGAACGAGTCAAAAATTTTCACGTTTCACGATATGCCTAGGAATTTCACGATATGCCTGATCTTACGATCGGCCGCCGATATATACATATTTTTATCCAATTAATATTAAATATTGGAGAACTCGACTGTCCCTACAAAGTGGTACCTTTAACTAAACTCTTCCACATACATCTCAGATGAGATTGCGTCCAAGACTCGCAAATACAACATTGCCCAATCGTCAAACCTGACCACCGACAGCCGGTACCTGTTTCTGAGGACGAACGGTGATGACACGGCGTGTCATCACATCATACCTTACGACACTCGCCATTCATCGTAGCAAATGCACTAACGGCCCTGAAAGTGGCGTGCATTCACATAGACAACGGCGGTTGTGGTCGTGGCGTCGCTCGCCGCGCCGGCACGCGCCGTCGTCCTTTTATTTATAGTAACACGTCGGCAACACGAGCGACGTTGACAAACAACCCGAATAGCACAGCCGCGCCTCTGCCGATGCCGCCGGGACACATCCTGCGAGATGACCGTACGTTATCGCGGTGACCTTCACGGATGACGGTCCTCAATTACGGAGGCGAATTCGACTTGTATATTGGCGAGTGGTAACTCGGACATGGCGATTACACGGCCACTTTTGTTAACAATACGACGAATTTTCTTATTTCTAATAATTCATAGAATGCCGTTATAGTATGAAACAGCGTTTGTCACAATATGTGTGATGCACTTACTCGCAACCTGCTATCAGAAACAATAAGGTAAAAGATTGGAGATCTCTGATGTACTTAAACCATTGCGCATTGTGTGAACAGTAGTTAGAGTGTAATTGGCATACCTACTTACGAGTATATATAAAATTAATATTGTGACCTATTATTAAGATTACGACTAACATACATAAGCGTAACACCTTAAGGTAGAAAAAAATACCATGGCAAGATTTATGCGAGTTAAAGCTATAAAATTAACTATTAAGTTTTGGTACTTACATTAAGAGAGTCCTTAGTGTCCTTACATACAACGAATGCAACGAGTTTGAGGTCTAACCACAAATAATAAATTATTTCTATACACCCTTTACGAGTGTAATTAATTAAGTTAAGTCCCTACGGTTATTATACTTATTATTCAGATTGATACAAAATGTACAATACCTAGAATAGAAAAAATCTAAAGATTACATTGAACAAATTTGAGGGCACAGACCGTTAGTTCGAATAAAATCCTACAACACATTTTTAACTCCTTTATATTGGTTAATTTAGCTCAATTCAAGAAGAACCCGTTGCGAGTGTGAAGCGCAAGTCATGCGCGTTTATGTCACCGTTCAATGCATCCTCGCCCGCGACCGACCGACGACCGCGACAAATGCGTTTATTATACCGATACCAAAATGAATAATATGTGTCATTGGCCAGGATTCTTATCCTGCGTCAAAAAAAATTAAACACTGAGCGAATTTGGCTAAGCTGTTCCCATTGTATGCTTGTTCGTGCGCAGCGGTAGGCACTTATATGTACTATAAGTAGTCGTTGCTATCTGTAAGTATATATGGGTACCTGTCACCTGTATTAGTTAGTATCTATATTTAAATGAGTATATTTTTTCCGTAATTATGAATATCAAACTTTACTACGTTTTTCCGCCAATAACTGAAATTTAGCTCAACCACAACTCACCACACTGTCAAGAGTGATTCCAGGATAGAAAAATAAAAATAATAAAATAAATGTTGTGGCATAAATTATTCCAGAGGTGATAAAGCTACTCACTTTCCTACACCACCTAAATTTAAGCTCTATTGATAAATAAGAAAAACTTGTACTTTAACTCACGCTAAAGTTCCAAATAATTATTTTTGAAATTGAATTATTTTAAATATTTAAACTATTATGAGACTAAACGGAATTTTCATCTACAAAGTCAATAAGTATGAAATTCCCTTTTCAGTTTATCCAGGAAAACTAGAAAAAGTAATAAAGGTCCAAAAAATACAAGCTCGTATAATTATTTCCATTAGAATTCCGATTCTTTCAACTACCTACGTAAGTAATGGCGCGTAGTTACAGTGACCGAGAGGCAACCGGAACCGGATGGTTCGCGATATTTAAGCTCCCCCCTACGTGTTGTGGAACCGCCCTGTGCACCCACGTTGGACTTGGTTTTTGTGGAAGTCTCTTTCTAACCCTATGTATCAGAAAGAGACTACCGCTTGTAAATTGTCAATTGTAGCTTTATTAATTAGGTCACAGTGCATCGCGCTATTCGCGCTTCTCTTTATCTCAAAAGTTTATTTTTAAAATATTTGTTATGCTCCTATAAAAAAACGATGATAAAGCTAGCGATCGCGTGTACGATATATCTTTCCAATATAAATAGGTATCATAGGAAAATATTGTTTGCTTTGATACAGCAATAACAGGCTAACAGTTTCGTCAGTGCCAGCGGCCACTTTAAAAGGTTGAATCACTCAGGTAGATTGTCTCTGGCTCGTCTCTGGGCAACTTCCGCGCAAGTGACGCAAGGCTAGGCCGCTGGGCTGCCTACGCGCCCACCTTCCTAATTACGCTGTTTACACTCCGTCTAGACGATGCCCCCCTCCCGAACCCCCCTTATCACGAGCCGCTTACATTGTTGTGATCGCATTTTTAACCAGACTGCGGCATTGATTCAGACGGGATTCATTTAGTGATGAGCCGGTACCGAAATAAGGGCAATGTTGGTTGTACCATTAAGCTCTATCTAAACATTTGTCCGATCTCTGTATCCGATACATCAGAAGTAATTCTCATATTTCAACGTTGGTATCACTGGTTAACTCATACCTTACTCGTACTTAATTACATAAATATAAGTAGGTAATATTATAAGTAGCTCTGTTTAGTTATTTGCTAACTCAAAATTACTTTATTTAAAATATTTTGTAAATAAGATAATATTAGGTACGTTTCCTTATTACGTAAAAGATTACGTATTATGTTTATCTGCAACGTAAGGTGATTTCTTGGAATATTTTCTTGACTGAATAGCACATGAGCCGCAAAATGCTGATTATCCGTGAAGACATATACCTAAGTAAGGCAGAGGCACCTAAAGTGATGTTGCTTGGTGCACAGAAGGTAATTTTTATTGAGTAAATACGTATATTATATTTATATAACATCTAGTTTCGTTGGTTTTTAAAGGTTATTTCATTCTAGTTACAAATGACACATTTGTAAGTCAAAAATATATAAAAAGTAAAATATAATTTTACATATTCCATACTTGTAGGTATGTTTAGAATATTGGCAATAGCATCACTAGTAGGAAGGTATTAATTAAGTCTTGGCTCCGAATGTTCAATGACGGGGTTGAATGTTTTCGTTAAACCGCGTGAATGGAATTGTTTATCATGAAGACATGATACCCATTCACTGTCTGGGAATTTCTAAAATCAACACCTACGTTGTACGTACTTAGAAGTTGACGTCTGCACTGCACAACTGCACAGTACAGCTAGGTCTCCAGTTTATAGTATATGATAAGGTAGATAAGGGAGACCTACTAACCGGGCCAATAGGACCAGGCTTTTTATTCCGTTTTCTAACTTCCGAAGGTAGAAAAGGGCCCCGACGAGGACGCAGGATCCAAATAACGTATTTATCTTGCCATTTATTTATCTATAAAAAAATACATGTGCAGGCAGTAAAGCTGCGTTTCCACCAGAGATGAGCGAGGGTGCCTTGCGAGTAATGTGTTTGATAAGAACCAATCCTAGAGCTGCGTTGTGCGAGGATAAACAAATGAAGTGATTCTATTGGTTTTGAAAAACACATAAGTCGCAACACATCCTTGCTCATCTCTGGTGGAAACGCAGCCTAATGATAATAGAAAAAAAATCAAAATTTTGCCGCAGTGGCAACCTTTATATTTTTTTGTAAAAGTCCATAGATCAATGACAAAGTTGTAGGATGGGTTTAGGGCACTAGATAATCCATGTAGTAAATTTAAGAAAATGTTTATCATATATTTTGAGAAACATAATAAAATTATTGACACAATCATTGTCATCTTTTGTCTTAACTTTTCGTACAAACAAGTTACTTAAATGTATGTATTATTGACTGAAAATAAAAAAGGAGTCATCTGTCGTCTGTTAGCATTGAACATGTCTAATTAACTACAGCTACATAAATAGTAGGTATACCTTATTGAAATATTTGAAATGTTATCATATATTGCATTTGCAAATAATAAACTGCCTTAGTTTTGCGACACAGTTGTCGCAATTGGCGTGACTCCCTGCCAAGTGGAGGTCCCTGTATAAATTCTCGCGCGAGACAGATGCGTATTGTCGCACACGTATCTGGGTGTCGCGTCAGAACTAGCATTTAGTAAGCCAATCTGTCTCCGGGCGCTAAATAGGTGGATCACTGTTTAAGAGATTCGTAGGGTCGTGAGGAGTGGTGAAGGCGGCTGGGCCTCGCGAGAGGCCGAGCTGCCGAGGGCAGGTAGGGCAGCTTGCGCGCCACGTGGCCAGGTATCGCCAGCTGGAGAAGCTATTTCGGTGATCGGCGGCAGGCCCCGGCAGACCGACACCAGACGTCGCCGCCGCCCCCGCGCCTCGCATGCGCTATAAATAGCGTCACTGTGCATTCTTGGGCGAACGATGTCGAATTTTTGTCGAGTACGCGCAACCTCATGCCGTTTGTTTGGGCCCTAGCCGTCGGCTGATCGGTCGCTCCTCTGCGGCTGCGGAATCCGCCGCCGTGAATGACTAACACCGCTCAATCGGCACTATAAACAAACAACCCTACGTCTGCAAAGTGCAAACTATCCTCGTAGCAATCACTTTTCATTTAATAACCACAATAATATCACTTACTTTTAACTGTTTAGAAAACTATAGCTCATAATAGTCTTCAATTTGTTTATTAGTGTGTCGCTTAGGTTGAAATGTCACTTTGTGAAGCATCGGTCGTAAAACTTACGTAAATACTGTAAATAGTTATCATCATAAACTGCTGCGTGTTACAATCCTCAATCCACCAATTCAATTTAATTGCATAGATACTAAAAGGATATAATTGATATTACTTATCTTTTACATTTAATAAATGTTACGGTTACTAAGTATTCTACATTTGACATACTCGCATAAATTCTACATTACTGTTTAAGTATTGCACACAACTTGCTAAATTAAGTATTCTGCATTGCTGAAATACAATGTATTTTGGCAAGTGCAATAAGAACATTCAAATTCCTCTTGGAATGAAAGATATCCACAAGATCGTTCTTATAATCCGTCGAGTCGCAGCCGGGCCGCCGGCTTGCCGAGTGAGATATTCTGAATAAGGTTCGCTAAAATTAGCGCGACCACGCAAACAAACTCCTTTATAAAAATAGAAATAATGCACTCTGGACCAAAAATATACGCCACATAGGTTAACCGCAATGATACATCAGTTAGATATGAAAACAAGAATTTCAACCGAAACACACGTAGGTAATTAGGTACCTAAACTATTTTGATAATTATAATTAGGTATGCTAGTAATTAGGGCGATCTACCTACGTAACCTTCGTCTTACCGTAAATACAACCATTTGTTTAATTGTTAGGTATTAGGTATGTGTATTCGTGTTTAAAATAAATGTTTCCTCAAAATATCTGTAGGTAAGTTCTTAGTAGTAGTAGTACTTAGGTACCTAATAAATGTTTAGATTTTGTGGTTCTAGATTTAAAAAAAATATGCGACAAGTACCCCAGGAATAACTCTGACCTTTCAGCATCAAAACAAGGTATGAATAACATGTTGAACACACCTTACGGCCTAGTAGGTACGCTACGTAAATCTTACGCTCCCAGCGCACAAAATATGCAGCGGGTTGAATGACACCAACACACGTGTAGGTATTGTGTTTGCTCCTATCGCGCTTTACATGAAGTTTGCATTCGATCTAAATAAAAATACAATTGACTACACACTTGCCTACTACGCATGTCTACACAGATGACTATCCTAGCCATAGAGTAATAAAAAAACAGGCCAAGTGCGAGTCGGACTCGCGCACCGAGGGTTCCGTACAAAAGCAACAGTTATAGTAGGTATGTTTATTACTAAATGAAAATGAAATCCGTAATATTACAATGTGGAAAGCTGGGGGACCATACATTTAAATAGGGTCACTTTATTAATTTAGTAATCCTTTATTTTATTTATATTACCACATAATTAATTTTACTATTTGCTATGAATTTCAATTTAATACCACTACGCTAAGCGTTTACGAGAAAAAAGGTAGTAAGTTTAATTATTTTTTGTATGATTTTACTAAAATTAATTACTTTTTTGTAATTTTTCCATTGTCTATACTATATGACTTTGCTTCGTGCCAAATTTCAAGTTTCTGAGTTCACGGAAGTACCCCGCAGGTTTTGCGAGTGCCGAAAAACTCTAAAATTTGCAGCATAAACGACTGTATCTTTTGATTGCGTTGGCTTTTAAAATTTATTTTTTTCACAGCTTCAAGGGACAATAGACCAGAGTATTTGATATACATTTCAGCTTGATACCTCCACGCGTTCCTGAGAAAAATGGTCTTGACAGACAGACAGACAGACAGACAGACAGACAAACGGACAACATAAGTGATCCTATAAGGTTTCCGTTTTTTCCTTTCGAGGTACGGAAACCTAAAAAGCCTAGAGTGCTCATTCTAATTACGCTCGTGGTTAGAGTCAGACTCAGACCTGGCTAACTCGATATGGACTTATCAATGCCAAAATGTGGAATTCCCAATATAAATGTACTTAATATTTGTATTTTTATAAATTTGACATTTATCCTGTTGTGCAGAATTAGCTTAGTCAGACTCCAGAAACCGATTTATGATAAGTTTTAAGCAAGCTATGCTAAACCAAAACCAAGTACATAAGTACTTATAGTTACATAGGTAATAAGATAAGATAAGTTAAATAACTAATTGATAATATTATAATTAAATGAGTAGGTACTTACAACATTTTAAGCAACTCACTAGGTAGAAGCATAGTATTAGGTACCCATTGTGATGGTAAACTAGCCAAAAACAAAAACAAACAAACAAAAAACTGAAAACTAGCCACCAGCACACTTTTGCTATTCCATAATTCCAAATTCATTCATAATTTATTAATTCTTGACGTAGGCATAGCCAAATCTGGTTAAGTGTGTCACAAGAGTTTTAATATCACGAGTTTACGAAAAGCAGGGTAATCAAAGGCGTCTCATATGAATTCACATCTTTATAAATACAGGGTGCTCGCGAGGAAACCATATAATTTTGCCAGCGTATTCCTGAGGTCATCATAAGACGTAGGTAATAAATGTTAATGTTATACCTATGAATTTATGTCGAAAAAAAAAATTTTTTTTTTTTTCGATTTTTTGAATGCTTTTAAACATAAAAAAATATGTTATTGGTAAAACTATTGACTAAAATAAATTGATGAATTTTTATTCGTAAAAAAATGGTTACCGCAAACTATTCCTTGGCATTTTGATATCTGACAATATGGATGTCTAGACTAGATCCGATAACGAGTAAAATCACCATAAAAAAACCTTTTGCACTGAGTTACAATAAAAAATATATTTTTTTGTACAATTGGCAGTAACTCTGAAACTAGGCGAAATCCATAAAAGTTTATACGACATTTTAGTTGATTTTAGTCTCCAATTATGATGATGAATACGCTGGCAAAATTATACGGTTTCCTCGCGAGCACGCTGTATAATCATAATCATTTATTTCTTTCTAAAACACATGTACAGTCAAGAAATTTGATTCGCGTACCGTTTCGTTGATTTATTGCTTGAAATGTCAGAATATCATAAGGCTTATATTTCTTTAAGCAAGCGAAGAAACATAGCCCTTAGTACTATTAAGTGTCATCAGTAATTTAGACTTAAGACGGTACCTACGCGATTCAAATTCCTTGACTGTACATGAAATTATGTTCACAAACTACTATACGGGGCGTTACAAGACCGTGGGACATCAAGGGAAAGTACCTTAAATATCGTAGATGGGATATTTTATTCTTAGAAAATCTTTAAATGCACAATTATAAAATATAATATAATAAAATAAAATAAAATAAAAAACTCATTTATTCCATAACCAAAGTAAAAAACATAACTTAAAATTAAATTACAAAAATAGTAAAGTAAACATTTCTTTTTTGTGAGAAGGTATTTTGTTTAATTTCTTAATGTAATGTAATGTAAAAATAACAAATTCTTCTTTCAGAAAAATATCCTATCTACATTATTTAAGGTACTTTCCCTTAATGTCCTGCCTTGCCCTTCCCCTTCCTTTTAAATAGTAAAGTAAACATTTCTTTTTTGTGAGAAGGTATTTTGTTTAATTTCTTAATGTAATGTAATGTAAAAATAACAAATTCTTCTTTCAGAAAAATATCCTATCTACATTATTTAAGGTACTTTCCCTTAATGTCCTGCCTTGCTTTTCCTTCTTGTTTTTTTTCCCTTAATGTGCCTTGGGACGCCCTGTATACATATGTATATTATTGCAGAAACAGAAACAGTAGGCGAAAAACTGTGATTTACATTATACGTCCTTTGGCTCTACTTCCCCAAACAGAAACTTTTGGCAATGATGTCATATAATTATTTACATAATATCTCATAAAATTGCAAAACCTAGGAACTCTAGGATTAGTTTTCTTGGAGTGGTTTGTATTATTTGACCTCCGCCATTTTACAGCTACCTGATGTCCAGATTTATAAATAAGCATAGTATAGAAAACTGACTAGAGAGGTTTAGTTGCTCTCATTATTGTGTCATATCTGACGTGGCTAGCTCTTCGTCTACCATGAGTTTGAATATTTCAGTTCTACTGCATGGATGTTTAGCTTACAAACTCACCGCGCGCCGTCTCATTATCCGCCCGTTCGCCCATTATGCTTATCTGCCTTGAAAATTAGGAAATGGTAAAATTCAATTGGCATCTATGGTTCTGACCTCAATCGCGGCTGAAGCCCGAATCGTAAACGTCTCTCTGATTCACTAAATTCGGAACGGCAATTCAAACTCCGCGCAGTTTGTCGGTTTGTTGCAGATAGGGTTTTTTAAATCCGGATCCGAAATATATCTATGGTGGGATTGGAAGGTCCGCATTGCAAACCCTATAGGTGGGTGCAGGTCCAGTGGGTGTCCCTCTCTTCACCTCTTTTAATTGGGCACTGTTGATAAGTTGCATTTGCTCCACCTAGTCGATAACCGCAACCATCATAAGATGTGATGGACAAATCACAGGTCTACTTATGCCATGTTGCGTTATGTAATGTGGTGACAACGGGGGACTGTCTTTTCCCTTATGCCGTCAATACAGCGAATCCTCCATGTGTGAATAGTACATGAAACCGATGAAACGGATTATTAATTATTATAATGTATCTCGCAGAAAGTGCGAATTTCAGCGTGCCTCAAATGACCTCTTGTTGGGTCAGAAATTTTGGGTTAGAACCGGAGCAGTTTTTTTAGGTACCTAATAAGTGCCTCGTAATGTGCCTTGTTGGTTTGTGTGTATGTTTATTTGTCAGTAATGGACTTACAGAGAGATCTTACAGCTATATTACATTCATTTAAAAAATGATATTTTTTCTCTCTTTTCGGTGAATGACTCTTAATCTACGGTCATAGTTTTTATTAGTACCTACGGAGGAATCCTTGCCTACTCTCTACCTATAATTATATCCTGCTGTTTTCTTTATTTATAAATTGTATTATGTACATATCAAGGAAAATATATAAATATAAATTAAATTGAAATGTTTCCCCGTTGTATTCCAGAGTGGTGGTGGGCGGGCGCATGCGCGGGCGCCGCGGTGGTGGCGTGCGCTGCGGGCGCGCTGGCCCGCCCGCTCCTGCGCCGCCGGCGCGCTGCCGCCGCAGCCGCCGCCGCTTGCCCCGTGAGTTGTCTCTTCTTGACCGTAGCCAGAGGAGAGGGCATTATGGGGGAAGCTACCATCGACAAAGCTCCATACATTACTGCCAAAATTCCGCTAGGTGTGTTTTGAGCCTAATCCCTAATTTTGAGAGTTCCGTATTCTCTTAAAGTACCTGTTACACCTTCCTAAATCGGGTCCTAACGACAAGGACGCTGCAATACGTTAGACACGTTTGGAGATATTGCTTAACGTGTCTAACGTATTGTAGCGTCCTTGTCGTTAGGACCCGATTTAGGAAGGTGTAACAGCTACTTAAAAGCCGTGTTACACTTGTCCTAGATAGCTTCCTAAATGAGTTAGTTTCTATATTTAGTCAAGTGTAACCGCATTTAGCAAGTAAATTGAAATACTGAAAAAAGTTAGGATCCTAACTAAGATGCTAGTTAGGTTACCTACTAAAAACGTAAAGTGTAACATGGCTTTAAGTACTTAGCTGAATTTCGCTAAATGTGTGGAGCGCCTAAGGCTCAAAACCCACCTAGCGGAATTTTGGCAATAATGTATGGAGCTTTCTCGATGGTAGCTTAAATTTGTCTATGGCCTCCATACATTACTGCCCCCATTCCGTTAGGTGTGTTTTGAGCCTTTTTTTTTCTTCTTATGGACTTTAGGCGGTATTGCCTGTAGCCAATGTCAAGTATAAAAAGGCGGGAAATAAGAGCTTGTAAGATTCAATCTTTAGGTACAATGCATGGTACAATGTCTTCAATCGATAAGTATTTTGTTTAATCAAATAAGTTTTAGGCAACGTTGTTCGGTAGAAGTGGCATAAGCCTTGTTAGTTGCTATTTGTAGAGTGATAGCTACTCCCCACAAAAGGCTCGAGGAGGCTACAGGTTGTTCTGAACCAATCAATGGTTACACGCCTTTTAAGATTAATTCTTCATTATCCGCACACTTGTTCGTTAGATCACCGCACAATAAGCTATCTATGTATATTACACACTGAACCACGAAAATGAACAAAAGACAAATAATTAATCCCAACGAGCTGCGACCATGATGAGCTCAACCCATAGACCCCGTTTTGAGCCTTATGGCTCCTCTACATGATGGGCCATCATAGAGACGCAGCTATGCGTTAGAGGGAGCGAACGATATTGCGATCTCAGGGCCTACCGCCAAGTTCGAAAATCGACAAAACGATGGTCCCGTCTCTATCGCTCTTGCATATACGAAAGAGAGTGATGCCATGGCCCATCATGTAGAGCAGCCATTAGGGTCACCACACACCTAGCGGAATTCCTCGCGGAATTAGCGGAAGTAGCGGAAATTTGTCTATGGTAGCGGAAATTTGTCTATGGCTTCCATACAAAAAATCTGCTACCATAGACAAATTTCCGCTACCGTAGACAAATTTCCGCTACTTCCGCTAATTCCGCGAGGAATTCCCCTAGGTGTGGGGTGACCCTTATTCGGATGTTTTGCAACTTCAAATTGAAACTAGTGATGGGAAAATGGTCTATTTTCAAACAATTCGATACGATGTTTTAAATAGAAAAACTATCGAATCAAAGATATCAAGTTTTGCGTACCTACCATTTGAGCATCATTTTGTGGGTACTCAGAAAGTTTTGATAAATTCAAATTATTATTATTATTAGGTAGGAGTCTTTGGAGTTACCTAATTGTTTATGTTCTATCATAAATATCATAATTGATGAGATTTTTCCGCGGTAGGGGCTGATAAAAGGAAAATAGGTATATAGGTGTGTGTAGGGAGTATACATATAATAACATAGTTACAGATGATGATTTTATTCAAGGCCAAATGTGATTACCAGCATGATTTTTTATTATAGAGGTCCAGTTAAACCCAGATATTTTCATAAGTCTATTGTCATCTTAAAGACTCATATTAGATACGTATAATGACTGTAGGTATTAAATGTTATGTTTATTTAACATTCGGACTATTCGGAGTTATTAGCAATTGTAGGTATGTTGTGATGTGAAATTTTTAGAAAGGCATTTATTTTAACAATTAGCCTTAAGTAGAGTGCAAGGGGCCTTGTTTCACCTGTGAGGGATGAGTGTTAAGTAACTTGTCCATGGTAGGTATAGTTTGGCCAGAGTTTGTTCCACTTCAAGCATAGACAGGGAGAATCATACTGTCTTTTTCTAATGCTAGTACTCTCACTACTAAAAAAGGGATGGGTATAGCATGTTACTCTGACTGTTACTGCGCTTTTGGTTTGCCAGACTATATGTTTGATATTAAGGGAAACGGGGAAGACCTTGCTACGTAAAGTAAGTGATAAGTATTTGTTATTATATCTACTCCCAACGTAGGTAACCCAATATTTAAGTGATGAGACATTTTTTTAAATTAAGTATTATCTGTTATGTCTATGGAACTATAAATTTGGATCTGGTCATATCTTTTAGTTCGCGAATTAAATATTTAACAAATAACACAAATTTTAAGGATTTTGATGTTAACTGTGTGGATTATTTTATTAGGTATAGTTCCTGCTATGTGTAGATTTGTATCCACCTACTTCGATTTCGTTACAACTCTTACGATTACCGCGATCATTGAGCAATGCCAACCGTCTCGTCTCGTCTCGCAAGCCGACAAACGCGTCATCGCATCGCTCGCTAATACCTACATATAGGTGCCCATACAACCGAACGACGGCGCGGCGCGGTGGCAGCAATCGAGCTTCTTCTACATGTGTGCCGAATCATATGTACGTTGTACTGATACTCACATTATGCACACTTTTACCTCAGAACGCACACATGTAGCGTGTTGTATCGGCTGTCGAGCACACAGGCGCGGCTAGACATAGCAGGTTACGTCTGTGTGTCGGGGTCGACGTGACACACAACTGCCTACGCTAGTGTGAGACGACATCGGCGGCAGCCGGTGCACCGCCGCCGCCCGCCCGTTTTCTCCCCGCTACGCGACTGCGAACACCGCGCCGCGTCCGCGTCATTGAATAACAAGACTCGCTCGATGGCAGGCGTCTTCCTGCCAATATGAAAAACAACTCTAATACAAAATACGCGATAGTGGAATTTATATGTTATTCTTATTTCAAAAGTAATTTATTTTTATAGTGTTATTGCATTTAAAAACATATTTTATTTATTAGTGAATGATAGTTAATTATTGCAAAAGCTCTTACGGGTGTTGTAGTCTCCGTCTAGTGCCCTGTGATTGTTTTGTTTAAAGTCAATGTTGAAGCAGTTCAAGAAAACAAAATCATAAATGTCAGTGGCTGTGTGGATTTATCCTCGGCAACCATAAGAAATCGAATGATTGATTCGATTTAACTCCTCGGCGTGTCATCGTTAATCATTGGACACAAGCACATCACTAACTGTCATCGATAGGTGAAAAACCTACAAGAATTGTGGACGACAACGTTTCAAATAGTGAGTAATTTACATACAAATCGTAATAAATAAGAACACAAGCTTGGGTATCACATATGATTATTGTAAATAAAAACTACTTATGCTTCTGTTAGGGGCTTGCCGATGGATTACCATCATCCTAAAAAGGTGTAAAGGATTACACTGAATCAATAATGTTAGTAAATGAATGTAGGCGAGTGAGAATATTCGAGTGTTTGATTTGTAGTGGAAGGGAGTGAAGTGAGGCCCGAGGCACTCGGCAGCTCGGCAGCGAGACGGCGGGAGCATGCCAAGTGATAAGAGGCGCGCCGATAGCAACGTCACACCCAGACGTTGTTTGTGTGAATTTAAATAAATTTTCATGACAGACAGTTCCGTAATCACCTCTCGCCTTAGTTGTGACAAGTCTTTTGATTATGTGCACTATTCCAACAAATATGTTTATCAGAAGGACCATACAGTTGAGTTACATAGGTAGTTTTATTGTACCTACTTGTATTTGTTTGGTTATCATTATCAGTTTTAGTATGCTCCCGTCAAATTCCGTACTTGTTATAGTTTACGGCTAATTGATGCATTCTGAGACATCAAAAACAAATTGAATTTATAGCAATAACAATAGTTTTCTCTAAAATTAAAATTTCTATTGAATCTGTGACTTTAAAGAGCTCAATAAAAACAAATTTTATGTATAATTTTAAGAATGCTTAGGCTTATGCCTACTGGATTTTTTTTATCATAATAACAGTATGTTGAATTATTGATACCCGCTATGATATACCTGCGATTGAACTTAATCTTAGATAAACAAATATATTTATCATGGTACCTTTAAACACTATTTACATTAGTTAACAAGCTTAACTGAGCCTAATTTATTTAAATTTATTTACTGCACAAAAGGAAACCTTACCATACAAAAGGCTGAGTTAATGTGATAAGGCATTCTCTACCAGTACAACCTTAAGGAAAAGCAGAGAGATAGTGATTGTGGGTGCTACAAGATTAGATAGAGATTCATATGATTGTGATGGGTCTAAACTTCAAAGTCCATGTTTAGGTTATTTAATCACATGATACATAATACCTACTGTTTTCAGTTTACATCCTCCAAGCACACATGCTTCACATAATGTACTGTCAGTTTACATCCTCCAAGCACACATGCTTCACATAATGTACTGTCAGTTTACATCCTCCAAGCACACATGCTTCACATAATGTACTGTCAGTTTACATCCTCCAAGCACACATGCTTCACATAATGTACTGTCAGTTTACATCCTCCAAGCACACATGCTTCACATAATGTACTGTCAGTTTACATCCTCCAAGCACACATGCTTCACATAATGTACTGTCAGTTTACATTACATGTGCAAAAATGACGCTTAAAAAAATGAATACCTAATTGTTTATTTCAGATAACCAGTGATCGAAATTGTTGTTAGTACATATTAACTGATTTAAAAGTAAATGTATCTTAATTTTTAATAATAATAAAAAAATCCCTTATTCCCGATTATAGCAAACAATTATTGCAAAAAATAATAATATCTGTAGGACAGTGCTTATAACACAAATAGTTCAAACAAATACCACACCTTTCTATTTAAATGTCTCTTTCGTAAGTGTGTTGTATCTTAAACTACCAGCATAGCTACAATATGTTTTTAATATAAGATTCATGTAATGAAAAAAGTACTGTGACAAAATTGTGAAAAAGGGATATGATGGGAAGTTACTGATTTTTGGAAATTATCTGACATTCGGAATTAGTTAATAGTTATTTGTGCAACAAGAGAACAAAGTTGGTTTTTCTTGCGAGTGTTGATTTTGAGTCCCGAGTAAGCGAAAGAAAAGATTCTATAATTGAATCACGAACGAAGCGAGTGATTCTAAGTTTGAATCTTGAGCGTAGCGAGGGATCTCAAGAACACGAGATGTAAAATAAATTTCCTCTCGTGTGACACATACAACTTTTCACCTCATAGTGAGAACATATTAAAGTAAAAAAAAACACATTTATTTACATTCCTGAATGAAAGGCATCATCATTATGACGAAAAGCTTCTAGAAACAAAATTTCACTCCCTGGAGTGACGAAAGTACCTACTCCCTGGAGTGATGAAAGTCGCACTTTCGTCACTTCAGGGAGTGGAGGAAAGTAGGCTTGTTCGAACTGCTGAGGTGAAAATACACTTACACAACTAGTCTCTAAGGCCAGAGGCAGTAAAAAACCCCTTTTAGTCCGACTGGAACTGTCAATTGGGAAAAAGACCAGACCGAAATATGTACCTTCATGTCAATTTATTAATATTCACGTACCCCAAAACAACACAACAATAACAGGGAAATAACTTTCTTGGGCATAATCCACATAATAATGTAGTCCACAGTTAGGGTTTCTGGGTTCCATTGCCAAAATAGTCACCTTATTATCATGGCTGTCTGTCTATTTTACAACCACTATGAATAGTATGATGAAACTTTAACCAGAGGTTTGTTTTATGTGCCACTTCATAGTTTTAACTTACTTCTTACTTATCAAAAATGAAAAACTTTTTTTTTCTTTTTCAAATGTCAATATCTTGCACATCAATTGATAAATCTTTATAAATAATTTTAAGGTTACTTAACATTTTTTGGTTAAATAAAAATTTACAGATATTTTTACTGAAAATCTAAAATGATGTTCCTTCCTTCTTTCTAACTTTCAACCGGAGGTCCAAAAAATTAATTTATTACCATTACAACAAAATATATTTTCAATTCAACAGCAACACCCGTTGAATTGAAAATATTTTTGAACCGTTGTTGAGCCGTTTTTGAACTCTAATTCCGTTCCAAAATGACTTGTGTGCCTAGCAGATACGCCCTTTTCCTGATAGGTTTTTTTATTGCACTGAGGGTACCGTAAGCTCAATTACGTGTGGTCCGACACGAACTTGGCCGGTTTTTTTAAATATTGATTTCATACACTTCTTTTGTTATAAATAGTGTAGAATACCTAGTAAATAAGTATTTATGTGGTTATCTTGTCGCTCAGACAATGTTTACAAATCTTAGTGCTGTCTTTGTATGCATATGTTATGGTATGTATATCAAATTATGTTTTTAATAAACTCAGTAAATAAACATGACAAGCAATAAATATGAAATGAAATTTCTGGAAATTATATTTTATTTTATGTAGGTAAGTATTAGTTTTTTGTCTTTAGGTAGGTATTTTAATACGGATATAAAAGTAAATACCTATGTAAACATGTAATATAAGTACAATTTTATGTATAAGTTATAAATGCATGATTATTGTTATTATTTTGAATTAGATGTGACTGTCCAGAGGAAAAGGGACCACTTTGTCGATATGGAGTAACTAGCTAGTACCTACTTTCTAAAACTACGCTATATGCATTAAGTATCTATTAGTGACAGAATGAAGTGTCCTTGTAAATCGACAAAGTGGTCCCTTGGACTAAAGTTTAGTCACTAAACTCATCCACATATCATATCCAATTTCATACGATTATATTAATTCTAATTTCGCTGTCGTGTATGATTCGATTACGTTATTTTAGGAACGAAAGATGTGTTCTAAATGTCAAAATATGCATAACTTTATAAATAGGTACCTACCTGTTAGCGCCATCTGCGCTGCGCAGAGCTTAGTATTTATTCCGGTGTTCAATTGGATCTTAATACAAACAAGTAGATACGGAACGATACGTAGCTCTCTCAAAGGTTTATTATTAAGAGTACTGCAGCAGTAAGAAAGAAAATGATATAGGGAAGAATACATACTTATAGAAATCTAAATATTAGTTAGACGTACCTACTGGCGTATTTTAACTGAGATCATCGCTGATATACAAGTTAGGAGAATTAGTTGGCCGTCCAAAGGACTAAGCAGAATAGGGCTAAACAGAATCATATCTAATTGAATATCGCATATACCTAGTCGTAGCATAATAATTCGTCTGTATTATAAAATTAATTAAGTATGATTATGTGCGTAATTTACAATTAAACCCATAACTCATTACACTCATCAGTACCTACCTAACTAGTTGTTATCGCTTGTCGTTAAACTAGTTTTTATAGCAATTAAACTAATTCATTGTTAATAATAATATTAATAATTAAAAAATGTAGTCCTTAGTGGGAAAACCACAATAAATCTCATTTGTGGTTATATGTTATATAACTGAAAAATAGTACAGGTCAAGTAAATCGGCTGAGCAAGTGACACTAAACCTTATAGCAGTATCTTGAAGACTGACAAGCGTTACATTATTGTATTTCCATACATTTACAACACATCTACGCTGATAAATAACATTTTAATAGTTAAGGCCGAACCACACCGGCTGCGTGTGCGTGCTCGTTTATGCACACACCGTCGCTGTGGTTCGGCCTTTATTACTAGCGCCGTAGGTAAAACGTAATGTGAGCAGGCATACACATTTTAATCAATTCCTTACGTGCACTTACATTGACCATCAACAATCGATGCGAGTCCGATCGATGATCAATCGATTGGTGTACCTAGGTTGCTATCTCTTCCAAAATGTCTTTAAAAATATTCTTTATTACAACCGCCTCTAGGTTCATAATCTTTATTTACCTACTTTCAGTGCCACTTTTTATTATGAATCTATTGATAGCTAGGTACCTACATAATTTTTGTATTTATATAGCGCCTAATATTATACTATTTTTAAAAACCTTACGTGTACCTTATATGACACTTGCAATGTCTGATACGAATCTAACAATACCTCTGTATTAAAATCTGTCAACCCTAGGCTTAAACAACGTGTCAAATAAACCTACAAAATATAAATAGACTCTACACTAGTGAGCTGTCAGCTCACTACGAGTACCATACAAACACAATAGGAAACTTACGTTAATTCTCCTTGTTTTTAAAATACTTAGTAGGTAGGTATCATCTTTAAGAAATACTAGGCAGTCGATTTTACAATGCCAATAGTAATGTAACTAATGTACTAATATATCATGATTTCTTAAAAGTTAAACTAACAAAAATTCAAATACTTAAAAACATACCAAATTCCTCCTACTTAGACTTACTCGTATTACCAATTAAAGTGCTGAAACAATTGGGTCTAGGACCCTACACTTAACATGGCCAGACATAGGTATTCTTGGCCAGGGTTTTTTTGTTACCTAATATTAAATCTAGGTTTGCTAATAACCTACTCGCCGGTATAGGTACCTACTACAGTGCACACTACCCTGTATTATTATTCATAAGTAGAGGGTATGCCGACTTAAAAACAGATTAACCATACGATGATATCATATGCAATTATTTACGTATTTGCAAGGTACTAATGGCTCATGAGATTGGTTCGTTTCTTCTTGCATTTGTATGCAACAGTTAAAGAAGTAGATATATACCTATAGGAATAAAAACCACCTGCATCCTTATAGGTATATTTCATGACATTTAACAAAATGATCTTAAAAAGTATGCGATCTTTTAAACTTCCGTGCCCCGCTCAAAACAAACATTAAACGTGAATATTAACAATGATTAAGTGTGTTTAACAGTAACTTAAGAAAATTTTGATTAAGACCTCGGTTAAGGAGCCAACTATTTGCTACTAATTTAGGTATCTGATAGAGTAATTATAAATAAGTATTTATTGAATTTAGGCACAAATGATTTGCAAGCAGATAATAACAAACATCATCATCATATGGAATAAGTATGTGCGATAAGATAGATGTGATTTAGAATGAACTTCGATTATTCAAGCACCGGGTAGTAGTAATATGGCTTTTAATCTGCTTTTAATAGAGTGCTTATTAAAACAAGTGAAGAAATTTATTATTAACAGTTCATTCTGGCTTGAATTGCTCTGCTAATTAAAGTAAACCGTAAATTTCATACTAGTATAGGTATGTATTTCACTCTACAGGCGTATAATAGTTACAATACCACTTACGCTTTATCATTAAATCTATAATATTATCAGTGTATTTTAAATATTTACCTGACTTGATGTACACAGGTTTTAATTGGTGCCTATAAAAACGAAATTTAATGCAAAACAGCTGGCAAAAATTTTAAACTTAATAATATCAATTCAAATCAATCGATAAATAAATAAAAACAAATAAATTTCTGTCAATCGTCAAGTCAATAATAATCGATCGATTATCGATCGTTTAATCGTGGTTGACTAAAAAATTGAATACTTAAATAAATAAATTTTTCGATCTGTATACGTATTCCTAAGAATCCTAAGTCCAGGTGCAGTACCTAGCCTTCCATTCAGAATTGATCCAAGACGCATCCTTTTCTCACTCCTCTGTTTTTCGCCTTCAACCTTCCCCGCGTAGATTGTAGGTTAATAGTGAGGCGGACCACATAAGTGAGAGCAGTGTGTTGTGATTTGCAGATGCTCTCGGTACAAGTGCCGGGGTGCGCGGGCATGGAGCGGCTCGGTGCGCCGGGGGGGCCGCGCTTGCGACACGAGCACAGGCATCACCACTCTACGTGAGTATACCCAATACTATATTTAATCACGATGATCACTGTGACATCCTTTAAATTGATCATACAGGCGATTGCTTTGAAAATGTTATATTAGTGGCCAAAAGTATATTATCACATAAATAGCAAGAGATCTACTGAACACAATCTTGTCCACTAAACAAAAGGTAGTAGTAAATCAAGGCAGAAAATGTTCTAAAAATGTTAAATGTACAATGATTCACCTCAGCAGTTTCAGAAACCCCTTGTATACGATTATCACGGTTAATGCATGGGCATGAAACCCTGTTTTTCTTCTTCAGAACTTATATTGTTGCATGGCTTGTACAGTCAGCATTAAAAGTTGCTAAGTGGATGAGGTATTCAAAATGACACACACACGCTCTTATTATTTTGACAATAAAGTCGTGTCACGCTTATTTTGAACACCTCGCCCGCTTAGCTACTTCTGCTGATGACCGTAGGTATATCATGTCATATAATATGATTAATATGTAATAATTTCCCTTGTCAAATCAGACTTACTTATGTACCTAATCAAATCAAAATATGTGACATTATTGTGCTAATGGTACCATTTGGCCGGCGACGCTTACGCTTTTGTTGCTCGAATACTATATTGAATCCGTACAACGTACGATATAAGCGCCGACCGCAAAAGTGGTACCTTTACCAAAAACTTTCACATATCTGTTGAATATGCCAAATTATTATTTAATTTTTATTACTAATCAACGACCATTGCGATATAAATGCGGAAATACCAATGCAATCAGATAAACGATTCAAAAACCGTTTATTCTTATGATTAAGTATTGTAGGTACAGCTGAAGCTGAGTACTAGGTACATACTAAGGTACCCACATGCATAACAACTATAGAAAAAAAAGGAAAGCATTGACCTCAAGAAAACGCGACCACAATGTCAAATTCTTTAAATATCTTAAAATCTTGCGTTTAAGCATTAACAGCTACTCGGATAATTAACCTACTGGTTGAGTAATGAGCTGCAAAATACCGCCACCATAAAGTAAAGAATATATCTAGAGAATTTATCCCATGTAAAAAAATGCGACCGCCTAAAATACATTCAGCACTAGACGGCGCTACTGAAAATTCACTGATTACATCGACCGACCAGAGATAGCGTTACACGTCTCAGCGAAGTTGTAGTACTCCTAACGACATCTGTTAGTCCTGATTTAAAAGTTTTGTAGCGACGTATATATGTCAACTAACATTACGATTAACTAGTCAATAGATGTCGTCTTACAGTAGGAATATTTTAGTATTTTTTTTATAATATGAAATAAACTTACTATTTTGAATTTGTGTCTTATATTATTTTTTAAATTAGTTTTTTAATTATTCGTAAATCGATATATTTAAACCATGATAATAAGTTATCGTCATAAAGCTCTATACCTGGAAGAGCCATCGCCTCATCTTTCCAAACAAAAAGGTCTGCCAAAATCTGAGGGAGGCGAGGTAGCATACGTATGGCGTTTTCAATTTAAAGGTACATCATTGTCTGTTGTTAATAAAGTTTATTTCTAAATGAATTTTTATAGTAGCATCGCCTTATTGATAAGTTGATAACGGACAATGGTGTACCTTTCACTTGAAAATATCACGCATATTTGACAGTAAGTCACGACACTAAATGGAGCAACAAATAGTTGATTTTACATATGTTGAAATATGGTTCATTATCGGATGCAGTCCTTACAAATGTCAAACAAAAAAGCCAAGGATCATTTTTGCTTGTATTTTCAAACAAAATATAGAAGGCAGCAATCCTTAGGGGCGTTAAATATGCATAAGTGTCAAACGTCAAAATTCAAAATGGTTATTGCCCGTCAGAAAATAAACGATTATCTTTGAATCGATTCAGTAAACGACGCTGGATTTTCGATATGGATTAATTTTTTAATCATAATAGTAATGATAAAAAAAGTAAAACTATAATTACATGTGAAATTATATTTCATATTTTTGTAAACTAGACATAATCCATCCATAATCATGTTGTCCCTTCTTAACGCATGACAAGTTCTCTTTCGCACTTATGCAAACGTATCGGATACGTCGTGTCAAACTCAAATTTTTTGACAGATTTACTTGTACCCCCCTGACCATAACTAGCTGCAGAGAAAAAGACCCCCCTACCCCCTGCAAAGTTTGTATGCAGCGGGGGCCTTTTCGTTGCAGCTGACCGTACCGCCGGCTGTACATTCTCGGGCGAAAGAGAACTTGTCATGCGTTAATAAGGGACAACATGATTCGTGACGTTACGTGACATTACAGAGGTCTCTCTGTCACAGAGTAAATAATAGTATAACAGAGAGACCTCTGTAATGTCACGTAACGTCACGAATCATGTTGTCCCTTCTTAACGCATGACAAGTTCTTTTTCACCTCACTAGCTCGGAAAGCCCTTTTTGTTTGTTTAATATCTATTGTGAAAATCGCTTTTTATCCACATGTGGTGAAAGAGTTTTGACATAAGTGACAAGTGGCTTAAGTGACATTTGACAGCTAACAAAACGTAAAACGTTAAAAGTGCAGAATTTTTAACATCGCAATTAATGAATTGCATCGAGTAAAAACACTTAATACAGTCTTACAACTTTATTTTAATTCATAAATATCAGCATTCAACATTAATCTTCATTCTTTTTGTAAAAACGGATAAATTGTTCTGACAGCCGAATAAGTGTACGTACGAACAAAACGCATCTGACATTTAATAAAACCTTTTACGTCAAAACTTTTCATTTCAATTCATCCATCATATCAACGTTAAATATTCGCATGTTTTTCTAGGTTGTTTTGTTAAAAATTAGTGATTCGAGTGATGAAGAAGTATTAAACACCTGAGGAATTACGGGAAACCGAGCAAAATGCACCCTTTTTCTTATTTTCCTCGCTGTAGTGAGGTGAAAAGTTTTGTGTTATACACGGGTGAAAGTTATTTTACGTCTCGTGTATTAAAGCACTCGCTACGCTCAGGATTCTATTTTTGAACCACTCGCTTCGCTCGTGGTCAATAATAGAATCCTTTCGCTAGCTCGTGTTTCAAATAACACTCGCACGTAAAATAAAACTTTCACCCCTTGTATAACAAATAACTATTTCGCACTTATGCAAACGTATCGGATACGTCGTGTCAAACTCAAATTTTTTGACAGATTTACTTTGAGTTGTACCCCCCTGTCTCTGTATTATACTATTATTTACTCTGTGACTCGGGGTAGATTTTTCTTTTGGAAGCCAAGCGAGTGCACCCCTGTACACTCTCGCGCTCGGCCTGTCTCGGTTTGTCTCGGCGAGAGTGTACAGCCCGCATACTATTTACGCTCGCTCACTCGGATGGTTAAACATTTCGTGTAAAATGGTGGGTTTTATGTACTTGTTGTACAATCTACTATTATTTACTAGGTACTTAATTTTAGGGAGCGTACTTAGTTTCGAAGACAGTCGCTATGCTGCCAATAAAGCCCGTCACAGACGGAGCTATAATATATATTATAGCTCGATATATTTTGGGTATATTGCCTTCTTTGTCTGGCGTGACGTACAACCGATATATCTGTCTCTCTTTTGATAGCTTTACCGTGTAGGGTGCCGAGCTAAACGATTATATATATCTCGGTATCTTACGGTATATTAATATATATTATAGCTCCGTCTGTGCAACAAGAAAATGAAAGGCAATCTATGACTATGAAGGCAATAGACAATACAATCAAAAACATCCATTTCTTTATGTCAATTCCACGTTTTGAAATGTTGCCAGTTCAATTTATATGAACCCCAATAAGGTACACCACACACCTGAGCTGAATTAAGAAAATTCATAAACAAAATGCTTAAATTTGTCTATGGTAGCGGAAATTTGTCTATGGCTTCCATACAAAAAATCTGCTACCATAGACAAATTTAAGCATTTTGTCTATAAATTGGCTTAATTCCGCTGTGATTCCGCTAGGTGTGTTTTGACCCTTAAGCACTTTGTCGTTCCTTTTTATGTAGTTTTTATGCGATGTAGAATCTTATTATTTAGGTGAATGATTAAAAGCGGTATTACACATTGCAACCTGCAGGGCCCAATCTGTCAGGTTGGTAGGTGTAATTGAAGGTAGGGCCCGTAGGGAGCTGAAGGAGGGGAAGGAAGAGGCAGGGTACACAACAGATTGGGCCCTGCAGGTTGCAATGTGTAATACCGCTTTAAGGCAGAAAATCAACATACATGAAAAAAAAGCATTCTAATTCAGTAAAAAATATTTATCAATAATTATAATAATGATATAGTACCGTTATAATATTAAGTTTATTCATGTTTATTTGACAATGTTGGACGAAAACAAAGAAACGAAACGTTATGTAAACCGAACCAAAATTTGCCAAAATCACAGCCAAAATTGCTACAAAATTGTGAAGATAGTTAGTATAGTTTGACTGGTGTTGTTGCCAGCTCGGTAAAAAGCTGGCAACGTCGCAACGTAAAACTGTGGTAAAACTTGTATTGTGTCATAAATAATTGTATTTTTATACTCGGCGACTGTAATACTCGAATTGAGATTGTGGTGGTAGTAGTTCCACTAGCGCATACTTTTTGATAGAGCTTTTATGGTCGCATATTGTAGCATCCATAACAATTACAGAAAGGATTTCCATACAATATTGTGAAACTGTTGTCGAGCCCCGCACTGCGTGTCGGGCGGGCGCCGCCGGCACAATCCACCGGGAGATCGAACGTTACGAGATCACATAGAAGCAATAGGTTGTGCACGGCTTTCGTCGAACTCAATTCTTACCGGCTTGCTTAAGCACTCGTAGAAAAACTATTGTGTGCAACGGTACATAATAAGGGTTCTTAAAATTCTCGGGTCATTTGGCTCCGCCTCATTTTGTAAATTCGACCCTCGAATCTTAAGAACGCTTATTATGTAACTGTTGCACAAAATACTATTACGGCCTTCTAGCCTTGGTAGTGACTCTGCATATGTAGCAGGAGGTCCCGGGTTCGAATCCTGGTCAGAGCATTTATTTGTGTGCTAATCACAGATGTTTGTTCCTGAGTTCTGGATGTTTTCTAAGTATTTAAGTATTTATCTATAAGTACCTATCTATTATATAGATCGTCGCTTACAGTCGCCATCAAATATATCGGAACGGCCACAGTACTCAAAAATATCTGAACATGCACTGTATCGCCTTGACAATAGAGGCGTTGTTCAGATATTTGTGACCACCTTGGCCGCTCCGATATATCTGATGGCAACTGTACCCACAACACTAGCCTTATTGAGCTTACCGTGGGACTAGGTTGATTTGTGTTGGTGTAAGATTGTCGCATGATATTTATAATATTTTAATTATTTTATTTAACTCACAAGTTGCAATTTGATCACAAGTAGTGATAGATGAGTGATAGGATACCTTCATTCAATTATTTGAAGAAAGGTATCCTCCCAATTGGCGTTTACAGATTTTGGAAGAAATAAAAGGTTGCGAGAAAAAGGTCCATTTTTAACCGACTTCAAAAAAGGAGGAGGTTCTCAATTCGACTGAATTTTTTTAATCATTATTTTTTTTACTTTTTTTTTGTATGTATGTTACTCGACATCTCCGGGAATCATGAACCGATTTTCAATTTTTTTTTAATCGAACAGGGATAACCCCTAACGGGTGATAACAAAAAAATGAGAATACTTTTTTGCAGCTCTAAAAAAAATACTGTCGGCATTAAAGAAAAAGTTTGTTCTAGAAGTTGTTGGAACCTCTTTTGTTCATCATGTGTGTAATTTGTTTTTTTTTTTACAAATCGTTTTGTTTGTCAAAAATGGCGTCAAAACAAGAAGCTTTGAGACAACGCGTTGTAAATGTTTATAATTCTAACGTTTGTTTTGGTAAAAAGTTCACCGTGGACCATTTTGCCAAGGAACACGTGCCAATTTCTACAATTTATAGAATTTTAGCATGCTTGACACTAGCTCGAAAAGGTGGCAGTGGTCGACCAGCGAAAATTATGACGAAGAGGGCGTTGAAGTCACTGCGTTTAACGACAACGATGCCATAAGCCAAAGAGATGCCGCAAAAAAGTTTAAATGTAGTCAACCATACATTTGTAAATCATTAAAAAAGGTTGGCCTTAAATGCAGAAAGAAAGTGAGGGCACCGGAATACACCGACGAGCAAAAATCGACAGTTATGTCTCAATGTCGTTGGATGACGCGAAATTACAAAGGAAAATCGTTTATTTTGGACGATGAAAGTTATTTTCCTTTGAGTAAAACTCATATTCCTGGAAATGACCGGTACTATACCAGCGACGTCGCTACTACACCAGAGGACATAAAGCATAAGTACAAGCATAAATTGGAACCAAAAGTTATGCTGTATGTCGCCATATCTGAAAAGGGTATTTCAAAACTGTGGTTCAAGCCAAGCGGTTTAGCGGTCAACCAAAATGTGTACGAAAATGAGTGTCTGAAAAAAATACTGGTGCCGTTTATTCGTAAACATCATGCTGATGGGGAATATGTTTTCTGGCCAGATAAGGCACCATCGCACTATGCAAAAAAAACTATACAATTTCTAGAGGCAAATAACATCCCATTTGTACCTAAGACGCGTAACCCTACGAATCTTCCGCAATGTCGTCCGATAGAAGATTTCTTCGGTAATTTGAGCAGTCTGGTATATAAAAACAACTGGAGAGCTGCGAACTGTGCTCAATTAATAAAAAAAATAAGAGCATGTGTGCGAAAGATGGACAAAAATGGCGTCCAACGGTCTTGTACCAACATCATGTCCAGGCTCCGACGTACAGCTGACCACGGACCCTATGTCAATGTCCATTAACATTTTTGTACATTTATTCTTGTATATATTTTACAATTATAACTACTTTTTTATATAACCGCAAGAGTTTTCTTTAAATCCGTATAAAATTTATTCTCATTTTTTTGTTATCACCCGTTAGATGGTCCCATTATCACTTATCACCAAGTCGGGGTCTTTTCGATATTTATTTTAGTGACATCTATGAGCTATTATCATTAAACAAACGAGCTACACAAAGGGTTACTCCGAGATTGAGCTAAACCGTAAAATTATGAAAAAACTACAATAGATGGCGCTTAAATTAATAATGCGATATTTCCTGGATTTATTTTTTTCTTAGGTTTAATCAGATATTTTTGATTACTCTTGTTGTAATCAGTTTTGGTAATATAATGACGCAGGTTTAGATAAGTAGCGACTAGATTTCAAGTAACATGAAAAATTATTACGAGCCATTGGTACTTTGAGCGACATCTATTGAAGACCATTGGAACAAAACGAAAGAAGTTCCTAACAATCTCTCTAGGTACTTAATTCTCTTTGCCGCCACGTACCTATCCTATCGCTATATCTATGTCCGCCTATGGGCTCTGACCACGCCGTTAGCATGAAGTTTGCACTTATCTTACACGTGCATGCAGTAGATTTAATCAAATATTCGAGCTTCAAGCGAGAGCTGTTCTTAAGATCATGACTGACGATTTTATGTGCATTCTGGCCTTCAAACGGCGTGCAATTTGTAGTTAACTTGTGGTCGTTGGCTTTTCTGAAATAGCCAATATAACATAACGTGTTAATGTGAATAACGACTTCCACTGCATTTACAGTTCTATTCGTCAAGAAATCAGTGAAGCTCCTTTTATCATATTCTTATCTTTAATATCAAGTCTACGCGTCATGGAAATTAAATTTCCTCGTTATACATTTCATCGCACCGGTCTCTTCAAATTTTATCCCCGTACATTATTGATTTTTATTCACTGGGTCACGTGGAAGGAAAAAGATAAGAATACGAAAGCCCATGTGTTCCCATAATTTTTACGATAGATTACGTAACGGTAATCGATATCATTCATATTCGGGTACTTAAAGCGCCAATATATAATGTAATGGAAAAACTAATTAGATGCATCAATTATCATTATCACACTTCCACAAATTTCTGATCAAGTAAAGGGAACTGTTGGTCACGCAGGAAGCACGTCAACCCCTTTATTAATCTAGGGTAGGCGCAGATGCCCTTACTGGCGAACTTGTCCCGACTGACTTACCTACGGTTTATAAATATCTGCATACCTTATCCTTCCTGACAACATGGCTGCACCAAGTTGACATAGCTACTATTTATCTGTGTTGCCAATACCTAGACCTTTTCTTTAGGCCTTTCGCCTCAGTATCCCAATCTAATCAATTAGGCTGTACATGATGTTCGCAAAATATCCCCTGTCCGTCATTGATGGCTTCCCCAGTTTATCTTACCATCCCAAGGAAGTCCAAAACGTAATTACATAGTACAAAAGTTGCCCCTGGTTTTATCCAATGTGTATAAATATGTTTAAAGTTTAATGTTATTAATTCCAGGGAATGGGAGAAGCAGCAGCGAATACAGGCGATGGTGGGGAGAATTCAAGAGATCGTGGAGCAGGACGCGAGAGCGCGATCGGCGGCCGCCGCCGAGCGGCTCGGGCTGCCACCGAGCATACAGTTGCCGGACGGCGAATACGGGCAGGATGCCCATTTGCAGTTACGAGTCCCTTATCAGGTAAACAGACTCTTTCTACGGTACTTTAAATTTTGCGGCGGAAAGAAATTCAAGGAATCGACTATTCGGGACGCGGTGAATGATGACGGGATGAGTGATGCCATTTACAAGATTTAACCAAAATTCTGGTGATCCTTTTAAGGGCATAATTGGTATCGTATTCTAATTATAAAAAAAAATATTTTGTATGGAGGGCCGGCTGGGACCACGTGTCTGCAAAAAAATCCTTTCGCGTCTAAATAATTTTTCTCCTACTTTTTCTTAATCGTAATACCAATTATGCCCTTACACGCATCACCAGTACCTATGATTGCTCGAATCGACTATTGCATGTCTCTCGGGTTCGACCGCAGTCTAAATTATTCATTTTATTTACCTATAAATCTTATCGGGGTATCTTACGCCGTCATATAACTTGAAAAGGGTGCTAATAACACTGTCAACCCACATATCTAGATAAGACTGATACAAACACTGCGCTACGCACCGTTACAATTTAACCATATCTGCTTCGCGAATTTACCAGTATTCTTTTGTTTTAGTCATTTAGTATAAGATGGACGCTTACATGTCTTAGGGCGTTACTACATCAATCGATAGATCATCGATTCCACGTCGATAAATACATCAAAAGTATAATGCCGCCGGATAAGGATATTTTATATGGTATAAAAATGCCGGTTACCTCTATAAAGTCTACATTTATCTGGCGTATGAATATATGAAATAATAGCTGGAAAATGTAATAATGTTTTGTCAGAAATAACGAACTTAAGAATATAACATTATCAATTCATCAGAAAAATTATAAATCCTATTATAAATTTGAATAAAGTTTTTTGAATACTTACTACAATAAAAAAAATTATGGTAATTTTTTTCACTTATCGAAGGAAGAAGGGAGGGTAGAATTAAAGTAAAGTAAAGTAAAATCATTTATTTGTGACGCTCACTACACTACAAATACATTGAGATAACACTAAAAAAACAAAAAAATATGAATATGAATTGACGGCTACATACAGTTTATTCCCCTTATTCATAAATCATAACATAAATACCCTGGCTAAGTAGCCAACCTCCGTTAAATTTTGTGTCATTATAACAAATACAAGTTTCAACACGTTAACAACAGCATTTTATATTTGATAAAAAAAATACAACATGGCCCAATTTATAAGTACCTAGCTACAAATCTGATCAGCTGTTGTCGGCAGCTGTATTCGGTGTTGTTAGATTCGTCTGAACATGGTCTAGCTGACGGATTTTCAAATTTCTTTCACCTGTCTTAGTTTTTTGACAATTTAAATTGTATGCCTCCAAAGCGTCGCATTCGCCTCATTCCACGCTATCGTATCTGCGTATCACTAGCGCCGTTAAGAGGGCAAACGATTCACGACATGCCGCAGTGACTCGATCCTGATAGGAGCGTCGTCCACGCCGCGAGGCGTGATCGCGACTTTTGATGGAAACTGAACAGTAGGTGATGGAAGTAATGATCGTTGTTCTACAAATAAGCCATGAGCGTAAAAAGTATGTCTAAATGAAATGTTACAAAACTCCACAGTCAACGACTGAATTTCGTATGTTTGTTGTGACAATCTCATGTCTTCTGACAAATTATGCCAAGAAGAATGGTGGCGCCAAATTTTCACCGGTTATCGTTTAGCATCACCAAGCAAGCAATTTACTAAAATATTTAAAAAAGACTGATAGTTTCATTAAGTAGATTCAAACAACACAGTTTTAATAAAAATAGAAGCACATTTATAAATAATAATATGGCGTGTGAAAATATGGGTGACAATTTTGAGGTCGTTTTAGGGACAACAGCGATTCAAACTCAAGTTAAACACTTCCGCTCGATGGAAAAAATCACAAACATACCTCTAAACCACTCTCTTCATATCTTTGTACATCAGTTATCTATACGTTTATCTAATAATTGGTAATTAATTTTTTGATGGATATTAACGATTACTAATAATTTGAAAAGAATAATCCAATAACAAGGATTCCCGCATGACGGCCCGCACCGCACTCAGTGCCATACGATATTTTTAAACTCATAAGAAATACATAATTACTAAACATCCCGGTCCAAAGTTTTCAGTGTTGCCTTTGTATTATTTAAAATTTACCTAATGAACACTTCTTGTTATCATTATATTTACACTCATTGTCTAAGTAGCAGACAGTTTTATCAGATAAATTGATAATGCAATATTATCGGCTTAAAAAGATAACCAACATTTTGAAGACGTAATAAATGCGTAACTTTATCTACTTGGGTTAGGTAGATTTTATGCCAAATTTCATTATTTTTTGCGTATTAAATGACCAATAACGTTTTTCGTTCACTGCACCAGACAAACTTCGTTCGCATCTTGCAATTAAATTCGCCAATGCTGTTAAGTGATTATTACCAACTTCGAAATAACCCAATATCTTGAATTAATTTGAGGTTTTTATGTGGGGCTCGACAATGAATAATAGATTGCCACATTAAGAAATAAACGTAAGAACATAAAATAACGAAAGAAGTCCAATTGTGATTATATTACCTATTATTATATATTTCTACACAGGCAGCTTATAGTGTGCATATCAATGTCGAAGTATGTAATCAAGTTTTAAGCTATGATTTTGCAAATCAAAATTTGACAATTATGAATGATGGAACAGCAATCGATGTGAACTCATGGTCGTTTTTCATGTTGCTTCCATTCCCCTTTACCTGTACATATGTAGTGTTGCGGCCGGATCGGTTATATGCTCTATCCTTACCTTTCACGCTTTTAATATGTTCTTTTGTTTTCGATTTCAGCAAGCCGAGTTGATGAGAAGTTTTCAGCCTCCACCGAACAAGTGCGTGAGCGACGTGCCCGAGTGGGCGGAGGCGCGGCGCGGGGGCGGCGCGGCGGGCGCCAGCAGTGGCGGCGGCGGCGGCAAGAAGGACGGGCTGCTGCAGAAGGCGACGCGCTGGTGGGGCCGCATGGGCGCGCGCGGGGTGGGCGTGCCGGTGGCGCCGCCGCCGTGTGTGATGGTGCCACGCCGAGCGCCGCCGCCGCCGCCGCCGCCGCCCGACGCGTGACGCCACCCGGCCCGCGCCCCGCTCTACCATATCACGCTTACATTCCATTATCGGGACGATGAGACTCGCCGAGGTGCACGCTTGTCCCGGAGTATTATAGACTTGGTATTTATTTATTCGGGACCGCCGCTTGTGATAGTGCGACGGAGGAGCGGCCACGGGGCGCGAGCCCGCCAGGAGCGTAACTAGTCTTAATACTTTAATCGGTTTAGACGTAGAGATAATTGTTTCTATTGAGAAGTTATGTTCATAAGACGAGGTTTCACAGCCCGCTAGTGTGTGTAGGTGTGTATCGCGTTCGTAGCGTGTGCGTCCGTGTTCCTCGCATTGTTCTTGAGTTTCGCAAAAACTAAGACTGAAATAAATAAAAAGATATAACACTATAAAGTCTACATTGAAGTATGTTGTCTTAGGTAAATTTAATTCAAATAGAAACAATTAAAAGTATATAATATTTAATGAATCTTTCGATTGTAACCTTGATGATATTGTATATTATGGAGAAGGTCAGTCAATAAGCTAATGAATGTCTTTGCAGTGTACAGTTTCATGTTTAAGTAACCTATCTTAAAAAAATAATTTCTATACAGCAGCTATAAATCTGTGTTTAAACAACTTTTATATTTATTTATAATGGTGTATAAAGAACATATCCTATATCAGTACAGTAAATGCAAGGAATATTAATTTACATAGCATAGTAACTATTTTATTGTAAATATTATCTCTAATTTAATATTAGATTAATAATGGACAATTGCCAGAATCCGAGGGTCTTTTCAATTGAGTGTTTACTACATTCCATATTTATGTTGAAATCTCGATGCTACTTACTGTACAGCAGCCTCCGCCCGCTTCTGCTGCGTTCACGGAACGGCAACTGCCTACCGCACTATCTTCATCCACCACACACCATACAGTAGGTACACGGCACGGGCTCTTGCGAGCTTTACTCATTATAACGTTATCCTTGTCGAACATTGTGTTGTGACATTGAAATGAGTGATATCCTAATCTCGAAACTGTAATTCAAGGCCAAAAAAGTTACTACAATGTTGCCACTGCAGTAAAATGTTTGTGCAATGGTATATTCCCTTTTTTATTAAAAACACGCTAACATAATTTATTTGTTGGCAATTTCAATCCTATAATTTAAAGAAGTAATTGTATTTACTTATTTTACATCAATAAAAGACGCCCTAATAAAAAGTTAAACATCCGTGATTTTTGGTTGCAAAGCTGGTATTGCACTTGTATTACTTCGGGTATTCATAACATTTGGTACAATAATTTACGACTAAGTTAAGAACTACATCAAGTCAAAAACGAAACCTTATCGTGTTTAATATGTTCGTTAGAATTGTCTCCGTGTTAGTTTACTGTTGAAAGTAGAGTACAGTCGGCGACAAAAGTTCATACCTACCTTTTTTTTACAAAAACCTTATTTTAACTAGTAGCCCGCTTCGAACCGCGAACCCGTGATTTACATGCAAACGAGTGGACCAATATAACAAGACACTTTATGATGATTTTTTCGCGCCTTCTAAGCACCATAACGCCTTGATCAATCTGGTCATATTTGAACACTCAAATTATATTATTTATCTATGCTGCATCCCCAAGAAATTTTATAAAGTTATCGTGGAACAATTATTTAAAATCAAAAATCTATCGAAATGCAGAGACGTCTAGGTAGCCAGCTGACAGTTCCGTTGTATCCGTACGTCTGTAAGTACTTCACTTCGCTTACGCTCCACTCTTTAGATAATGTCACAGAATAAATAATATGATAATGTTGACCAATATAAAGCAGCATATTATAAAAAGGTTGGCGAAACCTGAAAAGTTTACTTGACAGTGACATAAGCGACAATGATGGTTATGACACTGACATATCTGTCATAGATTTTTTGGCCTTGAATTCCAGTTTCGAGTTATAACATGTCCTGTATTGTAATTTCCTTTCTGACAAATATGTAAGTGAGAAAGGGGAAATGATGTCACGGATGAATATAGTGTCCTAGGGAGTTTGCGCGCTATAGTATGCGATACTGACAATCAGATATAGAAATCTCATTAGGGATAGACATTGTTGATAAAATATTGGTTGATTTAGGTTTATATTAGGTATTTATTGTTCATGGAACCGGGTGCACGTGTTCTGATACCAATTTGAGATTCGGTGCAGCTATTTTTTATTAATTTATTACGAGCAGTTTTTATTCAAAATTTTCTATTGTATTTTTTGTATCAAATTATTCAGAACATGTGTACTTGAACAAAATTATTTCATTAAAAATAAAATGTATTTGAACAAATGCTTAAACATAACTCCAGATGTTTATTATACAATGCTCTGGAAAATTATATTATTGCTTAATTGCAATTGTTTTGTGCCTAATTAAGACCTTAATCTAATTTTTTCGTAATAAAATCACTTGTGTTAAAAAATATATCTATATAAAAATATGACTATTTGTTGTAACACAAGTGAGTCAATTAAGAAAACGTTAGATTAACACCTTAGTGGGATCAGAGTACAAAAAAAAAACAATTCACCTTTGATATCTTGGACAGGTTTCCGTATTAGACGAGGCCATTGATGGCAAACATAACTGATTAATGGTCATCTTTTCATTTATAAGTGTTACTCCCATACGTGCCGTATATCTAATAGGATATGTTATTATTACTAATTTATTATTCCAACAGATAACAATGTATTTACCTAACATTTCCAGATATTCACGTACGTGAGTAAAGCTAACAAATGTGAAGGTGACCTTAAAACTGCGACGTTATTACGGGTCCTTTCATAAAGTCCTTTTGGGTCACTTATGAGCTCTAGAGCCATCCGGTAGAATAAAAAAACGCACGTGTTATTAATATGGTGCTCACCTATTACTTAACAAACCTTAATGTCATAATTGTGTGAAGTTTTTATTTTCACTACCTATTCAAAGTAAACTAGAAGAAAATCCTGATTTATTTTTATAACTATCTTGCCACTACAAATTAACAATTACAATTCAGTCCATATCGATACATAAATCAATTAATTGTGTACCTATGTTATGCTTATATGACGTGAAACCATAAACAACAAATATATTTTTAAGAAAACGGTTCGTTACAACTTTTTATCCGCCAACTCGATTACAAATCCGGTAGAACTAAGCTAATTAGACCTTAAATAATAGTGAACTGATGCAATGTGTACATACAAAATGCATTGGGGAACGTACCCAAAGTACGTGACCACTTTAGGGTGGGAGGGGGGTCGTCAAAATACTACTCTAGGTCACAGGGGGGAGGGGGGGAGTCTTAGGTTCTGTCACGTATTCAATAATTATGCTCAAATATCGCGCTTCTAATTATAGGTTTCCATGCACTTTTGGCGTCACGCGGCCAGTGTCGAGTAAATAAAAGGCAATAAGTAGGCAAAATTATGTTTTTTTGCTTTCTGTGTACAAAACATCACTCTTAACTATATGTGCGAGTTTTACTACGTGACAACTAGGAGGGAGGGGGGGGGGGGGGGGGTCTTGGCAATTACTACGGATGGTCACCGAGGGGGGGGGAGGGGGGTCAAAAACTGAAAAAAATGGGTCACGTAGTTTGGGTATGTTCCCTTGTCAAAAACGCGACGTATTAAAATGTGTCCATGCAATTTAGAACAGAACATCACTGTAATTACGCTGCATCAAACTTTGGAGTGCCCGATCTACGACTTTATGATACATGGTAGATCATCTTGTTGCGTCAACAAGATGATACCAGTTGGCAGGTAAAAAGTTCCCCTTGGGCCTACGTGTAAATGTCTGCTTAATATATCACCTTGTTATTATATAGCCTTAGAATTGTGACCAGAGGTGGTAAAGCAGTCATTGTACAAAATGCTAACGAAATATAAAAGTTGTTTAAAATAGTTTCAGAATATTAATTATCTAGATAACGAACAATATTCCATTGTCATATTAAATAAGTAAAAGCAGAAGCAAATGTTACTAATTAAAAAAACTGCATTAAATTATGACCTACCAATAATAAAAAATATTGATTTTTATTTATTTTAATACCTGTAGCATCAATGTCGAGGTGTTACCTACTATGTGTGCATTGATTGATGTCAAATCAATGGGTTGCATACTGATTAGTTTTGTAACACCCCTAAAAAAAGAACCTAACCCTAACCTTGCGGTCCTACACGTACATACAGTCAGCAGCAAAAGTAGCTAAGCAGGTAAGGTGTTCAAAATGACCTGGACAATACTTTATTGTTAAAGAGAATAAGAGCGTGTGTAGGTTATTTTAAACACCGTACCAGCTTAGCTACTTCTGCTGCTGACTGTACTATTCGTAATCTCTTCGTAATAACATTAAGGCGATGACTGAGTGGTTTTGGGCAAGAACATCATCAATTCTCATATTTATGTGATTTGTCTCTCGTGCACGGGAGCCATAAACATTTCTCTTACTGGTAGGTGCGGTATAAGATAATTTAAGGAATTACCTATCAATTAGGATTTTTCACCTCTTAATAGAAGTAACGAGTCTGAGTTGAATAGCACTCACAAAAGCCAGAACCTGTCCTTACAAAATGTTGGTAAGTACTTTACTTCCTCCTCCTCCAGATGGGCCACACCAGAAACAATTTCTGTAACCTGTTCTCAGCCTCAGTGCCTGTACAATTTGGAAGGCAATGAAACCAACATATGATGGTCTATTCTAGACTACGGTGGCATAACGCCGTTAGTACAAGCAGTTGGCAGTCCTAGCAAACTTATAAGTGTTGTAACCTGATTTTTGATTCGGCTCACGACTAGGGCTGCCATCCTTCCGGGTTTCCCCGGATTTGTCCTAGTTTGGAGGCCGTCCGGGGTGCGTCCGGGGGGGTTTTCAATAAGTGTCCGGGGAAAACCCGGACACTTTTTATGTGAGGAAACAACCCATTGAATTTAATTATTTAGTGCCATTATTGATTTGGAGTATTTGGACACGTCCGGGGAAAAAGTGCGATTTACGCCAATTGTCCGGGTTTTTGAAATTATTGTCCGGGTTCGGCGAATTTGGAAATGGCAGCCCTACTCACGACTGACGCCCAAGTCGCCCAACATCAAGAGTTTATTTCAATGCTCCTACCATGGCATGAAAGCTCGGCGCCTGGTCCCGTCGCACTGCCTAAATTTATGGGCTGCTTCTAGGTGCATATTAAGTAAGTTTAAGATGACCATTTAATTATATATATTAACTTTAATACGCTGAAAAGTTACGCGATGGGATACTTAGTCCCTCCTGGCCCTGATTATATAAGGAAGGTAGCCCTCATTACGGCAATTTAAATAAAAGTACTTACCTACCTAATACTGAACTAGTCGACACGAATCAGACGAATTGAGAATTTGTCTTCCTTTTTGGGAATCGGAGTCTGAATTTACCGGCAACGTCGAACTCAAAGCAAGTACGTCGAACGTCCACGTTTCGCCATCTACCGGCAAATCCGAAATACTAAAAAACAAAACTTTACTACTATAGGGTCGCCACACACCTAGCGGTTTTCCTCGCGGAATTACCGGAAGTAGCGGAAATTTGTCTATGGTAGCGGAAATTTGTCTATGGTAGCAGATTTTTTGTATGGAAGCCATAGACAAATTACCGGAAGTAGCGGAAATTCATAGACAAAATGCTTAATTTGTCTATGAATTTCCGCTACTTCCGGTAATTCCGCGAGGAAAACCGCTAGGTGTGTGGCGACCCATAGTTTGGCCAGAGTTTGTTCCACTTCAAGCATAGACAGAGAGAATCATACTGTCTTTTTCTAATGCTAGTACTCTCACTACAAAAAAAGGGATGGGTATAGCATGTTACTCTGACTGTTACTGCGCTTTTGGTTTGCCAGACTAATCTCGAAACTGTAATTCAAGGCCAAAAAAGTTACTACAATGTTGCCACTGCAGTAAAATGTTTGTACAATGGTATATTCCCTTTTTTATTAAAAACACGCTAAGATAATTTATTTGTTGGTAATTTCAATCCTATAATTTAAAGAAGCAATTGTATTTACTTATTTTACATAAATAAAAGACGCCCTAATAAAAAGTTAAACATCCGTGATTTTTGGTTGCAAAGCTGGTATTGCACTTGTATTACTTCGGGTATTCATAACATTTGGTACAATAATTTACGACTAAGTTAAGAACTACATCAAGTCAAAAACGAAACCTTATCGTGTTTAATATGTTCGTTAGAATTGTCTCCGTGTTAGTTTACTGTTGAAAGTAGAGTACAGTCGGCGACAAAAGTTCATACCTACCTTTTTTTTTACAAAAACCTTATTTTAACTAGTAGCCCGCTTCGAACCAAGAGCTCGTGATTTACATGCAAACGAGTGGACCAATATAACAAGACACTTTATGATGATTTTTTCGCGCCTTCTAAGCTCCATAACGCCTTGATCAATCTGGTCATATTTGAACACTCAAATTATATTATTTATCTATGCTGCATCCACAAGAAATTTTATTAAGTTATCGTGGAACAATTATTTAAAATCAAAAATCTATCGAAATGCAGAGACGTCTAGGTAGCCAGCTGACAGTTCCGTTGTATCCGTACGTCTGTAAGTACTTCACTTCGCTTACGCTCCACTCTTTAGATAATGTCACAGAATAAATAATATGATAATGTTGGCCAATATAAAGCAGCGTATTATCAAAAGGTTGGCGAAACCTGAAAAGTTTACTTGACAGTGACATAAGCGACAATGATGGTTATGACACTGACGTATCTGTCATAGATTTTTTGGCCTTGAATTACAGTTTCGAGTATATATATAGATATAAGGGTCACCACACACCTAGCGGAATTCCTCGCGGAATTAGCGGAGGTAGCGGAAATTTGTCTATGGTAGCGGAAATTTGTCTATGATAGCGGAAATTTGTCTATGGCTTCCATACAAAAAATCTGCTACCATAGACAAATTTCCGCTACCATAGACAAATTTCCGCTACTTCCGCTAATTCCGCGAGGAATTCCGCTAGGTGTGTGGTGACCTTTATAGATAGCCACTATAGGTACACAAACACATCACCGATACGGTGCCGATACGCATTCATTGGCGCGTAAACCTTGCAGCTTGTAAAATTGATGTTACTGTTTTCTTACATTTATTGCACTGTTTTTCAAGTTCACTTAGTTTTTATAAAAATGCAGATATACGTGGACTGGTGAGTAATATTTAACTTTTATTACATTTATATACGGAAAGTTGAGGTTATTTTTTTGCGTTTTGCAGTTAAGAATTCGTTTGAGAACTGACACAGTATTTAGACCTTAAATATTTTTTTATAAAACCGAAACTAAATTAAACCTTTTAACCTGGTCGGATATAATTATTTTTCCTATACCAAAAGGTTGTGAAACCCCTAATTATTTGACTATATCATAAGAAAGTTTATAATCAATTAATCATAGAATGGCCAAAAGTTAAATGGAATGAACTAAACGCGCTGTCATCTGACTGAAATGTCAATGTGACATTGGATATTGCGTTGCGTTGCGATTGTTGCGAAACTTGCGAATGCGAATTTACTTTGCTTGGACCTGCTGCGTTTCGGTTCTTTATTTATTTTGATAAATCTGTCTCATTCCGACCATTGCGAGTAATTATCGTCGCTTTCATGCTCATATTTCTTGCATTAAAAAAACATACTACGACGGTATTTCTCTCGAGTAAAAGCTAAACTACTTTATTACATAGAAGTTTGTTACAAAGTGTGACTTCAACATGGGGCCGCCAAAGAAAGTAAAAAAATATGATTCTAAGCAATCAAGCAGTGACAGATCAAGTAAGTCTTGTTCATATTATAATATTCAATTTAACCATGGACCCATAAAAATTATGTTTTTATTTCAATTGCTTATTATTATTGTGACATATTGTATTTAAAGATATTACTGAATAATCTTTAATTTTAGGCAAGAAAAAGAAAGTGGAAGAAGATATGACTATAGACCTAGTAGATGATGACAATCCTGACAATGTCGGTGTCCCCGGAGCTGCTATGCAGGATGCAGAGAAGAATGATCAGGTACCGGAGGATGAATTCGGAGCCAAAGATTACAGGTAAACCATATGCAGAATTAGTTGATAATTTAATAAGTAGCTAATTACAATCCTTTTTATTTTTATGGTACAGTCGACATCAAAGATGTGTTTACACTGTTTCTCCTTACGCCTTTGTAATAAAGTGTAAACATATCTTTGACGTCAACTGTACCATCCTTGGCAAATATTTGTGTGCTAGGTATGTTAATTTCAAGAAATAACAGAATTATTTCACGAAATTCATTGTAACTCATCTAATGTCATACAATTGATACTTTATTTTTTATTTTATTAATTAAGCCTTATTTTACAAACATATTAATTTTGTTTTCAGTTTTTTTCTTAATTTTATTTATTCTATATCTTATGTTTGTAGGGGCCTTCTGCCCTAGGCCTCTTCCGAATCGCCTTCTAAATTTATGTATTTATATAACATCTTCTTCCATTTTTGTCTGTCTGTTGCTATTTCTTTCCAGTCTTTCCCTATTGTTTCTATTAGGTCATTCTCCCACCTGGTTTTTGGTTTGCCCACTTTTCTTTTCTCAATTGTTGGTTTCACACTTGTCAGTATTCTTGTCCATCTGTTGTTTGGCATCCTAGCTATATGACCGGCCCAGTAAAATTTTTGTTTGAGTTAGTGTTTTGCGGCATCTATAATCATCTCTCCTTTTTTCTGTGTGATTCTTATTCTGTTTGATAACTTGATGTTGAGGACACTTCTCTTATGGACCGTTGACATACCTGTATTTTTTTGATAACATCCTTGCCATGTTTGACTGCCATATGTGAGACAAGGTAGAATGCATGAGTCAAAAGCCAGTTTCTTGTGTTTAATTCCCAGTTCTTCATTGCCCAGTATTTCTTCCATGTTAGTCCAATTCTCCTTTCTAGTTCTTTTTTGGTGCAGTCTGTGAATAGCCGTGTTTACACCAGGCGCACCACCTCGCGAGGGAATGGCCGCGCAAACGCACTAGCCGAGATTTCCTCGCGAGGCGGTGGGCCTGGTGTAGACACGGCTAATGATATTTGTTTTCCTAGATATGTATATTCTTGAACATATTCCAACGGTGTATTCTCAATCTGGATAGTAAATTCTTTTGAGTTGATCATTACCTTTGTTTTCTCTTGGTTCATTTCTAAACCTATCTGTTGACTCTGTGTATTTAGTTTTTCTAGTAGTACCTTGAGCTCCGTTGTGCTATGTGACAATATTACAAGGTCATCAGCAAATCTGAGGTTCGATAAATATTTGCAATGAATTTTGATGCCTTTTCTTCTTTCCTTCCAGTTTAGCTTTTTTTCAAATTTCTTTTACAACAGCTAGGAACAGCTTTGGTGACATCGGGTCTCCCTGCCGCACTCCTCTTTTAATTGGGATGTGTCTGCCTGTTTTGTCTGTTTTTACCCTAGCTGTACTTTTTTCATATATATTCTTTATGATTTATGTGTAGTTATTTGGGATGTGTTGGTTTACTAATGCTTGCCATATAGATAATCATAAACCCACTTATCTATATGGCAAACAATTGATACAGGAATGTAAATATTCGAGACAAAACTATACTGAGAGGATTTATACCAATATTCTTTACCAGAGTGATTATACATTTTCCAATTCAGGCTTAGTTTCTGATTAACTAAGATCTAATTAGAATCAAAATATTCAGTATATCAAACTTATATGTATTTTACTAGAGTTTTACTTTCCAAAAAATAGGAGTCAAATGGCACTGAAGCCGGACAACGCCAGCAGGCCCTTGTGGGTGGCACCTAATGGACACATATTCTTGGAGGCCTTCTCACCAGTGTACAAACATGCCCATGACTTTCTGATTGCTATTGCAGAGCCAGTATGCAGGTAAGTTCTGACTTGTAATCAATTTCTAAAAAGGAAATTATCTTTGACTATTCAACCAACCGGACGAGCCATGTCTGGCAGTTTCTATACATAGTCTGCCGATTTTTGTGGGAGAGGGGAACGTCAAAAATAAATATTATGGGACAGTCTTACACAAATCTACCCAGTCCCGGAGTAAGTAATGGGGATCATGTCATCTCATCATTCTATCTAATCTATCTTATAAAACAATTCATTGAAAAACTATGTTTCTTTAATATGTATTGTGTGTTGCATATTTTTTTTTCATTGGTTGACTGTTTGACCTATTCCAGGCCTCAACATATTCACGAATATAAACTAACAGCATACAGTTTGTATGCTGCTGTCTCCGTGGGCCTGCAAACTGGTGACATCATAGAGTACCTGCAGAGGCTGAGCAAGTGTGCAGTCCCAGCAGGCATTATAGAATTCATCACTCTCTGCACACTGTCTTACGGCAAAGTTAAACTTGTCTTGAAACATAATAGGTAAGATTTTTTGGCTTGTTTAGCTGCCATTAAGATATAAATATTCGCTGCGTGCCTACGGCTTTAGAATAGTGAGATAAGGGAACCTCTGATCCCTACTGCTCGTGAGAACGCTGCGGTGATTTATTTAATTAATAGTCATCCGCTTGGCGGCGATGCGGTTCGCCACCCATCACGTCTCGTTCTTCACGGGGGCGAGAAGTGGCTCACGGAGAGCCGTTTTGCTGCATTGATTGTAGCAAATGGAAGTCCGTGATCTCTGCCTACCCCTTTTGGCATATAGGCGTGATTGTACAGCCTTGGCCAGAAATGTTGAGCATAGGTGTTTTTTGTTTACAATTTTGATGTTAAGCATTATTTCCCTATCCTAACAATGTACGGTAACGGTAAATGTTATATTTTATTTATAAATATAGAAAACTTCACTTAATAACACTTTCAAGGTACTTAAAAAATATCAAAACAGAAGGTACCAAAAATGTAAATTTAAGTCGGTACGACATATTGCAAATATTCTATGCAGTTACTACTAACTTCAACAAAACATGCCTATTAGTTTAAATTAATTGACAAAATAACTTAAACAAAGATGGAAACGATGGACTTTCTTTCCAGTTTTGTATGAAAATCGCATTGGTGCTCAACACTTCTGGCCAAGGCGGTATGTATGTATGTATGTAAGATATAAATTGAAGTATAGGTTTTTTACAAACTAGCTAACTTTGTATGCTTAAGCATTTTACAGAATATTGAAATTAGTTGTACCTATTTTATCAAACTTTTATTTAAATATGCTGTTTGTCAGTTAGTTTGTTGTTTAGGTAGAAGCTTGCAAGCCAGATTTAAATAAGTTCCTGATGTCCGATTGATCTAGAATTTCATATACCTGCGTAACTTGAATGACAATACAATATTTTGGTACCACCGAGCTGGTCTTATGATGATATAGTGATGATAAAAGACTGAAGATGGTCATAAGAACTCTGTGATAAAACAATGGATACTCATTTTAGATTTGTTAGAAGAATTTTGTTGAGCTTCAGATGACTATTGCTATACAGGTAGGTACAGTCTGTGTTAAAAGCTTGTATTAAAAAACCGGCCAAGAGCATGTCGGGCCATGCTCAGTGTAGGGTTCCGTAGTTGCCGGCATGTTACAATTCATTAATTCAAAAGGTCGTTTCTTACGGAAAATTTGGCGGCGCTTAGGTCATTTCACTTACGTCCTTTCACTATGGGTTTTCGAGTGATAACTCAAAAACGGCTCAACCGATTTAATTCAATATAGTTTTCATTGAAGGTACTGAAGGTACTTATTAGGCCTCACTTACATGTTTTTTTTTCAAAATTTTTGGACCCACGGTTCAAAAGTTAGATGGGGGGGACGCCCTGTTTTAAACTTTCGGAGCTATTATTTACGAAAATATTAGTTTTATCCAAAAACTGTTTTAGAAGACCTATCCAACCATATCCCACACAACTGTGTTGCAACGAAAAAAAAAATCGCCCCCCACTTCACATGTACGGGAGGTACCCTAACAAAATATATTTTTCCAGTTTTTATTCACCATTTTGTCGGCTTGGTTAATGCACATATTCAAACCAAATTTCAGTTTCCTATTGCTAACAGTCACTGAGCTAGACCGCGGACGGACGGGCGGACATGGCGAAACTATAAGGCTTCTGTTTCGAATTTTTGACAAATACTTATTTACTGTACGTAGGGCAGATGCCCCGGTTTTGGCCACTTTAAGGAGAGTTTGTCTATTCAGACGCCACTTTTTTCTATGGCTCCTGACAACTGAATGGCAACTGATACTTGGCATATGACAGTGTCAACGGTACTGCCATAATTTACTCTATACTAAGTGTAAACCACAGATGTGTAAATTTTTCTATACCTGAATAAAGTTGAAAATGGCCAAAACCGGCACAGTGGCCAAAACCGGGGCATCTGCCCTATATAATTTCAGAAAGGGTTAATCCAATCTGAACTGAACAGTTAAATGTGTTAATCTGTGTAGTCTTCATTATAAACTGTAGCTTGATAGCAGCCACCAGCTAACCTAACCTAACCAAATTATTTGGTGGCAGGTACTTAGTAGAGAGCAAACACGTGGAGGTGCTTCACAAGCTACTGCGGGACCCAGTGGTGCAGCAGTGCCGGCTACGGCGCGACGGCGACGAGCTCATGCCCACGCCGGCCGCGGCGCCGGCGGCTCTGCCGCACACCACGGGTAAACTGGACCACCTAGAGATATAACAACTCTACATAGAGAACTCATGTGGTTTTGGTACTTAAGTTGAGGGGTTCTTCAAAAAAGGAGTGTACAGGAATCTAAAAGGTTGGAACCGCGCATGTCATATCTCTTGAAGTTGCAGGCGTCCATAGACTGTAGCTGCTTACCATCAAGCAGGCCGTATACTATTTTGCCATCGTCGTTGTCTAAAAAAAGGAAAATAGGTATAATTACAGTCAACTTCAAACATAATTTATGTTATGACCTACCTCATCACATCACCCTTTAGCGTATGAAAATGAAAAATGAAAATCTTACGCGGTCTTTGGAGCTAACAAAATATGGTGAAATTTGTCTCACTTGAGTAATTGTTAAGAAAATAAGTCATTTTGCTCCTTTAAAGTGCAAAGTTCAAGTCAAGTTGATTCGCAGTCGGCGAAGACAAGCCGGCGGCGAACGGCGTGCCGGACGACATCAGCCAGTTCTACCAGCAGCTGGATAAGGACGACGAGGAGGACGAGGCCACTGAACTCACCGCCAACACCGCTGTCGCCTTCGAGGTTGACCCCGACAAAATTGAGGTGAGTAATTACAGACTAGTCTTAATAATTTTATGTTTATAAAATTTTGTTTAACTACGTTGTTGAAAAAAATTGCTAGATTTGTGAGAGTAGCTGCCATGATGTAACTAGTAGTCCGCCTCGAACTGTGAACTCGCAAATAACTTGTTATATTGGACAACAAGCTGACCAATATAACAAGACCCATGTGATGATTTTTCGCGCCTTCTAGCACCATAACCCTTTGATCGATCCCGCTCATATACGAACTCTTAAATTATATGTATCTCTGCTACAACCTCAGCAAATTCCATAAAGATCAAGAAAACGCTACACAAGTTATCGTCGAACAAACTCTCAAAGTCAAAAAGTCATCGAAATGCCAAAACGTCCCAGTAGCCAGAAGTTGTTTGTAGGAACTCGCTTCGCTTACGCTCCGCTCGTTCGATAACGCTTGGCTTTAATAGCGGCTAGTGGAGGAGGACTAGCGAAGACATAATCCATCCATTGAAGATTAGTTTTTTCTCTCACTTCTGCCATTATGTTGTAGATTATTGGTGTTGGTCTCACACTTTATAATTTTTGTTACGTTAGCTATTAGCCATAATCTGCACGCCTAGCACTTAATTGATGCGACAGTATCTCGCGCGCGGGATAGACTACCCGTCTCTTTTTAATTGACACAGTCAGAAAAGGACGGATAGACTATCTCGCGCGCGAGATACTGTCGCGTCACTCATGTGCTAGGCGTGCTGGTGTGTTACTGTTTTTTCTCCCATATAAATGATACGGACCGGTAGTCTTCTGCTTATACATTTGTTTAGTATCTCATAGAAAGCTATTAGCTAGTGTGATATGAGGACTCGCTAGAGGATTGCGAAATCCATAGGCGGCTATCACATTGCTGCAGTTTCCGCATGCGGCGCCGGTGCGCGAGCGAGATAGCGCTCTGCATGTGTATAGCGTTATTTCGTTCACCGGAGCGAGACGCGGCGCCAATGAGGCTTTACCAGTGGCTGGACAAGCCCAATCTGATGTTGTCAACATTTGTATGTCACTTTAGTATTTTGACATTATGTAGATGATATAATTTAGTTTTAGTAATGACATGTGATTTTTTGTATTTATGGATTTAATAAAGTGATATATAAGTATATATAATGATATATTTGTGTAAAAATATTTATTCAAACATAGACTTTTTTGTACAGGTGATTCAGAAACGATGCATAGAACTCGAGCATCCGCTCCTGGCCGAATACGATTTCCGCAATGACTCAGTGAACCCGGACATCAACATCGACCTGAAGCCCACGGCTGTGCTGCGGCCCTACCAGGAGAAGAGTCTCCGGAAAATGTTCGGCAACGGACGAGCGAGGTACGTCTCTATAGTACTTCAAGTTTAAAGGCGTCCGCTGCTGGTTAGTAGGTTTTACTGTCAACATAAAAGTAAGTCCTCAAAAATCCCCACATTAATTTGACCGGTTTTTTGTATGTGGTCTACGCACGCTGCTTCGTTAATATATTTTTCTCTAACAGCTCCTCTATAATCTCGCAAATACGGGGATTTTGTGTGTTTCAGCTACCTACATTATGTTATTATATGGTTGTTTTGTTTAGGTCTGGCGTAATAGTGTTACCGTGTGGCGCGGGGAAGTCGCTAGTGGGCGTGACGGCGGTGTGCACGGTCCGCAAGCGAGCGCTCGTGCTGTGCAACTCCGGCGTGTCCGTGGAGCAGTGGAAGCAGCAGTTTAAGTGCTGGTCGACGGCAGACGACAGCATGATCTGCAGGTGATGTATACTGTGCTCGGTGTAGTGTAGTGTGGCGAGCCCCTAGTCGTGACGGCGGTGTGCACGGTCCGCAAGCGAACGCTCGTGCTGTGCAACTCCGGCGTGTCATTGGAGCAGTGGAAGCAGCAGTTCAAGTGCTGGTCGACGGCGGACGACAGCATGATCTGCAGGTGATGTATATACTGTGCTCGGTGTAGTGTAGTGTGGCGGGCCCCTAGTCGTGACGGCGGTGTGCACGGTCCGCAAGCGAGCGCTCGTGCTGTGCAACTCTAGCGTGTCCGTGGTACAGTAGAAGCAGCAGTTCAAGTGCTGGTCGACGGCGGACGACACCATGATCTGCAGGTGATGTATACTGTGCTCGGTGTAGTGTAGTGTGGCGGGCCCCTAGTCGTGACGGCGGTGTGCACGGTCCGCAAGCGAGCGCTCGTGCTGTGCAACTCTGGTGTGTCCGTGGTACAGTAGAAGCAGCAGTTCAAGTGCTGGTCGACGGCGGACGACAGCATGATCTGCAGGTGATGTATACTGTGCTCGGTGTAGTGTAGTGTGGCGGGCCCCTAGTCGTGACGGCGGTGTGCACGGTCCGCAAGCGAGCGCTCGTGCTGTGCAACTCTGGTGTGTCCGTGGTACAGTAGAAGCAGCAGTTCAAGTGCTGGTCGACGGCGGACGACAGCATGATTTGCAGGTGATGTATACTGTGCTCGGTGTAGTGTAGTGTGGAGAGCCCCTAGTACTGGTCTATCGTCTTCGAAGAATTGGTGAACATACGTAACAAAAACAACAGATCTTACAGTGTGTAAATCTAATATGGGCGAATCTTTTAACGGTGATTAGTATAGGACATAAGAAATGTATTTAGATAACTTTTATTTATTTTATTTATTTAATCTTTATTGCACAAAAATACAACTGTACAACAGGCAGACTTAATGCTATAGAGCATTCTCTACTAGTCAACCTTCGGGCAAAGCAGGTAAGTTGTGGGTGGTGCAACAACATGCACATATGATAAAGAGAAGAGAAAAGAGAGAAAAAAAAACGTAAACATAGGACTTAAGATGATATAAATACATACTTAATATGATATAAATACATACTTAATATGATATAAATACATACTTAATATCATATAAATACATACATACAATACTTAATACACACAAAAACATAGGTATGATAACAGAAGAAACTTTACAAAACAGAAACACTAGGAATTACGAGTTCTGCCAGCAAAGTACTCACATAAGGCTTTTTTTAACGCAAACCTGTTCGGACATTGTCTAATTTTAACAGGGAGACTATTCCAGAGGCGAGCTGCCTGAACAGAGAAAGAATTGGACATAAAGCCCGAACGATGAGAGGGAATTGAGAGAGAGAGGTTGCCGGAAGAGCGAAGTTGGCGGACACGAGAAACACCATAAAAGTGGAAGATGGACTTTAGATATTCAGGGGATTGAGGATCGTTTACAGTAGTAAAGAGGGAGCAAAGCATGCGAATGTTGCGACGTACACGTATAGGAAACCAGCCAAGCTTAGAACGGTAGGAGGAGATGTGATCGTATTTACGAAGGCAGAAAATAAAACGAATGCAATTATTTAGTAAACGATCCAGGAGTTCTTCGTTTAAATCCGGGTAACACACATCACCGTAATCGATAATGGGTAGGATTATAGTCTGGATCAGCAAAATCTTGGTTTTGACGGGCAAGAAATGTTTTAGCCTATTAAGCGCATGAAGAGACCCAGTAACTATACGGCTTATCTCAGCCACCTGTGTCCTCCAACTCAGTGTACTGTCTAGGTAGATGCCCAAGTCCTTAACACTCTGACTGTAGGGAATTGGTAGGCCGTTGAAGAGTACAGGCGCTGTAAATTCGACTTTCGCGAGCTGCCTGGAGCTACCAATGACAATTGCCTGACACTTGGAGGGGTTTACAAACAAACCAAACTTTTCAGACTTTTACTTAGAATGAACTCTTATTTTTTCTGTGCAGATTTACATCAGAAGCCAAAGACAAGCCGATGGGCGCCGGCATCCTGATCACGACATATTCTATGATCACGCACGGCCAGCGCCGCTCGTGGGAGGCGGAGCAGACCATGAAGTGGCTGCAGGCGCAGGAGTGGGGGCTGGTGGTGCTGGACGAGGTACTTGCATATGGTCAGGCAAACCGGTGGAACTCTGGAACATCACAGGATTCGAACACGCGTCCTTTGGGATGTCGGTCCAAGTGATCGATCGTGATGACCCAGAGTTCTGGGGAAGAGAGTTGTGGGTTTGATGGTTGGTGGGAGGTTGACATACGTGGACGCACGCGTGCCTTTAGAGTTAGTTCAAAGTTGACCTTCAAAACATTATGTACAAATGTACGCTAGTGACTTGTTCATTATTACTAGTACATGGCTAATTCGCTGTGATGGATAGAGGAACGTCTGGTGTAATTGAAAGCGATTGAGAAATTATATATTTTTTTCAACGTAAAAGACATCTGTTTCTAATTTATGACAAACAATTACATGTTGCAAAGATATACAAATCTAACAATTGTATTCAAATGTAAGATAACCTGATTCCTACTTTCCTAAATGTATTTTTTATTTATTTAAGGTACACACGATTCCTGCGAAAATGTTCCGCCGTGTGCTCACCATCGTGCACTCGCACGCCAAGCTCGGTAAGTGCATTATACAAGAAGAATTATTAACCTACATTTCGAACATTTTTAGGATATCCCTTTGTTTAAGATAGCCGGCTCAACACAAATAGTGTGGTGAACGAATGATTCTAGCTGGAAAAGTGGAAAGCAGAAATTTTGACTTTAGAACTTTTAACATAACACTTAATTCATTTATTTCCTTAATAATTATTTTATCCACAATTTTATAATCCACGCCGCAGGCTTCGTCAGACAGATACAAAAATAGGTCAACCACAGGCTTCGTCACATAACAATCAAACTTTACAAGATGAAATCCGCCACAGGCTTTGTTAATAATAAGTATACACTAAAGCTTAATTACACTACAGACCACCCCGGACCGTACATAACACACATAACATACTAAAAGTCCCCAGCCCCTGGAGGTGAGCCCGAGAAGGGGGGAGGCAAAGAAGGTCCCGTTTTATGGTTTTTTGCTTACATCTTTAAAACCATGCGTCAGACAATTTTGTTGTAGTACATAATTAAAGCTGACAAAGTTCTCTACTCTCCGTGTAAAACGGACGATTTTGTAAAGTGGGGGGGTATTCTCCGCACTTCTTGTCATACTAACTGGCAAAAGTTAATCTAGATAAAAACACCCTAGAAAACTTATAATGTTTTAATGGGGTTGGCCGGTGGAAAGTATTTACAGATGGCGCCAGCATAGCTAGGTCCCTGTCAGTCATACAAAAGTGTCAAAATCACGTTTTTTTTTTAATTTTTTTTGACCTGGATGGGCTAGCCTTTAAGCCAAATCCCATACAACAATACTAGTGAAAGGGACCTAGCTATGCTGGCGCCATCTGGCCAAACCGTTGACAGTTGCCAACCCCATTGTCGTTAAGAATATATGCACATATACTGATATACCTACACCGTGTCCAATAAGTTCGCATAAAATTTATAATTCTTTAAAAAAAATAGAAATATAATGGATCTGTATTGATACTTATACAAAATATATAACTTTTTTGCCAGTTGACTACATTTTTTGACTCAGTGCCGCGTGAGACTGAAAGATACTAAAATATACTATTCTAAAAGATCATTTAACTCTTTATAAGATTTATGGGTGGCTTTGTATCCAGATTAACTTTTTCCAGTTAGTATGACAAGAATTGTAGGATTTGTGGAGAATACCCCCCACTTCAAAAAAACGTTCGTTTTTGGAACTCATATCTGGACAACCATTAGTGTTAGGTAAAAAGTGAGTTCATGAGAGTTGTAGAAAATTGTATCAGCTTTAATTATGTACTATAACAAAATTGTCTATGACGCATGGTTTTAAAGATGTAAGCAAAAAACCAAAAAACGGGTCCTTCTTTGCCTCCCCCCTCCTCGGGCTCACCTCCGGGGGCTGGGGACTTTTAGTATGTTAGTCTCCTAACTAGTCTTAACAAAGTTCCAAAGTCAAAATTTCTGCTTTCGACTTTTCCAGCTAGACCCGTTTTTGAGCATTCATTTACCAGGCTAAAAGGAGAGTTGTGGGGTTGGGAGGTTGACATGCGTGGAGCATAACTGCCTTTAGAGTTGACTCAAGGTGGCAAGCCTTCAATAACATCAGGTTACTGATGTCGCTAGTGACATGTTCACCATTACATGGTTCAATTCGATAGAGGATCGTCTGGTGTAATTGGAAGCACATCGGACCGGCAACCCAAAAGACGCGGGTTCGAATCCCGTGATGTTCCAGAGTTCTTCACCGTTATTTTTTTCATTATAATGGACATTGTTTCCAATTTGTGGTATATCCCGTAAAAGTATTTTGTTTCAGTACAAAATGGCTCCCAAAACCGATGCTTGGCAGTTATCCCTTCGCCGGTTTGGAATATTAGATTTCTAATACACAATTTGGCGCTTTTTTAGACGTCAAACCTCATGCGCAGAAAATATGCCTCAGATTGCCTCAGATTGCGGTTTTAGGTAGATTTCGAAAATCGAGTCTACCTATTCATTTCTTCGACACAATCGAATTTGGAAAAAAATTCTTTGCAGAAGGTCTAGTTATGACCCCCAGATTCCAAAATGACCAGTAGTTCAAAAGTTTATATATACATATATATTTCGCGATATCCGCAGCCCGATTTTGTCATCACGATAGCGGTCGCATCTTTGCTTCGATTGCTTTCAAACTTGGTACAAAAATCGCCCTGGTTGATACCTAGGACAAGTTCGTGAACGGGCGTAATAGGGCCAAAGGGACGGCTAGGGCCCCACTTTTTATGAAATCAGTTTTTCGGAAATATCTTTTTTCCTATGGAATCCGTTTTTAGGGTTCCGTACCTCAAAAGGAAAAAACAGAACCCTTATAGGATCGCTTTGTTGTCTGTCTGTCTGTCTGTCAAGACCATTTTTCTCGGGAACGCGTGGAGGTATCAAGCTGAAATTCGAACATCAAATACTCAGGTCTATTGTCCCTTGAAGCTGTGAAAAAATCAAACTTAAAAGTCAACGCAATCAAAAGATACAGTCGTTTATGCTACAAATTTTAGAGTTTTCGGCACTCGTAAAACCCACGGGGTACTTCCCGTGAACTCAGAAACTTGAAATTTGGCACGAAGCAACGTCATATAGCACAGACAAAAGAAAAATTATAAAAAGTAGAAATTTTTAGCAAAATAAAAAAAAAATATTTTTAAAAATTTTAGACTTACTGCCTTTTTCCTCGTAAACGTCTAAAGTTATTAAATTGAAATTCATGTCAAATACTCAAGGCTATAGGACCTTTCAGATATAGCAAAATCAAATCTTTATGTCAACGCAATCAAAAGTAGTAGCAATTTAAGTTGCACATTTTGAAACTGAGTACTCGCAAGAAACTTAAAACCTAAAGGGTACTTCCCGTAAACTCAGAAACTTGAAACTTGGCACGAAGAAACTTCATATAGCACAGACAAAGAAAAAAATACGAAACGTAGACATTTTTAGTGAAATCATACATAAAATATATTTTTTAATTTATGCTTACTACCTGTTTCCTGTAAACGCGTAGAGGTATTCAATTGAAATTCATATGAAATACTCAGGTCTATAATACCTTTCTGCTGTAGCAAAACGAAACTTTCATGTCCACGCAATCATAAGAAATAGCAATTGTTATAGGTTTGTACGGAACCCTCGGTGCGCGAGTCCGACTCGCACTTGGCCGGTTTTTTTCTTTTATATGGCGTGGGACCTGAATATCTTTAACTCCCTAAATCATATCTTTAAGAAAATATCGTTAATTTTAGTCGAAATTTCTAAAAAAAAACTAAATTTTTCTGGAGAAAATTCATAACTCCTAAACGGTGAATAATTTTATGTCAGCAATATTTTTTATCGAAAGGTCATTTTTTCTCTAAAATATTCAAAAACTATGTCTGTCGGAAAATGCATAGCTTTCGAAAATCTGAATGAAAATCTGAAAGTGCGGATTTTGGCCTTGCTTAGCAGGTCAAAATTCTTGTGCCCGACTTTTACTGTTAAATTCATGTTAATATCACATAGGTCGTACTAAAAAAAAATTGTAAAAAAAAACTTTGAACTGGTATCCCATGCGGTACCATGCAGCGCCCTTATCCATTCATCCACAAGGACAAGATGCGAAATCTACCTGTGCGTTCCCCTTGCGGGGACGGATTTTTTGTTGTGAGGTTTTAGTTAGCTAATAAAACTTCATAGTTTTATACTTATCTGATTATGTACCTACGCAGGTTTAACGGCAACGCTTCTCCGGGAGGACGACAAGATCGCCGACTTGAACTTCTTGATCGGGCCGAAGCTGTACGAAGCCAACTGGCTCGAACTGCAGGCCAACGGGTACATCGCGCGCGTGCAGTGCGCCGAGGTGTGGTGCCCCATGACGCCCGAGTTCTACCGCGAGTACCTCATACAGAAGTGAGTCACTTGTCACATACACACGCTGTACGAAGCCAACTGGCTCGAGCTGCAGGCCAACGGGTACATCGCGCGCGTGCAGTGCGCCGAGGTGTGGTGCCCCATGACGCCCGAGTTCCATCGCGAGTACCTCACACAAAAGTGAGTCACTTGTCACATACACACTCTGTACGAAGCCAACTGGCTAGAGCTGCAGGCCAACGGGTACATCGCGCGCGTGCAGTGCGCCGAGGTGTGGTGCCCCATGTCGCCCGAGTTCTACCGCGAGTACCTCATACAGAAGTGAGTCACTTGTCACATACACACGCTGTACGAAGCCAACTGGCTAGAGCTGCAGGCCAACGGGTACATCACGCGCGTGCAGTGCGCCGAAGTGTGGTGCCCCATGTCGCCCGAGTTCTACCGCGAGTACCTCATACAGAAATGAGTCACTTGTCACATACACACGCTGTACGAAGCCAACTGGCTAGAGCTGCAGGCTAACGGGTACATCTCGCGCGTGCAGTGCGCCGAGGTGTGGTGCCCCATGACGCCCGAGTTCTACCGCTAGTACCTCATACAGAAGTGAGTCACTTGTCACATACATACGCTGTACGAAGCCAACTGGCTCGAGCTGCAGGCCAACGGGTACATCGCGCGCGTGCAGTGCGCCGAGGTGTGGTGCCCCATGACGCCCGAGTTCCACCGCGAGTACCTCACACAAAAGTGAGTCACTTGTCACATACACACTCTGTACGAAGCCAACTGGCTAGAGCTGCAGGCCAACGGGTACATCGCGCGCGTTCAGTGCACCGAGGTGTGGTGCCCCATGACGCCCGAGTTCTACCGCGAGTACCTCATACAGAAGTGAGTCACTTGTCACATACACACGCTGTACGAAGCCAACTGGCTAGAGCTGCAGGGCAACGGGTACATCGCGCGCGTTCAGTGCACCGAGGTGTGGTGCCCCATGACGCCCGAGTTCCACCGCGAGTACCTCACACAAAAGTGAGTCACTTGTCACATACACACTCTGTACGAAGCCAACTGGCTAGAGCTGCAGGCCAACGGGTACATCGCGCGCGTTCAGTGCACCGAGGTGTGGTGCCCCATGACGCCCGAGTTCTACCGCGAGTACCTCATACAGAAGTGAGTCACTTGTCACATACACACGCTGTACGAAGCCAACTGGCTAGAGCTGCAGGCCAACGGGTACATCGCGCGCGTTCAGTGCACCGAGGTGTGGTGCCCCATGACGCCCGAGTTCTACCGCGAGTACCTCATACAGAAGTGAGTCACTTGTCACATACACACGCTGTACGAAGCCAACTGGCTAGAGCTGCAGACCAACGGGTACATCGCGCGCGTGCAGTGCGCCGAAGTGTGGTGCCCCATGACGCCCGAGTTCCACCGCGAGTACCTCACACAGAAGTGAGTCACTTGTCACATACACACGCTGTACGAAGCCAACTGGCTCGAGCTGCAGGGCAACGGGTACATCGCGCGCGTGCAGTGCGCCGAGGTGTGGTGCCCCATGACGCCCGAGTTCCACCGCGAGTACCTCACACAGAAGTGAGTCACTTGTCACATACACACTCTGTACGAAGCCAACTGGCTAGAGCTGCAGGCCAACGGGTACATCGCGCGCGTGCAGTGCGCCGAGGTGTGGTGCCCCATGTCGCCCGAGTTCTACCGCGAGTACCTCATACAGAAGTGAGTCACTTGTCACATACACACGCTGTACGAAGCCAACTGGCTAGAGCTGCAGGCCAACGGGTACATCACGCGCGTGCAGTGCGCCGAAGTGTGGTGCCCCATGTCGCCCGAGTTCTACCGCGAGTACCTCATACAGAAATGAGTCACTTGTCACATACACACGCTGTACGAAGCCAACTGGCTAGAGCTGCAGGCTAACGGGTACATCTCGCGCGTGCAGTGCGCCGAGGTGTGGTGCCCCATGACGCCCGAGTTCTACCGCTAGTACCTCATACAGAAGTGAGTCACTTGTCACATACATACGCTGTACGAAGCCAACTGGCTCGAGCTGCAGGCCAACGGGTACATCGCGCGCGTGCAGTGCGCCGAGGTGTGGTGCCCCATGACGCCCGAGTTCCACCGCGAGTACCTCACACAAAAATGAGTCACTTGTCACATACACACTCTGTACGAAGCCAACTGGCTAGAGCTGCAGGCCAACGGGTACATCGCGCGCGTTCAGTGCATCGAGGTGTGGTGCCCCATGACGCCCGAGTTCTACCGCGAGTACCTCATACAGAAGTGAGTCACTTGTCACATACACACGCTGTACGAAGCCAACTGGCTAGAGCTGCAGACCAACGGGTACATCGCGCGCGTGCAGTGCGCCGAAGTGTGGTGCCCCATGACGCCCGAGTTCCACCGCGAGTACCTCACACAGAAGTGAGTCACTTGTCACATACACACGCTGTACGAAGCCAACTGGCTCGAGCTGCAGGGCAACGGGTACATCGCGCGCGTGCAGTGCGCCGAGGTGTGGTGCCCCATGACGCCCGAGTTCCACCGCGAGTACCTCACACAGAAGTGAGTCACTTGTCACATACACACTCTGTACGAAGCCAACTGGCTAGAGCTGCAGGCCAACGGGTACATCGCGCGCGTGCAGTGCGCCGAGGTGTGGTGCCCCATGTCGCCCGAGTTCTACCGCGAGTACCTCATACAGAAGTGAGTCACTTGTCACATACACACGCTGTACGAAGCCAACTGGCTAGAGCTGCAGGCCAACGGGTACATCACGCGCGTGCAGTGCGCCGAAGTGTGGTGCCCCATGTCGCCCGAGTTCTACCGCGAGTACCTCATACAGAAATGAGTCACTTGTCACATACACACGCTGTACGAAGCCAACTGGCTAGAGCTGCAGGCTAACGGGTACATCTCGCGCGTGCAGTGCGCCGAGGTGTGGTGCCCCATGACGCCCGAGTTCTACCGCTAGTACCTCATACAGAAGTGAGTCACTTGTCACATACATACGCTGTACGAAGCCAACTGGCTCGAGCTGCAGGCCAACGGGTACATCGCGCGCGTGCAGTGCGCCGAGGTGTGGTGCCCCATGACGCCCGAGTTCCACCGCGAGTACCTCACACAAAAGTGAGTCACTTGTCACATACACACTCTGTACGAAGCCAACTGGCTAGAGCTGCAGGCCAACGGGTACATCGCGCGCGTTCAGTGCACCGAGGTGTGGTGCCCCATGACGCCCGAGTTCTACCGCGAGTACCTCATACAGAAGTGAGTCACTTGTCACATACACACGCTGTACGAAGCCAACTGGCTAGAGCTGCAGGGCAACGGGTACATCGCGCGCGTTCAGTGCACCGAGGTGTGGTGCCCCATGACGCCCGAGTTCCACCGCGAGTACCTCACACAAAAGTGAGTCACTTGTCACATACACACTCTGTACGAAGCCAACTGGCTAGAGCTGCAGGCCAACGGGTACATCGCGCGCGTTCAGTGCACCGAGGTGTGGTGCCCCATGACGCCCGAGTTCTACCGCGAGTACCTCATACAGAAGTGAGTCACTTGTCACATACACACGCTGTACGAAGCCAACTGGCTAGAGCTGCAGGCCAACGGGTACATCGCGCGCGTTCAGTGCACCGAGGTGTGGTGCCCCATGACGCCCGAGTTCTACCGCGAGTACCTCATACAGAAGTGAGTCACTTGTCACATACACACGCTGTACGAAGCCAACTGGCTAGAGCTGCAGACCAACGGGTACATCGCGCGCGTGCAGTGCGCCGAAGTGTGGTGCCCCATGACGCCCGAGTTCCACCGCGAGTACCTCACACAGAAGTGAGTCACTTGTCACATACACACGCTGTACGAAGCCAACTGGCTCGAGCTGCAGGGCAACGGGTACATCGCGCGCGTGCAGTGCGCCGAGGTGTGGTGCCCCATGACGCCCGAGTTCCACCGCGAGTACCTCACACAGAAGTGAGTCACTTGTCACATACACACTCTGTACGAAGCCAACTGGCTAGAGCTGCAGGCCAACGGGTACATCGCGCGCGTGCAGTGCGCCGAGGTGTGGTGCCCCATGTCGCCCGAGTTCTACCGCGAGTACCTCATACAGAAGTGAGTCACTTGTCACATACACACGCTGTACGAAGCCAACTGGCTAGAGCTGCAGGCCAACGGGTACATCGCGCGCGTTCAGTGCACCGAGGTGTGGTGCCCCATGTCGCCCGAGTTCTACCGCTAGTACCTCATACAGAAGTGAGTCACTTGTCACATACACACTCTGTACGAAGCCAACTGGCTAGAGCTGCAGGCCAACGGGTACATCGCGCGCGTTCAGTGCACCGAGGTGTGGTGCCCCATGACGCCCGAGTTCTACCGCGAGTACCTCATACAGAAGTGAGTCACTTGTCACATACACACGCTGTACGAAGCCAACTGGCTCGAGCTGCAGGCCAACGGGTACATCGCGCGCGTGCAGTGCGCCGAGGTGTGGTGCCCCATGTCGCCCGAGTTCTACCGCGAGTACCTCATACAGAAGTGCGTCACTTCACTTGTCACATTTCAATGACAAATCTGACTAGCTCGAGGCTCAAGTTACAGACTAATGATATTTTTTTGTAATATTTTTTTTATACATATATTTAACCCTTTGTCCGCCAAAGACTTCAAACGCGCACGGAAAGCCGTGTCCTCAGCGCCGGCACGTGATATCATGTCCAAAATATGACCGGTTTGCCTTGCGCGCTCACTAGCGCTGAGGGCACGATTTTTGCGACCGATGCTTGGCAGTCAAAGGGTTAAGAAATAAAATACAAACATATAATTGCTTGTCACAGACAATTAGCAACCGAAAATTCTTTGCTATGACTTGATTCTTCAGGTTTTCGTTTCCTTTCAATTGTTAAAAAAAACTTATGTAAACAAATTAAAACTAACTTAAAAATACTAAAAACTAAAAATCTGTTTCTAAAAGCGGCCACTGTGGCATAGTGCCCAGGACGCTAGCAGCATTTCCACGCTGAATTCAATTGTTTATATCTTTTCCCAGAATAAACAAGAAGATGTTGCTATACGTAATGAACCCGTCCAAGTTCCGCGCGTGCCAGTTCCTCATCCGCTACCACGAGCGGCGCGGCGACAAAACCATCGTTTTCTCCGACAACGTGTTCGCTCTGCGCCACTACGCCGTCAAGATGAACAAGCCTTACATCTACGGGCCCACGTCGCAGAGCGAGAGGATACAGATTCTGCAGAACTTCAAGTTCAACCCTAAAGTGAACACGATATTTGTGAGCAAAGTGGCCGACACGAGTTTTGATTTGCCGGAGGCGAATGTGCTGATTCAGATATCGTCGCACGGTGGATCTAGGCGGCAGGAAGCGCAAAGACTAGGTATATTTTTGATCTGAAATATTTAGTAACGGCGTTTTAAGAGTAGTCTCAAACCGCCTTAAGATTTTGTCCCTACACCTCTTTTTATGCATATAGCGAGTAAATAACTGCAAACAACCTGGTTTGGCGAATTAATGAGGGTTCAAAATTGAGTTTTAACTTAAATAGCCAAAGTTACTATCTGATATTATCGTCTTCCCGCGCCTGCCTTATCGGATGGGGTCCGCTCGGCAACATAAGCCAAGCATTGGCGTAGGCACTAGTTTTTACAAAAGCAACAGTTGTCTTCCAAACCAAAGAGAAAAATAGGCCTCATCAAGTCAAAAAATGAAATTACTTAAACTGGATTATATTTCAGGTCGTATTTTAAGAGCAAAGAAAGGAGCCATAGCGGAGGAATACAACGCGTTCTTCTACACGCTGGTCTCCCAGGACACCTTGGAAATGGCCTACAGCCGGAAAAGGCAGCGGTTCCTCGTCAACCAAGGTTACAGCTATAAGGTCAATATAACCACGTTATTTATTTAGAGCTAAGCAGGACATGGCTGTATTTAAAATTGGCCATCAAGTCTGGGAAACGCTCGCGGATGACAGAGATGGATGGCGTGCAGGTATTGCGGAAGGCAGAAGGTTATGTGATGAGACCTGGTTCGACATTGGCTGGAAAGAGGTTGCGCAGGCAGCATGCCGATGCTGGGGCTTCTGACGTCAACTTTTCCTGCCAGAAGTGTGGAAAAGGTGTCGTTCCCGTATCGGTCTTTATAGCCACCAAAGGCGTTGTCTCCACAGTGTTCATGTTTAAATCGTCTGTAATAGACGCAAAGGCCAATGATGATTTATTTATTGACATTAAAATACAGGATGTAACAAAAATACTGGTGATCCGTTCGATGCATAATTGGTATCGTATTGTGACTAAGAAAAAGTAGGAGAAAAAGTTTTAGGACACGAATTTTTTTTCTATGGGACAGGTGATCCCAGCCGGCCGACCATCCATACTAAAGCAAATTTTCTTTTCGCGCAATTTTTTTTTCTCAATTTTTCATAATTACAATCGATACCAATTATGCCCCTGTATATTACATTACTGACCGAACGACCAAGTCAGTTATGATTTATTTGTACTTGTACGATCTCCATCAGATATATCGGAACCGCTCTGAAGGAGATACATTCGACGTCAAAGATATGTTTACACTTTGCTATTTGTAATAAGGTCCAAAAGTGTTAAGATATCTTTGACGTCGACTGTACCTATCAGGGATGTCACGAATGTCGTTTTTCTCACATTCGCGAATGCGAATGCGAATATTCAGGATGCGAATGTCCGAATGCGAATGCGAATACGAATGTAACGGAGTAGATTCAAAAAAGTTAATCTTGCTTATCATTTTTATGCTTCCATAGTTCATAAATACAGAACATGATATTTGATGGAGTCCTATATTATTGATCAAAAGGAGACAAGTGATACCGTCGTTTTCACTTCCTGTGTATTAGCAAGCATATGACCATCGGCCGGGTCGGCGCGGTCAAAACAGGTTGCGTTCTGCCCACATTCGCATTCGGAAAATATTCGCATCATTTCATGCGAATGCGAATGTTGATACGAATGTCCAAAATGATACGAATATTCGCATTATACGAATGCGAATATTCGTGACATCCCTAGTACCTATATATTTGAACAACGCCTCTATTGTCAGGGCGATAAAGTGAATGTTCCGATATTTTTGAGTACCTCGGCCGCTCCGATACAATTGATAGCGACTGATCATTCTCACACCTAGAAGAAACATAACATTTTAAGTGTGCAATGTGATCAATGATCTTTCTAAACTGTGATCTTGTGCAACAGGTAATCACGGAACTAAAAGGCATGGACACGGAACCTGATATGTATTACGGCACACGAGAAGAACAAGGCCTGTTGTTACAGCAGGTCAGTAATCTATCTATCTATCTGTTCAGCCCGTATACACCTACTGAGTATAGGCACAGTATAAGGAAGGTGGTATATTAGACCAGTAACCCATCTACGACACCCCTTATTTCGTCATGTCTAATTCGGTCGCGTCACTCGCGTCGTCAGTTGTTTTTTTTTGCCCGCGGCCCGCTCAGTTTTTACACAGTTTTATTGTTTATGTCATTAACGTATCAAATCTTGTAAGTTAATTTCAACTTCCCGGTGTCTGATTGAACAGAAATTTGGTATACTTCCGTAGTTTACATGGCAATGCTTCTAGGTAGTCAGCAATAAAACTGTGTACCAACAATTTTTTTTGGGAGTTACTTGTTTGTTAGAAGTTGAACTACTCGTTGTAAATAGGTGTACTCTAAGTATAGCCTATAGGCCTCTTCTTAATTAGGCCACTCTCCTCAGTCCCTTGACAGTCCCATCCACTGAACCACCGCCGTTCGACGGATATCTGACCTTGGGCCTTAGCCAAGATGAGAAACTTTTGTAGAAAACGAAATGAAATGCTATCGGTCTCTCTATCGCTCTTCCATGTTAGTGCGGTAGAGAGACGGATAGCGTTTCGATTCGTTTTCTACGAACGATTGCCATCTTAGCTAAGCCCCCAGATCAGTAAACGTTAACTGACTCGAGTTGAATCATTAAAACCATCTGGCTTCGTTATCGTGATTCAATTAGATATTTGGTTGCAATACTCGTAGTTCTCTGGCCTTCAACATTGCTACATTGCATTATTTGTGGTGTAAATAAAACCTTGATTTGTTTTACTATGAAGCCCGCGTTTTCGGGTATTACCCGGGTTGCATTCCCTAGTACAAATAGGGATAAGAAAGCGCAAGTGGCTGAATACGGCGAAAATCGAGTCATGTGTCCAGTCGACGTCAAAAACTGTGTTTACAATTTTTACAAATACATCTTATTACAAAGGAGTAAGGTCCAAAATTGTAAAGATCTCTATGACGTCGAATAAACAATTTCTGATGTTTGGCATCTTGAGCCTTCCTTGATCATCGTTTAGAACACATTTCACTACCGCAGTGATCGAATGTATCAATGAATTGTCATCATTCGTATTCGTGTAGTTAAAAACGTCTAGGTCGGCACCTAAGTTACCTTTTGAACTCCAAGTATCATAGGAAAAGTCGTGCCCTTAGCGCCAGCGCGCTCGCAAGGCAAACCGGTTATATTTTGGACGTGATATGTGCGCTAACGGCACGACTTTCCCCCGCGTGACATCACGGCTTTGGCGGTCAAAGGGTTAAGCTGTCAACAAGCTGCTGCTGTGTTGGTTAAGGGTCAGCTGCACTGCTACTCCACCTAGTAGCTACTAGTGTACTAGTACGCTATTTGTTACTAGGTGGAGTAGCAGTGCAGGTGACATTTCTCTTACATATTTGGTATCTTTAGGTGGCTTTGACATAGATGGCGCAATCGACATGAGCTTCAAAAAGTTCTTAGGCTGCGGTCGTATATATCTCTATAGTCTCTGGTTAAATGTAATAATTGCTGATTGTACTTGTTCGTATACAATAGTATGTGTGTGTGTGTGTGTGTGTGTGCAGGTGCTTGCGGCGTCGGAGACAGAGTGCGAGGAGGAGCGCGAGGGCGCGGTGGGCGGCGCGGGCGCGCGGCGCGCGGGCGGCTCGCTGGCGTCGCTGGCCGGCGCCGACGACGCGCTCTACCTCGAGCGCCGGAACGCCTACAACAAGCACCCGCTCTTCAAGAAATTCCGATACCAGGTATACTCGTTTTATATACCACGACGGTCGCAAACAAGCATACGTCCCGCCTAATGGTAACTTTACACTCTCTAGAGCTCTCTCTCTCTTAGTGTTGCCACCTCAATGACTGCAGCGGAGCCCAGGGTTCGTATAGTATTGTACCGAGTTCCTAACCTTTCGACGGCCAAGGCGGCCGGTGACCTTTGCGGTACCGCGATCGCGTGTAGATTCTACGGACTGAACAATGTAATTTTCACGTTTCACAAAATCCGTTCAAATTAATAGTCCGAGATGTTTATATTTTTATATCTAACGACGTTCTACTATCATGCTAAAGGGTGGTCCAGATATAGAGGCCGCTTTTTCTCGCGGTTGTTATGGCAACGGGAATAAACAACAAAAATAAATATCAAATGCATTTTAATTGTTGTTTCTTCTAGTTTTCATTTCCTTTGCATGTTTTCATAAAATACATTACAATGAAGCGTGCCGAGCATGAATGTCGAGCTAAGTTAATAATAGACTTTTTACTTCTCATGCTCGTAAAGTTTCACTTTATGCTGGGTATAGGCGGACTAAAACTCAATTTTATGCACAAGTGCATAAAAAATTGCCATTGTCAAAATAGCCTTAGAAGAAGTCAATTTTTTATGCACTTGTGCATAAAATTGAGTTTTAGTCCGCCTATACCCAGCATAAAGTGAAACTTTACGAGCATGAGAAGTAAAAAAATATAAACACTTATGAAAGAAATTCCTATTCTTTTTATTTCCTCACAATCGAAGTAAAAAGTAGAGTGTATAACTCGTCCATAAAACCCATTTTACGCTCGTACTTTATATCCATCCAAAATGGTGCGTTTTATGCACTTGTTGTACAATCTACTATTTACAAACTTCATTCTGAAAACCGTCTACTGACTTTGCATCACTTTCGCAAGCAAAACGTACCTGACCGGACCATCCGAAACGTAATCAATCGGTACGTAAATAATCATCAAGTGGGATTTAGGTCACTTCCTGGCCAAAAACCAACTATTACGGAAAAAGTATTACGGAAGGCGAGACAGAATCGTAGCAAATCTGATCGCATCGCGTCAAGAGAACTGGGATTGCGTCTTTCAACGTACCGACGAGTAAAGAAAGCCGCTGGAATCCGGAGCAGAAAGAAGAGACGCAGCCCCAAATACAATCAAAATCAGATTGATCGGTGTATTAGGGGTGCAGCAAAGCTATACAAAGACAGCGTTCCGAGCGGACGAAATTTCTTCTTTGTTTTAGACGACGAAACGTACGTGCCCTTAGACCCAACGCAAGTGGCAGGAGACAAGTACTACATGTCGGACGATGAACAAGAGACTCCAGTCGAAGACACATTGCTCCCAACTGGGAAGTTTGAACACCGTTTCATGATTTGGCAAGCGATCTCTGAAGAAGGGGACATTTCCGAACCCTTTGTGACTAATCGAAGTGTGAACGGCGAAATATACTTAGAAGAGTATATTAAAAAACGGTTATTGCCATTCATTCGGAAGCTTAACGTGCAGAGGCCTATTTTATTTTGGCCAGATCTCGCTACGTCACACTACGTCGGACCTGTGCTTAGAGAACTCAAAAAGGCAGGAGTCGCTATTGTGCCGCAGCGAGACAACTTGCCGAATGTGCCCCAACTTCGGCCGATAGAAAAGTTTTGGGCTCTGTGCAAGCAAAGATATTGCGACTTAAATAAACCAGCAACTACCATACAAGCGATGAAAAGAATCTGGAAACGCATTTCCAAGGAAATTGCGCGAAAATCTGGAAAATCGTTGTTTAATCGATTTCGCCCCAAACTATTACAATGTGCTAAACAAGGACCCGTTGGGATATAAATTTATTTATAAGTTTTACTAAAATATATATAGTAAAATACATCATTCATATTCTTAGCGGCAGTCAACACTTTCATAGGCGGCCTCTATATCTGGACCACCCTTTAAATTACTAGCCTATTGAGAATTGAGGATATAACTAAAAATGTATGTCTACAAATACTAAGTCGCAACACTATATAAAACTTGATTGTTTCAGGTTGCTGAAAATATTTTTGGGCATAATAAAATTACTTCAATAAACATATTTTTTATTTTATTTACCCGTTTAAGATTTCCCAAAACGCCCGTATTTCGGTGTTTTCATAAGTACTAACCATTTTAAAATCTTTTCAGTAAAACCGAGAATGAGAGCGGCGTTCCAGAATGGGCTATAGTGGAACTGCAGGGTCTTATCCAAATGAAGAAGGAATCTCCAACGGGGCCGACTGTCATCGGTGACCTACACTTCAACAACCGCAACAAACACCCAGTATTGATCCTCGGACACCATGTTCTCAACGGAAAAGAAGTCAAACTGGAACAACCCATGGCAGTCATCGAGAAAGTTATTGATGATTCTAAAACACAATATAAAGTTAAGGCAGTGGTCAAGAAGAAATTGATTTTTAAGTCCAGACCAAAACCTATCATTTCCAATGTTGCTGAAAGAGTTTGATATGTAAAATTAAATGATTATAACCACTCATTTGTTTGATTTCAAAGTTTATTGTTCCTTTATGAGTATATCCAAGAAGTATCCACTTGACTGGCATCAATAATAACAGGCTCCACAGCACCAAAGGGATGTACAGTTTTTAGATGAACTTTTAGGTTATGAGGCTGCACAGCTGAATAGGAGCAGAATGTGCATTTGTGTTGTCTTCCTTCCTGTAACAATTAATAATGTTAATTAACCATACCTTACATTATAGCACTTGATGCATTACATTCCTGGTTATTGAAGTTAAACTCATTTTTACTAAGTTTTAAGCACACTTAAATCGTAATACGTACTAGCAGTAATCTTTTGAATAATAACTTTTAGCAAAACCTCGCTGAAAATTTAATATATATACGCATTAAGCCATGTATGGAGTTGATCTAATTTATTTTATTCATATAAGTGGAGCTAAGCAAGCACAGGACTCACAGGAGACAGGAGATATACATAGGTACAGTTGCCATCAAATAAATTGGACTGCTCCGATACTCAAAAATGGCTGCCCAGGGTACTCAAAAATACCAAGGCTGTCTTAATATGTGATGGGGCCCTAGGGCACTTAAGAATACGGGGCCCTCATACGCTCAATTAGGACAACATTGACTGTAAAAAATGTCGTCTATGATCTCTCGGGGCCCCCCTGAGCATGGGGCAGGGGCACGGGTCCAGTGTGCCCTTATGGTAAAGACGGCATTGAAAAATACCCGATCATGCACTTTATTGCCTTGAAAATGGCATTGTTCAGGTATTTGTGACCACTCTGGCCGCTCCGATATATATCTGATGGCGACTGTGATGATGATGATGATGGTATCCTGTTATCCCTCATCAGGGACATAGGGCTCTCAGAAGGGATTTCCATTGTTCTCGGTCCTGTGCGGCCTCCTCCAACTCTGTCCAACCGAGGCCAGTTGATGCAGCCTCCGTTTCAACTGTGCGCCTCCAGGTGGTACAAGGGCGACCTTTACCCCTTTTTCCAGGTGCTTGCCAAGTCAGCCCTTGCTTGGGTAGGTGGTTATTCGGCCTTCGTAAAACATGTCCTATCCAGCGCCACTTCCGCAAAATTATCTCCTTGGCTAAAGGGTTTTGGCCGGTCAACTCCCATAGTCTTGTGTTCAAGATGGTCTGTGGCCAGTAGACTCCTACGATTCGCCGCAAACATTTGTTTACAAACACCTGGAGTCTATTGGTTATCTCTTGTTTGACAGGCCATGTTTCGCACCCATACAGGAGGACCGACTTAACATTAGAGCTGAACACCCTTAGCTTGGTGCGGCGAGTGATGACTGTGGAGGTCCATACGGGTTTCAACTGCGCATATGCGGCGCGGGCTTTATTGATGCGAGCTTCAACATCCGCTTCTGCACCTCCCTGTGGATCCATAATGCTTCCCAGGTATGTGAATTTTGTCACATGTTCAACTGGCTCACCGTTTACTAGGATTGGCGCTGCATCCATGGTGTTTAGGCGCATGGCTTTCGTTTTAGCACAGTTGATACATAATCCTTCTCTTGCTGCGGAAGCAGCCAGGTCATCGGTCTTCAATTGCAGATGGTCTCGTGTCGTAGCGAGTAAGCACAGGTTGTCAGCGAAGTCAATATCTTCAAGGGTTTTCCCATTGACCCAAGGCGACTGTACTTAGATAAAACTAATTTTCATTAAAACTTAATGTTGTTTATTTAAAAATCTAAAGCTGTGTCAAAATTATGTGTCGCATTCAATCATGGCAAACCAACTAAGAGTAACATGTATGACTGTTTGAGCTCTCTCACAGTCATCCACACACACACACACACACACACACACATCCACATTATGTGCGTGTGCTGATGATAAAATAAAAATAACATGTCACACTTAAGGCCTGGTTACACCTAACAAGTACAGTGGCGAGACAGCAAAATGTCACTCGGCCGAGAGAGTAAACGGGCCCGGCCCAGTACTCGGCGATGTGTTTGTACACCTTGCGAGTACTCGGTCGAGAATACTGACTTGCCACTGTACTCGGTAGGTGTAACCAGGGCATTACCTTCTCATGTTTTAGCAAATGCCTCCTGTATGTAGACCGATATACAGTTTTGTAGTAGCAAATATCACAGTAAAATTCCTTGTTGAGTTTCTTTGCCTTAAAACGGAAATGGGGGTTAGAAAATTAAAGCATGCAACACAGGAACTATGCATCAAAACCAAATCATACCAATTAGAAAATGCACTAGTAATAATTTAGTACCAGTGTCAGTAATTTAATAAATTAAACAAAAACACATAAAAAGTAATAACTATAGATATAATGACATTCAAAATCCTATTGATAATAGGTTTCAATTACCTTAGATTGTTTACTACAGGAAGTCTGGTCTTGTTTTTGACATGGCTTACTAGGTTTTAGCTTAGGTGTCTTAGTGTTTAGTCTGAAAAAGAAAATAAATACGTTTGGAACTATTTCATGAACATGATTGTGACGATATTGTTTGTATACAGAAGTTATTTACTTTGTTAGCTTCTCTCGTAACTTTTTTACCGTTTTATTACTATTGTGAGTGTTCAGTATATGGCATGCAATATCATCTTTACAATCGAACGTATCTTTGCAAAAACTGCATACAAAGATTGCTACTTCTTGCATGTTGTACTTGATTGGAAATCTAAACACTGCCTTCTAATAATGTTCACGTTTCTTGCGCAACACTAAGTAATGTAATGACAGTACACCCTGTACACCATTAGCAAGAAGTTTGCGTGATTAATTAGGAAATTGAATTAAATGTGAGATTTTAACGTCAAAAACATTAATAAATTAAATTGTGCACAGGTGTTTTTATTTTAATACAATTAATACAAATGCACCTTTGAAATGTACCGAATGACATGACAGGAAACAAAAAAATAATGACAATGACTGTCATCCAATGACAGTTAACCAGTGCTACCAACGCTGAAATATGTATCGGATACAGAGATCGGACAAATGTTTAGGGCACAGAGAGTTGACGGGGAGGCAGGGATCGGGGCCGAGAAATTGTAAAGTATAATACCGTTTCCGGCTAATTTTTGTGGTCGCTTGCGTTTGTAGAACTTAACGCGAAAAGCTAAGTAACACGGAGATGGCGCTGCAATCATTTGAAAAAACATCGTTTTGCGTCAATACGCCGCTATACTAGTAGTCCGCCTCGAACCGAGAACTCGCGATTTACTTGCAAACGGCATAACAAGACTCATATGTATATTTTTCGCCTTCTAAGTTCTAAGTCCACAACCCTCAACTCAAATTGTATGTATCTCTGCTACAACCTCAACAAATTTCATAAAGATCAAGAAAACGCTACTCAAGTTATTGTCGAACAAATTCTCAAAGTCAAAAATCCATCGAATGGCCGAGCCAGAAGTTCTTTGTAAGAACTCGCTCCGCTCGTTCGATAAACTATTACTGCACTGCACTTTTTGGCCAGCCAGGCTATTCTTTCCCGGATTCCTTGAATATTTCCACGGTAACTTAATTTCATCTAAATTGATTTACCGTAAAACCTCCCAACTAATGGTACTATCCACAGAAAGTACAAAAACATTTTTTTAATCTATCTAAGTTTTTCTATTCATTTGTGAACTTATTATTTTGGACTATATTTAGGAGCTTAAGCTAAGCTTAAGACTATAGTTGGGAGGCTTTACGGTAGCGGTTTAAGGGTGAAGAGGTAACAGGCCAGCTGAGCTACTTTCGCGTGTATTTAAGATGCTTAGATTCAGAAATGTATGGAACAGTCTGCGCTTTTGTCTCAGGCGATGCCCGACGCCGCTTGGCACTATTGTTTGTTAAGTCAAACAAAGCTGAAGCCCCCTACCCAAGAGATCAAGCGGTGGCTACCACCCAAAAAAGAGGGATCAGCTTCCTGGGTCCAGTTTGCGCTATATTTCTGACGAACATTAGCTACTAGGTCGACTTTGATATCATTTTCGTATAATTTGGGTGCAAGGAATTCATTTTTGTTTTTTTTTACTTCTTTATATTTACAAAAAAAGTTATGTTATGCGTGAAGCATTAAAGTCAGCGAGTAAAAAACAATTGTAATTATGTTACAAGGTGTAAACTGTGTAATGCTAAAATAAGACTTACGATGCGACAGTAAAATACGATTTATTCAACCATTTAAACGAACTAAGTATAACAGTAAGTGATCCAGTAAACATAAAGTTTAGATTTAGTAATGTACAAAGACTGACAGATAGTTATAATTCAGCTTATATCCAAATTAATTACATAATAATTATTAAGTGTATCAATCAATTACAAGATAGAAATAAACAAGATGAAATCATTTGAAAATTGAAATATATCAGTATTGTTGTGATTTGTATAATTAATATACTTATTTATAATATTGAAAATTAATTTGCTAAGAAAAAAGGTTGCAATATAACAAAATTTTAAATATAGTATATGCAAAGATACTTGTATAGCTTTTTGGTTAACAACATGTACTCTGTACTGGCTTATAGTCTTAATAGTACGGGGAAAGCTTGGTTGTGCAGTCAATTTAATGTATGTAGTCCATACCTTAGTCTAACTATAATGTTAAAACAATGATATTGCAAGAAAGGCACTTTATTTATGTCAATTAAAAAAGTACGACAATAAATTAGGGTTACTACAATGATGTAAGCAATGATAAATAAACAGCTATGCCACCGGTGCTTCAAAGAGAGTTCTAGTCTTTCGTGTTTGAATTTATGGGAAGTATTCGCTTATGCTTTTAAAAATAAAAAACCGGCCAAGTGCGAGTCGGACTCGCGCAAATCATGTCTGTTTACCCGGAAGGAACCCCCTTAAATATCTATTTTATTGTGTTTTTTACTATTTGTTATTATAGCGGCAACAGAAATACCTACATCATCTGTGAAAATTTTTACGTCACCCTGGGCGCAGCGGAAAATCTCACTTCACACCCAGGAGAAGACGTAAAATTGTGTACGCACCACGGGCGGTAATAAAGAAGGCCTCAGATCGCTTGTCTATGGCCCTTACCTTCGGTTCGGGCCACAAATATCCGCGATCTGAGCCATTCTTTATTTTACCGCCCTAGGTGCGTAATGTACTATAACTAACTATCAGGGCTCATGAGATACAGCCTGATGACAGACGGATGAACAGCGGAGTCTTAGTAATAGGGTCCTGTTTTGGCCCAAAGGGTAGAGTTACGGAACCCTAAAACAAGTGCTTAAATTTTTTTCAATCTTAGACATAAGATGGCGCCGTTTTCAAATATGCGATACCGGCAAAAATTCTATTTACACGTTGGTGGTAGCTAACAAGCAATACAAGCATACGGCCCATCTGGTGGTAAGCAGCTACCAGTTATTTGGTATTCGAAATTATGTACTTTAATAATCGAAAAGTCCTTCCTCCGCCTTCTCTCTTGTCAAGATTGGACTATTAAAGTTGAGAGGGATAATTAAATAAATATACAAAAGAAAGCGGAAAAATACACGACAATTACATTAATAAATTAAAGTAATGCCCCTAGAGTAGGTAGTTATTAAATAATAGGTAATCAATCTTCTTTCCTAATTCAAAGTGACTGTTACAATACAAAGGACCTAGCTGAAATTTGCGAAATCATATTTTCGTAATTACTTTTTGCTATGCTTTAAGCACAGGCGCCTATTTGTGTCGATTTTAAGACCCATTTAAAAGGCTTGCAATTACATGATATTAATATTATGCCAATTTTTTTTATGGACGCAATTTAAAATGTACCGCAAAAGCTGTATGTGAAAGTTGTTTTTCACAATATTAATTATTATGACAGTTCGTTTATTATAACAAAACAATTTAATTCATTCTATGTATGTAACTCCGATTCCGGCTCCAATTTTTCAAGCATTACAGGCTTATGCGCACGTCACGTCGAGTGTAGAAGAGAGAACACAACATTTTTTTAAAATTTGCGCGCAAATATTTTATTGCGATTAATTGTAAACGTAAATATCTGAAACAACTAAATAAACAATTTCATCTATAACATAATATAATGTAAGTAAAAACTAACAACACCTAATAATTCCGAAGCAAACTGCTTCATAAATTTCATAATCCGATACGTTTAATCGTGGAATATTATTTGAGCTAATAATTAGAAGCAGTTTCATTCAGAATACAAGTTTACCCTACCCTGCAAGGTAGTGAACCTAATTTATCTTTGCACTGACATACATAATGTAAAGTTTACTAATAATAAGCAAAATATTTGTAAGACCCACTGTCCACATAGTATTTATACATGTACGCTACGTGGACAGTGGGCCTAAGTGGAACATGCCCACAACATCTCACGACATATCTCATCTCGAATTCCATAGAACATTTTAACATATTTTTATGTATCCAGAATAGGAGATACAAAAGTTTTACTCAGTATAAAAATATAATGGTCAGTCTAGCCCTCATAATTCAAGAAATATTGGTAAACCAGTGTGAATTTTGTTTTCGCTCTCCTGAATGTTGATTTTTCTGACATCCAACCATATGGAACTAGAGGCGAGATTAAATATTCACCATTATAAATCAAGGTCGTTATAATAAAATAATAAGGTACTTACATTAAAACATGAAAGGCTTAAACACTTATGTTTGTATTGCATATACATGAATTATTGTAATTTATAAGACAGTGATAGAAAAACATTTATTGACGATTGTTAGTGACAATAATATTCTTGGGACAGTCAAGGAAAGAAGTCTTAAACAATGATATGTAAGAATGAAAATAAAGGTTACAAAAAGAACCAGTACTGACTGGTTCTTTTACTGAAAAGTACCCATACACCCAGCATAAAATAAATATATTTTTGCCATTACAGCCAATCAGCGTACGAACAAAAATGTAATTCTATTTTATCCCAACAAAATGTTTCTCTTACACGTATCTATATTTTTAGACACATATTTTGATAAAGAATTCAAAGTGTCACAATTTGTTTAGATTAACTACTGGTTAGGATTAAATTCTAATTAGAGTCCTTAATGTACATACAGCTATAGTACACTCCACGATGCTTGGCCAGAGTTAGGTTAGGCCTCGTCCAGGCTGGCTCGGAGCGCGTCCAAGCCCTCTTGTGAAGTCCAGTAGTCGGCAAGAACGTCGCGCTCGAACTCCAAACTCGACTGGAATGTTTTCTCACTTCTGTTTATTGCCAGAAGTTGCTTCTTCACCAAGATAGTCTGGAAGGAAACATACTTATCTATTTAGTAACTGTCTTAACTGTCTACAGTCAGGGCCGTAGCTAGGGGCGTGGTATTATGGGGCAATACCCTACCTTAAAATTGGCCAAATGAAACTGGGGTACTAAACAAATGGACAGTTTTTGGCACATCTAATTTAGCAACGTTGAAAACTACTTTGGGTATACGTCGGCGGCCGATCGTAAAGTCAGGCAGATCCTAATGTTCCTGTGTAATGTTTTAACGATAGTCACATTAAACCAATGTATAGGTAGGTTAGGTTCGTTGCCGTTCGCATAGCGGGGCTCCGTTGACTCGGGGAAAGAGTCAAAGATTTTCACGTTTCACGATAGGGATCATCCATTAATTACGTCACACCAATTTCATGATTTTTGACCCCTCCCTCCCCCCTTGTCGCACTTCGTCACAATTAACTCCTTAGTGTGACGTCACATTTAGATTTTTAGTTTAGGAAGGCGTTGTAAAATGAGCCTGATCGCCTTAGTAATACATTCGCAATTTGGAAAACAAGAAATCGTTAAACTGGGTCAGAAAAATAGTATCAAATTTATAGGGAACTAAAGTATTCAAACAAAACCGAGTATGTAGAAAATTAGTTTAGTACAATGTTTGTTAACAATTGAAATTATTTTTTTAACTTAGAAATTGTAAAAAAAAAATATGTGAGGATTGTGAGGTCACAAACATGGAACTCTTCCTCCTCCCTCCCCCCTGTCACAATATGTCACATTTTGTGGACCCCTTCCCCCCCCTTTAAGGTGTGATGCAATGATTTTATATATACTAGATAAGAAATCAGCACTCCAAATGTGGCACAGTAAAAGCCGTTGCAACGCGACAAGTTTTGCCGAAGAGAACCGAGCCCGAGCCGAGCGAAGCCCGATCGTTCCGAGGAGTCTATTTACAAAGGACTAACAAACGTTTCGTTAAAATATTACCAGTGTAAGCGAGACTAGGGATTAAGCTTAAATGCTACAGCATGAAGGTCAACGTAATATAGGCACAATTGGCGATAGGAAGTGAAGGTTTCGTAAATTTAAACCGAACTGACAGCATTGAGGAATAAGGCTAGTGGAGTAGTTGTTGTTTTTGTTTAATTACGAAAGTCAGAAAATAATTAAAACTTATTTAGTAAATTTTATTATTATATTATATTTTATAATGTTGAATCATTTTTTATGGTTCCGTGGCTAAATTGGCAAAAACGGAACCCTTATAGTTTCGTCATGTCCGTCTGTCCGTCCGTCCGTCCCTCCGTATGTCACAGACATTTTGAGACGTATCCTTATAAAATTTTAACGCAAGGTGTATTTTATGCGCCACTAGTGAAATAAATTGCTAAAAAAAATATTTTGAACATTATCGTTTAAGGAGTTTTCGAGTGATCTCCAAAAAACTACGTACATAGGCAGATACGACCTTGTGATATATATTTTTTTAATCTATTAAAACGAACTAATACGCGAAATAGATATAATTTTGAAGTTATCAATATTTATTACAAAAATTTCATAAACAAATTAAGTATACATAATAAAGTAATTGATCCAAGAGCGACTCCATTGCTCTTATGTGCCATGTGATTTTTGAACGTCAGATGAATGACAGGTGAAATTTTATCATATCTTTCTTCTAATTTGTAATACAACCTTAACGATGTTAAATAATTCGCACTGGCCGGCTAGACATTTTTTTGTGCTATATTTTCGGAAAATCTTGTTTGTGTCTGCGCCTCTATTATATTATAACTCAATGGTGTGATGTAATTAATGGATGATCCCATATGCCTAGGAATTTCACGATATGCCTGATCTTACGATCGGCCGCTGACATCTACACCGATAAGCATGCACTTTTATCGCTAATTGTTACGAAGACGCGCGGGAATTCGTAAATTTAAATTTTACCAAAACATCAGATTAACTGAGGCATTGAAGAATAATACTCACGTACCTACATAAAAAGCTATTCCCGTCATAACAAACCAACACACACAAGGTTAGCTTTTATCGCTCCAGGTTACGACCTCGTAACGCCTCGTGCTATGGCCGTCCCTATCTTTAGTTGTAGTATAGACGCTATCGCTCCTCGATGTGGATCTTTAACATATTCCTAGTTGCGTTGTTTCTGCACGTCACATGTCAAGAAAGTCAGGATCCTATCCTGTATTATTATGGTATAGTAAGTATGGTATATTTTTAATAAAATTAAGCTTACATGTATTGTATAAAAGTGTGTATTCATGTACCTATTGCTTTTGCATTCGTCTATAGAGACTGTAGCTACCAAACATTTAGTAGGCCAGATTTAACCTTTTCCACGCCAAAGACGTATATATCGGCACCGCAGGTCCTACGCCAAAGACCGATATATCGGTCACTGACCACAGAGCAAAATAGACCTCCATGCACACGCATAAAGTATAATTTCAGTTTTGACATTTCGATGGCGTGGCGTCTGAGTGGTAGCTTTTGCGTTTGACATGGCGTCGAAAAGGTTAATGTGTAGGGGAAACCGGGAATCAGGCATTTTTGCGATATCTACAGAAAAACAAAAACTATAGAAGCATAACGTATACGCGGCGCGTGTGGCAAAGGTAAGAGTTGCTACTCAAACCCTGACTACAGATAGTAGTCAGTTCGCTACGGGCGGCACGAGCCGTTAAGCGACGCTGATGTGTATTGAATAGTGTGGAAAAAATACAATAGTACCTTATTGCGCTATTTTAGAGTGCATAAACGACAGCTGGAGATCTAATTTCATGCCATCAATGAATCTTATTTAATTAATATTTTATTATATGTTCCGTTTTCCGAAAAATATTTTTAATGCGGTGTACCAATTCCAACTTTATGTAAAAGGAATAAGGTCGGTACTAATCAAGCATGAAACTCGGAACTTTCTCGAATCTCTCAACTATCGTTCGCTACTCAAGCAATGTAAGGAAGAAGGGACATGCCATCTGATGTTGAGTTGCACAATTGTAGAGTTGAACTTTAAATGTCGTAGTTCAGCTACTCGACGCAAGGTGACGCTACTTTGTATGAATATATTATTGTGAATTTAATTTCGACCATATTTCATTAATGGTAAAGCTTAAATTATCGTAACGGGTTGTGGCTCATATTACTTTTTAGATAAGATATTATAGCCAATCATCTTTCAGAAACTGTTTTGTTATTGAGGTAGTGTGTGTTTTGGCGACACTGGTTCTGGTACTAATCACGACGTAAGCCGCTTCTACTGTTTATTTTGTTTTGTGGGGATATAATTTCGCTAACCCGCCACTAATTCAATCATTTTCGCCATTAATGTGCACACAGAAAATAAGAAATCTCCATCTCTACTTAAGAACTCCCGTGGGGATTTTGAATTTCAAGCGTTTTTTTTACACAACTTTCTTATCCGTAAAACTTTGCAATCCTCTGTTTAATTAAAGGCCATTGCACTCCGAAGAACGGGGCGGTAGCGGCGCGACGTATAGCATTGAATTAAATACGGCGATTCACACCGCCGCGTCGCTTCCGCCCCGCGCTCTCGGTGTGCAATGGCCTTTAGTCTCATTCTGACAAACGTACATTTCAAAATTAAAAAGTTGAACAGCTAATTATGAATAGCATCCTAGATTAGCCAGAAGTTTATAAATGTTGTCCCCCCTGGTGGCAGGATGAGAGCGAGCGCAGCCTGCCTCCGTGCGCGGCGGGGTCGGGAGGGGCGGGGTCGGGAGGGGCGGGGTCGGGAGCGTGCGCGGCCGTGCTGCGGCGCTACTGGCGCGCGGCCGCGCTGCTGCGCCTGTGCCGCTGCCCGCGCCGCGCGCGCTGCGACCAGCTGCTGCCCCCCGACCAGACCATACAACTCAACAACCACGCGCACTTCCAAGTAATCTACTATTCTCATTGAACGTAGGAGTCGCAAGAGTGGTTTAAGTTTAGGTAACAGTTGTTACCTACACAGTAGTCACCCCGGCCGTCTTATATGTGAATCATAAGATCATAACATAACTTATTTATTAACCTCACTACTTTGTGTTGTATATCTGTATACTGGGCACAGCGACTCAAAATGATTACTTTTTTCAGTTTTGTAAACCGATCACCGACTGGCCGGAATGTTCCATTCGCGATGTTCCGCTCACCGTCGAATCTCCGTACGCCCGCCTCGACCCCGAAGAGATGGAAAACTTACATCACAAAAACATACAACTCGCGCCTCCGAAGGTCACATTTCAATGCCGATGTCGCCACCAAACATATTGGAAACTCAATTCAACTGTAGAAAACAAAGATATAAAACGATATAGATGTGCTGCGATGCCTTCTTGCAGGACAGGAGAGTTGTGCGGACACGTCACCGGTGACTTGTATGCCTTGTACCAGTCTTGTACTTGCCCTAAACATCATATCTGTGTGCACGGCGGAGGGCTACCAGAGATCAATATGTCTGAACTTCTTTATGAGGGTAAAGGTTGGCGAGCTCACTGTCAGCGCATTAGTGACGATTATAGTTACGAAGATTATTAGTCACTATTGCTGCAGTAATACAATATAACAAGTGATATTATACTGATTTATTACTAGCATGAAACCAGATTTATGAAAGTGATAGTATGGCACAACTAGCCACCCATAGTCAGGCAACACAGAGTAATAGCCCATAGGCTGATCTATATTTTTATTTATTTTGATCCATAGAACCCTCCTAATACGATAAAATAGCATCTCTGTTAGTTTACAGTAGATAAGTTCAGTTCGAAGAGGGTGCAAACTGAGTGAACGCTCGAGCGGCGGCGACCGGCGAAGCGTTCGACGAAGCGTCCTCCATGGTAAACAACACAATCCTATGGGAAAGCCCTCCGTGGATGCTGCTCAAATCTCTTGGAAGCTACGCTCATCTCGGCGCCGAACGCACCGTCGCACACTCACCACTCAGGCAATATACTTAGAAGGGTGGAGACAAACTCCACGACTGTACGCATTTTAGCAAATGACATACGTCTTTGGTGCTCAAAAGTGTAACTACAATTATAATTACCTTGTGTGATTTTTTTTGTATTTATAGATTTAATAAAGTGACTTTATTACCTTGTGTTGTTTGGCGATGTCCTTAGCTATACCGCGCAGTGTGTCGTGGAAGCGCTCCGGCCACACGACCCGGCTCACCAGGCCGCCCTGCTGCGCTTCCTCGGCCGACAGCCGACGCCCAAACACAACCAGGTTATCGACCTGTAAATATAACACAGGGTTATTAGTAAAAGTCTGTCCAGATCTGGGAAATGCTGTGTGAACCCGCTCGCACGACTGCGAATTGCGAATCGAGCGATCATTTGCAGATGATTCACAAATAGACCACTGTTTAATTAAATATATCGAAATTAGTGATGGGAACGTTTCCGAAAGTTTCCTCGTTTTGTAGGGGGAATATTACCAAATGCAAACGTGCTCAAAACTAATGGTCTAAGAGCTGGCCACGTCAGATGTGACACAATAATGAGAGGTTTGTAATCAGTCCAGTTAGATTGCATAACCATCCTTATTGCTAGATCCGGGCATCTGGCAGCTTTTAATGGGTGGAGATCAGAGTGACAGACCAACAAAGTTTTTAAGTTGAAAAAAAGTAATACCGAAATAGGTAAAAACTGCTGAAGTTGTGTCATTTATAGAGAACAGGACCTATATTTTAACATTAGAACAAAAAACATTGTGTATTATTGCGCAAACAAAAACAGTAGGCGAGTAACCAAAAATTACATTATACATCATTTGGCACTACTTCCCCCAAACAAAACTTTTGGATATTATATAATCTAATTAATTACATAATTCTTCATAATATTGGATCAAAACCAGAACTCTAGAATTTATTTTCTTCAAGTTATTTGCTTTCTTTTACCTCCACCACTTTACAGCTGCCAGATGTCCGGATCTAGAAATAAGCATAGTATAGCAAACTAACTAGAGGGGTTTCGTTGCTCTCATTATTGTGTCATATCTGACGTGGCCAGCTCTCCGTCTATAACCGAAATGTTTAAAATTGTGATGGGTATTATCATAGAGAAATAATAAGCCTTATAGAGTTCTCACTCCATACAACTGGTTATTAGCCCGCAAGCTTGACATTTTGAAGCCTAGACGACTAAGGGGTTGAGGGAGGAGCGGGCAGGGGGCGTGAATACCAAGGTTTTACAACGGGTGCCCTAATCACACCCCCCGCCCGCTCCTCCCTCAACCCCTTAGTCGTCTAGCCTTCAAAATGTCAAGCTTGCGGGCTAATAACAAGTTGTATGGAGTGAGAACTCTATAAGGCTTATTATTTCTCTATGGTATTATTAAACTTTTTAATTTTTGTGAATGTATGTTATTCCTACTCAGTAAAAAAATAGTGTATAAATAGTGTATAGGAAGAAAATGTTTTCAAAATGAAAAAAATATTTCTAAGCTGTGTTGTGTTCGTGCTGGTGAGTAAGGTTGCCAAAGAGCTCAAAGAGGACCCAGTGTGTTGACGACGAGGGACCTCTCGTTTCTTTAGCCGTCAACACAGTGAATCCTCCTGTTTTAAAGGGTCGGCAACGCGCATGTGACACCTCTGGAGTTGCAGGCGTCCATAGGCGACGGTAGCTGCTTACCATCAGGTGGGCCGTATGCTTGATTGCCACCGTCGTTGTATAAAATAAAAAAAAGTCATACTTTATGCTTACTCTACACAGGGTGTGCTCCCGATACTCGATTTCCACACAAACACACTAACCGGTTCCGTCATTTCCGGCTTTAGGCATGCGTGCCTTTAGAGTTGATTAAAAGTTGTAAACTTTTATGACAGGGGCCCACTTCTGAGCGGTGCCGCCAACGCCGGCTAGATCTTGTCACCGCCGCAGTACTAACCGTAGGTTTGGGCAGGCGCCCGCTGAAGGCCGCGGTGCCGACGAGCAGGCCGCTGTCGACGGCGAAGCTGGCGCGCTCGCCCGCCACCGCCACGTCCGCCAGCACCGCCAGCGCCAACCCCACGCCGGAGCAGGCGCCGCTCACGCCAGCGCACAACAGCTTGCTGTGTTGCTCCACCGTGCTCAGCAGGGATCTGCAACAATCAATATAAAATATTTCGAGAGTGGGACTAGTAGGTATATCTATCCACTTTAGTCGCAACAACAACTACCACAATAACATTACCACATTATAGTAACACAATGGCAAAATTCACTAGCTTATACCTCGTTTTTTTCAGATTAGAAAAATAACGGTCGATATCGACACTTTAGCTGTATTTTTTTCAGCCATATCTAGGCAAAATATAAATAAAACTATTTTTTTCCACTATTAGTGATACGCTTAAGCCAATACGATGCAAAATGGCAAGTTTTAAAATCGTTTTCCCAATAATCGCATGACGACAATCGCACGATTTTTCTAATCTGAAAAAAAAACGAAGTATAGTCAGTCTAAAATATTAACGTGTCTTATTAGGCGATTGCCTACCAACATATTTAAAGACCCACAAGAAAAGCCAACAAAACAGAATCTGTATCTAATGCTTAAATAATAAATTAGTGACTAACATATTATGGTAACCTTATGTAACTTTTCTTACAAAAACTATATCAATAAATTGGCACCTTATAGTTTCCGCAAAACAAAGAGCATTATTAGTTCTGGTCTCCAAGTTGTCATGCAGCAGAGGACTTAAATTAATGGATGAGCACAGCGTTCCACATTCTGACGACAGGAGCGTCACGGCAATGTCGTCCTTGTTGCTGACGTACGCCAGCGCCAGCTCAAGGTCCTTCAAAGTCTGGAATATGAATAAATTAATGTGACATATATAAGTTTATTACAGTAGACAAATATAAGTTAATAAATAAGATTAAACTTGGTTGAATTTACATACCTCAATAGTATATTGATCTCCTTTCCGTTTCACATAAATTTCAGCCAAGTTTTGGTCAAATTTAACAGTCAAATTCTTCAGCTTGGACAATTGCTGTTCCTCTTCCCTCTTAATTATCAGACTTTCGTCATATTTAGGTGTCACTTTTTTCTGTTTTGCAGGCTTATCCGTCTTTGTATTGTCACGCTTCCTTTTATTAAGAACATTCTGCAGTTTGGAGTTCAACTTTTGTTTAATGGACAAACAGTCACTTTTATTTATTACTTCACTAGGTGATGCTGTATTAGCATCGGACATGAATACTTCAGATATTTGGTCAACTGACTCCTCGTCAGCATTAGACAGGTTCTGACATTCGGATATTTGCCGGGAAATACGCAAGGCGTCTTGTAAAGTGCTGGAATCCGGGTCATTGATCCGGAGAGGACTCATACAGTTGCTAGAATAGGAGCTTGAAGAATGACGACGGTAAATGATAGAGTCATCAGCACTGTGGGTTTCAAAGTCCTCACCGACTGATTTGATGGAGCTACTGAGAGATCCCCTTTGCTTCCCACCTGCAATCTTCTTAGCTTCTGCCTCCTCTTTGCTACACTCCTTCTTTCTTTCCCTAAATTTCATTTCTTTGCTATCTGGAGTTGAACTCTGAATTTTCTTGATGAATTCTGCTTTGGTTCTCATGTTCTTTCTACCTTTAGGGGCTTCTGGTGTAAGCTGGTATATCATATTAACCGCACCCTCGTCCATTAATAACTTGTCAACTTCAGAAAGCCTTTTATTTGTTTTACTGGCTTTTGGAGGTGGTTTTTTCCAGTGCATCTTTCCAGTCGGGGACTTTGATTTGGGCCTCTGCTGAACTTCAGTCTTTATTTTTTTAGGAGCTGGCTGCTCCTTATCAGAAGACGCTTCTTTGGGCTTGGCAGGAAGCTTACCCTTTGTGAATGTGTCTGGATTATCCGGATCAAATATGACCTTTTTCTTGATAACTCTACCAAGTCTGCGCTGAGGCTGACCATCATCTGTAGTTTTGTTAGTTGCAGTACCATCACTTGTGGATGAATCTATAGATGAACCATCAACACGGTCGGACTCAGCAACAGTTTCCATTGCTGTTGCAAGTACTTCAGTAGACTTGATAATGCCTTGACTTTCTTCCAATAGTATTTCATCAGCATCATCTTTTGCTGGCTCATCATCTTCCCAATCTCTTACCAGATCATTTACAATCTTATCCTTAACACTATTTGATTTACTAACATCAGTCTCTGTGTCATCATCTTCATATTCTTCCATGTTATTAGTTGTGTCTGCATTATGATTATCTTTTCTGATCTTACTCTCAGTAGGACTTTCTGAAACTTTCATAATAATATCTACAGTAGTTTTTCTATTCCTTTTGCTCTTAGCTTCTGTTGATTTAGGTTCATTGGTTGGTACTTCTGAATCTGAAGTTTGTTTGCTTTTCTTACTTTTCGTTTCAGCAGGTAAACTTCCTTGTTTGTCTCCTGATGCCTTTTTATCCTTTTGCCTTGTTTTACTATCTGACGTTACCACCTCTGAAGTCTTAGAAGATGTGCCCGAAACCCTTGTAACTTTTTTAACTTTGGGCTCCTCAGAAATAATCTCGTTTTCATCTACTGATGTTTCTTCTTTATTCGATTTTATTTCACTACTACTTTGTGAAAGCCTTTTCTCTGATTTTTTTCTCCAAGGTGTTCTATCTGCTTTCTTAGCTCTTGCAGATTTCAATCTTGTTAGCTGTTGTAATGCCAACTGAGCCTCTATAGTTTTTGTACTTTTAGAGTCATTTTGAATTTTAAACTGTTCGTCAACCTGTTCAACATTACCTTCCAAAATGTTTAGTAACTCTTCCTTGTTTAAAACTTCTTGTCTAACAGAACCATTATTGTTTTCCATGTGGTCTGAATGCAATACATCACTCAATGCACTGAGCATGCTTTTAGATGCATCAAGCTCATCAGCATGATCTACATTTTTATCACCTTCATTTGCATCATTTTCATTCCTCTCAACTAATATTTCTGTTTTAAAAGTTACCTGGTCTCCGGACTCTACATTCAATTCAACCATTGATTCTTCACCTTGTGGTATAACTTCTTCAACAATTTCTTCAGATTGTCCAACAAATAACTCTGATATTTCTTCAGGCGTTTTCGAAGCTAAGTCAGGAATATGAGCAATAAATTCCGCTTGGTTTTCGATGTTAAGATGATTATCGCCTTCAGTAGTGGATAACACTGCATCAGCATTAGGCTCAGCAGAAACTACAGTTTCGTTAGATATTGGTCCACTAATTTTATTCGTATCAACAGGCATATGATCTGTTGTGCTGTCAACCTGTATTTGGTCCTGAACGATGGTTTCGGCCGCCGCCGCCAAATCAGAGTTGGCCATGGCACCAGTTTCGGCGACACCATTCGGCGTAGGGATCTCGTCTGCCGCGCTCGAAATACAAGCCGTCCCATCGTTCACATTCATTAACATTTCCTGGGTTAAAACATTTTGCACGACAGACTCTTCAACAACTTCCATAGTTTCAATAGTTTATATATTATAACCTGTAAGGATAAATAAATCAAACAACTCTTAACAAAAGTAACACAAAATAAATTTCTAATAAGTTTACATAATGTCATTAATTGTCACTACAAAACAGGTAATGAAATATGCACTGCAACGTCTTTTATTTAACGACTTTCAATGGCTTCACTTTACTTAGTTTTCAATGAAATAACTAAAACTCAAGCTAAGTTTTTTCGCGTCCATTTTGAGCAAGTATGTTGGGTATTATTACCTTATTAAACATCTGTACTCAAGTAGCCGTAAAAGATAAACTATTCCGTATTATATTATACCGAGAGACGCTTTTTAAATAACACATAATGGATAAAAGTGAAAATATGAACAAAATAGTTGACGTAACATTCCATAGAGAATCCAACTCGACGATTAAATGGTATTGCCATAAAAAGCGACATCCTTGATTATTTTTCTTATTATATCAAGTACGCCAACATAACAAAAACTAATTACTTCTACAATTGGCGCAAGTTTGCCACAAAATTCGCGCGCGATTTCGAGACGTTGCTGTATATGTAGGTCCAACGAAATTAATAGATGGATCAAAAACAGCTATGTAATAATAACCGCAGGTGACTAGACTTTCACGTTTGTAGAGGCCTTAATCTGTCGTGTCTATGGAAATGGAACGTCAAAGTCATGAAAATATTTAATTTGCATTTCCATATTTTGTTATGAAATTTGTGAATCAGAATATAAAATAAGGGTATTGTTATATTTAATTGTAAAACTGCGATCAAGGCGTAGAACGTTCTCACAATGAATATCCTACCTAAAAAAAGGTAAGTGTTATGTTTTAAGAATTGCAATTTTATTTTCCTTTCCAAATCAGACTTTAAATGACAATCAGAACAAAAAATGAGTGAATGAAATGGTTTGTTTACAAATTCTATCACGTAGCGTATCGGAAACTTGAGGAGTCTACAGGTGTGTACTTGGTCTGCCAGACACTAACTCCCATAACCCATTCCAGTCCTGTTAGCTCCAATATCTCTGTATTCATGTGTCTATATGTTTTTTCTATTATGCACTAAATGCTAAAAAATATCTACATATCCAAACACCTTAATTACATTTTTGTAAACACCTCATACCCAATATATCTAATGGCACTGTATAATTTATATGAACACTTCCGCAATAAAATATGCTATTTTTATTCCAGATGGCATGTGCGGACAAAAGAGAATATTGCAAGAGTAAGAAGAGATGAAGCAGAAGCGGCAGAAAAAGAAAAAGAAGAAAGATTAAGAATTGAAAATGCAGACCGAGAAGCTAGACTAAGCATTCTGAAACATAAAAGTAAACAAAAGTTGTTAGAACTAGGCATCACTGATCAAGAGCCTCAACCAGAAATATCTCAACCTCAACCACAAGAGCATATCAATTTATTTGATGATTTAGAACATGCTGTTAAGTCAACCAATAAAGATCATGATAAAGAGGTGAAAGAAAAAACAGAAGAATATGAAAAGAAAATTGGTTACCTAACCTATCTAGGACAGGATACAAATGAGGCACTCAAAAAGAAGAATTGGTATGAAGTGTTACCAGATACTTCTAGGTTTTCAAGGTCCAGCGAGATCAAGGACACCTATGACAAATTAGTACTTAAAGATGAAGATGGCAAACCAAGAACAAAAGAAACTGATATTAAAAATGGGGAAGTGGCTTGGAAGGCTAAGCAAAAGTTAGATCCAATTCAAAAGTTTATTCAACATTGCACTGGGAAAAACAGTATTGTAACTAAGAGCACACATACAAAAATAGAAAAGGCTGTGACAAGTCCAGAAAGAAAAAATAAATATAAACACAAAAGTAAAAAGCACAAGAAAGACAAAGATGATAAACATAAGAAACTGCTCAAACTGAGAGAAGAACGGCTGAAGCGAGAACAGCAAGAGAAATTGAAAACAGAGATGTTCTTGAGTGGCCTCAACCCCACCACTACACTAAAGCAACCAGATTCTAGTGTAACTAGAGTTAAACCAAAATATAATTCCCAATTCAATCCAGAACTAGCCCGGCAAAATTATACCTAATGCAAGATATAAAATTGTATTAATATAAGATTTAATAAATAAAAGCATGATAAGTTCATAAAACAAAAGTTTATATCAAAATATCTGATGAGTTGGTATAATTTATGAAATATATTAAATATAATTTCTTAATCTTAAATAATAGTTTTTTCTTATGTATATTTATGCATGTCGCAAATTACTTCTGGAATGATTGTGTCAGCATAGCAATTGGAAGTTTGTCCTCAATTTTATTGTAACTGTATTTGAATGTTTCGCAAAATATTTCTAACACTCTTCCAACCATTACTCCCTCACAAGATCCATCTGATGACTTTGACCTGAAAATATCAATAACTTTTAGTTTTAAATTCTGATTAATGAATATAATTACTTTGCATTTTAAAGGAAAAAAATAACCATATTAGTTCAAGGTTATCAAACGGTTGCTAAATCATTTATATACTTACTTAGATAAATTTACTCCTTTCATATAGGCACTCAAGAATCCAACAAATGCCTCAATGTTATCTTTTCCAGCTTGGCGCAAAAGTGTATAAAGGCCGACCAGAAGTGGGTAGCCGTCAATGTTCTCACCGGGTTTTCTTGCAATAAGGTCTCCTGAAATAACAACAAGCAATTAGGAAGTTAATTTGTGATTGAGATTTGAAATACTAGTACAGTTTTAAATCCAGTTGATTTTCAACTTTAACCCAAACAGAATACAGTAGGATTTAATAAGACCAAACAACAAGACATTTCATACGCCAAATTTTTGATAGGTCAACCTTTCCTTTGAGTTTGTTTTTTGAATACGTTGTTATTCTGCGCACATTTGTATGTCTGGGTGTTTTTAGGCAGAAGCTGATACCTTTGCATATATTTTAACACACATTTATTTTTGCTCTTTGTGGTCAGTAGGTAACACAAGCATACGAAAAATTATTATGCCTATAATATCTCAATCCATGTAGGTAACTTATCAGAAACATATTCAATAACAATAACTAAATAGTACAAACCTGTAGAAGAACAAAACTGCATTTTTCCCAATTGTGATATCAGTATAACGGCACAGACGCGTCCCACGTCAGCGATGTTGAGCTCCGTTGCGTTCCTGATGTAGATTTTGTCGAAGGGCTCGTAAATGCCACATCTCACTAGATAGTCTTCCAAATACTTCAAAAGCTCTGATGTCACTTTTTGTTTTGATTCGGGATCGTCGGATTTTAATTCATTTAGCAATGCTCTGTAAAATAAGAAATGGTAGTTTACGTAACTTCCTTCACTTTTTGACATGTCGGGCATACCTTTACGTTCAGGATCTCAGAATTGATTGAACAAAGCGGTATTGCGGCCGCGCGTGCACTTGGCAGCACGGCCAGGTCAGGCGGTGCGTCAGGTGTTGACACACTTGACACGGCTAATGACTTACTTAACTGAGCATATTGTAATATAAAAACACAAAGTGCGGATAGATAAAAAAATGACTAGATGATGATGCCTATCCTGTTTTTCAGTCAGTTCTGTCAGTCATGGAACCGTGGGTGTAAAGTTAAGATAGAGACGCAGATGGGAATACTATCGACAACACTGTTAACTGGCCATTTGTAATCTCTATTGCAACGGCATACGCGCTCAAGTCTCGTAGCTAAACGTGCCGTTTAGGTTAAAAAGCTAAGTATGAACAATTCTTACTCATTCATGGTCTGTAGCGAGGCCTCTAAATGCGCAGAATCAAACTTCGCCGAAATATTCAGTTGATACGCGATATGCCGCCTGAGAATTTGTAGACTCCCAATCAGAACAATGGCATCTGCCAATTGCTGAAAAACTTTCTGACCCTTAGTTATTGCCAGTTCTGTGTCTTTCACATCAGCATTTAACGTGTTAACGTTGATCTTATCATGTCCTGTTCTGAATATGTTCTGCACGGTATGTAGCTGGTTTTTGACCATAAACGCGTACAAAGTGTCCAAGCCGTGAAGACCCACCACTCCTATGGCTTCGTTTAGTTTCGCGAATGTTTTGGTGTTCACGACTTCAGCTTGACTTTTGATGTCGTACCATGCGGTACAAATGCTGATATAACTGCAAAATCTGCAATGGAAAATTATGCTTAAGAGTCGCCAGGATTTCCATACAAACGTAAGTAGTTTTAGCTCTCATTTTAAAACGGCATGCTTTAGAACCACGAAATTTGGCATGGGCATTCTAGTAGTAGGTATTACAGATCTATGTCGGTAATTCGTTTTCGTTGCTAAAAATTGTAATACAAAGAAAATACAGCCAGATACAGATTTACATACAAAACTTATTTTTGCTATATTTTCTTTGTATTACAATTTTTAGCAACGAAAACGAATTACCGACATAGATCTGTACTGCTAGAACGCCCATGCCAAATTTCGTGGTTCTAAAGCATGTCGTTTTAAAACGAGAGCTGAATTACGTTTGTATGGGGACGCGAGTTCACACGAGCGTCCTGGCGACTCTTAAATTCCAAGGAACTTTTCCCCAATTACATTTTACAAGAATAGCACAAGATACTCGTATAGATCGCAGAATATAAGAGCAATTGACTTGGGAGTTTGACAACAGAAACGCCTACTCTACTTCTAGCACAAGAAACAACTAATATTGCAATCCTGTAGATTGTTGTTTTTAGCGCCAATTCACGACGTGTATTGTTAACCTTTTGAACGCCAAACGCCGCACGGAAAAATCGTGCCCTGAGCGCCAGCGCGTGCGAGCGCGTATGGCATACCGATTATATTTTGGGCGTGATATCACGTTCTGGAGCTGAGGGCACGACTTTCCGTGCGCGTGATTTGACGTTTTTGGCAGTCAAAGGGTTAACAGGATAACTTGATCGGAGGGACGCGACGACCTGAGTGCTGGGTCCTGCGCGCTGCTTTAAGACTGTTTTATTTAACTATTTCTACAACCACCCTCCACATGCATACAAATAAATAAATTATGACACTGTCAACACCGCTACTTTCTGGGCATCCATCATTTAAAAACCTCGACTCGAAAGAAGAGAAACGGGATTTCCCCAAGCATTCGAGTTGCATCTCTTGCCTTATATGGTAAAATAAAGTGATCTGATGAAACAGAAAGCAAGGCTACTCTCTGGAGCGCCTTTAGGGCCTTATCACACTTGAGCGATTTAAAGCGATTTCTATACAAAACTCGTACGCGGCGAACTCGCGTCGTGTTCGCTCCCAAATCGCAAGTGTGATAACGGTCTTACTTGCTCTAGCTATAAATAATACTACATAGTGGCAAATAAATAAATAAAATTAGAAATATAACAAACAGGTACCTTGCATCTGTAAGCTGTACAATTTGCCTAGCAAGGCTCCCCATGAAACCAGCGGAGGGACTATACAGAGTCACTCCTTTTCGCAAGCTGATCTCCTTGGCAACACTCTCTACGATTATAGCAGATACCTTTAAATAAAATACATAAACATAAGTAATGTAAAAGTTAAGTACTCACCAGGCAACAGAGGCGATTGCTGTTACCTAACTAAAGCTTGGAAGCGCTCAAATCGCCGGTGTTATAAAATTTAAATTAAGGCAACATTGAGCGCTACCGAAATTACACATACTTACAAGTACAGTCGACGTGAAAGATATGTTAACACTATAGCACCTTACTCCTTTGTAATAAGGTCCAAAAGTGTTAACATATATTTGACGTCGACTGTACATATGACAAAACCATACTTTTGAGATAAAACATAGATAAATAAAACATCTTAAATACCTAGGCGTTTCTACACCTACTACACCTGGCGTACCGCCTCGCGAGGAAATTGTCGCGCGCGGCAGCTCGGCTAGTGTGGCCATATTATGCCTCGGCCTAGACAAACGCACGCGCGGCCGCAATGCCTGGGACGAGGCATTGTCCACACTAGCCGAGCTGCCGCGCGCGGCTATTTCCTCGCGAGGCGGTGCGCCAGGTGTAAACACGCCTAATATTAATAAAATAACTAGATTTTCTAGCACCTACCTGTTTTTGCCAAATCCGCAACCCATGCATGTTGATATAATCTTGAATGTATTCCAGTGATCTTTTGTAACCATCCATACTTTCCGCCAACTTCTGCAGTCTTGATAACAACGTGTTCGGAGCAAGTGGTTTCTTAGTTTGGGGTTCCAGGAATTCGACAAACTTCTTGCTTATGTGAGTATCGAGCTCTTTGAGCAGGCCTTCTTCCAATAGTTCTGCTGGGTCCACTCTAATGACGCCTACTAGGGTAGAGCGCATGTCCAGAATACCTTAAACAAAAGAATAGCTAATTGGCCTATGTGTTCAAAAGCCAAAGTGCTATTAAGTATTCATATATGAAGCCCAAAACGGCCTAAGTGAAAAAGTGCATACCGTAATGACATGGTAAGTTTGCTTTAGTGTCGTAAAACATTAATATTTACCCTACATTTGATGCCATCAGATTATTTTATTACCTTATTATTTTTACGTGTTTTTATAGTGGTGCATTCCATTTAAACAATAGTTTGTGATTAAACCAAATACAAACCTTTAACACATTGAAACCAATGAAACCCTACCCTACTGGGTTGATTATTTTTTCAATGTTTTCAAAGTTTGTATTTGATTTAATAACAAACTATATTATTTTATTACCTGTTGTAAATGTGGAGGCGGAATGTGTAAGCCTCGCTACCTCCATTCTGTGCTCCAGCTGTGCAAATTCCTTTAGCCTCTCCTTATCCAACCTTGTCGGTATTTCCTTAATAGTCCACGTTTGTAAATCAATTATTTTCTCGACAATACTAAACACCATCTCTGGAATAATCTGCAGCACCTTTTGGATGTATTTTATCAATTCATTGCTGTAATATTGTGATACGGACACAAGGTCATCACTATGAGCCTGGTTTATTCTTAGAAGTGGTATTTCCATGGCACTTGCAAGTTTAAGAAATAGGGCTCTCAATCTACTGGTGACTGCAGGATTGTCTTTGATACTTTCTTGCATGAACTGCGTGTAGGAATCGATGATGCACCATGCGTAACTAACATCAGCAGCTATTTCCAGAGTCACCAGCGAGTCGTCTTTTAAGGAAGCTGCTCTGAGCGCATTTTTCAGTGCATCTTTACTTTCCGAAAGGAACTGTACAACAGTTGAAGTGCTTTTGATACTATGAAATTCTTCAACTTCGTCTAACGCCTGAATAAGCTGCGTAATTTTCTTCATAGATTTTGTGCTGATCGAGTCTCCAACCGATTTAATTTGACTAGCTATATTAGTGAACCATTGCTTCAATTGGTCATTTCCTTGGACTTTCGCGAAGGATTTGTCACCTGAGAATAGTTCTGCTAGATTATTCAGGGCTTCCAATGCTTCAGCTTTGCTGGTATTCCAAGTTTCATTTCTGCTCTCTAGTAATCTGTTAAGCATTTCTCTGACCTTCAGCTCTAACTCAGCAGTGCTTATAAGCAGCTCTAAAATTTTCAGTGAATCATAGTTGGATTCTTTTATTACTAGGTCCTTTAATTGCTTGCTCTTTTTATTATTATCGTAAAATATCACGTTGCTATTATGCAACAAAAGCCAGCGTAAGACAAAATTAGAATTTATCAGCAAATTTAATATTTTGTTGGTGTTATCCAGAACAAAGTCGTCAGTCATTACGCCTTCTTTTAGTAGCTGATGAGTTTTATTGATCAGCATCGGCACAGCACTTCCTCTTTTAGAGAACACCTCTTTGACCATCTTACTGTTGCACGTATTGGTAAGTGCAGATTTCGCAGCTTTAAAGTTTTCCCAGTAATCTATAACATTGACAGTGACTCCCATATAGATGGGGACGATCCAGTTGCTAGGGAAGAATTTGTCGGCTATCTCCCTCATCTTGGTGACGTCATTGTGTAGATATTGTGGAATAAAGAAAAGGCAGACGACGAGCATGCTCGCCTGTGTGGCGAGCGCGGAGGCTTGGTGTTCGGGCATCGTGTACACGGCTAGTTGGTTGTAAATGTCCTCTGATCTCAACTTTCCAACCACCTTTTCGATGAAGTATGGGTGGATATTAATTCGCCTGAAACAGCAACTTAAGTTTAAATGAATTTGAAATATAAAAACGTAAGTAGGTAGAATAAAAACTGATGTCAAATAATAATCGCCAAAGCAAGCAAGTACTGCGGACGTCTTGGGAATAGTTTTTTTTTTGTATTTGCTCATTTTAGTAGTTCAGTGTGTAATATTGATAGCTTATTGTGCGGTGATCTATAAACAAATCTCCAGCTTATGAAGAATTAGTCTCATAACGCGTGTATTAGCCACTCTTTAGTTAGACGGATGGTTATCCAGGCTGGCCGCCACGTGTTTGTAAGGAATAGCTATCACTTTACAAATAACAAGGCCTCTACCGAACAACGTTGCCTATATTTTATTAAAAGTAATAAAAGTGAGATTAACGTATATACTCGACATTGGCAAAATTCCCATTGCTTTTGACAAAGGGAGAAAGCCATTATATAAATAAATAAAAAAAACATGTGACGGCTGTCACTATGTATTCTGAATGTGTTCCAGGCTAGCCTTTGGTGGTAAATCAATTGCTTACCCAAAATATTCAACAGGGTAGTCTGCAGGCCTCTTCCTATGTAACTGGTCATATCCCGTGTCGCGCAGCAGCTTGCATACGTCGTCAACGTTGGATTGCGACTGACTGGTACTGTAGCGGTAGAACGCTACCAGCAGTCTCTCTCGTATGACGCCTGGTATGTACAGGTCGCACAGCAGCAGCATAGACCCGTACAAGTATAGCGATTCACACTGAAAATTACGTTGAATCGTATTCAGAGCTATGTATAAAGAAAACATAATAAATAGAGAAAATTTATGAAAATCTTTTTAGGATTTGAAACCTATTTATTGCACTTTTGCACCTTTGCACCTTATTATAAAGGTGTAAGGTGCAAAAGTGTAAACATATCTTTGAACTTCGACTGTACCTAATTTAGTGGTTATGTGCTAAGTTCAGTTGACATGATGCTACATAGTATAAAAATATGAGCCCACCAAATTTCGTATTTTCGGATGAAGTGTACTGTCAATACTTTTGGTCCTCTTCCTCTAAACATGCACTATAGGCAATAGTTACATTTTCAGAACAGACACACTTCCCACTGGGAGTGTAGCTACCCTTATGACTAATTGGCACAACTAACTAGGGTACCCGTCTACCCGAGTTGCATTCAAGAATAATGCTACTATACAATGGAGACAAAAAAAGGTCCTCTTGCTCAACTTGCATCAAGACAGGTATTCTTTTAGCCCCTTTATGTAAACATTGAAATATACAGTTATTTGAAATTTCATACCAGAAGTTGTTTCCCTTCAATATCCTTCAGGACAGTCTCTATGTTTTGCTGTATGAATGCTCCATCATATAACTGCTCCACAAATGAGTTCAGATCAATTATGTATTGATGTATATTTTCAAACAGCAGATAGAAGCGGTTTATTATTTCTAAATACTTTTCTTTGAGATCATCATCTAAATCTTGCAGTTTCTGCAAATATTAAATACATAGTATTATTATTCAGAAGCCCACAGAAGTTCATTGTTTTTTTTTTGGTGACTTCTTACTAGAGATGCACCGAATATCCAGTTACTATCCGGTATCCGGCCCTTATTTTAGTATCCGGCCGGATACCGGATATCTTCGTACTATCCGGCCGGATACCGGATGTAGTCAGAGTCGCCCACTAGTCATAGAAAATTTTTTTTTACACAAAAATACGCGAGCGCTTGTGTAATTTTGAAAGAAGTTACTCCGTACTGACATAATAAAATTCATTATGTTGCCTAGAATTCCTAGGAATGTATCCGCGCGAACGTTCACTACGACACAGGTCGAAACCTGCACGACGCGCACCTGCGATACTCAAATTGTAGCTATAGTACCGCCGGCCGAATATTCGGCGGTCGGATACCGAATATTCGGCGGAGGGTCAGGCCGAATATCCGGTATCCGGCCAAACCACTATCCGTTGCATCTCTACTTCTTACACAAATCAACCTAGCCCCAAACTAAGCAAAGCTTGTACTATGGGTAGAGGATTTGAACCCAGGGCCTCTTGCTTCATAGGCAGGGTCACAACCAGCTGGGCTAGGAGGCAGTTAAGGCTTCATTACATCATAAGGATATAATTCCATGCGTATGTATGGATTATGTTTTGGTTCCTAAATAAATGATTCCACAGATAGTAATTGGTGTAATTAAAAGGGACCACTTACTTGGGGCTTAGATACTTTTTCATATCCAAAACATAACCATAAATATGTTTGTAGGCATTAAAGTTTTTCAATTAACTAACATTTATTAAAATGTAGACCAAAATGTCAAAAATTAAAGAACATTAGTGTACAATGAAAAGAATCCTCGTTATCAACATGCTTAATTAGGTCTACCTAATTGATCTAATTACCATATTCATAGTAATTTTCTTCTCCTGGTTGTCTGCAATTTTGAAATACCCAAAATCCATGATAACATCTTGATACTTCTGCTGAAGTTCTTTATTTTCTAAGCTGCAATAATAAAATGTAAAAAAAATTAAATACATTTTTTAGTAATTTGTAACATAACCAAAACAAGAATTCTGAATTTGAATGTAAATATTTGCTGACATGAATGTTATTTATTATAGACGGGTGTCTATTTTTTTCGTAATATTAGAAGAATAAATCTGTAATACTGTACTGTAGTGGAGTATTCAAGGGCAATAAATACAATACCAAATATAAAAATGCATCAAGCTGAATAAAACATGAAACGTTGTCTAGTTACTGTTGAGTTACTGCTCCAATTTAACACTAAGTACTCACAAAAATATTGGTGGAATATGATCCTTAAGCCTTAGAATTTCTGCTATTATAGCATTTCCATGTGAAACTAACTTTAACAAGTTTTGAGCACAAAGATTATCCTCTGCCATGAAAACCCTCATTCTGTGGTCGGTATAGTAAAACTTGCAATGACTTTGACGATACTAGGTATTGTTTATATATAAAATTAGCATCATTGGATAAGGTAAAAATGAATTGAATATCACAGATGAATTAAGATAAAGTTAAGAATATAAACAAACACTTTTCAATCAAACATATACTTAAGACACAGTTTAAGATAACTCAATAACAAAAATAAATTACAAGTATTACAACACAACATCCTCAAAAGAAAAATACTTCTCTTGTCAATTTGACATACTGCGAAAACGGCTATTAGTCTCAAATTTACTCTGTGATTAGACATTGCAACCTGCAGGGCCCAATTTATCAGGTTGGAAGGTGTAATTAAGGGTCGCCACACACCTAGCGGTTTTCCTCGCGGAATTACCGGAAGTAGCGGAAATTTGTCTATGGTAGCAGATATTTTGTATGGAAGCCATAGACAAATTTCCGCTACCATAGACAAATTAAGCATTTTGTCTATGAATTTCCGTTACTTCCGGTAATTCCGCGAGGAAAACCGCTAGGTGTGTGGTGACCCTTAATACTCGTGGTTTTATCCTAAAATCCAGTCACCATAGACAAATTAAGCCGGTAGTGGGCTATTTCCGACTTTCAGCTGGATTTTGGCAAAGGGTCACAACACACCTAGTGGAATTCCTCAAGGAATTAGCGGAAGTAGCGGAAATTTGTCTATGGTAGCAGATGTTTTGTATGGCTTCCGTTCAAAAAATCTGCTACCATAGACAAATTTCCGCTACCATAGACAGATTTCCGCTACTTCCGCAAGGAATTCCGCTAGGTGTGTTGTGACCCTTACGGTAGAAAGAATAAGGGTCGCCACACACCTAGCGGTTTTCCTCGCGGAATTACCGGAAGTAGCGGAAATTTGTCTATGGTAGCGGAAATTTGTCTATGGTAGCAGATTTTTTGTATGGAAGCCATAGACAAATTTCCGCTACCATAGACAAATTAAGCATTTTGTCTATGAATTTCCGCTACTTCCGGTAATTCCGCGAGGAAAACCGCTAGGTATGTGGCGACCCTAACAATGCGTTGACAACACTATTTAAATTGTAGAGTGTCAAGACTGTCAAGCAAGTCAACTTGAATTGAAGTCATAGACCTACTATAGAATAGACAGAGGATCAGCGTATACCCGGTAAGGGACAGATATATTTTGACAGATAGGGTTAGAGTTACCACATGTATAGAAATTTCCCCATTGTTTTATCATAACTGTAGTTTTCATATTAGAAAAAAATCTCCAAATTATAACATGAGCTATAATTACAACAATCTATCTTAATCCGCGCAATCCAAATGTCATTTTTATTAAAATCAAGATTCATATCTAATTTACTACCCAGATTGCCTAATTCAATAGCTATTTTAGTATAAAAGCGGTATTACACATTGCAACCTGCAGGGCCCAATCTGTCAGGTTGGTAGGTGTAATTAAAGGTAGGGCCTGTAGGGAGCTGAAGGAGGGGTAGGGAGAGGCAGGGTACACAACAGATTGGGCCCTGCAGGTTGCAATGTGTAATACCGCTTTAAAACGCCATATCTGTTGAACGTATTGTCAAAATCTTCATGAAGTAATATTTTTTCCTCTCTTGAAACACAACTTTCCATATTACGTAAGTCAATATTTACCCAGCTTTATGGGAAATTGATTTTTAAGTCACTGGCCACCCTAAAATATCTCTGTTACCATGGTGACGATGACAGAAGTGTGACAAACAAAGGGTGACAAACTCAAAGCAAGCATTAACTAGAGACCGCACACGTGTTGTCGCGAATCGAGCTCAACCGAAGTCGGAACGCATCGATATCGCGATGACAGTAACTATTTTATATAGCAACATTTTGCTGTTAGCAAAATGGCGGCAAAAGAAGCTAGTTCGGAATAATATGTTTTACCCTAAAACCGGTGTCTACATAGTGAATTATGGAAATTATTACGGAAATAACCAGCTTATTTCCATTAAGTTAAGTGGATTTAGTTATATAAGGAATATAATCTTAGCCGTTCTAGTATTTCACTTTGACAAACGTATCTAACTTATTCTTCGAGAAACAATGTAATATTTGGTCAGTAAACTTATCTGGAGTATCTTACACTTCCTAGATTCCCCATTCTACTCATAATATACTTCATTCTAACTTGTGAGATGATTTAAAGTATATGCCAGTCATCGCTAGTAGATTACCTTCACTAAAGTTCCTCCCTAAGTTTCGTAACCTTTTCCCTTTGATCATTGACCTTAGATACAACATGAGTAGTATGTGAAATATGTGAGAAGTAGTCAATAATGGGCTTGGCCAGAGAATACAGTCGCGATGTATTTCCGACGCATTAGTGAAAGACTAAAGTAAGTCGTGGCTCAGCAAGGTAAATGCAGGACAGATCAGTCCATAAGGCACGTACCCAGTGGGAGGGATGACTACAGACTAACCTGAATAATTCAGAGAATGCAGCCAAGGGAGATGTCGACATCCAGGCCTGGGAGCCTAGGCTATGAGCAAGGGATATGGTCTTCAATGAAGGACATGAGATGTTGGTGTTATCAAGAGAAACAGAGTATATGACTGACTGACTCATACATACTTACAGCTGACGTCCCATGTATATCCCTATATAGCTAAATGAACTTAGTGACTGAGATGTCATAAATCTATCTTATTTTAGGTGGTGTATATGACACTGTGATGTCATCTAGTAAGAAGCGAAGCAGGCGTTGACCGCATCAACTCAAGGTACAAGGAGATCAGGACTCTATCGTGACGTTCTATACTTGCGGTCATTCACCCAGGAATAATTATATTTTCTTACTCTATATTAGAATATACATATTATGTATGGAGCGTCACGACACGTGTACCCCCGTATGGGATAGATATATAGATGCCCATAATCACTTCTACAGCATAAAACAGAACAATTTACCAATCTTTTCCTTAGCCGACACAACTTTCTAGGAAAACTAACAGCTTTTCTCGTAGCAATCACAGAAATTCTTGAAGAAATCGCGCATTATATCTGTTTGTTACCCTCCACTGCTAGAAGTAACGCGTGGAGGGTAATAGAAACTATGACAAGGACCAACGATAATAGCACCTCTCTGCCGTATCTATTGAAAGTGTAATAAGACCATCCCGTTCTATCTTGGTATTATTAGTTCCGTGTCAGATCTATGGGTGGTATATCTATGGTGACAAACGACAATTTCCGTATACGCGATGAGGGAGGGAAAATGTGTCATTGCATCTCATTTGCACGCGTACGATTGTGTATGCGCACATCTCTTTCATCAGTGTATATGTGTGCGTAATGTTACCCCCCTGATTGAAGATTATTTACTCTGTGATTGAAGTCAACCAATCCGTCTTCGGCCCTTCCGTCTGATGAGATGAGTCTGAGGGCCTACCGCGAAGTTCGAAAATCGACAAAACGATGGCCCCGTCTCTATCGCTCTTGTATATACGAAAGAGAGTGATGCCAATAGACGATTCGATGAACGAAGTGGTTCGCGGTTATAGGCCTGATCCGTCAGTTCCATGCTATGGTCTCTTAGAACTATGACAGGAGCCTTGAAATTTATTAATATCTGCGCCATCTAGTCAATAGGTGCCTACCAGTGATTATGGTTTTCATAAACTACGCTAGATAGCGCTGTACGGCACCTGACGGCTGTGTGGCTGTTTGAAAAACGAAGCAGTTTTATATATTCTGCTTTTAAGTTTTGTTAAATTTGTTTATTATTGAAATATATTTTTTACGTGCATTTTAATCTATAATTACAATTCAATAGTTAAAAAGTTTGTTTCTCCAAGAATTACAAATGATTTTAAAAGACGAGTATAAAGTATTAGGTTTTGTGGCAACTTTTGTTACAATTTAGGGTCGCCACATACCTAGCGGTTTTCCTCGCGGAATTACCGGAAGTAGCGGAAATTCATAGACAAATTAAGCATTTTGTCTATGAATTTCCGCTACTTCCGGTAATTTGTCTAGGGCTTCCATACAAAAAATCTGCTACCATAGACAAATTTCCGCTACCATAGACAAATTTCCGCTACTTCCGGTAATTCCGCGAGGAAAACCGCTAGGTGTGTGGCGACCCTTAAAAAAAAAATGCGTCTTCATGGCGGCGAAGTCAAATTTGACAAACTTGTCTTTCTTTGTTTTACGGCTAGATTTAACGTTTTCAATTTAAAAGAATTACTTAGTTTTTGGGCGCATACTTAGTGTTATAATCACCATAAATATGTCGCCACCAAAGTGCTGCGTGCCGTTGTGCGAAATAAAACGTGGACAAGGCTAGTATAATATAATGTTTTCTATAATCAATTTCCATAGAGCGTGGACGGGATCAACTAAGAAAGTGTCCGGAAAGAAAACAACACTTTTCTTTCCGGACACTTTCTTAGTTGATCCCGTCCACGCTCTATGGAAATTGATTATAGAAAACATTATATTATACTAGCCTTGTCCACGTTTTATTTCGCACAACGGCACGCAGCACTTTGGTGGCGACATATTTATGGTGATTTATATGGGAGCTCATACATTCTACGACACTTTTCTTTCTGGACAGATTTTAACGAAAAAAATGACGCTTGTTTCAGGAATTGCAATGCATGCATTCCCAAATCCGGTGAATCTCAACAACCCTTTGGAAATTGAAAGGTTCCGAACGTGGGTTCTTAGGATCGGCGGGAATATTGTTGGCAAGGCGGACACGGTTATTTACAATAATGCGCGGGTGTGCCATCGCCATTTTGAGGCCAAATATACCTATCCCAATGGGCGCCTCAACCGATTGGCTATCCCGACGCTTCATTTGCCAGGTTAAAGCGGTATTACACATTGCAACCTGCAGGGCCCAATCTGTCAGGTTGGAATGTGTAATTGAAGGTAGGGCCCGTAGGGAGCTGAAGGAGGGGGAGGAAGAGGCAGGGTACACAACAGATTGGGCCCTGCAGGTTGCAATGTGTAATACCGCTTTTAGTTTGAACGCTATAATGTTAATTACAAGCAAATAAATGATTTGTTTGAATTACATTGTTGCTTGTTCATTCAGGTGATATTTAGTCTGCACCTGATTATTAGAGCCTTCATTACAAAGAAAACAGGTCAATAAGTAGTATTACCAGCTATATACCCCGATGCTTCTAGAATAGGGGTGATGACACATGTTGAATTATGCAATGAAATTTAGTTGATAGGATGCAAAATGATCAAAATATCCAAATAAAGTAAACATTAAAAAAATCTATTGAAATGGTCCAAAGATATCGGGCTTCAAAGATTCAAATTTTTTCGATTTTTGAAAGTACGAAATTTAAAAAACCAATGATACCATTCGATTTCTAACATTTTATTGTTAATTTTTTTAAGTTTATTTCTAACATATACGTAAACTCAACATTTCACTGTAAAAATAGCAATTTCATAATTTTTCCATACTTTAAACAGGGCAAATATGAAGCCGTGACGTCAAGGCTTTATATCATTTTGTTAGGAGCGTTTTGAGAAACAAATGCAAATCTCAGACTTTAACCCGCTTATTCATAAACGTGTTTCAAACCTCATTTAGTTAAAATGTATTTTGTCTGTTTCTAACAAACACAACTGTCAATGTGACGGATAAGGACAAAAGATGATTTAGTTAAATGAGGTTTGCAATACGTTTATGAATAAGCGGGTAAGTCTTTTTCCTGTCTTTTATGTTGATTTAAGGCAATTGGCCCCATATAGACATTTGATCCTCATAACAAAACGAATCGATTGATACCATGCATGAAAAACATTCATCTAGCCTATTACCAACAGTTGGTATTTTTAACCAATAGTCTATTTATTTGCAGAAAACAGTGTAGGGTGATTGTGCTCGTTTCCCGTTCAGGTCCAGTTTACCGACCCCCTTTTTTTCATTAATACCACGATGGTGGCAAACAAGCATACGGCCCGCCTGATGGTAAGCCGTACTACCGTAGCCTATGGACGCCTGCAACTCCAAAGAAGGATTCACTGTGTTGACAGCTAAAGAAATAAGTGAGTCCCTCATCGTCAACACACTGGGTCCTCTGAGGCGACCTTATTCATCAGCAGCAACACAACATTTTTCTGTAAGGTGGAGGTACTTCCCCAGTCGGGCTTTGCTCCAGATTTGAGCGAGATTACATTCGCTGTGCTGTGCCCTACAATACAAAGCGAGATGACATTCGCAGTACCCATACCTCTCTTCTGAACCTAGTTTAAGGACATATTACCCGTATCCGGGCGTATTTTAAGGATATACCCGGGCGCAAAACCTGAATCCTGAGCATTTAATATTAAGCATTTATTTTAGAGAACATTAATTGAATATAAATATAAAAATAAGTACCTATGGACGGAAAGCTGACCCATGTGGAGGAAAACTATTTTCTACCAAGTGCAATGATTATCGATTTAGCGTTGATTGAAATATAAGTATGCATGTATGATTGTATATAAGTAAGAAAGTAAAGTATTCTCTATTCCATCACAAATTAAAAACAAATGACACCAACCTTCGACCAGCCAGGGCGGTCGCTTTAGATAGGATCACCATCCCCATAATTCTTCTAACATTTGTCGCAGTTTTCTACTACGGTTCCTTTGAGCCTGGGTACCATCGGCAACCCATGAATTGGCGTGAGCGCTAGTTTTGACGAAAGTGTCTGCCGTGTCTGTTATTCTTCAACCTAGAAGGACTTCTGCTTTCCTCTCGATATTTTCCTTCACCAAAAAGTGGCGAATAAGTAAATCCAATAAATAAACTATCAAATTATTTTTGTACAAGAATTCATAAAAAGGCATTCGATCAGGGTTTGAACCCGAAACCTCCGGATTGAAAGACGGACGTCTTACCGCCAGGCTTCCAGCGGTTCAGTGGTAGCTATAATGTCTGTTCATGAGTAAATTAGAAAAACTAGGATTGTTCCCATTGGCCATTAAGTGTCAAAACGATTGAGGCTATGGGATGAATAAGGTAAGGTGTCATTATTTTTTAATGCATTTGAACCAACGTTGACAAAAGGCGGGATTTCAGTGCAAAAATAAGAAGTCTAAAAAAGATCAAGTTACCTAAGTTCGAAGTCAATAGAATAAAAGAACAACTACATACATTTATTGTCAATTTATACACATCAACTTGTTCGTTCGTTCATTTTTAAATAAAAATATCGTTAAGTTACTTATATTTCAGTGAAAATGAATTTCTGAAATAATATTTTATCGTGTGATAAGTGGCTTACCTTGCTTTCCTTTTCTATCAACCATGAATTTATGGGAAAACATCTCTGTATGTATGTTTTTTTTAAATTATAAAGTCAGCAAAGGAAAGTTGTGAAGTGACTGTAGATACTGTACAGGTATGGCCCAGACAACATATTATCCAACTTCTAAAAAGGAGCAGGCAAAACCCAAAAATAATCCGTAATGCGTCAGCACTGACCGTGCAACACCATATTATAGAAACCCGGCTTCTTATAGTAATTTTAATATGGACATTACTAGCTTAAATAAAATATTATAGTCATGTCCATATATTTAATTACGCGAAATCCCGCGCTGTTGTAAGGTAAGTGACATAAGAATCTTTGCCGTTGTTATCTGAAAATCACACCTACTCATTGACTCATTATTGCCAATAACTACGTGTTTTTATTTTTTCATCAGGACTTCAATTTCCGTCATCAGGAAGATCAAGAACGCATACTGCCCCAGCTCGTGGTAAAGTGTCCTGTTACTAACTTAAGTACCTTTAACATAAGTAATAGGTAAATAGGTATTAGGGAGACCGCGCATTTGCTACTTCTTAATCGACTTGAATTCCATAGAAGGAGGAGGTTTGGTGTTTTTTAGGATTCCGTAGTCAACTACGGACCCTTATAATTTCGCCATGTTTTAGTTTTCACTCAAAAACCCATAGTGAAAGGACGTAAATGAAATGACGTAAGCGCTGCAAAATTTCCCGTAAGAAACAACCTTTTGATTTAATGAATATTGAATTGTAACAGGCCGGCAACTACAGAACCTTACACTGAGCCTAACCCAACATGCTCTTACTTAGCGATTACTTCGAGACCCGTGGTTCCATTTGACTAATTCTATTTTTCAACAGACTTCAAGATTTCGAAGGAGGAGGTTCTCAATTCGTCGGGATCTTTGCTTGTTATTTTTGATATTTTTTAGGGTTCCGTACCTCGAAAGGAAAAAACGGAACCCTTATAGGATCACTTTGTTGTCCGTCTGTCTGTCTGTTTTTATGTAGGTATGTTCACGTATGATTCGAAAACGGCTGAGCCGATTTGAAAAATTCTTTTTTTGTTTGAAAGAGTATACTTCACAGTTGGTCCCATTGTAACCAGGTTCGGATCTGATGATGGGATCCTGGAGAAATCGAGACAACTCTTCAACTATTATAAGCACACCTATAGTGATTTCAGTATTTTTTACTGCAACCCGGTCATTTCCATTTGGAAAAGCGGATCCTAAGTGAAGTTGGTTCTTTTTTTGTTAAAAATTATTGTTTGATATTAATTAATTATTTAATTATTTACAAAGTGGTCCCATATTAATCTGGTGCTGTTCTGATAATGGGATCCATGAGGAATTGAATTCAAGGTACCTACTCCTAAATTTTTAAAGGCACGTGTATGGTGATTTGGGTGTTTTCTTTAGCAACTTAAGCATTTACTCTCGAAAACCACCAATTTGATAGAGTATAATGATGAAGTCCACATATGATAAGTAGGTACGAGGAAGTTTCCTTAGATTAAATGGGTGTATTAAGAACTTTTTTTATATCTCTTTACCGATTATTCGAGACTCGTTGTCCGATTATAAGAAAGAACGAAGAAAGAAAATAAATTTATTCATGACGCTACAAAATAACTTAAGACTAATACACAATTAGCAATAAACAGTTTTAAAGACGTCACTGAAATGATCTCCACTCAGCATTATGTCAAGGTACCTGTGAGATACTTCAAAAAGGATAAAATGAATATTATTAATATGCGGTACAATACCGGTAAAATCAGCTTCAGGTCTAAACTTAACAAATCATCGGTACTAAGAATGCAACAGGTTAATTTGATTCTATCTGCTACACTTTCACGTCTAAACTACTAATCTAATTTTGATGAAATGTGATGCTTACTTGCTTAACAGTTAAACGCATGGTCGAAATTAATGAATGAATCTAATACGGTATGTGCAATCAATCCATACTGACCTCCACATGATTCTGACGTGGCATATTAATTCAGCATTGCTACGGGTATAGGAAGAGTGGTTGCTCCTCTGTGCAAGTGTGCCGGCTCCTCAGAATATAATTAAATCAAACCTGCGAGTTTGTTATCTTTAAATGATAAAATGAACTGAAATGCCGTAATTCATAATTCAATTCATAGAAGAATAATGAATGCGGGACACTTTCCATATACATTTCCATATAAAGAAATCCGTTTTTCACACAGGTAGACATATGAATCCTATGATTTTCTTCTATAAATATTTTGTAGATGTTCCACTACTAATGGATGTGACAATCGCAGCAGCATGCAGTAACGCTATTCCCGTGCCTCCAAAGCCCTCGCCTGTCCAAAGTAAGACTTGAGTATATAAGAAAAACCTGACTATCTAACCCCATGCATACCGCCGTGTTAATAGGCTGATGCATACACACAAGTACAATGAATGCAGGACACTTTCCATAGACATTTACACACAAAGAAATTCGTTTCTCATACAGGTAGACATATATATAAGTCCTGTGATTTACTTCCATTCCAAGTGTGAATATTTTGCAGATGTGCCACTGCCAATGGATATTGCAGGATGCAGTAGTAACGCTGTTCCAGCGCATCCAAAGCCCTCACCTATCCAAGGTAAGACTTGAGTCTATAAGAAAAACCTGACTATCTAACCCCATGCATACCGCCGTGTTAATAGGCTGATGCATACACACAAGAACAATGAATGCAGGTCACTTTCCATAGACATTTACACACAAAGAGATTCGTTTCTCATACGGGTAGACATATATATAAGTCCTATGATTTACTTCCATTCCAAGTGTGAATATTTTGCAGATGTGCCACTGCCAATGGATATTGCAGGATGCAGTAGTAACGCTGTTCCAGCGCATCCAAAGCCCTCGCCTGTCCAAGGTAAGACTTGAGTCTATAAGAAAAACCCGACTATCTAACCCCATGCATACCGCCGTGTTAATAGGCTGATGCATACACTCAAGAACAATGAATGCATGTCACTTTCCATAGACATTTCCACACAAAGAGATTTGTTTCTCATACAGGTAGACATATATATAAGTCCTGTGATTTACTTCCATTCCAAGTGTGAATATTTTGCAGATGTGCCACTGCCAATGGATATTGCAGGATGCAGTAGTAACGCTGTTCCAGCGCATCCAAAGCCCTCGCCTGTCCAAAGTAAGACTTGAATCTATAAGAAAAACCTGACTATCTAACCCTATGCATACCGCCGTGTTAATAGGCTGATGCATACACACAAGAACAATGAATGCTGGACACTTTCCACAGACATTTCCACACAAAGAAATTCGTTTCTCATACAGGTAGACATATATATAAGTCCTGTGATTTACTTCCATTCCAAGTGTGAATATTTTGCAGATGTGCCACTGCCAATGGATATTGCAGGATGCAGTAGTAACGCTGTTCCAGCGCATCCAAAGCCCTCGCCTGTCCAAGGTAAGACTTGAGTCTATAAGAAAAACCTGTCTATCTAACCCCATGCATACCGCCGTGTCAATAGGCTGATGCATACACTCAAGAACAATGAATGCAGGTCACTTTCCATAGACATTTCCACACAAAGAGATTCGTTTCTAATACAGGTAGACATATATATAAGTCCTGTGATTTACTTCCATTCCAAGTGTGAACATTTTGCAGATGTGCCACTGCCAACGGATATTGTAGGATGCAGTAGTAACGCTGTTCCAGCGCATCCAAAGCCCTCACCTATCCAAGGTAAGACTTGAGTCTATAAGAAAAACCTGACTATCTAACCCCATGCATACCGCCGTGTTAATAGGCTGATGCATACACACAAGAACAATGAATGCAGGTCACTTTCCATAGACATTTACACACAAAGAGATTCGTTTCTCATACAGGTAGACATATATATAAGTCCTATGATTTACTTCCATTCCAATTGTGAATATTTTGCAGATGTGCCACTGCCAACGGATATTGCAGGATGCAGTAGTAACGCTGTTCCAGCGCATCCAAAGCCCTCACCTATCCAAGGTAAGACTTGAGTCTATAAGAAAAACCAATTTGATGGAGTGGACCTGATGATGATGATTGTTTTGATGATAATGATGAAGATTTTTTAAATGACCTACCTTTTTAAATACTCCGAGACCCATGATCCGATTTGGACAATTCCTTTTTTTTGTTTGATAGGAACTACCTCGAAGATGGTCCCACATTAATCTGGTGCTGTTCTGATGATGGGATCCTTGAGGAATTGAGAGAACTCCTCAATTTTTAAAGGCACATGTATGTTGATTTGGGTGTTTTCTTAAGCAACTCGAGCATTCCCTCTTGAAAACCACCAATTTGATAGAGAGGACCTAATGATGAAGTCCACATATGATACGTGGGCCTTTCCTTAGATAGAATGGGTGTATTATGAACTTTTTTATATATCTTTATCGATTATTCCGAGACTTGTTATCCGATTTTGATAAATATATAACCACTAAAAATGGAAAAATAAAAACTTTATACAAAAAAAAGAGAAACCGACTTCAAAAAGGTTAAAATGAATCATTATATTATTTATATGCGTTACCAACTGATATGTTTGTAGTCGGTGCCAAGCCACAAATTACAAAACCGGCCAAATCAGCTTCAAGTGTGAACATCACAAAACATCGATACTAATAATGCAAAGGTGAATGCGATTGCATGTGTTACATTTTCATGTCTAAACTACTAATCCTATTTTGATGAAATGCGACAACGATATATATATTCTGATACACGTCTGCTTAATTTGTCAATAATGAGAAAAAGGCGGCAAATAGAAAAAAAATGTAGAAGCGTAAGATTGACCTTCCATAGAAAAGTCAACGCTAATTCCAGATAAAGGATTTATTTTATCTTTGTCAGATCACCTAAATCGAAAACGGACCAGACCTTCGGCACATATTGCTTCACTTCGTGGTGGTAAGTTATTATTAGTACCTATCTATCATAATTATCATTAGTCTCATTATCAGTATTGGTATCTATTTAATAATGATTAAATTGATAAAGTGCCTACCTAATAATTTATTATAATCCTATCTAATTTATATAGAGTCTGTCCGGAAGGAAAAAGTGTCGTGGTTTACCTATATGGGAGCTCATACATTCTACGACACTTTTCTTTCCGGATAGATTCGAGCTTCAGAGCTCTCGACTGTAGGTAGGTACATATTAGGAAAACGATTCGAATTCTTAACGAAATGCTTTAGCTAACCTAACCTAACCCCTCGTCACTTATCAAGTTTTTAGGGTTCCGTAGCCAAAATGGCAAAAACGGAACCCTTATAGTTTCGCCATGTCCGTCCGTCCGTCCGTCCGTCCGTCCGTCCGTCCGTCCGTCCGCGGTCTAGCTCAGTGACCGTTAGTATTAGAAAGCTAAAATTTTGTACGAATATGTGCATTAACTAAGCCGACAAAACGGTTGAATAAAAATTGGAAAAATATATTTTATTAAATATAGCCTCCCGTACACGTCAAGTGGGGGGCGAATTTTTTTTTCGTTTCAACCCAGTTGTGTGGGGTATTGTTGGATAGGTCTCTCAAAAAGAACAAGGGTCTTTTAAAACAGTTTTTGGATAAAACTAATACTTTCGTAAATAATAGCTCCGAAAGTTTGAAACAGGGCGTCCCCCCCCCCATCTAACTTTTGAACCGTGGGTCCAAAAATTTTGAAAAAAATCACCTTTAATGAAAACTATATTGAAATAAATCGGTTGAGCCGTTTTTTAGTTAATTATCAAAAACCCATAGTGAAAGGACGTAAGTAAAAATGACTTAAGCGCCGCCAAATTTCCTGTAAGAAACGACCTTTTGAATTAATGAATTGTAACAGGCCGGCAACTACGGAACCCTACACTGAGCATGGTCCGACATGCTCTTGGCCGGTTTTTAATATTACGACTAGAAATAGGTTAGGGGTGAGTAAATACTGAGGATTTGTCACTGAGTTTTTACTCACTACCCACCTGATGCTAAGAGCTACATATAATTGGTATTGTTTTTGTAAACCCTAACCGGAAAATAGAGGTGTTATATTTATATATTTATCTGTGTGTCTGTCTGGGGCATCGTAGCTCCTAAGCAGATACAAATCAATGAGTGCGTTAGTGGGAAGTGTTTTCATAGCTAATGTTTGGAGGAAATAAATACAGTCATCTCCATAATTTATTAGTCCATCTCCATATTCAGTTCCAATTGGAACTAGTCACAGAATCTAAGCCAATATAATTTAGAAATAAATACCAATAAAATTATATGGGCCATTCTACTTTTCGTTGTACATACATTTTTGACACTTTTTCGTAAAATGCATATTTTAGAATACTTGGCCATTACTTTTATTTCCTGTTTTGTGACAAAGAAAGAAGCTTAATTAGTCCATCAATCCCGATAGCTTGGTTTAATAATAACAACTGTAAATATTCTTAATCACAGTAAGTCAGTGGTCCTTGATTGTCTCCCGATTTGTATGAAAATAAGGCAATTACCACTGCGTTACCATCTTTTTACATTAATCAATATTAATTTATTAATTTTGGTTAGCAAATTCGTATTATTTGGTTCAGGCACAATTTGGGAATACAATTTTATACATGAAATTAAATATCTATCATACTTTTTTTTGGCAATAGATTAATGAATTTAAACTTTCGTGAGACATATTAACACTATGTTTCGGGGAGCTTAGGTTTAAACATGTCTCGCGTAGTGACTAAACACAAGTGAGTACAGCCGCATGCAGTGATAATAATAGATTAATGGTCACGAAAAAGTAGAATGAGCCATATAACATTTCTAAAATCAGTAAACGCGAATCTTCATTAATTTTAAATCGAGGGAAAGTCTTCTAAGACCATTTTCGCGTAGCAGCACAGGATCTGGTAGCTGCCTTCACTGACCCAAATAGAAAAACCACCCGTACTTATACCCATTTAAGTTAATTATAATTAAAATTAACTTGCAGGACCACAGCCAAAGAAGCCAAAACCCATGACAAAAATTGAGCGGGAATTAAGGGATACACTCAGATTTACCAAAAACACTCTGGCAAGGTGTAAGAAATCCAGAAATACTTTATAGATTAAGCTCCCATTGCATGAAACCTTACCTCACACGGTGGCAGAGCAGACACATACTACAGCGATAGATAATACTTAGGAGCACTGGACTATAGTAGGTTGCCATGGCCTAGCCTGGAAGAACATAGTTTTTTTTTAATTTTAAAACGTCAATTTTTGCCAAAATTTACATCATAAGGTGGCAGATCGAAACCTTTACCCATCGAAAGAGACCCCTTTGGTGACCTGAACCCGCATAGGTTGCCAGCCCTAAACCTGGTAGATTTCAAGGTCAGCCATATTTTAGGAGGCCAAAAAATGGGGTAATTTACCTCATCAGGTGGCAAGCTGAAATTGATGCAGATCGATAGCCCTAGACGTGCCATTCACGAATATATAGGGTTGCCTGCCATCAGCCTGGTAGTTTTTCTGGTCAGCCTCCTCAAAGTATCGATTTAGTAACTTGGACCAACGAGAAATTCATGTACAGATGCTAACATTCGAGGAATATTTTGATGCAAACCGTGATATTTAATTAAAATCTACATATTGACAGTCTTGCACTTCATACTTGTTGAAATAATAGGGTAAATGAACCAGTTCTGGTCATTTCTTACTAATTATATAGGTGACTACCGGAAAACCTAGACTGCGGGTAATATTGAGGACGCCGCGACAGTAAATCATCAGTGTATGAGGTAAAATTGGTTCCTCACCTCATTTCCGCAGTCTCCTATTTCTGCTTCCCATAAATATGCTCAATCTGTGGGTGAAAAAACACCCTGACTTGTGCACTTCGACTACTGGGCGAGGTCATAATATATACTACCGACGCCTACTAGATCACTCTCTACTACTAGAGGGTAAACCTATTTTATGCGCATAGACTAAAGGGCACCTATTCCTTGGAAATAGGCTGCGCCCACGCATCTACCCAGAAGGCATTCCTGCCTTCACGCGGGATGTGGGAGGACTTGACACTCAACCAATGGGCTTATGGGGGATTTATATCTACCCCGACGCTGCCAGTCCCCGAGGTACCACACTCACCCATGCGCAATAGACTACCGGGGTTGCCACAATACCCGCATATGGGCGGTACTTCTTCCCATCACTACCGCTATCTAAAAAGGGGGCCCTAAGAGAGTGGTCACTTTACCCGCAGATGGACGTGCATCGCTTCTGCACCCGTGTACAATAATAAGCGCATAAACTAAGGGACACTACATATTCATCGTGAGACTATGGTCCGGGTCCGAAAAACTTAACTTTCGATAAACCAGCTAATGTGATCACCGTAAATCCGTGCGCCACGTACTGCTCCAGATTCACTCTGTTATTGTAGGGAGACAGCCAACCTTCACTAAGTCGTACGCATATACATAGGATAAAAGGTAACGACAGGGCATGCTACTAATAATACCAAGATCGAACGGGATTGTCTTATTACACTTTCAAGGTATTCACTGTTAACGTTTTAAACATAACCATTTTGAATTTGCGCGCCATTTATATTTCTTTACGATGCTTCCTGATCGGATAGCGTTGACCATTGGTCTGCGCCTGTAGCCTACTTAAAACGAGATGCAAGACGGCGCTTCACCAAAGTGCGAGCGAGACAACACGCACCAATCATCGAGCCCTTTCGAGGACTCCATTTAAAATCTTCAACGTGTTCGCATCGAAATTGTGCATCTTAATCGTATATCCTTAATGGAAAGTCCAAAATTAAACTTTAAAGTGTTATAGTGACTATTTTAGCCGGCCGGCACATAGAATTTCGAATCCCGTGTGTGAAACGTGAAGAAAGGGACGTTGCAAAGCGCCTCTGTTACGTGGCTCCATAGGACCTGGTTTCCATCATCAGCGCTCAGGTTAGTGGCTACAGTATATATCCGTTTCAGTTCTAGCATCGAATTCTAGTGTTTGTGCTGTGTGTTCATTCTCAAAATTACCCAATTGTAGTAAAAATAACAAGACAAACTTCAAATTTGCTACAGAGATTTGCTTTTCTTACAGAGAAGGTGCTATTATCGTTGTTCCTTGTCATAGTCTCATATTGTTATTACCCTCCATGCTATTACTTCTAGCAGTGGAGGGTCACAAACAGATGTGATTCGCAATATCTTTAAAAATTACTGTATTTGCTACGACAAAACCTGATATTATTCTTTCAAGGTTATTCTTAATTAAGTGTTGCATAACTGAGCACTCACTTCTTACAGCTAAAGCCTTCAGGAGGCTGTTTAGGCTGTCACGTATTCTGCTCAGTAATGATGCCATTTTTTTTTACGTAAGATTGAGTTGAAGCTGTCTACTCGCGCTTCGGCAAACATGGTGGATGCACTGCAGAAACGTGGCAACCCCAACAGCGCCCTGAATGCGTTATTGTACTGGACGCGCAGAGAGCTGAGCGACCGCTGCGTACAGTTTGCCCACAGTGCACTCAAGTACAGCGAAGTGCAATATGCTCAAAAGAGCGTTAATTTGGCTGCATCCGTACACCGAGCGAATCTCCAGGCCAGCATGTTCACCCGGGCTGCCGTTATGTCGGCTAAGGAAAACAATAGTAGATTGTTCTGTGTTGTGCTGTAGAAGTTATCGTCTATGTCCCTATACCTTACGTGGGTACGCACGTGCGGTCTCTAGTTAAATTCTTGCTTTGAGGTGGTACGTCAAAACGACCTCGTTAATAATGGTAATACGAATATTTGTCATTTTTGTATCTACACTACTTTGCAAATATCGAAAATATTACTTGACTGAATATGCTTAACTTTCAGTCCTGGGTTGTCGATGGTGCGTTATTCGGGACATAGTGAGGTCTATTTATAATCGTAATGCACCTTCTGTTTACGAATGTTGGTTCCGACCTATGTTTATTTATTGTATAGGATATTTAAGTTAGTTGTCAATACCTTGTGTGTCTTACTTACCTCTGTTGTTGCTGGTCTTCATCCACCATAGAGGGAGATGTACGTTAGAATCCGCCCCAATGATGACCGTGAAGACCGCAAGGACTCTTTCGCAGTGATTGACCGGCATTTGTAATTCTAGTGGCGGCCAGGCAAAAACTATGAAACCACTGTCAGACACGCAATGAATCGAGAAGGATCTAATAGTCCTGAATAACGCACCACTAACAAACCAGGACTGAAAGTCCTGGGACACACGAAGACGCCCTAATCACAACTTAAATGGAAAAGAGGCAGGAAGAAAATTTAGTGATAAATGATGTCATATTATTTCTACATAATTATAAAATTCAGCATAACCGTACATCTCAGATCAGAAGAATACTATAGATTACCCAATGGGCGGGGCGCGCGTTACACGGCTTATGATCGGATGCGCATAAACTTATCAAAGCTTCATGCCGCGCGGTCCAGTCGTCGTTCGACCACGTGTGACGAATTTAGTGCCAAAAAAAATACAAAAATGCGTTGTTGTGCATTTTTGTCGTGTCATATACGAAGCAATGAATTAAAAGAGGCCCCTGGAGTAGTTATTATCCACCGGTATATATAAAAACCCAATATTACACATTTTTTTCAAAAAATTGTAGTCTTCTATTATGACATTCACCTATTATCGGGGACTGGCAGCGTGGGAGTAGCTATAATCCTCCATAAGCCCATTGGTTGAGTGTCAAGTCCTCCCAAAGCCCTCGTGAAGGCAGAAATGCCTTCTGGGTAGATGCGCGGGCGCGGCCTATCTCCAAGGGATAGGTGCCCTAGTCTACGCGCATGAAGGAGGTTTACCCTCCAGTAGTAGAGAGTGATCTAGTAGGCGTCGGTAGTATATATTATGACCTCGCCCAGTAGTCCAAGTGCTCAAGTCAGGGTGTTTTTTCACCCACATATTTAGCATATTTATGGGAAGCAGAAATAGCAGACTGCGGAAATGAGGTGAGGAACCAATTTTACCTCATACACTGATGATTTACTGTCGCGGCGTCCTCAATATTACCCGCAGTCTAGGTTTTCCGGTAGTCACCTATATAATTAGTAAGAAATTACCAGAACTGGTTCATTTACCCTATTATTTCAACAAGTATGAAGTGCAAGACTGTCAATATGTAGATTTTAATTAAATATCACGGTTTGCATCAAAATATTCCTCGAATGTTAGCATCTGTACATGAATTTCTCGTTGGTCCAAGTTACTAAATCGATACTTTGAGGAGGCTGACCAGAAAAACTACCAGGCTGATGGCAGGCAACCCTATATATTCGTGAATGGCACGTCTAGGGCTATCGATCTGCATCAATTTCAGCTTGCCACCTGATGAGGTAAATTACCCCATTTTTTGGCCTCCTAAAATATGGCTGACCTTGAAATCTACCAGGTTTAGGGCTGGCAACCTATGCGGGTTCAGGTCACCAAAGGGGTCTCTTTCGATGGGTAAAGGTTTCGATCTGCCACCTTATGATGTAAATTTTGGCAAAAATTGACGTTTTAAAATTAAAAAAAAAACTATGTTCTTCCAGGCTAGGCCATGGCAACCTACTATAGTCCAGTGCTCCTAAGTATTATCTATCGCTGTAGTATGTGTCTGCTCTGCCACCGTGTGAGGTAAGGTTTCATGCAATGGGAGCTTAATCTATAGTAAGAAATTACCAGAACTGGTTCATTTACCCTATTATTTCAACAAGTATGAAGTGCAAGACTGTCAATATGTAGATTTTAATTAAATATCACGGTTTGCATCAAAATATTCCTCGAATGTTAGCATCTGTACATGAATTTCTCGTTGGTCCAAGTTACTAAATCGATACTTTGAGGAGGCTGACCAGAAAAACTACCAGGCTGATGGCAGGCAACCCTATATATTCGTGAATGGCACGTCTAGGGCTATCGATCTGCATCAATTTCAGCTTGCCACCTGATGAGGTAAATTACCCCATTTTTTGGCCTCCTAAAATATGGCTGACCTTGAAATCTACCAGGTTTAGGGCTGGCAACCTATGCGGGTTCAGGTCACCAAAGGGGTCTCTTTCGATGGGTAAAGGTTTCGATCTGCCACCTTATGATGTAAATTTTGGCAAAAATTGACGTTTTAAAATTAAAAAAAAACTATGTTCTTCCAGGCTAGGCCATGGCAACCTACTATAGTCCAGTGCTCCTAAGTATTATCTATCGCTGTAGTATGTGTCTGCTCTGCCACCGTGTGAGGTAAGGTTTCATGCAATGGGAGCTTAATCTATTAAGAACACGTTTGAATTTGACTCGAAAAGTTATGAAAACGTCGGCCTTTGAGATGTTAAGCAAAAAGATGTCCCCTGCCGCTAGAACATTTTTCAAAATGCAGATCTCTCAATTTGGAAAAAAACCAAAAGGTCGACGATTTTCACTGGACGATAAAATTCTCGCGCTCTCAGTGTACAAACCGAGCCCAAAGGCGTACAAACTTTTGTCTAAAATCTGCATTTTGCCCAAACGCCGGACGCTAGACAAAATATTGCAGAAGGTTGACTTACTACCTGGTATCAACGAAAATCTTTTCGATCATTTAAAAAAAAGAGTGGACAATATGCCCAACCACCACAAACTCTGCACCATCGTATTTGATGAAATGGCGATCGCCCCGCACCTAACCTATGACAAAAACAAAGATGAGATTAACGGTTTTATCGATAACGGAACCTCAAGAAAAGACACGTTTTGTGACCATGTTTTAGTGTTTATGGTGCGGGGAGTTATAAAAAAATTTAAACAGCCTGTGGCTTTTACGTTTTGTGCAGCTACAACAGAAACTGATGAATTAAAAGTGGTCATAAAAACAGTCATCAGAAAAGTAACGGCCACTGGCTTACGCGTGGTAAGCACGGTTTGTGACCAGGGACCGACCAACTTGGCTGCAATAAATAAACTCCTAAATGAGACAAGTGGCGACTATTTAAGAGAGGGCAAGGAGTACAGAGGCGGATTTTTCGAGATTGATAACCAAAAAATCTATCCTATTTACGACCCACCTCATCTTATGAAGCAGATAAGAAATAACCTGATAACAAAAGACTTGGTATATGAGGAGCAAGGGGTCAGAAAACAAGCAAAATGGGCGCATTTGGAAGCTTTGTATAGGAGAGCTCCAAATTATAAAGGAGTTAGCCTCGTTAACAAACTGACAGCGTACCACATTATTCCTAACCAAATTCCAAAGATGAAGGTCAAGTACTGTACGCAAGTATTCAGTGAAAGTGTCGGCAAAATGATAGGGTGGATGGCGAGCGATGGTTAGTATTTAGACTTATTTATCCAAATATTTGTAAAGGACAATCAAATCGTTCATTAGAATGTCAAGACAAGACCTGTATGAATGTCCTTGTATTTTTTTAGGATTCCGTACCCAAAACGGGACCCTATTACTAAGACTCCGCCGTCCGTCCGTCCGACCGTCTGTCCGTCTGACACTTAGCTAAGCTTACTAGCACTGATGAACCGTGATAGTAAGACAGTAGAAATTTTCCCAGATCATGTATTTCTGTTGTGCTGTAACAAAAAATACATAAAACAGAATATAATAAATATTTAAGGAGCTACCATTTTTGTAGATAATGGTACGGAACCCTTCGTGCGCAAGTCCGACTCGCACTTGGCCGGTTTTTTTTCTTACTTCACATGCTTTTTTATTGTGTCAGGATCCTGGTCGCTACGGCAAAGATATTGGAATGTAATAGATTTGGTGAATGCACACATTCATCATTTTAGGTGCTATTGCATATTAGTGCCGCCTATGTCATGAATCTGTACCGCATAATAAACACGGTATTGTAAGTGTACCCACACTCGACCTCAACGATACGGCAATTCTAACTTGATGTACTTATTACCGCTGTCCATTTTTTTTTTCAGAAATTGGTTATCTCCCGAAAGAAAGCAAGGACACGGCAGATATATTATTTTTTTTTGACCGACTTTTTGACTCTGTAAATGGTAGTTTTAGCAAGCCTGTCGGAGGTAAAACTTATCGGTCTGCAGTTTCTCCAAGGTCTGCCCACCATAGGTTGTGGAGCGAAAGTCTGCGTGTTTTGAGATCCATGCATTATATAACCCCCAGTGGCGCCCGATGCAACACAGTACGATCCATCCCAAATTGGATTAAAACTATTGAGTCATTTCAAGCAGTCACAAGATATTTGCATTCGCTGGGTCTTAATTCTATTTTGCTGCGTCATTTTAATCAGGACCCATTTGAGAACTTTTTCGGCTCCATTCGTGCGCACGGCCTGCGGAATGTTATGCCTAGCGCAAGTGCCTTCAAGTCGTCCTATAAGGCACTGCTAATAGGAAATCTGACGGCCCCACATTCCGTAGGTTCGAATTGCGAAGAGGATGACGAGACGTGCCTGCAGTCATTGAAATGGTTGGTTGAGGAGAGCATAACACCGACCACAGAAACCGCTGCACCGACTCCAGCAATGCAATTACAGGAAAGGCACCTGAACATAGACCTAATTGACACTCAAGGACTGATCGCCGCAACGACTGCGGCAGGCAAAGAAAAATGCGCAGCAATAGCATACTGCAGTGGTTGGCTCATATACTCTCTAAAAAAGAAAATTTATAAAAATTGTCAGAATTGTAAACGCGACCTTGAAAGCAACGGGGTTGAGGATTTTCATGCATATATACAAATCAAAGAATACAAGGCGGATAAAACGTGGTTATCATATCCTTCCCGAAATGTATTTGATTTCTTTTGCCAAGTAGAGCATATGACCATAGAAGTCCTAAAAACATCTAGCCATATCAAATTTATATCGCAATACATAGAGTGTGTCAGCCTTGTCCACATTGATTTACACTTCCTGACTTGCCCTGATCACGGAGCACAATTGATGAAATTGATGCTGGGACACAGCATTGTGTTCTTTATAAACAACTGGTGCAGAGATATAAACAGAATTTTAACGGACACTGCGATTTTTTGGGATGAATCAGACTGTATGAAGCTGAAGGCGAGAAATTATTGTCGAAAATATAAAAAACGAGGGTGAGGGAATTAAGATACTACTTATTGTAAATAAGTCTACTGTAAATATACATCAAGCAAGCCAAACTCAACTATTATCTAAGATCCAGAGAATCAAGAGATGCTAGAATGGATCTTCGTTACTGATTAAAGTAAGTACCTACCTCAGAAAAATATTTTTTTCTGTTGTGTGGTACCTAAATATACAGCTAATATCTATCTTTTTACACAGTACCTAAGTGATTCCTGGTCGAATACGTCATAGTTCCCACCAAGGACTAACACTCGTCTTGGAGCACTAGCTAAACTTAATGCAGGTACATTAGCGAGGTTACTTTTAATTAATCGCATCTGAAACTTGGAATAAATTAAGTAAATGGTTATATAACTAAGTTAAGCTAAAGAAGCGCTGGTAGCCTAGCTGGCGGTAAGACGTCCGTCCGACTTTGAATCTGGAGGTCTCGGGTTCGAATCCCGGCTCGTGCTTTTTCCGATAGAAATAAGAGCGCGTGTCGCATCCGGTTGGTTTAATAGTCAAAGTTTTTGTTTGTTTAATATCTATATTGTGAAAATCGCTATTTATCCACATGTGGTGAAAGAGTTTTGACATTTGAACGCAGCTTAAGTGACATTTGACAGCTAAAAGCGGTATTACACATTGCAACCTGCAGGGCCCAATCTGTTGTGTACCCTGCCTCTTCCTTCCCTCCATGAGGGACAAAAATTCTATCATTGCTTCTCATTTGCACGCGTACGATTGTGTATGCGCACATCTCTTTCATCAGTGTATATGTGTGCGTAATGTTACCGCCCTGTGCTGAATTTTTAAGATCACAATTAATAAATTGCACCGAGGAAAGAACGCTAAATGCAGTCTTACAACTTTATTTTAATTCATAAATATCAGCATTCGACATTAATCTTCATTCTTGTTGTAAAAACGGATAAAATGTTCTGACACTTCTGACAGTCCAATAAGTCTACGTACGAACAAAACGCATCTCACTTTAAGGGTCACCACACACCTAGCGGGATTCCTCGCGGAATCAGCGGAAGTAGCGGAAATTCATAGACAAAATGCTTAATTTGTCTATGGTAGCGGGAATTTGTCTATGGCTTCCATACAAAAAATCTGCTACCAAAAGATTAAATTATTGTAAACCGGCTTGCAGGACACGTCGCACAGTGGATTGTTCAACAAGGGACTAAAACAAGCCATAATGGTATGAGATGTTTAGTTTTGGATATAGTTCGAGGATCATTATGGTTGTTTAGTCTCGCGTTAAACACTCTACTTTTCACTTTGAATGCGAGGAAAAAATAACGACATTCTACACAAAATCTCATTATTTATAATGGCAAAAATTGAAATTATCAATAAAATTTGTTAGGCGGTTTTTTTTTATCGAGTTTGTTTAATATTTTCGCACAGTTGTCATTTTGAGGTTATATGCGTGGTCCAAAATTGTCTATGCACAATCACTAAAAAGGGCTTCATAAACACCGTGAGTGGCTTTTTAGGGGTTTCCAAAGTAAATTAAACAAAAAAATGTTTTAGTCCCTAGAGATTAATAAAGAGTTTTAGTTCCGATCTGCAGAGACTAAAGTAACATTTTAAGAGCATGAGAAGTGAAAAAATGCTTTTCGGTTGAAAATGATGTAAGGAATAATAAAAGTAATATATTTTTTTTCAAAATAAGGCTTATTTAAAGCAGAAAAAAATTAAATCTGTTTTTCTTGTATGAAACTGAAAAATAGGTATATAAAAAAACGGGCACCTACCGAGATAAGCTGTTTACTATTTACGTCTGTTTTTAAGAAGGAGGATAATATTCTAAAGGTTAGAAAGCGGGATCGGTAACGGTTTTCTCATAACAAGATACCTATTTTTCAGTTTCATACAAGAAAAACAGATTTTTTTTTCTACTTTAAATAAGCCTTATTTAGAATTTTTTTTACATAACATTTTTTATTCCTTACATCTTTTTCAACCGAAAAGAATTTTTATAAGAGTTTAAAAAAAAAATGCGAATGTCCATTTTTTTGTCATTTCGATCCACTGTGCGTCGACCTCGCAAGACTTGGGTGCGAAACTCAACCACAACTAAGCCTAGAGCATGTATTGCGTTTGGCAAGAACATTGACTTTCCACCTGTTCCAGAGTTATGCACAGACGACCTGGGTCGCGTTTTATAAAGTTACAATTTACAATTTCGCTGTTTGCCTCTCTTTCTATCCAATATGTGTGCTAGAAAGAGAGGCAAACAGCGAAATTGTAAATTGTAACTTTATAAAACGCGACCCTGGTAGCAGCGTATGTAAACCTTAAGGGATGGAGCGGGCAGAGGGTCTTACTTTGCTCAGCTTACCTCCCTGGAGATAGAACTGACCCCTCTGCAGAACTCACTGCCGTGGCCGACTACGCCCGCAGACACAAAGCAGAATTACTGGTGGGATGTGACGCTTACGCCCAGCCCACCACACCAACTGGGGAAGCTCCGACATCAATGATAGGGGTGAGTTACTTAATGACTTTCTTCTATGCAATAACTTCCAAATTCTTAAGTTAGGGTGTGAACCAACCTTTGTCACTAGGGCTAGGAAGGAAGTTTTGGATTTAACCTTTGCATCCCCAAATCTAGCCAGGTACATTCAAAACTGGAGGGTAAGTGATGTGGAGTCGTTGTCAGATTAACATTGATTGAAAATGACGTTGAATCTCGTTTCGTTTTATAGCTGTGTCCCTTTCATGGCCCATCATGTAAAGCAGCCAACAGACAAAGATCGACGTCATCTAAAACCATTTGCACATAGCATTACGAGATCTAACAGCTGCCCTCATAGTTTGCTGCCGTTTAGAAAATTTATCCTGTATAGTAAACATTCATAACATAGGTGCAAAACTTGTATGGGACTAAAATGCTATTTTTTTATGTCAATCGATCTCATTCCTATCTTACTAGATAGTTTCCACGGAGTCAACTTACGGTAATGTACCAAAAAGCCACAAATGAGAGTATTCTATATTGTTTCAGGTTTATGTAATCATCGTTATCTACACTTACATGCCGTTGCCGAAGCTCCAGTATCTACGGGTTAGCGAAGAACTCGCTCCGTGACTTAAGGTAGTGTTGCGTAAACATTATCATTTTACTGTCTCATTTATATTTAATTGACATCAGTTTATAGTTAAAATTAAACCTGTCTAGATATACATATATTTAGGATCAACACACGAGCACAATACCTAATTCACTGATGGACCCGTGGTGATTCTATGTTGATGTCACGTCTAAGCGATAGACTTCCTTTTTTTACGGAATACCTAATAACTAGCGAATTATCCGGAATACGCAGGTTTAGTTTTAACGAAGCGCTTTGTTGGTTCTTTGTCACTATCAATGTCCTTAGTACGACCGGCTGTCAACGACAAAAGCCAGCATGTGCGACGCCTTTCACTGTGCCTCTTTTTGTGTACTTTTTTGTGTTTTTCATATTGTGGTACTTACCTCAATGATTAATACCTTAACAATATGGTCTCGTACACATACTTTGGTAAAAAAGTCTACTCGATATATTAGACCTTGACTGTACAAGTCATTAATTCCGAGTAAAATTTTTATTTTATGTTCTAGGTATAACTCAGTCGGCTTATTAACTCACTAGAATACGGTGATGTAGCAACATAAAAGGCTGAACCGAGGCTGGCTGACCTCATCACTCCAAGGCCACTTCCTGAATAAAACTAAAGGAAACAAAGAATCATATACTGAATGAATCACCCGATATCAACGAACTCAGGCTGCTGCACGGGAGTGGATTACGGCGACAACGCCGGTCAGAGAGCGCCTACAGTCTCATAAACCTATCTGGTCTGACTGTCAACTACGGGGGCAAAGCAAAGTACCATTCAACGTCTCCGCTTAGTGAAAGAAGCAGTGGCAGGAACAGAGTGGTAATTCTGTTGTGACATGGATCCCACTAAAAGGCCTTCTACACGATCGGGACCAACCATCCAACCGCTACCGTCGGCCGACAGCGTTCTAGACGGTTGGGACCAACCACGGACGTAGACTGTCGTGAGGGATGCGCTCCCAACCAAGGCCGTTGACATCAACCAAATTGGTCGGGTCAACCGCTTTCTACACTGTCCATTTTTATATCAACCCGACCAAGGACACGATGGTTGGCGGTTGGTCCCGATCGTGTAGAAGGCCTTTAAAGTGCCTACTGGCCTTAAGGAGAGGAGCAACGCAAAATTTGGGTCACCATAAACCGCATCCGGACGTGAGAAGGGCGCTGTAACTACCACCTACACAGACGAGGCCTGTCACCGACAGCAGAGTACGACTGGGGAGCCAATCAATACAAACTGTGCAACACATCGTAGAAATGTGCCCAGAAGACGTTTTGCGGGAGGCATGCGTTGCGTTACTTATTAACATTAACACCGGAAGCAAGGGATCGGCTACTTAATTTACTTATTAAACTGTAATACTTCCGTATTTAATCTGTTCACACAAAGATGTAAAAATATATCGGAGCGGCCACGGTACTCAAAAAAATCTGAACATGCACTTTATCGCCTTATTGACAATAGAGGCGTTGTCCTTAGATATTTATGACCACCTTGGCTGCTCCGATATATCTGATGGCGACTGTACCAAAGTCGCATAATCTGACATATGGATTTATCCGAGTTTACCTACGCTGAATTGTAGAATTATCACAACAATTTACACATTTGTAAAAATTGACCATTTTATAAGTATTAACAGTTACTAAGTTCTGAAATTGTAATAAGAAAAAAAAAATATTTTGCGCTATATTACGTTTAATTGTCTTAGTTGCGACACAACATATCGACTTATTATGGCATGATTATTCCTTGGGGTCCAAGGATGGATTTGAGAAGTGGAGCCACCAATATTTTTGATGTAAATTTTTAGTAGAGGCTTTATCTTGACAGCTACTAGGGCAAAGTTTGGTATCGTATTCGTATAAATCAGGGATGCCGAATTAATTTATGGTATAATTTTGACACCGTTCCGAAGCAAAAACATGTACAATAAATTACAAGGAAAAATCCATATGTAACTAATTCATGACTCATAATTGTTTACAAGTTATGGATTTTTCCTTGTGAAATAGGCAATTCTAAATTACGTCTTTCATTTTGTGACTTGTAAATTTTGTGATACGCCCATTTGTATTATATAGGTACATAGTTTTATTATAATGTTGTGTCTTGTGGGATGCCACTTGTTATATTTTGATTGCTATAACTAAATATGAGAATCATACCTACACTGTGTTCATAGTGTTCATACCAAAAAAATACTGCCATTATGGACCGGGCAAGTGAATTTTGTTAAACATGCATGCATGAGCATTATGCAAATTAATCGTTATGATATGACATATAAAATTATGAATTTTGTTGTTATAAAAAACGTTTCTTATGTTTTTCAGCCGTATGCTAAATGAATATATTTTGTTTGTATGAAAATTGAGGTCGAATAATCGGTGTAAGTACATACATAAAAAAAAGCAAAAGCAAAGATCCCGACAAATTGAGAACCTGGATATTGGATATCCCCTCCATCGAAATTGAAGTCGGTTGAAAAATAACAAAATATTCATTAATCCACATATGCCCAAACCAAGCAAAGCTTGTACTATGGGTACTAAGCGACGATATAACTACTTATATAAATATATACTACAATGCCGCATAAATATTTCCTGCTCATGGTTTTGTCCATAGTATTGTGTGTATTTATTGTGACGAGCCAGAATTTACGGAACCGATGGCCTGTGGCCTAATTAAAGTAATTAATAAAGCTACAATTGACAATTTACAAGCGGAAGTCTCTATCTAATACATAAGGTTAGAAAGAGACTTCCGCTTGTTAGGTTTTTGTTAGATATTAAGTATTAACCTATGTAGGTACCTACTTATAAGCGTCAATATGTAATGTAATATTGCTAAATTGTGTACTAATTGTGAAAAGCATGTACCTACCTAATTTAATATGTACAATAAATATTGTTTGCATTTGACATAAACTTAGTTTTCTTTACAGGACGTCCAAACTTAGATTTCCCGCCAAATGGCTGTCAGGAAGGGGCGAGGGGGACGGGGTCTACCCCCGTCCCCCTCACCCCTTAAACCCCGTCTCCCGTTCCCTTGTAACGGGATCAAATGTAGCACTATAAAACTAGATGGCGGCTCTAGCTGCTGCAAGTAGGAGCCGTCGAGTTGCCCATCTATCTCAGTTATATACATATTAATCTATGGTCAGTTCATTTCTGTGGGGATTCCTTTCCGAGTGCGCTTACTTTTGTGGCGAACGTATCCACTATCATTATACATAATGCCGTCTTTTTATTATCGGATTTAATAATTATTGGTTTGAGTGTATGACGCGCGCCTGTGTGGGTTCAACAATGTATAAATATCAGTGCGCTTAATGGGATTTCGTATTGAATCTATACAATACACTTTACGAGCTGTGACTTGGTGGTGAGAAATTTAATTGCAATTCAAAAGAATGGAATAATTATAAACTGACAACAGCCACATCATTCAGAAAATGGCACCACCAAATCCATCTCTATTCAGCTATGAGACCCTCGTGCATGCCCTGGCTGGTGCTACGGTAAGTAAATTAAATCAACTTACATAGTATGAATTATACCTGTTGTAAGAACTTGTCATCATAAGTATGTAACACAAAATTGGTTTACACACTGAAGTAATTAATGTAATAATATTTTAATGTATTTTTGCTTGCAGGGAAGTGTTGCAAGTATGGCCGCATTTTATCCACTAGACACACTGAGGTCAAGGATACAAGGTATTTATTTAGTTTCTGTCCATAATGTGCCTTTATTGTTTGCTGATGATCCTATCATTATTTACTTTGTTTGTTTACAGTTGAAGACTCCAACAAGTATGAAGGCTCTTCTTCTTGGGAACTACTCATAAAACTCGCAAATGAGGAAGGTATTGAGTCGCTGTATAGAGGCCTAGCTCCCGTACTGCAGTCTCTTTCTATTTCCAATTTTGTGTACTTCTACACATTCCATGCTTTACGTAGAACTGCTGCCTCAAACTCATCGGCATTACAAGATTTGATGTATGGTATTGCAGCAGGTAGTATTAATGTCCTCATTACATCTCCCCTTTGGGTTGTTAATACAAGAATGAAGTTAGAAAATAATTCTTACAAGAGCTTGTTTGAAGGTCTAGTCACAGTGTTTAAAAAGGAAGGAGTGAAAGGCCTGTGGTCAGGTACTGTTCCTTCACTGTTGTTGGTTTCTAACCCAGCTATTCAATTTATGGTGTATGAGGCCCTGAAAAGGCATCTTGTGGCGACAGGGCATTTCAAGAGCTATTATGCTGCTTTCCTAGTAGGTGCATTGGCTAAGGCCATTGCAACAACAGTCACATACCCACTCCAACTGGTGCAGATGAGACTGCGCTCTGGCACAAGCATGAAGCCTTTGTTCAAAGATGTAAAATCTAATCCTTGGCTTATGTTCCGTGGTCTGGAAGCTAAATTACTCCAAACTGTAATGACAGCTGCATTGATGTTTCTTATTTATGAGAAACTGGTTAAGTTAGTGTTTAGCATAATGAGAGTGAGGAGTAAGCATAACTAAGAGACTTGAATTGCTCATATTAGTTTGCTATAACCATGTGGTTTGTGATATTTTGTAATGTTATTATTTATTACCAGCTTCATATCCCATTGCTCAGTAACTTTAGGAGCTTTAGTACCCCTAAAATCTTGTTTAACATACAACTTTCTACTTATCATCATCATCATTCTCCTAGCTTTTGTCCTGGTCTTGTCACGGCTCCATTGGGCCTGGGGTCCGCTCGGCAACCTAATCCCAGAGATTAAGCACTAGTTGTTTTTACAACATACAACTTTCTACTTATTCATATTTAAAAGTGAAATTTACATCGCAAACACTTTTAAATACATATTTATTTATGAGATATCTATACTTGCAAATAAATATTACCATCCATGTCATCAGTTATATTACCCTTGAAACGATAAGAGCAAATTACTGATAAATAACACAGTCTTATTTAAATACCTAAAGAGTAATTTTATGATTAAAGATAATTTAAACATTCGTTTTTATTGTTTTCAAAAACAATTAAGTACTCATAATGAAATATAAAATGAACAAGTAGGGGTTAAAGATGTCAGCTGTTTAATGTTACGTACAGTCGAGCTCTCCAATATCTGTATGATATGTCCAAAAATATATGAAGTATGAACAATACCTTATTCGTTTGTATTAAACGATAATTAAATATCGCCAGTTGAACCTCCATTCAAATACTTACAACCATTCTTCTCTAGAATATGTTGCGCTACCCCTTTGATCGCCAAGAATTGGACGGTAAATCGTGCCTTCAGCGCCAGCGCGCGAGGCAACTCGCTTATATTTTGGACGTGATATCACGCGCCGGCGCTGAGGGCGCGACTTTCCGTGCGCGTGATTAGACAGTATTAGGTGGTCAAAAGGATAAATCACAACAGGTGGAAATAAAATGATTAGACAGTATATTCGCGTCGCTACGATACTTCCTTCATAAAAAGAGTCAAAAAGAGGGATCACATTATTATCTTTTGGAAATATCCATCTTTGTAAAAAAGGATTAAGTAGACCCCTTTTCTTTTACTATATGTGTATGTCACGTTTATTTACAGGTTTGCTTTAGCGTGTTTTAAGCATACCCAAATAAAAAATAACGTTTAGCAAAGATAAATATACCCAGTCTATTTGATACAGTATAAAACGTGACATAAGTGTCCTCGAGAATACTTTACCACTGGATATTAGCCATACCAAAAGATTATTTTACGTAAACATCAATCTAGCTACAACAAACATGTAGTGTTTGGCCCAGGGTAAAGGTTGCCTATTGTGTACCATACACAAACGTTAAACACACTACCGCATACATCTTCTGATCTTCAAATGTAAATTCCATGACATAAGACATGAAAAAATGCTAGGAAAGGTAAGATTACCATGTACAAATTAGTTACAGGTTGATAAATGGAGAAACTGTAATGATGGGCAGTATGGCGTGTCGAATTATATTTATATTTTAAAGTTTAACATTTATTTGTGAAGTGCTGGAATATTTAAATTGTATATTTTGCGAGAGGATAGCTAATTTTAGTGTTACTAATTTATTTTGAAGGTGAAGGTTGCTGGTTGCTTTACGTATCATAAGTTGTAGGTATTTAACATGACATTAAAATAAGTATTCTGAAAAACATGCGTTTTATTTATATTATTTTTAATTAGGATCTAGATAACAGTGGAATAGTTGAGATGCGCCAGTTTCATATCTTCTGAAGTCCTAATTAATGTGTCTGTGTACTCCTTTACCAAGTCATTCAGCTCGTCGTACATCTGGAATGTGAAAAACATTAATATAACATGTTGTCAACATATTGTAGATTAATATACCCTCGTTAGTGCTCTCCCTTATGGGAATATAGTTCAGAGCTGGATACGGTTACCTTCTTTTAGTATGTTGTTGGGCACGACACTAGGACCCCAAAACTGCCCAGAGACCGGGACGTCGATGAATGTCTCTCGAGTAATGACGTCATAAAAATGGCTGCCGCTTCGTTACGAAAAGTGTAAATTTCATCCAAACTGTGCATTGCACCTATACGTGTGTAGTATCAAACGAAAGAAGATTAAATGTGCTATATTGTTGTAATACATTATATACTACTGTATATTACAGTTTGACAGCTATAAACGAAAACCCAAAATCAGGTTAAAAAATAATTCGGATATTTGCATTTTACAACAAAATTATAAGTCCAACTTTAAAGCCGAGTACTACAATAACAAAACAGGCTATTTAAGCTATACATTGCTATAAAAATTATTAAAATCTGGTAATAATTGTGGCAGCTATGTTAAAAAACATGTCGGCAGTGCCGAGCTATTTCCTTAGAGAGAAAAAATAACAATTTTCACAATTTACAGAATATCCGCAGAAGCTTCGAGTATATTGTTGGTCAAATAATTTGGAGCCCTTAAATGTCGGAAAAATATCTCTATAGTGATTGAGGTCCAAATAATGACGTTATGAACGTGACCACTACCGAAATTTGTAAAACATAAATTAAAGCTATACCATGACACATACACACATGTGTGTAGCATCGATCGAAAGCTTATTAAATTTACTATAATACATACATACATTATTTGTGAAAATAATGTACAGTTTAGGAGTTGTTGACAAAATAAAATATTTTTTTAGGAAAATAAAATGTATATGTTAATTCTGTGGCCAAAGAAAATACAATACACGAATGTTTTGTATAGCATTAAAAACACCAACTATTCAGCTTTAAAACACAGTTTGAATGTATAAAATTTGATAAGAACTATAAAAGTTGTGCTTACAACTCTAAAGCACACTAACTATTTTACCTACAATGCACTCATACTATGAGAAGCTTGGGCCTAATTATTGACTAGTTTTTTCTACATTTTGTAAGGATTTAGGGTTCCTTGTCATTAAAGTAAATAAAAAAATCGGCCAAGTGCGAGTTGACTCGCGCACCGAGGGTTCCATATACATCACACAATTTTAACAATTTGTATTTTTAAGACCAACTTACGCTTGACAGCAGACTTTTTAGTGTTTTTTTCTTTAATGTACAGGCAAAAAACTATATTAGGTTTTTTTTTCTAAAATGTAGGTTCGTCGGTTTCCGGGGGACGGAGAGCAATGGAAAATTTTAGCCTTATTTCTTAAATAACTTCAAAACTATTAAAATTTAAATTATAAAAGTTATATATTTGTAGTTTTCACATCAAATCCTTTCATTTGATATATAACAAGGTATAGTTTGTAAGTAATTTAAGAAATAAGGCAAAAAATTTCCATTGCTCTCTGTCCCCCGGAAACCGACGAACCTACATTTTAGAAAAAAATACGTAATATAGTTCTTTACCTGTACATTACAGAAAAAAACACTAATAAGTCTGCGGTCAAGCGTAAGTTGGTCTTAAAAATACAAATTGTTAAAATTGTGTGATGTATATGGAACCCTCGGAGCGCGAGTCAACTCGCACTTGGCCGATTTTTTTATTTACTTTAATGACAAGGAACCCTAAATCCTTACAAAATTTAGAAAAAACTAGTCAATAATTAGGCCCAAGCTTCTCATAGTATGAGTGCATTGTAGGTAAAATAGTTAGTGTGCTTTAGAGTTGTAAGCACAACTTTTATAGTTCTTATCAAATTTTATAAATTCAAACTGTGTTTTAAAGCTGAATAGTTGGTGATTTTAATGCTATACAAAACATTAGTGTATTGTGTTTTATTTGGCCACAGAATTAACATATACATTTTATTTTCCTAAAAGAATATTTTATTTTGTCAACAACTCCTAAACTATACATTATTTTCACAAATAATGTATGTATGTATTGTAGTAAATTCAATAAGCTTTCGATCGATGCTACACACATGTATGTATGTGACATGGTATAGCTTTAATTTATGTTTTACAAATTTCGGTAGCGGTCACGTTCATGACGTCATTATTTGGACCTCAGTCACTATAGAGATACTTTTCCGACATTAAGGGGCTCCAAATTATTTGACCAACAATATACTCGAAGCTTCTGCGGATATTCTGTAAATTGTGAAAATTGTTATTTTTTCACTCTAAGGAAATAACTCGGCAGTGCCGACATGTTTTTTAACATAGCTGCCACAATTATTACCAGATTTTAATAATTTTTATAGCAATGTATAGCTTAAATAGCCTGTTTTGTTATTGTAGTACTCGGCTTTAAAGTTGGACTTATAATTTTGTTGTAAAATGCAAATATCCGAATTATTTTTTAGCCTGATTTTGGGTTTTCGTTTATAGCTGTCAAACTGTAATATACAGTAGTATATAATGTATTACAACAATATAGCACATTTAATCTTCTTTCGTTTGATACTACACACGTATAGGTGCAATGCACAGTTTGGATGAAATTTACACTTTTCGCAACAAAGCGGCAGCCATTTTGATGACGTCATTACACGGGAGACATTCATCGACGTCCCCGTCTCTCGGCAGTTTTGGGGTCCTAGTGTCGTGCCCAACAACATACTAAAAGTTGGTAACCGTATCCAGATCTGAACTATCACTTAGGCCCTCTCCCATAACGGAGGGGACTACGTGTGGCCCACTCGAAATTGAAACGAAGTGACTTGGAAAATACAGTTGATTATCCTTTGTTTTCAATATGTTAAAGAAACAAAGGAAAATGCACTTTGTAGGACGTACAAATGGCTTAAATTCCATTCCAATAAAATGTTCATGCTGCGCGTTCATGCTGCATATTGCGCGATGCGAGTATAGAATAGAAAAGGAAAAAAACATTGTGTGGTTTTATGAAACCACGATGCAAGTGAAACTTTACTATGTTAGCATGGCGCTTAGAAATTAGTGCCCAATTGGTTTGTCATGCTAGACGTACAGAGCTGGAATGACTTGCCAAATGTAATTCATTAAATATAATCGAAATATGTTTCTAAAATTTAGAAAAAAGTAATTCGTCCCATGGGGTTTGAACCCTCGCCCATTCGATCGTAAGTCTCATACCATACCACAGTGCCACCGCTGCAGTTACGCTAAGATGCGAAATATAGATTTGTATACCGCGGTTGACTGCCAACATGACATGAACCTTATTGCTTATGAAATAAGCCTCACCTTACTGTGACCTTACTATAAACGAGAATCAGCGTTACAGCTTGTAACGAGGCTTTAAAATTTGAGGCGATGGAATAAAAGTTTCGTCGACTCAAGTGGTAACATTATTGGCGAAGTGGCATATTGCTGGCTGAGTATTATGTTTAAACGGTTGACCTTGAAAGTCCATTTAATTTAATACGGAGCCATCCATATTCCTTGGCGCCTCGGCCTTTAGCTTTGCCGCTTTTACAACCTTACTAATTATTTAATAAAATTAGGAGTGCATTTTTCCTCCGAAATCACCGCAAGCTATTTGAGATAATTTTAAACAAAAAAAGAACCGACTTCGCTTAGGATCCGCTATTCCAAGAGGAAGTGGCCGAGTTGCTGTAAAAAATAGTGAAATGACTATACCTAGGTGTGCCTATAATAGTTGAAGAGTTCCCGCGATTTCTCCAGGATCCCATCATCAGACCCCGACTTGGTGACAACGGGACCATCTAGGGGTTACACCCGTGAATGTTGTGTTCCGGCTGTTTGGGGCTGTTGACTTCTTTATAAAGTTTGTACAGTCAGCAGCAGAAGTAGCTAAGCGGGTGAGGTGTTCATAATGAGCTTTAGCACTATTTTATGGGTAAGAGTTAAGAGTCGCCAGGACGCTCGCGTTCCCATACAAATGTAGTTCAGCTTCAGCTCTCATTTTGAAACGACATGCTTTAGAACCATGAAATTTGGCATGGGCATTTTAGTAGTTCAGATCTAGGTCGGCTGTTAAAAATTTAAATACAAAGAAAATACAGCCAGTTACAGATTTACATACAAAACTTATTTTTGCTATATTTTCTTTGTATCACAATTTTTAGCCACGAAAATGAATGTTCGACCTAGATCTGTACTACTAGAATGCCCATGCCAAATTTCATGGTTCTAAAGCATGTCGTTTTAAAATGAGAACTGAACTACGTTTGTATAGGAACGCGAGTTCACGCGAGCGTCCTGGCGACTCTTAAGCTACTCATGCTGCTAACTGAATCATAATTTTTAATCGTAAAATGAACGTTTAGAAAAAGCATACCTCGGCGTACTCGGAGTGGGGGTTCTGCCTGGCGTGCGGCTGCAGCTCGGCGCGCAGCGCGTCGGCGGCGGCCAGCGGCGCGGCTTGCGGCGGCTTGTGCGCGGCCAGCGCCAGCAGCGCGCCGCGCAGCACGCCCACGCACGCGCGCGCCGCCTCCAGCGCGCGCCCGCCGCCCAGCAGCGCGAGCACGCAGCCCGCGCCGTCGCGCTCCTGGCGTACAAACTTTCTATTACTGCTAGGGTAACAGTACTTACATCGAGGACAAACGCGCTAAGCGAAGCCCACTTTATGAATCATCTCATCTCATCCTAGCCGATACGGCTACGGCGACGCGACTGCTGCTGGAATCTTGAGCTCCTCAGATGTGCTCGAACGTGACTCACATAGCCAACTTTTGCAGTGAAAGTACGTCCGCATTTGTCACATGTTAGGATCCCATTAGTATATTATATGTAGTTGTAGGGGGTATGAGCGGACTACGTCAGATGTGAGACAATAATGAGAGCAACGAGACTCATCCCGTTTGATTTCCATACCACCCTTATTGCTAGATCCGAGCATCTGGCAGATATTTATTGGTAGAGATCAAAGTGACAGACCAGCAAAACTTTATAGATTGAAAAAATACCAAAATAAGTAAAAAACGTTCGAAGTTGTGTCATTTAAACAGGACAGGGCCTAATATAGTATTTTAAATTAGATCAAAAATCATTGCGCATTATTGCGAAAACAAAAACAATAAACCACAAACTATGAATCACATTATACCTTGTTTGGCACTACTGCATCACACCCAGAACTCTAGGATCTGTATTCTTTTGAGATGCCCGGATCTATAGCAGAGCTCGAATTTGTAAAAATTGTGCGCATCGAGAAAAAGTTGTGAATTTTTGACCATGGATAGAATGGCCCACGATAAATATTTTTTAGTATTGGAGGTCCGTAAAATTTTTGGACCTTCACGTCAAAATCAGGGGTCCTGTGAAATACGTTATTACTCTATGGTTAAGGCTGCTAGGGGTTGTGTGGTATCATTTCCGTGTAAAACAGACATGCGGAATTCATTTGTGATATTAAAAATGTAAAATTTCTTATTAAAAAAAAAGTTGTGTGGCGAGGAAAAACACAATTTTTTATTTTTTTTTTAGAACGTCATATAACTAATATATATCATTTTTTTTCTAATAATAAAAAATATTATAAAGGAGCATATTTAATGTTTTAATACATTTAATTACAAACTTTAAAATGGTACATATAACGACTTAAAAATATCACTAAAAATATAACTAAACTACATACTTATAAAATAAACCCTACAATAAAATAATCTAAAACTAAAAATCTAAATCTAAAGTTGGCCCCTGTGGTATGGTGCCGAGGATGCTGGCAGCATTTCCTCGCTGGATCGCAACACTTATGCGTTGGGCGAGGAAGCTGCCAGCTCGTTTATCCCCGGTTACGTCGACCAGCCGTTTAGCCAACTCTCGATACAATTTCTGTGCTGCTGGGCCCCACGGACCAAGAGTCTCGACTCCAAATGCAACAAAGTTGTAGTTGGCGTCGAGACCCCTGTATTTGCGTCTTTTGCGGGCCTCAGCCTCCTCCGCCGCCGCGCCTACTTTGCGTGTGGTACCGTGGAGATGGGACGGCGCCAGCGTGTCTACACAGGTAGCGTCCCACACGAGCACACGCCCCATCCTCCACGGTATCAGTGACATGCCGTCGGGTCTCTTGCCATCGTCTCTAGCTATACCGGTAGGTTCCAGTATTGCAGGTACATTGACGGTGGCAAGAGACCGACGGATTATATCGTTTAAGGCGGCGTGGCGCGAGAAGCGGCCCACGCTACGTTGGCAGGATAATCCGTGGTGCCCCAGCCGGTCGACGTCACTACCACAGAGGCATTTATGAGGCGCGCATACTGGCACCCCTAAACGCAGCCCGACCGCCACTCGGAGGGTATTCGCTGCCAAATGGGTACCTGTATTAGGCGAGGGGTAAGCACTTAGCCAGTGGCCAGCCTCCTTGCAGCCCACGGCCATCAGTCGCGCGCGTTCGGGTCCTGTGCTATTGTCCAAAACAGAGGTGTAGGTTAGTTTACACAAAACATCATCCCAGCCCCTTTGTGATTTGAGATTAATTGGAAAATTTTGCCCCGGGCAGGCAGACAGCCAGGCATTTCTAGCGTCGTCCAAGCCTGAGATCTCGTAGTTTGTGGGCGGAGCCCTCAAGATTTTTCCTACGAGATCGCCAGAACTGTGAACAGACGATAGAAATGCTGGCAGTGCAACACTAGAAATTTTGCGCACCCCTAGCCCGCCGTACCGGACGGGAAGGGATGCTTGGAGCCAGGATTGTTCGGTGAGCTTTAAATTTAGAATAAGTTCCAAGTGGGTTTGGACCAACGTGTCTATAGACGTTAGTAAATGTTTATGTTTCCAAAAGGGGCTGCACCGAAGCATGTAAGTTAATTTTGGCACAAAAAGACAGAATTTAAGAATAAATAAAGCTGAATGGGGGCTAATTTCTAGTAGACGATCGGCGCAATTTTGGAATTTTGCTATAGTATTATTTATAAACACAGGAAGAAAATCGTCAAAAATTGGAGTCCCTAGGAGGCTAAGAGAATCTTTAGTAACAGATTTAATATTTGGTGTTAAAATATTAAATTTGTTAGCAGTGTCTGAAGGATTTAAGGATGTGTCGTGAATGTAAAGTTCGCATTTACTGTAATTTAGATCAAGGCCAATAGATTTAAATTTGGTTGTGAGGGTTGAGAGGTCGGAAAGTACTGTATCTATGTCTCCTCCTAGGGTGCCGTCGTCCAAATACCACACGTTAAATTTAGAGGTTAAATTTTGAATAATGGGATTTATCGCTAAACTAAAAATGGCCGGCCCGAGGGGATCACCCTGCTGGCATCCAACTTCTGACGAGAGCTCATGGTTACGGTACATTAATTTAGTGGGATCTGCGTAGCAATGTAGGAGGTAGTTGTAAAGTTCTGGGATATGATTCCTAATTTCAGCCAGCAGGGTGTCTCTGTTTACCGAATTGAATGCATTTTTTACATCAATTTTTAATAAAACTTGACAATCATCAGTATTGAGAAAGGTGCGGAGCGCATGAACTGCGGCTTCGCAGCCACCTCTTGTTCCAAAGCCTAGCTGAACCGGTTCAAACTTTCGCTTTAACTTTGAAACAATATGTCGAACTGCTATTTTGGACGCTAAGCGTCTGAGGGTCGTGCCAACTGCTATCGGTCTTACACCGCCGTCTTTTTTAGTGAGAGCTATCAGGTTGGCTCCATAGATAACAGGCACTATGTCTGGATTTAAACGCCCGCTCAACATGAGGTTTATAACGTTATTTAAGGAATTGACCAGTTTTACACCGGCATCACCGGTACCGTGTGCAGTGAGATCTTTTAAATGTTGAGGGGAAATGCCGTCTAATCCGGCTGCAGATCCTATTTTGAAGCCTGCAATAGCATCAGTAATATGTTTTTGTTCGATTTGTAGGCAGTCTGTAATAACAGTTGGCGGATCTAAGAATGGAGGACTGGAGGGGGCTGAGGGATGTTTGGAGCACAGGGCCGAGAGGGTTTCGGGCGTGTCGGGCGATAAAGTGTCACTGGAAAACAATACGCGGGCAGCGCCTTTGAGATCTCCGTCGCTGATTTTAGCTTCAACAGCTTTTGCAAAGTTAAAAGATGTGGAATCGTAGTTGTTCATGCTAATCTTTGGTATCTGATTATTAGGTAATATAGAAGGGGTAGAGCAGTTGTTTTTAATTTGCTGTGTTAATGATATCTCTTTGTCATCAGTACCGTGTAGAGTATGATATGCGAAAGTTAAGAGATTGCGCCATGTGTCAAAACTGTTACCTTCTACACATTGGTCAATTAAATAAGACAGGCGGGTAGCGACGGTAATCCTAGCGCCGCGTGGAATCCTTTTTATAACTGGGAAGTTAAGTTTAAGGTGGCTAAGTTCCAGGTGCAAGGTATTTGAATGTGATGGATTATTATTAATCGGAGATGGTATGTGGTTTTGGCCAGTGACAGCACTAGCATTTTGAGTCAAGCAATTTCTGTGTTTTTTGGAGAAGTGTATATTAAGACCGCGGGAAGTTTCGAAGTATTTTGTGCATAAATGGCATTGGTGGACGGTCGAGATGGGTTGGGTCGCAGCAAGCATCTATAGAATATTTATAAACTATTTACTAGTATAGAATAAAACTAATTATAAAACTAATTATAAAACTAATTATAGAATATGTAGAAAGGTAAACAACTAAATAAAAAGGATATAAAAATAACTGTATGCACTCGTGATTACAGCGGACCGTTCACAACTATTATTAGGTAGGTACTTATATCGTTTTGGGCACTAAAACGCAGCGGACAGATTTCATGCACTCTCGTGTAAAACAACCAGCTCTGCTTATCTCTTACTGAATAACCACGATTAAAATATTTCCTGTATTCCCGTATATATTATATTTGTTTATAATTTCATTTGACATTTTGTCACGTCAGCCGGCCGTCGGGCTTCAAGCAATGGGCCATTCTGGGCTCCGTCTGCGGCCTGCGTTCTCCGTGGAGACATAAAAACAGCTGCACGTTATTAATTAATAAATATTGTATACTTTTGTAAGCCAAAACAGACACGGCGATACAAAAAGATAAATAATTTATGAGGAACTTTATTTCCGTGTGTTATTCCGTTGCTAAGGAGTTGTATTTAATGTAGTTTCTAAATATATACAATTTTTAGGCTTATAGTATACAAAAACTACGCGAAAAAAAATGTTTGCTTCATGGTGTATATGTTTTCTCCATAGTAAGTATCGATAATCAATGTGAACGTGAACATCCGTAGCGTATTGACCTTAAAATGCATGTATTGCTTGTTATTAGTAAATTTTATTCATAATAACTTCCCAAAATGCAGAAATAATAAAATACAATAAATAAAAACATATTTTTCCTCCTTAACTTTAACATAAACCGTCACAATTCAAACGACACGACGTCTGTTTTCCGTTACTCAACTTAAGTAAAAAAAAAACCAGAAGTTTTTTGTATTAAAGGTGTATAAAATGTATATGTTTCTATAATCTATATTAAATATGCTTTTTTACAATAATTTTTATTATTTGAAATAAAGGATATATATTAGTTATATGACGTTCTAAAAAAAAAATAAAAAATTGTGTTTTTCCTCGCCACACAACTTTTTTTTCTGCATGTCTGTTTTACACGGAAACGATACCAAACAACCCCTAGCAGTCTTAACCAGAGAGTAATAACATATTGCACGGGACCCCTGATTTTGACGTAAAGGTCCAAAAATTTTACAGACCGCCAATACTAAAAAATATTCATCTTTGCTCACTCTATCTATGGTCAAAAACTCACAACTTTTTCTCGATGCGCACAATTTTTTTCGCATTTGTACTGAGACAAAACCCTACTACTATAAATAAGCATAGTATAGCTAAGTAACTAGAAGGATTTCATTGCTCTCATTATTGTGTGTCATAGGCTAGATGAATTTTTTTCATGCGTGGTATCATTCGATTCGTTTTGTTGTGAGGATCAAATGTCTATATGGGGCCAATTGTCTTAAATCATAATAAAATACAGAAAAGAGACTTAAAGTAAAGATTTGCTTTTGTTTCTCAAAACGCTCCTAACAAAACGATATAAAGCCGTGACGTATGGCTTCATAGTTGCCCTGTTTAAAGTATGGAAAAATATGAAATTGCTATTTTTACAGTGAAATATTGCGTTTATGTATATGGTTGCCATACAATTTATTTCACAGTAAAATGTTAGAAATCGAATGGTATCATTGGTTTTTTTTTAATTTTGTACTTTCAAAATTCGAAAAAAATTCTAATTTTGAAGCCTGATATCTTTGCACCATTTCAATAGATTTTTTGAATGTTTACTTTATTTGTATATTTTGATCATTTTGCATCCTATCAACTAAATTGCATTGCCTAATTCAACATGTGTCATCATCCCTAACTAACCAAGTCCTAAGTGTCTGCCATCAAAGTTAATTTAATTATGCATTCGTAATAGTCATTATCATTAACCCTTTGACCGCCAAGCATCGGACGGAAAAATCGTGCCCTCAGCGCGAGTGCATAAGGCAAACCGGTTATATTTTAAACGTCATATAATATCGCGTGCTGGCGCTGAGGGCACGATTTTCCGTCTTTGGCGGTCAAAGGGTTAATGAACTTTTTAATCACACTTGCTCGTAAAAACTGTTGTTACACGTAGGCGATGCGAACCGTAAATCTTTCATTTCGACCTAGGGCTGTAACTCTCTCGCTCATCGCGGGGGGCCGGGCACTCGCAGTGTCGGAGCGCGACCAGCAATGTTTTTCATCACACTTGTGAAGAAGAAAAATAAAAACTGCCTAATTTCGCATTCTATTTAGTGAAAACGCTTAGTGCAGGTTCGGTGTCGTGACCGCGCCCCCCACGCTGGCTGCGCTCCGCCACCGCGAGTGCCCCACTCCCCGCGATGTAAGAGAGAGATGAAACTTACATTACAGCCCTAGGTGGAAATAAAGGATGTACGGCCCGCATCGCCTATGTGTAACAACAGTTCTTACGAGTAAGTGTGATGAAAAATTGTGTACGCACCACGGGCGGTAATAAAGAACGCCTCAGATAGCTTGTTTATGGCCCTTACCTTCGGTTCGGGCTACAAATGCCCGCAATCTGAGCTGTTCTTTATTTTACCGCCCCAGCTACGTAACGTACTACAACTAGTAAAAAATATAGTGTAGCAAACTGTAAATCACATACCATATAAGCTTGCAGGAACCATCGTGGCAAAAATTGGTCAGTGCTGAGCGCGCGTTTAGTGACGCTTAGAAGAGTTTCAGCACCTGCGTCTTTCAGGTGAGGGTAGAGTCCGTCGAAATCTATGTTGTCGCCGCCTTAAATAAGAACAGAAAATAAATAAATTGATTTCTCGACCGCAGAATATACATTACAAACTCCCCCAGCCAGGCAGCGCAGCGGCCAGTGTTATGGGCACCCTTCCCCAGGGCAGCGATTTGGGGGACATCTGGGGGCTCGGGTATTAGATTAGGTTACGGCCTTTTTTGGTAGTTTTTAAGTGGTGTTTTTTTTTATTTTTATTTTGTAGTAAATATAAATTGTATTGTTAATGTTGTGACATGTAAATTGTAAATTCTGTGTGATTTTTATCAAAATAAATATATATTTACAAACTTAAAACTGCCTAAAACAAAATAGATATTTGTTTCGAGATATATTTTAGTATTCTGTATAATATTTACCAAGTAACGCCTGCTGTACAGGATCGAGCGAGTCTGGAACTTCTTCGCGGAGTTCTGCTGCTAGTTCGTCAGGTCCAATCACCTGGAATATGCGGATGTTATTGGTTTGAAAAAGAAAAAAAAAGAAAATGAAAAATTATTTATTTCCTTATTAAGGTTAATCTACAAATTGCCATCAGTGGTTGGGACTTCCTTTTAGGTGAATAAACCTGTATCAGGATGCCCCGCTCCTCTACAAATAACAGTCTTCTTATTTTAGGAAATAATGTTATTTAATATTATAATAATATTAACTATAATTTTAGGTATTTATGCTATTAATAAGTGCTCTAGCCTAATTTAAATTACTTAATTAAATACTTTATGTATGTGTTTGTGTGTGAGTATGTGTGTATTTGCGTGTGCGTGTGCGCGATTGTGTCGATTAGCGTATGTATTCTGCCAATATGTTGTGTATAATTAATAATTTGGTTTAGTTTTATGAACATCTGATCTGAACTCTCAAGCTCAGTCTGGCAATGTTACTTGTTACAAACAATGAATTAGAAACAAATTATAATAACTATGAACTCAATCAAGAATTTTATAAATATGGATTGTCTGTACAAAATCTCGTTCCTCCAAACTTCAATTATTAGGCGCGGCAGTGCCATCTGTTGGATCTAGCCTGACCTGAAATACGGTCGGAAATGTGATTTTGTTCAGACATTATCCATGCATGCTTACTCACCCCGCACTAGCGTCTCCCGAGCGGCGTCGCCCCAGCGCCCGCGCGGCACCGACGCAGTGTTAGCGCATTATCGGCGCAACTGTACCGCGGCGTCTATGGAGCGTCAACGTCTCTCTATTGCCCTCGCAGCGTCAACGTGACGTCTCTTAGTTTTAGAAATTAGTTACGTCGGGTCGGCGCTGGTGAGACGCTGACGCTCGATGAACGTCGCTAGCGTTGCGCTGAAGTCGTGTCGCTGCTGCGCGGCGCGGACGCTAGTTTGGGGTGAGCCGTTATCGCGCGCGCCGTCCGCCGCCGGCGAGCGCTCCGCGGCGCAGCGGGCCGCGCGCTCGTACATGCTGGACGCGGCTGTACACGGTACATGATGACACACACGCACCTGCAGCGCGCGCGACGCCGGGTTGGCAGGGTGTGCGGGCTGCGCGGGGCGCGCCAGGAAGGCGTGGTCGGGGCGCGCGAGGCGCAGGCACGTGAGCGCGGCCGCCAGCCAGCGCGCGCTCGTACATGCTGGACGCGGCTGTACACGGTACATGATGACACACACGCACCTGCAGCGCGCGCGACGCCGGGTTGGCAGGGTGTGCGGGCTGCGCGGGGCGCGCCAGGAAGGCGTGGTCGGGGCGCGCGAGGCGCAGGCACGTGAGCGCGGCCGCCAGCCAGCGCGCGCTCGTACATGCTGGACGCGGCTGTACACGGTACATGATGACACACACGCACCTGCAGCGCGCGCGACGCCGGGTTGGCAGGGTGTGCGGGCTGCGCGGGGCGCGCCAGGAAGGCGTGGTCGGGGCGCGCGAGGCGCAGGCACGTGAGCGCGGCCGCCAGCCAGCGCGCGCTCGTACATGCTGGACGCGGCTGTACACGGTACATGATGACACACACGCACCTGCAGCGCGCGCGACGCCGGGTTGGCAGGGTGTGCGGGCTGCGCGGGGCGCGCCAGGAAGGCGTGGTCGGGGCGCGCGAGGCGCAGGCACGTGAGCGCGGCCGCCAGCCAGCGCGCGCTCGTACATGCTGGACGCGGCTGTACACGGTACATGATGACACACACGCACCTGCAGCGCGCGCGACGCCGGGTTGGCAGGGTGTGCGGGCTGCGCGGGGCGCGCCAGGAAGGCGTGGTCGGGGCGCGCGAGGCGCAGGCACGTGAGCGCGGCCGCCAGCCAGCGCGCGCTCGTACATGCTGGACGCGGCTGTACACGGTACATGATGACACACACGCACCTGCAGCGCGCGCGACGCCGGGTTGGCAGGGTGTGCGGGCTGCGCGGGGCGCGCCAGGAAGGCGTGGTCGGGGCGCGCGAGGCGCAGGCACGTGAGCGCGGCCGCCAGCCAGCGCGCGCTCGTACATGCTGGACGCGGCTGTACACGGTACATGATGACACACACGCACCTGCAGCGCGCGCGACGCCGGGTTGGCAGGGTGTGCGGGCTGCGCGGGGCGCGCCAGGAAGGCGTGGTCGGGGCGCGCGAGGCGCAGGCACGTGAGCGCGGCCGCCAGCCAGCGCGCGCTCGTACATGCTGGACGCGGCTGTACACGGTACATGATGACACACACGCACCTGCAGCGCGCGCGACGCCGGGTTGGCAGGGTGTGCGGGCTGCGCGGGGCGCGCCAGGAAGGCGTGGTCGGGGCGCGCGAGGCGCAGGCACGTGAGCGCGGCCGCCAGCCAGCGCGCGCTCGTACATGCTGGACGCGGCTGTACACGGTACATGATGACACACACGCACCTGCAGCGCGCGCGACGCCGGGTTGGCAGGGTGTGCGGGCTGCGCGGGGCGCGCCAGGAAGGCGTGGTCGGGGCGCGCGAGGCGCAGGCACGTGAGCGCGGCCGCCAGCCAGCGCGCGCTCGTACATGCTGGACGCGGCTGTACACGGTACATGATGACACACACGCACCTGCAGCGCGCGCGACGCCGGGTTGGCAGGGTGTGCGGGCTGCGCGGGGCGCGCCAGGAAGGCGTGGTCGGGGCGCGCGAGGCGCAGGCACGTGAGCGCGGCCGCCAGCCAGCGCGCGCTCGTACATGCTGGACGCGGCTGTACACGGTACATGATGACACACACGCACCTGCAGCGCGCGCGACGCCGGGTTGGCAGGGTGTGCGGGCTGCGCGGGGCGCGCCAGGAAGGCGTGGTCGGGGCGCGCGAGGCGCAGGCACGTGAGCGCGGCCGCCAGCCAGCGCGCGCTCGTACATGCTGGACGCGGCTGTACACGGTACATGATGACACACACGCACCTGCAGCGCGCGCGACGCCGGGTTGGCAGGGTGTGCGGGCTGCGCGGGGCGCGCCAGGAAGGCGTGGTCGGGGCGCGCGAGGCGCAGGCACGTGAGCGCGGCCGCCAGCCAGCGCGCGCTCGTACATGCTGGACGCGGCTGTACACGGTACATGATGACACACACGCACCTGCAGCGCGCGCGACGCCGGGTTGGCAGGGTGTGCGGGCTGCGCGGGGCGCGCCAGGAAGGCGTGGTCGGGGCGCGCGAGGCGCAGGCACGTGAGCGCGGCCGCCAGCCAGCGCGCGCTCGTACATGCTGGACGCGGCTGTACACGGTACATGATGACACACACGCACCTGCAGCGCGCGCGACGCCGGGTTGGCAGGGTGTGCGGGCTGCGCGGGGCGCGCCAGGAAGGCGTGGTCGGGGCGCGCGAGGCGCAGGCACGTGAGCGCGGCCGCCAGCCAGCGCGCGCTCGTACATGCTGGACGCGGCTGTACACGGTACATGATGACACACACGCACCTGCAGCGCGCGCGACGCCGGGTTGGCAGGGTGTGCGGGCTGCGCGGGGCGCGCCAGGAAGGCGTGGTCGGGGCGCGCGAGGCGCAGGCACGTGAGCGCGGCCGCCAGCCAGCGCGCGCTCGTACATGCTGGACGCGGCTGTACACGGTACATGATGACACACACGCACCTGCAGCGCGCGCGACGCCGGGTTGGCAGGGTGTGCGGGCTGCGCGGGGCGCGCCAGGAAGGCGTGGTCGGGGCGCGCGAGGCGCAGGCACGTGAGCGCGGCCGCCAGCCAGCGCGCGCTCGTACATGCTGGACGCGGCTGTACACGGTACATGATGACACACACGCACCTGCAGCGCGCGCGACGCCGGGTTGGCAGGGTGTGCGGGCTGCGCGGGGCGCGCCAGGAAGGCGTGGTCGGGGCGCGCGAGGCGCAGGCACGTGAGCGCGGCCGCCAGCCAGCGCGCGCTCGTACATGCTGGACGCGGCTGTACACGGTACATGATGACACACACGCACCTGCAGCGCGCGCGACGCCGGGTTGGCAGGGTGTGCGGGCTGCGCGGGGCGCGCCAGGAAGGCGTGGTCGGGGCGCGCGAGGCGCAGGCACGTGAGCGCGGCCGCCAGCCAGCGCGCGCTCGTACATGCTGGACGCGGCTGTACACGGTACATGATGACACACACGCACCTGCAGCGCGCGCGACGCCGGGTTGGCAGGGTGTGCGGGCTGCGCGGGGCGCGCCAGGAAGGCGTGGTCGGGGCGCGCGAGGCGCAGGCACGTGAGCGCGGCCGCCAGCCAGCGCGCGCTCGTACATGCTGGACGCGGCTGTACACGGTACATGATGACACACACGCACCTGCAGCGCGCGCGACGCCGGGTTGGCAGGGTGTGCGGGCTGCGCGGGGCGCGCCAGGAAGGCGTGGTCGGGGCGCGCGAGGCGCAGGCACGTGAGCGCGGCCGCCAGCCAGCGCGCGCTCGTACATGCTGGACGCGGCTGTACACGGTACATGATGACACACACGCACCTGCAGCGCGCGCGACGCCGGGTTGGCAGGGTGTGCGGGCTGCGCGGGGCGCGCCAGGAAGGCGTGGTCGGGGCGCGCGAGGCGCAGGCACGTGAGCGCGGCCGCCAGCCAGCGCGCGCTCGTACATGCTGGACGCGGCTGTACACTGTACATGATGACACACACGCACCTGCAGCGCGCGCGACGCCGGGTTGGCAGGGTGTGCGGGCTGCGCGGGGCGCGCCAGGAAGGCGTGGTCGGGGCGCGCGAGGCGCAGGCACGTGAGCGCGGCCGCCAGCCAGCGCGCGCTCGTACATGCTGGACGCGGCTGTACACGGTACATGATGACACACACGCACCTGCAGCGCGCGCGACGCCGGGTTGGCAGGGTGTGCGGGCTGCGCGGGGCGCGCCAGGAAGGCGTGGTCGGGGCGCGCGAGGCGCAGGCACGTGAGCGCGGCCGCCAGCCAGCGCGCGCTCGTACATGCTGGACGCGGCTGTACACGGTACATGATGACACACACGCACCTGCAGCGCGCGCGACGCCGGGTTGGCAGGGTGTGCGGGCTGCGCGGGGCGCGCCAGGAAGGCTTGGTCGGGGCGCGCGAGGCGCAGGCACGTGAGCGCGGCCGCCAGCCAGCGCGCGCTCGTACATGCTGGACGCGGCTGTACACGGTACATGATGACACACACGCACCTGCAGCGCGCGCGACGCCGGGTTGGCCGGGTGTGCGGGCTGCGCGGGGCGCGCCAGGAAGGCGTGGTCGGGGCGCGCGAGGCGCAGGCACGTGAGCGCGGCCGCCAGCCAGCGCGCGCTCGTACATGCTGGACGCGGCTGTACACGGTACATGATGACACACACGCACCTGCAGCGCGCGCGACGCCGGGTTGGCAGGGTGTGCGGGCTGCGCGGGGCGCGCCAGGAAGGCGTGGTCGGGGCGCGCGAGGCGCAGGCACGTGAGCGCGGCCGCCAGCCAGCGCGCGCTCGTACATGCTGGACGCGGCTGTACACGGTACATGATGACACACACGCACCTGCAGCGCGCGCGACGCCGGGTTGGCAGGGTGTGCGGGCTGCGCGGGGCGCGCCAGGAAGGCGTGGTCGGGGCGCGCGAGGCGCAGGCACGTGAGCGCGGCCGCCAGCCAGCGCGCGCTCGTACATGCTGGACGCGGCTGTACACGGTACATGATGACACACACGCACCTGCAGCGCGCGCGACGCCGGGTTGGCAGGGTGTGCGGGCTGCGCGGGGCGCGCCAGGAAGGCGTGGTCGGGGCGCGCGAGGCGCAGGCACGTGAGCGCGGCCGCCAGCCAGCGCGCGCTCGTACATGCTGGACGCGGCTGTACACGGTACATGATGACACACACGCACCTGCAGCGCGCGCGACGCCGGGTTGGCAGGGTGTGCGGGCTGCGCGGGGCGCGCCAGGAAGGCGTGGTCGGGGCGCGCGAGGCGCAGGCACGTGAGCGCGGCCGCCAGCCAGCGCGCGCTCGTACATGCTGGACGCGGCTGTACACGGTACATGATGACACACACGCACCTGCAGCGCGCGCGACGCCGGGTTGGCAGGGTGTGCGGGCTGCGCGGGGCGCGCCAGGAAGGCGTGGTCGGGGCGCGCGAGGCGCAGGCACGTGAGCGCGGCCGCCAGCCAGCGCGCGCTCGTACATGCTGGACGCGGCTGTACACGGTACATGATGACACACACGCACCTGCAGCGCGCGCGACGCCGGGTTGGCAGGGTGTGCGGGCTGCGCGGGGCGCGCCAGGAAGGCGTGGTCGGGGCGCGCGAGGCGCAGGCACGTGAGCGCGGCCGCCAGCCAGCGCGCGCTCGTACATGCTGGACGCGGCTGTACACGGTACATGATGACACACACGCACCTGCAGCGCGCGCGACGCCGGGTTGGCAGGGTGTGCGGGCTGCGCGGGGCGCGCCAGGAAGGCGTGGTCGGGGCGCGCGAGGCGCTGGCACGTGAGCGCGGCCGCCAGCCAGCGCGCGCGCGCGCCGTCCGCCGCCGGCGAGCGCTCCGCGGCGCAGCGGGCCGCGCGCTCGTACATGATGGACGCGGCTGTACACGGTACACGATTAGTAGGTAGGTCCTGTTCAAACAGACCCAGATCTGCTTTCTTGGACACGGTTATGTTCTTAAACGACGTCCAAAAGAGAGGTATGGGCACTGCGAATGTCATCTCGCTCAAATCTAGAGCAGAACTCGACTGGAAAAGTACCTCCAACTTACAGAAAACCACGACCAAGATGGTTTAAATATCGTTTACAATGCATGAGCTCGGAAAGTGCTCTTTTTAAGGGTAATGTCATGTATAGAAAGCGATTCTTTGCTGCACACGTGCGGCAAAGGATTTGCATAGTACTTTTCTGCACAACCGGCCGGCGCCCGCCCGCCACCGGCCCGCCCGCCACGCGACGTGGTGTATATACTTCTCTGCGAGTCTGCACAGTTATATACTACCTACAATAAATCCAATTATTATTATTTATTTCCTCGCATAATGCATTGTAAAATGTTGTATGCTACATTTGTATAAAACAAGTAAATTCCGACTCGTGTCGGTGTTAAAACACTCCCTTCGGTCGTGTTTTAAATCACACCGCCACTCTTTCGGAGATTACTTGTTTTCTACACTTGTAGCATAAATAACTATTTCACCTCAGCAGCTCGAACAAGGGTTCTTTGCCCAATGTGTTAACTGAGCCCGCGGGCCCATTCAACCACTAATTTACCGGTTAAGGCATAAAGTAAAATATAGCTAGAGAATTTATCCCATGTAAAAAAATGCGACCGCCTAAAATACATTCAGCACTAGATGGCGCTACTGAAAATTCACTGATTACATCGACCGACCAGAGATAGCGTTACACGTCTCAGCGAAGTTGTAGTACTCCTAACGACATCTGTTAGTCCTGATTTAAAAGTTTTGTAGCGACGTATATATGTCAACTAACATTACGATTAACTAGTCAATAGATGTCGTCTTACAGTAGGAATATTTTAGTATTTTTTTTAATAATATGAAATAAACTTACTTTTTTAAATTTGTGTCTTATATTATTTTTTAAATTAGTTTTTTAATTATTCGTAAATCGATATATTTAAACCATAATAATAAGTTATCGTCATAAAGCTCTATACCTGGAGGAGCCATCGCCTCATCTTTCCAAACAAAAAGGTCTGCCAAAATCTGAGGGAGGCGAGGTAGCATACGTATGGCGTTTTCAATTGAAAGGTACATCATTGTCGGTTGTTAATAAAGTTTATTTCTAAATGAATTTTTATAGTAGCATCGCCTTATTGATAACGGACAATGATTTACCTTTCACTTGAAAATATCACGCATATTTGAGATGATTTGAGTAAGTCACGACACTAAATGGAGCAACAAATAGATGATTTTACATATGTTGAAATATGGTTCATTATCGGATGCAGTCCTTGCAAATGTCAAACAAAAAAGCCAAGGATCATTTTTGCTTGTATTTTCAAACAAAATATAGAAGGCAGCAATCCTTAGGGGCGTTAAATATGCATAAGTGTCAAACGTCAAAATTCAAAATAGTTACTGCCCGTCAGAAAATAAACGATTATCTTTGAATCGATTCAGTAAACGACGCTGGATTTTCGATATGGATTAATTTTTTTATCATAATAGTAATGATAAAAAAAGTAAAACTATAATTACATGTGAAATTATATTTCATATTTTTGTAAACTAGACATAATAGAACATTTTTTACACCTAAAAACAATACATAAAGGCATTTTCACGGAGCTCTTTACTCACTGAAAACGATGAACTGAATGCGTGTAATCGATTTTTGAAATAGTTTTTATAAACCTATTAGATTTTCCTGCTAATAACGTTGACAGAGGGGAAATGTACCTCTAAGCTTACTCCAGGTATAGAGCTTTATGGTTATCTTAAAGCGGTATTAGACATTGCAACCTGCAGGGCCCAATCTGTCAGGTTGGAAGGTGTAATTAAAGGAAGGGCCCGTAGGGAGGGGTAGGGAGAGGCAGGGTACACAACAGATTGGGCCCTGCAGGTTGCAATGTCTAATAGCCGTTGTAGATAAAAAAAATTGTAGCGACACCATAACACAGAGTAAATAATAGTATAATACAGAGAGACCTCTGTAATGTCACGTAACGTCACGAATCATGTTGTCCCTTCTTAACGCATGACAAGTTCTCTTTCGCACTTATGCAAACGTATAGGTTGATTTAGACGAAGACAATTTTCAGACGCCAAAACTATGCCGCGTAAAAATTGGCACCGTATAAACACTTTCGGCGCCAGCGGCAGTTGGCATGCCAGCGTAGGCACGGAATAGAACACACGGCTATTTTTCGGCGCCAGTGACCCCCGCCCGTGCCTCTCGCTTGCCCCGCGCCCCTCGTGTAAACACGTCGCTGCCAGTCGCTAGCACGCCTCCGTGCCGTAAAGTAAATAGGGTGTAAAATGGTTAAATGGCTAATTATTTTCCGCTCCTCTCGTATGTAACAGAAAGGGCAAATAACACGAGAATAAATACATTTTACACTTTTATTTCAATAATTCGACATCAGCAAAAATGGCGACCGGCACAGTTTTATTTTGCACACAAGAGTCTGACCTCTAACTTTTTAAACTTGTCTTCATAACAAATGCGCGGGAAAAGTCCATAGACTATAATTGTACTTCCGTGCCGGGCTCTATGGTCAATCTTGACATGTGGCTTGGCAGGCAGTTAAGGGTCGCCACACACCTAGCGGTTTTCCTCGCGAAATTACCGGAAGTAGCGGAAATTTGTCTATGGTGGCGGAAATTTGTCTATGGTAGCAGATTTTTTGTATGGAAGCCATAGACAAATTACCGGAAGTAGCGGAAATTCATAGACAAAATGCTTAATTTGTCTATGAATTTCCGCTACTTCCGGTAATTCCGCGAGGAAAACCGCTAGGTGTGTGGCGACCCTAAGTCGGAGGCATGGCACGCTCCGAAGACTTATCTCGGCTTGGTAGGCTGGCATGGCAACACTGAGGCTCCAGTGTTTGAAGCTGGCGTGCTTCAGGCTCGGCAAGCTGGCTACATAGGCGAGCTCGGCTAGCATGTTGTTACAGGTAATAACGCGGATAGTTTGGTTGTTATACATTGCTTTTTCAACTTCAGAGCTCCTGAATTCATTTTAAATGATGGTGATCCTAGCGTAGAAAGACTGGCGCAAAAACTAGCACCGTCGGCTGAGGCGGCGTGCTAATAACTGGCACGGAAAAGGCACCGTGTAAACGGTTTGCTGGTCACTGGCGGCAGGATTTAGGCGCCTAAAAAAAGTCATCGTCTAAACGGTCTGAGATGTGCTGACGGCAAAAAACTGGCGCCGTAATTTAGGCGTCTGAAAATTGTCCTCGTCTAAATCAACCTTATCGGATACGTCGTGTCAAACTCAAATTTTTTGACAGATTTACTTTGAGTTGTACCTGCCCGAATTTTGGGTATATTGCCTTCTTTGTCTGGCGTGACGTACAACCGATATATCTGTCTCTCTTTTGATAGCTTTCCCGTGTAGGGTGCCGAGCTATACGATTATATATATCTCGGTATCTTACGGTATATTAATATATATTATAGCTCCGTCTGTGCAACAAGAAAATGAAAGGCAATCTATGACTATGAAGGCAATAAACAATACAATCAAAAACATCCATTTCTTTCATTTTCTTTCATCATGTCAATGGGGTTGGCCGGTGAAAACTTTTGCAGTGGGGCGCTGTTCCAGATTCCATACAATAAGAGAAAGAGATACAAACAATGATAGAAAGAAACAGACGATGAATGGTCCCTAACTTGTATGCAGGCATAAAGCTTTTCTTAGGCAAAAACCTTCCCTATGGCGTTAATCTACATCATTTTAATTTTAGTGTATTCCAAAAAAGGATGGATTTCAATTTCGGAGCAATTCGAGACAAAAAATTGAGTCATTTTCGCGAAAATAAATAAAAACTACTTCGCGCCATACAAATTTAGCTTTTCTTGGGACCAATTTTGAAGATGTCACTTTGACAGTTGCCAACCCCATTCCACGTTTAGAAATGTTGCCAGTTCAATTTATATGAACCCCAATAAGGTACACCACACACCTGAGCTGAATTAAGAAAATTCATAAACAAAATGCTTAAATTTGTCTATGGTAGCGGAAATTTGTCTATGGCTTCCATACAAAAAATCAGCTACCATAGACAAATTTAAGCATTTTGTCTATAAATTGGCTTAATTCCGCTGTGATTCCGCTAGGTGTGTTTTGACCCTTAAGCACTTTGTCGTTCCTTTTTATTAGTTTTTATGCGATGTAGAATCTTATTATTTAGGTGAATGATTAAGGCAGAAAATCAACATACCTACATGAAAAAAAAGCATTCTAATTCAGTAAATAATATTTATCAATAATTATAATAATGAATAGTCCGAAGGTTCCTCTCTCTGCGGCCCTGACCACCGGCAGCCTGGGCCTTGCTCCGTTGCCGGCGGCACCCTAGGTTAGGTTTTTTATAATGTTTTTATTGTTTTTGTATGTTTTTGATGTATTTTTGTTTTTTACTTTTGTAAAAATATTATAAAACCTAACCTAAGACGAAAAATAAATAAAGAGAATAATAATGATATAGTACCGTTATACTATTAAGTTTATTCATGTTTATTTGACAATGTTGGACGAAAACAAAGAAACGAAACGTTATGTAAACCGAACCAAAATGTGCCAAAATCACAGCCAAAATTGCTACAAAATTGTGAAGATAGTTTGTATAGTTTGACTCGTGTTGTTGCCAGCTCGGTAAAAAGCTGGCAACGTCGCAACGTAAAACTTGTATTGTATCATAAATATTTGTATTTTTATACTCGGCGACTGTAATACTCGAATTGAGATTGTGGTGGCGGAACTACTAGCGCATACTTTTTGATAGAGCTTCTATGGTCGCATATTGTAGCATCCATAACAATGACAGAAAGGATTTCCATACAATATTGTGAAACTGTTGTCGGGCCCCGCACTGCGTGTCGGGTGGGCGCCGCCGGCACAATCCACCGGGAGATCGAACGTTACGAAATTACATAGAAGCAATAGGTTGTGCACGGCTTTCGTCGAACTCAATTCTTACCGGCTTGCTTAAGCACTCGTAGAAAAACTATTGTGTGCAACGGTACATAATAAGGGTTCTTAAAATTCTCGGGTCTGTTTTTACAAAATTCGGCTCCGCCTCATTTTGTAAATTCGACCCTCGAATCTTAAGAACGCTTATTATGTAACTGTTGCACAAAATACTATTACGGCCTTCTAGCCTTGGTAGTGACTCTGCATATGAAGCAGGAGGTCCCGGGTTCGAATCCTGGTCAGAGCATTTATTTGTGTGCTAATCACAGATGTTTGTTCCTGAGTTCTGGATGTTTTCTAAGTATTTAAGTATTTATCTATAAGTACCTATCTATTATATAGATCGTCGCTTAGTACAGTCGCCATCAAATATATCGGAACGGCCACAGTACTCAAAAATATCTGAACATGCACTGTATCGCCTTGACAATAGAGGCGTTGTTCAGATATTTGTGACCACCTTGGCCGCTCCGATATATCTGATGGCGACTTACCCACAACACTAGCCTTATTGAGCTTATCGTGGGACTAGGTTGATTTGTGTTGGTGTAAGATTGTCGCATGATATTTATAATATTTTAATTATTTTATTTAACTCACAAGTTGCAATTTGATCACAAGTAGTGATAGATGAGTGATAGGATACCTTCATTCAATTATTTGAGGTATCCCCCCAATTGGCGTTTACAGATTTTGGAAGAAATAACAGGTTGCGAGAAAAAGGTCCATTTTTAACCGACTTCAAAAAAGGAGGAGGTTCTCAATTCGACTGAATTTTTTTTAATCATTATTTTTTTTACTTTTTTTTGTATGTTTGTTACTCGATATCTCCGGGAATCATGAACCGATTTTCAATTTTTTTTTAATCGAACAGGGATAACCCCTAGATGGTCCCACTGTCACCAAGTCGGGGTCTTTTCGATATTTATTTAAGTGACATCTATGAGCTATTATCATTAAACAAACGAGCTACACAAAGGGTTACTCCGAGATTGAGCTAAACCGTAAAATTATGAGAAACTACAATAGATGGCGCTTAAATTAATAATGCGATATTACCTGGATTCATTTTTTTCTTAGGTTTAATCAGATATTTTTGATTACTCTTGTTGAAATCAGTTTTGGTAATATAATGACGCAGGTTTAGATAAGTAGGGACTAGATTTCAAGTAACATGAAAGATTATTACGAGCCATTGGTACTCTGAGCGACATCTATTGAAGAGCATTGGAACAAAACGAAAGAAGTTCCTAACAATCTATCTATTACATAATTAATTTATGGTTAAGGTCAACTTAGCCCACGGGCTCATTCAGCCACTACCTACCGCTTAAGGGCTTACCCACCCCACGGGCTCAATCGCTCAAAACTTCAATAAAAGTCGAAGAGTCAAAAAGTCATAAAAGACAAAAGTTAAAAAACTCAGTCTCAATTTTCTGCTATGTTCTCACTGCTGAGGCGAAAAGTTGTATGTGCAACATGAGACCATGAAAGTTATTTGCACCTCGTGCCTTTGAGTCCCTCACTACGCTCAAGATTCTAAATTAGAATCACGAGCGTAGCGACAGTCAAAATATATAGCACAGCTTAATTATAAAAAATTGCGTAGACTACTGAAACTTGTAGTAGTAGTAGTAGTAAAACACTTTATTGTACAGGAAAACACACCAGAAATATATAACACAGCAAATATGTACAAAGGCGAACTTATCCCTTTAAGGGATTCCTTCCAGTTAACCTTTGAGCAGTTGAGAGAGACTTGTTGTTTTATTTTATTCTTGCTATTATTATTTGAATTCCGTGATGTTTTCTATAATTAAATTAATGAAATTAGATAAAATAGGAGTTGATTATTGTTACAAAATGCCCTGAAATGTTTTATGACTGGGCAGAAAACAAGTATCTAAGTATAAATTCACATGATGAAAAAAAAAAAAAAACTTTAAAAAGTTAATTGGTGGGAATTGGTTATTTTTCATGTTCTTTTAAGTGAAAATATTATTTCCCAGAATTATTGAGCGATTGAACATAAATAATAACGTCGAGTGCACTTGCAATTGAAATTGCACTGTCGCCTAATTCGTTCATCGAACAGAGTGAGCAAAAAGTAGTAGAACAATTAATATTGCCGCCGAAATCAATATTATCTTATATGTGTAATGTAATTATTTATTTGCTCTCAACTTAAATTTTCCTCGCAATCGAAGTGAAAAGCAGAATGTGTACCTCGGGCATAATTGATCATTTTTATCCTCAACTATATTGGTCCTCGCTGCGCTCGGACCAATAAATTACTTCGGATAAAAAATGGATCGCTTTATGCCGTTGTTGTACAATCTACTATTTTCTCGAACCCTTGTTTAGTTAACATTATGTATCAGGTCATGAAGGTATCTGGTAAACTAACCTTTTCTATAATGATGCCGTGATATGTGCAGCGCGTACAGGAAGTCGTAGTACGGGTTCTCGCCGTGCGCGTCGTGTAGTTTTGCGCGCGCCGCCGCCGCGCGCTCGGCCTCTGCGGATAGCGCGCCGCACGATACTAGCGCGCTTAGTTGCTTCCGGGATGCTGGTGGAGAAACAATATACTGTAGTTTGGCCAAACATTGATATAACAAAAAATAAAAAGCACCGGTAGTCTTTATTAATAGTACATTACTACAGAGGCCGTGAAGTAGGGGGTTGCCGGTCGAGTACATATATACGGCCGAGCGTAGCGAGGCCGGATAGTTACGAGGCTGGCAACCCCTTTTCACGCCGAGGTATGTATAGTGCTTTTCTCAAACATGCAATGAAATAAATAGGAAAATTATCCAATTTTTTTCGGACATACGTAAGGCAAAATGTCTACTCGTAAACTGGTATTAATAATATATTGTTTGTTGTATGCACTTAAAACACCTTCATACTTAGGTTTTTATGTAAAAACTTCAATAAGCCACAAACACACAACCAAAATTTGCATTAATTTCTAGGAAACATGCTAAACCAACTTTTCTATTCCTATTCACTTTTCACATGTTCATCTTGTTATTAATGAATTATCCTATCAACAAACTACAAAAAAAAAAAACATTGATTAGACTTACCACGTTTTCAAAAACATATGTAAAAACATTACGTTATGAAGTCTGGATTGCTAAATTCGGACTTTGCATTCCATTGTCACTTAACGGCTTTTAAAAATGCGTAACTAGCGTAACTATTACATACATCCTACATCAGCCATTTAAGTATAATGTTCACTTGCATTTAAGAACAACATCCAAACATATTTCACTTTTATATTTCCTATAGCCAAATTATTATAGAATAAAACAAATCGACATTATAATTCACAACAATATACGTAAGATAATAAAATATAGAGAATGTTTTTAAAATTTTCCCACTAAAGTTTTTTTTTACAGTATCTGTGCTGTTCGAGAGGTTGAACTTAAGGCCATTCTGACACGAGTTAAAATTAAGAAGAAAAATATATAATGGTGACTGAATAAATTCAGAACGTTACAAATATTGTCTATAGTATCTGTTTATGCTTTATCAACTAATAAAAAACCGAAGTCTGTACCACCTATAAGGCTAAATGGGGTAGAATTAAAAAGAGTAATAGAGTTTAAGTAGGTACCTTGGCCACTGGGTCACCGAGGACCTCTCCGATAGTGTGGATATTGAACGGGAGCGAAGGGCATTGGCTGTGAGGGCGAATATGTTGGTTCGCAGGTTTGCCAAATGCTCGCGTGGTGTAAAAGTTACATTGTTCCGAGCTTATTGTCAAACCTTTTATACCTGCGGCCTGTGGACTAAATATTCGCAAAAATCGCTGAATGCCCTTCGTGTGCAATATAATAACGCTTTCAGGATGCTTTTGGGGCAGGCACGACACTGTAGCGCATCAGGTATGTTCCTTGAAACTAGTGTAGATGGCTTTAGGACAATACTGAGAAAGCGAGTGGCTTCACTGATGAGCAAAGTGCGGGCTAGCCCCAATGGCTTCCTGAATACAATTCTGGCGAGAGTCGACTGTCCAGTGGTAAAACACTGGAATAGTATTCACTTGGGGGACAGGCCGACCTTATATAATGTTAAGTAATGGAAATTTTAATTAGTACAAATCTATTATATATATTTTTTAATGTTTTTATTTTAATGTTTGTAAATTTATATTTATTATTGTTTTTTTTTCTGTTCGTATATAATTTCAATTCCTTAACATTAACTTATTGATTGTGATTGTAAATATTTTTGAATTGAATTTTGTTTGTATTATTAGTATTAACTAACAGTACTGTATAAGTAATAATTGTAATAACTAACATTTAAATGGGCACAGCGCCTGAAATAAATGATAATTTAATTTAATTTATTAATATTATTATAGAAAATATTCATAAGAATCAAAACCCTCCGAATTTATTTCGTAACTATAGAGATACCAATTCTTAATATCAGTTCGTATGTAATACCCTCGCTGCTAATATTTTAGCCTGATAACCAACCTTTCACGAAAAACAATAAAAAAAAAAACAAAATCAGCTGTTAGTGTAATCTGCCTCCATCTTTACAATTTTAAATTATAGGAATTTGTTAATAATGTTTTATTTGTTATTTTCATGATGATTTTATATATAACAATATATAGAACATTGTTTATTCTTTTTAAATAGGCGTAAGTAGTGGCAGAATGTCAAATGAACCAAAAAGTAAATATCGCTTAAAGCCTAAATGTCTGAACGCCATGATCCTGTGCCACAAACATATGTGGAATGGAAATTAAAAAAGAGGACTTTGCCGGCCTAGGCCTGCAAGAATTGTATGAAATTCCATTAACGACCTCTTGTCCTAGCCGCACCTGAAACGTCATACTTCGCAGTTTATTATAAGGAACATAACATCAATATTTCATTGCATGTTTGAGAAAAAAATATTATGTGACAGGCGACGAGGAATGGTTTGTTTACCCCTTGTGTAGTATCGCATTCACTGCCAGGGGGCGTGGCCTAGGAACAAACTTGTAATGACGGTGGACGGAGACGGTGCGTTGGGGGCAGTTAATGTGAAATAGTAATACCTAGTGTAGTGAGTAGAGTGGCGGCGGCGGCGGCGCGTGCGTGCGGCGCGGGGTTGGCGGCGGCGGCGCTCAGCGCGCGCTCCACGCGCCCGCCCGCCAGGTGCCACTTGAACACCACCCACTGGAACATCGGCTGCCCGCAACAAACAATGGTTGCACATACACACAATGACACACTAAAAAAATCTTGTTGGTTATGCCTTGGACAGGTAAAATTCATACAGTCTATGGTAACAAGATTCTAAACGAATCGAATCTAAGTTTAGATGATAAATTTCAAGATCGTCCACCCACGACGGCGCAGCCCTTTATTTGGAAACTGAGTTTGAGTTCCGGTTGGGCGTTCTTTAGCAAGTAATGAAGTGATGTAGGGTAGCTCTAACGCCTCACGCCGGCTCCACCAACCCCCGCGAGCAGCATAGCACGAGGACCCAAGCGTGCATTAGTGGCTTCGCTCTCTTTGAGGATGGACGCATTTGAAATTGTTCATCGTAAATTGATATGCCGTGTTATTTCAATATTAATTAAACATACAATATATACTCACCAAATTGGGGTCGTTCTTGTCGGCGATGCTAATGGCGGTTTCCGCGAGCCGTACGACACACGCGCCTGCGTCGTGGATCTCGAACAGTTTTATCACCTATAACAATTCAAATATTTTTATTTTATATGAGCCTAGAGTGTCCCACTGCTGGGCTAAGGCCTCCCTCTTCGCTTTCCACGTATCCCTGTTCTGACCCGTCTCCCACCAGTCTCGATCAAAGGCGTCCGTCCAGGTCGTCCCGTCATCGCCGTCGAGGTTTGCCATATCCTAATAAATATGGTTAAAAACATACATCACAGCTGCAAATAAATGTGAGCGAACGAAGGGTTACCCTACTCAACTCCTGTACTTTTATTTATATTCACACAATCAATAAGGAAATCCATAAAAACACAAACTTCGTTGACATCACTCAGAGGAGAGGTTCGATAGATTAGGATGGTGGGGCCCATTCCTCGTAAGACCGACGGCCGCTGGAAACCACAGATTGGTCTGAGTGGTGACCGCAAATATGCGATTAAATAAATAAATAAATATTTGGGGACAATCTTACACAAATCAACCTAACCCCAAACTAAGCAACGCTTGTACTATGGGTGCTAGGCGACGATATACATACTTAGATATATAAATACATACTTATATACATAGAAAACATCCATAACTCAGGAACAAATATTTGAGATTAGCACACAAATAAATGCCCTTACCAGGATTCGAACCCAGGACCTCCAGCTTCCTAGGCAGGGTCACTACCAACTAGGCTATGGAGGCCGTTATTATTGTTAATGTTTCTCCAGTGGTACTAAACCTATTCACGAGCTTCTCAGTAATGTTCCTACCGTCAATCCAGCCCATTTGATGAGCTTTCAGTTCCGTCTCAACAGAGCGCCGCTATATACACGGGATAACTCGATTGATTGATACCCGGCTTTAAGAGTACCTACGTTTCGGCAGTAAGTGTGCCCGATCCGTCCGACAAGTAAACAGGTACCTTCATATAATACAGCACGAGCGCCTGGTGCTGCGTGAGGCGCGCGTCGGGCGCCGCCACCAGCTGCCGCAGGAACGGCTCCGTGCTGACGCCCTTCGCTGCCTTGCAGAAGGCCGTGTACGCGCCCTCCGCGTCTGAGAGGTCCAGGAGGGACAGGCCGAGGATGAATTGGCCTGCCAACAGATTAACCAAGTTAATATTTGGAAGATTAGGTATTTGTGACTCAGCGTTTTTTCACCTGAGGCGTTTCGTAATAGACCGATTCCCTACCCTAGCCTGTAGTACCAAGTTGTGACATGACACTTTCAACTGCCCACCGCCGCGGCGAGGCACACGGTTTATACTCGTACAATTGAACTATCGCTTTGCCGGATTGTCAGATAGTTAAACAGTGTTCCTACGGCTCATAAAAAAGAGCAAAGCAAAGTTTGTTGTTCTTAGAATTATTCCAAAAAAAAGTTTTATTATCTGGAATAATAGTCTTCGTAATAGGAAGCCACCAGCCGGACTCGTAACTTGCTCACTGCCCATCTATTGCTGTAAACTTGCGTGAGCACGCGTACAACTCGCACCTGGGCTCGAGCATGGACACGTAGCTCTGCACCAACCGCGGTTGGTTGACGGACGCCAGCCACCAGCCGAACTCGACACCGCCGCTCACTGCCCATCTGCTGCTTATAGTTTATAATTAAGTGAATAATTAAAAGTTAATTAATTAATTTTGTCCTTCGCTGCCTGAAACACAGGGAATCCTAGTTCAGGCATTCGTAAACTACCTGTCGTTAAAAAATCTTAGCCTGTAAGAGCAACCACTGTACTATACTTTTCTCAATAAATTATTTGTATTTGTTGTATTTGTATCTGTTAGCTTTGGTATAAACTTACGTGAGCACGCGTTCCACTCGCACCAGGGCTCGAGCATGGACACGTAGCTCTGCACCAACCGCGGCTGGTTGACGGACGCCAGCCACCAGCCAAACTCGAAACCGCCGCTCACTGCCCATCTGAGTAAATTGGCTAAAGAAAACTATTGACATATTTATCATGCATTGTGAATCAGGAATTGTTGTATTCCATTAATAAGTAGTCCGTATTAGTTGCTGCCTACAAAAAAAATATAAGTCTCTAACACTACAAGTTTATGATTGTCAAAGTGAACATGAAAAACGCTATGGCGACGGTAGCAGTACTGTAGAATTGTTATGATGTCACGTCTACGCTTTATTTAATGTGAGGTGTAACTAGTGTGAGTACTATAGTATCCGCAGAATTAAGTGGTGACTGAGTTCATAACGTTGTCTCCTTCTCTCTTGCCGTGGCGGTGCAAGTGTAAAAGAGAAGTTTTGTGATCAGTCGCCACTTAATCCTGCGGATACAATATTAAACTGTGGTCCAGTAGTAAAGGATACAGCTGATGCGCCAGATGGTAGGTGAGCAGCGGCAGCGCCTGATGCCAGTGCGTGCTGGCGCGCGCGTGCGCCAGATGCCGCCGCGCGCGCGCGCCGCCTGCGCCGGCCACGTAGCCCGCCGCCGCCGCGCCCCCCGCCGCCGCCACGCCCCCCGCCGCCGCCGCCACCGCGGAGCCGCCCAGCGCGCCCAGCTTCAGCCGGAACAGCTCCATGGACCCGGCGCCCCTGTACAAACATTTATTTACAATGCATATGCTCAGAAAGTGCTCTTTGGTATAGGTCCACACATGCATAGAAAGTGTCCGTGTCTTTTTAATTTTCCATTTATCGAGTCCAACCCGAGTTATTGATTCCTAACGAAATATTAGTCCTCTACGTTGGTACCTTAATTTAAAATATTTAATTAAGTAGATCTTAGATAAAGGAAACATGTCCTGAAATAATTGTTATTTGTATTAAACCAGAATGAATTATGTATTTTCCGGAAAGTTATAAACAAAAATACTGTTAAAATTTTTTATCAGTCAATACAGTCTCAGATGTAATTAGGACCGCTCACTACCGTCCAACGCGCGCGCATGTCCGCGCTCCGCTTGTTGGGTCTGCATGTCTGGTCCAAACTAATGTTTAAAAAATAATATCGTGGTATATATTTTTTTACATCAATTCAATTAAAAATAAAGACAACTTAAGCAAAAAGAAAGTATAACATCCTGGTTTTGTAGTATTTTATTTGAAATATGATTAAAATACAATATTAGTAATAATAATAAAACATTTTATCTTACATAAGTTTTCCTTGTTCAATTCGGACCGTTGGACATGAACATTTATTTTTAAATTTAAAAAGTTTTATCTTATATTTTATAGGTGGTTAAACTAATTATTACTATTAATTGTAATAATCATTGCTTTGCTTTTTAGTTTATGATTTATGATATTTAAATCTACCACCTAAATCTATTTTATTACATTTCAAATTAAATACCTAACACTAACGTCAATGTTTTGACCCAAGATTTGGCTGACCGCGGGAAATGTTATCTTTACATGAACTTATGTTAATGATAATGAGTTACATGCATTGAGGTAAATATACAAGAGGAGAAAACTTCATATCAACACAACGTTAGAAGCGTGCCACGCGTCTCGTATCACGACGTACCGACAAAAACGGAGTGTTTATATTCTAAAATGAACTATCGAAGTATATTTATCTCTTTTCCGCTAGGGTATTACGATTGCGCAAGACAATATTGCCATCTTTGTCAGTCATGGATATCGTGATATTCGCTATTTCGTACAGTTCGGTGTTGCTACAACATGAAAATATTTCCTAGAAATAATCGATAAATATTTTTCACCTCACTAGCTCGGAAAGCCCTTTTTGTTTGTTTAATATCTATTGTGAAAATCGCTTTTTATCCACATGTGGTGAAAGAGTTTTGACATAAGTGACAAGTGGCTTAAGTGACATTTGACAGCTAACAAAACGTAAAACGTTAAAAGTGCAGAATTTTTAACATCGCAATTAATGAATTGCATCGAGTAAAAACACTTAATACAGTCTTACAACTTTATTTTAATTCATAAATATCAGCATTCAACATTAATCTTCATTCTTTTTGTAAAAACGGATAAATTGTTCTGACAGCCGAATAAGTCTACGTACGAACAAAACGCATCTGACATTTAATAAAACCTTTTACGTCAAAACTTTTCATTTCAATTCATCCATCATATCAACGTTAAATATTCGCATGTTTTTCTAGGTTGTTTTGTTAAAAATTAGTGATTCGAGTGATGAAGAAGTATTAAACACCTGAGGAATTACGGGAAACCGAGCAAAATGCACCCTTTTTCTTATTTTCCTCGCTGTAGTGAGGTGAAAAGTTTTGTGTTATACACGGGTGAAAGTTATTTTACGTCTCGTGTATTAAAGCACTCGCTACGCTCAGGATTCTATTTTTGAACCACTCGCTTCGCTCGTGGTCAATAATAGAATCCTTTCGCTAGCTCGTGTTTCAAATAACACTCGCACGTAAAATACAACTTTCACCCCTTGTATAACAAATAACTATTCAAATATAATAAAATGACATCAGTTATCTATGTTAAAATGTGTAATTTCTTAAAGTAAAATGAAAAAAGTGTCTCCACTTAGAACTTTTTCGTTAATTGCTATCAAAATTGTTACCGGTGCTCTTTAAACATGAAACAATTGTGAAAATTTAAAAAGTGGCTACCATCTTGAAACCCTTGTTTCTGGACGGATTGCTTTCAATCTTGATAGGTATCTGAGGTTCTGTGTCATGTGTTTTTATACTTTTATAACGAGCCTAAGCACTTCGTAGGAGTTCTGGATAAAACTTCATATTAAATTTATATTTACATTTAATAATAATATAATATTATTGTAAAAAACCTGACTTAAGAGAAAAGACAAATAAAGAGAAATATAATATTAAGTGTACTACCGTATTGTATTGTAATTGTTCAGTCCGAGGTATAAACCTAACTGCGCAATAAGAAATTTGTAAATTACAAAGAAATTAAACACCGCTATGTAACACTACTTTTTCCAATTTTGATAACATTTTCATATTGGATAACTACACAAACCCGCATATATCAACTATGGAAGTAATCAGTTCATTATTTTTTTAATAAGGTCGTAATGAAATCGAAATTAAAAATCGCGAACTTTAAAACCTCTTTATAAGTTATAATATAGTGTAGCATTCAAACAAACCAGAATTTCCCAAAAATACGAGAAATTCAAATAATGTTTTACTGGCAACACTAAGTCTAGAAAATGCCGCTAGTTGATTTTCGTATTTTTTCGTGCTATTTACGACAATTTGAGTGCAGAAACAGTAAACTCACTTGTGAAAGGTTATTCCGTGTTATTTGGTGTGGGTTTCGGATCGCGACGTGCAAGATTTTATGGTACATTTTGCCATTTTCACGGACCAGAATCACTGTCACCGTCAAATTGTCAACTGAGTTGACGTAAGCCTCTCACGAGCCTACAGGCTTCTATCTATATCTATATCTAGTTACACGCATATGGCCTCTTACTGCAGATCTAGTCGTATATATCAATGGTTACATGTTACGTTGTATGACTTAGGGTAAAACATTTAAACAAAATAATTCGTGAGACGCTCGATTATACGATCGTAGTGCAGTTTAGGATTCAATAAGTGATAAATTCAAGTGCCGTGATGTAAATGCTTAACGCAACCGGAGTTTTTACAAGAACCACCAAAAGCAGCATACCGCCTCTTTCTTACACAGGTATTTTAGGTATTTTATTTCCTCGCATAATGCATTGTAAAATGTTGTATGCTACATTTGTATAAAACAAGTAATTGCGACTCGTGTCGGTGTTAAAACACTCCCTTCGATCGTGTTTTAATTCACATCGCCACTCGTTCGGTTCGCCACTTGTTTTCTGCACTTGTAGCATAAATAAGTATTGCGGTATTTGTAATTATTTTACATCAGTTCAATTAAAAATAAAGATATTCAAAGTAAAAAAAAGTGAAATATGCTGCTTTTGTATTACTTCATTAGAAATATTATGAATATACAATATTATTTATAATTTGGAAATGATTTTTATCAAACGTAGGCATTCTCAGAGCCTTAGTCTAATTCGGACCGTTCAAAACGCGCATTTTTTTATATTCAAAAAAGTTTATAATCCAATCATCAGGGAATCCTCTCCATACATTGCCCTACAAAAGGTGGGGTAGTTTTTTGTTAACGGGTATTGGTAGGCTACAGGGTATTTATTAAGAATCTAGATTTTTGACTTTGAGGGGGGGAGCTTTAGCCGCCATCTTGGTTTCAAGGTGCCAAAATATTATTATTATTATTTAATACACTAGCAGCTCTAGAGCTGATGCGTGTATATCTCAGAACTTGTGTTTTTATTTTTTGTTTGCACTTTATAATGCTTTATAATGTTTAATTCAGTATTTTAACCTTGGCGCTTAAACGCCTATCAGTATGACTAAAGTGTCTTTGAAACATATAAAGAATATAAAATTGTCTATAATTTTTGTATACACAAAAGATCTGTAAGTCTTACAGATATAAAGATACAGGGAGTGAAAAAGTATAATTTTTGAAAAATCATGAGTATTTCATTTATTAGTTTCAAAATGATGTGCTGAAGCCCCCGCACCCGCTGAATTACCCGCTATACTCACACTCGCTGTAACGTCGCACCGCGCAGCCACAGTAGCGCTCGATAAGCTTGCCAGTGCACGGCGCAGTGTCCGGCGCCGGGCACGCCGCCCGCGCCGCGCACGACTCTGAGCGCCACTAGTGCCCCACGAACAACACGTAACCTGGTTACAACAGTATCCAATGTATTAACGAGCATTATTGCGGAATAAGGGGAGCCTGCTTTTGTAAAATCAGTATTTTAAATTTTCAACTTCAACATGAGGTTTTTAACTAATTATAAGTTGAATTCAGTGCCATCAATAATACATCATGCGAAAAGAAAACAAGACGCAAAATACTGAGACATAAAATGATGTCAATACTCGATCTCGATACAACTAACCCACACGTTGGTATCGAATGCTATTGATATCTTTTCTTAGTTAATTTATTTATTTATTAGCCTGTAGTGTTCCACTGCTGGGCAAAGGCCTGCCTTTCTTTCTTCCACGTGTCTCTGTCTGTGGCAATATCAGCCCAATCACCACGAAAGACGTCAAGATCGTCCCGCCATCTCCGCCTAGATTTGCCACGCCGGCGCCGCCGTTTCCCGTTGGGTCACTTAGTAGTTCTCTTGGCCCACAATACTTCTGGCATACGTTCTTAGTTAAACGGGGTGTTAAATAGAAATATAGATAAAATAATAGTCACCTCATTTCAGCCATCTGACGAATGGATTCTGTTACGATGGACACACCAAGATCGCTGGCGAATAAACTATCATATTCACTGAGGTCTTCGTCTTCGCCTGAACACAAAGAAATATAGTTTCAAAAGATCTTATTCTTATCTTATTAAGGACAATTGACAATTGTTGACGATTATGATTCGGAGAAGGAAAGCGACGTCAGGAAATCAGGCCAGTTGCGCCAAATCGTCTGTTAACGTCATCGTAAAAATTTGCTTGTAAGTATGAAAAGTTTCACCGAGTTACATTAAATGAAAGCTGAATCGCCAATGCTGATCGATTCGTTAATTGTACGTTGTGCAACCTGTTACGTAGTGTTTTATTTTAAGTGGGAAACTTAGTTTTTTTTTTTAAATTAGTACCTTGTACCAATGCTGATGAAAAGCTCTTAGACGAAATGGAAAATCGACTACAATAAGTTTAAAACAATTCTGCAATAGCGAAAGATGCGTTCAATATGTACGTAACACATTATGTTTGTGACGTAACACAATAAATACCTAAATACATTATTCTGTATTGTTCACCAATACAAAAAATATAAGTTATAATTATAATAAGAGCGGTAGACAAAAAGCGGTCTTATCGCTAAAAAGCGATCTCTTCAATCTTTGGGTGGTAGATACAACACAATGTAAAAGAATAAACAGAATGAAATATGAGTTTGTGAAGCTGGATTTAAGATTAATTAAAATAAATGGAAATATAAAGTACAGTCGCCATCCAATATTATCTGAGCGGCCGAGGTACTCAAAAATATCTGAACATGGTCTTCATTGCCTTGACAATATACGAGTAGGTGTTTTTCAAGGGAGCAAAATAAAATATTTACGGCGAGGGTGTATATTGAATCCCAAACGAAGCGATGGAGTCTATAATAGAATCCCGAGCATAGTGAGGGATTCAAGTGCTAACACGCCCAAGCTGAAAATAGTTTTGCTCCTATGTGACACATACTGCTTTTCACACCACCTTAGAGGATTTTTTAAATGGTTTAATCATATTGAACTTTATATGTGCTTAGTGTGCTTCCGTATTATAATGAATCGTATAATTTAATTTAAAAAAATGTTTTTAGTGACGAACTGGCTGAAATAAACTGATGTCCTTGAACAGAAAAGTGTCACTTTGTTCCCTCCTAGCAGGGAAGAAAAAGCCTGTACGAGTAGGTGGTGTGAAAAGCACATTTAATCCTTTAAGACCTTTTAGCATTAATTATAGTTACTTACAATTTGACGTGTCTATATCAGGTACATCCAGCCTCAGTGCGTCGTTGAGCTCCAAAACAGCGTTCTGTAAGTCTTTGATGGGTTCCAGCACAGCTTCCAGCTCGTCTATTTGGCTCGGCGCTAATGTCTGGAATTTACGTAACTCAATTAATTTTCTACGAGACGGAGAGCTAGGCACGTCAGATATGATCTGCAGCTGTATGCTCAAGCTGACGCGGACGATGTTAACACTGCAATTTCGTTGTTAAACTCTGATCTGGAACACATCGCCGAATGGTCTAGTTGCTTTGGGATTTGTGTAAATCCAGCCAAATGTCAAGCCATTATTCTAGGAAGCCAGCACCAAATGTCTAAACTCAGTTCAGTATCGTTGCACCGATCCTGTTTGATGATAATGTCATACCTGTATCCGATAAAGTTAAGAATCTCGGGTTAGTTTTTGATTCTAACATTTCTTGGAGCGGCCAAATGGCAGATATAAGTCGGAAGGTTACGGGAACACTGAGAGCTGTTTATAAATTTAAAATTTTTCTCCCAGTGAGTACTAAAAAGATGCAAGCTTTGATTATGCCAATTATTGATTATGGTGATGTGTGCACTACGAATGTCACTCAAGAATACGTCAATAGACTCGAACGCCTCCTCAACAATCGCATACGCTTTATCTTCGGCCTTCGTAATTACGATCGTGTTTTCTAATACCGGCGCCAACTCAACTGGCTCTCTGTTCGTCACTGTAGATCCCTCAGGATCCTCTGTACTCTCTTCACAATTTTGTTCGAGCCTTCTGCTCCTAAATATCTGAAAATAAAGTTCTGGTTTGACGCCCCTCCCTCGACCAGCTGTGAGCTGCGCGTACTGCCAGAATTCTGAAATTTTCCATTCCTTCTCACCACTCGGGTTTCACGAGTAACTCCTTTGCCGTCCAGGCAAGCCGAAGAAATAGATAATAAATAATGCCTTAAGTCCGCCATTTGTACATTTTTATGTTATGTGCAATATAAATAAAATAAATAAATAAATAAATATGACACAATAATGAGAGCGACGAAACCCCTCTCATTAGCTTGCTATACTATGCTTATTTGTGGTGGAGTTAAAATTTGCAAATAACTTGAAGAAAACAATTCCTAGAGTTTTGGGTTTGATGCAGTATTATGGGAAAATATAATAATTTATTCGGATGTTGACTACATTATTTTAGAGTGACGATTATATCATGTTAATGAGAATCTTATATGTCTATATGCTACTAACCGTAGTAATGCGCGACATTCAGTGAATAGCAAACTAAAGACCGTGACTTGCTGGCAAGCCGAATACTGGCTGTTCTCATTAGACCTCGTTGTAAGAACTCCAAGGAATACTCGTAGTAGTGATCTGTGCGTGAGTGCTAAGAGTGGCTGTGTCTTGTGAGTGTATCTACTCTACGGGATAGCATCGAGTTCGCAAGTGATTTTAGTAGCGTGCAATAAGGCCACTCTTATACGTTTATTATGAAGGCGGCGCCGATCGCCGCCATCGTCACACGAGCGGCCACTTTGTTTGCAGCCTAACAGTTACCGGCAGGCCGGAGTCGTCGGCGTCGCCCCGGTCGGGCGGCGCCAGCAGCAGGTGCAGCAGGCGCGGCAGCAGGCGGTGCTGCGGCGCGGCGCACGCGAACAGCCGCCGCTCCAGCTCGGCGGCCCCTACACACTCTCGTGTGACAGTTACCGGCAGGCCGGAGTCGTCGGCGTCGCCCCGGTCGGGCGGCGCCAGCAGCAGGTGCAGCAGGCGCGGCAGCAGGCGGTGCTGCGGCGCGGCGCACGCGAACAGCCGCCGCTCCAGCTCGGCGGCCCCTACACACTCTCGTGTGACAGTTACCGGCAGGCCGGAGTCGTCGGCGTCGCCCCGGTCGGGCGGCGCCAGCAGCAGGTGCAGCAGGCGCGGCAGCAGGCGGTGCTGCGGCGCGGCGCACGCGAACAGCCGCCGCTCCAGCTCGGCGGCCCCTACACACTCTCGTGTGACAGTTACCGGCAGGCCGGAGTCGTCGGCGTCGCCCCGGTCGGGCGGCGCCAGCAGCAGGTGCAGCAGGCGCGGCAGCAGGCGGTGCTGCGGCGCGGCGCACGCGAACAGCCGCCGCTCCAGCTCGGCGGCCCCTACACACTCTCGTGTGACAGTTACCGGCAGGCCGGAGTCGTCGGCGTCGCCCCGGTCGGGCGGCGCCAGCAGCAGGTGCAGCAGGCGCGGCAGCAGGCGGTGCTGCGGCGCGGCGCACGCGAACAGCCGCCGCTCCAGCTCGGCGGCCCCTACACACTCTCGTGTGACAGTTACCGGCAGGCCGGAGTCGTCGGCGTCGCCCCGGTCGGGCGGCGCCAGCAGCAGGTGCAGCAGGCGCGGCAGCAGGCGGTGCTGCGGCGCGGCGCACGCGAACAGCCGCCGCTCCAGCTCGGCGGCCCCTACACACTCTCGTGTGACAGTTACCGGCAGGCCGGAGTCGTCGGCGTCGCCCCGGTCGGGCGGCGCCAGCAGCAGGTGCAGCAGGCGCGGCAGCAGGCGGTGCTGCGGCGCGGCGCACGCGAACAGCCGCCGCTCCAGCTCGGCGGCCCCTACACACTCTCGTGTGACAGTTACCGGCAGGCCGGAGTCGTCGGCGTCGCCCCGGTCGGGCGGCGCCAGCAGCAGGTGCAGCAGGCGCGGCAGCAGGCGGTGCTGCGGCGCGGCGCACGCGAACAGCCGCCGCTCCAGCTCGGCGGCCCCTACACACTCTCGTGTGACAGTTACCGGCAGGCCGGAGTCGTCGGCGTCGCCCCGGTCGGGCGGCGCCAGCAGCAGGTGCAGCAGGCGCGGCAGCAGGCGGTGCTGCGGCGCGGCGCACGCGAACAGCCGCCGCTCCAGCTCGGCGGCCCCTACACACTCTCGTGTGACAGTTACCGGCAGGCCGGAGTCGTCGGCGTCGCCCCGGTCGGGCGGCGCCAGCAGCAGGTGCAGCAGGCGCGGCAGCAGGCGGTGCTGCGGCGCGGCGCACGCGAACAGCCGCCGCTCCAGCTCGGCGGCCCCTACACACTCTCGTGTGACAGTTACCGGCAGGCCGGAGTCGTCGGCGTCGCCCCGGTCGGGCGGCGCCAGCAGCAGGTGCAGCAGGCGCGGCAGCAGGCGGTGCTGCGGCGCGGCGCACGCGAACAGCCGCCGCTCCAGCTCGGCGGCCCCTACACACTCTCGTGTGACAGTTACCGGCAGGCCGGAGTCGTCGGCGTCGCCCCGGTCGGGCGGCGCCAGCAGCAGGTGCAGCAGGCGCGGCAGCAGGCGGTGCTGCGGCGCGGCGCACGCGAACAGCCGCCGCTCCAGCTCGGCGGCCCCTACACACTCTCGTGTGACAGTTACCGGCAGGCCGGAGTCGTCGGCGTCGCCCCGGTCGGGCGGCGCCAGCAGCAGGTGCAGCAGGCGCGGCAGCAGGCGGTGCTGCGGCGCGGCGCACGCGAACAGCCGCCGCTCCAGCTCGGCGGCGCCGGCGGCCGTAGCCGCGCGCTCCCACAGCGCCCCCGCCGCCACCACGCGCACCGCGTCCAAGGATAGCTCGCCTGCACCGCACATCCCTGAACAACATTCATGGGCTTTAGATAAATGGCCGACTGTCGATACACCCAGTGGCGTAGCTAGCTAGGTGATCAAAGGCCCTGGGGCAAAAAAAAACTGGGACCCCTAAACTATACAGACACACCGCTCTTTATATTCAATAAGAGGTTTGCTAATCAGGTTTTGGGGGCCCCGGGACAGTGCCCCACCTAGCCACCTAGTAGCTACGCAAGTGGGTACACCTCTATTGTGTCCGTGTTTATTGGTCTCGCAATAGTAAATCTAGATGCGGTACTAGACAGTGTATCATACGATTAAAGTGGAGGTCAGGAGACTTGGTGAGAAGAAATGATGGGAGATGGACAAGATAGGTTACTGAATGGTGTCCAGAATGGGCCAAAAGGTCAGCGTGGATACCATCAACTAAATGGTTAGATGATATCCGCCGAACGGCGGGTGTGCAATGGGTAGGACTGACACGGGACCAAGGCGCTTAGGTACTCAGCAGTGGGTGGGTACGGGCTAAATAGATAGTATGATCTCGGGTCAGAGATATGTATAGGGTTAGACCCAATAGGTTTTCAAAATTCATAAGAGCATTGTAATTTAAAACTGATGAATAAAAATTTTCTTTTTCAATACGAAGACATTTTTCAAATGCACAAATCTAAAATAACAAACATAATAAATAGCACCATCTCCAACAATGATGCAGCACGCAATTGTGTTTGTAGGTTAACTCTTTTACTCTTCATTCGTTTAGTTCCCTCTGCTATCCATTTTAATAGTAGAATTTACCGTACCTGAATCTAAAGCGGTGACATCTGGCGACAGCATCATACGCTCGAGGGGCTCCAATTCTCGGACTAGCGAGATCCCCGCGCGCCCGACTACGCCGCACCACCATCCATTCTCCACGTCACAACTCTGGACAAAAATATAAAATGCATGTCGATAATTCAGTAATCAACGATAAAAATAGTACTTACCACAACGTTATAGGGAACGTACATAAACTATAGAGGACAGCACAGGACACCCGTGTTCAATGGCGCGAAGTGCAAATATCACGTTACAGTTGCCTAATTAGATGCCCCACTAGATGGCAGTACCTACAACGTGCAAGGGTACGTGAGTGAAATGTTGGAGGCTGCACGTCTATTAGCGTGAAGTAGTTACAGTTTTCCATTAAGACAAAAGATGGCAGACTCTTCAACGCTCACGGTCCCTATAAGGCTTATAAGATGTGGTGCTAGTGACGTAGAAAAGATTATTTGGGAAAAAGAAACGAATAGATATTATGAATAAAACTTACCGATTTAGCAACCATTAGTCCCAGGGGCTTTTGTAGACCTTCCATGTACTGCATACACCAGCTGTACAACTCCAACCAGCACCTAAACAAAATCGTTTTAGGTTTTTGGATTCAAGGATTAAATTAATTCAATATCAATTAAGGCCTCAGATAATTATGACATGATTATACACAAACAATTAACTGACCTAACTTTAATTTTCTAGTAAATATACAGTTTTTCATGTCGAAAAATACCACCTGCCCCACGTCGGCTTTCCTTTTCCCCTACCTGTATCACGTAATTAATGGACGGGCGCTTACTTGTGCATCAAGTGCGAGTGGTCGGGCGATGCGGCGCGCGCGGTAAGGTGCCGCAGCCGCGTCTGCACCGCGTTCATGGCAGACTCGCCCAGGTCGCCCTCGCTCGCTGACTCGCTGCTGCCCCATGTTCGCCGGTAAATCTATCATAAACCCAGCAGACATGTTAATCTATGGTAAAAAAAGCTGGAATTGCTGGGCTGGAAGGACATTGAAAGAGCACATTATAGCAATCGGTCGAGAACTGGACGTCTTTCGACCGAAGTGGTGAAAATAACGACATGCACCAATGATACCTCCGCGCTCAGTGTGCCGCCTTTGGCTACTCCAACACTAGGGTCTTCCGAGCGTCGACGTCGCCCGAGTGTCGGCGTCTCACCAGCGTCAACGCGGCGAGGGGGTGAGAGTTGACCTCGCAACGACGCTGGCGAGACGCCGACGCTCGGACGAAGTCGACGCTCGGAAGACGCTAGCTAGTGTGAGGTTAGCCTTTGGTATGTTATATGACAGTACTCACGGCCAACGCCTTCCTCACGACCTGCGGCGGGAACAGGCCCGGCGTCAGCAGCCGCTCGCGGTACTGCTGGTGCGAGGACAGCGCCGGCAGCGGCGGTGGCGGCTCCCGTCCCGCAACCATACGCCAAGAAACCTCCGCGCTCAGCGTGCTACCTGTGTAATATCGACAAATAATCATATACTAGTGTATTTTTAACAAGCATTCGAGAAAAAAATCAAGCATCTAGTGCATTTAGCCCGCATACTCGATTACTTGAAAATTGGTATAACATAGTAGCTTACATAAAGGTGATCTTATACGGGCGATAAAAATTGCCGAATTGCCGCAATTTTGACGTCACGGCCATATCGAGCAATTTCAAGCAATTCGAAATATTGCACAATGTGGGGCAATTATTGCTCCAGTATGGGGCCATTCTGGCTCCATTCGAATTGCCCCATATAGCAGCAACTCGGGAAACTAGGCAATACGTTCATACACGAGAAATACAGTGGAGCAATACGACCGCGTCGTTTCCCCCCCTTGCACTCAGACCGCGCCGCACTCGCCCCAAAATCAGAATCTCTCTGAACTATGGACGAGGTAATTCTAGCTGCGGAAGCTTGCAGTGCATTTAAAATAATGACTTAAAAAAAGAGAAATAGATGCGTTCATATCTTGCAGGAAGAGAACTAATTTTCAGAAACAAGTTTTTAGATTCTTCCTGTTGTTTACACACGAATGACACGAATGCCTAACTGGATGCCACAACTTTCTAGGTCATCTGGATGTAGTCAATAGTTTTGATGATGAGTCAGTGGATCAGTGAGCCAATCAGTCAGTGGTAAAAATAGTGATTTTCGGAGGTCAATATCTCGTGAATGGTTAGAGATTAATAGCTGAAATTTCTGGATTCAGTGGAAATATAAGTATAAAGCCCAAATGGGTATCAAGTTCTTAGGGTTTAATTAAAGTTTAAAACAGGGCGTCCCCCCTCCCCCCATCTAACTTTTGAACTGTGGGTTCAAAAAATCCGTAAAATTCACGAATGTGAGGCTTAATTAGTACTTTTAATGAAAACTATTTTGAATAGAATCGGTTGAGCCGTTTTTGAGTTATAACTAAGTCAAAAACACATAGTAAAATGATGTAAGCGCCGCAAAATATTCCTTAATAAACGACCTTTTGAACAGATTTATTGTAACAGGCCGTTTCCCCTCCCCCTACACCTGGACCGCGCTCGCCCTACTAGAAAAAGAATGGGACATGCATATATGTGCGTACGGGATAGAAATATAAATTGCCTTGAATTTTCCAATCGTCTGGATATACCGGCAATTGTAGTCGGCAATACAGAGCAACACGGAAATGTATGGAGCAATACGGGAAATGATTGCCGAAATAATTGCCGCAATATCTAGAAATTGCCTCGCATTGCTCAATTAATTGCTCCATATTGCTCCATTAGTTTCGGCAACGTATCGCCGGGCAATAATTGCCCGAAAAATCGCCCGTGTAAGAGCACCTTAACGATGCAATAAGATATATTTTTGGGGATTTATCATTATTTATTGTTTTTTCAACGTAAATTAAGTATTCATGAAAGCAGCCGCGCGGCGAGTGCCTGCTTGCTCATTTGTAAATACGTACGTTATTGCAAAGGAGCAGGCAGACACTCCCACAGCTATATATATATTGTATAAGTACTACCTATATGGTAAGTGTGGAGGGTAGAATAAGTTTTCTGCCAACAAACTGCTGCGCAGTTTGGCAGATAGGTAAATTTGATCAATAGTAACTCTCTTTTTGTTGAAATAAAAAAATAAATAAAAAAATAAAAAAAACTCGACGCACGCGACCGGCCGTACAAACTGCACCGTCCCGCCCGCCGCTCCGAGCGGAACGAACACAATGTATAGATTTTTCACTTCTCATTCTCAAAAAGTTTGTCGTATTAGGCTTACGTAGGCGGACTAAAGTAGTACATTTAACCCCGTAGGGCTAATATGTATACATAATTTCGCCTCTCATAGTTCTTATTGTTATGTGCTTAAAGTCTAATTTCGTAAAGTCTACACGGCGTCCAGCCCATCCCCGCAAGCCCTGGCTTGCGGGGATGGGCTGGGCGCCGTGCGAGCCGGGGCCCGCGGCGATGGGCTGGGCGCCGTGCAGAGCAGACTTTACGAAATTCGGTCAAGTTAAACCAAATTTTCACCTTACATTAGTTATTGTGCGTAAATAATCATTATTTTATTTCATTATTTTCTCGCAATCGAAGTGAAAAATAGTATGTATGACTTGGGTCTAAAAGCCATATTACCACTCGAACAATTTTCCCTCACTTCGTTCGGGAAAATAACCACCTCTTGGTAACATGGCTTACTTTAGACCCTTGTCAAACAATCTACTATGAATTATTAACCTGTTTCGGGCCACGGACAGCTCGCCATGCCACATTTCGCGCCGGTTGCGTACATCGAGTACGTGGCCTTATAAGTATGTATATAACTGCTTGGTTACTCGCTTAGCAGCACTAAACACGGAAATATCAATTAAGCAAAAGATATGTACCACGTTGTCGGTAATCGGTAAAGACCTTAGACGATTACTTAACACTTTCTTATATAAATGACCTTACTTGTTATGATAGTGTCTCCATCAGGTTGACTCCATAGGGCCCATATGACATCACTACCATCTCCGTAGCCTATAGTATAATCCAAAAGATCCAACTGAAACACAGGATAGTATTTTAAACGATAAACTATGTATAGACATTGATATTCCATTATAATAAGAATAAAGTTTATTTTGGAATTGATCCTTATCCAGCTCTTCACCAGAAAACTTATTCAACTCTCGTCTAAATGGTTTTAAAAGTGAAAGCAAATACGCTAAGCGCGGCTATGTTTTTTAATTTCATAGGAAAACCAGCTTTATCACTACGAATATAAGGATGATGTTGTCTTCTCACTTGTGGTCCAAAGATGCGACAGACATGTGCGAACTTCACGGCGCCCGCGCCTGCGTCTAGCATCTTCATGACAACGAACTCGCATTCGTTGGGGAATGAGAGATACGCCACTAGTGTCACATCTCCGTTCGGTCCGGTCGTCTTTTGTAGCATGTGGCCGTGTGCTGAAATTATAGAACATCGTAAAGATCTCGTAGGTACAGTGATTAAGGGCGACGTGTAACGAAGCCTCGTGAGCGTCGGCCGCCGCTCCGTTGGTGGGTTGAGGAATGGCAGCCACCCAAACACGATCACTATACGTATTATATTATCGAAAGGGACGCGATGACTGACGGAATTTGCGCCTGGCTTAGAGCGTTATCACACTTGCGATTTGCGAGCGAGTTTTGTATGGGAGCGAACACGTCGCGAGTTCGCAGCGTACGAGTTTTGTATAGAAATCGCTTTCAAATCGCTCGAGTGTGATAAGACCCTTACGGTCCAGTACATTTCTCAGTATATTTCTGCATAACATGTGATAAACACCCTTTGGTCGATATTCTTCTTATCGAATGAGGTTTACATTTAACTTCAGTTGTCAGCTGGCTATCCGCATAGAGTAACTTATATAGTAGAGCAGCACAGCCTAAGAACTATTTGAAGCTCTAGTCAATCGCGCGATCTGCGTGAAAGCCCCCTAAAGATACCCAAAATGTAAGAGGAAATGTCTGCACTGCTACTCCACCTAGTAACGAATAGCGTACTAGTAGTACACTAGTAGATGGCGCGATTGACTTGAGCTTCAAATAGTTCTTAGGCTGTGCTGCTCTACTATATAAGTTTCTCTATGCTACCCGGCTACATGTCAGTACTCACGAGGCGGTTTAGGCCGCACCACGGTCTGCGACAGCGGCGGGGTGACGACGCACGGCGCGCCGCCGTCGTTGATGGCCCACGCGCGGAGGCACGCGTCGCCGCATATCGCTATGGCTAGCCCGTTGGTGAGCACTACACCGTATGTTTCTATGCTGTCTACATTTTTTCCTCTAAAAATTAAATCAAAAGTAAAATCATTGTTAGACAAATAGAGATAATATGTTGCGACAGAACTTAATATGTATCGGGTTCGGAATTGCATTACGAATTTATGGATTCATGGATAAATTGATCATGCAATTCGGAACCTGATAGTACCTGGTCAAAAAAGATGCCTCAAGCAGGAAAATTTATTCAACATTAGGAAAAAGTATGAGACACAAAGATCTGATACATAAAGGCTTGTTATACGGCAATTTGCCTAGCAATATTTGACCTAGGTGCCGGCACTATAATGTTTGTAGGAATTTTAGGTCACTGGTTTCGACTTACCTAAGTGCTCCCGTGATACCAGACAAGAATCTTGGCACTGTAGACTCTCTCTTCAACAAGGTAGTAACAGCGGACCCAGCCACAGGCAACTTAACCAGAAGGAGTCCACCTTCCCCACCATAGCCGAATGCGAGGGCAAATACTGCCTCTCCATTATCCAGGAGGAGTGAGGCGCAGGTGTGGGCTACCCCAGTTGCTGTAAGCATTAATTAATATGACACATGGAGAAACACAAGCAACATATATATAAAGGGTCTGGCCGGACCGCCATACCAAAATCGCCCCTGGCTGAATTTGAGATATTGTTATGCACGATTATTCGTTTTATTATTACATATACTTTTGGTGAATATTATGCCTTAAATGATTCCCGTTTGCGAAAAAATTAAAAAAAAAGAAATTTCGTTTTTATTTTTTGTTCTTTAAAACCACGTATTCGATTGACTTGTTCTTTGGATATTTTATAGGTATATTAGGGATACATCAAAGAAAAAAAAAATAACTTCCGGACTTTATTTTAAGTACATAATTTTTTGAGTTTATTTTTAAAATATTTTTTTATACTACATATGAGTTAGCGACACCTACCATATTTTCATATAATATGCGCATTTTTATACTCTTTTACATATATTTTTATCAAAAATATTGGTTTGGATCAACAACTTGAAAAAAAAAAATTCATAGACAGAGTGGACAAAATTAACCTTTATTAGTATTTAACTGTCTAACACCGGAAGTGGCCCTTTTTTCCTCAATTGAAACGGGTAATTATTAAAAAAAAAACATAAATTAAGAATGATTTTTTTTTTCTTGCGCTGCTGGCGAATCGAAGCAGTCATATACAGAATGGATTTTCTTTTTGGGTCAGTGAAGGCAGCTGCCAGATTCCGGGCTGCTACGTGAAAATGGTCTTAGATTCCCTCGATTTCAGAATAATTTCAGATTAATGAAGGATCGCATTTACAGATTTTGGAATAAACATACAGGGTGCGAGAAAAAGGTCATTTTTGAGAAACTTTTTTTTGATGCCATTCGAGTCCATTCCTATCCAGGATCAAAAGCTTGTATGGGACCAAAAAAATTCCGGCTAGAACAGCCACAAATCGAGGAAAGCTTTTTCCATACATTTTGTATGAAAATGAAAACTTTTATTTTTCACATGCAATTATTTTATGCCAATAGATTCCATTCCCGTTCAGTATCAATAGTTTCCATGGGATCAACTTACGGTAATGTACCAAACAGCCACAAATTGAAGATTCTTTTTCCATACATTTACTATGGAAAAAAATGTGAAAATTTATTTACATTTTTCAATCACGCCAACCAGTCCCGTTACGTTTAAGAACAATAATACTGTTTGAGGACATTACAGTCATCATCTCAGCCATAAGACGTCCACTGCTGAACATAGGCCTCCCCTTTAGACCTCCATAAGTATCGGTCGGAAGCGACTTGCATCCAGCGTCTTCCGGCGACCTTTATAAGGTCGTCTGTCCATCTTGTGGGTGGACGTCCTACGCTGCGCTTGCTAGTCCGTGGTCTCCACTCGAGCACTTTTCGACCCCATCGGCCATCTGCTGTGCGTGCAATGTGGCCTGCCCATTGCCACTTCAGCTTGCTAATCCTGTGGGCTATGTCAGTAACTTTAGTTCGTCTACGGATCTCCTCATTTCTGATTCGATCACGTAGAGAAACTCCGAGCATAGCCCTCTCCATAGCTCGTTGAGCGACTTTGAACTTTGTGATGAGGCCAATAGTGAAAGACCACGTTTCGGAGCCGTAAGTCATCACTGGTAACACACATTGGTTGAAGACTTTCGTCTTGAGGCACTGAGGTATGTCGGACGAAAAGACATTACGTAGTTTCCCGAACGCTGCCCAACCGAGTTGAATTCGGCGGTTGACCTCTTTTTCGAAGTTGGACCTACCTAATTGGACTACTTGTCCTAGGTAGATGTACGAGTCAACAGCTTCGAGTACCGAGTTCCCAACAGAGACTGGGGTGGGCACAACCCTGGAATTTGACATAAGTTTCGTCTTATCCATGTTCATTTTCAAGCCCACCTGTTGTGAAACTCGGTTGAGGTCATCGAGCATCATGCTGAGTTCCTCCATCGACTTTGCCATGACTACAATATCGTCGGCAAACCGAAGGTGAGTGATGTATTCGCCATTGATGTTGATGCCAAGTCCTTGCCATTTCAGGAGCTTGAAGGCGTCTTCCATTGCGGCAGTAAACAGTTTCGGAGAGATAACGTCTCCCTGTCTTACGCCTCTTCGCAATGGAATCGCCCTCGTACTCTGCTCCTGTACTCGGACCGACATGGTGGCGTTACTATACAAGCACTTCAACACTTCGATGTACCGATAGTCAATATGGCACCGCTGAAGAGACTCAAGCACCGCCCATGTTTCCACCGAATCGAAGGCTTTCTCATAGTCCACAAACGCTAAGCATAATGGCAGGTTATACTCTTCAGTCTTCTGTATAACTTGCCGCAGCGTATGTATGTGGTCTATGGTACTATAGCCTCTTCGGAAACCGGCTTGTTCGGGAGGCTGGAAGTCATCAAGTCTGTGTTCGAGACGGTTCGTGATGACCCTTGAAAACAGCTTATAGACATGGCTCAGAAGCGTGATGGGTCTGTAGTTCTTCAAAAGGGTGTTGTCACCTTTTTTGAAGAACAGCACCACCTCGCCTCTGTTCCATGTTTCAGGCGTTTTGCCCTCGGATAAGACGGAGCTAAAGAGCTTCTGGAGGATTTTAAGTACCGGTGTTCCACCCGCTCTCAGAAGTTCTGAAGTGATTCCGTCTTCACCCGGTGCCTTGTTGTTTTTAAGCTGCTTCAGAGCCATCCTAATCTCGTACAGACTGATGTCCGGGATGTCTTCGGTATAATGTCGGGACAGCTTGGCTCTTGGATCTCCTACCAAGCTGTCAACAGGCTGTGCGACCGACGTGTATAACTGTCCATAGAACCTCTCGATCTCGCCTAAAACCTCTGCTTTGGTCGACGCTATGCTGCCATCTTCCCGTTTCAGCTTTGTCAGCTGGCTTTGCCCAAAAGACTTATCCTTTGCGAACACTTTGGAGCCTTGGTTACGCTCAATAGTCTCTTTAATACGGTTAGTATTAAAGAGACGTAGATCATGTCGCAAGGACTTAGATATACGTCTATTGAGCTGCCTATATGACTTCGCGTCATCGGGAGACTGCAACTGTAGCGAGCGTCGTTCAGCCATGAGGTTTAAGGTTTGCTCGGTCAATTTCTGAGGCCTATCTTTACGGCGGGGTCTAAAGAATTTTGACCCTACTGTGTGGGCAGTTTCCACTAGCCCGTCGTTGATCTCGTCCACTGAAGTTAAGTTCTCTAGGCAAGCAAAGCGGTTAGAGAGCTCAAGTTGAAAGCTTTCGGGGTTTTGAAGATGGGCTCGAGTAGGTCGGAGCGTAGACTTCATCAGGCTGGACCTTTCAAGTTTAACATTGATATTCAGTGAGCCTCTTACGATTCGGTGATCGCTACCGGTCTTTACCCTGTTGATCACAGAGACATCACTGAATATCCGTTTCTTGTCGGTCATGATGAAGTCTATCTCGTTTCTCGTGGAACCATCAGGACTCATCCAGGTCCATTTCCTGTTAGGCGGCTTCTGGAAGAAAGAGTTCATCATGAAGAGTTCCTCTCTCTCCAGAAAATCGGCCAGCCTCTGACCCCTAGGGTTCCGTTGCCCATACCCAAATTGCCCCACTCTCAACTCATCACCGTCTTTCTTGCCCAACTTTGCATTGAAGTCCCCCATAACAACAGTGAAGTACGTTTTCGAAGTATGTATGGCCCTACTTACGTCCTCATACATAGCATCTACTTCATCATCGGAGTGTGACGAGGTCGGTGCGTATACCTGAATGACCTTCAGCGAATATCTTTTCGATATTCTGAGTATTAGGTATACCACCCTGCTCGACACACTGTCGATGGTTATTATGTTGTTTACGAGGGACTTGTGAACGAGAAACCCGACACCACCTTGGGACTGTTGGTCGCCCTCCCGATGGTAGAGCAAGTTACCAGACTTCAGGGTTACGGTGTCCTCCCCCTCTCTACGGACTTCGCATAACCCTACAATGTCCCAGTGTAACCTGCTCAGTTCCTCTTCCAGCTCGCAGATCTTTTCGTCAGTCCTCATAGTGCGTATGTTGTGTGTTACCAGGGCCAGTCGTCGTCGTGGGGGTGGGTAGCCGGGCATCTGCCGGAGATTCTTAGCACCCCGTGCTCCGCCGTTACCATGACCGCTACCCGCGCCAGGAATAGCGGAGCTGCCGGGGACTGGGGGCCTGGTATTAATGGAACTTATCATTAAGGGGGGGGTTTGCCATACGCGCCACGCTTGGCAGGCGGGTTGGCGCGCGCAGTTTTTTTGTTTATTGTTTGTAGGCTTTCGGAAGATGCTGCTGCCCATCTCCCGGTATATTCCCTTAGCAGACTCCTACTGCAACCACGGGACGATATGGTGGGGGACAATTCTAAGGCCGGGCACCCCACGGCAAATTACAGTCAAATCATTCAAAATATCAGAAAACGGGGATTTTAAAGCAGTAAATGTATGGAAAAATAATCTTCAATTTGTGGCTGTTTGGTACATTACCGTAAGTTGACCCCATGGAAACTATTGATACTGAATGGAATCGATTGGCATAAAAAAATTGCATGTGAAAAATAAAAGTTTTCATTTTCATACGAAATATATGGGAAAGGTTTTCCTCGATTTGTGGTTGTTCTAGCCGGAATTTTTTTGGTCCCGTACAAGCTTTTTATCCTGGATAGGAATGGACTCGAATGGCATCAAAAAAAAGTTTCACAAAAATTACCTTTTTCTTGCACCCTGTATGTTTATTCCAAAATCTGTAAATGCGATCCTTCATTAATCTGAAAATATTCTGAAATCGAGGGAAGGTCTTCTAAGACCATTTTCACGTAGCAGCCCGGAATCTGGCAGCTGCCTTCACTGACCCAAAAAGAAAATCCATCCTGTATATGACTGCTTCGATTCGCCAGCAGCGCAAGAAAAAAAAATCATTCTTAATTTATGTTTTTTTTTTTAAATAATAATCCGTTTCAATTGAGGAAAAAAGGGCCACTCCCGGTGTTAGACAATTAAATACTAATAAAATAAAGGTTAATTTTGTCCATTCTGTTTATGAAAAAAAAATTTTTCAAGTTGTTGATCCAAACCAATATTTTTGATAAAAATATATGTAATAGAGTATAAAAATGCGCATATTATATGAAAATATGGTAGGTGTCGCTAACTCATATGTAATATAAAAAAAATATTTTAAAAATAAACTCAAAAAATTATGTAGTTAAAATAAAGTCAGAAAGTTAATTTTTTTTCTTTGATGTATCCCTAATATATCTATAAAATATCCAAAGAACAAGTCAATCGAATATGTGGTTTTAAAGAAAAAAAATAAAAACGAAATTTCTTTTTTTTAAATTTTTTCGCAAACGGGAATCATTTAAGGCATAATATTCACCAAAAGTAATAAAACGAACAATCATGCATAAAAATATCTCAAATTCAGCCAGGGGCGATTTTGGTATGGCGGTCCGGCCAGACCCTTTGTATGGACGCCGTAGACAAATTTAAGCAACCATAGACAAATTTAAGCATTTTGTCTATGAATTTTCTTAATTCAGCTCAGGTGTGTGTTGTCCCATAAATGTTATATGATTTTACCTTATCTTACTACAGACTTACATGGATTTGAATACTGATTGAGAATGTGATAATTGTTAGGATTATTGATAGCACCAGTATCATGGAATATTGAAGGTGATGAACTGCTCATTGATCTAAAGGTGGACTGCAACAAAAATAGTAAATTGTGTAACAAGGGAGCAAAATGAAATATTTACGGCGAGGGTGTACATTGAATCCCAAACGAAGCGATGGATTCTAAAGCAGACTCCTGAGCGTAGTGAGGGATTCAAGTGCTAACACCCGAGCAGAAAATAGTTTTGCTCCTATGTGACACATACTGCTTTTCACACCACCTTAGAGGAAATCAAAAAATGTTATGGTTGAATCATATTTATTTTAACTTAATATGTGCTTAGTGTGCTTCCGGATTATAATAAATCGATTAATTTAATACTTAAATAAAATTGTTTTTAGTGACAAACTGACTGATAAATAGACTGATGTCCTTGAACAGAAAAGTGTCACTTTGTTCCCTCCTAGTAGGTGGTTTGAAAATATTATTAACTAATATTAAGCCGCGTATCGACTGCGCGCGGCAAACCATCGAACATTAGCTAGCACGGCGGCCGCCCGAAATGGGGACGGCTCCGGCGCGCTCGAACGTGCCGCGCGGCGATCCATTTACTATTTTGGGCGCGCGGCAAAGGACCGTCAGTGTCATGTTCGCGCGCAGTTGGGACGGATGTTTTTATATTTCAGTTGGCTCGCGCGGCAACAGAAGTGGATAATGAAAAGTGTCGTACTTTAATTAAATTATACGGCGCTAATCAGTTTCTATGGAACAGTAAATGTAGTGATTATCTCAACAAATCATTAAGAATAAAAGCGGCAGCTGCCCATTTACAACGTGATACGTCCATGGATGCCGCGCACAAAATGAATGTTTGTTCCGGATCGCCTGCCGCACGCGGCAGTAAAACGTGCGCTTCAATTTGGCTCGCGTACCAAAACGCAGGTTTGCCGCCGTCGAACATGTCTCGCGCGGCAGCCGCGCGCAGTCGATACGCGGCTTTATAGTACTTTATGTACAGTAGAACCAGCTTCATACAATCACATTTAACCATTTGACCGCCAAAGCCGTCATATCACGCGCACGGAAAGTCGTGCCGTCAGTGCCAGGATGTAATATCACGTCCAAAATATAATGGGTTTGCCTTGCGAGGGCATGATTTTTCCGTCCGATGCTTGGCGTTCAAAAGGTTGAAAAGATTTCCCGCATAATATGCCATTATGTATGACGTCTATACTTGAAGTTCATCAGAACAGTCCTGCTTAAGATGCATTATTGGGCTGGGTTCAATTAAAATTGGCTTAAGCTAGTTTTAGTGTATTGTATACATATTAATATTAAAAAAGAGAAATAACATTTATTTCCTATAACAATTTTGTAGTTACTCAAGTAATAACAATTTTGTAATGTTTATTAAAGTAAAAAATAATCATTAAAAATTATTTAACCAAAAAACTTCAATATTGTAGGTACCTTTTTATCAATGCTCTCTGGATGTGGAAATATAAGTCTATGGACTGACGACACAGTAGCAGCTAAAATAACAATGTCCTGTGATGCCGTCCTCTCATAAACAGACATCCCACTGAGCGGCGGTGTTCCAGGGGCCACTTTGCATCGTAGGTTACAGCTAGTAAGGTTGACATCTAGCGACGCTTCTGATAGTTCTATAGCATCCGATGTAGTTTGCCTGAAAATATTTCAAACAGTTATATTTTACTAGACTTTAAAACAAAGTATACAAGATATTGTTTATATACAGACCAATAAATAAATCGATTCCTAGTGTTAGCTTTTTTTGAGTCCTTGTACCAATAACCTCCAGCCCTCTGAGGTAGTTTTATATCTTGCAATGTGCTGTGAGTACCGCCTAAAACAAAAGGGTATACCTAAAGATAAATTATCAAGTAGCGAATTCAGGTACAGTTGTACTATGCAACAAGCTCTCCAGTCATGGAAGAAATCAAAAGGTGTAAGAAATATACAGTAGTATGAGTAAATAAACAAATCACTTGCCTGTATTTAGTACAACTTCCTTCCATTTCTCGGGGACGTTACTAGTAGGGGTTATTTCTTTGAAAGTAACCGGTACAGCATCTACAAACTCCATTTTTTTTAAGGAAAGAGATACAAGTGAAGTAACGAATTCACTTTCAATTTAAATGAAATATACAAAGATTTAGGTTATTCCATTCCATGAAACGGCGGGTACACAATATACGACTGACAGTGACAATTGACTGTTTTTTTTTTTTTAATTTTATGGCCTGGTTACGAGACCTTTAAGCCAAGTCTTATTTGGATTTCACGGCACTTCACATTGTTATAGTTATAGTACTGGAGCCGGCAGAACTGGTAATTTATCACTTTTCTTACCGCCTGGCTTCCATATAGGGTTGTAGAGCCCGTCTCGGAGATCACGAAAACATAAGTCTTAAAGGTCTTAAATGGGCGCTAGTATGTATGGCGTCAAGTTAAAAAAACGAAAAAATGACGTTAATTTATCAACGAGCTTACCGCTCCAAATTTTGAGACACGGTAGAGCCCACCTCAAATGACCTACATACCATTCCAAGACCATTCCGGTGGACGCACAAGATTTTAAGACCAGTTGAAAATACGAAAAAATGGCCTTAATTTATCAACGAGCTTACCGCTTCAAATTTTGACACACGATAAAGCCCACCTCAAATAACCTACATACCAAATTAAGACCATTCCGGTGGGCGCACTAGATTTTAAGACCATTTTAAGAAATAATCGATTCCATACGAAAAATTGCAAATAGCTTTAAATTCGGTTCATAAATTCATTTAAATGGTTTAACATAACGGCATATTCATATTCAAGGGTCTCATAGTTAGATATGCCGTAAAAGTATACTACATAAGTCTAAAAAATGGAAAATTCGTCAGCAGTACTTAAGTCAGGGTGTTTTGTCCTTAAGTCAGGGTGTTTTGTACTTAAGTCAGGGTGTTTTGAATCACAATTTTCATGTTTCATTTCTAACTTAATGGTACAAATCTCGATTCAGAAGATAGGACGTAATGCTTATAGGCGTTTTCTAACAGTCACTCATAACCCTAAATAGACAAGCGTCCAGTTAGGTCCTCCTAAAATATGTAGGTAGCTGTCTGGAAAAAAAAACATTCATCTAGACGCTCTAAATTTTGAGACGCGGTCGCCCTGACCTTATATAACTTACATGCTAAATTGAAGACTATTACAGTGGGCGCATTAGATTTTAAGACCAGATGAAAATACGGAAAAATTGCGTTAATTTATTAACAAGCTTACCGCTCTAAATTTTGACACACGGTAAAGCTCACCTCAAATAAGCAACATACCAAATGTAAGACCATTCCAGTGAGCGCACTAGAGTTTAAGACCATTTTAAGAAATAATCGATTCCATACGAAAAATAGCATAGAGCTATAAATTCGGTTCAAAAATTCATTCTTCATTTTGCAGGTACCTTTACCTGCAAAATGAAGAATGAATTTTTGAACCGAATTTATACGTACGTTTTACGAAATTTTTGTAATTATTATCAGAAATAAGATAATTTATTTATTTATAGGGGGTCTGATGCCCGCTCGGGTTCTTAGCTGGTGCAAAGGTTATCCGTCGCCATTCAACGGGGTAACGCAGCTAGCGTGATGGGTACCTTTGCGCCGAGGACAACTCGAGGGGGACTTTTTGACTAGACTTAAGTTAGTCTTGAGTTAAGAGTTTTTGTTTGATGTATCTGTACTTTTATTTGTAAATTGTATCCAAAAAAATATTAATAATATAATTTATATGCAAAAACATGATACGAATTGACCTTGAAAAGTCATGGCGTCGTGTTATCTCGCCAAATTCAGAACAGTGTGCTTAAAAATAAATTAAGTCCAAATAATTGCGATTTCAACAGGCCGTAAAATCTTATGTGCCCACAGTCTGATCTCAAATTAGGTATGTGCCACAAAATGTGTGTCAAAACTTGGAGCTATTGGATAAAAAAAATAAAGTAATCTTTCACACAGCTACATACGTAATCTCAGTGCACCTAACTTGACGATTATCTATTATCGTTTATAAGCGACAGGTAGAAAACGTTTAAGCAATAAGCATTATCCGGTTTTCTGAATCATGTTTTGTGCCATTAAGTAAGTTAAAAATGAAAAATACTTTTAGTGATTTAAGACTCCAGTAACTTAAACTATAATGAATATTTAGTTTATAGACTTATTATAGTATAGTATACTTTTATGGTATATCAAACTATGCAACACATAAATTTGAATATACAGGTAATGTAAAACTATTAAAAGAGTTTTATAACCGTATTTAAAGTTAGTAGCTATTCTTCGTATGGAATCGATTATTTCTTAAAATAGTCTTAAAATCATACGCGCCCACCGGAATGGTCTTGTATTTAGTATGCAGTATACTGTATACTTCAATTCGGCTTTATCAAGTGTCAAGATTTGGAACGGTGAACTCGTTGATAAATTAACGCATTTTTTCATATTTTCAATTGGTCTTCAAATCTAGTGAGCCCACTGGAATGGTCTTAAATTTGGTATGTAAGTTACTTGAGGTCGGCTCGACCGCCTCTCCAAATTTGGAGCGTCGAGATGATTTTTTTTTCAGACAGCTACATATTTTAGGAGCACCTACCATGGTTTATCATGATTTGTTCTATTAAGTTAAAAATGATAAAGAATTTAGTAATTTAAAACCCCCTGACTTAAGTACTGCTATGATGAATTTTCCAATTTTAAGACTTATGTAGTAAGTATACTTTTCCGGCTTATCTAACTATGAGACCCTTAAATATGAATTTGGCGTTATGTTAAACTATTTAAATGAATTTTTGAACCGAATTTTTAGCTCTATGCTATTTTTCGTATGGAATCGATTATTTCTTAAAATGGTCTTAAACTCTAGTGCGCTCACTGGAATGGTCTTACATTTGGTATGTAGCTTATTTGAGGTGAGCTTTACCGTGTGTCAAAATTAAGAGCGGTAAGCTTGTTAATAAATTAACGCAATTTTTCCGTATTTTCAACTGGTCTTAAAATCTAATGCGTAAATTTAGCATGTAAGTTATATAAGGTCAGGGCGACCGCGTCTCAAAATTTGGAGCGTCTAGATGAATGTTTTTTTTTTCCAGACAGCTACCTACATATTTTAGGAGGACCTAACTTGACGCTTGTCTGTTTAGGGTTATGAGTGACTGTTAGAAAACGCCTATAAGCATTAAGTCCGATCTTCTGAATCGAGATTTGTACCATTAAGTTAGAAATGAAACATGAAAATTGTGATTCAAAACACCCTGACTTAAGTACAAAACACCCTGACTTAAGGACAAAACACCCTGACTTAAGTACTGCTGACGAATTTTCCATTTTTTAGACTTATGTAGTATACTTTTACGGCATATCTAACTATGAGACCCTTGAATATGAATATGCCGTTATGTTAAACCATTTAAATGAATTTATGAACCGAATTTAAAGCTATTTGCAATTTTTCGTATGGAATCGATTATTTCTTAAAATGGTCTTAAAATCTAGTGCGCCCACCGGAATGGTCTTAATTTGGTATGTAGGTTATTTGAGGTGGGCTTTATCGTGTGTCAAAATTTGAAGCGGTAAGCTCGTTGATAAATTAAGGCCATTTTTTCGTATTTTCAACTGGTCTTAAAATCTTGTGCGTCCACCGGAATGGTCTTGGAATGGTATGTAGGTCATTTGAGGTGGGCTCTACCGTGTCTCAAAATTTGGAGCGGTAAGCTCGTTGATAAATTAACGTCATTTTTTCGTTTTTTTAACTTGACGCCATACATACTAGCGCCCATTTAAGACCTTTAAGACTTATGTTTTCGTGATCTCCGAGACGGGCTCTACAACCCTATATGGAAGCCAGGCGGTAAGAAAAGTGATAAATTAAAGCGGTATTAGACATTGCAACCTGCAGGGCCCAATCTGTCAAGTTGGAAGGTGTAATTAAAGGTAAGGCCCGTAGGGAGCTGAAGGGAGAGGCAGGGTACACAACAGATTGGGCCCTGCAGGTTGCAATGTCTAATAGCCGTTTAAAGCAAAAATAACTTTCAAAACAACAAGTCCTCCAGACTAGACATGTGCGCCGCGCCGTCGCCGCTGACGATTTTTCCACGCCGCCGCCGCCGATGATTTTGACCGGCGTAAAATCGGCGTGGCAAATTTTAGGTCTTATTTTGTTTTAATACCCGTAAATGGTAAATTACTAATGAGTGGCAAGTATACTACGTATTTTTAAAGATACTTTTGCTTCTTGACTTATCAATATCATTTTTAATACAGTTGCTCAAAAAAGTGCTTTTCTTGTAGTGGTTTAGCGTGCGGAAAGTTTGATATTGCGCACTAGTGCTTTTTACTTTTCCAGCCAATCACAGCTAATGACAGTGACAGACAGCCAATCACAGCGCCGGACCACACCGCGCGGAGCGTTCGGATACATGTACTAAAGTAACCTCAAAGTGAATAATTGACCATTTTATAATTTTTTCGCAACTGTATTAAAAAACGTCGTTCGATACTCGTGCGTAAATGTCATTCTTCACTCGTCCCGTGTCTCCGATCTCGGTACTCGTGAGGTAATGACATACTTTCCGCACTAATATCGAAATGTACTATTGCCAGTTACATCAACTGACGTCATTTCGTTGCTATTGTAAGATTTACGTCGACGACTTATCGGTGATTTACATAATGCTCGCATCGCCTCATCTTTCCAAACAAAAGTCTGCCAAAATCTGAGGGGGGCGAGGTAGCATACGTATGGCGTTTTCAATTGAAGGGATGTTTACAAAAACAACATAACTGACTATACTGGTTGACACCTGAAACGATTAACAATGTTCTTAAAAAAGTGTCAACCGCTCTAAGCAGTTATGTTGTTTTTGTAAACATCCCTTCAATTTAAAGGTACATCATTGTCGGTTGTTAATAAAGTTTATTTCTTAATGAATTTTTATAGCAGCATCGCCTTATTGATAATGATAACGGACAATGATGTACCTTTGACTTGAAAATATCACGCATATTTGACAGTAAGTCACGACACTAAATGGAGCAACAGATAGTTGCCTTTACATATGTTGAAATATGGTTCATTATCGGATGCAGTCCTTGCAAATGTCAAACAAAAAAGCCAAGGATCATTTTTGCTTGTATTTTCAAACAAAATATAGAAGGCAGTAATCCTTAGGGGCGTTAAATATGCATAAGTGTCAAACGTCAAAATTCAAAATAGTTACTGCCCGTCAGAAAATAAACGATTATCTTTGAATCGATTTAGTAAACGACGCCGGATTTTCGATATGGATTAATATTTTTATCATAATAGTAATGATAAAAAAGTAAAACTATAATTACATGTGAAATTATATTTCATATTTTTGTAAACTAGACATAGTAGAACATTTTTTACACCTAAAAACAATACATAAAGGCATTTTCACGGAGCTCTTTACTCACTGAAAACGATGAACGAAATGCGTGTAATCGATTTTTGAAATAGTTTTTATAAACGTAAAAACGTATTAGATTTTCCTGCTAATAACGTTGACAGAGGGGAAATGTACCTAAAAGCGGTATTACACATTGCAACCTGCAGGGCCCAATCTGTCAGGTTGGAAGGTGTAATTGAAGGTAGGGCCCGTAGGGAGCTGAAGGAGGGTAGGAAGAGGCAGGGTACACAACAGATTGGGCCCTGCAGGTTGCAATGTGTAATACCGCTTTAAGCTTACTTCATAGGTATATGCTCTAAGGTGATTTATGACGGCTGGTTTTTGGATTAAGTATATGCTTTTATTTATTTTGTCTATTTGTTATCTATTTTCTTTAATCTATCTTTCGTCTTAAGTTAGGTTATTCACAATATTTTTATAAGAGTAAAATACAAAAATAGTTAAAAAACATACAAAAACAATAAAAATATTATAAAAACCTAACCTAGGGATCCGCCGGCAACGGAGCAAGGCCCACGCTGCCAGTGGTCAGGGCCGCAGCGCATAGAGAGGAATCTTCGGGCTGTGCGCGCCGTCTCCAGGATTACCGCCATCTGAATCTGACCCTTGAACCAACCTCAACCCCGAAGCGAAAGTCTCTCAAGATGTTGGCCGAGACTCTACGCAATGAGAACATACGCAGAAACTACTGTCGGTACAATAATCGATCGCCGAACCGAATCAACCTCCCACATGGCGGTTACCTCGTGAGCCAAGTCTAGATACTTGCTGGACTTGTCTTTCTCGGCTCTTCTTTCTCGCAGTTCTCGTGACCGTGATGTCGACATCGGACCCGTCCCGCGAGGGCCCTGTAGAACCGCCCGTGTAGCTCCTTACTCTTGATTTTTTTTTGTTAAAGGGGCATTTAAATCAAGTTTGATGTTGGGATCCTTGATAAATCGAGGGAACTATTTAAGGCCACCCGCTAACTGACTTGGTGGTAGCGGCAAGAGCCACGTGTATAATGTTGGTTGCCGATGTGGAAAAATATCCACATTTACATAAGGAACTGAACGAAATAAATTAGAATCAGTAGAATGCATCTTCTTCACCTGACATCCTTGTCTTTTAGAACTTAGAATCAATGTGTTGTACATTTTTCTCTCACGAATTAAAAATGCGAAATTTTCAAACTCAAACTCAAAACGTTTATAGCAAACATATTACAATTAGTACTAGCGGTACGCCTTAAACATGCTGCAAACGGTGTTAAAAGCATGAAAATTGGAACGATTGATCTTTAGGCCAAATTAATCGATTTGGCCCGAAGCAGTAAAAAAAAAAAAAAAACAGTGCAGTTATGACGTCATCTTTTTTTTGTGTGGAAAAAAAAAAATTTTGTTCTGAAACCTATCGTGTGTGGTATCAAATGAAAGGGCTTTTTGAGCCTATTCTAAAAATATATCATATCATTATATTTATGTCACTTGTTTCAAATGAAAATAAAAATAATTTTCAAAACATACCAAGTTTGGGCTCCTACAAATACGATACGGTTGAATATTTTTTTGTAAAACATACCTTAAATGATACCTGATATCCTCATTTCAAACCCCAAGAAAGCAATTTTGAAAATAATTTCACTAAGTATTTTTTTTTAATTTTTCATTATTACGAATGTGGGATCTAATAATTCTCGGAGTAATGAAACTCTGTTTACACGTTCTTTTGATATAACGTGATAGGTGAGCTCGAGGAACCCGGGTTGCACATATCAGGATTTTTCTTACTTAAAGCGAATTAAGTTTATCCCATTTTTTGCGAACTTGAGGGTGGGTAAAGTAATATCGAGTTTTACCCAACATTGCTCAAGTCGATTTGCGCTTAAATAATGCGATTATAGTATTGAAACAAAAATTACAGCAAATCTCTAGGGTAATCCTATCATTCCCTTTAAATAGTTCAGCGATAAGTACGTGAACTTTTGTACAAATTAGGTGGGCAATGATAGGTACGCGTTTTTGATCTTTACGGTACAAGGTGCATACAAGCATTCCAAAGTACAAGGGTTGTCTCATTTGACTTAATTTTTTTAATTTAGTCATGTTTTTATTTTTCAGGCATTAGTATGTATATTAAACAAAACATAATTAAATGAGTTATATTTCATTATTTATAATAGAAACAAATCATAACGAACCTATCTTAGTAATGTTTACAAATAAATCGGCAGACCAAAGAAAATTATGTATATATTGAATACTATGGTTTCACATTAACAATTACATTAAAAAAATAAAGAAACAGTTCCAAAACGTCATATATATATTTCAAAAACAATAATCACCTTTTTTTGTGCCGAGTGGTTAATACAAAAAGCCGATAGCCCTAAGATTTTTTTTTGTCTTGGGCAAAGTTGGCCATCACTAGTTGTTACATTACAACGTAACATTGCCCACATCAAGACTTCTTCATTCATTATCCTTTTGAAATCGAATTACGATATAAACAATCTAGAGTAATGGCAACTGTCACAATACTCTAAAATGAAAATGCTGAAGCAAAAAGGTATAGGGAAACAATTGCATAAGAAAAGCCTTTTAACTGTACATAGTTCCCGTACATTGTTAAGGGCCATTCATCTTTTGTTTTTTTTCCTCATTGTATGGAATCTAAAAGAGCACCCTCTACAATAAGGTTTCACTGGCTTTCCCCATTGCCTTATTATATACAGGTATAAGTATAAGTATGGGTTTTACTCACCATGCTTTCCCATTTTGTGAGATTCACATCAACACTTGCCCGCACCAGAATACTATACTATGGGTTGGCTGGAAGAGATCCCTTTTAGGGATAAGCTCGCCTTTGTGCATATCTTTTTTATTTTTTATTTTACTGTTGTAATATTGTTAAACTTGTTTATGTGCAATAAAGTACATACATACATACATACTATAAAATTACGTAAATTAATGAATTTGTTCAAAATGTTGGGCAAAGTTTCGCCTGGGGGCAAAGTTGGAGGATATTACGGTACTCGTACTCGTATCGAGTAATACGACGCACTTTGTAAACATTAAAAATCAGAAAAAAATACTAAATGTAATTATTTTCAAAATTGCATTCTTGGGGTTAGATATGAGGATATTAGGTATCATTTGAGATATATTTTACAAAAAAATATTGCTTGGTGTCGTATCTCGAGGAGCCCAAACTTGGTATGTTTTGAAAATGTTTTTTATGTTTATTTCAAACATGTGACTGAAATGTAATGATGTGACATATTTTTGGAATTAGCTCAGAAAGCCCTTTCATTTGATACCACACACGATAGGTTTCAGATCAAAATTTTTTTTTTCCATACAAAAAAAAGATGACGTCATAACTGCACTCTGTTTTTTTTTTTACTGCTACGGGCCGAATCGATTCATTTGGCCTAAAGATCAATCGGTCCGATTTTATGCTTTTAACACCATTTGCAGCATTATACTGAATTTCGGCGTGTACCGCTAGCACTAAATACAGTAATACGAACCCTGTAAGGGCACAGCAATGTGTACATAGCAAAGCTAATAAGTACCTAAAGCTTCAAATCAGTCGGTTCTGCACTTATTAACTTCGGGACTTTATGTGCTATCGTATTCAATTTTCAGGCAAGTGGTGTAGCCAGTTCTACATTGATAAAACAAATAAGTATGTACATATAACTAGTCTATCTTTTGTAAAATCTAAAATCATGCCTTGTGTTTAAAATATGTAATAGTTTGCTAAACAATCATACGTTTTCAAAGTTTTGGGGGGTTTTATTATACTTTATCTACACCCATATCATTTTTCATTTCATTTCATTTCATTTCCATATCATAGACCCTCCATGATGCGTTCAAAACCCGCACGTTATAACCACCATAAAAATTGATTGTTTCGTTAGTAGTTAGAACAAATGTCTTATCTGTAACGATGTTATTATTATCAAATAATAAGCAAAAATTCGATATCATTATGAAAATCCGGGTGGGCCCCGCCCGCCGGCATGCGCCGCCCGACCGCCGACACAATCGAGTTGGTCATGGCGATGGCGTGCAATCCGTGCAATTGCAGTCATTCAATCATCATTTCGGGTTTATAATATGTGTGTAGATAAAACAGTGTATGCAACTGTACGTAATTAGGCCTTAAAACTAGTTAAAACACTCGTGTGATCTTATTATGAAACTCACTTCGTTCGTTTCATAAAACCACACTCGTGTTTTAAGAACCCCTATTACGTAACAGTTATATAAACTACTATAATAAATAATAATATAATTATAAATAAGAGGGTATTTTGTAAATTGCCCCAATATTAAAAATATCATAGATATACCACCCATAGATCTGACACGGAACTAATAATACCAAGATAGAATGGGATGGTCTTATTACACTTTCCATAGATACGGCAGAGAGGTGCTATTTTCGTTGGTCCTTGTCATAGTTTCTATTACCCTCCACGCGTTACTTCTAGCAGTGGAGGGTAACAAACAGATATAATGCGCGATTTCTTCAAGAATTTCTATGATTGCTACGAGAAAAGCTGTTAGTTTTCCTAGAAAGTTGTGTCGGCTAAGGAAAACATTGGTAAATTGTTCTGTTTTATGCTGTAGAAGTGATTATGGGCATCTATATATCTATCCCTTACGGGGGTACACGTGTGCGGGCTCTAGTTAATGCTTGCTTTGAGAAAAATATACACCACGCCGATTTCCCGCCGATCACGCCACCGCCGCCGATGATTTTGGCATCGGCGCACACCTCTACTCCAGACACGATATGGCTGTATTTTTTGTACAATACTCACAAATGATACGTGATACCCTCGTATCTACTAACCCTAAAGGCCCCAGTACACAGTGGTGAAGGATGGCCCATGCTCCGCCACGCCACTGTGTACACGGGGGTAATGGTGGACAATGGCGGACGATGGCCGGCAGTTGTCGAGGGTGGTGGGCAATCGGGAAGGTGTCGGTTTTTTGGGCACACTTCAAAGGAATCGTGGCGTACCGTGGCCTGTGGTGTGTACACAGTGGCCAATGTTGACACTGACAGTTGGCAGTTTCTATGTAGCTGACGTAACTACGCTGTCAGTTTGACAGCTGGCTGTTGTATATGTATATGCATGTATATGTTTATGCACCATTGTGTAAACACCTACGTGATGGTAGCGCATTGCAAAGCATGGTGGAGGATGGCCCATCCTTCACCACTGTGTACTGGGGCCTTAAGAAACCAATTTTGAAAATCATTTCATTAAGTTTTTTTTTAATATTACAAAGTGACAGTTTTAGGGTCACAACACACCTAGCGGAATTCCTCGCGGAATTAGCGGAAGTAGCGGAAATTTGTCTATGGTAGCGGAAATTTGTCTATGGTAGCGGAAATTTGTCTATGGTAGCAGATTTTTTGTATGGAAGCCATAGACAAATTTCCGCTACCATAGACAAATTTACGCTACTTCCGCTAATTCCGCGAGGAATTCCGCTAGGTGTGTTGTGACCCTATAGCAGGCCCGTATTTAGACTTGGTTTGGGGGGACATTCAATGTGGACTGTTAAAAAAAACGCTATAATCACTGTAGTTACTTAGTACTTTATCTTAAATGTAGTATTCGGATAAGGGATATAAATCCAACTACCAGTTAGATAGCTAAGACAAACACTCAAAACACTGGTTTATTTTTAGAGACAGCCTGCCCCACTTTACGTAGGCTACCCACATGCATGATTATGATAAATACAACATCTTCCCCCTTATAATTATAGGGTGTAACAAAAATACTGGTGATCGTTTTAACGGCATAATTGGTATCGTACTTATTCTCATTATGAAAAAGTGAGATAAAAGTTTTTTCTTGCGAAAAAAAAATTTGATTTTGTATGGAGGGTTGGCCAGCTAAGACGACGTGTCCCATACAAGACAAAAAATTTTTTGGAGGCAACATTTTTTTCTCCTTTTTCTTACTGGCAATACGATTACAGTTCAGTCATTATAGATTTTGACCCGTGAATAATTAGTTCTTGGTTTTTTTTTTCGTAGGTCCCTCGGGGGGGTCACTGGGAGTGTAAATTCAAAAAGTAGACTGAATCAGGCTCCTGCGTATATTCGAAATGTGGTTTTTCTTGAATAACTCGGCCATTTTTGATTTGATAGTAAAATCGTGAGACAAAAGGCCAGTTTTATAAAGCTACAAGTTACAATTTACAAGCGGAACTCTCTTTCTAACCCTATGTGTTAGAAAGAGACTTCCGCTTGTAAATTGTAACTTGTAGCTTTATAAAACTGGCCTAAAATTGTAGGAAAGTTGATTCTCGACAAGTTTGGTTCTCACAATTTTTGTTCTAGGATCGATATTTTGGATATCAAACCTGAAAATATTATCATTATCTCCTATGTTTAAATGTAGTCCTCTTCATTTATGCCGTAAAGTTGAAAATAATCGAGATGATGAAAATATTTTGAAATTGTCGCTTTTTTCAAATTTAATTTCCAAAATATCGATCCTAGAAGAATCATTGTGAGGACCAAACTTGTAGAGATTCAAATTTCCTACAATTTGTATCCTCCCGGTTTTACTGTAAAATCAAAAATGGCCGAGTTAGTCAAGAAAAACCGTTTTTGAAGTATACGCAGGAGCCTGATTCAGTCTGCTTTTTAGGGTTTCGTAGTCAACTAGGAACCCCTATAGTTTCGCCATGTCCGTCCGTCCGTCCGTCCGTGGTCTACCTCAGTGACCGTTAGCCGTTAAGTAGCTGTTACACCTTCCTAAATCAGTTCCTAACGACAAGGACGCCGCAATACGTTAGACACGTTAAGCAATATCTCCAAACGTGTCTAACGTATTGCAGCGTCCTTGGCATTAGGAACTGATTTAGTTTTGATACTGGAATGACATTTAATCAACACATTGTTCAAATTTGCAATAGATCTCGAAAAGGACTTGGCTTTGTAGTTCGACAGTCTAAATATTTTAATATTCATCACGTTATTTCGTTATTGTTTAATGCATTTGTCCGTAGCCTACTAGAAAGCAACTGTATTGTCTGGAATCCACACGAAAAAAAATACATTCTCCTTCTCGAAAAAGTCCAAAAGTCATTTATCAGATATCTTTACTGGAAAATACTTGGATATTATCCCTATATGTATCCTACACCATTTGTACTGGCAATGGTCTCATACCAAAGCCTAGAGGTCCGTAGGCAACTTGCAGCAGTAAAATACCTGTTACGATTAATACGTGGCTCAATTACAAATCCGCTGCTTTTACAATATATATTATTTAGAGTACCATCACCATTTGTCAGAGCTAATCTCCGGCCTCGCATTACTCCACTTTTTGTTATTCCAACCACCAATACACTAACCACTACTCCTCTGTATGTTGCACTCAACTATATAAACAACATTATTCTATTTAATCCTACCTTAGACATATTTTCACAGACAGAACCGAAACTCTTAGCAACAGCAGCCCGGTATCTGGAATTAAACTCCACTCCCACTACAATAGTGTGTAGTTAAGTAATGTTAACTAGATTTATTTAGTACTAAGCTCTCCTGTAAATAGTTTTTTTAAATTAAGTTTATGCTGTAACCTATAACTTGCATGTTTAGTTTAACTGTTAATGTAAGTTGGTTAATAAATAAAGAATAAAGAATAAAGAATAAAGGAAGGTGTAACAGCTACTTTAGCACTAGAAGCTGAAATTTGGTTGTGATATCTGCATTAACCAAGCCGACAAATTGCTAGAATAAAAACTGGAAAAATATATCTCGTTAGGGTACCTCCCGTACAGCCGTACACGTGAAGTGGGAGGAGAAATGTTTTTTCGTTCCAACCCACTCTTGTGGGGTATCGTTGGATAGGTTTTTTTAAAAAAAAAATTAGGGTCTTCTAAAACAGTTTTTGGATAAAACGAATATTTTTGTAAATAATAGCTTCGAAAGTTTAAAACGCCCCCCGTTACGGAAACCTTCACTGAGCATGGCCCGACATGCTCTTGGCCGGTTTTGAATTTACACTCCCAGTGACGCCCCGACGGACCTACGAAAAAAAAAATCCAAGAACCAATTATTCACGGGTAGGGTCGGTTTTTTGGATATAATGACGGAACAAACCAATTAAGCCCACGGATCACCAGTATTTATGTTACATCCTGTATAGGCAGACAAATTACAAACAAACACCATTGACTCGGCTAGAATACACATTTTCTGGCCTACGGACATATATAAACAACATTAAACACAAACACCGAACATTGATTGATTAGGTATGGTTTATATTTTAAACATTTTACGTGGCTTGACTCGGTTTTATATGCTAGTATATAATGCATGTTAGGCCTTAGATATAAATATACCAATTAGCACGCAAGATTTAGCTGTAAGTAAGTGCTTATTGTAGAAATAAATATAAATAAATAGTATAATAGATTTCGGGGGGGGGGGAGCAAGTCCCATGTATCCCCCCCTGGATACGTCCCTGTGGACAAAAACGGTGAAAACGTTGATAGTTGCATCCCTGATTTCTAGTCTTTATTATTATCATCAACATAACAACCTGGGCATCATGAGTAATGGAACTATGTAATGTTCTTTATAATAAGCTTGGAATAGTAGATTTGTATCCCGTTTCGGGTGCAGCAACTCAAGGGATTACATATTTTTTTTTAAATTCTAGGCTTGTACAACAATCCTCTTATATTTCAATTATTGGAATCTCAATATTTACTTAATAAACCCCCTAGGGTTTTTAAAATGGTCTACAGTGAACTCTAAACACATATTTGTAAGTTGTGTAATTCGGGCCCTAGTTAGGAATTCATTACTATGAATTCAGAAACACAAATTCAGTTCTTGATTGCGGTTCACGTTCACACGCGATACGATACGATACGATACGATACGAGTGGTAACTCCAGCCAGAAGTACTTCTGCAAGGACTCGGAAGAGGAGACTGCGAGAGGGAGGGGGTGCTGGGACAGAACGGCATTAGGGGCTCGGTTTACCCTCCTGGTTCAGCATAAGTGATAGAGAGCCGGCAGAGTGCGTTAGTATCATACCACCCCGACTAAACCACAAATGCTAAATAGGACCGGGTACTCTGAACCCCCCTCCAGTAAAGCACCAACTTCTGCCGCCCTACCGCATGCACCATCGACCTGCCCAAGACACCGGAGCACCGAGTAGATAGGACTGGAGTGTAGGTTTGCAGTCGGGATGATAGGAGAGACAGGAGGTTGGAGCCGACCCGAATACAAGCATCGTGAAGCCAGCATGGGGAAGATAGATACTATAATTGGTGTGTAATAGATACTAGGGCGTGACTGCTTTAAGGACCGTTTCCCCTTAGATTCCCTCCCGTTCTTGTCCTTTGCATTTTTAGCTATCAGTTTTGGCGCTCTAGCAGTTACAGCTCTCTTCTTATTTCGTTTCTCGCTCAAATTTCTCGAAGTTTCGAGTGATGGCATTGCGTTGTCGTCTCCTCTAGCTCTGATTCGGTGTATGTTTCCGAATGTTTATATAGTTTTTCCCGCTTACCTATTTCTTTAGGCGTCTCTGTTCGCGGATAGCTGTTCCCAGTAAATACACGATCTGTTGGTATAACGACTCTCATGATGGAGTTCTTCCAAGTGTATGTAGTGTAAGATCTTGCAGACTTTCATAATTTTCGTTATTTTCTTTCCCTGTAAATATTTTCCGTTTTTAACGGACATCACTGATATGTTCACACATAACACCACTTGACACTTTTAATTATTTTAACACAACAAAAAAAAAACACTAATTCTTTATAACTGTTTACATTTGCATATTGATATACATTCGCACTTAACACTTAATTAATATCACCTATTAAACAAACACCAGTACACAACACGGAATGCACTTATTAATTTGTGAGTTGAAAATTGACGCACTATTATGTATTGCACGTAATCATAACTTCTAGCAATAAGACTAAGTAGATTCAACCTAACAACTTATTAAAATATGTAGGAAGTAAACACCAAACTGATAATCTCAAGTATACTTAGGTTTTCCTAATGCAGATCCATTTCTTGGTACCTAGGCATGACCGGCTTCATGTTGTTTATTCGAATACGGGTGTAAATTCATTTTCATAAATACTTAAGTTAATTCCCATGTCTTCATTTTGCCGCAGTTTGTTTTTGCTAAATTCTGGATGTGGGCATTGTTTTTGTGTCATCTTTATGGCCGGCTTGGTCAAAGACAATAGGCGGGCGGCAGACCGATGGATAAAACGCCTAACGGACCTTGCATCAATTGCCCGCTCGTATTCAGTGTTTCATAACTTATTGGTTATTAGCTAGCAGATGTGCAGATCCTTTGAGTAGCGTTCGGGATTCTTTTTTTTCCTATACCTGCTTCCAGGAGAAAAGGCCGATGGTTGCATTACTTGTACTAGTACCAAATTCATTAAATATTCCTCTTTAAGTGTAGGTATGGTTTGTCAGATATTTTTGTTTTGTGTGGGACAAAAATATGTGAATCTGTTCTTGCCGGCTTGTTTTTGAGCCCTTTTGGATGGCAGATTTTTGTTTTCTATTAATTGCAAAGTAGCGTAGGTACGCAGCAATGCTCTTATACCTCATAATGATCTCTAGATTTAGACAGGTGTGAAATAGGTATATATCTACATACCTTTTAGTTAGCCCCAAACAGTAGTCTATGTATATGTGAGGTATAGATGCTTCAATTACGTAGTGGTTTAGGATATGAGTGTGCACTTAGAACTTGTGCACGCTTGTCAATATGGTGACAAAATCTCGTTACCGTTACTTTTAATCGCATCACCGTGCGCACGCGCATTAATACCTTTATTTCATATGATTCACGTCCACATAGTTTCGCTTATTAAATTCTGAGTCCTAGTGTGTATAGTAATAGTACTACTGCTAAGCTAATTGTTGTACGATTACAACAAGTAGCCTGGACCCGATGGTCCAGGCAGTGGTTCTTGCAGTTGCGTTAAATGACCTTTGCTTAATCCACTGGTCTGGTCTTAAAGGGAAAGGCCTAGTATAGAACTTAACTATGGAAAGATCTCACCCGGGTCGATGTGTGGTAGCGCATGGCGTTATCTTCTCAAGTCATATCGCAGGGGGCAGGCGGGGAACGGTCGAGCGGAGTCATCCGTACACTCACTTAAATTCACTTGCACGTACTAATAATAATTGTATAGCCGCGTCACGTTGCACTGTTATGGATTATACTACTTATCGCGAAATTACGAAAACAAAAATGAACATATACCACGCATACTACGAGTATACTATCTATATTCTATAAAAACCGACTTTCACAAAGGCTACCCCGCCCCGCCGCAGCGCAGCGCAGCGGACAACTCAAAAGCGCGAACACGTGGTAAGGACCGGCTATTGTTTTCTGAGTTTTGGGACATTTATGAACGTTAATAGAGAGCCGCTCGAAGGGACAACCACCCCGGACCGTGTCTCAAACGAGACTCCGATTGCGGTTCACGTTCACACGCCAGAAAATACTTAAGTGAAATATGTAATCTCTTACAAATACAATCAAAAATGATGAAGTGGCAGAACGGTACAGTCACGTCTGAAAATATATGGTTGGTTGGTTATATGACTTATATGTTATATGGGACAAAATTATAAGCCACGACCCTATTACCAAGGCGTAAAGTCTTGGATACATGTTTTTGTCACATTAAATGTATCCAAATTTTCAGACGTGACCGTACTAGATAAAAAAAAATGCCTATAGAAACGAGTGGACTAATGAGAGCATAATCTCGCAATTCTCGCACCATTTGGCTACTTTGGTTATTTCTGGCTGTTGGCGCGAATGCTCACATACAATACAACCTTATAGCCCTCCAAACGAAGGAAAACTTAGGGGAAATAATTCGTGTATAACTGAATTTTGGTATAGTTGTAGACAAAGGTGTCTTACACAACATACCAAAAGTACCCATGGATAGGGGTGCCGCTAACGGGGAGAGGGGGGTGTAAAGGTTCCCTTTTTTGGCTTTTCGTAAATAACTCAGTAGCGGTGGCTCATACGAAAAACTGTTCTTCTACTTAATTAATCCACAAATAATTTTCTACAAAAAAGGTTCTTTACACTTTTTCGCTGGGATCAATGTATAATGAGATTTCGAGGAAATACGATAATCACTTTTTGAAACTTTCAGAGCTATTCTTTACGAAACTATTAGTTTTGTCTAAATTTGTTTTAGAAAACCCATATTTATATTAAAAGACCTATCCAACGACACCCCACACATTAGGGGTGAATTAAAAAACATAATTTACCCCCCACTTCATGTGTTCGGGAGTTACCCTAAAAAATAATATTTTTTCAGATTTTGTTTTGAAACTTTGTCTGCGTGTTTAAAACACATACTCATACGAAGTTTAACTATTCTACGGAACGTGAACGGTATTTTCATTTATTTAAAGTCTGAAAATACACACCGACAATAGGAACAGGCTTTTAGAAATTTGGAGCGTTAAGATGAATATTTTCTTTCCAGACAGCTACATATTTTAGGAGCACCTTACTTGACGCTTGTCTGTTTGGGGTTATGAGTGACTGTTAGAAAACGTCTATAAGAATTACGTCGGATTTTCTGAATCGAAATTTGTACCATAAAGTTAAAAATGAATTTTGTGATTCAAAACACCCTGACTTAAGAACAAAACACCCTGACTTAAGTACTGCTATGACGAATTTTCCAATTTTAAGACTTATGTAGTAAGTATACTTTTACGGCATATCTAACTATGAGACCCTTGAATATGAATATGCCGTTATGTCAACCCATTAAAATGTATTTTTGAACCGAATTTAAGGCTATTTGCTATTTTTCGTATGGAATCGATTACTTCTTAAAATGGTCTTAAAATCTAGTGCGCCCACCGGAATGGTCTTAAATTTGGTATGTAGGTTATTTGAGGTGGGCTTTATCGTGTGTCAAAATTTGGAGCTGTTAGACCGTTGATAAATTAAGGCCATTTTTTCGTATTTTCAACTGGTCTTAAAATCTAGTGCGCCCACCGGAATGGTCTTAAATTCGGTATGTAGGTCATTTGAGGTGGGCTCTACCGTGTCTCAAAATTTGGAGGTGTTAGCTCGTTGATAAATTAAGGCCATTTTTTCGTTTTTTCAACTTGACGCCATACATACTAGCGCCCATTTAAGACCTTTAAGACTTATGTTTTCGTGATCTCCGAGACGGGCTCTACAATCTTATATGGAAGCCAAGCGTAAATAATTTTGATAAATTAACAGTTCCGTCGGCTCCAGTACTATTTGGCACATAATACATACATCACATGTTGTTGTTCCTAGTGTTGTCACAGACTTTAACCCCGGCTTACTAATATACCCTGTTATCCGCTCGGCAAGATAAAATTAAATAAATATATATTTTACAATATATTTAACTAGCGACTCGCCCCGGCTTTCGCACGGGTGCAATTATACATATAAACCTTCCTCTTGAATCACTCTATTTAAAAAAACCGCATCAAAATCCATTGCGTAGTTTTAAAGATCTAAGCATACATAAATAAAAATAGTTTATTGAGTAAAAATAAGTGCTTTTTGCTACATACATGTTTTGTTGCGGTACGTGGTAAAAACCAAAGGTAAGTGTCTTCTGACCCCCGTATGACGTATCACGGTGGGTCAGCATTCACCGTCACCAGACAGACATACGGCAGGAAGCGACTTTGTTTTATACTATGTAAAGTGATAAGAATAACGACAATGTTACTAAAGTTTGTTATATTAATCGAAGCGCAAGTGCACGTCTTAATGGCGAGCGTACGGCGGTGCGACCAGTGTTGCGCCGAGTTTATGAGAGTTCGGAGCCGCTTTTACTGAGGACTGTTTGCCATAAGGCTTGTTTACACTTTGCGAAGTAGCAAGTGCAGGTGTCAAGCGATTAGTAAAACTTACGTGTAAACGGTCACACTGTTAAGTGACAAGTGCGAGTGGGAAGTGCGAGTGCGAAGTAAAGTGATTAGACGCTCGGTCTATTTTTGCCTGTTAAGTAGTTCCCCCACACGACCGCGCACCCCCATTCGCCATCCATTTTTTTGACCACTGCACTTTTTTTATACCACGACTTGTTTGCCAAGACTGCCTGATGGTAAGCAGCTACCGCAGCCTATCGGCACCTGCAACTCCAGAGGTGGGTCCTCTTTGAGCTCTTTAGCAATCTTACTCATCAGCAGGAACACAACACCATGAGTAGGGTCTAGTGGTACTTACACAAAGCCCATCCAACTAAACAATGTGTAAATGATTGCTTAACACTTGACACTTATCGTAAAAATATGTTAAGTAATCACTTCTCACCTGCACTTGCTACTTCGCAAAGTGTAAACAAACCTATAGTCGCGAAACCGGTCGCGCCGCCGCTCGAGCGCCTATATACTCAGTCGGCAGTGGTGGCACCCTAAGACTCCTAAGAGCCTGTTGCTGGTCAACATAGCGTAGGTACTGCTTAAAATTAATCAATAAAAAAATGGCACATTACTTAACGTCACGTAATAAAATCACAGAAATACTACATTTCAAATGCAGGTACAATTACAATAAGTTTTCAGTAATATATATTATAGGGTAAATCGCCAGTAACTGGCCACCGTTCAGTAACTGGCCACCTCATACCAATTATGAACTCTGTGCACCTATAAACATAATTCGTTTTAGTATAAGGTTTTAATGACTTGTCACCTTACAACAACAGGCCAAGTTATATACTAAAATGAATTCTGTATGTAGGTAAATTGAGTTCATTTTAGTATGAGGTGGCCAGTTACTGAACGGTGGCCATCAGTTACTGGCGATTTACCCTACATGGTATTTAAAACAAAGAAGCGACATATCTACCGATACACTCAATCGTTTCATCTTCATCCTTATTTGTGCTGTCCTGAGTTTTATCCGTTTCATCACTAATTAATTCAGAATTTGACAGACTATTGTTTTGATCATGAAGAATGGATTGTAACTTATAATTATCATACTCTTTGTTCACTTGTAAACTAAACTTATCATTATTAATATCTTTTTCAAGTTCATTAAGTAAAGTTTCCTCTGCATCATAATAAGTGTCTTCCTCTTCTTTAATTTCACTAACTTCTTTATGATCATCTTCTTGGCCTATTGAGAAGAGCTCTGCGTCTGAAGTCATTATAGTTATGGATGTTACTACAGGACCGCTGTCCGGCACGAGCTGTAGAGAAGAGTCATCTGGTCTGTCTTCCACGTATTCTAGTTCTTCTTTAAAATCTTTGATCGGTTCAGTTTCAGATTCTCTGGTATTGGCAGTTTTTGCTAGAAGATCATCCAAAGATGTCATAATAGTAATAGCTGTGACTTTTGTGCTGTCATCGTCACCGAAGTCGGAAACAGCTTGAGTTTCTTGACCTAAAACGATCATTATTTATATTTTATCGAATCCTATTCTATTAACTAATGCTAATCCAAAATAAAAATAAATAGAATTGTGGAGTTTATGATTTGCTATGCTACTTATGTTGAGAAATGGAAGCGGAAAACGATTTTTTGTGGTAACCTTGAGTAATTTGGTAATTAAAATGAAAACGCCATAAAAGAAAAAAAAAGCACCACTGCGAGGAGTCAAACTTATTGCGCACGTTAAACAACTGCATACTAAAAAGCCACTTTTTGAGCAACCTTATAAAAAAAAACAAAAAAAGAACCGACTTCACTTAGGATCCGCTATTCCAAGAGGAAGTGGCCGAGTTGCTGTAAAAAATAGTGAAATCACTATAGGTGTGCCTATAATAGTTGAAGAGTTCCCTCGATTTCTCCAGGATCCCATCATCAGATCCCGACTTGGTGACAATGGGACCATCTAGGGGTTATACCTGTTCGATTCAAAAAAAAATTTTGAAAATCGGTTCACGATTCACGGAGATATGGAGTAACATACATTAAAAAAAAACAGTCGAATTGAGAACCTCCTCCTTTTTTGAAGTCGGTTAAAAATTGTGGCGTATTTTACTTATGCACTTTTAATAAAATAAAAAACTGAAGAATAGTACTAATAGTTTATATTGTACTTATAATATTATGGTTGATGATGTACAGTCGATATCAAATATATTGGAGCGACCAAGGTCCTCAATAATATCCGAACATGCACTTATCGCCTTAGTAATAAAGGCTTTGTTCAGATATTTATGACTACCTTGGCCGCTCCGATATGTCTGGACGCGACTGTTCTTAAATAGCGCTGCGCGTACGGAAAAAGACGCTTTGTGGCCAAGTGTAGACATAAAATGATGTACACAACACGGGAGGTAATAAAGCCCTCGATCGCATATTTACGTCCCTCGCTTGCAGCTCGGGCCGCAAACTTCTGCGATCTCTTTCTTTGTTTTACCACCCTAGTTGTGTAATGTACTACCTATTCTAAACATGTAGATTTCCTTATAACCTACGTCTGATACATGTCTCACTACTTAATGATATAAGGCCCTCAGCACAGGGCGAAGTAGCGTAAGATGAGCGTAGCATGTCGTTAGGCGCGCGTTAAGGTCTCTACACTCGCAGCGATAAGGCGTAGGTAGGTAGTACATGTTCGAATAAGTCCGCAGCCGCACACGAAGCGTCTTTGTAGCGAATCGTATTCGTAAATCGACGCTCCGTGTGCGGGCTTCTTTGAACTTGTGCGGGCTTCTTTGAACTTGTACGTCCTGGCATCGTACCGCTCTCGTCTAAGGCTCAAAAGACACTGAGCTGTATTAAGCAAATTCAATTCATAGACAAAATGCTTAAATTTGTCTATGAACGCTGAAATGTTTGTATGGCCTCGGAGCTAAAATTTAAGCATTTTGTCTATGAATTGAATTGGGTGACGTATTGATTCTCCGAAAAATTATTCGCCGATTATCGAATCGCAGACAACCACTCGCAGATGGGTTCTTTGGTAGAAACACGATTGGCAGAATTTCATTACGCAGAGTAATCTTTTCGAAGACCAGTCAGTGCGCAGATTATTGATTCGCAGAATTTCTTTTCGCAGAATGATCGTTTTGTAAGTGACACGATAAGCCGACCAACCATTAGCCGAAAAACGGTTCGAAGAATGATCATTTGGTATCAATAAGTATTGTTTCCTAGGCATCATTTTATGATATGATATGCCTAATAACTAACATCCGTCATATGGTTGAAAGTTCATCTCTTGGCGGCAAACCATATCGTAAGTAGGGTAATTACTATTCATACATATAGAGCGAACCATTGTCAGGGCCGTTACCAGTATTTTTTTTATTTAGGAATGATGATGATGATGATGATTTTTTCCTGTTATCCCTCATTAAGGACATAGGGCTCGCAGAAGAATTTAGGAATAATTTATTTAATTTATAGTAACTTATTAAACTTGAAATGACGATTTAAAATATAGTTTTAGGGATCTGATTTTAGCGCAGACTTCGCCTGCACGTAGGTGTCGCACCATATTCGAACCGTGAACGTATTTGGCCTTTACCAGTTGGTTCCTAAAAAATGAATTCTGTAAAATTCTAAACATTACTCTACTAAAAGTTACGGAATCGAAATGATTACTCTGACAAACAATTTTTTTCCAATAATAGTTCTGCGAATTGAAACAGATGCGAACTGAATCGGTTGCGAACCGTGGAGCTGCCAAACCAAACGTTAGTCGACCAAAATATACATCTACTAATAAACCATTCTGCGAACGCTTACGCTACGCGATATAGAAAAAGACCTTCCAGCTTCGATCTTTTCTAACTTCTGACCATACGCATCATACCTTGGACAACGTTTTTCGATTGCCTCTTTTCGGTGAACTGGCGTCCTACCCATAACCATACACTAATCTATGACAAACGTCCGATGAAGCTTCGATTGGTCGAGTTTTAGGTACTTTTGGATACGCGGCAGCGTGTCAAGCCAAGGTTAAAAGAAGAGAACTGGCGACGCAGCCGCCGTATGTTATATTACACGCACCATATGGAACCACTTTTGACCCCTACGTACCTAACCTATTAAATATAAACCAGGGCAGTTCTCAATATTTTTCAGTCCACGGCGCACTTGCCAGTATACATAATTACCACGGCGCCCTGACTTACCTATTAGCTAGGCCATTTGAAATAGACGGGTATAAGTAGTATAATGAGGATGATTGATTCACACTCCTCACAGAGCCCCTCTGTTCTTTCTACGGCGCACCAAGGCGTTATCGAATAGCAACCGAATGCGTCTATAGTACCTACTAGAGTAACTTTTGGCGGGAACGCACGTATTTTGTTAGCAATTTCAAGATTAATTCGAAATGAGTGACGAATCTTTGATAGACAATTAACTATTAATGAATAATTTAGTCGAACATTAGTACATTATGATACAAGTGTGCTAAATTGATCATTACATATGAGGCGCTAGCTAGAAGCCGAGCTATATAATGATCAGGCACACGCGTTTCATACGACGTTTTTCAACACACTTGCGAGGAAAAAACAGAAAACTGTAAGTAATAACTTTTGATAAATACATTGATTTTCAGAATGCTTACAGGATAGCGGTACCTACTGACTTTGTTAATTAAATTAACTAACCTGTTTTTTGATGTTATTGACTGGATCTATTTCTCTGGAACTCTTTTTCGAAGCATTTCGTAAAATCCAACACTTCACATTTATTGTCAAATAAGTTAGAATGTTTCCTTACATGTATTTCTCACTCGATTTTTATGACAACATTTTACTAGTCTGTAGGAATGACATTTTGAAAACATATCCGGACCCGGAGGTTAAATGAACACTAAAGTTGGTTTTTTACTCATTTAAAGTATACATTGTTTAAATTAATAATAATAAAACACAACTAGAAAAATCTAACAAATAAACTGTAACTTCAAGTAAACTTTTAATATGGCGCCCATTTTTTTGCATTCACGCGCACCTTGAGGCAAAGGTTTATAACAAACAGCCAATACTAAAACATAATTTGTGTTTAAAACATAATCTATTGTGTATTATGAGATTTATGAGTAAAATAATTACTAGAAATTATTATTTTTCACAATTAGGATTTTATAATTTGTATTTTCTCGTAAATGTGTACTATTTTTACTTTTTTGCCATGCAAACTCCTAATCAGTTTAGAAAAAATAAAAATAATACCCGTCTAAATTTAATCGCCTCTGTCTGCGCACATAAGACTTGGTACTAGAATACCAACGTCACTTGATGGGATTTATTACATTATAGCACTAGTTATATAATTATCGTGAAAAGCACGCGTGTTTAATATCTAGGATTATGAGCCTAAAAGCGGTGGAATAAGTACCTCGTTACAAGCAAGTGTGTTGAAAAATGTATTACGCACCGATTATTTATATATGGGATGTACCCAAAACCTTCCGTTTTGTCGGCGGCGAAATCTTTGTCGCCATCGATACCAATATACGATGAAAGCGTGGATCCATCTCAGACGTCTGCCCAGTGAAAACGGTTATTAAACGCATGAAAATCTACCGTGGTAAACCCGACTGGTTGTACGTTTAAAGTCGAATACGTGGAAAAACGTGCAAGCCGTATTGCCGTGTGAACCTAGCCTTATGTATACAATCGCTTATCGAATTTGTAACGGCAGAAAGTAGTGATATCCCATCAAAAACATAAATGTGATACTGATAGATCTAGAGGGTGTAACAAGGGGTGTAAGTGTAACAAGGTGAAATTAATTTTGCTCCTATGTGACATATACAATATACATACATTTCACACCACCTTAGAGGAAATTATAACATGTTATTGCCGAATCATGTTTATTATACTTTATATGTTCTTAGTGCGTTACCTAATTATAATAAATTAATTAATTTAATAAGAAATTTGTTTCTAAAAACGGACCGGCTGAAAAGAAAAAGCCCGCATCAGAATAGGTGATGTGAAAAAGAATTAATAGGTATTTTTAAGGGCTCTTAGATTTTTTTCACAGAACTTGGCGTGAATAGAGAAATTCATTCTTTTGTGGGAGAAGAACTTGGGTTGGGTCTCATTTCACTTGGTTTTTGGTGAGATTATATTTATAGGTATTTATAATTAAAATTTTAAACATATTTAAATTCCCATATGAAGGTTAAGAAAGGATGCCGGATGTTAATGGTGATTTATTTATTAAAAATAATGACGATTATTAAAATAAAGACTACAGTTTAAATTGAAGGATCGGACCATAATTTTTTTTAAACTTATCATTTAATAACCCACATACAACAATTAGCCATACTTGCTATGAAAAAAATGCTGCACTTCATGAAGAAAGCATGCCGCTTTGCACAGTGATAGTAAGAACCAAACTAAGCGATTTCACTCGCAGCAGCGGCAGTTTCACGCATTAGGAACAGAGATGGCGCCACTTCTTTAAAAAATATTTTAAAAAATTCTACAAGCTAAACTAATAAACCGATTTCAATTTTCTATATCTCAAATGAAAGCTCATTACACACACCATTAATAAAAAAATACGTAAAAAATATATACTCAATACTTTTGGCAAAAAACGGCATCTTAAGTTTTCTTTTCTTACTCGATTGACAGTTTTTACTTGATTTCTTAAAAAAATTGTATGGAACATGAATATTTTAATGCATATATATATTACTGAATAAATAACAAGTACTATAAAAAAAATTGACATAGATACCTCTAATACTTCACGAAATATGAAAATTTGAATGCGAGTATACATTGATTTATTTATTTAATCTTTATTGCACAAAAGGAAAAAACTTAGAGTACAAAAGGCGGACTTAATGCTATAAGGCATTCTCTACCAGTCAACCTTTAGGCGAAGCAGAGAAATTAAAAAAAAAAATCTTTAAAATAAATTTCAAAAAATTCTACGAGCTAAAATATATGACCAATTTCAATTTTTAATGTCTCAAATGAAAGCTTATTATATTTATTTAAGAATAAAAACTAAAGTTATTATGTTGCTTATTAGATATGGCGAATTATTATAAAAAAACTTTAGCTTTAAGTCTGATAGTGATAGATAACAAATCCGAACAAATCTTTGCGTTTACTACTCACGTTGAAACAATAGGTTAATTTGAAATAAAAGACTGTGTACATAAATATTTTTTTATTAAAACTTAAAAAATGTCCTCTTGGGGTTCACCGGAACATGTAGAACTGAAAAATAAAATGTATTTTGAAGTACTCGTACCATTAAAATGCTAAATAATCACTGATCATACATGGACTGGTTGCTGTAGATTACTGGTGAGTTATTTTTGTGCCTAGTTGATTATCATTAAACCTACAATTTTGTGCCACATCTATAATCAGTGCTCAGCATGCATAATAACACTGCATTGACAATTACATTAACTTACTTTTGATTTCTACAGCCACCTTTGCATGATTTACACTGGGCTGTGCAAGGTAAGCTGACGCGACGACACCCACAACGCATAGTTTCGCAGCCAGATTTGCAGGCACAATGGTCCAAAAGGTTTAATTGTGACCAACACTTCTTCGGACATGGATGTATTGGTGTTGTTAATATTATATTTTACGCTATTAAAAGATGAAGGCCTTCAAGAACTATGGTTATTAACAGGAACAGCTAAAAAACTCCGATACGTGGTCGAGCATAGCATAGCTAATACATTCTGTCCAGACAAATCTACTGCACTTCGAGGATTTCATGCTTTTACAGGGTGTGACACAACGTCCTACTTTAATTCAAAAGGCAAAAAATCAGGCCTCAAAACGTGGATGTCTCACCCTGAAATAACTACAGCTTTCGCATGTATTTCAAGCCCTCTGGAAACCCTCACTGAAGAAGTAATGGCTCAGCTGGAAACGTGTGTACCTACATATTTAGTTTTAGTATGAATTGATCCTAGATTTGTGTTATTGTTTTGCTATAGTTAGTTACAATTTGTTTCCAGATTTACGTGCAAGTTATAAGATAGCCAAACGGAACACGTAAACGTAAATGAAGTTCGCAAACATTTGTTTGCTTCAAAAAACAAGCTCGTGTCAAGTCTGCCACCTACATCAGCTGCTCTCTATAAACACGCACTTCGAGCAGCTTATCAAGCGGGCCATATATGGGGAAACGCTCTGAAACCAGAAGTTTCCATACCATGTCCATCTTCTTGGGGATGGACTAAGGAAAACGAGAGTTGGATTCCAGAATAGTCGGCAGTTATAGCGATTTGGTCACAATTAAACCTTTTGGACCATTGTGGCTGCTAATCTGGCTGCGAAACTATGCGTTGTGGGTGTCGTCGCGTCAGCTTACCTTGCACAGCCCAGTGTAAATCATGCAAAGGTGGCTGTAGAAATCAAAAGTAAGTTAATGTAATTGTCAATGCAGTGTTATTATGCATGCTGAGCACTGATTATAGATGTGGCACAAAATTGTAGGTTTAATGATAATCAACTAGGCACAAAAATAACTCACCAGTAATCTACAGCAACCAGTCCATGTATGATCAGTGATTATTTAGCATTTTAATGGTACGAGTACTTCAAAATACATTTTATTTTTCAGTTCTACATGTTCCGGTGAACCCCAAGAGGACATTTTTTAAGTTTCAATAAAAAAATATTTATGTACACAGTCTTTTATTTCAAATTAACCTATTGTTTCAACGTGAGTAGTAAACGCAAAGATTTGTTCGGGTTTGTTATCTATCACTATCACTTAAAGCTAAAGTTTTTTTATAATAATTCGCCATATCTAATAAGCAACATAATAACTTTAGTTTTTATTCTTAAATAAATATAATAAGCTTTCATTTGATACATTAAAAATTGAAATTGGTCATATTTAGCTCGTAAATTTTTTTGAAATTTATTTTAAAGATTTTTTTTAAATTTTTCTGCTTCGCCTAAAGGTTGACTGGTAGAGAATGCCTTATAGCATTAAGTCCGCCTTTTGTACTCTAAGTTTTTTCCTTTTGTGCAATAAAGATTAAATAAATAAATCAATGTATACTCGCATTCAAATTTTCATATTTCGTGAAGTATTAGAGGTATCTATGTCAATTTTTTTTTATAGTACTTGTTATTTATTCAGTAATATATATATGCATTAAAATATTCATGTTCCATACAATTTTTTTAAGAAATCAAGTGAAAACTGTCAATCGAGTAAGAAAAGAAAACTTAAAATGCCGTTTTTTGCCAAAAGTATTTAGTATATATTTTTTAAGTATTTTTTTATTAATGGTGTGTGTAATGAGCTTTCATTTGAGATATAGAAAATTGAAATCGGTTTATTAGTTTAGCTTGTAGAATTTTTTAAAATATTTTTTAAAGAAGTGGCGCCATCTCTGTTCCTAATGCGTGAAACTGCCGCTGCTGCGAGTGAAATCGCTTAGTTTGGTTCTTACTGTCACTGTGCAAAGCGGCATGCTTTCTTCATGAAGTGCAGCATCCGGCCAAAAAATGATCATAACAAGTATGACTAAATGTTTAGTGGGAAAATGTTGCCAATCTAATCCCTTATTTTAAAGTACTTACTTACGGTTTGGCAAGCCAATGTCCAAATCCACACAGATATCATAAAGTAATCAATTACCTATAGCTTTCTATTGGAAAGCTGCGTCTAAAACAATGCATGGCAGCTCTTTGACTTACGTAAGGATTTTGTAGATTTTTTTTTAAATTCTGTGTTTGGCTATTATTTTAGCATTTCGAAAAAAGTCTCCTCTTTTCTGTTTTATGCCGTCACGAGCTAGGAATTTGCACAGTAGCTTGCTTTCCATAAATAAAATGTAGTTAATAATATAATTACTGTCTATGCTTGCCACTACTCCGCTCTGTATGACATCCGCTGTCTTAGTCTCTTTCTCATTCTGAAAATAATTATATGATTTAATTAAATATACATTTTTTGAATAAGTGGATATCTTCAGAAATAATCGCTCCGGAAGTCTAAAAAAATGTTCCCCCCCCCCCCCCAATCTTTTGAACCGTAAGTCCAAAAATTATTAAAAAATTCAAGAAGATATACATCTTACATTACTTTTTCCACGAACATTATTTCAAATATTGTCGGTTACAGCGTTTTTGATTATCTCTAAAAAAAACTATGTAAATAGGCAGATACGACCTTGCGATAGTAATATTTCCGCTAGTAGCAGTATAAGTTTTTTTTTAATAGTGGCTACGTAACCCTTCATTAGCCGAGTTTTACTTGTATAGATCACCACGTGTTTCGATGTGTAAACTTTGTTCATATATGTATAGATATTCCTTTTTTTCACGCTACGGTTAATGATTTTTTTTTATACAAATTCTGAAATACCTTTTTAGTCTTCAGTTTGGTCGGATTTGCACACTTGCTAAGGTTGGTTCCGTCTATCGTGGCTTGATCATGGAAGGCAATAGCTTTAGCGAAATCTACTGCAATATGGCCGGGATCAGCATAGGCAGCTTGACTAACTTTATTTGGAGAGGAATTTTCTCCACTAGAGCTCAATTCAGGCATATCTCGTCCACGCACACTTTCATGATTGATAACCTCCATTATTGGTTTCTTTTCATCATCTGTAAAATAAACTAGTTACAAGTTTGTACCTTTATTTTGTTGTAGCTGTTCAACAATTGACGTGAATATCAACGGTAACGCGAAACAAGAGTTGTTTTTGTACTGTAAAACGTTTGTAGGGAAATTTGAATTTACTTATTTATAAATTGAATTGGTACTCATATTTTTTTTAGATTTTGACTCACCGTCGCTATCTGCAACAGTAACAATGTCATGCTGTTTTTCTACAAATACCACGGCTTCCTGATCGTCTGGACCGTTATCTTCTGGAATCAAATTACACATTTCAAAGAATTTCATACCTAAATGCAGAACGTATATGTAATAAAGAACGGGATATACAATCAACCCAAAAATGGCCCCATATTTTCGGTAAATCTGGTTTGAGAGTCTGTATCTCTGCTAGGGCTTGCAATTCGAATATTCGAATATTCGAATTATTCGAATATTCGCCCTATTTTGGTATTCGAATAATTCCATGTTATTATTCGAATATTCGAATATATTTTTTTTATTTGTTGCAATTAAAATTGTAATAAATAAAATATTTTTAAACATTTTGAATCGCGTATCATAACGAAATAGCTATATCCGTAATGTTTAGAGCACTTTACAGCGCCCATTAGCACAGGTTTTACATCCTGTAATCCTTAATATACGCGATTTAATCCTTGTTTCATTTTATTGGAATACTTTTCAGTATTTAATATCTCTCTTTGTAGTCACTCCTTCACACCTGAACAGTTATCACCTGCCGTCTTTCCGGATCGTATGACTTGTTTGTAATGAATCCTTTTTTCCTGGCTATTTCTCACAACTTGTTTTCTTCTTGACCTGATCACTCCACCGCGTCGGAGGTTTACGTTCGCTGTTGCCTTCCACCTTCACCACTACTTCATGACTACTTTCTCAAGGTTGTTATCCTCGCGTCTAGTAATGTGGCCGAAGTATGAGAGTATGCGGCGATGTCAGATAGTGGATAGGCAGTCTTTAACGTGGAATCTAGTAAGCATCGATGCACTAGTTCGTCTAGCTGTCCGCGTTATACGTAACATTCGCCTCAAGCACCAATTTCGGAATGCATTGATTTTAATTCATTATTTTGCCAGGATAGTAGCCCACGTCTCTACACCATACCATTTACGGGGAATACGAGCACTCGAACCAGTCTCATCCTCGTCTTAATCGTAATTCCCCACCTTTTTCATATTTATTGACGTGCTTTGCGTCTCTCCCCATGGCGATCAGACTTTTTTTTCTGGGCACAGCTACCGTTGTTAGAGATGTAAAAATCGAGGATATGTGAAGTTGTTTACTACGTCGATACCCCTGCAATCCCTGCATACCGATGGTCCACCTAGATTTTCAGTTCGGTCTACTATCAAAAGGTTAATAAGTTTAGTTTTTTTAAATTGAGTTTTGATTCTTGACGGATTTTGTGACCGAGATAGCTTTTAATACTAAACAAATCATATAATGAGTGTATGTAATGAGTGTGAGTATGTGTAATGAGAATCAAGTCACAAAACACGAATACTCTGAGGCTTCAGGGTAATTGTTTGAAAATACTCTGTCCTTTGCGTATCTTGGAAGCACAGTAACTATGCAGGGCGGAGCAGATGCAGATATTGCCGCTAGAATAAACAAAGCGAAGGCCGAGTTTGCTCAGCTCAAACCAGTGTGGGAGACAAACGTATTTACCCGCCGCATAAAACTGGGCCTTTTTTAATCAATCGTAAAGTCGGTCCAACTTTTTGGTTGCGAGACTTGGAGACTAACTCAAGGCTAACAAAACAAGCTTCAAGTTTTTGTTAACAAGTGCCTAAGATCGATCCTCCGTATCTTCTGGCAAAATAGGATTCGCAACGAGGAACTGTGGGCCCAGTGTAGACAAATCCCGATCGGGCAAGAAATCGCAAAGCGAAAGTGGAGACGGTTCGGGCATACGATCCGCCGCGGCGATGATAATATCGCATGCACTGCTCTGATCTGGAAACCCCTAAGAGGCGAAATCATATAAGCTGTGCATTAAAAGATGATTGTTTTGTTCTTTTGATTTGCTTGCGTTGCGCATCCATACAATAATTTGTCGAGGTTTTTACATATATTATGAGTAAATTGACGATTTTGTTAATTATAGAAGATTTTATTAAAAAGACTTAAAATACTCAAATTCAATCGTTATATGTGTTTTTTTGAAAAACCCCAACTATTCGAATAGTATTCGAATAATGTAATGTAATGTAAAAACTCTTTATTGTACAAAAACAAGTCAAACACAATATAATAATAGGAAAACGCAAGTACAAAGGCGAACTTATCCCTTTAAGGGATCTCTTCCAGTTAACCTTTGAGTAGATGAGAAAAGAAGTAAATAAAGGTAGACAAATGCGGCAACATGTACAACATGGTACGAGAAAGATAGATACTATACGATACATAAATACAAAATTATAGGATAAGGATAAGCATATATATTACACCAGAGAGGAGTGAAGAGACAATAATAATAATAACAGAAAAGGAACATCTAAGACAAATACAAAACAATAGCAACAAATTAATCAGAGTCAAGTAACCACAACTTCCTTAGGTTCTCCTTGAGCGACGCAACCGACTGTGACTGTCTAAGCAAAACAGGTAACCTGTTCCAGAGTTTGACTGAGCCCACCGCAAACGATTTGCTGTAGCCACGATTTTTGTGAGGCGGGATGGCGAGTGACAGGTTCGCACTCGACCGCAGACGGTGGCCACTGCCTTCGGCCAAAAATTTAAATTGCCCCGAAAGGTACTGGGGAGAAGAAGAGGTAAAAAGTATATTAAATAGGAGGGAAAGAGTATGTAAATCTCTACGACGTCGGATAGGAAGCAACTTCAATTTATTACGGTAATAGGTCACATGATCATATTTCTTTAACCCAAAAATAAATCTTATGCATGCATTCTGTAAGCGCTCGAGCTTGTCCAGCAGATCTTCATTGACATCACAAAATACCGTGTCACCGTAGTCGAGCAGTGGGAGTAGAAGCGAACGAGCCAGCATTGATTTTGTATGGAGAGGGAGAAAGTTCTGAAGCCGCCTTAAGGAGTGAAGCGAAGCAAAAACCTTTTTACTAACCTCCGCAATATGTGGCGCCCAAGAAAGAGTCTGGTCTAAAGTGATACCTAGATCTTTAACTGTGGTGGTGAAAGGAATAGGATTTCCGTCAAAGAAAATTGTAGGCAAAACCAGATCTGGCAATCTTGAGATATAGTAAGGACTTCCAATTACGATTGCCTGCGATTTATTGGCGTTTACTTTCAAGACCAAAAGATGATGCCCACGAACAGATGGAATCTAAGTCCTTGTTAATGAGACTTACTAAAGCTTCAAAATCTTCAAGGTTAGCCGCTGAATAAATTTGCAGATCATCGGCGTAAAGGTGGTAGGATGAGTTCAATGACTTTGTAATATTGTTAATAAAAATGGAGAACAGCAATGGAGAGAGCACACCTCCTTGGGGGACACCAGCAGACAGTTCACACCAATCAGAGACTTTGTCATCAACTCGCACCCGCTGATGCCTCCCAAAGAGGTAGCTGTGGAACCAAGATAAAGCAGTAGGTGACACATTGAGAAGCTTAAGGAAGGCAAGCAGGATGTCGAAGTCGACTGTATTAAATGCGCTACTAAAGTCTAATAGGACTAACATGGTGATTTTCTGATTATCTATATTAAAACGAATATCGTCGGTGACTCTAATCAGAGCAGTCACTGTGCTATGCTCAGGGCGGAACCCGGATTGAAACGGATTGAGAAGGTTGTTTCTGTTCAGGTGAGAGGAGAGATGTCTGTTAACAAAATGTTCAACAACCTTGGAAAGTACTGGAAGGATGGAGATAGGACGGTATTCAGATATGGATGAAGGACTAGTTACTTTGGGAAGAGGTATGACGTTAGCTAATTTCCAAATAGAGGGAAAATCACCTGAAGAGAAGGAAAAATTGATGATGTGTGCCAGTGTGAGGAGTTATGTTTAATGCATGTTACTAAATACTTAAAGTATAAATAAGTCTCGATTTCCTAAATAAATGTCAGTATTTACGCAATACTCGTGTTGTTTACTTGTCGCCCTACTTCCCGCTCCACATGGCGACCTTGCCACGTGCGGTGTCGGGTTCGGACGTCGGCGTCGGAAGTGTAACCGCGCACCTTACATGAACAAAGTGGACATTAATTTATCAATTTGATTGCCTATTCAACGTGTGCTAGAATTTACGTACAATCGAAGTAAATATGTGTAATTCCAGAGTGGAAAAAGATGCTGTTTTTATCACCCAGAATTCTGCCGGCAAAGGCAATAATGACGCAACGACGACTGAAATGAAAAGTCATCTGTCGGCGATCACCATTATGATGATTGTGATGTGCACCCTAATGTTTATTGGAGGCTTATACCTTATTTACAAGCTGTATAAGAGATGTCACGAATCATGGGCTGCTAACTGGATCGTACAATACAACCTGCGCAGATCTCTTCGTGGCGAACGTCGTGAACTTGAGGATATCCACTGCCGCGCATGCTCTGCTGCTCGTGCCGGTACTAGCAAGGACTAATTCTTGTCTGCGCGCGAAGTGAAGTGATGTGATACCAGGGTATTTTGTGTTAGATTTAGTTCTCGTGTATTGGTTACCCGCCACCGCTTCAACTACCCAATTGGACTGCTATTTAGACATTAAGTATAACATACTACACAGTGTAAGTGTTTTCAAATATATAAGGAAAATGTACGTAAGTTTTTGCATTTTATGGAAATCTAAATACATTACTTAATAAATAAAATAAAAACTTTGTCATGACAAGTGAATTAGTACATGTTTATTCAGATTTAAAAGAGATTAAAGAGAGCTTATCAAAACTTAGTTATGACAGAAGAAAACCAGAACTATTGAAGGTTAAGTTACAGGAAGCAAGTGTGATTCACGGGAAGTTTCGTGCTATAATTAGGGAGACACATGAACAAATAGAAAGTAATAAGTTAGAAGGTCAATGTTTAGTCGAAATTCAAACTCAGTGTGATAAAATTCAAGGATTATATAAGTGGATTGAAGATTTTTGCAGTAAAACATACACAAGTTCAAATAGAAAAAACTCTACCATGGAAGACTTCAATTTAAAAATCGCGTTGTCTTTAATCCCGCTTATGACAGAGGATGAGGCTGTTATCGAGCAGCTTATAAATTCCATCGAATATTACGATTCTGTTCTTAAATCAGAATCCAAACAAAATTTGATTAATTTTGTTCTTAAAAACCGAATTACGAAGCTAGCAAAACTTAAATTAAATGATACCTACAGCTCCGTACAAAGTATGATTACTGATATGAAGACGCACTTATTGACTAAAAAATCTGCTTTTGCTATTCAAAATCAAATGCAGGTGTTAAGACAAGGTGATAATTCAATCGACGATTACGGTAAGCAGTTATCAGAACTGTTTGTTAATTTAACGATTGCGCAGTCAGAAAGCGATACTTCATCATTTAACGCTTTAAAAAAAAATTAATGAGAAACAAGCTATCAGAAAGTTCGCGGATGGGCTACGCAATCGGAGAATTAGCACCATTGTTGCAGCACGTGACTATCAATCGCTTAAAGATGCCGTTCAAGGAGCAAAAGACGAAGAGACAGCGATAACAACTTCTACTGGTGATATGCTGGCATTTAATAATTATTATACCAATTCCAGCAGAGGATATGTACGTGGTCGGGGTCCTCAAAGCTACAGAGGGTCACCCAACCAATATCGCGGGTCACGGCCTCCGCTTAGGCAAGGTCAAGCGCCGGGGCGCGCATCGCGGCCATACGCCGGGGCCGACGGTGCCGGTGCCGGCCCAAGCAGAGGTGCCTACTCGCAGAACTACCGGGGGAATCAAGGTAGGTACTTTTCTTCTAGATATAATGGATATGAACGTGAGAATATGCATGTCTTACATCAGTCGGACCAAAATAATGAGCACTGTAATGACGAGGTTAATATCCTAAATCAATCGGCCGAAAATAAAGTCAATCCGACCCAGTTTTTTCGAGACTAAAGAATACATATTTTTGAGCGGAAATTCAAGTTACGTAAGCTTTAACGTAGAAAAGAATAACACATATATCGCACATTCCTTTTTAGCTGACACGGGAGCTACGATATGTGCATTAAAATTGCGCAGCGCTTTGAAATTAAATATACCTGTATGCAAAAAAGAATTAATTATTAATGGGATTGGAGGAACACAATGTGCAATTGGATATATTTACCTACAATTAAACTATCAGGGTCACACGTTTCAACACATGTTTTATATATTTGACAATTTACCATGTAGCAATGATGGCATTATAGGACGCGATTTTCTTAAAAAACATCAAGCCATCATTGACCTAGAATACGACACTTTAACACTGACTACAGATGATAAGAACAAAGTTACTATGCCCCTTCACGACAGCCAAAAATATTTCACACTCCCACCTAGGTCAGAATCTGTTTATTATGTTAGTACGGACATACTTAAAGACTGTGTTATATGTGCAAACGAGATACAGGATGGTGTTTTTTTAGCGGGGGCCTTAGTTTCCCCTATGTTCAACAAAATTCCACTTAGGATATTGAATACAACGGAATATGAGATACAATTATGCAATATTAGTGCATCCGTTAAAAAGGCCAGTGAATATGCTATCTGCTCCTTCGACAATTGCGATAAAGTAAATGTTAACCGTCTTAAAATGTTATTTCAATACTTAAATTTACAAAAACTTAACCTCGAGGAGCAAATTTCTATAGAAAATTTGTGCGCTAAATTTCCAGATGTATTTTTCTTACCGGGTGATAAATTGAATACGACTAATATTTATAAACATACTATATCATTGAAACCTAACACTATACCTACCGGTATACACTAAGCCATATAGGTTGCCACATGCTCAGAAAAATATAATACAGGAGGAATTAGACAATATGTTGAAACAAGGAATTATTGAAAAATGTTCGAGCGAGTGGTCAAGTCCACTTTTGTTAGTTCCAAAAAAAAGTGACGGGTCCGAAAAGAATAAATGGCGTATTGTGATAGACTATCGAAAATTAAACAATTGTATACAGGATGACAAATTCCCACTTCCAAATATAACAGAAATTTTAGATTCCCTTTCAGGGTGTGTATATTTTAGTCATTTAGATTTAGCAAACGGGCATTATCAATGTGACCTTGACAAAGATAGCAGACAATATACGGCCTTCGACTCGGGCCAATATATGATGACCCGTATGCCGATGGGATTAAGGACCAGCCCAAATTCATTTTCTAGGATGATGAATATTGCAATGTCCGGTTTAACGTACGATAAATGTTTAATTTACTTAGACGACCTTATAGTTTTCGGGAAAAACTTAGACGACCATAACAAGAATTTAATGGATGTATTTTGTAGATTGCGTAAAGTTAATTTAAAATTAAATCCAAATAAATGCGAATTCTTAAAAAAAGAACTTTTGTACTTAGGTCATGTAGTGTCTAGTGAAGGAGTATTACCGGACCCGGACAAAATAGCTGCCATTCAAAACTTCCCAGTTCCGACTAATAGCGACGAAGTCAAAAGATTTGTGGCATTCGCGAATTATTATAGGAAATTCATTAAGCAGTTCGCTGAAATCGCAATCCCTTTAAATTATTTGTTAAAGAAAAATGTTCCCTTTGCATGGGATGACAGATGTCAACTATCGTTTGATACTTTAAAACAAAAAATTGCATCACCTCCAGTGCTTCAATACCCTAATTTAACACCGGAAAATACATTTATTTTACAAACTGACGCTTCAGGATACGCACTGGGTGCGGTATTAAGTAACGGAGATAATAGACCAGTCGCTTATGCCAGTAGAACACTAAATAAATCTGAAAAAAATTATCCGACTATAGACAAGGAATTATTAGGAATTTATTGGTCCGTCCGACATTTTAGGCCTTACCTTTATGGTACTCGCTTTATTATTCGAACGGATCACAAACCACTTGTTTATTTATTTGGGATGCGAGATCCATCAAGTCGCCTATTAAAATTTAGGTTAGCGCTTGAAGAATACGACTTTGTTATTGAGTATGTAAAAGGATCCGACAACGCGCCAGCTGACGCCTTATCACGCGCTCATATTACTTGTCAAGATTTAAAGACATTAAATGAACACATCTGCGTAACAACTAGAGCGCAATTAAAAAGGAACAATGAAACCATTATAGAACAGGACACGAGCAATAACATTAATTCCCAAGAACCACCGAAACTTTTAGAAACCCATTACAAGTTGCCGGGTTCTGTAGAGTTAAAGTTTATTGGTAATATAGAGTTAAATACACGAAAAAAGAGTTTAAAATTATGCGATTATGAAAGTAAATTGTTCTTGTACGATGCTAATAAAAATATTATTTATATTAAATTTCTGGACTCTTCATCACAAATTTCGCCAGGCGAGTTTGTGAGAGAGCTAGATCTGTTTTGTTGTAAAATTAATATAAACAACGTATACATCGTAAAAAATGAAATGATGGAAATATTTATACAAAAATTAATGGACGAAATAAAGAAACCGGAGTGTAAAATAAAATTACAACTTTGTATTTTAAAAAATGTAACACGTGTCTCTGATAGCGAACAACGCAGGATAATATTGAATGACTTCCACCTTTTACCCACTAGTGTTCACGCGGGCATGAGGCGAATGTACAATAACGTAAAGAAATATTACTTCTGGCCGGGAATGGATAGTGACATTAGAAATTTTGTTAAACGCTGTGATAAGTGTCAAAAAAATAAATATGCTACCCCAATTAAAGAACCAATGGTTATCACGACAACTGCAACGTATGCCTTTGAAAAAAATTTCTTAGATTTAGTTGGCCCCTTAGAGACAGATGACAATGGTTATTCATACATACTCACGTTACAGTGCGAATTAACTAAATTTGTAGAAGCATATCCGTTAGTATCTAAAAGAAGCAAGGACGTAGCCATGTCGTTGGTCAATAACTTTATTCTCAGATACGGCGTACCCAGGCAGATAGCTTCCGATCGGGGTACGGAGTTTGTATCATCTATTTTTAAAGAGGTAAGTACACTACTTAATATCAATCAATTGAACTCCACAGCGTATCACCATCAAAGTATAGGAGCACTCGAGAATACACATAAACATTTAGCTGCATTCTTACGTATTCAAACAGACACACATCCCGAAACTTGGAGTACTTGGCTACCATTTTGGAGTTTTTCATTTAACACCTCTGTGCATACAGAAACTAAATACACCCCGTTTGAACTTGTGTATGGCAGGAAGTGTAATTTGCCTAGTAATTTATTAGGAGATACAGTACAGCCCTTATATAATCATGACAGCTACCCTAAAGAATTGAAATATCGACTCCAATTAAGTCAAAAGGAAGCACGACAAAATTTATTAAAATCAAAAAATTCTAGGAAACTTATGTATGATGCTAAGACAAAAAGTGTGACATATAAGACAAATGACAAGATTTTGATTAAAAACGAAGTCGGAAACAAGTTATCAAATGTTTACTTGGGTCCATACCGTGTTTTACACGACAAGTCTCCTAATGTGGAGATCGAAGTCGATGGAAAATCAGTGTTAGTACATAAGAATAGAACTAAGCCCTATTATGAATAAACATAATACATACTATATAAGCAATATATGTAATTAGAAATAAGGTAAACAAAAAAAAAATGTTTAAAAAATGTATAATCACTATACAAAAAAAAAATGATACCTATGTTTTATTTTTTTTTCTTTAAATGGGGAGGTGTGAGGAGTTATGTTTAATGCATGTTACTAAATACTTACAGCCGTATTCATAAAAAATCCTTAATCGGCGCCTGATATTCGAACCAGTTGATACGCTGATTAGGCTTAATTCGGGCTTGTAACTTTACTTGATTCATAAACACAAATTATCCTGCTCATATCTGATCCACCGCTTATTGATAGATTAGACGCGTTATGTTGGCACTTCTGGTAAAATCATAGACAAAAACCTGGTTTTGTCGCAATTAGGGTCGCCACACACCTAGCGGTTTTCCTCGCGGAATTACCGGAAGTAGCGGAAATTTGTCTATGGCAGCGGAAATTTGTCTATGGTAGCAGATTTTTTGTATGGAAGCCATAGACAAATTACCGGAAGTAGAGGAAATTCATAGACAAAATGCTTAATTTGTCTATGAATTTCCGCTACTTCCGGTAATTCCGCGAGGAAAACCGCTAGGTGTGTGGCGACCCTTAAAAAAAAAGTTTGACAGAACTTGACACATGTCAGCGGTAATAGCGGGAATCGGGAACACGCTTGTTCAAAGTCACTTTTGCATATTACTGCGGTTTGGATAAATATATTTGTAACAAATTTTAGATTAAAAGCCTTTGTACTGTATCGAAAACACATGAATAAAAGTAATGTACCTACCTATAGTGAAGATGAAGAGAAACGGTGAACATTGAAATGTAATAATAGAAGTTTATTTGTATGAGAAACCACTGGATGTGTTAAGGTAAGAAAAACAATTAATTCATTTTCTTACAACTAGGTTTAGACCATTTATAAACGTAACTACCTATGTCTGATATATTTCTCAGTAAAAATAATTATAGAAAAATATTGTTGATCATTAACTTTAGAATTATTGAAGACAATATTATTTCGCGTGCTTACCTATTTCTTACTATTTACAGTGTCAATATCATCCATAACGGCGTTGAGAGAATGGTTGTTTAGCTAAAAAAACAGGAGTTCACTGAATGTTACCGAAAATTAGATGGAACCTGCCGGCTGCTGTCTTAACAGGTTGGTGATTTACTTGGTTGGCTCAGAGTTTTATATAATATATTAATAACAGGACTACATACATGATAATATTGATAATAGTAGGTAGTACTTAAAATGTATACATTTATAAGCATATCCTATCACCACATACCCGTGCATTGGTTACATGTCTAAGAAATATTTCACTTTAGTTTGTCTGGAAAGAGAAGTTTCATGGTTTATATGGGAACTCATACATTCCACGACACTTCTCTTTCCGCACAGATCATACTGCCAAAGTAGTAGTTTTATTAGTGCAAAATATACATTATTATTTTATTTAATGCTCACAACTGGCATTCAGAATAACCATAGGTATGAGTCTTAGCTCTGTCAACCATCATTTAGGTTGAAATGTGGCTCTGAGAAACCTATTATTGAATTTGTATGTATCTTACTGAGTATTGGTGGCGGGTCATACTCTCAAGTCTCAATTATTCGTTATCGTCCACCTTAATTCCTTTCCCATCAAGAAGTTGTTGTTGATTGATGTGATCAACAATGTACCTTATTGAATAAAAAAGTTGAACTTATGGTTAGCGAAGTATACTAAAAATAAAATTACATTATAGGTTTAAAAAATCTTTAATTGAAATTGTTATTTTCATTCCAGATTCTGATAGGATAGGCCAAGTTACTTATTTACACCATCAACACACTTCAAGGAAATGTCGCTGCAATCACACTGAAACAAAAAAATATAGTTTAGTAGTTACGTTTATAAAAATATATAAAATGAGTAACTACATAACTTGGTGTGGTTATACATTATAATTGAACGAACCCAAAAGGCTCTGGCTTTTTCTTTTCTTATTCAACGGGATATTTAGTTTGATTAAATAAAAATATTATTTTTTTGAATGAAGTTTCTGTAATATTTATTATCCTATGTTTGACAACTTAAGCTGTTTGTGATTATTTATTTTAGCTAACAACAATCGGGTCAGCAACCTTTTAGCAGCCAAGGGCCACATAGTACAGTCAGCTGCAGAGAAAAGGACCCCCCTGCATACAAAGTTTGTATGCAGCGGGAGCCTTTTTCGTTGCAGCTGACCGTACCTAATGAAATTGAAGCGGGCCGCACTTTGTTAATAATTTGTGACTTTATAAGGCAAAATGTACCACATTGTCGGTTGTCAATAACGACGACTTCTAATAGGAGGCTCGCGGGCCGCCTATTGCCGTGCCCTGATGCATAATGTAGGCTAGCTATGATGTTTTACATGACATCATGAAAATTAATCACTATTAAGGTGCAGAGATCCACTACTGAAATGGATATGATGATAAAAAGTCATTATGGTCAACTTCTTCTCCAAGTGGTTGACAAAATCTAAGCTAAGGTAATTCCCAAAAAACCCACCACGCAACTAATATGCAATCATTTGGTTCTGTTTAAATGTAAACACAAGAGTAGGTAAATAATCGAATTTTAGAACAATATTTTACTTGTAGGCGGGTTTTTCTGGCAATATTATGCAAAACTTCAAGTGTGATAATAGTAAGTTTAGTACAGTCAGTAGCAGAAGTAGCTAAGCGGGTAGGGTGTTCAAAATGACCTACACACGCTCTTATTTTCTAAACAATAAAGTCGTATCCAGCTCATTTTGAACACCCTACCCGCTTAGTTACTTTTGCTGCTGACTGTACGTAAGTTACCTATCGCCTTCCTTACGATACGACTACCTACCTCTACCTACATACTTACCTAGATTTGTTTATTACCCTTTGACCGCCACAGTCGGCTGTGGCCGACATCAAAAAGTCGTGCCATGGACGCCAACGACGGCAACAACCGACAGGCTTTGTAGTGCAATAGGGACCTACGCGGGCTTCCGCAAAGTGCAATTCCGCTTGACAAAACGCGATTACGTGGCGTCGGTGGCGCGCCATTAACCGACTTCAAAAAAGGAGGAGGTTCTCAATTCGACTAAATTTTTTTTTTATTATATTTTTTTTTGTATGTACTCGTATGTTACTCGATATCTCCGTGAATCGTGAACCGATTTTCAAAATTTTTTTTAACCGAACGGATATAACCCCTAGATGGTCCCATTGTCACCAAGTCGGGGTCTGATGATGGGATCCTGGAGAAATCGAGGGAACTCTTCAACTATTATAGGCCCGTCGGTTCTTTTTTTGGTTAAAATTATTTTTGTTCAACGCTTGGCGGTCGAAAGGTTAACAAAATGCATAAAAAGGAAGGTTAATAATTTTAAACAAAAAAGAACCGACTTCACTTAGGATCCGCTATTCCCAGAGGAAGTGGCCGAATTGCTGTAAAAAATAGTGAAATCACTATAGGTGTACCTATAATAGTTGAAGAGTTCCCTCGATTTCTCCAGGATCCCATCATCAGACCCCGACTTGGTGACAATGGGACCATCTAGGGGTTATACCTGTTTGATTAAAAAAAAATTTTAAAATCGGTTCACGATTCACGGAGATATCGAGTAACATACATACACAAAAAAATGATTTAAAAAAATCAGTCGAATTGAGAACCTCTTCCTTTTTTGAAGTCGGTTAAAAATAAAGTTACATATAGGCACATAATAAATAATAGTATTTCACTATAGGTATTGGGGTCAATACGTAGGTTGTGATTGTTCGATGAGGTCCTCGAACGATAAGTATAGTTACCAATATGCTTATAATAGGTATAGGTACTACTTACTTCTCTTATTGCTGCGCTTCTTCTGTGACGAGGTCTTCATAGGTCAGGTGGCCTACCGCGAAGTTCGAAAATCGACAAAACGATGGTCCCGTCTCTATCGCTCTTGCATATACGAAAGAGAGTGATGCAAATAGACGAATCGATGAACGAAGTGCTTCGCGGTTATAGGCCAGGTTCTTTCCGATAGTCTGTAAACCACTATACTTCTCTCTTCTCTTCGAAACTTCCGACGCCGGCGAATGGCTGGCGATTCACTTTTGCATTGTTCGATAGCCCAAATTACTTAAATTTCTTGCGTCTTATTACGATATTCAGGCGACAAAAACAAGAGATTACTTTTTTGCCATTTCCGTGGTCGAAACTATACTATTTATTGATATTAGAATTATTTACTTAACAAAACACAGAAACTTATAAAAGTACCTCTACATGTGCTGGAACTCTAGTCGATTTGTGTACAGTAAGCTCTTGTCAAAATCAGCTGTTCAACGTTGTGTCGGCCATCTTGTGACTTAATATGGGGATAAAGGAGGGTCTACGGTCTCGTAACTTTCGGCCCTTATAGGAGGGCGATGAGGGACAGATTATCGCTAATATGCGATTATGCATCAAGAAATTCGGTACCTACCTCTGATCGACCGATCAGCGAGCTTCTAACTTTTTATGAATACGGCTGTTAAAGTATAAATAAGTCTCGATTTCCTAAATAAATGTCAGTATTTACGCAATACTCGTGTTGTTTACTTGTCGCCCTACTTCCCGCTCCACACCAGGATAGGAGCTATGGGTTCCGCCACGAGCATAAGCATGTCCAAGCTAAGATTATCGTCACCCACGGCCTTCGTTTTGATCTTCTTAAGAATTCCAAGAATGTCTTGAGAAGAGATATTAGTAAGTTCGAAAAGTGGGCCTTTCTGGTATGGAGTGTTGGCCAGGAGAGCCAAGGATCTTTCCTTTACTAGGGGATCTAGGTGAAAGGGGGAAGCACTGAAGTGGTGATTCATGGTATTTAAATCTAAAACCCCAGTTGCGCTTATCTTTGTTTTACCAATACCAAGCGATTTCAAGAAGCTCCATAATTTAGAGGGTGGGCACTCATCAATAGAGCGGTGTATGTATTGGCGCCTTGCGTCTCTGCAAGCTTTATTGCAGCGGTTCCTTAAAACAATGTAAGCTTGACGATTTACTTCCGAAGGATCACGTCTTAACTTTATACGAGCTCGATTCCTTTTAGCCATCACTTCCCTTATGGTTGAAGTAAGCCATGGTGCAGGAAAATGTTTAACACGCGTGGGCTTAAGAGGAGCGTGCCTGTCGAAAATAGCAAGCAGTACGTTATTGAATAATCTTAGCTTTTGGTCTACGTCCGTCGAGTCGAGCACGTCCTTCCAGCACACGTCAGTGCAGTCCGAAATAAGTGCCTGAAGATCTATATCGTGAAGATTTCTGCGCATAATTACTTTATGACGCCGCTTCGGGGGTCGAATTTTGAATGAAGCAAAAATAAGATCATGATTCGAAAATGCAGCTGCGTTAAATTGCCCATGGGTGGAAACAAGATCAGGTGACGATGTAATTATTAAGTCCAGAAGGGAGGGGGGGCCATTATGAGGAAGATGGGTGGGACTAAGTGGCAGAATGTTAATATTTAGAGAAGTAGTCAGGGCCTGGAGCTTCGCAGATCGAGAATCGTTTTTAATAAGGCAAGTATTGAAGTCCCCCATGATAATGATATGTTCGAATTGTGGGACGAGGTCAATTAAAGTATTTTCTAAAATATCAAAATAGTCAACAGTAGAAGATGGGCTATAAAACACACCTAGAAGGACTTTGCTGTGATGTAAGGTAACATTGAGAAATAAATACTCAGGCGAATTGGAATATACTGTGGGAGACTGCGCAACTACCTGACACGCGATATCGCTTCTCAAATAAATGGCAACACCACCGCCACGAATCATGCTATTTCCGCCATCCCTACTACCCGTTCTGTCATTACGGATCAAGCGGAAACCAGTTAAAGGATAGAGGGTAGATGGGAGTGACGGTTTTAACCACGTCTCCGAAATTAAAATGGCGTGTATATTCTTGATGTTAAAAGTCGCAAGTAAATCAGGAAAGTGGGCAGGTACACTTTGTGCGTTAATGTGTACGACGTTAAAGTTCTTACTAACGGCTTGAAAGGTGCAATGCAACCGGTCATATAAATCAGGCATGTCGGAGGCATCGCTCAAAGAGTCGTAAAGACTAGAGGAGGACAAAGAGAAAAACACGCTTTCCGCACTTGCATTAAATACGTCCGACATGGTAAGTGCTAATTAAATTTGTTGCAATATTATTCTATGAACTTTGTTATGTAACAACGAATGGGATACGTACAATATATAATATGAATAAAATAAAAGTAAATAAAACTAAATACTAAGCTATCCTATTAAATATAAGTAGGTAAATATAAACTTTCTATCACCTCATTTACTCGCCAGCAGCTGAGAAACATCAGACTTCTAAAATTCAACATAACCAAAAATTCCAAAACGTAATAAACATATCAGAGAATCGAATTAAATATTAAATATAAAAAAAAGAAAAAATTTTATCTGAGAAATAGAAATACAAACATTACTTAATTAGAAAGAAAAAAAAAACATTATCGTTGTCACAAGAAAAATACGCCTAAATTTAAGCAATAACGGAACGCATTATCAAAACTGTCAGTGTCAAACTAAACATACAATAATGAAGTTACGGTTATTTATTTTTATTATGGAATTACTATCTTTTTGAAGTGTCGGTAGAACAAGAAATGCAAACAGGATTAATGGAGATTGCTGGTTGAAGTAAATTTTGAACAAAACACATAAACTGAAAAAGAAACGCTAACAAATCAAGTAATTCCAGCAATTGCTAACGCGACCACGGTTCCACGGGATTCTTCCTTGCGGCTCTGTTGGGACGAGGGGCTACCTGCGCAGGCGCAGTCCCAGCTGCCTGCGACGGCGAAGAGGGCTGCTCTTTAGTCGGCTCGGGCGCTCCCGAGGGCACGCCGGGCACGGGCAGTGCTCGCAACTCCGCCAGCGTAGTGATTTTATGCCGCGACCCGTCCGGGCTCGCTACAACAATCCGTCCATTGCTGGTCCAGCTGCCCTTGACCCCGTACACCCGCCTGGCTTCAGCAAACACTGCATGACGGGCACTAGTCAAAAACTCTGAGACAGTAATCCCCGAGCCTTTAAGCAATTTTTTTGCTGACCAAACAGCATTCCGGGAGCGCAGGCATACAAATTTCACCAAAATTGCCCTGGGTTTCTTTTTGGACTTACTTTTCCCGAGACGATGGCAGACGATAAATGAAGAACCAGTAATTTCCTGCATCTGAAGCTTTTCCTGGCAGATATTAATTACTGTTTCTGAGACTGCCTCATCCGATGCCTCCGAAACTCCATGCAGCAACAGGATATTGGACCGTGACCTGGCTTCCATGTCTTCCAGAGTGTTGACCACAAGATCCATCTGCGCCTGCAGGCCCTCTACAGCCTGCCGTATAAAGATCTTAAATTCCTTGAAGTTGTCAACTGTCTCAGTAGAGCCGGAACCATGTTCAGGAATGGACTCTTCAAAGCTTGCCATCCTGGATTCAAAGAGTGTCTTCAAATCTTCCAAGCCCTTTTGCAGTTTCGACAAGGAATCCATTTGACAGCTGTGTAGTGACACTATGACTTGCACTAAGTTGTGAATTATTATGTTAAGTTATTATACTGAGAAAAAAGTGGAGAAAATAACTACAGGCGGCACTGAGGTAATTGTCAACTCATATGTGTTATTTTTGTGCTGAAATAGTCGAAATATATATTTTTACGAAAAATAAAAACTAAGTAAACAAATTTGACGTGTGCTTCTTCTGCCTACCCTCAAATATCATTTTCGAATATCTCCAAAAAAAATGTCGAATATTCGAATATCTGAAGTCGTCGAATATTTGCAAGCCCTATACAGATGTTTATAAAACCGACGTGGGGTGTGCACCCGGAAAACATCCGCACAATTTACGAGCATGTGGTAGAACCGATACTAACTTATGCCGCGTCGGTATGGGAAGGGGCCCTTAAATATAAATACAAAAATCGAAAGCTATTGTCCTTGCAGAGACTTTTTGCAATCAAATGCATTAATGGATTTAGGACGTTGAATATGGCCCTTTCAATTACACTAGCGAGACTATCACCGCTGCCCGCGAAAGTTCAATATGCAGCCGAACTCGAAGTAACACGGTTTAACGGCCATGCCTCATTCCTGCCAGATGATCTGCTCATAGAATCCCCCGCCTTACCAGCAAGCCTTTTACACCCAGCGTACAGACGAAGAATAGAACATCGATTACTCAACACGCAAGAAGAACTTGAAAGAACCACTGACTACAATGAGCATTCACCATCATCGCAAACCTGGCACATATACACTGATGGCAGCAAAATAGATAATAAAGTTGGCTCAGCTTTAGTCATTCTAAAACCTAATGCTTCGGGCAATCCTGTCGTTAAAAAACTAAAACTCCACGACTGTTGCTCCGTCTTCCAAGCAGAAATGTTCGCCATCAAGGAAGGTATCCGACATGCGCTCGAGGGCCCGGTTCGCCCGCATAAAATTGCAGATCGGGGCTATCTAAGCTGGCCAATCCCAGCAGCTACTACAATCTCGTCAACCAAATCCACCAGCTTATCCATAATCACAAAGATCATACTGACATAGAATTTTTCTGGACGAAGGCTCACTACGGGATCTTGGGAAACGAATTGGCAGACACCGCTGCGAAAGCTGCAACTAAATTACACCGCGCACCTGACGTACGTAAGATCCCAATCAGCTACATAAAACTTCAACTAAAACAGAAGCTATCACAAGACAGAGCAAACGTATACAACAACCCAAACCACTGCATATATACAAAGACGCTCTTCCCCACCCATAAGGAGCTAATTGAATACACGACTAAGAACATACTTCTCTTCGACGCAATACCTCAGCAACCATGGCTATCATAAAGCTTATCTTTTCAGATTTAAATCACCGACAATAGTCACTGCCCCTGTGATCCCCCGGAACAAATAATACAAACGATGTCTCACCTAATAAACGAGTGCCCTCGGTTTGCAACACGGCGCCTTCACCATGAAATGACATGCCACAATTTACACGTAGATCCGAAAAAGCTTAAAGAAATATTAACAAAAGAGTCCACCACCCAAAGTTTTCACGAACTATTAGTACATATTGTAAAAAACCTGAAACAGATCAACACATCGATTCACCCGGAAACAACGCGTATACCGCTAGCGCCGAGTTTCTGGTTACAAAACACTGCACAGGGTGGAGGGGTTTAGTCCGTAGGCAGCTGGGAGAAATCCCCACCTGAGTCGGGCATGCTTGTCGGAAACCGGGCCGACAGTATCCAATGAGGATTACCTCAACCTCTGACAAAAAAAAAATCACTATAACCTACAAATTGTAGGTTACAATCGACGAAATCAATAGGGATGATGACACATGTTGAATTATGCAATGAAATGTAATTGATAGGATGCAAAATATTCTAAATACTATGCGAATAAAGTAAACATTAAAAAAATCTATTGAAATGGTTCAAAGCTTCAAATTTTTTCGATTTTTGAAAGTACGAAATTTAAAAAAACCAATGATACCATTCGATTTGTAACATTTTATTGTGAAATAAATTTTATAGCAACCATATACATAAACGCAACATTTCACTGTAAAAATAGTAATTTCATAATTTTTCCATACTTTAAACAGGCCAAATATGAAGCCGTGACGTCATGGCTTTATATCATTTTGTTAGCAGCGTTTTGAGAAACAAATGCAAACCTCAGACTTTAAGTATCTTTTCTGTCTTTTATGTTGATTTAAGGCAATTGGCCCCATATAGACATTTGATTTGATCCTCGCATCAAAACGAATCGATTGATACCATGCATGAAAAACATTCATCTAGCCTATTTTAAGTGAAAAAATTCTAACAAGCATGTTGGTAATTGTTTTGCTCATTGAGTCAAAAGTTAAATATTCTTATTCTTAATTGGTTTTTATTTTTAAACTGACTCTTTTATTTTTAAACTGAAACTTTTATTCCATCGCCTCAAACTTTAAAGCCTGTCTTCTGCATGTCGTCGCGTTACAAGTTGTAACGCTGATTCTCGTTTTTTTTATTTTTTTTGGGGATAAAAGAAGACATAGGTAGATAATAGGAATCAGAAGTGAGAGCTTAAAGCATAATAGGTATAGGTACAGCCTACATCCTAGGACAATTTCCACTGAGACGTATCCCAACAAACACATTAGCCATAACCACGGAGTAGGATGGAGATGGCAAGTAGGCGTTCCCGTGTATCCGACAGTAAGTAGCGGCCGACTCAATTTGTGCACAGACTATGATCAGTTGTTTTGTAAACTTCATGCCCGAATGACTTTCACGTCATACGTACGCTCGTGTAACAAAAAATGATTATTAAATTTAAAATGCCGTATTGTGCAATATTAAGCTGCACAAATCATAGTGGTTTAAAATATCTTTCAGGTGGATGTATTTCCTATCACCGTTAGGTATTTTTTTAAACATAATCCAAAAAAAACGAAATAACTGTTTGTTATGCATTATTTGCGAATGCATGTTAAACAAAACTATATTTTATTAGTTAGAACTTAGAGTTCATAATATTTTGTCACTGTTCTTTATGTTTATCTAGAAAATTCGCTATCCTAAATGTCAAATAACTTTCGCTACTCGAGTGCCGCGCAATGTCGATATTTATATCGATAAAGTTAAAGCTAGTCTTACGACATTTCAAGTTTGATGTTATTATTTTAGATAAGTTTTAAGTTCAATATATAATTTCGCGCATATTTGTATTTATCAAGACGGCGGTTGCCGTTTAACCCCCTAGAGGTGCGTGCAAACCATAATTAAAACAGTAAATAATAATAAAAGGCGTGAAATTTCCCTAGAGCATAATTACAATAATAATTGATAACGTGACGAAAACCTAAGATCCCACAAGTACAGATCACATCAACATTTACCTACTTCAAATCTCCCACAGTAATATTAAATTTCGCGTCTTTTAAAATGAGAAATTGGTTTATCAGACTACAAAATTCGCTTTTATCTAAGCGTAGAAAATTGTTCAGTTAATATTATATTAGTTGTTTATTCGTCGTTTTCATTTGTACGGTATCAGAAATTAAATTTACATACATCACATCTAGTCCATATCCACACGTACAAAACTTAATTAGCTATTTTGGATTTGTTAGTGGAAATAACCATGCAAACTAGCGTCAAATATTGGAATTTTGCCGCCCCTTTCCTGATTTGATGGTCACAATTTTACAATAAAATCAAGTGGAATCGATCAGCCTTCATATGTATGCATTCACACAAAATTAATTTGACAGCTTAATCGGGTTGTCCCGTCTACACTGGCCTTAAATGCGTACTACATGTTGTTTTTCATACAATTACGATTAGCATTACCTAGCACCTACTACCTATATTATAAAAATTATAATCTTAAGTAAGGTGTAAATGGTGTAATATAATTGTTTTAAGTTATATATATAAATAAAGTGTGATCCCATTATTTTATCGATATTTTTGTGTTCGGATAGGTATTTAAATGCATATTTTATCACCTAACCTAATACCTAACCGAACACACAAATATCGATAAAATACTCGGATCACACTTTCCCCTTCCTATATCGAATGGCAAATAGTCATATCATTATAAGAAGTTCACAGTCACATGGGACGTTTTGTTTTTGGATGTTATGGGTATGCAAAAAAAGTTCCCAACCTTTAGCTACTCGCAGGCAGGCACAGATCTCGAATATACCAGTATAACGTGACCGTAAGATCCGTAACAAATTATGCATAGTGAGACCTTACATACACTGGTTTCTTTAGCCCTTTTCTCGCCTGTAATAAGAAAGTGATTTTAACTCATCATCATCATCATCATTTCAGCCGAAAGACGTCCACTGCTGGACATAGGCCTCCCCCACTGAACGCCACAATGACCGGTCCTGTGCCACCCGCATCCAGCGGACTCCAGCGACCTTCACCAGGTCATCAGTCCACCTTGTAGGGGGCCTACCAACTCTTCGCCTTCCGGTGTATGGTCGCCATTCGAGAACCTTAGTGCCCCAACGGCCATCGGTTCTCCGTGCAATGTGCCCTGCCCATTGCCACTTAAGTTTAGCGATCCGACGGGCTATGTCGGTTACTTTGGTTCTGCTACGGATAGTATCGTTTCTGATACGGTCACGCAAAGAAACTCCTAACATAGCCCTCTCCATTGCTCTTTGGGTGACTTTAAGCTTTTTAATGAGGCCCATTGTGAGCGACCACGTTTCAGAGCCATAGGTCATCACTGGCAACACACACTGGTCAAAGACTTTCGTCTTGAGACACTGCGGAATATTGGACGAAAAGATATGTTTCAGCATTTTCAAGGGTTTGGACTGGGGAAGGCTTGGCATCAACATCAACGGCGAGTACATCACTCATCTTCGATTTGCCGACGATATCGTAGTCCTGGCTGAGACCATGGAGGACTTAAGTACGATGCTCGACGACCTCAGTAAAGGCTCGGAGAGGGTTGGTCTAAGGATGAACATGGATAAGACGAAAGTCATGTCTAACGCCCATGTAGTACCAACCCCTATTACAGTCGGAGACTTTACGCTCGAAGTTGTAGACGATTATGTATACCTCGGACAGACAGTCCAGCTAGGTAGGTCCAATTTCGAGAAAGAGGTCAATCGTCGAATCCGTCTCGGTTGGGCAGCGTTTGGGATTTTAACTATTAAATTTATTTAAAATAGTGCCATCCAGTGTTAAGTAGTTGTATTAAGTGAATGTTGAGCGAGATTTTGTAAGATAATTAAATAGTCATATGTCTCATAATTTTGACATTATATTTTAGATTGTGGCTCATGTAGCCTACAGTTGAGATTCGTTCGAGAAATATCAATCAGTAACAGTCTATCGGTATGGAAAGTTGCTACGAATCAAAGCATTTTTGTAATTGTGTGACGTATTTTAACGTACCTATGAATGTCTGAGTTTGGCGACACTGGTTTTCATACTAAATAGCCGTCATTTCACATCCACTAGTTTATTAATTCGTGGCCATAACAGCAACTCATTTAGAGTCCTGAGTGACATAGTAGTTTTATAAGACCCATATTAATATTTTTAGGTGATACTATGGAAATAAACGGTCTGATTAATACACTGGCGCTAGTAAGGTGATATAATAGACATATGATTGCATAATGCAGCTAAAGGCTGTAATAAGGTGGTATTAACTGCCTCTTTATATATTATGATTACCACTTTAAGTAGATTTTAACGCTGAAGGTTCTTTTGGGGTGCCCATTATAACTTAGTCGCGCTATAGATCTATAATCGTGTTATGTTTACTATTAAATATTATAAGCATATAACAAAACGCATGACAGTGACAGATGTCACTGAACCTAGATATAGTTGTCTCACTCTAATCTGTGCATCCTTCTTCTTTCCCTATCTGTCAACCCCGAATGTCATGTACTACGCGAGTGCTAATTTAATCTTAATTTATTTTAATTATCTTACGATCAAACAGTGCATTTATTATAGTAATAAACTCCGCTGTGTTGTGATAATTGAAGTTTCCATTTATTTCAATCAAATCCTTCATCTCCGTGTGCTTAACAGCATCTCCACGCCGACCCTGCGTTCGATCGATCCATGCCTGATTTACAAGAGGTTATGGGCCCAGTATAAAATCGGAGTGAAGAAGAAGATTATCCTCGCGGTACGATTACAACGAATTCACGCCAAGAATGGCTGACGGCGTTGTTCCCGGCAACGGAACCGGTGAGCCCGGAGGAGCCAACATGGCGCCGCCTACGTCGTCGTTCGTGCAGAATAACAGCCTTGAAAAACTCGAAGGAGCGTCAAATTTCTACAGCTGGAAGTTTGCCATTAAAATGATGCTTATATTGGAAGGACTTTGGGATTGTGTGACCGCTGCGGTGCCGGACGCTGCGCGCGATGGTCGTGCGCTGGCTCGTATCGCGCTTAGTCTGCGTCCATCCCTTTACCAATATATCATAGGCTGTACTAGCGCGAAACAAGCCTGGGAAAAATTACAAAGTATATTTGAAGACAAAGGACTTTATAGACGTATCATACTGCTACGTGAGTTGCATAGAGCAAATTATGTTGAACACAGCAGCATGACTGCTTACATAGATATATTATGAAATTAGTTCAACAATTAGCAGATATAGGAAAGACCATTGAAGATAGTGAGGTTGCCGAGCTGTTGCTGAGCGGGCTGCCGCAGGAATTTGACTCATTAGTCTCCAATATGTCTACAGCCTGCTTAACGTCGACTGTGACCAGCGAATTTGTCAGAGCCCGGTTAATACAAGAAGAGTCTAGGAAGTTAGTGACATGCTCAACAGATACCGCTTATGTTTCAAAAGCTCACTTCCCTAAATCAAGAAAGAAGGTTATTTGCAGCTTTTGCCACAAGGATGGCCACGCAAAAGCAAAGTGTTTCAAGTTGAGAAGGGAAAAGAAACAGAAGGAGGACTGTGTGTCGACTGCATTCTTAGTAACTCAACAAGATATTTATGTAGACTCTGGCTCGAGCTGCCACATCTTTAATAATCAAGCTAACTTCACGTCTCTCAAGAAATGTCAATCGTCAGTAGCAGTGGCTGATAACAATAAAGTGCAGTGTGCGGGTACAGGTGATGTCACCATAAGGACTCATGATAAGGTATTAACTTTAAATAACGCCCTTTATGTACCACAACTGTCATGTAACTTAATCTCAGTCAGTAAACTTCTAAAGTCCAATTGTAATAGAGTGATATTCGATTCGGGAGGTTGTTTTGCATATGATAACCATGATAATTTAATTTGTTCTGCTAGTGAGGTCAATGGGATTTATAAATTAAATGAGTCTTGCAAAGGAATGCACAAACAGGAGCACTCTTTGTTCCTGCAAGATAGGCAGGATTCACCGAGTGCCGCAGTTGTTGCTCAGAAGCCGGCTATTCAGCTTTGGCATTCTAGGCTGGCCCACCTTTCACAGTCAGGTATGTACGCCCTTAGGGATAGAGTTGCATGTGGTTTTATGTTCCAGAATGGCGAAACACTGGAAGAGTGTGTACCATGCCTTGAGGGGAAGATGGCTTCGACTCCATTTCCCAAGGGTGGTGGAACGCGTGCAACCAGACTCTTGGAGCTCGTGCACTCTGATGTGGTTGGACCTTTGCCAGTGAGCAGCTTGGGTGGTGCAAACTTTGCTGTCACCTTTACGGATGACTACTCGAGAAGATCCTTCTGCTACCTCATGAAGCATAAGTCGGAGGTATGTGACCGTTTCATAGAATTTAAAAATTTTGTTGAAAAGCAGACAGGTTTATCAATTAAATGCATACGTTCAGACAATGGGAAAGAATATTTAAATAGTAGACTTTCTAACTTTTTGAAAAAGGAGGGGATTGCGCATCAATTAACTGTTCCTTATTGCCCGTCACAAAACGCAGTCTCGGAACGGCTGAACAGAACCCTGTTCTGCAAAGTAAGGTGCATCTTGCAACAAGCAGGCCTCGATCAATGCTTTTGGGGGGAAGCGCTAATGGTGGCTAATTATTTGAAAAATAGGTCTCCCACCAGTGCGTTGAACGGCCGTATACCTGAGGAGGTATGGACCGGGTCTAGGGTAGACCTTAGTCACCTCAGGGTTTTTGGTTGCAAGGCATATGCTTTGGTTCCAAGTGTCAAACGTAAGAAACTTGATGCTAAATGTAAAGAATACATTTTTGTGGGATATTCTGAGACTACAAAGGGTTATAGGCTGGCAGATCCCTCAGATCCTAGGAAAGTCATTTTATCTCGTGATGTGAAGTTTATGGAGGACAAGTTTTTCTCTCCACAACATTCAAATGATCATGTACCTGAAAGTAACTGTGATAATAATGGAATAATGTATTTTGATAATAATGAATTAAATAATAAAAATTCCAATAATGATTTGAATGTTGTTAATGATAATTTTACTCATGGATTAGAAAATAATGAATTAAATAATTTAAATTGTGGTAATAATTCTTCAAATGAAGTGATGGAAAATAATGATTTAAATCCTGAATTAAATAATAGTAATGAAGTTGTTAGCGAAGATCATAGTAATGTTTTGAGCGATGAAATTAATAGTTCTGCTTTAACAGATGAATGGAACACCGGCAGCGACCAGTCCTCCGATGAGTGGTCGGCGGGTGCGTCGGGTCCAGAGCCTGTGACGCCACCTCGCGCGGCGCCGTCTCGAGGAGAAGAGTCTACTGCGGAATCCAGGCCTGTACGCAGTTCTAGGGCTGTCCCTCCAAAACGGTATGGTGATTATGACATGACTATGCTCGCTCTGGATACACTTCAACAGGAACCACAGTCTTATGATGAGGCCATGGCTAGCCCTCATCGTGATGAATGGTTAAACTCCATGAAAAGTGAGTACGACTCTTTACTGAGCAATAAGGTTTGGACTCTTGTAGATAGACCGAAAGATAAAAATGTTATTAAATGTAAATGGGTTTATCGGGTTAAAAGTGATTGCTCTGGTAATTTTCAAAAATATAAAGCTCGTCTAGTTGCTAGGGGTTTTACACAAAAATATGGTGTTGATTACACTGACACTTTCTCCCCAGTCGTACGTCACTCTACCATGCGTTTACTGTTTTCACTAGCCAATGAATATGATCTTAACATGGATCATATTGATGTAAACACGGCTTTCTTAAATGGTGAACTTAACGAGACCATTTACATGGAGCAGCCAGAGGGTTTCCATGATGATAAAAATAAAAATAAAGTTTGCCTGTTACAAAGGAGCATCTATGGCCTTAAACAAGCCAGTAGAATGTGGTATTGTAAAGTTCACGATTTATTAACTAAAAATCAATTTAAGCAAAGTAAATGTGAGCCGTGTGTATACTATTTTAAGTCTGACAAGGAGTTCATAGTCATTTCTTTGTATGTGGATGACTTTTACCTCCTGTATAGGAAAGATAGCTCTAAAATTAAAAGCTTGTTAAATTTGTTAGAGCATGAGTTTAGTATTAAAAACTTAGGTCCTATACAGAACTATTTAGGTATCAGAGTAACTCGAGACAGGCAGAACGGCACTCTCAAGCTAGATCAGTCTGTTTACATTAAAAAGGTACTTCAAAGGTTTGGTATGTCAGAATGTAAACCGGTTTCTACTCCCATGCAGACAGGTTTAAAGTTATGTGATTCTGATGAACCATTGAATGATGAAACTTATATTTACAGACAACTGTTAGGATGCCTCATGTATCTTTCTGTCTGCACTAGACCTGACATTGCCTATGCATGCAGTCAGCTGAGCCAATATAATAATTGTTTTGGCTCAAGCCATTGGTTAGCTGCTAAGAGAATTTTAAGGTATCTAGCGGGATCAATTGATTATAGTTTACTATTTGTAAAAAGTAGCCAATTGAATTTATGTGCTTATGCCGATGCAGATTTTGCCAATGATCATAATGACCGCAAGTCTTATACAGGCTTTGCTATCAAGTTAGGTAATAATATTGTAAACTGGGAGTCTCGGAAACAGAAATGTATTGCCTTATCGAGTTGTGAAAGCGAATACTTGGCTCTATGTGATGTAACTAAAGATCTGTGTTTTATAAGAAACTTTTTGTCTGAAATATTTACAGAATTACAGTTACATTCTATTTTGGTGTACAATGATAATCAAAGCGCTCATCGATTGTTAGCAAATAAAGAATATTGTCACAAGCGCACCAAACATATAGATATTAGATATCATTTTATTAAAGAGTTGGTAGAGTCAAATTTTATTATAGTAAAATACCTAAATACTGAAAAAATGTTTGCAGATGTGCTTACAAAGCCACTAAGTAAATGTAAGCATACTGAATTTATGTACGAGCTCCATGTCAGGGCCTAGGTATAAGATATAGAATAAGTATCTCTATGTGTTTGTACTTAAGGGATATTTTGTTATGTGCTTAAGGGGAAGTATTAAATATTATAAGCATATAACAAAACGCATGACAGTGACAGATGTCACTGAACCTAGATATAGTTGTCTCACTCTAATCTGTGCATCCTTCTTCTTTCCCTATCTGTCAACCCCGAATGTCATGTACTACGCGAGTGCTAATTTAATCTTAATTTATTTTAATTATCTTACGATCAAACAGTGCATTTATTATAGTAATAAACTCCGCTGTGTTGTGATAATTGAAGTTTCCATTTATTTCAATCAAATCCTTCATCTCCGTGTGCTTAACAGCATCTCCACGCCGACCCTGCGTTCGATCGATCCATGCCTGATTTACAAGATTTACCTTTTGGTGCTTAACGCCTACAGTGTTACAACAGCTATAAAAATACTCTTAAGCCATTTAAGAGTAGCAACAGCAATTCTTATAGCTCTTAGTAATATAGTGATACAACTGACATAATTTTCCCTGTTAAATCACGTAGTTTTTTAGTGCTTGAAGTGCTATAACAGCAGTATCTAAAGTAGCTCTTCAATAGTGTTTGTGCGAACATTATTACAGCTTAAAGTAATTTTTAAGTATTTTAGGTATAAGATACCTCTCTCTATAACCTATTCTCTATTTTAAAGTTGTCAGTTCTACATAAGGGAAAATTATCACTTTTGGAGTTAGCCATGTGTTTAGATCGTGAAACGCCATTTTGTTTTCAAATAAACACAAAAATGCTTGAAATATCTAGTAATAAAGCAGTAATTGTTAAGGCCATTGTTCTGATATTACAATTTCTAGTATGTTTAGCATAACCATTCACAAAACTAAAGATTATAATTAACTTACTTACAAAAAATAAACTAGGCTACAGTATTTTTAGCATACAAAATTTATCAAAACATGTATATTTACAAGGCGCTTGAAAATTGAGATGTAAAATACCATATATAATGACAGAAAAGTAATAACCGCAATAGAATTTCAGTTTAATTCTCTAAAACGTGTCATGAAACTTTGTGTCACCATGTAAATAATTCCAAACCATCAAGTCGCCATTATAAACAATCTGAATTGCACACTTAAGCGTCAAGCAACACGAGCGATTATTATTGATGAAATTGTATTAAATATTTTGACATTTAAAACTACAAATGATTATAGCCTTAAAAGATTACATATTGCGAGGCAAAGCAATTGTTTTCACTACTGCAGCGTTCTTGTAACACTTTAAGTGATACAAGATAACATATTACAAGGTTATTAGAACTATAAGTAAAAATACTGCTACTTTAACCCTTTATTATCACTTCCGGCAAGAAAAATCCCTATTGTAGCACTTATATATCACTAGTTAATCACTATTGCACATAAAATGAACCACTGTAGAACTTCAAGCACTAACGTCGGTGCCTAATTCGGACTATAAGAGAGTTATAGCGTGCTATATCGCTAAATTTTAGGCCGCACTATCGCTATCAGTGTTTAATCGAAATAATAGTCAGCTTTTATAGAACTAGTTTTATCGCTAAATTGTTAGTTGGGATGAACAAAAAAAGTATTATCGGATATAGCGAGTTATATTAAACTACATATTAAGACTAAGTTACACTAAAAAAGGAAAATTACGCAGAACAATACGGGTTTGTATCAACTTACACTGATTATACTCATAAGATATGTTTATAGTAAGGTGAGGCTTATTTCATAACCAATAAGGTTCATGTCATTTGTCAACCGCGGTATACAAATCTATATTTCGCATCTTAGCGTAACAGCAGCGGTGGCACTGTGGTATGGCATGAGACTTACGATCGAACGGGCGAGGGTTCAAACTCCGTGGGACGAATACCTTTTTTCTAAATTTTAGAAACATTTTTCGATTATAATTATAATAGTAAAGTTTCACTTGCATCGTGGTTTCATAAAACCACACAATGTTTTTTTATGTATTATTGCTGCTTCACTTTTATTAAATATTATAAGCATATAACAAAACGCATGACAGTGACAGATGTCACTGAACCTAGATATAGTTGTCTCACTCTAATCTGTGCATCCTTCTTCTTTCCCTATCTGTCAACCCCGAATGTCATGTACTACGCGAGTGCTAATTTAATCTTAATTTATTTTAATTATCTTACGATCAAACAGTGCATTTATTATAGTAATAAACTCCGCTGTGTTGTGATAATTGAAGTTTCCATTTATTTCAATCAAATCCTTCATCTCCGTGTGCTTAACAGCATCTCCACGCCGACCCTGCGTTCGATCGATCCATGCCTGATTTACAAGAGGTTATCGCCCCAGTATAAAATCGGAGTGAAGAAGAAGATTATCCTCGCGGTACGATTACAACGAATTCACGCCAAGAATGGCTGACGGCGTTGTTCCCGGCAACGGAACCGGTGAGCCCGGAGGAGCCAACATGGCGCCGCCTACGTCGTCGTTCGTGCAGAATAACAGCCTTGAAAAACTCGAAGGAGCGTCAAATTTCTACAGCTGGAAGTTTGCCATTAAAATGATGCTTATATTGGAAGGACTTTGGGATTGTGTGACCGCTGCGGTGCCGGACGCTGCGCGCGATGGTCGTGCGCTGGCTCGTATCGCGCTTAGTCTGCGTCCATCCCTTTACCAATATATCATAGGCTGTACTAGCGCGAAACAAGCCTGGGAAAAATTACAAAGTATATTTGAAGACAAAGGACTTTATAGACGTATCATACTGCTACGTGAGTTGCATAGAGCAAATTATGTTGAACACAGCAGCATGACTGCTTACATAGATATATTATGAAATTAGTTCAACAATTAGCAGATATAGGAAAGACCATTGAAGATAGTGAGGTTGCCGAGCTGTTGCTGAGCGGGCTGCCGCAGGAATTTGACTCATTAGTCTCCAATATGTCTACAGCCTGCTTAACGTCGACTGTGACCAGCGAATTTGTCAGAGCCCGGTTAATACAAGAAGAGTCTAGGAAGTTAGTGACATGCTCAACAGATACCGCTTATGTTTCAAAAGCTCACTTCCCTAAATCAAGAAAGAAGGTTATTTGCAGCTTTTGCCACAAGGATGGCCACGCAAAAGCAAAGTGTTTCAAGTTGAGAAGGGAAAAGAAACAGAAGGAGGACTGTGTGTCGACTGCATTCTTAGTAACTCAACAAGATATTTATGTAGACTCTGGCTCGAGCTGCCACATCTTTAATAATCAAGCTAACTTCACGTCTCTCAAGAAATGTCAATCGTCAGTAGCAGTGGCTGATAACAATAAAGTGCAGTGTGCGGGTACAGGTGATGTCACCATAAGGACTCATGATAAGGTATTAACTTTAAATAACGCCCTTTATGTACCACAACTGTCATGTAACTTAATCTCAGTCAGTAAACTTCTAAAGTCCAATTGTAATAGAGTGATATTCGATTCGGGAGGTTGTTTTGCATATGATAACCATGATAATTTAATTTGTTCTGCTAGTGAGGTCAATGGGATTTATAAATTAAATGAGTCTTGCAAAGGAATGCACAAACAGGAGCACTCTTTGTTCCTGCAAGATAGGCAGGATTCACCGAGTGCCGCAGTTGTTGCTCAGAAGCCGGCTATTCAGCTTTGGCATTCTAGGCTGGCCCACCTTTCACAGTCAGGTATGTACGCCCTTAGGGATAGAGTTGCATGTGGTTTTATGTTCCAGAATGGCGAAACACTGGAAGAGTGTGTACCATGCCTTGAGGGGAAGATGGCTTCGACTCCATTTCCCAAGGGTGGTGGAACGCGTGCAACCAGACTCTTGGAGCTCGTGCACTCTGATGTGGTTGGACCTTTGCCAGTGAGCAGCTTGGGTGGTGCAAACTTTGCTGTCACCTTTACGGATGACTACTCGAGAAGATCCTTCTGCTACCTCATGAAGCATAAGTCGGAGGTATGTGACCGTTTCATAGAATTTAAAAATTTTGTTGAAAAGCAGACAGGTTTATCAATTAAATGCATACGTTCAGACAATGGGAAAGAATATTTAAATAGTAGACTTTCTAACTTTTTGAAAAAGGAGGGGATTGCGCATCAATTAACTGTTCCTTATTGCCCGTCACAAAACGCAGTCTCGGAACGGCTGAACAGAACCCTGTTCTGCAAAGTAAGGTGCATCTTGCAACAAGCAGGCCTCGATCAATGCTTTTGGGGGGAAGCGCTAATGGTGGCTAATTATTTGAAAAATAGGTCTCCCACCAGTGCGTTGAACGGCCGTATACCTGAGGAGGTATGGACCGGGTCTAGGGTAGACCTTAGTCACCTCAGGGTTTTTGGTTGCAAGGCATATGCTTTGGTTCCAAGTGTCAAACGTAAGAAACTTGATGCTAAATGTAAAGAATACATTTTTGTGGGATATTCTGAGACTACAAAGGGTTATAGGCTGGCAGATCCCTCAGATCCTAGGAAAGTCATTTTATCTCGTGATGTGAAGTTTATGGAGGACAAGTTTTTCTCTCCACAACATTCAAATGATCATGTACCTGAAAGTAACTGTGATAATAATGGAATAATGTATTTTGATAATAATGAATTAAATAATAAAAATTCCAATAATGATTTGAATGTTGTTAATGATAATTTTACTCATGGATTAGAAAATAATGAATTAAATAATTTAAATTGTGGTAATAATTCTTCAAATGAAGTGATGGAAAATAATGATTTAAATCCTGAATTAAATAATAGTAATGAAGTTGTTAGCGAAGATCATAGTAATGTTTTGAGCGATGAAATTAATAGTTCTGCTTTAACAGATGAATGGAACACCGGCAGCGACCAGTCCTCCGATGAGTGGTCGGCGGGTGCGTCGGGTCCAGAGCCTGTGACGCCACCTCGCGCGGCGCCGTCTCGAGGAGAAGAGTCTACTGCGGAATCCAGGCCTGTACGCAGTTCTAGGGCTGTCCCTCCAAAACGGTATGGTGATTATGACATGACTATGCTCGCTCTGGATACACTTCAACAGGAACCACAGTCTTATGATGAGGCCATGGCTAGCCCTCATCGTGATGAATGGTTAAACTCCATGAAAAGTGAGTACGACTCTTTACTGAGCAATAAGGTTTGGACTCTTGTAGATAGACCGAAAGATAAAAATGTTATTAAATGTAAATGGGTTTATCGGGTTAAAAGTGATTGCTCTGGTAATTTTCAAAAATATAAAGCTCGTCTAGTTGCTAGGGGTTTTACACAAAAATATGGTGTTGATTACACTGACACTTTCTCCCCAGTCGTACGTCACTCTACCATGCGTTTACTGTTTTCACTAGCCAATGAATATGATCTTAACATGGATCATATTGATGTAAACACGGCTTTCTTAAATGGTGAACTTAACGAGACCATTTACATGGAGCAGCCAGAGGGTTTCCATGATGATAAAAATAAAAATAAAGTTTGCCTGTTACAAAGGAGCATCTATGGCCTTAAACAAGCCAGTAGAATGTGGTATTGTAAAGTTCACGATTTATTAACTAAAAATCAATTTAAGCAAAGTAAATGTGAGCCGTGTGTATACTATTTTAAGTCTGACAAGGAGTTCATAGTCATTTCTTTGTATGTGGATGACTTTTACCTCCTGTATAGGAAAGATAGCTCTAAAATTAAAAGCTTGTTAAATTTGTTAGAGCATGAGTTTAGTATTAAAAACTTAGGTCCTATACAGAACTATTTAGGTATCAGAGTAACTCGAGACAGGCAGAACGGCACTCTCAAGCTAGATCAGTCTGTTTACATTAAAAAGGTACTTCAAAGGTTTGGTATGTCAGAATGTAAACCGGTTTCTACTCCCATGCAGACAGGTTTAAAGTTATGTGATTCTGATGAACCATTGAATGATGAAACTTATATTTACAGACAACTGTTAGGATGCCTCATGTATCTTTCTGTCTGCACTAGACCTGACATTGCCTATGCATGCAGTCAGCTGAGCCAATATAATAATTGTTTTGGCTCAAGCCATTGGTTAGCTGCTAAGAGAATTTTAAGGTATCTAGCGGGATCAATTGATTATAGTTTACTATTTGTAAAAAGTAGCCAATTGAATTTATGTGCTTATGCCGATGCAGATTTTGCCAATGATCATAATGACCGCAAGTCTTATACAGGCTTTGCTATCAAGTTAGGTAATAATATTGTAAACTGGGAGTCTCGGAAACAGAAATGTATTGCCTTATCGAGTTGTGAAAGCGAATACTTGGCTCTATGTGATGTAACTAAAGATCTGTGTTTTATAAGAAACTTTTTGTCTGAAATATTTACAGAATTACAGTTACATTCTATTTTGGTGTACAATGATAATCAAAGCGCTCATCGATTGTTAGCAAATAAAGAATATTGTCACAAGCGCACCAAACATATAGATATTAGATATCATTTTATTAAAGAGTTGGTAGAGTCAAATTTTATTATAGTAAAATACCTAAATACTGAAAAAATGTTTGCAGATGTGCTTACAAAGCCACTAAGTAAATGTAAGCATACTGAATTTATGTACGAGCTCCATGTCAGGGCCTAGGTATAAGATATAGAATAAGTATCTCTATGTGTTTGTACTTAAGGGATATTTTGTTATGTGCTTAAGGGGAAGTATTAAATATTATAAGCATATAACAAAACGCATGACAGTGACAGATGTCACTGAACCTAGATATAGTTGTCTCACTCTAATCTGTGCATCCTTCTTCTTTCCCTATCTGTCAACCCCGAATGTCATGTACTACGCGAGTGCTAATTTAATCTTAATTTATTTTAATTATCTTACGATCAAACAGTGCATTTATTATAGTAATAAACTCCGCTGTGTTGTGATAATTGAAGTTTCCATTTATTTCAATCAAATCCTTCATCTCCGTGTGCTTAACAGCATCTCCACGCCGACCCTGCGTTCGATCGATCCATGCCTGATTTACAAGAACTTTCGTTTAAAGTACATTACAGAGATGCAAAAAGTGCAACCAGATAACAAATCAATCAAAGAAAACTACGAATAGTGCTCTCCCTTATGGGAATATAGTTCAGAGCTGGATACGGTTACCTTCTTTTAGTATGTTGTTGGGTACGACACCAGGACCCCAAAACTGCCGAGAGACGGGGACGTCGATGAATGTCTCCCGTCCCGAGTAAAGGTGATATCAGACGGTTCATTTATTGTTCATTTTCGTGTTTCATTTAGCATCTTTCACTCCAAGTGACACGTCTGAACACAAAATGAAACAAAAATGAAAAATGAATTCATTAATGAAAATAACAGTGTTGGATATTTTCATTCGGCACCTTTCATTTGCACTCCGAATGAACCAAAAATGATCCGTCTGAACACGGAATGAACGTTCACTTTGCCAAAGTGAACGTTTACTTTGGCAAAGTGACTTTGGTGCCCCCTTTTCTCGAATCCTGTGAGTAGTATCAAGACGAATATAACAAATATAACCGCATCAAAATGGTGTTCAAGTGAAACGATCGGAATACTTTGTTGTTTTAGAGAATTTCAAAAATTACCAGTGTCTTTGGAACCGCAAACTAGACGAGTAAGTATAAAGACAGAATAATTCTCTCAGCAATGTATCTGAGGCTCCAAATATATTTACAATGCATGAACTCGGAAAGTGCTCTTTTTCAGAGTAAAGTCGTGTACAGAAAGCGATTCTTTGCCGCACACTTGCGGCAAAGGATTTCCATAGTACTTTTCTGCACAACTGGCCGCTTTCACACCGCCACTCGTTCGGAAATTAATTGCTTTCTGCACTTGTAGCATAATTGGTAAAACAAAGAAAGGCCGAGATCGCAGAAGTTTGCCGAGATCGTAAATATTCGATCGAGGGCTTTCTTTATTACCTCCCGTGTTGTGTACATCATTTTATGCCTGCACTTGGCCAGAAAGCGTCTTTTTCCGTACGCGCAGCAATATTATGGCCAGGTGTGGCATAAATATAGATATTAATAGATCTATTCTTCTTGGCAATCCAAGGTCTCACCCACCACCTTCTACGCTTTTTTTCTTGCCTTTTCGTTAATTATTTAATTAAGTAATCGCAAACTAAACTTATTCCGAGACGCACAACCCGACATAGTGAATGAAATAACAAGTGAATATTCATTTTTGTCTTTGCGTGTGAACATGGAATGAAAGAAGAATTAAGCATTCACGTTCATTCGAGTGAACCGTCTGATATCACCTTAATGACGTCATAAAAATGGCTGCCGCTTCGTTGCGAAAAGTGTAAATTTCATCCAAACTGTGCATTGCACCTATACGTGTGTAGTATCAAACGAAAGAATATTAAATGTGCTATATTGTTGTAATACATTTTATACTACTGTATATTACAGTTTGACAGCTATAAACGAAAACCCAAAATCAGGCCAAAAAATAATTCGGGTTATTTGCATTTTACAACAAAATTATAAGTCCAACTTTAAAGCCGAGTACTGCAATAACAAAACAGGCTATTTAAGCTATACATTGCTATAAAAAATATTAAAATCTGGTAATAATTCTGGCAGCTATGTTAGAAAACATGTCGGCACTGCCGAGCTATTTCCTTAGAGTGAAAAAATAACAATTTTTACAATTTACAGAATATCCGCAGAAGCTTCGAGTATATTGTTGGTCAAATAATTTGGAGCCCGTAAATGTCGGAAAAATATCTCTATAGTGATTGAAGTCCAAATAATGACGTCATGAACGTGACCACTACCGAAATTTGTAAAACATAAATTAAATCTATACCATGACACATACACACATGTGTGTAGCATCGATCGAAAGCTTATTGAATTTACTACAATACATACATACATTATTTGCGAAAATAATGTATAGTTTAGGAGTTGTTGACAAAATATAATATTTTTTTAGGAAAATAAAATGTATATGTTAATTCTGTGGCCAAAGAAAATACAATACACTAATGTTTTGTATAGCATTAAAAACACCAACTATTCAGCTTTAAAACACAGTTTGAATCTATAAAATTTGATAAGAACTATAAAAGTTGTGCTTACAACTCTAAAGCACACTAACTATTTTACCTACAATGCACTCATATTATGAGAAGCTTGGGCCTAATTATTGACTAGTTTTTTATAAATTTTGTAAGGATTTAGGGTTCCTTGCCATTAAAGTAAATAAAAAAACCGGCCAAGTGCAAATTGGACTCGCGCTCCGAGGATTCCATATACATCACACAATTTTAACAATTTGTATTTTTAAGACCAACTTACGCTTGACCGCAGACTTTTTAGTGTTTTTTTCTTTAATGTACAGGTAAAAAACTATATTAGGTTTTTTTTTCTAAAATGTAGTTTCTTCGGTTTCCGAGAGACGGAGGGGAATGGTCAATTTTCGCCTTTATTCTTGAATAACTTCAAAACTATTAAAATTAAAATCATAAAAGTTATATATTTGTAGTTTTCACATCAAACCCTTTCTTTTGACATATAACAAGGTATAGTTTGTAAGTAATTTAAGAAATAAGGCGAAAATTTTCCAATGCTCTCCGTCCCCCGGAAAGGCCGGAAACCGACGAACCTACATTTTAGAAAAAAATACGTAATATAGTTCTTTACCTGTACATTACAGAAAAAAACACTAATAAGTCTGCGGTCAAGCGTAAGTTGGTCTTAAAAATACGAATTGTTAAAATTGTGTGATGTAAATGGAACCCTCAGAGCGCGAGTCAACTCGCACTTGGCCGATTTTTTTTTTTACTTTAATGACAAGGAACCCTAAATCCTTACAAAATTTATAAAAAACTAGTCAATAATTAGGCCCAAGCTTCTCATAGTATGAGTGCATTGTAGGTGAAATAGTTAGTGTGCTTTAGAGTTGTAAGCACAACTTTTATAGTTCTTATCAAATTTTATAAATTCAAACTGTGTTTTAAAGCTGAATAGTTGGTGTTTTTAATGCTATACAAAACATTAGTGTATTGTATTTTCTTTGGCCACAGAATTAATATAAACATTTTATTTTCCTAAAAAAATATTTTATTTTGTCAACAACTCCTAAACTATACATTATTTTCACAAATAATGTATGTATGTATTGTAGTAAATTCAATAAGCTTTCGATCGATGCTACAGACATGTGTGTATGTGTCATGGTATAGCTTTAATTTATGTTTTACAAATTTCGGTAGCGGTCACGTTCATGACGTCATTATTTGGACCTCAGTCACTATAGAGATATTTTTCCGACATTTACGGGCTCCAAATTATTTGACCAACAATATACTCGAAGCTTCTGCGGATATTCTGTAAATTGTGAAAATTGTTATTTTTTCACTCTAAGGAAATAGCTCGGCAGTGCCGACATGTTTTTTAACATAGCTGCCACAATTATTACCACCTTTTAATATTTTTTATAGCAATGTATAGCTTAACTAGACTGTTTTGTTATTGTAGTACACTGCTTTAAAGTTCGACTTATAATTTTGTTGTAAAATGCAAATATCCGAATTATTTTTTAGCCTGATTTTGGGTTTTCGTTTATAGCTGTCAAAATGTAATATACAGTAGTATAAAATGTATTACAACAATATAGCACATTTAATCTTCTTTCGTTTGATACTACACACGTATAGGTGCAATGCACAGTTTGGATGAAATTTACACTTTTCGCAACAAAGCGGCAGCCATTTTGATGACGTCATTACACGGGAGAATCGACGTCCCCGTCTCTCGGCAGTTTTGGGGTCCTAGTGTCGTGCCCAACAACATACTAAAAGTTGGCAACCGTATCCAGATCTGAACTATCACTTAGGCCCTCTCCCATAACGGAGGGGACTAGAAGTGAATTGCCGTGATAAAGTTCAGTTTAGTTCAGTAAATAATGTTCATTCAACTAAGTAATTAATAACATAACTTACGTACGATTAATTGCGGCGGGCCCGCTTTAAATTTTAATTGATTAATTTCATAATTTCATACATTATATTTAATTGGTATAATATCGTATCATAGAATATCACATTATGTTTGCATTTCATTTATGTTTCGCGTTGATTTATATTCGTTATATACGAATGAAATGTCTAATTTTTAGATGAATGAAAATTTATCTAAAAATTAGACATCCACGTCCCCGTCTCTCGGCAGTTTTGGGGTCCTAGTGTCGTGCCCAACAACATACTAAAAGTTGGCAACCGTATCCAGATCTGAACTATCACTTAGGCCCTCTCCCATAACGGAGGGGACTAGAAGTGAATTGCCGTGATAAAGTTCAGTTTAGTTCAGTAAATAATGTTCATTCAACTAAGTAATTAATAACATAACTTACGTACGATTAATTGCGGCGGGCCCGCTTTAAATTTTAATTGATTAATTTCATAATTTCATACATTATATTTAATTGGTATAATATCGTATCATAGAATATCACATTATGTTTGCATTTCATTTATGTTTCGCGTTGATTTATATTCGTTATATACGAATGAAATGTCTAATTTTTAGATGAATGAAAATTTATCTAAAAATTAGACATTTAGTAACACATAATTAAAGAAAAAAGTTTGATTGTATTGTGTTGTATAATTAAACTTGTCCTTCAATACATCAACCTCCCATTAAATAGTTACTCACTACTCGGCTCCGGCTCCGCATCCGGTAAACCTCCGGATCCGGCTTCGGATCCGGTATCAACTTCACCTCCGGCTCCGGATCCGACTCCGTTACATAACAAAATTAAACTCCGGCTCCGGCTCCGGTAAAGCCGCCTCCGTAATTATCTTCGGTTCCGGTTCCGCCTTCGGTTTCGGTTCCGTTAAAATTAATTTTAAACTTTCGGTTCCGACTCCGATTCCGTTAAACCACCTCCGTAACATCCCTAGGTACACATATCAACTTGTGCAATTGAATGAGGGGTAGTTACACTACATCAGCCGCTGTGCAGTTTCAGTGCCGTAGGAGGGTTATACTTATACCTATATCTAACCATAGAAGTCCATCGGCTGGCACGAATCATCGTCTCATCAGAGAATTTTAGGAATACATTGACTTGTACATAGTACATACACATACTACAATAAGTAACGATAAAATCATACCTGTAATGATATCGACAGAGTCCATGCATCTGGGATACTTTCCACATCGAATGTCTTTAATGACATTTTTTATAAATTCCTCGTCCTTGTCTTCTGGGTGCATTTCCCTGAATTTGGAAATTATGTCTTTTCTGGGTGTATACCCTATAATAATTATAGAAAAATGTAGTATACCCTAAGTCACTTTTTGGATGCCAAAAGAAATACATGTAGGTATGTCAATTTATTGCACATAATAGTATTAGTTTATGTAACTGTTACCATAGATAAATGAGTAGATAGATTGCTAACTCCATACATAGCAAAACTACTAATTAAGAGTGCGTGTAAACCCAGAGAAAAATAAGAATTCACCCGCGCGCCCCGCACTTGCGGGGCGGTGCGAAACTTGGACACGCCTGTTGTCGCTGCGCTCGGTTGTGCATAGTGTAACCTAACGAGTCAGATGAGACATGTTCGTGTGTATAGTATAATTAGTTTAAAATAAAGTTTGTGATTTAAACTATGTTTTTTTTTAAATTCTAAAACGTCAATTTTTACCAAAATTTACATCATAAGGTAGATCGAAACCTTTACTCATCGAAAGAGACCCCTTTGGTGACCCGAACCCACATAGGTTGCCTGCCCCAAACCTGGTAGATTTCAAGGTCAGCCATGTTTTATGAGGCCTAAAAATGGGGTAATTTACCTCATCAGGTGGCAAGCTGGAACTGATGCAGATCGATAGCCCTAGGCGTGCCATTCACGAATATATAGGGTTGCCTGCCATCAACCTGGCAGTTTTTCTGGGCAGCCACCTCAAAGTATCGATTTAGTAACTTGGACCAACGAGAAATTCATGTACAGATGCTAACATACGAGGAATATTTTGATGCAAACCGTGATATTTAATTATTATCTACATATTGACACATGACTACATGTCTTGCACTTCATATGTGTTGAAATAATAGGGTAGATGAACCAGTTATGGTCATTTCTTACTAATTATATAGGTGCCTACCGGAAAACCTAGACTGCGGGTAATATTGAGGACGCCGCGACAGTAAATCATCAGTGTGTGAGGTAAAATTGCTTCCTTACCTCATTTCTGCAGTCTCCTATATCTGATTCTCTTAAATATGGTCAATCTGTGGGTGAAAAAACACCCTGACTTGTGCACTCCGACTACTGGGCGAGGTCATAATACAGCCTTGGCCAGAAGTGTTGAGCACCAATGCGATTTTCATACAAAACTGGAAAGTTTAGTCCATCGTTTCCATATTTGTTTAAGTTATTTTGTAAATTAATTTAAACTAATAAGCATGTTTTGTTAAAGTTAGTAGTAATTGCATAGAATATTTGCAATATGTCGCACCGACTTAAATTTACATTTTTGGTACCTTCTGTTTTCATATTTTTTAAGTACCTTGAAAGTGTTATTAAGTGAAGTTTTCTATATTTATAAATAAAATATAACATTTACCGTTACCGTACATTGTTAGGATAGGGAAATAATGCTTAACATCAAAATTGTAAACAAAAAAACACCTATGCTCAACACTTCTGGCTAAGGCTGTATAGACGACCGACGCCTACTAGATCACTCTCTACTACTGGAGGGTAAGCCTCTTTCATGCGCATAGACTAAAGGGCACCTATCCCTTGGAAATAGGCCGCGCCCGCGCATCTACCCATAAGGCATTCCTGCCTTCACAAGGGCTGTGGGAGGACTTGACATTCATGCTTATGGAGGATTTATACCTACCCCCACGCTGCCAGTCCCCGAGGTACGACACTAGTCACATTATCCGCATATGGGCGGTACTTTGCCCCATCACTACCGCTATCCAACAAGGGGGCGTCACTGCACCCGCAGATGGACGTGCATGGCTTCGGTACCCGCGTACTATAATAACCGCATAAACTAAGGGGCACTAGATATCCATCGCGAGACTATGGTCCGGGCCCGAAAAACTTAACTTTCGATAAACCAGCTAATGTGATCACCGTTAATCCATGCGCCACGTTCTGCCCCAGATTCGCTCTGTTATTGTAGGGAGACAGCCAATCTTCACTAAGTCGTACGCATAGACATAGGATAAAAGGCAACGACATGGCATGCTAATAATAATACCAAGATAAAAGGGATTGTCTTATTACACTTTCAATAGCTACTACAGAGAAGGTGCTATTATCGGTGCCCCCTGTCATAGTCTCATATTGTTATTACCCTCCATGCTAACTTCTAGCTGTGGAGGCTCACAAACAGATGTGATTCGCAATTTCTTTAAGAATTACTGTATTTGCTACGACAAAACCTGATATTTTTCTTATGTCGGCTAAGGAAAACAATAGTAGATTGTTCTTTGTTGTGCTGTAGAAGTGATCGTCATCTATATCCCAATCCCTTACGTGGGTACGCGCGTGCGGTCTAGTTAAATTCTTGTTTTGAGGTCATACGTCCTGGGTTCTCGACGGTGCGTTATTCAGGACATAGTAAGGTCTATTTAATAATCGTAATGCACCTTCTCTTTACGAATGTTTGTTCCAACCTATGTTTATTGTTTAGGATATTGAAGTAAGTGCCTTATGACAACTAACTAGTGTCTTACTTACCTCTGTTGTTGCTGGTCTTCATCCCCCATAGAGGGAGATGTACGTTGGAATCGGCCCCAATGATGACCGTGAGGACCGCAGGGACTCTTTCGCAGTGATTGACCCAAAATATTTTGAATTTGTCGCTTTTTCAAATTTAATTTCAAGAATATCGATTCCATAAGAAAAATTGTGAAGACTAAACTTATAGAGAATCAAATTTCCTACAATTTTTGTCCTCACGGTTTTACTGTAAAATCAAAAATGGCTGAGTAGGTATTTCAAGTTTAAAACCGTTTTTCGAATATACGCAGGAGCCTGATTCAGTCTACTTAAAAATTCCAAGAACTAATTATTCACGGGTAGGGTCGGTTTTTTGGATATAATCACTGAACTATCCTGGGACAAACGAAGAGGCCCAATCACAATTGAAATGGAAAAGAGGCAGGAAGAAGATACTTAGTTATTAATGTCATATTATATCTAAATAATTATAAAATTCAGCATAACCGTACATAGATCTTAAGTATATGTTACGTTTAACATTAAGTAAACCTTGAACCTAAACGGCAACATTACTTTTCCCTTATTTGAAAAAACTATCGCGGGTAGCGTGAATAATTAGTTCTTGGAATTTTTTTTCGTACGTCCCTTGGGTAGGGTGGGGAGGGGGGTCACTGGGAGTGTAAATTCAAAAAGTAGACTGAATCAGACTCCTGTGTATATTCGAAAAACGGTTTTGAACTTGAAATACTCGGCCATTTTTGATTTTACAGTAAAACCGTTAAGACTAAAACTGTAGGAAATTTGATTCTCTACAAGTTTGGTCCTGACAATTTTTCTTCCAGAATCGATATTTTGGATATTAAATTTGAAAAAGCGACAAATTCAAAATATTTTCGGTAAATCACTGCGAAAGAGTCCCTCCGTTCCTCATCATTGGGCCCGATTCCAACGTACGTCTCCCTCTATGGGGGATGAAGACCAGCAACAACAGAGGTAAGTAAGACACTAGTTAGTTGTCACAAGGTATTGACAACTTACTTAAATATCCTAAACAATAAACATAGGTCGAAACCAACATTCGTAAAGAGAAGGTGCATTACGTTTATAAATAGACCTCACTATGTCCTGAATAACGCACCATCGACAACCCAGCACGTATACTCGTACCCACGTAAGGGATTGGGACATAGATGACGATCACTTCTACAGCACAACAAAGAACAATCTACTATTGTTTTCCTTAGCCGACATAACCTTCAAAGAAAAATATCAGGTTTTGTCGTAGCAAATACAGTAATACTTCTTCTTCTTTCTCGTTCCCTCACTGCTGAGGATCGCGGACAGTAATACTTAAAGAAATTGCGAATCACATCTGTTTGTGACCCTCCACTGCTAGAAGTAATAGCATGGAGGGTAATAACAATATGAGACTATGACAAGGGCTAACGATAATAGCACCTTCTCTGTAGCAGCTATTGAAGGTCTAATAAGACAATCCCGTTCGATCTTGGTATTATTATTTGCATGCCCTGTCGTTACCTTTTATCCTATGTCTATGCGTACGACTTAGTGAAGGTTGGCTGTCTCCCTACAATGACAGAGTGAATCTGGGGCAGTACGTGGCGCATGGATTAACGGTGATTACATTAGCTGGTTTATCGAAAGTTAAGTTTTTCGGGCCCGGACCATAGTCTCGCGATGGATATCTTGTACCCCTTAGTTTATGCAGTTATTATCGTACGCGGGTGCAGAAGCCATGCACATCCATCTGCGGGTGAATTGACCACTCTCTTAGGGCCCCCTTGTTGGATAGCGGTAGTGATGGGGCGAAGTACCGCCCATATGCGGTATTGTGACTAGTGTGGTACCTCGGGGACTGGCAGCGTGGGGGTAGGTATAAATCTCCCATAGGCCCCTGTGTTGAGTGTCAAGTCCTCCCACAGCCCTTTTGAAGGCAGGAATGCCTTATGGGTAGATGCGCGGGCACGGCCTATTTCCAAGGGATAGGTGCCCTTTAGTCTTTAGCATGAAGGAGGCTTAACCTCCAGTAGTAGAGAGTGATCTAGTAGGCGTCGGTCGTATATATTATGACCTCGCCCAGTAGTCGAAGTGCACAAGTCAGGGTGTTTTTTCACCCACAGATTGATCATATTTAAGCGAAGCGGATATAGGAGACTGCGGAAATGAGGTGAGGAAGCAATTTTATCTCACACACTGATGATTTACGGTCGCGGCGTTCTCAATATTACCCGCAGTCTAGGTTTTCCAGTAGTCACCTATATAATTAGTAAGAAATGACCATAACTGGCTCATTTACCCTATTTCAACACGTATGAAGTGCAAGACAGTCAATATGTAGATTTTAATTAAATATCACGGTTTGCATTAAAATATGTTCTTCCAGGCTATGCCTACCTCAGAATCACGAGCTCTTTCGATTTTGTTAGGACACATACAGCTCGTGATTCTGAGTCGAAATCACCAAAAATTTTCCAAATTTAAAAAAAAAGTGCAATATACAACTTTAAATAAAATGGCTCATTTATCGCTGTAGTATGTGTCTGCTCTGCCACCGTGTGAGGTAAGGTTTCATGCATTGGGAGCTTAATCTATAGTATGTGTCTGCTCTGCCACCATGTGAGGTAAAGTTTCATGCATTGGGAGCTTAATGTAATAATTACGAAAAATCACAACACTTCACTTTTATTATGAAATAAGTTCTTGTTGACGATTTAAATTAAGTTCAATGTCGGGAGCGCGTCAGACGTAGTCTTCTCGTCTCAACGGAGGGATCGCGACTGGCCCCCTAGGCCGCACCCACAGCGGACGGGAACAGAAGATATTGCGAGACGCGCGCAACTTGCGATGGAAGATTGTCAACGTAAGGCTCATCGCGCGGAATAAAAAGGTTATAAACGCCGAATCACTTATTCCTCCATAACTTTAAAAGTATTACACATTGTTATTATCTTGAATGTAAAATTGCTGGTATAACTTACACGCTATTTTATACTATAATTACAATGATATGGTATAATATAAGATAGCGCCATAGTATTGAAAATAAATTAAAATTAGACATGTTTTCGTGATTTTTTTCTATCGAGCCAAGTTTAATCTTTTAATGTTTTTCAATATGTCAGTGGTGGCAAATATAGTCTAGTTTCAGTATGAATATTTCCATGGCATTTCCCTTTGGTTAATGCATGTTTAAATTGAATCTAAGAAGCACTATTTTGCCTTAGCCCCCTCTTAAATAATAAGTCGTATGGGAGGTATGATTTAACTCATTTATACTAAGTTTTAAGCACACTTAAATCGTAATACGTATTAAGCTGTAATCTTTTGAATAATAACTTTTAGCAAAGCTCGCTTAAAACTTATTACATATACGCATTTAGCCATGTATGGAAAGAACACTCTAGGTACTTAATTTTCTTTGCTGTTACGTAATAGGGGTCCTTAAAACACGAGTGTGGTTTTATGAAACGAACGAAGTGAGTTTCATAATAAGATCATTATTGTGTCACATCTGACGTGGCCAGCTCTTAGACCATTACGCAAATGATCGTAAACTAAATCCTATAAAGTAATATAGTACACACTTAACACTTACCCTGCCCTTTCAACATTTGTCGCAATATATGTCTTAGAACATGGCTAAAGTGTCTAATTTTAAGATAATTCGTTTGCAAAAGTTGATCAAGCCCCACTTTTTTCATTTTCCTAATAATAGTTTTTATAACGACCACAAATTGCGGATGTCTTGGAATAGTTTTCTCGGCACTCTCTAGATCAATTATAACAGGCTTTTCTTCAATCTTTTCTTTTTTTATTGTTGGTGACGAGTGCTCATTGCCTGAATCAATTATTATAGTTTCTTGTTCAATACTTTCGTTTCTACTTTCACAAGGTATTAAATTTTCGGACGGTGATAAATTATTCCTGTAGTCCTAAAAAGATAAGTCAAATAATATATGTGCATTTCACAGCGTCAATGGACTTCGTGTAGGTATTGGGTTTGTGTAGTGAGTAATTTGCGGAACTTTCGTTTGCCATAATACGGATAGAGATGCAAGACGCAAGACAAATGTTTGGGCAAATATGGTATTACAAACCACGAATTTTATTGGTGCCCTTAGGTTTTTGGGTAATAATAATAAATTTTCACCTCACTAGCTCGGAAAGCCCTTTTTGTTTGTTTAATATCTATTGTGAAAATCGCTTTTTATCCACATGTGGTGAAAGAGTTTTGACATAAGTGACAAGTGGCTTAAGTGACATTTGACAGCTAATAAAACGTAAAACGTTAAAAGTGCAGAATTTTTAACATCGCAATTAATGAATTGCATCGAGTATAAACACTTAATACAGTCTTACAACTTTATTTTAATTCATAAATATCAGCATTCAACATTAATCTTCATTCTTTTTGTAAAAACGGATAAATTGTTCTGACAGCCGAATAAGTCTACGTACGAACAAAACGCATCTGACATTTAATAAAACCTTTTACGTCAAACTTTTCTTTTCATTTCAATGGGGTTGGCAACTGTCAAAGTGACATCTTCAAAATTGGTCCCTAGAAAAGCTAAATTTGTATGGCGCGAAGTAGTTTTTATTTATTTTCGCGAAAATGACTCAATGTTTTGTCTCGAATTGCTCCCAAATTGAAATCCATCCGGTTTTGGAATACACTAAAATTAAAATGATGTTGATTAACGCCATAGGGAAGGTTTTTGCCTAAGAAAAGCTTTATGCCTGCATACAAGTTAGGGACCATTCATCGTCTGTTTCTTTCTATCATTGTTTGTTTCTCTTTCTCTTATTGTATGGAATCTGGAACAGCGCCCTCTGCAAAAGTTTTAACCGGCCAACCCCATTCATCCATCATATCATATCAACGTTAAAAATTAGTGATTCGAGTGATGAAGAAGTATTAAACACCTGAGGAATTACGGGAAACCGAGCAAAATGCACCCTTTTTCTTATTTTCCTCGCTGTAGTGAGGTGAAAAGATTTGTGTTATACACGGGTGAAAGTTATTTTACGTCTCGTGTATTAAAGCACTCGCTACGCTCAGGATTCTATTTTTGAACCACTCGCTTCGCTCGTGGTCAATAATAGAATCCTTTCGCTAGCTCGTGTTTCAAATAACACTCGCACGTAAAATACAACTTTCACCCCTTGTATAACAAATAACTATTCTTGCTCTAAAAGGGCAGGCACGCCATCTTCAAAAAATAGCAGTGTGAATATACATGTCCTTTCAAATCGCAGGCAGACACGTCTCCAGTGTCGCAGTAAATCAAATTAAGTACTAAAAACAAATGTGAAATCGTGAACTTATAAGGGCCATACCTAGTTAAAATATGCTTGTATGAAAAGTTTGACAGTCATCTATGAGATGACGGCTCGGCTGCGCCAACATATTCAACATTTATCAGTTCCTTAATTGTGCGCGGTGTAACCCACTAAAAAGCTAAAGCTGTAGGTACCTACTTTTTGTTCTTCTATATCTTCCACTGTTAAAGTTACGGGCTCTGGTATATGTGACGTAAAATCTCCGGAAAACCCTAAAAACAAAAAAAATCTCTAAACGAAATGAGTGATTGCTAATTCCACTTAAAGAGATAATCTATGAAAAATGAAGCAATGTCTTTTAAATAATCTGATAAGTAGTTTATAACTTATACATTAAAGTTTCTATATTAAACGGACTAGGTATTGAATAATCATGTACATTACCAGTGACAGTAGATTGAGAATCAACCTTAATTTTAGGAATCTTATCCAACATTTGCTTGATCATAACTAATTCAACTTCCCTTGGATAGAGCTTCTTATATTTTCTAAGCACTTCAACATCAGTGCTCTTTTTCTTTCTCGCTAGTGGTTCCACTCTTTCTGCCACCAATGTTTCTAACTTTTTTGTCAGTAGCATTTTGCTAAAAGCTGATATTTTAACTTTATCTTTATCCATTAATTCTTCAAGTAATATGATGATCAGGACCATAACATCTTTAGTAAATTCTTTAACTCTGGATTCTATCATCTCTGTTTTTTTTATATTACTATTTAACTTAGCTATCCTTTTCTCTTCTTTGCTTTTTGGTTTTTTACTTTTATCGTCCATAAGATTATAGGTTTTGTTTTCGTTTGTAACTGCAGCTACTTTTTTATCCGTATTTTCGTTCCGCTTTTCTGCTTTAACAAAAACTTTTTCACTCTGAACACCAGTGTTACGTTTGATGTTATCTATAAAGGAACAGTCGTCTTCATATGTGTCTTCAATGGTCCTAAAAGATACATAAAGGGACTATGTTTTCATTACGAAAATCATCATTTTCATACTTGGTAGCATACAAATTATAATTATGGTAATGTTATGCCCTTTAACGCATGCGGAACGAAATCTGGACAAACTTTTCTTTTAAAATTTTAAGAGTACATGAATAAATATGTAAAACATTGTCATGGAATAAGAGAGAGCTGAAGTATGGTTTATAATATAAATATTTCATTCTTATTCCTTTCGATATATCATGACTGCTAGATATTTAACTAAGTTCTCGCTAAATGTTTTTTAACCCAATATTTAATTTTGAAGGGAAGAATATTGAAAAAAATTACGACTGGTCTAAATCCTATAGAGTAATCTGTTTTTTTTTATTGTGATGGCTAAATAGTAAAAAGGCGCCTATAAGATATGGGAATTGCGATACAATCATGAAAAGTAAAATCTACCGTGTAAGAAAACCAAAAACTTACCTAGAAGGTGAAACTTGCAACTTTGGTCAAAAACATATTCTATGCCAAAAGCTACCTAGTCTAGTATGCTGTTATGCTGCATAATGTACATATGCATTATATATATATAGACGATTAATTTAATTGACCCTGGCGAAGATAGAGGAGCTAGGAATCCCCTATGTACCTACCATTCGATTCAAAATAGGGGCATTTCACGTCAAACCAGCCACTAAAAAAAGATGACCTCTCCGAAACTCCGAATTGAGTATTTTTTGGATATGTTATACGTATTTTTGCAATATGTAAGTAGCCTAATGACAAAATTACAGGACTGTAAAGTTTTGAGTAGCCGGCAGGCACGCACAACTTAGAACCTCATTACCCAGTTTTTTAAAGTATTAATTAAACAAAAAAGTATAGGTAAGGTTTTTTACACCATTAAATAACCATCTTAACTGCATTTTTGAAATAAAAAAAGTATTTTTTCTTATAAAATAACCGGCCAGGTGTGAGTCGGACTCGCGCACCGAGGGTTCCGAACAAACCTGTAGGTATATAAATAAAAGTTCACCCATCAAGACAATCGAGTATATGGTATTTATCATATACATATGGTATGTATCACGACAATATGGTATTTTTATTGCAAAAATTATTAAAAATATTTGTATTATATATGATTTAACAAAAAATTTACGGTTTTCACAATTTTTCCTTTATCTGTGCTATAAAACGTTGTTCGTAACAAATTTCAAGATTCTGAGTTCACGGGAAGTACCTTGTAGGTTTTGATTCCCTTGCGAGTGTCGAAAATTTGCGGCATACTCGTAAACAATTGTTTCTTTTGATTACGTTGGCTTAGAAGTTTGATTTTTTCACGGCTCCAAGGGACAGTAGACCTGACCTGAGTATTTCATATAAATTCCAGCTTGAATCCTCTACGCGTTCCTGAGAAAAAGGGTGTTAACAGACAGACAGACAGACAGACAGACGGTATTATAGACAATGTAGTTGTTAATTTTTTACTCGGTATTATAGACTGAGTATTGGATATATAGTTTGGCAAACCATTTCTGTCAGTAGAAAAGCGCGGCAAATTTGAAAAATCGCGGGTTGGCAACACCTGTCTTTGAATAATTCGAAAATTGTGCATGATTTGTGTTTTATCTGTGGCATGTAACTTTTTAATTCCTCCTCCCTCAAAACTCCTTAACTCAAAAATCTTTTGTAATTAAGATTAGCAGTTAAGAAAATGTATTATCTATTTGATTGATTTATGAAATAAACAGATTAAATAATAAATAATTTTAAAAACTTAGTTTTGTTTACATAAGTTTTTAAGTTTCAGATAGCGTAATTTATTAATGTGATGTCTGCCATTTCCATTCAATAAATGTACTAAAAAAAACTTAGCTACCTAACTGTAGGTACCTAACTCCTGCAGGTATTCATTTGCGTGATAAATATGCGTTTTGAGGTTATGCAGTTTTGTATGGAATTATCATTTGAAGTTTTTTCTTTCAGTGTATGTATATAAACGAAAAAATCAAAGCGAATATTGGTGCCAAATTAAGTCCAAGAACGTTTGTTGCATAGGATGGTGCTCAATATTGTCACAAAGCGAACATGAGATTTAACAAGCAACAAGGACTCCGCTACCTTCAGATTTCCATCAAGTTTTTTTGATGTTTCCCTTCATATCAGAGATAAAATGGCGCTCGCTGGCGCTCGCTTAAAGAGACGGGAAGTGCGCAATAGCGCATATGAACATTCCACTAGTGCGAAAGAGAAGAGATACACAAGTGTTCCAACTTTTGACTTTCAGAAAACACCACAAACACCACCGTCGCGACAGCTCATATTTTATCGCGTAAAATATCAAACAATCCCGAACAAAATCACTTGAAATGAAAAAGTAGAAACGTGGTATCGTATTGTGTACCTGATTCCAACATTAAACACAAGAAAAACCCAGGAAATTACTCATTTCACAGGCAAATATGATATTCCGATCGATATCTTTGAAACCATATTTTACCGAATTAGCAAAATAAATCTTGAAAGTAAGCACTAGATACAATAGAATATTAGTGTTTCTTTTTTTGTGATATTTTATCATTAAAGTTAATATTCAAGATTATTTTGTGTAAAAATTGAAACTGTTATTCTACGCTAGGGATTGACAAAACGTCATAGGATCTTATATCGATATTTGTTCGATAAAAAATACTGCCGGTATCCACGTTGAAGTTCAAAAGCGACAAATTGCACCTGTTGCAATGGACAATCAACGGTATTTTAGACGCTAGGCCGTTAGTTGGGGTTTAAAGTGGTTAATGCGTCAAACTCAGACTTAACTATATAATAAGTCATCAAATTAAGTATTGAACATTTTATAACTACAACAAAAAAACACATTATTATTTTACTAATTCTAACATGACGTTTAGCGTAAAATATGAATATAAATGTGGGTGCATCTTATCGATAAAAAGTCAAATGTCGATAGATAATTAACCTGTTGTACTTGGCTGCACTATTTTTACACTCACATAAACAATTTACCCATTTTACCCACACACTTGCATTTCTTTTTTTGTCACACTTTTGATCATTGTCAATGGATCTATACTATACTAGATCTGTGCTTCATATCATAGAGATAAAATGGCGCTACTTAAGGGTCGCCACACACCTAGCGGTTTTCCTCGCGGAATTACCGGAAGTAGCGGAAATTCATAGACAAATTAAGCATTTTGTCTATGAATTTCCTCTACTTCCGGTAATTTGTCTATGGCTTCCATACAAAAAATCTGCTACCATAGACAAATTTCCGCTACCATAGACAAATTTCCGCTACTTCCGGTAATTCCGCGAGGAAAACCGCTAGGTGTGTGGCGACCCTAAGCTAGGTATTTATAAACATCTATATCTCACTTGCGTTTATTAACTAGGTATACACTTCATACAATAATAAAGCTATTAGCTAAAATACGAGAGTAAGTAGTCTTAAAACGAATGACAAAAGTATTACTGAGTAATATGCATTACACTTTTATTCGTACAGATTATACAGTTAATCCGATTCCATCCTAAACTGAAAAGTTGTATTTTAAATTTTTCAGAGATATGCTCGTTTTCCTCGCCGGACTAATGGTTTTAGCATTCAATGTTCCTTCCTGGGTTTTGATTGCATCGCATGATCTCATAATCTTGTTATTTTTATATTTGATGCTTATCTTAATTTCTTCGCACCTTCTTATTTATTGAAAGTCACAATTATAGGTAAACATATCAGAGTTTTCAATGATTTTATATAATAATGCAGAGTTAAAATTGACGAATTTACTTCACTGACGTACGAGAGCCGCGCCAATGCAGCCAATTTGGAAAAAAATTGGTTCGATGTATATTGCCGCGCCGCGTTTCTATGGAGCAATACTGCTTTTCGATTCGCCCTAGAGTGTTGCTATATTTTTGTTTGATGTTCATTGCTACTGCGTTCGTTGGCTGGCCAGAGTATAGTTTTAATTCCCGAATATTTATGAGTTTTAATTTATACAATTATTAAGCGCAAATGTGTGTACCTAATACGCCATGGTTGGTTGCTCCGTGATAAATTGTAAAAACCGGAGCGAAAAGAGCAGTCCTGTAATTTTTTTTAGTTTTCCAAAGGATGAGGCAGCAGCTCATGAGTGGCACAAGATTTGTAAATCTAAAAGAACGAAACGATATGGTAAGCGAATTACAAAATTGCAATTTATAATGAATTTTTATTGCGAGAAGTGGCTCACGGAGAGCCGTTTTGCTGCATTGATCGTAGCATATGGAAATCCGTGATCTCTGCCTACCCCTTTTGGGATATAGGCGTGATTGTATGTATTTTATTATTACATTAACAATTATTACTTTTCCTTTTTCGGTACATATCAGCCAAATTGGCATTGAGTTAGGGACAATTAGTCGGACGATAGAAGCGTCCGTCGACGCCGCGTCACCGCTGCGCGGACGCTCGCGCGACGTCGACGCTCGAAAGACGCTAGTGTGGGGTGGCTCTAAGGTTATCTAATGACACATTAACTTGTAGGAAGAGTGTGTCCAATACATTTCTTATCCTCCGACTTTCACAAATCACTAAGGCATGTTTTAATGAATGGTATTGATACTTGGTTACAGCTGTCTTCTGTTTTGGAAGCTTCGTCTAGTTTACAGGCTCTTTTTGTCTATGGTACGAGTATATCGTTTAGATATACCCAATGAGTTGTTTTTAATAGTACAGCACCACTCGCGCGTTCATTTGCGTTCTTATGAATTACATATCAAATAATTATCCCTATTTTTAAGCTTTGAGAACCGCAGCGTTCCCTGATGACGTCAGTGAGGTCAGGGTAATCGACGTAATCGTGAGCTGTCAAAAATTTACAATACCTTGTCTTCCTTAGGGCAGTAGGAAATGTTAACATGAACTAAAAAAAATGAAAAAAAAATACACAAACATAAAACATATATATACAGGGTGGATTTTCTTTTTGGGTCAGTGAGGGCAGCTACGAGATCCCGTGCTGCTACGTGAAAATGGTCTTAGAAGAACTTCCCTCGATTTCAAATTAATGAAGAATCGCATTTACAGATTTTGGAAAAAACATACAGGGTGCGAGAAAAAGGTCACTTTTGCTAAACTTTTTTTTTGATGCCATTTGATCCCATTCCTATCCAGGATCAAAAGCTTGTATGGGACCTAAAAAAAGTTCCGGCTAGAAAAGCCACAAATCGATCAAACATTTTGTATGAATATGAAAACTTTTATTTTTTACATCCAATTTTTTATGCCAGTCGATTCAAATCATATTCGGTATCAATAGTTTCCATGGGGTCAACTTACGGTAATGTACCAAACAGCCACAAAATTTAGAAACTTTTTCCATATAAATTTACTGTTTTAAAATCCCCGTTTTCTGATATTTTGAATGCTTTGACTGTAATGTCCTAATACAGTTTTATTGTCCTTAAACGTAACAGGACTGATTAGCGTGATTGAAAAATGTCAATAAAATTTCATATTTTCTCTATAGTACCGTAAAACGGGGAAAATAGGAATCGCGGGGTAAATTGGAATAAAAGTCTGCTTTTCTAAACTGGTCTGTTAGTTCCATTACAACCAGACTGGAGGTCAACTTATTAATTTCTGAACGAACATGGTATTTTTTGCTACTGACACTGACTACACTAAGCATTTAAATCAGCCAATGCCGTTTCAGTAAGAAAAACACATTTAAAGTTAGGGTAGTCGTCAACACGTGTGCATAGTGCGTTTTAACTTCAAGTTTTAGGTAAGTAATATTGTGAAAAGTGTTAACATTTGTGCAATATCAATCATAATAGTGTATTGTGGTTTAGATAAATAAAAAAGTAAGTAAATAATTTTAATATTTCATTAGAAATCTTAGTTTTTCTATAACCACTTATTTTTAGGTTAATTTTGGGATAAAAGGAACGGTGAAGGGGGAAATTGGCACGTCAACGGGTATAATTGGAACAACGTGGGGGTTATTTGGTTTGTTAATGGGGGAAATTGGCATTACCTAATAGGGTTGTCAAAAATTAAAAATATTTAATTCAATAAAAATATGGTCTCACGAAGCATTTTTAATTTAGTACCTATTGTAATGATTTTTTTAGACTAGTTTAGAAATCACCTGATGATGATGATGATGATTATGATGGTACCTATCTATATATCTATATCTTTGAATAGATTGAGTGACAACCCTAGTGAAAATTCCAATTAACCTCACTTTCGAACCTATTAACCTTTATTAAGGTTGACTGGTAGAGAATGCCTCATGGCATTAAGTCCGCCTTTTGTACATCAAGTTTTTCTTTTGTGCAATAAAGTTTAAATAAATAAATAAATAACCCCGTCAGGGGTAAATTGGAATCCGACCGGGTTTTTGTTAAATATATCAAAATATGGCAATAAGTCGGGAATCTAAGGCTACTCAGCATCTAAAAGAGCTTACCATACATGTTTATGTAGTACTATAAAATACTCTATGACTTACGGAAGATGGTTAAAATTCTAGTTGAAAGTGAACATTAACTATTTACCCCGTTTTACGGTAAATGTATGGAAAAAGTTTCTTAAATTTGTGGCTGTTTGGTACATTACCGTAAGTTGACCCCATGGAAACTATTGATACTGAATAGGATTTGAATCGAATGGCATAAAAAAATTGCATGTAAAAAATAAAAGTTTTCATTTTCATACAAAATGTATGGGAAAACGTTTGACCGATTTGTGGCTTTTCTTTTAGAAATTTTTTTTGGTCCCATACAAGCTTTTGATCCTGGATAGGAATGGGATCAAATGGCACCAAAAAAAAGTTTAGCAAAAATTACCTTATTCTCGCACCCTGTATGATTTTTCCAAAATCTGTAAATGCAATCCTTCATTAATTTGAAATCGAGGGAAGGTCTTCTAAGACTATTTTCCCATAGCAGCACGGGATCTGGTAGCTGCCCTCACTGACCCAAAAAGAAAATCCATCCTGTATATATATATGTATAACATATCCAAATATTACTCAAAAAAAATATATGTGTGTGTGCGTAAAATGAAAATATATGTGTAAAACATATCCAAAAATTACTCAAATCGGAGGTCAACCTTTTTTATTGGCTGGTTTGACGTACCATGTTCAAATCCGTCTAAAGTACCCAAGGGCCTGACACGCTCTTATTTGACATTGAAAAAGAAAGATAGCCTAATTGCGATTCCTACAAGAGGAAATAGAAAAGAGTATCATGTGTTGTCCTTATCACCGACCGGACTTTTGTTCATGGTCGGGTTATGGCACACTTCATACTTTGATCTGCTCAAGTGAACAACACAAATTGGTCGTGTTATGACGAAAAGTAAACAAAGGTTTTGTCGAATAATTACTCATTAATTACTTGTTTCTAGCACATGAGCGGCCAAATAACAGATGTGTAGTGTTTGATTGTGCTTTAAACAATGGTGGGATGTTCTGTATTTGTCTGCAAAAGCCGAACCGATCAAAAAGAAGCAAATCTTACATTTCATGCGTAAGTACAAGTTTTCTGTATTTTGATCACTTATTTCCTTCTCAAATCTCACAAGAACCAAGTTGCTGAGTTAAATCATTAGTTGTATCATAAAAAAACTAGTTAAAACACGAACAATCTGTAAATGATTTTCAAAATAACTTCGTGACGTTTGACATGCATACCGGTCAAATTGCGTAGTACAGATATACGATTAGCCAGCTTAGTATTATACAAGTCCAATAAATCGGTCGGTTTATAGGGTTGCCTACAAGAAGAAAAAATACCCTAAAAATTTCCCCATATATAGGGGTATTTCAAGCAATTTGATATTTGCAGATTTCCAACGGACGAAGAAACTTGCAAAATTTAGATTCCTGCACGGAAGTGATGGCGCTCGTCACGCTGTTCGTTGTGTCCGGGTGTGAGGAACTAGCTCCTGCTCGTGTCGCGGTGTTCGCAAGTGCGATGCTTAGAATTTTTAATATTTGTTCTTGTTGCGCTTGTTGAACGCTCAAAAGCTGCGCGAATTGTTCGGCGTCTATCTCGTCGCCAATAAAATAAACTCAATTTATTTACATGTATCGCTGTAATTCATTATAATAAAATTAATGACATATTAGACGTTGTTATTATTTGAAGGGTTTCTAAAACTAAAGACTTAAAAGGAGGTTGGATATTAGAGATACTAGCTTGTGTGAATTTGTATAAAGATGTTCGGATCATTTTATTCTTGTTTTAATCATTAGTCCTCGTGATTCTTCACGCAAATTACCCAAAACTTGACGATTTCAAAAAAGTCATTTGTACACCCTCTTATACTCGTAAGCGTAAATTGGCAAATTGCATTCAAAGCCAAGTTATGCAAATAAAACATTTAAATCGTCAATAATGAAAAGTAATGTTTTAATTTCAACAACCCAGTTTGTGCAACACCGAAATGCAGCATTCTATTGACTCGAGAGCTCGAGACTAATTATTTTCGCGATTATTTATGTTATGATCCTATGTCAAAATGGCGACTCACTCATTGCAGTCACTACGGACTCAAGTACTTGCAACGGTTTCGACGACATTTTAGTGGATTTTTTTTTGCTACCCTGGCAACCCCATATTTGTGCACAGTATGACGTCATGATAGTGTTTCTCATACCCCCGGTCGCTCGGTAGCACATCTTGTATATAGTAAATCTATGAAAGTACCACAAACCACAACTTGGATTTTTGGGCCAATCTAAAACGACATAAATAAGAGTTAAATAAAAGGCCAACAACAGCCATAGATAAAGTGCCAATAAATTGTCAAAAAGCGCCACGCATAAAAATTGATTTTTACTTCATTCCGCATACGTTATTGAATGGAATAATCACGTGACGTAATAAACTTAATTACTAATTGATAAGTAGGTAGAATATAAAGATGATTTTTCATACTATGTATTCATCCTGTTTTTAAACTTAACTATGTGCCGTTTTACTATCCGGTATCCGGCCGGATAGTACGCAAGTTACACAACTGTCCGGCATTCGGCCGAGTAAAATTGTGGCCGGTGGTGGATACGAGATACCGGATAGTGGCCAGATATCCGTAATGTGACATTTTGTGTTGTAGTTAGTAAACATTTTTGTCTGTACTGCTGGCAGGTAGTAAGGAAGTCATATTTCGTATTTTTTGTCTTATTTGTTGATATTTATTTATTATTATATTATATTAAATATATTTGTATATTACATAGGCAATGAGCAATGTTATTAATGATGATAGTCTTAGTGATATGTATCTCTCAGTTTCTTCAGATGATGACAGTTTTCATAGTCTCCCCCCCTCTCTACATGACACACTTAACGAACAACTTGCTGACATTCCGAAAAACTTTAACTTAGTCCACTTAAATGCGCAAAGTATTCCTGCCCACTACACAGATTTTTTAATAACTCTTGACCTGAATAATTTAGACGCTATTCTGGTGTCCGAGTCGTGGCTTAAACCATGTCTGCCATCTACGTCGTTTTCTCTGCCTGGTTTTCGGCTGATTCGGAATGACCGCTGTGGTAGGGGAGGTGGTGGCGTTGCAATATATCTTCGGTCTCACATCCAGTTCTCTGTCTTAAGCCTCTCGCCTCAATCACCTATTTCAGATACTGCAGAGTACTTGTTTCTTGAGCTGAACTTATCGCACTCAAAGTTTCTTCTTGGTGTTTTTTACTCGCCCTCTCTTCATGTCAACTATTTCACTACTTTTGAAAAGCTTCTCGAGGATCTCATGCCTTGCTATAATCATCACATTATTATGGGTGATTTCAACACCTGTTTTCTCAAAAATGATTCCAGATCTAAATCTCTAAACGCGCTTGTTGAAGCTTGTAACTTGTCTATTCTTCCTTCAGGCCCGACTCACTTTTTTCCTAATTGTTCCCCATCTCTTCTTGATCTTACTCTTGTCAGTTCACCGGACCATGTTGCGAGATATAATCAATACTCTGCTGATGCTTTCTCTTATCACCATTTGTTATTCTTGTCTTACAAAGTCCGCCTCCCAAAAGCTAAGCCCAAAGTTTTTCTTCAGCGCAATTTTAGTCGGATAAATACTGAAAAACTTCTTGTGGATGCCCAAAAGTTAGATTGGCAAAAAGTTATTAGGGCTGATACCGTAGATGAGAAAGTTTCTCTTTTTAACAGCACCTTGTCTCAACTATATGACATTCATGCTCCAGTACGCCCAATTAAAATTAAGCATCTTCCTGCTCCCTGGCTTACTGAGGACATAAGGGCACTTATAGTCAAGAAGAATTTGGCCAAATCAAAATATAAAGGGAAATCCACTGAGAAAAATAAAGCCAAATATCATGCCCTGCGAAACCGGTGTAGTACGGTATGCCGTGATGCCCAAAGGCGGTACATTCACTCGGCTGTTGAGAATAGCCAGCCTTCAAAAGTTTGGAAATTTCTAAAGTCGTTGGGAGTTGGGAAATCTTCAGAAAATCCGATTACTGATAATGTCGACTTAAACCTGCTTAACCAGTATTTCTCATCTTCAACTGCGTTTTCTGGTTCAGTAAAAAATGAAACTCTTAACTTTCTTTCGAATATCCCGACTCCAGACTTTTCTCCTTTCTATCTTGCGCAATTCACCGACAGTGATGTTAAGAAGAGCGTTTTGTCCATCACTTCCAATGCCGTTGGAGTCGACAGCGTTAGTCGTAAAATGATCCTTCCTCTCCTCGATTTACTTGTCCCTATTGTTACCTGCATCTTAAATTGTTCCATTTCCTCTTGTATATTCCCTGCTTTGTGGAAGGATGCTGACATTATTCCTCTTCCTAAAAAATCCAATCCCTCCTCTTTCTCTGATTATCGCCCGATTTCCATTCTTCCTTTCCTTTCTAAAATCCTGGAACGCCTTGTCCACCAGCAACTGATATCATTCTTGAACAGAAACGAACTCATGAACAACTTTCAGTCTGGTTTCCGAACAGGTCATAGTACGACTACTGCTCTCGTGAAAATAACAGATGACATTCGGTCTGGTATGGATAACAGGGAAGTCACTGTGCTGTCACTGTTAGATTTCAGCAATGCATTTAATACTGTCGATTTTCAAATTTTGCTTGGGATAATGCGCTCTATTAACATATCTCCTGCGGCAATTGCTTGGTTTCAAAGTTATTTAGAAGGTCGTCGGCAGCGCATAAAGGTGGAATCATCCCGGTCTACATGGTGCAACACATTTGCCGGCGTTCCGCAGGGTGGTGTGTTGTCCCCTCTTCTGTTTTCTATATTTATAAATTCCATCACTTTAAATATCTCTTCTTCTTATCACCTTTTAGCTCGCCAAACGAAGGAAAACTTAGGGGAAATAATTCGTGTATAGCTGAATTTTGGTGAAGTTGTAGATAAAGATGTCTTACACAACATACTAAAAGTACTCATGGATAGGGGTGCCGCTAACGGGGAGAGGGGGGTGTAAAGGTCCCCTTTTTTTGGCTTTTCGTAAATAACTCAGTAGCGGTGGCTCATACGAAAAAATGTTCTTCTACTTAATTAATCCACAAATGATTTTCTACAAAAAAGGTTCTTTACACTTTTTGGCTGAGATCAATGTATAATGAGATTTCGAGGAAATACGATAATCACTTTTAGAAACTTTCGGAGCTATTATTTACGAAACTATGAGTTTTGTCTAAAAATTGTTTTAGAAAACCCATATTTATATTAAAAGACCTATCCAACGACACCCCACACATTAGGCGTGGATTAAAATACAGAATTTACCTCCCACTTCATGTGTTCGGGAGGTACCCTAAAAAATAATCTTTTTTCAGATTTTGTTTTAAAACTTTGTCTGCGTGTTCAAAACACATACTCATACGAAGTTTAACTATTCTAGTACTAACCATCACTGAGCAGGTTGAAGAGGGTATTTTTTTACTTTTTATTTTTTATGCCACGACGGTGGCAAACAAGCATACGACCTGTCTGATGGTAAGCAGTTCCCATAGCCTATGGACGCCTGCAATCAACTTCCTACCCTTATAGTTTCGCTGTCCGTTTGTCCCAGTCTGTCCGTTCACGGCTTGGCGCAGTGATGGTTAGTACTAGAATAGTTAAACTTCGTATGAGTATGTGTTTTGAACACGCAAACAAAGTTTTAAAACAAAATCTGAAAAAAGATTATTTTTTAGGGTACCTCCCGAACACATGAAGTGGGGAGTAAATTCTGTTTATTAATCCACCCCTAATGTGCGGGGTGTCGTTGGATAGGTCTTTTAATATAAATATGGGTTTTCTAAAACAATTTTTAGACAAAACTCATAGTTTCGTAAATAATAGCTCCGAAAGTTTCTAAAAGTGATTATCGTATTTCCTCGAAATCTCATTATACATTGATCTCAGCAAAAAAGTGTAAAGAACCTTTTTTGTAGAAAATCATTTGTGGATTAATTAAGTAGAAGAACATTTTTTCGTATGAGCCACCGCTACTGAGTTATTTACGAAAAGCCAAAAAAGGGGTCCTTTACACCCCCCTCTCCCCGTTAGCGGCACCCTTATCCATGAGTACTTTTAGTATGTTGTGTAAGACACCTTTATCTACAACTTCACCAAAATTCAGCTATACACGAATTATTTCCCCTATCGAGCAGTTAGTGGGCTTCCTTCGGTGAGCTATTTATGCCGACGATCTCCAAATTTATTCCCAGGGTACTCTTAGCGATTTACCTCAGGTCGTTAGCTCGATGAACTTTGACCTGGAATGCATTTCAAATTGGAGCAAACGTTACGGACTTAAAGTTAACCCTGCTAAAACCCAGGTCATTGTCATAGGTAGCCCTAAACTCATACCTAGAATTGATTATTCGCAACTACCAGCTATAACGTTCGATGGTACTCTAATTCCATACTCCCATCAGGTAAAAAATCTTGGGGTCATAATGGACCAAAATTTAAATTGGATACCACAAATTGGTGAGGTAAGCAGGAAAATGTTTGCTTCGGTGGGCTCTCTTCGCAGACTTCGCAACTTTTTGCCTATTTCCACTAAAATTGCGCTAGCTCAATCACTCCTTCTTCCCTTATTAGATTACGCTGACATAAGCTATCTTGACGTATCTGAGGACCAGCTAAATAAACTCGAGCGCCTCTGCATAAGATTCATATTTGGTTTGCGCAAGTATGACCACGTCTCTCACTTTCGTTCCCAGCTCAAGTGGCTTCCCATTCGTCTGCGCCGTGATTCTCACGTTCTTATCCTCCTCTATAGATTACTTTTCAATCCTGCAACACCTCTATATCTCAAAGAGCGTTTTAACCGCCTCTCTTCTATCAGAGCGTCACAAAAGCTCATTCTTGCTCCTCCATCATCTTCTTCTAAATTTTACAGAAGCTCTTTTACCTTTCGGGCCGTTCGATTGTGGAATGCTTTGCCAGTAGATGTAAGATGTGCTAAGTCTCTTACCATTTTTAAGAATCTGTTGAAACAACATTACTTTACGCTCCCTTAAGTTGCCTTTATATATGTATGTAGGTATTTATTTATTTATTAATTTATATGTGTATTTTATGTATATGGGTATATGTAGGTATGTATTTATTGTTATTTTGTATCTATACATGTATTTTTGCTTGAAATTAAGATGTTTGTGTTATTTTTCTTCCTTTTGTTGTTTGTGCACTACCACGTTCCTAGCTTTTATTATAAATCTCCTGCTACCCAAAGGTTGTCTGGTAGAGATCGCTTTTTAGCGATAAGACCGCCTGTTGCTACCTATGTAGATTCTAAACTTTTTATTACTGTACAATTTTATTTTTATTTTTGGTGCAATAAAGAATATTGTATTGTGTATTGTGTAGATTTTTTTTTCAAATTTTTGAGGGGTCTGTAAAAAAATTTTTCTATTAGAAATGTAGGATTTGGGGGGGGGGGGGTCATGTCCCATGTGACCCCCCCCCCCCCCCCCTGGGACCGCGCCTGCCAGGATCCCATCATCAGACTCCGACTTGGTGACAACCATCTAGGGGTTATACCCGTTCGATAAATAAAAAAATTGTAAATCGGTTCACGATTCACGGAGATAATAACATACATACAAAAAAAATGATAAACAAAATACAGTCGAATTGAGAACCTCCTCCTTTTTTGAAGTCGGTTAAAAATATGTATCATCTTACCTCATCGGTGACTTTAACCGTTTAGGGCTTTTAGGCATTATAGTTAGCGGATTAGGTCTTCTTTCAGATGACCTTGACCTCATTGTTCGGTCATTAGAATTAAACGTCAGATCCCGTGATCTAGATCGTCGATATGTAGATCGCTGTTCATGGGAACTACGCATGTGTTCTCTTAACCGTGATCTAGATCGTCGATATGTAGATCGCTGTTCATGGGAACCCCGCATGCATTGTCTTGACAGCGACCTCTCTCTTAACAGTGTCGTTGGTTCTTTAGATCTGGACCTTAAAGGAAAAACGGTATGTGACGTTTAAATAAGCATTTAGGAAAAGTGTATAAATAGTGTACATAATTGGCTGTCGATTTAAGAGGAGAAATTTCTCATAGAAGCAAGCATAGAGTGCTCACCTGGTAATAGGCTAGATGATTTTTTTTCATGCGTGGTATCATTCGATTCGGTTTGTTGTGAGTGTGAGGATCAAATGTCTATACTCTATATGGGGCCAATTGCCTTAAATCAACATAAAAAGACAGAAAATGATTTGCTTTTGTTTCTCAAAACGCTCGTAACAAAATGATATAAAGCCGTGACGTCACGGCTTCATAGTTGCCCTGTTTAAAGTATGGAAAAATTATGAAATTGCTATTTTTACAGTGAAACATTGCGGAGATAATAACATACATACAAAAAAAATGATAAACAAAATACAGTCGAATTGAGAACCTCCTCCTTTTTTGAAGTCGGTTAAAAATATGTATCATCTTACCTCATCGGTGACTTTAACCGTTTAGGGCTTTTAGGCATTATAGTTAGCGGATTAGGTCTTCTTTCAGATGACCTTGACCTCATTGTTCGGTCATTAGAATTAAACGTCAGATCCCGTGATCTAGATCGTCGATATGTAGATCGCTGTTCATGGGAACTCCGCATGTGTTCTCTTAACCGTGATCTAGATCGTCGATATGTAGATCGCTGTTCATGGGAACCCCGCATGCATTGTCTTGACAGCGACCTCTCTCTTAACAGTGTCGTTGGTTCTTTAGATCTGGACCTTAAAGGAAAAACGGTATGTGACGTTTAAATAAGCATTTAGGAAAAGTGTATAAATAGTGTACATAATTGGCTGTCGATTTAAGAGGAGAAATTTCTCATAGAAGCAAGCATAGAGTGCTCACCTGGTAATAGGCTAGATGATTTTTTTTCATGCGTGGTATCATTCGATTCGGTTTGTTGTGAGTGTGAGGATCAAATGTCTATACTCTATATGGGGCCAATTGCCTTAAATCAACATAAAAAGACAGAAAATGATTTGCTTTTGTTTCTCAAAACGCTCGTAACAAAATGATATAAAGCCGTGACGTCACGGCTTCATAGTTGCCCTGTTTAAAGTATGGAAAAATTATGAAATTGCTATTTTTACAGTGAAACATTGCGTTTATGTATATGGTTGAAATACAATTTATTTCACAATAAAATGTTAGAAATCGAATGGTATCATTGGTTTTTTTAAATTTCGTACTTTCAAAATTCAAAAAGCTTGACATTTTGAAAGCTAGACGACTAAAGGGTTGAGGGAGGAGCGCGCAGGGGGCGTAAATACTCGTACCAAGGTTTTACAACGGGCGCCCAGCTCGTTAATTACCAGTTGTATGGATTGAGCACTCTAATGCTCATAGTAACTTTACGGCACTAGCGCCTTGTTCAGTCCCGAAAGTAACGTAGTTTCCTTTCCATAATGTCAGTACATTGATGAGATCCATGAGCAATTGAGGGAACTCCTCAATTTTTGAAGGCACGGGTATAGTGATATGAGTGTTTTCTTAAGCTACTCAAGCATTTTCTCACAAAACCACCAATTTGATGGAGTGGACCTAATGATGATGATTGTTTTGATGATAATGATGATGATTTTTTTAATGCAGGATGTTCAGTGATTACTCTGAAACCCGTGGTCCCATTTAGACAATTCTTTTTTGGTTGTTTGATAGGAACTACCCCGAAGATAGTCCCATATTAATCTAGTATCGTTCTGATGATGGTATTGAGAGAATTCCTAAATTTTTAAAGGCACATGTATGTTGATTTGGGTGTTTTCTCAAGCATTTCCTCTCGAAAACCACCAATTTGATGGAGTGGACCAAACGATGAAGTTCACATAAGATACGTGGGACTGAACTTGAATGAACTTTTTGATATATATTTACCGATTATTCCGAGACCCTTTGTCCGATTTTGATAAATATGTATATAACCTCTAAAAATTAAAAAAACAATATTTAAAAAAAAAACGACTTCAAAAAGGATAAAATGAATCATTATATTATTTATATACGTTACCAACTGTATGTTTGAAGTCGGTGCCAAGCCAAAAATTACAAAACAGGTCAGCGGTTGAAATATATACTTGAAGCTGATCTGACCGGTTTTGTAATTTTCGGCTTGGCACCGACTTCAAACATATCATATATTGTTGCTTTGTCTTGTTCGTGGATGTCGTTAGACGATGGAGCTTTGTGTGGCGTTTAACTGTGAATTTTTAATATTAGGCGTATGAAAATGGATTCAAAGTGCCTAAATTTAAATTCCAGAATTTTTGATGTTCTGTGGTATGAATTCCGAAACTGTTATATCGGAAAATTAGTCCGCGATTGCGGAATTTCGAGATTACGGAATGCAAGCCCTAATTCGAATCCCCTAATGACATTTGTCCTAAATCACTTACCCTAACCGTTTCGTCCTAATTTTCTTTTGTCCTAATGATCAATTATCCTAACAGTTACTTGTAATAATGTTATGATTGCCCTAAAGCTCATTTGCCCTAAACATTCTTACCATAATGTTCAAATTTCCTAATTTTATTTGCCATAACATTTGAAATCCCTAATGACATTAGTCCTAATGATCAATTATCCTAACAGTTACTTGCCATAATGTAATGATTATCCCAAAGCTGATTTGTACTAAGCCTTATTATTACATTTGTGTTCAAAAATAATCTTAATAATCCTAAAAAAATTCAGCCCACTTTATGAGTACGGGAGCTACCCTAATTTTTTTCAGTTTTTTCTTTTACCACTTTATGGGCGTGATTGAAATACATACTCATACCAAATTTCGGCTTTTTAATATTAACGATTGCTGAGCCAAGCTGCGGACGGACATACGGCCGGACGGGCGGAAACGAACTTCTGCCAGAAAAGTAGGTCAGGTTAAATTCTACATACATACACATACATACAATCACGCCTATATCCCAAAAGGGGTAGGCAGAGATCACGGATTTCCATTTGCTACGATCAATGCAGCAGAACGGCTCTCCGTGAGCCACTTCTCGCCCCCGTGAAGAACGAGACGTGATGGGTGGCGAACCGCATCGCCGCCATGCGGATGACTATTAACCTTTTCCACGCCAAAGACGTATATATCGGCACCACAGGTCCAACGCCAAAGACCGATATATCGGTCACCGACCACGGAGCAAAATAGACCTACATGCACACGCATAAAGTTTAACTTCATTTTTGACATTTAGATGTCGTGGCGTCTGAGTGGTAGGTTTTGCGTTTGACATGGCGTCGAAAAGGTTAATTAAATAAATCACCACAGCGTTCTCACGAGGTTAAATTCTGCCCAAAAAAAGTAGGTTACGTCAGGGTAGAACTGTGACCCCTAAGGAAACGAACTGCCAGACAAGTATGTTAGGTTAGGTTAGAACTGTGACCCCTAAAGAAACGAAATTCTGTCTTAAAAGTAAGTTAGGTTAGAACTGTGACCCCCAAGGAAACGAACTTCGGTCAGAAAAGTAGGTTAGGTTAGAACTGCGATCTCCACGGAATCGAACTTCTGTCGGAAAAATTGTTTTGGTTAGGGTTACAAAAACAAGTTACTTACAAGATGTTAGGGCAAGTGAAATTCGGGCCTATGAGTCTTAAATAGGGCATATGAGCATTAGAGCAACTGATCATTAGGATAAATAAAAATAGCATTAGGGAATACAAAAATGGGACAAAAAAAAGTTAGGTAAGAATTCAGATATATATCCAAAAAAAAACATCTAGCTAACCTGTGCACTCTATAATCCCGTTCTTTTGATGTACGCCTGCGGTATCTATGAGCTCTTTCTCTCGAAGAAGATCTCCGTTGTGTACGACTCCGATCTATTGACCTTGACCGTCGCTTTCTCGACCGTGACCCTTCTTTAGACCGACCCATTCGTTCTCTTGACATAGATCGTAGTTCTCTGAGATTTCTCTCACGCGAAGACCTCTTATCTTTATTACCATGTTCTTTTGAACGCATCATTTGCTCTTTCGATCCTTCTCTGTGAACCCTCTCTTTTGAACCAGATTTCCGGTCACTCTGAATTGTGTCTCGTGAAGATCCACGCTCCTTGGATCCTGACCTCTGCCTAGAGCCATATCGCGAGTGTCCGGGCTCTTGTGAGTCAGATCTCTGATTTCGTGTCCGCTTTTCGTGTGACCTCTTCCGATCTTTCGAGCGAGATCTATGGCTAGAATTTTTAGCTCGCTTTTCGTCAGGCCACTCGATTTGTGGTAATATATACCCTCGGCATTTGGATCTGAAAGGATGAACAGTTAAAATGTATTAAGAAAATAACACTTTATTAACTAAACGGTTAGAAAACATTTTTGTGTTAAGGACAGCCATCTGCAGCATATGCTAACCAAATAACATCGATATGAAGTGACACAAAAAACGGCCGTGTATAAAAATAACTTATAATAAACATAAAACCGACTTTACAAACCAAAAGTGTGCCATTATTTTATGGCCATCAGCAGTTTCACTTCACTAAATTAAAATGCAAATCAGTAGCTAGGTACATTTATTGCCATAGTCAACGATATTAATTTAGTGCATTTAGGACTTCTTAGCATAGAATTATTAGCATAATCGCCCTGTTTTTATATTCGAATAATCTGTGTATACTACTTATTCTAATACTTTTTACTTTTTGACGCAATGAATATTTTGTTCAAATAAAACATTTTTTAAACAGTTTAAAAAGCATAATCTTAACGATTACTATATCAGTGACGTTTTGAACCTTTTACAGCGCCTCAATGGGCACAGGATTATGTTATATTAAATTCGAGTAATTTTTACTATTAAATATATCTGTCTGTAGTCGTTCCTACATATCTGAAGATATTGTTCATTTGGCGTCTTTCTAGATCGTATCTTTCTAGACTTGCTTCCATAGACTCCTGCTCATGCCATTTGTGCCGTCGTGTCATACCTACAACTTGTTAATCTACTTGATCTGGTCACTTCACCGCGTCGGACTACTTTCCCCCCACCATGACTACTTTCTTATAGTAGATTGTACACCAAGGGATAAAGCACTGTTTTATGTCACGGCCGCGCTATTGAATCCTGAGCGTAACGAAGGACTCCAGATTTAACTCCCGAGCGCAGCGAAGTTAAGAGTCGCCAGGACGCTCGCGTGAACTCGCGTCCCCATACAAACGTAGTTCAGCTCTCATTTTAAAACGACATGCTTTAGAACCACGAAATTTGGCATGGGCATTCTAGCAGTACAGATATATGTCGGTAATTCGTTTTCGTTGCTAAAAATTGTAATACAAAGAAAATATAGCAAAAATAAGTTATGTATGTAAATCTGTATCTGGCTGTATTTTCTTTATATTACAATTTTAGCAACGAAAATGAATTACCGACATAGATCTGTACTACTAGAATGCTCATGCCAAATTTCATGGTTCTAAAGCATGTCGTTTTAAAATAGAGCTAAACTACGTTTGTATGGGAACGCGAGCGTTCTGGCGACTCTTAAGTCGAACAAACTCTCAAAATCATAAAGCCATCGAAATGCCGAGACGTCCCAGTAGTCAGAAGTTGTTTGTAAGAACTCGCTTCGCTTACACTCGTTCGATTTTGAGCTTGAGGGTTGAGCCATTGGAATATTTATTATACATAAGCGAACATACAAAAAGCGCTGGTAGCCTTGCGGTAAGACGTCCGACTTTCAATCCGGAGGTCTCGGGTTCAAACCCCGACTCGTACCACTGAGTTTTTCGGAACTTATGTACGGAATATCATTTGATATTTACCAGTCGCTTTTCGGTGAAGGAAAACATCGTAAGGAAACCGGACCTCATCCCAAAAAGGCCTAGTTTCCCCTCTGGGTTGGAAGGTCTGATGGCAGTCGCTTTCGTAAAAACTAGTGTCTATGCCAATTCATGGGATTAGGTTGTCAATCGGACCCCAAGCCGGGATAACCGCTAGGAAGAAGAAGAAGCGAACATACAAAACCACCAAACCGGGACAAACGCTAGAGGGAAGATAAGCTAACATACAAAAAAATATTTAAAAAAAATCCGAACATTGTGAGAGAACCTCCTCCTTATTAGTCGATAAATGAAACTTCTTTAGAGTTACTACTTTACTGAATTTTTACTTATTTATTGGAGCCATGAATGCCATGATCCATGATACCAGTAAATATTACGATATGCATCTAGAATCATGATAAACTCACTCTTTTGATCTTGACCTGTGCCGAGAACTGGACCGACTTTCCCGCGATCGAGATCGGGAGCGTTTTGAAGATGAGGAATCACTATCATTATACGTGTGCTGTAAAAATGAAAATACTTACAAAAGAAGAAGTTACATCAATGCCATATTCAACAATAAAAATATGAAACAATACATATTAAAAAAGAACATATTCACCAAAGTAGGCGATTGAAGTATTATTACCGATTTAAAGCCTGATCAGGAATATAATTATTACCATGCGCCATGTTGCGGAATTTCATTGGAATTAATTTCTTGATACACACAATTTCTTGGAACACTGACAATAACTTTAATGATAGGTCTTATCAGTGTAATTGTGGCGGTTGCCTTGAATAATAATTAATTATATTAATGTGTTGAATATTAAAAACACAATAAATGCCCAAAACTATTCGTAGTCAAGTGCAAAACATTGTGAATATGTATGTAATAAACTGCTTGAAATAAAACGCTCGCGAAATGAAATTATTTCGCTACGAAATAATTACAAATTAACATCAGAGCTGACAGGTACCGTAAAACCCCGTCTCTTCGCCTGGGATAACTATCATCGCCTATTTTTATAAAAGTTGAGTTTCCCGCCTATTGTAGTACACTGCTTTAAAGTTTGACTTATAATTTTGTTGTAAAATGCAAATATCCGAATTATTTTTTAGAATGATTTTGGGTTTTCGTTTATAGCTGTTAAACTGTAATATACAGTAGTATATAATGTATTACAACAATATAGCACATTTAATCTTCTTTCGTTTGATACTACACACGTGTAAGTGCAATGCACAGTTTGGATGAAATTTGCACTTTTCGCAACGAAGCGGCAGCCATTTTCATGACGTCATTACTCGGGACTACTCGGGAGACACTCACCTACGTCCCCGTCTCTCGGCAGTTTTGGGGTCCTGGTGTCGTGCCCAACAACATACTAAAAGTTGGTAACCGTATCCAGATCTGAACTATATTCCCATAAGGGAGAGCACTATCAACACAAAACTACTAAATAGAAAGTGTTTTTTATGCACGGCAATATTCTAGCATCAATTGTGGCTAACTTAACGCCGTTTACGATCAGTGAGGTTTTTTCGTTAAAGGGACAACAACAACACGTGTTCAGTTTTACGTCGGCGGAACTTAACTATAATAAGTGCATAAGAAGAGATAAAGGTAAGCTTTTTCTTTTATTATAATGTACTGTAGCATGCCGCCTATATGCGGCACGCAACATATGTACCTTTTTTCAATTTTTGAGAAACATGTCCACGAAGAAAAAAAAAGATTCGAATGAATTTTAAATTGAGAAGGAGAGAGAAAAATTGTGACAGATTTGGTTTTGAAGGAAGGAAAAAAGCAGTATTTTTTCAACTGAAGCTTAGATTTTGGAGTGGTTCATGTGATAAACCCAAAAATATAGTGGATTCCGTTGTGATAAATACGAAGATATATAGGAATACCGTAAAACTATATACTCCGAATTATTCCAGAGTCTGTCTGGAATTAGAGCAAATCGATATAATTTGCTTTTGCGGAAGTCTTCAACATCGTATTTTTAGTTCATCCGCCGTATTGGCGTTAATATCTCCAACCTACCCCGAGGGCGTATAGTCGCTCCCCTCGAGGCCATCCAATTCGCGTGGCCAGTCCAGCAGTGTCGCCGGGCCCTACTAACAGCCGCCTCAGGCCGGCGTGTTCTCCAGGAATTCAAGGGCTACACGACCCGTGTGGCCCATCAAGGTGAAGGCAGCGTATCGCTGCCAAAAGTGGTTTAGGACTAGTTTTTTTCGGACCCCACATCGCGAAGGCATTTTCTCGTCATTTACATATAGACTTTAAGTGATTTGGTTAATTTTATTTTAAATTTAGTAACGGATTATCGTGCGTGTTGTAGTTCCATATTATCTTTATTGTTCTTTAGTATCTACAATCCGCATTTCTTATATTGATTCAAAATTCTCTAAATTCTAATTGCCTCGCCTGTCGGGCCTTTTTTAGTTCTTTGGTTTAAAGTTTAGGCTATTTTTTATCCACCGAATCAGTCACCATCATCCATTTCACTCGCTTTCCATTTCCATCAAGTTATTTAAGCTAATTTTCGACCGTGTCATTTTTGCAGTGCGGATAGCAATATTCCCCATTTTTCCGGGATTAAAACATCTTATTTCAATTGCGTACTTTTTCAATATATTTAATTAACATAATATTAAATAATAACTTTAACACTTTTTTAAATAACAATTTTAACACTTTCGTTGTCGACTGTACTTAGTCACTTAGTCCAGGGCCGGATTTGATTTTTTTGTTACTTTGTTGAAATTATCCTTTTGTATACAATATCCTTTTATGAACTTTTGTGAACTTAAAAATTGTTCGTATTCGCGCCAGGGACTACCAACATTATTTTCGGTACCGTCAAGTCTGGCGACTTTGCCAAGGGTTACTAACTTTGCCACCAGCAGAGTGCATAAGGTAATCCTTTCATACCACCGACAACGTATATTTTTTAGTGTTGTGCCTACTTTTAGTAGAAAATATGGTTATCAATTGGCAAAATTATTATGAATGAGACAACACCACGGCAACCATTTTCTTACCATTTCAGTTCCAAATTCGTCACTCACATAATCATAAAAGTTAGTGCTCAAGAACTTTAAAAAGTTTAGAGTATAAACATCGCATCCAGGTACATAAATTTTAGATATTATGTTATTTAAATGGTAAGGAATGAATTGATTACCTTATAAATGCCGTAGTGTTTGAATTGAGTCCCATAATTGTTTTGGCAAAGTTACCAGACCACGCCGACTAATATGGGAGGGCATCTTTGCCATGTTTTGTAGCGGCCTAGGGTTGGTACACAAGCAAAAATTTGAATTACATTTTTCATAAGATAGATACTTTTTAGGGTTCCGTAGCCAAATGGCAAAAAACGGAACCCTTATAGATTCGTCATGTCTGTCTGTCCGTCCGTATGTCACAGCCATTTTACTCGGAAACTATAAGACGTATCTTTATCAATTTTTTACATAAAATGTATTGTGTGTGCAGCTACTTAGTTTTGTAGAGAAATTGCTAAAAAAAATATTTTTAGGGGGGCACTCCATATGTGTCAGTAATTATCAAAAAAATTTTTTTTGCCAAATATCAACATGATGCACATCAATCGATAGGTCTCTAAAAATAACAATGTTCAAATAACTGAGATTTCTTTGAACATTTTTTGATTAAGTGGATATTTTCAGAAATAATCGCTCCGAAAGTCATAAAAATTGTGTCCCCTCCCCCTGTAACTTTTGAACCGTAAGTCCAAAAATTATGAAAAAAATCAAGAAGATACACCTTTTAATATTCTTTTAACCAAAATTATTTTGAGCATTATCGGTATAGGAGTTTTTGAGTTCTCTCCAAAAAACTACGAACTTAGGCAGATACGACCTTGCGATAATAATTTATTCGATATGGTCTAAGAGCTGGCCACGTCAGATGTGACACAATAATGAGAGTTTTGTAACCAGTCCAATCAGATTGCATAACAATCCCTATTGGAGCCTGGATCTAGATCCGGGCATCTGGCAGCTTTTAATGGGTGGAGCACAGAGTGACAGACCAACAAAGTTTTTAAGTTGGAGAAAAGTTATACCGAAATAGGTAAAAACTGCTGAAGTTGTTTCATTTATAGAGAACAGGGCCTATATTTTAACATTAGAATCACAATTATTTGTGATTGGTTTTGTTGTTAACAATTGTATACAGAGTGTATGTTTTGTTTAAGTAAAAAAAAAACACAAAGTTAACTGTGACATACTTATTTTATTGGTAATAATTACTACATATAAGTGTTTTGTTTCGATAATACTTTTGTTAAGAGGCGACGAGGCAGTTCGTGACGAAGCCCTTTTTTAAATATCTATCGTCAAGTTTAAATAGGTACCTAGGTAATCACAATTATTTACGAGTGGACCTGTGATAGGCCTCTTAAAGAGTTTTCTATGTTTTGTTTTTGATAATATTTTAATTAAGGTGTCTTTTATGTTTTTCCTGAGTACTTATGTAACCTGATTACTTGTATTCAACAAAATAAATAAGTACTTAAATAATTAATATTTTTTCATTTGTGTCAACCCTGACCACATTCACTGACTTTCTATGAAATTTTCTTAAATGGGTGATCAACTTTGCCACTTTTGCTGTATCTTTTTTTGTAATAACATATCATTAAGGATCAAATTCCGAAACTATTGTATCCTAAATACTGAATATTCTTTACTAATATTGTAAATACAACTAAATTACTGTACAACGTAAAAATGCAGTTGGCAAAGTTGCCACATGGTATAGGTAACTTTGCCAGTTTTTTTTTTACTCGTAAAAGCTTATTATCCGTCAGTTAATTTATAAACCATCTTATTTATGCACTCGTTGATAAATATATTATGTGTCGCGTCATTCATACCTCGGTGGTTTCATATGAATTTTGGTTAAAAATGTACTATGACTTTTCAACACCTGTGAAAAGTGGCAAAGTTGCCAGACTTGACGGTACCGTTATTTTTTGGTACCGTTTTTCTTCCTTTTGTATATGGCGTGCTAATGTCAGTTAATTTAATGATTTAATGCGTTAAAGTAGATAGACGTTTAGTATATTATTTTCGGTACCGTTATTTTCTTGGTACCGTTTTTCTTCTTTTTTTATATGGTGTGCTAATGTTACGTAATTTGAAGTGTTAATGCAATAGATGTCTAAAATATTATTTTCGGTACCATTAGCAAAATTAAACGTGTTAAAAGCAAGTTACGTTGTTTTCCTGCAGTACCTACAACTAATTCTCTTTCTTATGGTATGATTATTTTTTACCTAAGTTATGTTTATGTATATACGTCGCAATCGATTAAAATATAATTTAGGTCATATTCCGGCCATCTTGAAGCTACGCTTCCCCTGCCCCTAGGGTTGTCGATCCAAGTGTTCAATATATTTATTTAATAGTGACTTATTACCTCTTTGATTGTTAAAGTGTGTTTGAGTGCCAAAATATTGTTGATATTATTAAAAAAATACCTTATATTTGTTTTAATGTAACTATAAGCAAGAATTTTAGATATAAATTGAATTTTTACTTTTTGATAAAGCTAATTGTGATTTAGTATTAAGATAAAAATAGATGACTTTCAAAATATAATGTTGTAATTTTAAAACAAGTATTTTTTACTAGTCCTAAACCATTACCCTTTATTTTTTGTTGTCGAGTAAGAGAACGTAATTTTTGACGACTCTACCGAAAGTACAGTAAATGTATGAAACTAACTTCAGATCGTTACCTGTCTTCGCCTACCATCGTTTTTTTTAATTATCAATATTATCATTGTTTGGGAATAGTTTATATAGGTTCAAATTCGAAAAACACGTTAAAAATGAATAAGATAGCTGGAGGCAACTTCAAACTTTGTCCATAATTGACGCTCCGGAAGGGTGTAGGCGAAGACAGGGCATATTGCCTATACTGCGCCTACCACTTTTGGAGTCCAATTGTAGCCATTCTGTAGCGCAATTTAAACCTTAAGTTACGGTAAACTTAAGTCCCTTTTAGATCAATTTGTTTTTTATCTTAACAAGCAGAATTAGGCTGTAATTTTGTGAGATATTTTCAAAAAAGTGTCAAACCCCAGGCGAAGTCAGGGGGTTTTATGGTAAACAAATCAAGATGACATAATGATAATGAACAGAGGGCCTACCGCGAAGTTCGAAAATCGACAAAACGATGGTCCTGTCTCTATCACTCTTGCATATACGAAAGAGGGTGATGGAAATAGACGATTCGATAGGCCCTCTGTTGCCTTATGGCTTATGAAGAGGGCACTATCATTATTAATATTGCCATATAATAATAGTGCCCTCTTGCCTGACAATCGTCATATGTTCCTGGTTAGGCTTTATTTTTTAACGCTAAATCGAATGAGACCATATTTATACTTGTAGGACCCGTAGGACCAGTGTTTTGAGATTTTTGTGGAAAAAACTAGAAACAACATGTTTTCATTCGACGAATTTGAGTTTTTTTTTACACATGGCATAATATATGTATTTTAATATTATTGATAATATTTACCGGCCCTCCACAGAACTATGTGAAAATAAAGCTAGGTTAGGCAAGTTATTACAGGCGCGGATCCAGCACAAAAAATCTTGCGGTCTGCACCTAAAGCCCCATAGTACTTTTACAAAACATGCGATGTGGCGATAGTATTATCCGCGCCCGAGTTAATATTAGGTATTAAGTCTATACCAGAAACTCCCAAGTTACAGCCACCAAGGTTGTTGAATCAAATTATAATATGAGTTATTACAATTTACCTTCATATCCCGGCAGGAATGCCCCATCCACGGCCAGGATGGGACCTAATACTGACAGAAAGAACTAACCATACTACCATACTTCCTCTTCACTCTCTTCAGTCTATTCTTCTCTTTTAGTATCTCTTTCTCCTTTTCTATTACCAACTGCTGTTTTTTTAACAAATCAAGTTGGGCCTGTGAATAGAATAATTTGGTAAATATGTAATCATTTTTGCCAAGTAAGCACTAGCAAACCCCCTGTCATTCATTAAGTACCTATAGGTATGATTAATAGTGAACTTAGTTCTAAAAATATAAATTTCAATATATTATTTAATTTCGACATCAATAGACGAAACTGGGCTCAGATGGGTTAAGTGACCTACTAGCATCAAATACTAAACATGCAAACAAGACAAATAAGTGCTTTATACTTATTACCTACTTAGTTTCCATACTGGTGTAAAACAATAGGCAAAATGCAATATTTTCATTTACGCTTTCATTTGAAAGAATCGCACGTAGAATAGACCACGAGTGTATAAAAAAATGAAAATACTATTTATAGTTAGAAAATGCCGTTATAAACTGACAATTTAAATATTCGCGACGATAATTTTGCGTGATAACGTCATAAGAAAACATCATAAAGCTCTATACCTGGAGGAGCCATCGCCTCATCTTTCCAAACAAAAAAGTCTGCCAAAATCTGAGGGGGGCGAGGAAGCATACGTATGGCGTTTTTAATTTTAAGGGTTCATCTGCATTGTCGATTGTTAATAAAGTTTATTTCTAAATGAATTTTTATAGCAGCATCGCCTTATTGATAAAGGACAATGATGTACCTTTCACTTGAAAATATCACGCATATTTGACAGTAAGTCACGACACTAAATGGAGCAACAAATAGTTGATTTTACATATGTTGAAATATGGTTCATTATTGGATGCAGTCCTTGCAAATGTCAAACAAAAAAGCCAAGGATCATTTTTGCTTGTATTTTCAAACAAAATATACATAAGTGTCAAACGTCAAAATAGTTACTGCCCGTCAGAAAATAAACGATTATCTTTGAATCGATTCAGTAAACGACGCTGGATTTTCGATATGGATTAATTTTTTAATCATAGTAGTAATGATAAAAAAAGTAAAACTATAATTACATGTGAAATTATATTACATATTTTTGTAAACTAGACATAATAGAACATTTTTTACACCTAAAAACAATACATAAAGGCATTTTCACGGAGCTCTTTACTCACTGAAAACGATGAACTGAATGCGTGTAATCGATTTTTGAAATAGTTTTTATAAACCTATTAGATTTTCCTGCTAATAACAGTAATAACGTTGACAGAGGGGAAATGTACCTAAGCTTACTCCAGGTATAGAGCTTTATGGAAAACATTGAAAAAATTGCATACTTTTATTTATTTATGAATTGAATTGGGTATTATCACTAAGTTTATTTAGGAAAAGTATCAAATAAAATGCAATACCGTCGCCATCAAATATATCGGAGCGGCCGAGGTACTCTTAAATATCTGAACATGCACTTTATCGCCTTGACAATAGAGACGTTGTTCAGACATTTGTAACCAGGCGGTCATTTTACATGTTTCTCAATCTTATGGCTTGTGACCGTAATGTTACCATGGAGATCTGTCCACGTGACCGGAACGGAACGTGACACTTTTTCGTGCATGCTACCCGTGTAACCCGTGTTCATCGATTTCGTTATCACGTCAAAAACTAACAACTACCTACTCCACTAGCCTTATGGTTCAATTCAATGCTGTAAATTCGGTTTCTATTTAGGTACGAAACCTTTACTTCCTATCGCCAATTGTGCCTAGAGTACTTTGACCTTGTTGTAGCATTTTAAGTTTAATCCTTAGTCTCGCACACTGGTCATATTATTTTAACGAAACGTTTGTTAAGTCCTTTTGTAAATAGCCTCCTCGGAACGATCGGGCATCGCTCGGCTCGGGCTCGGCTCTCTTCGGCAAGAAGAGTCGAGGGGTAACTCGTTTTACTGTGCCACATTTGGCGTGCTGTATTGGGTATCTTTTATTTATATGAGCAATCAATTTTGTAATTAGTTGTTTTTACAAAATGAAATAAATATTACAGAAAAAGAAAAAACTATTCTTACATCAAGTCTAGCATGAGCTCTATGGTACATTCCACCATCCAAACTGGGCACCAATGCTAGAGTCTGCCAATCCACCCCATGCCAGCTTGAATTGCCACACGATTCAGGAGTCTGCGATTCGCTACAGTATTCTTCTGCTTTATTGATCTTGGCACGCAGCGTGTATTGTCGGCCGTCTTCCATTTCGTACTGGTACCCTTCCAGCTTTTCATGAGCGGCCATAGCGTCAAAACTGGACATAAAATCTAACGCGATTTGCCGCTTATTGGTAACCGGGTGGTTTGGCAAATTGCGTATCTTGAACGTGCCTATCTCGTCCGTGTTGAATAAACGATCTAAGTTAAAACTTAGATCTGAAAGCTTTACCTGCAATAAGATTTGATTCTTAACACGTTAGTCCCCATACAACATTAATGCATTTCCTCGTACCTACGTCCAAACAAATTACTTCAATTAAATCACACGTCCGTGCTCCACATAAACAAGCACACTTTGGAATTAGTACAATATCTTTCTGTATGCTGTTGTTAAACTAGCCAAAAATACTATTACCTATATCAGAATTACCCCTATATTATTATGCAGTATGAAGTTATACTAATCTATGTCGTATGTTAGTGACCCATCTGTGGGGCACGGACGCGTGGAAATAGTTCAGCGTGATCCGAATATGGGGCACTGGACCGTGAGAACGTGTTAAAAAGGATAAGTTTATTCACTTACATCTTTAAATGAGCTATTATAAAAATGAAAGTACCTGCAGGTAATTTCATATCCCATCAAAAACATAAATGTGAAATGAAAGCCAAGTTCTTTGCCTACAAAAGAATTGATATCTCTTTGGGTGCCAAGTTATGTGTAGAAAATCCTAAACTACCAATGACAAGAACATGCAACACCCTAAAATAAATTTACACAATCTAATTATTTCACTTGGTATGTACCTAATCAAAGTTCAAGATTTGACTTGTGTAAATAAAACAGTTTTTTGGAAATTATTACAAATCCTAAAAAAAAACACTGTTTCTTGATTTAAAGATACAATTACCAAGCCGGATTCCAAATTTCAGCTTTCTAGCTCATCTGGAATGGAAGTGGGTTAGGGTTTAGTTGTTAGGTCAATGAGTCCAGATTTTTAAATGTTTGTATCTCAATAACCGACTTAGCTATATTCATGCATGAAATTGGGGATTCTAGTACCCCTAAAAGGGGCTCGATAAATGTACCTACCAAACTTCATATTTATGTATACTTCATGTTTGTGTTAGTTACGCAGGGGTCAACAGTTGATTTGTGTGTAGCTCCAAATGGTTTGTGTAACACAGCCGCTGCATCGCCAGTTCTCTTCTTTTGAACTTAGCTTGACATGCTGCTGCATGTCTAGATTATTTATCTTAAAGTAACCTACAGCAATCACATTAAATAAAACTCTACCGTCCCCAAGCCGACGGTCATCATGGGGAATTAGACCACCACCCTCAAACAAATAACAAAACAGCAGCAGCAATAAATAAAACATAATAAAATATGTACACTACAGCTTCTAAACCTAATACATATTCGCACATATAATGTGAGAATAATATTATATAGATGAAAGGATGGTTGAAGTGAAGCATAACCAACACCTGAATCAGGAATAACCTTGGAATAGTGACAATGTTGAATTGACTCAACTGGACATAATAGTTCAATTTCTTCTTCAGCGAGTATGCACCCACTGTTGGACATACTCCTCTCCAATTTTCCTCAAATAAGCCCTGTTCGCAGTTACTGTTCTCCAAAGAGGGCCTGCAACCTTTTTGATATTGTCCTTTCATCTGATTGGTAGTCTATAATCTGGTCTTACTGGCCGAGGTCTCCATGCTAGGACACGCTGGTTCAACTTGTATAAATATAAATCCAAAGTCCGATAATAGTAAATCTGATAACTGGCTCACAGAGCCAAAAAACCCAGAAGTTGAAGGAGGCCTATACCCGAAAGGGTCCTCGAACACTTTAGTTTTAAGATATAATATTTAATAGTATGTAAAAGTTATTCTAGTGGTTTTTGGAATAAGAACGCTTTTTATTATTTATTTATTTTAACTTACAGCAAAGCACTGGTAGCTTGGAGGTAAGACGTCTGACTTTTAATCTGGAGGTCTCGGGTTCAAACCCCGGCTTGTACAGTCAGCGTCAAAAATATGTTTACACTTTTGCACCTTACTCCTTTGTAATAAAGTCCCAAAGTGTAAACATATTTTAGACGTCGATTGTACAGTCACCGGCAATAGTATCTTCCTACACGAAGGCCGCAAAAATATGTGACACGTTCTTTTGGCACTACAAATAGGAGCGTGTCACATATTTTTGCGGCGTTCGTGTAGGAAGATAGTATTACCGGTGACTGTACTACTGAGTTTTTCGGAACTTATGCATGGAATATCATTTGATATTTACTAGTCGCTTTTCGGTGAAGGAAAACATCTTAAGGAAACAGAACCTAATCCCAAGAAGGCATAGTTTCCCCTCTGGGTTGGTAGGACAGATTGCTGTCCCTTTTCTAAAAAAATACGTACGTATAAACTTACGTATTGAGGTACACCAGAAAGTAGCACAGTGACGAGACGCATTGTGCCGATTGATGAGATTTTCTCTTGACCTTTGAAATCCGCGAACGTACCTAAAACAAAAGTTAAAAAAAAAACGGCCGCAGACTCGAAACATGCGACCGGCGGCTGCTGCGAGCGGCCGACGCTGTTTTCCAAAACGGGTCCATTCATTTCTATAGATTGTGGTCGTGCCGCTCGGAACGGTGCGTGGCGGCAAGCGGCGGGCTCGCTCGTGGCGCGACTCGATTAAAATCTATGATTTGAATGGCACCGTTTTGGAAAACAAAACAACGGCAGCCGCTCGTCTTGGTCGCCGGCCGCATGACTCGCGTATTTCGAGTCCGCTCCGCAGCTACAAAGCTTGTAAGCAAAATAAAATAACTACCTACACCTATCAGAAGTAGCAAAACAAAACACAATACCACAACTCTTATTCCACCATGACCACAACCACAGCACAATACAAATGAACACAACAAATCAACAAATGAAAGATATAAAACAAAAGAAGGTACCTATGGTAACATCTATGGTCAAATCGGTGAAAATACCCTACAAAAAGAATATAACCACTACGATACCCTACTCGGCGCAATGTTGACGCAAAAAATCACCGGCGATTTCGATACGCTGCCGTCTAGGTAAGTGCAACGAAATCAATCGATGGATCAAAAACCGCAATGTATTAAAAATTGCAGTTGATTAGTTGTGAGGTCAGTAGAGAGCCACTTTTTTTTTCTTAAGGGGTCTACTGACGTAAGGGCAGGGCACGTTATGGCTCTCTACCATAGATATACCACCCATAGATCTGACACGGAACTAATAATACCAAGATAGAACGGGATGGTCTTATTACACTTTCAATAGATACGGCAGAGAGGTGCTATTATCGTTGGTCCTTGTCATAGTTTCTATTACCCTCCACGCGTTACTTCTAGCAGTGGAGGGTAACAAACAGATATAATGCGCGATTTCTTCAAGAATTTCTGTGATTGCTACGAGAAAAGCTGTTAGTTTTCCTAGAAAGTTGTGTCGGCTAAGGAAAAGATTGGTAAATTGTTCTATTTTATGCTGTAGAAGTGATTATGGGCATCTATATATCTATCCCATACGGGGGTACACGTGTGCGGTCTCTAGTTAATGCTTGCTTTGAGCTCTCTACAGACAGCGACTAGTCACCTGCGATTTTAGGGTCACAACAGACCTAGCGGAATTCCTCGCGGAATTAGGGTCACCACACGCCTAGCGGAATTCCTCGCGGAATTAGCGGAAGTAGCGGAAATTTGTCTATGGTAGCGGAAATTTGTCTATGGTAGCAGATTTGTTGTATGGAAGCCATAGACAAATTTCCGCTACCATAGACAAATTAAGCATTTTGTCTATGAATTTCCTCTACTTCCGCTAATTCCGCGAGTAATTCCGCTAGGTGTGTGGTGACCCTTAGCGGAAGTAGCGGAAATTTGTCTATGGTAGCGGAAATTTGTCTATGGCTTCCATACAAAAAATCTGCTACCATAGACAAATTTCCGCTACCATAGACAAATTCCCGCTACTTCCGCTAATTCCGCGAGGAAAACCGCTAGGTGTGTGGTGACCCTAACGGCTATTAGGCCGCAATTACATTATCATTTCTTTGTCATATAAAAATGATGTCATTTTTGTCAAAATCTATGATCATAGATAAATAATAAATGATGCTGTTAATCATTTTTGCAAATTACACTCAAAGTCATTTAAACGTTATAGTTCATAGTATTTAAAATGGATACCGATGTAACAGCATTTTCCGTTGCTATGAGTGCAATTTTATTAATTGCATTAAAGATGAACAAGAAGGCTGTTAACAAAAAAAGAGGAAATAAAAGACGTATTTGGGTAAAATCGTCATTAAACTCGTGTTCTTCATACAAACTAATTAATAGTTTTGTTGTTTCGATGTCCCAATCAAAATTTTTAAATTTTGAAGACCCCATTTTTACACCCACACAGAATATAAACAAAATATGACGGAAAAATCGGTTTGATTTGAAGTTACGTACGTCAAATGACATGTAAATGATCATTATTGTAGGTTTGCTGTCAAACAGGATCCTTTATCTATGATCATTGACGATATGAATCATTTATTGTTATTACACCATCATAGGTTCTTCATTTATAAATGAGTCATATATGTATGATCATTTAAAAATGATAATCTAATTACGGCCTTAGACATTAAAGCGGTATTACACATTGCAACCTGCAGGGCCCAATCTGTTGTGTACCCTGCCTCTTCCTACCCCTCCTTCAGCTCCCTACGGGCCCTACCTTCGATTACACCTTCCAACCTGACAGATTGGGCCCTGCAGGTTGCAATGTGTAATACCGCTTTTACCCTGCCTCTCTCTACCCTCCTTCAGCTTCATACGGGCCCTACCTTAAAGCGGTATTACACATTGCAACCTGCAGGGCCCAATCGGTCAGGTTGGAATGTGTAATTAAAGGTAGGGCCCGTAGGGAGCTGAAGGAGGGGGAGGGACAGGCAGGGTATACAACAGATTGGGCCCTGCAGGTTGCAATGTGTAATAGCCGTTTTAAATTACACCTTCCAACTTGACAGATTTGGCCCTGCAGTTTGCAATGTCTAATACCGCTTTAAGAAAACATTGATGAAAAATTGCGTACTTTTATTTATGAATTGAATTGAATTATTATCACTGAATTTATTTAGGAAAAGAATCAAATAAAATGCAGTACCGCCAGGATAGAGAGTTCAAGTTGGGAGTGGGGATGTCAACTGTAACGGCACCATCGTGTTGACCCCATATCGCGGCGAGTATAAATCCCTTTACGATTTTTGCCAATTCAGGACGTAAGTAGACCCCATTAACATAGACAAATAAATACGTGTAGGAAACGTCAAGAATAAGCGAATAATTTAAGAATACTTGAACCGTTACAACTTTGACTGTCAAAGTTCACTTTCTTATTTAGTCGATTAATTTTTCTTCCAAGGTGCTATGGTGCTGAGCGAAACTAATTTAAGCTTCTTATTATTTTCGTCATTTATGCGAACATTGAATTACAATTGCCAATGGTGTATAGTGTTAAATTAAAACAAATTAAATGTGCTGACATCAAAGTGATAATGGTGTTTTTATGTCTACTAAAACATATATAGGTACGTATGAATTTGCATCGATTTTTTGTTTATTTCGTTTTTATTGGGAGTCACTTACATTTTTTTAAATGAGATATACCTCATATTTATTACTTAAGTTTATGTAATACAAATACTATATTAAAATATATTTTCTCACTTTTCTCTGTCAGCTTATGTGGTTAAGGAGGCGATAACTGCAACTTAATATATATATTTTATTTTTCTTACACAAATGTTATTCCTTTTTGCGGAACGTATATTTTCAGTGAATAAGATTATTTTTATTTATTACACTAACGTTTACCTAAAACTAAATCCACTCCCGACTCTGCTAAGAGCATAACATATCAAATGAAATGTATTTTATTATAACTTATTGTATAATTTATTTAGCCTATTTATGTTATGTGTATAGTCATAGAAAGTATAAATCACACTACCATTGAATTTTTATTTTAGTTTTATGAATTTAACTTAAAAACTGTCTCACCACATTAAAAAGGCAAAAAATCTAACTTGAATGTGCTTATATTATATAAGATTAGAGATTTAAGATTAGAGAGAGATACCGGCGAGCTGCGTGCCGCATTTCATTCAGCAAAAAATACTTACATTATCTTCTATATACATCTTGGAAACAGACTTATTTGTAAAAAATAACTTTCAAATGGATCCACAATATTCTCGTCCTTTGAATCTTCACCCTCAAAACAGACTAGCTCGACCGGACTCAAAGATGGAAATGATTCATTTGGGTGCATTTGCTATGTCAGTAAAAATATATAATAAACTACCGAAATCCATCACAAAAGAAAATAATTAAAATAAATTTAAAGCCTCTTTAAAGGATTTCTTGATAGAAAAGTGTTATTATTCTGTGGACAATTTTCTAGATGATCAGACATTAGATTAAAGTGTAAGTCTCGTTTAAAAAAATACTATGTCATAATTAAGTTTATTTTTGTAAATAAGTACCCAATAGTAAGTTAAATGTATTTAGGCCATGTTCACAAAAGCTGGCCCGAGATTAATAGATGACTATAAAATTAACATCTCCTTCATAAAAAATCATGCCAGCTCTTGTGAATTTACCTACGTACAAACTAGCTATAAGCATATAGTTAAGTTTATATTTAATTTTGCGATGCCCTTGCAGGGTTCATGTGTCACTTCAATGAATGTAACATCTTATCTACCATGAGTGCAATAATATGAATATGAATAAGATTCCATCACTTGATATGCATAAAATATATTAATTGTATCAATAACCAATAGATTGAAAATTGCTGATTTACTGAACACTCAACAAAGCATGCAATTGTAAATTATTAATTAAAGAGGCTGGTGCATCTCACCAGTAACCGTAGAGCTGGCAGCTACCTGGTCCAACATATTGGTATTGCCTCACAGAGAGGGTATGCTACCAGCATCTACAGCACCATGCGAAGGGGGATTGGTTATTTTAGTATATATTAAATTTAAGACTAGTTTTTATTTATATTTAAATAAGTTAATGTACCTATATATAGTGTTATCAAATAAAGTTAACATTTAATCAATTATTAATTTAAATAAGAGTAGGACAAACAATAAATGAGAATTTTATGTTATTAAACCATCAAGATAATGAACATATCTTAATTATATTTTTCAGGTGCAGGTACATTAGATAAAAATTAACTTACAGCTAACAAAAAAGGTCCCCCAGATCTGTTCCCCACCCAAGGGAGGCCCTAATGCTGGTGACATATTTCTTTGCTGTATAGTGATGCCAATTCTTTGGCCAAGGCATGTGCCAGCTCTAAAGAAGTTCTTTTAAAAATTGATTTGTTAAGACCTGTTGGACAAGACCTTAAAAAAAAAAATAAGCCATAGCTTATTTAGATTAAAATCCCAATATAAATTTGATTTTAACATCTTTGCAACTCACTCACATCCACCTATTATTGCGACAATAAGGACCTGAAATAATTATCAGTCAATATTATCTTTTGTAAATTATTTATATTTTTGGTTTGAAGTTATTATGAAATCTGAGTTTGAAGTTGAAGTTGCATTTAAAGTCAGATCAAGCTACAGTAATATATTAAATAGTATGTCTTTGATATTCTGCGGCATGCTAGTTGATTGATTGGTCAACCCATTATACTTGCATATATAAATATAACTAACTAATAATATCCAATTTCGACATATGTTGATCATCTCGCATCTTTCAAAATGATTTTCACACATTCCTTATTTATTCGTTTTGAAAATTCAAAGGAATATGGCAGTAAGTAACATGAGTAAAAACAGTAATGGTAAATGGAGTAAAAAATATTTCAGCTGTTTTTATTTCGAATACACGATTATAGTGACTGTCTGGTCAATGTCTTTGTGCGAGGGGGACATAAATATGTTTATGCGCGTGCTATGTATAGATATAGGCAAAAAGCCATCTGTTACCAATAGTAGCACCTTAGTGGGAATAACCCGTTTATGCTCGACTAATTTCTGAATATATACAGTACACGAACTGCAGTGAAATCCCCGTTTTCTTGTATGCAGTATCGCGGTGGCGGGTTGCGAGCACGGCGCGGGCGCGGGAGGGGGCGGGGGCGCGGCGGGGCGCGGCGCGGACACGATCCGGCGCGTGAAGGTGAAGATGTCGTCGGTGTCCGCGCAGGGCGTGGTGGAGCGCGCGTCGGCCGAGCTCTCGCGGCGCATCACGGGGCTGGGGCTGCGCGGGCGACGCCGCTCGCCCGGCGTCGTGGAGCGCGTCGCCAACGCGCTCTGCGGGCCCGCTGCCGCCGCGCCGCGCGTCCCCCGCCGCCGACGCCCGTCCCCTCGCCCACTCGTCTGGACCCAGTACGTCCAGGAGGAACGATTCCTCGAAAAGTTCTTCCTGTACTTCAACTCTAACGAACGGCGGACGTTAGCTCAAGTCTGCACTAAGTGGCGCGACGTGTTGTACTCGTCGCCGCGATGGTGGAACGGGCTGGTCGCGGTGCTGGACTGCCGCGAGCTCCGCTCGGCGACCGGCTTCTGCATGCAGAGGTTTTATAACTCCTTAGTTAGAAGAGGAATACGTGGGGTTGTGTTAGTTTCGGCTAGTGATGATGATATTAATGAATTTATAAGGCAGTTTCCCCTGTCAGCTCACCACGTTCACGCTATTAGCCTAAAAGGATGCACAATAACAGATAGAGGGCTTGAAGCGATCTTGGATCACCTACAGGTCAGTTTACTAACATGGTATCGGATCTTCAAATCCAGAAAAGAAATACATATTGGTTCCTTAATTAATATTATACTGTTAGGTGATCTTTTTTAATCGATTTTATTCACTTTTTAGGTTCTGTTTGAACTAGAACTAACTGGTTGCAATGAAATAACAGAAGCTGGTTTATGGGCATGTCTAACGCCACGAATTGTCTCACTCACGCTTACTGACTGCATTAACATTGCTGATGAAGCCGTAAGTATTTTCAAAACAATGGATTAAATATCAAATTAAATGGATTCTATCTATAATTACTATTATGGCCGCCATCCGTCATCATGTCATACTTCAGGTTTTCTATTACATACTTAAATAAAGAATTAGAGAGTACATATTTCACAAAGAAAAACACTTATTTAATAACGGTAACAAACAGTAACGGTACTCTGGTCATCTTTAACTTTCTCAGGATTTTTAAAGACTTCTAACCATGAAATATATAACATATTTTTGTAAATACAGGTAGGAGCAGTGGCTCAACTCCTGCCATCCCTATACGAGTTCTCGCTACAAGCGTATCATGTCACGGACGCGGCGCTCGGCTACTTCTCACCTAAACAGAGCGCCTCGCTCAGCGTACTGAGGCTGCACAGTTGCTGGGAGCTTACCAACCATGGAGTCGTCAATATCGGTCAGTATTACCTGATACAAGTTCTCGCTACAAGCGTATCATGTCACGGACGCGGCCCTCGGCTACTTCTCACCTAAACAGAGCGCCTCGCTCAGCGTACTGAGGCTGCACAGTTGCTGGGAGCTTACCAACCATGGAGTCGTCAATATCGGTCAGTATTACCTGATACAAGTTCTCGCTACAAGCGTATCATGTCACGGACGCGGCCCTCGGCTACTTCTCACCTAAACAGAGCGCCTCGCTCAGCGTACTGAGGCTGCACAGTTGCTGGGAGCTTACCAACCATGGAGTCGTCAATATCGGTCAGTATTACCTGATACAAGTTCTCGCTACAAGCGTATCATGTCACGGACGCGGCCCTCGGCTACTTCTCACCTAAACAGAGCGCCTAGCTCAGCGTACTGAGGCTGCACAGTTCCTGGGAGCTTACCAACCATGGAGTCGTCAATATCGGTCAGCATTACCTGATACAAGACGCGGTGCTCGGCTACTTCTCACGTAAACAGAAAACCTCGCTCAGCTTTCTGGGGCTGTATTTGCAGGCTGTTTTTTAGTCAGTCGTATCTGTAACTTCACCAACTGCCGGTTCAACGTTTTATTACTTAACCGGGTATGACGAGCATTACAATCCAACCTACCTATCTAAAAACTCGACAAGCTTTATTGTATTTCAAGAGTTTCATTCGTGTAACCTTTAGTCGTGACGTAAATCTAATTTCACAACCCCACAAATGCTGAGGCAAATTAATTAAAGGTATGCAAAAATAGAACCTTAAGCCTGAAATATAAATAGGTGTAACATGTTCAAAGAGACAGAGCATCCAATTAGTCCAACTGAGTGCTCCACATCCACGTGCATTCGTGTTTTCGTGTCAAGAGACCGATCTTAGCATTGTGACCGGTCCCGCATGCCTAGAATACTTAGTTAAATAAATGCTTGGCATACGTATTGTAACTCTCTTTAGGCCATATTAAACCTAAGGGCTATGGGTTATAAGAGCTATAATCACTTTAACTGAGAGTTGGCGTAGTGCGTAAAACAATTAAACGAGTCGAAACGTTTCTTTGTTATCTGCACCACGGACCGGTTCTTTTTAAATATGCATTCAAATGTAGGTGCTGTGCTGGAGAATACGTGAATATTCCTCAAAATAAGTTAAGCTCCGGATGTAGGTATCTAATTATATATTTTTTGATTACATTGTATTCCTATATTTAAAATGCACGTTAAAATGCATTTTAAATATTAATAGTTATAAAAATTCAACAAAACTTAACAATTGCTAGGTAATTAAAAATGATTAAAGTAAATTTAGCGTGCGTGACTTTAATCCCTCAACCCAACATAAACAAACTTACTCAACGCTTTTGAAACTTCTACTACAAAATTTTCTTTATACAGTCAAGAGCCGCCATAAAGGGCGCCATTTTGTATAAACATTTATACAAAATGTATTCGAACATTGCAATATTGTTTAACATTTTTAAGTTCCTTTATAATTTCGCTCATCAGACCCCAAAACCGGGATAAACGCTAGGATGAAGAGAGAGACGACTTACCGCAGGGTCGCAAATATCGTAAATATTATTCATCTGCGACCTCATAACCGCCACAGTCTGAGATCGTTGCCCCGAATTGCGTTAGCATTCATCGAAGTCCTTTACGACATTACTCGTAAATATGGACTCGGTGACGTAATCACTCTCTACCGCAGGATCCCAGAATCGATATATAATCCACCTACGCTGAATGGGAAAAATGTTTTCCTACGCGTTGTATGCCTTAGGCGTTTCGACTAATTTGGCAAGTTTGTTTGCAAAGTTAAAATTACCGTACATATCCAAGTTTGCCTGGCCGTAATGTTATATTCAGCCCTGAATTTTCATCAGTTACTAAGGGAACAAAATTAAATTAAATACGTTGAACGAAGACGGACCCAAGGAGATTAATATGTATATTATTATTTTGTGGGTACCTAATGAAATGTTGTACATACAGTTAATATTAAAGTTTTGTTATATCATAAAAGTTAATATCTTGAAACCTATTTGATTGTCATAACATAACATTAAGCTGAGTACTTTGATGAGAACAGATGTTATGGACCAAGTGATTAATGCGGGCATTATTTATAATGCCCGGGCATTATGAATAATGCCCAGCCGGAACAGGCAAACTGATTAATTATCATCTAAATGTCATTATTTATCACATTGTCTGGTCATTATGAATAATGCTACGTGACCATTGGGAAATTTGATAATATACTGGGGAACTTTAGACATTTGAGTCTGAATTTTTGTCTCAGGCGACGCCGCTTGGCACGGTTGTTTTGTTAGGTCAAACAAAGCTTATTAAGCTCCCTAGCCGCGAGATCGAGCGGTGGATACCTCCCAAAAAAGAGGGGGGTAATGGTCGGCTTCCGAGGTCCAGGTTGTCCATGGGCCGGTTCAAGTAGTACTCCTAGTGCTTGAAGATGGAGACCTAGGCTCTCCGAAACATGTCGCAAGACGTGACTAAAGTGCCCGCGGACGCTCCGGCTGTGGAATGAACTCCCTGCGGAGGTTTTCCCAGAGGGCTACAGTGTGAGGTTCTTCAAAAAAGGAGTGTATAGGTTCTTAAAAGGGTAGGCAACGCGCATCTGAATCCTCTGAAGTTACAGGCGTCCATATCTACGGTAGCTGCTTACCATCAGGCAGGCCGTATGCTTGTTTGCCACAGTCGTGGTATAAAAAAATCACCCACATTTTCAAGATACAAAGTCGTCAAGGTTGATTTTGTGAAACATTTATGTATAATGACCTACTTATCACTTGGTCCATAACATAGATACTAAATATATAAATTTATTCATTAATAATTATTTGATCCACAATTTTATAATCCACGCCGCAGGCTTCGTCACATAGAAATAGCAATCAAAACTTTACAAGATGAAATCCGCCACAGGCTTTGTCAATAATAAGTACACACTAAACCTTAATTACACAGACCACCCCGGACCGTAGCCGGCCCAAAAGTCCCCATGACATAGCAGCGTTTCCACGCTGAATTGCCAAGGAAATCTGTTGAACCAGCAAGTACGATCCGGCGCGAGGATCGCAACCCCTCTCTCTGAGTCGACGACCCAAGTCCCTGACAAACTCCTTGGTCTCCGCACCCCATGACCCTGCAGTCTACCGCAACCGGTATGGTTTTCAATCTTTACGAACGATTTTTTTTATTGAAGATTTAAAGTAAGCTGCAGAGATGGTTGACGCCTCCTATATACAAAATTTGTATGCCACATAAATTACCAGATTTTTCTGACTTGAGCATTTGTCTTTACCAACAGTGCATTCTCTACCCAACCTGACGGTACTATCATTGAGCGGGTGCAGCAAAGTGACCGACGAGGGCGTAGAGCTCCTAGCCGAGAACCTGCCGCGCCTCCGCAGCCTCGACCTGAGCTGGTGTCCGCGCGTCACCGACAACGCGCTGGAGTACATCGCCTGCGACCTCAACCACCTGGAGGAGCTGACTCTAGACCGGTATGCACTTCCTAGCAGTGGCGGTGGATGAAAATTTTTCTTACAGAAGCATTAAGCTCCAGCTTAATATGGCTTCAATTTTCTTGATGAGCTGTAGGAAAACTGCTCAGGTGTCTGAAAATTAGGCAATCCGGCGGGTATCGAGTTCTATGGATGCGCCGCTACTGCTTCCTAGTTTTCAGGATTGGTCTCGAACTAACTTCGATGCAAATTCAGAAGGAAAGCTTTCAGAGTTCAGGAATCGTATGCACTAATAATTTTTGTACGGAACTCCGGTACTTAGGTACTTGTTAACTTTAGAGAAATACGAAAATAATTTTCGATTTATATCCCCGACGCGAAGATGCTCATTAAAAGTTTGACTCATAAAGTTTGAGTATAGGCAGCAATTTCTTCTTACAGTGATTCGAAACTGGTATCTTACAACAAATCTAAATCAATTAGAGTGGTTTTTTATTATTCTTAGCATACATTATTCATGAACGTCAACAGTTGTTATTGCATCTTGTATCGTAATAGTAGTTTATGTGATCTTACATAATCAAGGGCATAAAACACGCATCACGGAAGGTTTATGATAAGGGTAGATATAGTAGATTGTTCAACAAGGGACTAAAACAATGGTTGTTTAGTCTCGCGTTAAACACTCTACTTTTCACTTTGAATGCGAGGAAAAAATAACGACATTCTACACAAAATCTCAATATTTATAATGGCAAAAATAAAAATTATCAATAAAATTTGTTAGGCGGTTTATGTTTTTTTTTTTTGTATTTTTTTAAATCGAGTTTGTTTAATATTTTCGCAGTTGTCATTTTGAGGTTATATGCGTGGTCCAAAATTGTCTATGCACAATCACTAAACAGGGCGGTAATCGTCCATTCATAAACACCGCGAGTGGCTGTTTAGGGGTTTCCAAAGTAAATTAAAAAAAAATGTTTTAGTCCCTAGAGATTAATAAAGAGTTTTAGTCCCGATCTGCAGAGACTAAAGTAACATTTTAAGAGCATGAGAAGTGAAAAAGTTTTTTTTTAAATTCTGTAATTTCAGATGCGTGCACATAACGGATATAGGCGTGGGCTACATCAGTACGATGCAGTCGCTCGTGGCTCTGTTCTTGCGCTGGTGCTCGCAGCTGCGTGACTTTGGCGTCCAACATCTGTGCGGGATGCGGTCGCTGCAGCTGTTGTCATTGGCCGGTAAGAACAGAAATCAATAACGTAATTTGAAATCAGATTGTTTTCGTGTTAATAATTTCCTTTTGCAGGTTGCTTCGACTCGCGTAAAGCACCGTAACAATAATCATCAGCATCACCAACTACTATTTATTGGCGCAGTTGGTAGGATTGTCAAAAGCCCTGCAGTGTTGTGAAAGTTCTTATGGAGAGTTGAATAAAGAATTGTACGCAAACGCAGTTTATATCATCGAACGAGCAGAGTGTAAGCGATGCGAGTTCTTACAAACAACTTCTGGCTACTGGGATGTCTCGGCATTTCGATGGCTTTTTCATTTTGAGAGTTTGTTCGACGATAACTTTAGTAAAGTTTTTCTGATCTGTATGGATTTTTTTGGGGTTGTAGCAGAGATACATACAATTTGAAAGTTCATTCATGAGCTGCATCAAAGGGTTGTGGACTTAGAAGGCGAAAAAAAATCCTCATATGGGTCTTGTTATATTGGTCTCGTTTGCCAGTAAATCGCGATCCTCAGTTCGAGGCGGACTACTAGTTATTAGCAGTTAAACATATCCATCGTACAGGCTGTCCACTGCTGACATCCGGCGGGCTCTCGAGCCTGATCCAACTGCGGCAGCTCCGAGAGCTGGAGCTGACCAACTGCCCCGGCGCCTCGCCCGAACTCTTCGACTACCTGCATGAGCACCTGCCACGCTGCACCATCATAGAATAACTACAGTTCAACAGGTATTTGGGGGAATTTTTTTCGGTGCGTTCACAATTATTCTAACGTGTGATACTTATGAGATGTTTAAAAGATGTACAATAACTAGTCTCCGCCCGGTAATTTGTTCTAGTAGAACTCGTTAGAAGCCCCATACCTTTCTAATTACCGGAACAAAGAATGATCAGTAAACACTTCTCGATGTAGAATATTGTGGCTGATTTCATCTCAACGGAAATAATTTTGACTCATTCCGTATGGAATCACATGACCAATCTGAATCATTATCATATTGTAATATTGTCAATTTACATATATGACTAGGGAAATGCTATAACCGCCTGTTATCCTAAACTGACCTTGACGATTTTGAAATCACAAGGCAGAAGCTTTCTTTTATGAAGTGTTGTGGGTGTTCATAATAGTCAACATATAGTGCCAGCAAGATGGCGGCTAATAATGGTTTTTGACTAAGCGTAATAAATAAGACTTCAGAATGATGATCATACAAATAAGCATATCAATCTCAGGTGTTTATTTCTTCGTTTAGTCTAAAACTACTACAAGTTTACGACGCGCGTATTAATTATTTTTACTATCTAGTATTTCTGGTCCTTATATTATTATTTAAATAATTTTATTGCTCATATCAGGATTGAGCAATATAATTTATATTATACCTACATATTATTAATTAATGTTTATTTAGGTAGGTATATTACAGTAGATATTAAGAATAAGTCAATTGTTTAGTTCTTGTATTAATTTAGATATTTTATTGATATCACTGGTTTAATATACAAGGTTTAACAAAAATACTGGTGATCCTGGTGATAACAGCATGTTATCGGATTGTACCTACCTAATTATGAAAAAGTAAGAAAGTTTGTTTTTGAAAATATGTTATTTCACTATTAAACAGTGTACATAATTACTAGATGGGGATTTCCTGTTAAGTATACAATACCATTTTGGTGTGGAGGGTTGGCCAGCTGTTACGAAATGATTCTCCTACTTTTTCTTACTCGCAATCCTCGCAATGCGATACCAATACCCTTAAGCGGATCACCAGTATTTTTGTTACATCCTGTGTACTCTAGAACTATTTTTAACCGACTTCAAAAAAGGAGGAGGTTCTCAATTCGACTGAATTTTTTTTTTTATCATAATTTTTTTTATTTTTTTTTATCATAATTTTTTTTTTTTTTTGTATGTATGTTACTCCATATCTCCGTGAATCGTGAACCGATTTTCAAATTTTTTTTTTGAATCGAACAGGTATAACCCCTAGATGGTCCCATTGTCACCAAGTCGGGATCTGATGATGGGATCCTGGAGAAATCGAGGGAACTCTTCAACTATTATAAGCACACCTATAGTGATTTCACTATTTTTTACAGCAACTCGGCCACTTCCTCCTGGAATAGCGGATCCTAAGTGAAGTCGGTTCTTTTTTTGTTTAAAATTATTATTGTTAGTTTTGCAGCGTCATCACAGAACTGTTCGGTATGTCTTCTTTGCAAAACACAATATCAGTAAGTTCATACTATTTGCTCAAATTGTTTTACATCATGTCAGAGACTGCGTCTGGAAAAAAATATTATTTACAAATGTATTTATGTAATTAGTTCAGTTGAATTATTTGCTAATCAGCGTGTACATATTCAAACCAAAATCTATATGTAATTAAAAAGTATATTTCAAGTGGAATGTTTTAAAAGAGCCTAAATTTAATCATGTATGTACCGTACCGTTTTTGCCCACGTATTTTCTTCTATACAAAAACCTAAACAGTATCGTAATGTTATATATGTATAATATTCCCTTATATTCAATTTTAATAACTTCATTTAGGATCTCATCTTTCAAAGTTGGTAGGTGCAGTTGACGTAATATTAATGACCACTTTGTAAATAAGATTTGCGTTATTGGTCGTACACTATATTACCTATAGAGCATGAGACTCAAGAAAAAGGCCTCTGTAGTATATAGTACTGAATAGTAATAAGACTTTCTTACAGAAAGTTTCAATTTGTCGTTAATACTTTCTCCTTCCCACTTGTTTCTGTCAAAAACTATTTTATCAACTCAGCTCAACGGAACAGCAACATTACGTATAACATAACAAATATAGGTTTTTATATGGCTTAATAAATGAACGACATATAATTAGTGACTTCGAAGTAAAAATCTAGTCAACATTTTGTGAAAATCAGTATATTTCAAGATCAATTAACCAAATTACGAATTGATATCTAACACGATCCTAAAGTTGTTATTTTCGCTCGTTGGTTCTACTTTGAATTTAGATTTAATTTATAATCAAAGGTAATATTATGTATCCGAAGCAGCAGCAATAACGTTAACAAGTATTTTGTATTTTTTTGTTCATATTATTCATTACGTTGTAAATAGTTAAGTAACCTTTTTATGCTCCGTGCATTTATTTGTTTGACAGTACGTATTTGTAATGGACATTTCAGTATTTACATATTTTTGGCTATTTAATTTACAAACGAATAAGCGTACAATATTTATGATTTGTCGCTATACCGTCCGATGTTGTGGGTTTGAGTGTGTGTGTGCCTGTGTGAAACCTAAGTACGTATCCATACGACGGAAATGCCTGATACCTTTTATGTGTTAGAACCCCACTTCTCCAAGGTAACGTTTCTGAATGTTCGTGTGTATATGGCCTTAGATTATTAGTTTAGTCGCGGTACTCTGCACTGACCTGTCGTGTCCTAGACTAAACATCAAGCATAATATTTATGAATGGCACGTTTCTCTAAAACAAAAGATGCATTTAATGTTAAGCATATTTTGTTTGACGGCAACTAGTATATTGTAACATGACGTGTAGGTATAAGGACTTCACACATCAAACTTTTGGCTAGTGATTATTCTTATAATACCGCTATTCAAAAAATTGATGTGTATAAGTATAAACACAGATGCTTTGCAAATAGAATGGTAAAGACAGTTCTCGGGGTTTGATCAGGTGTGTTATTTCAGGCATAGTATCGTATTATAGGTTAGTAATGTACCAAAGCGAGGTATTTTACCAATAACGGCCCGAGCTTATTAGCGACAGAGGATATTTTAGACGTACCTATGACGACCAATTATGTATAATTCAGGGGTGTTACGGATGCGGATATTAAAAGGCTCGCATTCGCGGATACGGATGCGGATGTAAGATTAGGCACCGACTTGTTCCGCACCTGCATCCGCATAAGCTCCGGATTTTTAGAATGCAGAAGATCCGCGGTTGCCGATGCGAATATTCGCAACATCCATGATGTATATAATGGAATGACCTTTAGTTACGGTTGCAATTTCAAAGTCAAAGGAAATGCTCCAGGATGCCGCGCGCGGTATGGATAAAGGCAAAATTGAACATGCAACTGTATTGTCGTTACATTAAAGTTTCCTCATAGTTAGTATCCAAACAAACTTGGTGAGCGCTGGCCGTAGAGGTCTTGTGGTAAAATTATCGGTTTCCATAGCAATATTAGCAGTTATGCCTGAGATATCGCCTAACCATATAAACACTCCACCATATTGCTGTGTTGGTTTGGATTTTCTAGTCATGGAATTATTTATACCTAATAAAGTACTAGTACTTAGTATTTCCTATTCGGTACTCCTGTGACAGTTTTAAAGTAGTTTGTAATGAGAACAAGAAAAGTATGTATCCTTTGCGTGTAGTGTGTTTAAAAAAGATTTGCAATAACAATATAGACTGGAGATTCAAGTAGACAGACTGTTAATAGATTTATATACTTACTATTGTACTGTAGCGTCAAGTCAAGGCAAAATGTGTAAACTATCATTGTTGTTCACTTAAGTAGAAGGACGTCTTCACTTAGGCAGACAGTATTTTTACTTTTTACAAACTAAATTAAACCTTATTACTGGGCAACAAAGATAAACAACTGCATACTGCATTATAGGCGAACAGAAAAGACATCACGTCACTATCAGTTACCATTTACACGCCCAGAACGCCTAAACTCGTCGTAAGAATTCGTATCCAAGACTTTAATTTGAAATGAGTATAATTTCGTCATGGCATTATGAATGGTATAGTGGTAGACTTCTGTAAACTAGGTATTTTACAAACAGATGTACCTATCACAACATCGTTTTACAGTTTGCATTGACTTGCGGACTAATATTAAAAATAGATACCTAATATTAACTCATAGTAACAAACAAAATTTATAGTAGATACTTAATTGAAATGAAGTATTGGTTTAAAGTTGCCTTGTAGATAGTCGTATCATCTGTGGTGGAACAGCAATATGTCAATTGTAATTTGAACCAGTGAACTCATTTACACTGCAATCGTGCCAGAAAGTATTCGATATATCTAAGTAAGTATTATATTCCTGTCTCCTAGATCAAATTTCATCTGAACGGCTCCTGCGTGTTATCGGTTTCAAAAGGAATTCTTACTAATTATTATAAATGACCTCAAATAAAACCATAAATGAAACTAAAAGGTTTTATGGGGAATTGTTACATGAGAGTCAGCTTAATTGTGATTGATTACTACTTTTGGTAACTGGACCATGGATGATATAAATACGGCGTGTTTTGTATATAAACAATTAAATTAGTGAAATAATATAGTGTGTTACGTATATAAATCTCACATTGTTGACGCGACGAGATTCCTTCTCCATTGCTTTATAACGGTTGTAATAAAATCTTAAAAAGCAATACAATATTAAAAATATCTACTTAATAATATATCTTGGTTTTAAAATTCCGTGCCTGTAACATTTTTTCTCTGTAAGCATCGCTAAGCTGTAAGAATTGTATATTGTAAATGCCGGAGATATTTTTGTATGTACAGCTTCAAATCTTCAATTAGTCTTAAGATGTGTTTTGCTCTAATAATATTCCCCATAGACAAAATTGGTGTCTACATTATCCCTGAGTTGTGAATGGGCAACTATTTTGTATCCGTATGTTTAATGCACCCGCTAGATTTTATTGGCATCAGTGTACCTTCTCCATTTAAATATTATATTTAGTGAATTTGAAATTACCTACACCCGATTTGTACAATACCCAAGTGAGATGTTATAGTGCAATATAGATGTATTGTTTTACCAAAGTTATTTTTTATTTATTGCCCATCTCCAGCAATCGTCAGTCATAAGATTAGCAATAAGTATTTATTCCCAGGCGCCAAAACTCATACCCCCTTATTCATAAACGTCTCTCAGGCATTAATTAGTTAATCTATGTTTTGTCCTTATCTGTCACTTTGACAGTTGTGTTTGTTAGAAACATACAAAACATAAATTAACAAATTGAGACCTGAGAGGCGTTTATAAATAAGGGGGACTTTAAATGTGTTGTCAAGTGCTTTAAAAGTTACCCAACAAGTTAGGTTTCCCAATATTAGTGCTTATCTTGTCTAGCAAAACTTGTCAAACCCTTCACCATTTGAATTGCAGTCGCTCTTGATGGTTATTGGCGGTCGGAGTGATTTCATACGTAATTTGGCGAGTTAAATGCTACAAATAAAACCAAAGTGTTCTTGTACCATTTATTGCAATAACACAGTCTTACAAAACAATTCAGTAATGACAGCGATAAGACACTAATATACGATGGTAACTTCATTTCATTATTTTAAGATCACAAAAATTTTGACTGAACTTGCACGCCCCTAAACGATTAATCTGCTAAAGGTAGGTACTTAATTAAAATATATGTGTGTGTGCAAGTCGACTGGTACTTGTGTTGCGGGCGCAAGAAACTATTGCACACTGGTAAAGTATATTAAATACGCTACTACGCTTTATGGTGTCAGTATACAGTTTACACTAACGTTAGAAACAAATTGTACTTCCCCAGAATAAAGAAAAAAATAAAAATAATGCTCTCAGCACCAATATTACTAAACTCGTAACATAATCTAAACATCAATTAAAATAATATTTTACACATTATAATACATGTTAAATCCTGCAACTATAGCTTCTCTAACAATGGACCATTTATTTAAACTCTGCAGAGTATTCAAGTGTGACAACAATGGGACGCATTTATTAAATTATGATGAAGACTTGTCTTAGCTCCTTTGCTACTGCGGAATCTAGTTCTCTGCGCAGGTGACTAGTGTCATCTTTGAACTAACATAAATGCGAATATTACCAAGCACATTAGATCTAAATGCATAAGATCATTTTTTATCAATCCGATTTACAATAATAGCGTCAGGATATATTCTATTTCCCGGCCTTTGTAGTAATACTGTAAGTGAATGTTATTCACTTTACATTTGTATGCTAACTTGAAAAGTAAAGGCAAATTTATGGTTTATGGTAAAAGACATTTAGACTTATTATCCTTAAAATTTACGATGTTATTTATGCCATTTAGAAATAGTCTCTAGACAAGGTGTTGGCAAGTGCTTTTATAGTTTATGCAATTAAATGAATTAAAAAGGCAGGCATATTATAAAACAACAACAAATTAAACAGACTTGATTATTTCTATGTCCCACCTAACTGCTATAGTACGTTTAAAATACGATTAACATATTAACAACATTTAAAAATACTCTTTTTCAATGTCACGGTTAACATATACATATATAACGATGTCACTGGAAAATAAATAACTCAAAATGCTAGCAGCTCAGCTCAGTGAATAAAGATCTGTTGAAACGTTAACTGGACTTCGTTGTAGTTTCAGTCTTGTGTCATTTGGTCCTGAAACGAGAAAAACATACTCAAAAGAATTTATATAGATAAACATATAACTAGATAACAGTATTCAGAATCAAATTAATAATGATGTATGGTATTGATTATCTGAAGTTTGCCTTGAAACTCATCAATATGCATTCAATTAAATAGTTTGCAAGTCATGGCTCTTTTATAGGGTATATGTATATAAGTCACTTCTTGGTATCTAAAAACTGAGTTATTAGAAAAAAAATGGTTAACTAGGCGACATTAAGCGTATTACTAATAATAGAAAAAAATACGTTTCATTAAAAATTCTGATATGGCTGAAAAATATATACACGGGAGAAATCGACCGTTATTTTTCTAATCCTAAAAAAGATGAGGCTAGATTTAGTATAGTAGATTATTTATATAGTATGTGTACCTTCGGGCGTCAGTGGTAGGACTGCAGGTAGGTGGTGGTGGAGGCGAGGTCGCGGCGCAGCCAGGCCGCGTTGAGGCGCACGGTCTCGAGCGCCTGCTGCACGGAGCGCTCGGTGCCGGGCGAGTGGTGCGCGCGGAAGAACTCCTCGATCTCCTGCGCCGCGGACTCGGAGGCGAAGTTCTCGGTGGTCGACTTTACTAGCCGCGCCAGGAGGAAGCCGCCCTGTAAATTGTATCTTATATAAAAGGAGCTCGCACGACGTCGACGCTCGTAAGACGCTAGTGTGGGGTGGCACTAAGGTGACCAGATCTGATTTCCGGTTTTACGGGAACAATTCATTGAAAATACGGGATTCGAGGTTAAAATACAGGACAGGTGACAACTAGTACCCTGTGATGCCCCATATTGGTTTCCCTAATTTACGGGACAGTGAAAAATTCGTGGCTGAAATACGGGACAACCCGTAAAATACGGGACAATTCGCGGTTTAGCATGACATGCGTTGTCGCGCGCAACTCCATACTTCGAGTCGCGCCTGAAGTATGGAGAGTCGCCCCGCAACGTAAGTCATGCTAGACGTATTGATCACCCTAGGTGGCTCATACAATCCGGCAGGAAGCGGAGGCCAAACCGTAGCCATAAGCGATCAGCGACAAATATATTCAAGGGATCGCATGGGACCCAGTTCTAGCAGTGAATTACCTAATCAGTGGCTGAAAATTAGGTAAGCCGTTGGGAATTGAGTTTTACTCCATAGTAGACGCTAAGCCACTTCAAGCGAATGGGAAAAATTCAAACAATTCCTGTGGTAGAACTTCCACTTCATCGGTATTAGACGTGGTTACACCTGGCGCACCGCCTCGTCGCAGGTCCACACTAGCCGAGCTGCCGCGCGCCGCAATTTCCTCGCGAGACGGTGCGCCAGGTGTAGAGATAGAGACACGCCTATTACGATGCGACAATTATACAAACAAAAAAAAACAATAAATAAATAGCAACCTGGTAGCGGTCCATGAAGTCCTGCCAGTGGTCCTTGAAGAACTGCCACGCGTGGTCGCGCCCGTTCCTGCTGACGGCCACCGACACGATCACGAACACTGTGTCTTGCGCGCGCACTTCATCCTACAATTACAAATGTACATTATAAATTTTTTTACTAAGTTACAGAAATAGCAGGCTCGATTTTCGCGACATAAATGTTGCATACAAAATCCATTTCATCTCCTGAAGTCGTCAACAATGTGTTACTTCGCCTCCTCGTCAGTAATTTATTTTTTAATACAGTTGCTCAAAAAAGTGCTTTTCTTGTAGTGGTTTAGCGTGCGGAAAGTTTGATATCGCGCACTAGTGCTTTTTACTTTTCCAGCCAATCACAGCTAATGACAGTGACCGACAGCCAATCACAGCGCCGCACCGCACCGCGCGGAGCGTTCGGATACATGTACTAAAGTAACCTCAAAGTGAATAATTGACAATTTTATAATTTTTTCGCAACTGTATTAAAAAACGTCGTTCGATACTCGTGCGTAAATGTCATTCTTCACTCGTCCCGAGTCTTGCCGAATAAGATATCTCGGTAGTACTCGTGAAGTAATGACATACTTTCCGCACTAATATCGAAATGTACTATAATCGTATGGCGTACACATAAACAATTTTGCAAAGAAGTAAAAAACTAAAAATTATAGTTATAAATCCACATTCAGGGTCCCGAGCCACGAGATTGTTGTTAGGTTGAACAGTAATGTATTATTTTTACACAGCTCTAAAGCACAGGAAATCCTAGCTTGACCCATTATTAATCTAAGTATTATTTTCATTATGTATGTGATTTTATTATACATAAACATTTTTTTAAATCCTTTAGCAGCCAACTAAATAAAAATATTTGTTTCAATTTGAACTCTTATAGAGTTGAAAGTTATAATTATAACTGCCGTATTAACGAGAGGTGCTTGATTGGCTGTTAAGCTACGATACCACGCTTTACGACACAGTTAGATTGTGAATTAGTCCATTTGGGACTTAACAAGACAGCAAAATCTCTCCAGGTAAGAAACATTGGCTAGTCAAGCCTGGATATCAATCACAATTTTAGTTACTTAGCGATACAGCAAAGTCCAGCACACGCTCAAAAGCTCCGGATCCTTGGCGGCTCCTAGCATGCAGATCCGCAGAGCGGTACAGCTCCAAGAACCGCTGGAATGTGGCCTCAAACGCAGGTCCGCCAGCAGTGTGGCCGCGCCCGATACGTACCTCTCGGGTACGTGTTATGTTACTTACCGATACAGCAAAGTCCAGCACACGCTTCAAAAGCTCCGGATCCTTGACGGCTCCTAGCGCGCGGCTGATGCGGTCCTTCTCCTCATGCAGATCCGCAGAGCGGTAAAGTTCTAAGAACCGCTGGAATGTGGCCTCGTCTGCGTCCGCGAGCACCGCGCGGTAGCACGCCGAGCGCAGGTCCGCCGGCAGTGTGGCCGCGCCCGATATGTGCTTTTCGAAACTGCGCAAAAGAAGATAAAAGGATTACGATATTTCATAAAACGGACACTCTTATAGTCTCTGCTCTTAGGAAATAAAGTTTGTGTAAATAAACTTATCTCCGTATGGACAAGATCTACCAAATACTAATATTAAGCTTATAGTTCAAATTGCATAAGATTGCGAATTATTAAGTTTTCATAATATGTATATAGGCGATGATGATGTCCAAAAAATATATGGCTAAAATCTTCAAAAACTACGGCTATCACCCTCTTCCAAGTAGCAACTAAAGACCCTGTAATAAAAAAACAATAGAATGATTCCTATAGATTCATATAAATGAGTTAAAAGTGATGACTGATGAGGTCCTGCTGGGTAGTGAGTGTCGCGCGATGGGTCAAGGATGGAAGATAGTTATGTTTTAAAGTAGGCAAGTTGATCTAGACTAGACATCCACCATAACCTATGTAACAGAAACAACATACATTAAAAATTTAAAACGCCTATTTGCGATACTGAAATCACGGAGTTATAAGTATTACCACAAACATTATCAAAACGGAAGGCGCCACAGGACATGAGACTACTCGTATAGGAATAGTAGTACATTGACTATGGGAAGGGAAATGTTTAGATTCGACTTGAGATTAATGAAAAGATTCCAACCCCGAGAGGATGTTAGTACTTTCTAATAAAGTTAAATAGTTCATTATCAATTATCATACAAGGAGACAAAGTTGATGTTTAACCTCTCGTGCTTTTATTAAGACCCGAGCCAGCGGAAGATTGCAAAATTGAGCCACGAGCGGGAAACGGAATGAATGCAATATTATTACTCATCATTTATTTCTGTAGGCACTAATAAATAAACTACAACAAAACCACAAGGATAATGTTTTGCGGTTGAACCAATTCCGTTATCTATTTGAATACACATATTATCACTAAAAGGCAATCCCACAATATAATGCTACTAGAATGATAAATACGAAAGTTTGCGTGTTTAGGTGTTTGCATATTTTGGATGTTGCAAGAAAACACTACAGAACTGGAATATCAACTGATATTTGCTAATAACCTGAATACTCACCGATTCTTAGCCTCCTTGATGGTATTGGGGTCTTCAAAGCTGATCATTTTGTTCAGCACGAGACTCCTGAGCAGGGTATCCAGGTGGCTTTCTTTATCCTCCGCGTCCCACCCCAGCCGCTCGGTGACGGGCCCGAACAGCTGTCGACCGTAGTTCTTGAGCGGCTTGTCTAGCGCGGTGTGCGAGAATAGAGCGCTCAGTTTGGACATGCAGTTTGAGATTGACGACCAGACAGTGAAGTTGTTCTCATTGCTGAATGCCTCCATCAGTTTTAGAGACTGTAACAAGTATTTGTGTTGCTTAATAAGTTAGAGTTCAGTAAAAATAGCTTCAGACGATTTTGAAGGGACCCTTCCCAAACCACGTCTATGAAAGCAGATTATGGGGGACCTGAATTCACCTGAAGTAGCAGTGACTGATATAAAATGGCGTATAATGCGTGAAATCGTATTAAGCGGGTTCTATTGTGATTCGACTAATGTAGTAAATACGAAAGTAAATAGTCTGTCTCCCTGTTTTTCACATCATCACGCTTAAACCATTGAACCAATTGAGATGAGATTAGGTGTAGAGATAGTTTAACTCCCGAGGAAGAATACAGTTTTTACCCGACTACGTTATCCCTTCATGTACTAATTCTACGACTAAATTAAGCTTTATTGGTTTATATCACCAAATTTACAAACACCTTAGGGATTTTAGGCTTATTAAATCACTACTATGAAAATAAGCAGACTGGCTATCTAACAGAACGTAAAGTGGTTATTTTGGCTCATTATAAAATACATCCATGTACACGATTTCCACTGACTAAAAAGGAAGCGGAGTGTAAAGAAAGTATTAGCGAAAGTTCCAATATGGTAATTTGCGCGTGTTATTAGACACTTTTGATAACTAAACTCACAAGAACTGTATGAAATATGAGCTATTTATTATGTGCGTGTGCCGCACGGTTGACCTGCATTTCAATATAAATTTACTTTAAACACGTTCATTAAAAATTTGCCCATTTTTAGCTTAGGCTCTTTGTTGGAGCTAGTATTTCCTATACCTGTACGAAATTTATATTTCTTCGTCAAACGCTCTCTGAGAAAAACGCGTTTAAGAGTCTTCTATTAGACAGCTAAAACTTTTATATAGAGTCCGCAGGCCACCTTACCTCGTGCGTGTGCGTGTGGCCAGCCTGCACGAGAGCGAAGCAGTCGTCGAGCAGCCCGAGACGGTCGAGCGGCGGCAGCGAGCCGTCGCGCACCGCGCCCACCAGCTGCGCCAGCATGCCGGGCTCGTACCGCGTGCGGTAGTACCCCACCTAAAATAACAATTTCTTTGTTAACTTGTAACCGAGTTACTATATGCTACACCAGGCGGATAAACCTATGTATGTCATCAACTCATCATAAATTCATAATTGGACAAAAAAAATTAACAAAATAAATGAGGAAAATTCCAACTGAATTAGGATAATTTATATTCACTTTTAAATGAGGAATAAATTAACTTTATAATCATAAAGTTTTATAACATTGAATAGAGAGACATGTCGTTGTCCGAAGCGACCGTCATAAATACGGATTGGGCGGCGGATATCCATACTCAAATAATGCTGCGGCATTTACAGGCGTTCGATCTCTCATGGGATAATAGCAGAGGTAGCGTGCCTGTTTATGAGCCGGTTTTACCACACCGGCACCGGCACCGCCTGTTAACGTCATAGTTAGCCTGTTATAAATTTGCCTGTATGAAAAGTTTGTCAGTTCTCTATAGGATGACAGCTGCGACGCCATATTTAACGTTGATCAAATCGTTAATTGTGCGTGACGCAACCCGTCTTATATGTATGTCTAATATTAGTTTACCAATATTTTTATATCTTCAACATATTACTGAAATTTATCACCACAATGTGGTATAAATAAAATATCATTATCAATTTATCAGTACATTATAGGTCATTGACCATTGATAAGATTGATTACCGACCGTTTATAACATTTTTCGTTACATAGCAGTACATATCCTAGTTACAAGTTAAACCTGATTTGAAAGCAAATTGAGTAGGTACTTTTATATTTATCAGTATCACTCTGGTTGATAAGCTCAATAAAATGAAAATCGATATTCTTTGTACTGTAGTAGGGAAACCAATTATTCTCGAGTATGTACATACTTACAAATATTTCATTAGAAAGCTTCAGCCTAAATGGCTTGAAGTGTTTTATCTTATCAGACGCATTTATCCCGATTTAAAAACAAACTAATATTAACCTCAAGCGGTCCACCATACAATAATAATTGACAGTGAAATTTGAAATATATACACAAACAAGATAGGGATGGAATTTGTTTTGTTCTAAGGTCGAACGAACGAAACGAAAGAAATGCAACTCTGTTCCAATTCAAAATGTCCTAATTTTCCTTGGAGTTAATTTGTACTACTATTAGGACTGTGGAACATTAGAGGTTAAAATAAATAAATATGTTTGATTAAATTATAAATTATAAAACTTACTGTGCCAGGGTTTAATTTAACCCAAGATGACTCTGCTACATTTTCTAAGACAACTTCTTGGGTTCGGTTTTCCAAAACTGTAGACAGTGCCACCTGAGAACAATACATTGTTAAAATAGTGTGTGCGTTCAGTAGATAAGTACCCTAAGGGGGTATATAAGTTGTTTTATTGAAACTATTTATTGAGTTCTTTGGTAAGCTTTTCGAATTGAACTTAAGCCATAAATAAAATTGTTCATTTTAATGTTACCTACTATAATGTAGCAAATTTTTCTATAATCGAAATGTTGGGTCATCATTGCATCGGCCATGGATATTTAAACGAATCTCGATTTTCGAAAATTTAAATTTAAAATCTACTACTTTGAGATACAATTCAACATCTAATTTCATTCAATAGGTATCATAAGTTAGCGCTATTTCGAAATCGATTGCTTTACTTATAATCGCGCTAAATACTTACCCCCTTATTCATAAACGTCTCTCAGGACTAGATTAGTTAATTAATGTTTTGTCCTTATTGACCACACACAACAGTTGTGTTTTTTAGAAGCAGACAAAACATACATTAACAAATTGAAGCCTGAGAGACGTTTATGAATAAGGGAGTTAACCTTTTCCACGCCAAAGACGTATATATCGGCACCACAGGTCCAACGCCAAAGACCGATATATCGGTCACCAACCACAGAGCAAAATAGACCTACATGCACACGCATAAAGTTTAACTTCACTTTTGACATTTAGATGTCGTGGCGTCTGAGTGGTAGGTTTTGCGTTTGACATGGCGTCGAAAAGGTTAAACTACAATAAATCAATAAGTAATATTACTCCCATTTCATTATTTATTGTACAACTCCCGCCACTGCAACATTCTTGACATTGTAGAGGCTGCAAATCATTGAGTATTGACAATTTTACTGAATAAGGAAGTGAAGCACTATCAACGAGGAAATCAAGATCAATATTCAGGTCAATGTGAAACTCTTCACTCGCAAGGTCGCTGATAAGATAACCGATAGTGTTTTGATTTGAGAGGACAACATATCTAGTGACAGTAACGCGCGACCTAAAAACTTCCTGAATGAAAATACCGCGCGATCGTACACGACCCAATGTTGATATTGCTGCGTTCCTCGAGTGATTTCAACTCTGTGGTCCTGTAATTATCATTCATTTTCCTTTGCAAGGGATAACGTCGATAACGACATTTTTCACAAGTGTTTAGAATTATGTATCTGTAATCTACAAGGAAGATATCAGCGTCTTACCTTAACAGGAAACTCCTGTGTAGAAATAGTAATAGGCACCATCCATACGATATCATGAGGGTCCTTGCTACCATCCGCGGTGAATTTCTGCTGAGTCAGCGTCAACACACGGTCCTTGCCCCTTTGTTTCGAGTTTACCTGTAAACCACACACCCTGTATATTTTAATCGTGTTTATATTAACTATATAAGGACCATTGTCTGTCTTCACAATAGGCAATGAATATAATACTCGTTTAAAGGTAGACAATAGAGTTGAAGGACTTATTATGATTAAGGCCCATTGTTATGAAAATAGTGTCTTCAAATATGTGGTGTCATATGCTATTATAATTTTGGCTGTACTTATAGAGGACAATAACATACAAGTAAAAGGTACATCATTGTCAGTTGTCAATAAAGCAATACTGCCATAATAATTCATTTAGAAATAAACTCTATTAACAACACAATGATGTACCTTATGCTTGAAAATGTCACGTATATATTATAGTTAAGAAATTGACAATTCAGGATCGTGTTTCAATTGAAATTGAAACATTTGACCCTTTAAATTATTAACATATTTGTTTGGATTGTGGAAGTAAAACAAACCTGTACGACTGGGAAACCCATCTGTTTAGTCCATGTGGACATGACAGCCCCAACGGGCTTGTTTGAGGCTTCCTCCAAAGCGGCCCAAAGGTCTTCGGTAAAAGTATTTTTGTACTGAAATTTAAAAGTTATATAAAAGTTATTAGCTAAATTATCTCATCATATTTCATAAACAACAATTCGCTTTTCAGATATTTAATATCTTGGTTTCAAGATAATATACAAGATGTTTTTAAACGTATTTGTATATTTTATTACATGCAATAAATTCCTTACAGGTGACTTGGTTTTGTAGGTATTTTAATAAAGTCTGTTCAAATACTGATAAATCAGCCACTTGCGATAATAACTTTGTATGATTAAGAATTACCAACTGCCTTTGTTAGGCACTTATAACTTTATAAAGTTTTGTGTCTAGAATATTTACACTGAATAATAACCTTTATATATATTAACCTTTTGACCGCCACAATCGGCTGTGGCTGACATCTGAAAGTCGTGCCATGGACGCCAACGACGGCCACAGCCGACAGCTTTGCTAATGCAATAGGGACCTATGCGGGATTCCGCAAAGTTCAATTTTACTTAAACAATGCACATCAGTGACATATCAATTTAGTTCTACACTTGGCATTCAAAAGGTTAAAACACAAGCATTATTTAGTCTGGTTAATGGAAGTTGACCATACTTTAAATATATTTTGATATGCTTATTATTCATTGAATTTGGTTGTGGATCCACTTTAATCAGCCAGACTCATTGCTTTCAATTTAAAAAAATAACAAAAGTTCACCTGGTGTCTAGTTAGGTAAATGTTCATTCCCTTGCGGAAATCATCATCACCAATATATCTGTGCAGCATGCGAATGACAGATGCGCCCTTGTTGTACGAGATGTCATCAAATATCTCATCAATTTCGGACGGGTGGCCTACGGGCACTTCAATTGGGTGCGAATTTTTCAAACAATCTAGTTCTAAAGCCCTGAAATTGCACATTAGTATTAGTGAGGGCAAAAATATGACACCTATACCCATAGATTCGGAATAGGTATCATATTTTTGTAGGGTAGGGTTTCTTGTGCCAAATTTTACTATTTTGTTAAAAGATTTTTGTGACTATAACTATAAACTATCAAAATTTTGGAAAACTTTTGACACATGACAAGAAACATTAAAACAAACTTATTGATTATAGCTAAATATAAAACTGTGTGCATATGAACAACGAAAAGTGATGACTTGGCAATATTTATTCATGGCATGTATGCATTGGCCATATGCCAAGCTAGCACTTTCATTTATACAGATATCAAGAAACTTGTAAGTCATGTTAAAAATTCATATTAATAATGTCATAACATGTATATGTAAATCAAGATATCAAGTCTCATATCAATGTATAGGGATATAATTTTGTAAAACATACCTGATATAAGTTTCAGTAACAAACTGTGTCCAAATGTCATACTCAGGGAACAAATGGTTGACACACAAGAATTCCACAAATGAAGCATAGCCCTCATTCAACCAGAGATGAGTCCACCACTCCATAGTAACCAGGTTGCCAAACCACTGGTGGGCCAACTCGTGACCAACAACAAGGGCTATCCACTGTCGTCTCACTGCTGATGTATGTTCTTCATCAACCAACAAGCATGTTTCTCTATATGTCACCAAACCCCAGTTTTCCATAGCACCAGCAGAAAAATCTGCTATAGCAATCAGATCAATCTTAGGCAACGGATAGGCTATGTCAAAGTACTCTTTGTAGTAAGGCAGCACCCGGGCTGCCACTTCCAGTGCAAACATGCCCTGCTTACTCTTTCCCACAGGCGTGTACACGCGCACCAGCACACCATCGCGCGATTTCTTCTCCACATAGTCGTACTCGCCCACTACCACTGCCACTAGGTACGTGGACATGATCGGAGTCGTGTCGAACCTCACGAATCGCGTGGTGTCGGTTATCTGTTCCTCTTTCACGGGCATGTTGGAGAGCGCGACACGGTCGGCAGGAACGCGTAATGAAATGTCGAAGGTCGCCTTAATGGCAGGCTCATCCCAGCAAGGGAAACAGCGGCGCGCGTCTGTCGCCTCGAACTGCGTGACGGCCGCGTGGCGCTCCTCGCCGCTCGGCGTCAGGTATTTGCTGCGGTACAGTCCCTTCATCTTGTCGTTGATCTCGCCGGTGAACTCGCATTGCAGCGCGGCCTCGCCGGCCGGCAGCGTCTCCGCGAACGCGATCGTGGCTGTCTCCTCGGCCGCGCTGAGCCGAACTTCCACTGGCGAAAGAGGCTCTGCATTCTCGTACTGTAACTTCACGCTCTTCAAATCCAAGTCCAAACAGTTGAGCACTATCTCTTTGGTAGGACTGACGATCTGAAAGTGAATACGTCATGATGAAACGAGATAATTTGCGGCGACCAGACCAGTGATGAAATTCCCTCTTACCGATACTTTCACTGCCGTTTTTCCCGTGAACGTTAATTTCTCGAGATTTGGCACCAGTTCTAGATCGTAATGCTTAGGTACAACATTCTTCGGAAGGCGTTGAAACGGTTTGTTTTCGGGCATTGTCACTTTTTCTTTCACGATCGTAAATGTGGGACGCGCTACAGAAAAATACCGTAATGACCGAGTGACAGAGTGAACTCGCCGCGCTCCCGCGCCTCCGATACGTGCCCCCCGCGCGCGTCCGACTCTCTGCCCCCACTCCAAATAACGGTATTCGCTCGTACGTAACAACTTGCAATGGCGATTCAAATTAATGCAATTTTCTGAACGAAATGCAAATGAATTACGTATGACGCGTAGTAACTGTAGCGTCATGGAAAGTGGTTATCGGAGTGACGTAGAAAGTGAAAGTTACTCAATAGACAGACTATCCAGTAGGACTCAATGGTAATTATATCGGTATTCGATTCAAATGAAAGGCCACAAAAGATGTTTTTTGAGGTTGGAATTTAAATGAATGAAATTCTTGAGTTTTTTGACATATGACCTGACAGAATAAATGAATGAAATGAATGATAAAGAAATTCGGATGTTTTATAATCACTTTTGGACACGACAGTACCACAACAGAACACGTATCCGGTTGATAACTTGATTAATAACGTTATTTAAATCATGTATTCATTGTTAATTTTTTAATGACTCATAGGAAATAAATTAATAAACTATTTAAAAAAATGTGGAAAACAAAAATACAAAATTTTAATATGTATATACTGACCTAATGCCTTCCGCTTACACGTCGGTTCTTTCTCCCAACGTTTTTATATGTAGTTGAAATACATCTCACGTTCAAATGACAGCTACCGTCGGCATTGATATTCCCTAATGTACATTCAATTTTAGATCTTGTTATTAGGCAGTTAAGAAGGCCTATATACGAATTTGACAGTTTCCTTTTTCTCAGTATAGTATAGTCAGTACCTATTCTCCCGTAGTATGCCGTATAAAGTTTATAGTGTATTGATTTTAAGCTTATTAGCCTAATGTTAAGTAAACTAGTATTAAGTAAGAGTACAAAATATTCTAAATAGCACATTCTATGTATATCTTTGCTCTGCGAAGAGTAAGCTATTATAATGTGTAATTTAATTAGGTTTTGTTTGTTAGTCTTCACAGGTTAGTATTCGTATCTATTACAGTTAATAAACATCAGTATTTCTATATAACATTTGCTGTTAACGTTATTCACTGTTACTTTGAACGTATTACATCAATTCGCACATTGCTTTAACATGTTGAACCGTTTTACAATGCATTTTATGTAAAGTCACTGCAGTTCTGCAGTGTTTGCTAGTCGTGACACAAGACTCTGTCGTTGAATAATATATGCAAATCCTTGGAATTATACACCCTGTAATGTTACGGCTATTTATAAAGAGATGGTACTCTGGCTTTACTAGTATTAATGGAACCATGACATTGGCAAATGAATAATTTTTCTATGGAATGGCATATAGTTTGAATCTACTTTCAGCTGTGTATGGAGTATCGAGCTCTAGAGTGTTAGAACTGAGCGACAGATTCATAGACATCAGCAATGAGGGCATGTGGTTTGTCAAGTTCTATGCACCGTGGTGTGCCCACTGCCGCAGGATTGAGCCCATCTGGTCCCATGTTGCACAGTCCCTGTATAGCAGCCAGATTAGAGTAGCGAAGATTGACTGCACAAGGTTTCCTGCTGTAGCAACTCATTTCAAAGTGCGAGCTTATCCTACTATATTGTTGTAAGTATACTTTTAAACCTTTTGAAATTGACTCTAACACTGGGCTAAAATTATACACCTTGTTGGACCATGGCAAACTGGCAAACATATGTCCCGCGCATCTAGCTGCGTGTAATCTGTACACTAACTTCATTTTCATATATTTTTTGTTTATTATTGTTATTGTCCCTCAATGTTTGTAGTATAGTGAACGTCACAATTAAATGTTTTATTATTTATTTATTTTAATTGATAATTACTCTGGTATTACACGACTGGTGAAAACATTTCTGACTAAACCTTGCTTTGCATTACCAGCATCAAAGGCTCCCAGCATTATGAGTATAATGGGGAGAGGATGAAAGACGACATGGTGAACTATGCGATGCGCATGTCCCAGCCTGCGGTTCAGAGGCTGACCCAGGCTGACAGCTTGGGATACCTGAAGGAGGCACATCCAGTGTTCTTCGGGTTTGTTGGGAAACAGCAGGGACCATTATGGGTAATTAAAAAAAAATCACAATCACGTAATTGTTTATTTCATTTAAAATAAGACTGCATACAAATGTGCTAACTGGAAAAAAATGTAATTTATGATTATTTTGTATTAAACTCACACTTTTTAGGGTTCTGTAGCTAAAAAAACAAAATTAAAAAAAATCAGGAATGAAACATATTCTGATCATTCTATTTTTACTTTGAAACACATTTTTACCAAGTACCAGTACATGTTATTATTCACTTGTATTAATTACAGTTTTTTTTAGGAAATGTTTGTAATGCACGCTGACAAGTACCAACCCCACAGTTGGTTTTATGCTATGTCTCATGAGACAGTCCAGAATGATGTTACTCTACCAAATGACTCAGCGGTGTTCTGTTACAAAGAGGATGAAGCATATTTCTTTGATGGTAATGTAATGTAACGCGTATGGCAAACCCCCCCCCCCCCTCCCCCCCCCCCCCCCCTTCAATCCAAAGGGGAGGCCTATGTTCAGCAGTGGACGTCTTATCGCTGAGATGATGATGATGATGAAGCAAATGTAACAATTTCTGTATCTTTCTGTAGTCCACTGAGAAAAATAAATATCTTAACCAAGACGATGGCAAACAAGTATACGGGCCCTCCTGATGGTAAGCAGCTACAGTAGCCTATGGACGCCTGCAACTCCAGAGGTGTCACATGCGCGTAGCCGACCCTCTACAAAAAGGAGGATTCAACTATATTGACGGCTAAAAGAACAAGTGGGTCCCTCGTCAACACACTCCTCCTTCCTCCTCCTCTTTGAGCTCTATGGGAACCTTACTCACCAGCAGGAATACAATACTATGAGTAGGGTGTTGATTTCTAAATAGTTGCTTTATAAGGTACACTGCGCAGTGTGAATTATTTTATGTTATAAGGTTTCACCCTAATTGATAAAGGCCAAAAGATGGAAACCCTACTGATACATTAAATCGACTTTCTAATTCAATATCCTAATCTAATACTTCGTATTATTATTAACTTTTTAGCGCACCCTGTGATAGAGGACACGGAAACCTTAAATACGACCTTAGATAAATGGATCAACGCGGAAAGATTTGGGTTCTTCCCCAAAATCACGAGATCCAACATCCATCACCTTATGGACACAGAGAAATACATAGTCATTGCTGTGGTCTCTGAAAATAAGCTCAGTGAGATCAGTCAAACTGAAAGAGACTTTAAGGACATGGTTGAGGGCATTATTAAGTAAGTATTCAGTTCCTTTGTTTTCGATTATAAGTAGGTATGTCATGATACATAGAGTAGGTTTAGGTGTCAAAGAATTCATAATTATATTAGTTGAAGGATAAGGTCACATGCACTGTCTACCAGTGTGCAGTGGCGGCGCGTCCATAGAACACGATTCCCGTCGGCTTTCCTAATTTTCAGCCATGTATGCAATTTTCCTACAGCTCATGACGAACATTTTAACCAAAATAAGCTCCGGCTTGCCTAAGAAAAATTTTGAGCCACTGCTGTCTACAGAAGGATACATTACATTAGTTGCCGTGCGCGTAAATTGAAATTAATAACTTGATGTCGATACTTTACACCAATAAGTATGTATAGTGGACTCCTCTAATTCCCCCTACAGTTCATTGTTCATGTATCGCCTCAGGTCTCTCTCTCTCTAGGTCATCAAATCACCCTGCCAACAATGAACAGAAAAAAAACTATATCTGTTACAGAAAAAAGAAGAAGACACTCCATTCACGTTTCCAATTCGGCTGGATGGGGTCCCTCGAGCTCGCCAACTCCATCGCCATGTCTGAGCTGACCGCGCCCCACCTGCTGGTGCTGAACTCCACCACCAGCCACCACCACATGCCCGACGACGACCCCGTGCTCATGACGCCGGAGGCTGTGCTCGTGTTCCTCGACCAGATACATAACCAGCTGGCGCCGGTAAGCGACACGTTTTCAACCAACTTCAAGAACTGGATGAGCTCCCTCGAGCTCGCCAACTCCATCGCCACATCCGAGCTGACCGCCCCCCACCTGCTGGTGCTCAACTCCACCACCAGCCACTACCACATGCCCGACGACGACCCCGTGCTCATGACCCCGGAGGCAGTGCTCGTGTTCCTCGATCAGATATATAACCAGCTGGCGCCGGTAAGCGTCACGTTTTCAACCAACTTCAAGAACTGGATGAGCTCCCTCGAGCTCGCCAACTCCATCGCCACGTCCGAGCTGACCGCCCCCCACCTGCTGGTGCTCAACTCCACCACCAGCCACCACCACATGCCCGACGACGACCCCGTGCTCATGACCCCGGAGGCAGTGCTCGTGTTCGTCGATCAGATACATAACCAGCTGGCGCCGGTAAGCGACACGTTTTCAACCAACTTCAAGAACTGGATGGGCTCCCTCGAGCTCGCCAACTCCATCGCCACGTCCGAACTGACCGCCCCCCACCTGCTGGTGCAGAACTCCACCACCAGCCACCACCACATGCCCGTCGACGACGACCCCGTCCTCATGACGCTGGAGGCTGTGCTCGTGTTCCTCGATCAGATACATAACCAGCTGGCGCCGGTAAGCGACACGTTTTCAACCAACTTCAAGAACTGGATGGGCTCCCTCGAGCTCGCCAACTCCATCACCACGTCCGAGCTGACCGCCCCCCACCTGCTGGTGCTCAACTCCACCACCAGCCACCATCACATGCCCGATGACGACCCCGGAGGCAGTGCTCGTGTTCCTCGATCAGATACATAACCAGCTGGCGCCGGTAAGCGACACGTTTTTTACGTAAAATTAATGAGCATTATTGATGGGCGCGTGTGGCAACTAATGGGGCACACCCACTGTCAGTCGGCCTGACGATATTGGCCTGTCAGTTGTTCGGAGCTGTCAAATTTTTGTTCATTGTTTTCTTGGCGCCCGATCTTGGCTTAATTAAGTGTAAGTGTACGGTCTCTGTGGCGAGCCTTCGCCGCCGTGACTAGCGTTGCGTCGAACTTACTAAGGCCCCTCCCATCTGTATTCATTTGTTTGCCATGAACGTGATGCATGTCACGTTTTTACCCTAGTGTATATTGGCGAAGACGCCGTAGTCTCATATAAATTGAAAACTAACTAAAATTGTATCTTTTTTGTTTCCGCAGACTTACGGAGGCAATGGTTGGTTGGTGCGCGTGTACCGCGCGCTGTTTGAAGCCCGCAGCACGCTGGCCAGCATGTGGCGCGGCAACCCGGTGCTGACGACGCTGGTGTTCGGCCTACCGCTCGGCTTCCTGTCCCTCATCTGCTACTCGGTGTGCTGCGCCGACATCCTGGACGCCGACGAGGAGGAGCTGCCAGGTACCTACACTTGCCAGGTGCTCAAAGCCCGTAGCATGTGGCGCGGCAACCCGGTGCTGACGACGCTGGGGTTCGGCCTGCCGCTCGGCTTCCTGCCCTCATCAGCTACTCGGTGTGCTGCGCTGAAATCTTGGACGCCGACGAGGAGCTACCAGGTACATACACTTGCCAGGTGCTCAAAGCCCGCAGCATGTGGCGCGGCAACTCGGTGCTGACGACGCTGGTGTTTGGCCTGCCGCTCGGCTTCCTATTCCTCATCTGCTACTCGGTGTGCTGCGCCAACATCCTGGACGCCGACGAGGAGGAGCTGCCAGGTATCTACACTTGCCAGGTGCTCAAAGCCCGCAGCATGTGGCGCAGTAACCCGGTGCTGACTCATCCCTTTTTTTGGTACTAGCGTAAAAAAAACCGGCCAAGAACATGTAGAGCTCAGTATAGGGTTCTGTAGTTACCGGCCCGTCACAATACACCCACTCAAAAGGTTATTTAATATTTTGCGGTACTTACGTCATTTTACTATGCGGGACTTACGTCCTTTTTTGCTATGTGTTTAGTTATAACTTAAAAACGAGTACTTATTAGACCTTGCTTTTGTTAATTTTTCGATATTTTTGGACCCGCATTTAAAAAGTTAGATGGGGGGGGGGGGGGACGCCCTGTTATTAATTCCGCAGGCGACAGTTCATTCCAAAGTTTTGCTGTGCGAGGCAGGAAGTTTCTTTAGAAACGCACAGTTGAGGACTGCCAACCAGTGGTGAGGGTGGAAATGTTGTCGCGTAGGACGACGACTTTCGGAGCTATTATTTACGAAACTATTACTTTTATCCAAAAATTGTTGTAGAAGACCTCGATTCTTTTTAAAAGACCTATCATGTGATAGAGTTGGATCGAAAAATAATTCACCCCCACTTCATGTGTACAGGAGGTATCCTAGTAACTATGTTGGCCCAAACCTGAGATCCAGTAGGTGTCCCCAGGGTTCAGCATGAACACCATCTTGTGATACCGGTCCCAACTCCTCGTCAGTACAAGTCAAATGAGCTCAAACAGCATGAGTCTATGTTGCCCCAAACCTGAGATCCAGTAGGTGCCCCCAGGGTTCAGCATGAACTCCATCTTGTGATACCGGTCTCAACTCCTCGTCAGTACAAGTCGAATGAGCTCAAACAGCATGAGTCTATGTTGCCCCAAACACGAGATCCAGTAGGTACCCCCAGGGTTCAGCATGAGCTCCATCTTGTGATATCGGTCCCAACTCCTTACCAGTACAAGTCAAATAAGCCCAAACAGCGACTTATTAAGACGATTCTAATTCTAGTATCGGTTAGGAGAAATAGGTACCAAATCAGCTTCTGATGTTGTGGCTGACTGTACTTTTCTTTAGAACCAAGGAGTACTCATCGGGACGATTCTAATAAACCCAAACTCAATCTGGTTGAGGTACTTTATGGCAGAGTTCTTATGGCCACCTCCTGTCTCCATCATCAGACCAGCTCGATGGTACCAAAATATTGTATTGTCATCCAAGTTACGCATGTGTGCTAAATTTCAGCTCGATCGGACATCAAGAACTGGTTCAAATCCGCCTCGCAAGATTCTACCTAAACATCTAACACACATATTTATCTACTGACAAACACTGTGAGTTAAATAAAAGCTTGTAAAAAAAAATCTATTTTACGAGTACCACTTTGTCGGCGTGATGAATGCGTATTGCGTATGTGCATACGGACTCATCACTATGACAAATACGGACATGGTGAAACTATAAGGGTTCCTAGTTGACTACGGAACCCGAAAAAGAGACAGAAGACTCTTTGTGTATGCCTGAAGTGAGACAGTCCGTGTCCAAACTTGAAGAAAATCGAATTTAAATTGAAGTGCATAAGGTTCAAATTTCATCAATTTTATATCTCGAGTTGAAACTTATTTTCGCCGTGTACGAATATAGAACCAACCCTAAACATAGCATTCCTTTTTATTATAAAATTATAATAACTGTATATTTTTCTTATTTTCAGAAACTCATGAAAAGAAGGACTAAAGAGATGCTGCTTTTAATAATAATACCCAACCGACCGGACTTACCTACCTACCTACACGACACGTGTGGTTTATTGTCATTAAACTTAATAATTTCCTATCGGATATCATCCTAAATGATCTGGTCTCGATTATCTACTACCTGTTACCATCAAAGGGGGTAACGTGTTACAGAGGGGTGACATTAGATAGCGATTGATTCTATTGTTACCCCTTTATCCCAGTCACCCCATTCGTTGCCTGAACCAGACATTTGGCTAACGTAGGCTAATCTAAGGGACGCCGTTATAGGTCGGAACGAGACCGCAATAACGCGATTAGCCTATGTTGGCCCAATGTTTGTATCAGGCCTGTAAGCGTGAACCGCTTCGTTCGTCGAATCGTCTATTTGCATCACTCTCTTTCGAATATGCAAGAGCGATAGAGACGGGGATAACAAATTGTCTATTTTCGAACTTCGCGGTAGGCCCCCAGGTACGACTGTAATGATACAGTCAATAAAACTATTCAAATGAAATAGTATCACGGCATAATAAATACTTACTGATTTTATGTTGTACCAAAGTATTTTAGTAATAGATTTATACATGTGTTGTTTGTAAATGAATATTTATATTGTGGCTATGTTTTTGATGCCATTAAGTTTTAATTAAGCGTTGTAAGTGTTTCATTTCATGCAATCATGTCTGACTTTTTACAATTTTTATTGTCTCCTTAAATGTCTGAGATTTTACAAACTTTTATTTTCTCCTGACCTTGTGATCTATTTTATAAAGCTACAATTTACAAGCGGAAGTCTCTTTCTAACGCATACGGTTGGAAAGAGTTTCTGGATGTAAATTGTAACCTGAAGGTACTTGTTTTCCTTCCCATCAGTCATTATACATAAGTCTAGAATGTGATTGTATTTTAATCATTTTCATTGGATAAGTAGATAATGTTAATTCAATAATGTGTCATTCATTACACATTAAAAACTATGAATATTTTGTTACATAGGTATCCATAAGAATTAACTGTTCATGTTGCCAACTACATAATGAAAGAAGCTATAATGAAATGAAAAACTCTTAACCTTTTCGCCGCCAAGCGTTGAACAAAAATGACTCTCCACCGACGCCACGTAATCGCGTTTTGTCAAGCGAAATTGAACTTTGCGGAAGCCCGCGTAGGTCCCTATTGCACTACAAAGCCTGTCGGCTGTTGCCGTCGGTGACGTCCATGGCAAGACTTTGATGTCGGCCACAGCCGACTGTGGCGGTGAAAGGGTTAAATAATAGTAATAATTGTGTGTAAATAAAACTGTATGTACCTTATGATAGTTATGATCAGTGGATAACTGTTTGTATTTGTTTATCAGCTGGCTGCAAACTTTTGAATAGGTATTATTTGAATATTTTGTGTTTCAATACAGTCCAACAAAAATTACAGCTACAGTGATATCTTGTTAGTATTAGTTTACCAGACTTTCAGGACCACCACTTGGTGAAAAACGTCGACATCTCTTTATTAGCATTTATTAGAATTATGGGTGCCATTGACTCGCGAAATTTTATTTTTGGCAGTACATAACAACAATACTGATTTGAGCAAGTAAAGGCATATTAATTATTTACATAAAAAAAACTACTAAAGTAACTTTTACCTAATAAATCGAATGATGAATAAAACAGGTATCATAACTAATTTAGGTGTTCACGAGTCTAGTTTAGTATTTCATTTCACAATAAGTCAATGGAGGAAACTCTGTGTTAGTTAGTATCATAATAGACTTAAATATATAGTAGACGGCCATAGCCTAAGAACTTTTTGAGGCTCCGAGTATTTAGCGCCATCTAGTTCAGAGCCACCTAAACAGAGCCAATATGTATGAGATAAAATCAGCGCCATCTAGTAACGACTAGTGTACTACTAGTACCTTATTCGTTACTAGGTTGCGCTGATTTTATCTCCTTAGGCTATGGCCGTCTACTATATATTTTAAGTCTATGGTATCAAACAGCCACCATTAGAAATAATATGTCTAGGCCTCATTTTGTGTTTTGACCACGTTTTGACGTATTGATTTATATTTATTGAAAGAAAAACTTCGAATTCAACTTGTAATTAATAATAAAAAAAAATATTTACAAAGACGGTTTTTACTTATATATATATTCCTAGAATTACGGCTATGTTCACAATTGCGACATTTCATTTAAATACACAGTCATTTCAATTTGCTTAGTTCTTAATTTTAAAGTATTGTACCATTGAATATAGCTACTAGTATAGTGATGATGTGTATTATGGGTTGTAGGTTTGTAACATTTCTTGTTCTGTGTGTAGCTTTCATTATTTGCAGAATGAGATTGAGATTTCATAAAATCATATGATGCCGTATTATATCCATTATCATCACTCTCTTCTGGATAAATATACTTTTCATTTTGAGAATTTATTTTCTTTTGTGAATTTAATATTGTTTCCTTTCTTGAAGATGTATTATTTTTAGAGTGTAATTTTCTTTGTGATATTTGAAATTGGTTTTCTTCTGAAAGAACATGATTTTCGTTTTTAGGATATGATTTTTGTAAATTTTCAAGTTTTTTGTGTCTCTTTATAGTGTCACTTACAGATTTTCTTCTATTTATTTTAGGCTTTTGTACTAAATAATCTTGAATTGATTCTTCTGAAGAGCTAGCCTCAGGTTCCAATTCTGTCTTCACTTGCTTGGCTGGATGGAAATGATTTTGTTTGTTATGTTGTTTATATTTTGCAATCGATATTGTCTCAGTGATACATTGGTATTTGTTGATATCATCAATATGTTCATCTTCATCCTTTTGAAATGAATCTAACAGATCTGTAAATGTTTCAATTTTATCTTTTGTTTCCATAAATGATGAGCATAACTTATCAAATGTTTCTACAGCATTATTACTATGTGCTGTTTCACCTACTAATGTATTCCATATTTCACTATAGCTGTTTTTAGGTGTTTCATCATCTATATTCAAAACGCTCATGGTTTTTTCCAAAGGCATTAGAGTTTTAGAAGCCTCTTCATTATATTTAAATTCTTCCTCATTCCAAAAGTTCCTTATGTCTAATTGGAAATGCATAGAGTTTAATAACTGTTTAAATTTTTCTTCTTCTTTTTGTGTGACAATTGTGACAGCTAGGCCATATGCTCCAAATCTTCCAGCTCGGCCTATCCTATGCAAGTATGTCTGCCAATCATGAGGCATCTCAAAGTTAACAACCAAGTCTACATGAGAAGAGTCGAGGCCCCTGGCTGCCAGGTCTGTTGCTATCAATATCCTGCATTTATATTCCTGCAAAGTTTTCAATGCTTCCAAACGGTCCAGCTGCTCTTGTTGCCCGTACAGCTTCTCCGCAGGCCACTTAGCCTTCTTCAACATTTTGTATACATCTGTTACTCTGGCCTGGTAGTTGCAAAATATCAAACATTGTTTAAACTCTCTTTTTGACAGTATGTTAAGGAGTTCTTCAAATCTTTGTTGTGTTTGTTTTACAATATTTGTGTTATGTTTAACTGTGGTAACTGTTTGTGAAATTCCTAAGAGGACACTGTGGGTATCCGGGCAGACATGCTGAGAGACCTGGACATACTCGTTGATGAAAGCTTTCGACTCTTCTGGGAATGTTGCACTACTGAAGATAATTTGCTTCTGGAGTGGTAGAGCAGAAAATATGTATTCAATGTCTGGTCTGAAACTCTTTTCCATTAGTTTGTCTGCTTCATCCAAAACTAAAAGCCGGACAGCTGATACATCAATGTGGTTGTCTCTTATGAGGTGATGCAGTCTTCCAGGGCTACCAACAACAATGTGAACTTGCTTTTTATTGAATTTCTTGATGTCATCCTTTACTGGTAGACCACCCATAACAACTTCAATAGTAAGACCTATAGTGAAAAATAAAATACTAATTGAAAAAAAGTGCATATTTTTAACTTTATTGTTTATGCTTGGGGATTCAAAAGCTTTAAAAAAGATTGTAAATGGATTGATATAATGACACTACAACCTTTATATTACTATCTTATTGTATACAATACCTGTGTATTTTCCTCCAATTTGCTTAATTACATCACAAATTTGTGCAGCAATTTCTCTAGTTGGTGCCAAAATGACTGCTTGCAGGCCATTGTTTAAATTTATTTTTTCTAGAGCTATTACAGTGAACACTGCAGTTTTTCCTGTTCCTGATTTAGCTTCTAATAATAAATCTGAAAACATATTAAAATTACTTTAGAAAATCCAGGCCTGGTGCCTCTTTTTAAGTATTGATAATACTTGTGGTAAGAGACACCGCTCTTCCGCCACTTGTCTATAATATCTATAATATAGTAAATAAACAAATACTTTGTGAGCTGAGATTACGTCTAGGGCCAACTTACCAAATCCACATTTTCCTAAAGGTATGCCATGCAACTGAATCGGAGAAGGCTTGAAGAAACCAGAGCTTTTCAAACCTTCTAAAGTAGTATCACTCAAAAGCATGGTCTCGAATGTTATGTCCTGGGTTATTTTTACATCTTGCGTTCGCCTTCCCTGATCTACATTGTGACCCAGCACCATGGTGAATGGCTTGACAATTAATAGAGATTGTTATTTATTATAAAAAGCCGCCGAAGAATGAGAAAACCGACCAACCGACATACCGTTGTTGTCATACAGAAATGTCAAAATGAAATGACAATGTTAACATAACATAATTGCCAGAGCAAAATTTTCTATTCGTTATCATGTAATAAGGCTTTTGTACACTCTCGGATAAAATAACGAACCATATTTACACGTTTCGCATATGATTATATTATCTAATGGCGTCTATTGATCTCACAACGCATCACTTTCGATTTTTTATACATTGCGGCATTCCATGTATCGATTGATTTTGTTGCACCTAGTTAGACGGTAATGTATCGCAGTTGCATGCGATTTATACGTCGAAATCGCGTCATGTATGAACACCATAAGTTTAGTGTAGGGTCACCACATACCTAGCGGTTCCTCGCGGAATTACCGGAAGTAGCGGAAATCCATAGACAAAATGCTTAATTTGTCTATGGTAGCGGAAATTTGTCTATGGCTTCCATACAAAATCTGCTACCATAGACAAATTTCCGCTACCATAGACAAATTTCCGCTACTTCCGGTAATTCCGCGAGGAAAACCGCTAGGTGTGTGGCGACCCGTAATCGTCTCAATACGTTCAAAAATCAGGGTGGTGTAGCTAGTTCTAAATTGGTTCCAAACCAAGCCAAGCGTAGTACGTACCTAGCCTAGTATTTCTGAACTGGTTTTGTGAAATGGCGAAATTGTGACTTCAATCAATTTTTACTTACGTTCGATATTACAATTTTATAACTAAATAATGGGATTTTGTTGTTTCGAAGACTAATTATTGCGTGAAATTATGTTAGTGTGGATCTTAAACAACCAAATATGACACGTGAAGAAAGTTGATGGGAATCTACCCTAGGGTTGGTTCTCCGCTTATTATAAAATAATAAAATTTTCCACGTAGGTAAGCAAGTATTTGTAAATATGCATGGGACAGATATATCTACTACATCATACAATGTGTGTCGATTTGTTTACCATACACATAAGTAATATCATAAACTAGGTCATGAATGTAATGCCTGCCTTCATCCCCCATATTTTTTTGATAAACATGAACTTATCAACAAACAGTATTACCGCTTACGACCCTATTTTTTTAATATTTAGAAGTAAACATTGCATTGTGATTGTATATTTGATTTATTGATATGATTTGATATTACATCAAACTAGATGTTAAGGCTAACAGATAGTAAATTTTTCGTATTTTTACTATAGAATTGACTGCCTAACAAGAATAAATTCAGCATTCATATTAGTAATTAATCAGTAATATCTAGTTGTGAATATATGTACATATGTTGTTACACCACCTACAACTTATCTGCTTTGCCCGAAGGTTGACTGGTTGAGAATGCTATAAAGCATTAAGTCCGCCTGTTGAACGATTGTATATTTCTTCTGTGCAACAAAGATTAGATAAATAAATAAGAAGGTTTCCAAACATAATCTTGATATGCATTATTTTTGTTTAAGAAATAACATGAATAACAACGGGGGAGGTGCTGGAGGTGGAGTGGGGACGCCTGGAGGTCCATATGAGACCAAAATCGCGGGGCTGTATGACCTCCTGGATACCCTGGGCTCCGGACATTTTGCTGTGGTGAAGCTGGCTAGGCATGTCTTCACCGGTGAAAAGGTTGCCGTGAAAGTTATAGATAAGAGCAAATTAGATGATGTTTCAACGTCACATTTATTTCAAGAGGTAAGTATTTTGTTTGAATGGTTATGTTATTGACACAGACTACACAGACACCTCATCATTAAGCTTGTACAGGGAGCACGAGGGCACCACACATAAGCGCAAATTTATTCGTAAATTTCTACGATTCGAACAGCACATCTCGACAGCATTCTACACCAATTTCTAGTATAACAATCCAGGTTCACCCCTTTACCCAGATTTTTGGGGAATTTTTTTAATTCACATGAGTTATGATCAAAAACTTTAACTCAACTAAAATAAACGGTCGCGCTCTCATACAAAATTAGTACGGGAGCACCTATGTGTGGTGACCTTGAGTTGTACTTATGATCTATCTAGTGGTTGAGGTTATCTGTGGTTATTGATCATGATCTTTTTTAATTTTTCTAATCCCCCCCCCCCTTAAAGGGGAGGCCTATGTTCAGCAGTGGATGTCTTATGGCTGAGATGATGATGATGATCATGATGATCTTTTTAATTAAAACACTTTTTCTGTATAGGTTGCATACTTGTAATTGTTTCCTAATCTGAAAACAATTACAAGTGGGTATGACTTTAAATGCATCACCAGTTTTGTTGTGCTGGGCAAACTATTCAGCCTGTAGGTAACCTCTGTGGCCCCGGCACTCTTGGGCAACTGCCCCCCTAAGGCCAGCACTGGAGAATGGATTTATTTTTATATTAACCAAATGGTTTTATTTACTACGGAGTATCCCCCATAGCACAGGAGAAGAATTGCCATCACTCTAATAGGGACTCATCTTGGTTTCCAATTTTACTTTTCAAATAACTTTACAAATTCCACTTTCTTTTCCAATTTAATATCATAAGGTGAATTCCAGCGGTGTCATATTGTTTTATTTATTGTGTTTATATGTGATTGGCAGTGTAATCCACTTAATCCTATAATCTCATTATATGTCTTATGTAATCAAGTCAATTAGCTTTAGTAGAGTTTTCATTTCTAGCCATTGTTGGGAATGTCTCTAATTTATTTATTTTATTTTTAATTTTATTTATTTATTTATGAATATTATTTCTTAAAATAATGTATATATTAGAGCTACCTCTAAATGAGGAATAAATTACTTACATACAATAACTATACATTATAATTTATAATGCATAAACACATGCATTATTACATGGAACAAAATGAGTACTTACTTATTTGAATGTATGTACACAATGTACACATCTTATAATACTATGTGAAAGTTATCTAAAGCAGATAGACCAAGTTCCACTAGATTGTTGACATTTTATTTGTTTATTGGGTTAAGCTGTTTCAATATCCGGTCTCCAGTTGTCCACACACAAATTGCCGGCAAATGTGCGAGTGGCCTCGCACGTTGCTCGAACTAGTTTATGCTGTAATTTCCTAGCCTGGTCTGGCCTGCGTGGCTCGATCTCAAAATTAGATATTGATTGTTTCAGGTTCACTGCATGAAATTAGTCCAACATCCCAACGTAGTAAGATTATATGATGTAATAAACACACAAACTAAATTATACTTAATCCTCGAGCTAGGCGACGGTGGTGATTTGTATGACTACATCATGAGGCATGAGTCTGGCTTGTCAGAATCTCTGGCTCGCAATTATTTTCGCCAAATAGTTCGTGCAATATCATACTGCCACAGGTGAGTGTATGCTGATGATAATATTTTAATAAAAACAATTCTTATATACCTTATACTACAGCTGACCATAAGACAGGTAGGCCACAGTGAAATGTTATTAAATGGATTCCTTTAAGGGTGCAAACGGGAATGATGGTGGAGAAGGGACTGTGGACTAAAACCACTGTTGTGGAGATATGATATATTTGTTTTACATTGGCACTTCACTATTTTATTTAGTACTATTCTTAGATAAAACCAAAATGATTAAGATGCTACTTTATGTCACGTTTTTGCTTCTACATTGTTGTTTCACTATGACTATCAGGTTAGCGTGATTATTGGTTGGACAGACAAACAAGTACGCCTGTTACGAATGATTACTGATCATTACAACTTACGTCATGTGAATAATCGCTGTTATTGTCTTCATTGCAGGTTACATGTCGTGCATCGAGACCTGAAGCCTGAAAACGTAGTTTTCTTTGAAAGATTAGGTGTAGTGAAATTGACTGACTTTGGTTTTAGCAATAAATTTTGTCCTGGACAAAAACTAGAGACTTCTTGTGGTTCCTTAGCATATTCGGCTCCTGAAATTCTGTTAGGGGACTCGTACGACGCGCCCGCCGTGGACGTGTGGTCGCTCGGGGTCATCCTCTACATGCTGGTGTGCGGCCAAGCCCCGTTCCAAGAAGCCAATGACAGTGAAACGCTAACGATGATTATGGACTGTAAATACACGATACCACCGCAAATATCAACAGGTTGTAAAAAGTAAGTCAAATTACATGAAATTGCTTGTTATTTTCTAATGGCATAAACACGAGAGTCACGCGGTCCATTGTCACCTTGGACAACTGCAATAATGTAATACAGCAGTCTAGGACAATGTACTTAAATTGCCTGTAATTCCACCTATACTCTCAACACTTGTCCAAGAATCTGTTGGCAAAAATAAAACTTTACGACGATTACTTAGTATTTTAAGTAGTTTTTGTCTAACAAAGCATTAGTGGGCTGTCTCTGTCTGTAGAACTCAAGTCCAATTGGTATGCCTATTTTCCGACAGTTACGCAGTTTTCCTTCAGCTTAGAAAGCAAGGTTGAAAGCCAAATTAGGTTTGGCCTAGGTCCCTGAAAAAAATATTTGTCGCACCGCTGGTATGCCATTATAATCGAACGAGCGGGAGCATAAGCGAAGCGAGTTCTTACAAAGAATTTCTGGCTACTGGGACGTCGGCATTCCGTGGGTTTTTTTTTTTAGAGTTTGTTCGACGACAACTTTAGTAACGCTATTCTGTTCTTTATGAAATTTGTTAGGGTTGTAGCAGAGATAGATTGAGAGTTTGTTTATGAGCTGGATCGATCAAGGGGTTGTGGACATAGAAAGCGAAAAAAAAACTTTATATGGGTCTTGTTTTATTGGTGAACTCGTTTGCAAGTAAATCGCTAGTTTTCATTTCGAGGCGGACTACTAGTAGATACTTAATTCTTTGAAAGTGCCTAATTTATGTAGCATTATCCTACAAACTTCCCCATACTATCAAAAATGAATTAACTTTTTCCTACAGGCTAATAGGTCGCATGCTAGTCCGGGAGCCCGAAAAGCGCGCCACGCTAGCCGAGATCTCCGCCGACCCGTGGGTGACGGGCGGCGAGGCCGCGCCGACCCACGACTGCGACACGCCGCTCGTCACCCGGGAACAACTGTCGGAGGAGGACCGCGCCAACATCATGCAGCGGATGGCGAGTGTGGCGACCAAGGAACAGATATTGGAGGCGTTGGAAAAGAATGAATATAACTATATAACTGCTACTTACTATTTGCTGGCGGAGAGGAAGCTTAGAACTAAAAGGTTTGTCGATTTTATACGTTTTTGTTTAACTCACAGTAGACACCTAGTGTTGTTAAGGTAAAATCATGCAAGTCAAATTTTGACCAGTTCCTGATGTCCGATTGAGCCACTGCTGACTGCTACCTGCGTAACTTAGTTGAGGATCATCTTGTTGAGCAGCAGATGGTTTTTGCAAGAAAAGTATAGTTGGCCTTAAAAGCTATTTAATTTTTAAGAAAAGTAAGCTTTATTAAAAAAATAAAATGTTGACAAAACCTATTCAGGCTCTTGCACACCGCATTTTTTCAACGCGCCGTCGCCGTAAAAAAGCGTGCGTAAAAAATACGGGGTGTGTTGTGTATAGGCCCTGCCCTGTGTATAGGGCATATGTGTTTAGTATTTAGTTTAGCCATTTGTTTTGTTGTATTTTTTCAGCAATGGAAGATTTTAGTTACATAAATGGTATATCTTCTCTGTTTTGCCCTATGGTAGAGAATGCATTGCATTAAGTACCTACGCCTTTTGCACATTAAGTTTGGCTTTTGTCGAATAGTTGCGTCAATCAACTTTTTATAGCGCCTGGTTGCTATGGTTACGTCCCTTGGACAACTAAAGATGTTGTATGAAATAGTATGAGGATGTCCCTCGGACAACGGGGACAGAGTAAACAACATTAAAAAGTTGATTCGCCCAGTTACATTTTAAATACAATGTATAATATATACCAACAATATTTGAATAGCCTGGAAGAACAATTGCTGTGTTCATATTTGGTTAAATAAACGATCGTCTGTCTCCAACGTTCGTTTAAAATAAACTGAGACTGCAATGCAGTATCCTTCGCCGCCTCACCAATAGGCGGCTCTACAGCGAACGAGCGGCCGCAATGATGCTGCTACGCGCGGCAATAGGCTAGATGATTTTTTTTCATGCATGGTATCAATCGATTCGTTTATCTACATCCATACCCTAATATGTCTATTTTATGGTCAGGATCGATGAGCAAACGCCCTATATTTAGATATGAGTATCTGTGGCTGCATCTAAATGTTTACATTTTAGTATCGGTAACCGATACCTTAATTACGTTCAAATTTTGAACGTCTTCTTAGTAGTTAGAACAAATATGTTATCTGTAACGATGTTATTATTATCAAATAATAAGCAAAAATTCGATATCGTTATGAAAATCCGGGTGCGGGCATGCGCCGCCCGACCGCCGACACAATCGAGTTGGTCATGACGATGGCGTGCAATCCGTGCAATTGCAGTCATTCAATCATCATTTCGGGTTTATAATATGTATGTAGATAAAGCAGTGTATGCAACTGTACGTAATTAGGCCTTAAAACACTCGTGTGATCTTATTATGAAACTCACTTCGTTCGTTTCATAAAACCACACTCGTGTTTTAAGGACCCCTATTACGTAACAGTTACATAAACTACTATTTGTTGTGAGGATCAAATGTCTATTTAAATGAACATAGAAAACAGAAAAGAGATTTAAAATCTGAGATTTGCATTTGTTTCTCAAAACGCTCCTAACAAAATGATATGAAACAGTGACGTCACGGCTTCATAGTTGGCCTGTTTAAAGTATGGAAAAAATATAAAATTGCTATTTTTACAGTGAAATGTTGCGTTTATGTATATGAAATAAATTGTGTATGAACCATATGGCTGCTATTGAATGGCCGTACTTTAAAAATCGAAATATTTTGAAATCTTGAAGCCTGATATCTGTAAACCATTTCAATTGATTTTTTTAATGCTTACTTTATTTGGATATTTTGATCATTTTGCATCCTATCAACTTTGTATAATTCAACATGTGTCATCATCCCTATTTCCTCTCGAGGCGGCTCGCTCTGTGTGTAGTTATTATGTACTAATGATGTACCATTTCCCTAATTAGACAAGAAGAGAACTTGGCGCGGAGGCCCGAGGTGCTGAGTGTGTCGCGAGGCGGGCGCTCCAACAACCTGCTGGCGCCGCCGCCGCTCCCCACCGCCCCTCGAACGCCGCAGGATGCTCCACCCGTACGTAACAACTCAAGTTGTTTATGTTTATGTATATTTAGATCCCTACACATATGAGACCTACCATAGCTTTAGCACAATTCCGCGGCGGCATTGCGCCGCACGTTTCGCCGCGATTCCGCTCTTGTTACGCTAAGGCTTTATGCGCGGTATTAGTGATAGATTGGTACTAACTAACGCCCTCAGATATGCGTACCCATATTGGACCAACTGCATCAGAGCAATACTTGAAGCCAGAAATAAGAATCAAACTTGTAGGTTCTTTCTGAAGCGCAACTATGCGCGACAATATGCTATTGTAATATGCCTATATTCATGCACCAATGTAAACAAGTTCTAACTCTCATTTGTTTCACAGAGATCAAGAAAATGCAGTATAGTCCGTGAAGAGGAAGACGACGAAGAGAGCAGTCCCGTCGCGCGCGTTGTGGACGCGCGACGCGGGTCGCGATCCGAGGGCCGGCTGCGGCTCGCGCGTCCGTCCGCCGCGCTCGCCGTCACGCTCACCCGGGTCCGTATGTAACGTGTACAGTATAGCGAGCACGAGCAGGCCCATACCGTACATACATGTTTCTCCGAATCGTTTCATACTTAGTGAAGAGTCGACCAACACCTTGAGAAGCTTCCGAAAGATAAGTTTAGATTTAATTGAAATTATTTCTTCAGGTGAATCTCGAAGATAACCCCACGGATTTTCCCTTGGCTCCGGTGGAGAGCGAGGCGACGGCGACGGCGACGGCGCCGGGCGCGGAGGGCGCGGAGGCGCCGCCCCGCGTGCCGCCCGCGCCGCCGCCCGCGCGCCGCCAGCGCCTCGACGTGCGCCGCCGCCGTCCCCGCGCCGGCTCCTGCTCCTCCTCGGACCTCTCCGACGACGACTCCGAGAAGAAGAAGCGCGCCGCGGAACAGAGCGACCCGCCGCCCGAGCGTGCGCGCCGGGACTCGCACGACGACTCCAGCGACAGCCAGGAGCGCGGCGCCGGCGCCGGCGGCCGCGGGGCGCGCCCGGCCGGCCGGCCCGCGCTGGCGGGCGCGCCCGGCACCGGCACCGGCGCCGGCGCCGACAGCGGCGGCGGCGCGGCCGGCGACGCGCGCCAGCAGGGCGGCGCCAGCACCGGCCGGCGGCGCCGCGCGGCCCGCAAGGAGTCGCGGCTGCGAGAGTCGCGCTCGCTCAACCGCATCGCGGAGGTGGAGGAGGCGGCGGCGGCGCGCTGGGCGGGCGCCGGGGGGCTGGTGGCGTTCTGCGGGCGGCCGCTGCTGCGCCTGCTGGCGGCGGCGCGGCCGCAGCCGGCGCAGCGCCGCCTGCACGGGCTGTGCTAGCGCCGCCGCCGCCGCCGGCCGCGGCAGCACCCCGCTCCGTTCCCGTCGCGAGCGACCGGAGCGTCCGTAGAGGGCTATTACGGCGAGGAAGCTTTAAAGATGACCGACGACTCGTGCCTGAGTCGCCTCCTCGCGATGGTGACGCTGGACGCCGGAGGGGGCGGTCGGCTCTCGGAGGATACGTTCGACCCGACCTAACGTATTTGACGGTTTCGTGCCCTCTCCACTGTTTATACCTTCAATAAATGATACAGTAACTGTTGTGTCGGCCGCACTGCCCGCGACTCGCTCCGCGTACCGCCAAAAGATAGTTCTAGTTTAGGAAGTTTTAGTTGAATGATTGTCCAGTCGGAACTGCCGTCTTGAACAAAGCAATAAATGAAACTTTATATGTTAATAATTTGGCATCCCCGTAGCGTTATCGATTTAGTGAATGTTATCGATGCGTTGTAATTGTTAAAACATATCGAAACGTATCTGAAAGTTGACAATTCGACTAGGACGATTGTAGTGCGTATTAATAAAATACCCAATAATAATACTATTAGCGTCATATGATATCAAATTGATATCAAAGCTGATTAAAACATGACGAGTGTTTTTAATTTGTTTGATACGCCGGTTCCTCGTCACTCGGTACAACGGTGACCCTTCAATGTATTTACGTAACCTCACGTAGGACGAAAAATTTTCCTATTTTGACTAAGCTGGTTCATAGGTAAACAGGGTTACTCCATTTCATTTCACGGGTAGGAATTGAACCTCATCGTGTCATCGTCATCGCGTATGAAAGAGTACTGACAATTCCTAAAACAATAGCTGGGCATAAACATAGACCAATAATCAAAGGTGAAGTCATGACTTGCTCGTAGGATTACAGTCGTTATTATCGTTTAGAATATTTTCATTTTCCGGATAGCTACAGTTGGTGGTTTGTTTACAGTTTGTTTAGCATGAAACTGTGGCATTTCCTACATGTTAGTTAAATTAGATGTGTTCTCTGTTAGGTTGATTGGTTTTGTAAATCGTATGTGTCTTAAAATGGGAATGTTAACTATGAAAAAATGTTTAATGTATATGAATATCTTTGTACATAAATATTAAATTGTTGTAAATAAATAGTCTATTTCAAATATAACGTTAAATTAAGTAAGTACAGATTATTTTTGTTCAGTTTTTTTGGACTATTGTTTATGACAAAGCCCGGGTTCGACTTGGACTCATGGTTTGAGTTCAAAAAGTTGGACATGTTCCATGAAAGGCTGTAGTGATGCATACATGAATCATATGGTCGTTCAAGTTTTTGGATTCCGCCCTTTTATCCACGGGTCCCGGCATGCGAGCCTCTACCACATCATTGCAGATATATTTAGCTAGCAGTGAATCAATACACCACTACTAAGTGAAACCCGACGTTCCGAATACTTTACTGCGTTCGTGGTCACGGGTTGTCAATGGCGACTGTACTTGGTCAATGTCCATCGTGTTCCGCACGTCCATACAGTAACTTATTTGAATACAAAATAAAATTACTGCGAGTTGGATATACCTACACTGAGTAAAGTAATGATGAGTCTGATCCACATTTGCAGACATTGCACAGCGGATAAAACATAATTCAATAGGATATTAAATTAATTAATCTATTTCATTACCCTGGATTGTTTAGATTAATATAGAATGTACCTGCTTGTACAGTCGCCATCAAATACGTATATCGGAGGGGCCTAGGTGGTCACAAATATCTGAACAATGTCTCTATTGTTAAGGGCATAAAGCGCATGTTCAAATATTTTTGAGTAGGTACCTACAGTCAACGCCTAAAATATATATACACTTTTGAACCTTATTTATTACAAAGGAGTAAGGTGTAACACTGTGCACATTGCGTTGACTGTACGCTGGCCACTCCGATATATTTGATGGCGACTGTACATGTAAGTATTTTTTTGTAAGCTATGTATTTGACATTGTATATGGGTGATAACTTGATAAGGAAAGTGTTAAATCAGGATCAACCCTTTCTGCTGGTGTGACAGTTTTATCTGTTGTGCGAAGTCCTAACTTAATCTGACCTGTATATAGTTTTGGTAATTCGCATTAGAGTTTGAATAGTTGTATGTCATCATGTGTGCTAAGCTAACGGTAACTGTCGACTTATTTACCAATTTTACATACATTTGCTGCTTACTAGGTTGTAGGTACTTAGAAGTATGAAATGTTCGACTTCTGTTACCCTTAAGGGTGCTTTGATAACATTATAATGCAATAAAATAACAACACCAAAGATTAATAAATGGTTTGTTAACTAACATGTTGTCCTGGTTGGTGCCAACGTCTACAATTTACGAGTTGTTTTAAATCTTTCATAGATATTGTACTTTGTGATTGGACTTTTTATTGGTGCTTGTTATTTTACCTTTATACAGGACACTTTTAAGATGATTTTTAAATCTAAATAAACTAAATTCTAATTATAAAACTGCAGTGAAGTAAGGGGTGTATTTAATCGAATTATACGTACCGCGTACCTATAACTACTATACTATATTCATAAGTTAGTCATTAGCGCCATGAACAAAATCACTAACATACCTACTCATTATTACATTAACTTGCGGTTTGCTGTGAACTTCTGAATGCCTTATGATTATTTTATTCTCGATGTACGGTCGCGTATATTATTGGCTGATTCATCAAATATAGTACTTCTCTTTCATAATAAGTTTTTGATTGCACTTTCTCTTCTCAGTCTTACGTCATAGGACCGTCAGCATAGTGGCCCCTTTACGGGCACTGATGTACTTATACATTTATAGTACAATCAGCAGCAGAAGTAGCTAAGCGGGTGGGGTGTTCAAAATGAGCTTGATACGACTTATTGTTAAGAGAATAAGTGCGTGTGTATGCGATCTTGAACTTTCCACCCACTTAGCTTCTCCTGCTGGCTGTACCTACTGCAGTTAGGAAACACTAAGTGCGTGCGTGTATAAAATATATTTTTATTGTTATTTCTTATTTGTGCATGTATCGTATCGTATATCTTTTTCTACAGACTCTAGTTATTTGTAAGTTATGCATTTTTGTACACACTTATTTAGCTTGACCCCGTATATTTATTTACGTTCATCAAATATTGCATGTTAGCCACTTGCAGGTGTCTGCGATGATTGAGCTGAAATATGGTATACTCCCGTAACTTACATGACAATGCTATCTAATAGGCACAGTCAGCAATAAGAGTGTGTATTAAATAAGTTTTTAGGGAGTTACTTTTCAATAGTTAAATTATATAGCTGCACGTTTTCTTATATTTTTTATTTACATTATTGCATAATATAAAATGTATTTAAAGTATGATATTTTCTCTATGGCAGAAGCAATTTTTAAATGGAGTTTTCAGTGCAATAATACCGATATTATCCGAGCTTTGAATTTATACATTTATATTAAATTTATACGAGTGAAGTACACCTGTTTATAGTGGATAGCTTAAGGCGTTTTAAACTGATATTCTAATAACTGTGTACCTGGTTGCCATCTGTATTTGGCGTTAATTAAGCTTTTGCAAATTGTCCACGACTTGTAGTAAATAGGTCTTGTATGTATTTATGTATCAGTAAATTTATCATAATACGATTAAGTTTTATTTGTAGAATCGTTCTTTTGCGGGAAATTCTATTTGATTTCACTCAAAGGGCGTAATCGTATATAACCCTCCACCTCTACCCAGCTAAATCCCATTTATGATGGTCTCTCATTACCTCCACGTATGAATTAAAACGTCAATATCTTCCATATTACGAAATAAAGTAGCTTTAAATTTAATTTAAGTAAGACCTTGTAATGGAGGGATATAAATGAACCGCCCTCGCAATACCTTAGTTGTCTTGCCAGACGCCCTTTTAGAAGAAATTATTTTGCAGTATTGTGTGTAATATTATTTATTAAATGTATTTGTGTCGAACAACTTGTTTTATGGATTATAAATGCGTTGTGGGATTAACCTCGCAGACATTAAAATATCAAGTATCACGGGGGCGAGAAGTGGCTCACGGAGAGCCGTTTTGCTGCATTGATCGTAGCAAATGGAAATCCGTGATCTCTGCCTACCCCTTTTGGGATATAGGCGTGATTGTATGTATGTATGTACATATGACGAAACTATAAGACAATCTTTAGGGGTAAGGCCGATTAATTCAAGATTCTAATGTCTATAGAAGCCTTTTCTAGAGCGATAGCAGAGAGTATGCTGTCAATAGGGGATATTACTGCAATATTCTGCCACCAGAGTGCAGCACTAGCAAACCGGTAAACCATAGAGTTTTTAATACATACTAGGCCTTAAACAGTTTTTTACAAGTTTTCATAGATAATTTATAACGAATAAATATGTCATTTGCGCACCAAAGCGGTTTGTTTACAAAGGGCCTATCGTGAAACGAGAGAATCGAAATTTTGACATGTGCCTCTCTATCGCTCGAATATGAAAAGAGTGACAGAGAACCAGGTAACGAAATCTTAATTTTCGTGTTTCGTGGTTGACCCTCTGGATGTGCTAGTGCCGCCCCCTACACAGAGTTTTGCGGAATATTCCCTATTACTAGATGGGGCTTGTATGTACGGTCCCCCTACATTATGCGGTAACTTTGGTTTGATGTCGTTCAGATGGCGATGGCGATCCAGACTTGCGAGACTCAAAAAGTTCTTAGACTGGGTCTGGGTCCCTCTATTCTCTGATCAAAGAGGTATATATCAGATCAGAGCGACGCAATCTAAGAACTTTTTGAAACTTCAAGTCTGAAGCGCCATCTAGTAATTGATTCCGTTACTATTATTACATTATTACTACGATAACTTTGGGTTGCTCTCGTTCTGTGGTTGGAGCTTCAAAAAGTTTTTAGGGCCTTATCACACTTGAGCGATTTCTATACAGAACTCGTACGCGGCGAACTCGCGGCGTGTTCGCTCGCAAATCGCAATGTGATCTGACAACACTCTTCTGTCGATATAGGTACATATGTATGTACAGTCGCCATCAAATATATCGGAGCGGTCAAGTTGGTCACGAATATTTAAACAACGCCTTTATTGTTAAGACGATAAGGTGCTTGCTCAGATATTTGTGATCACCTTAGCCGCTCCGATGTATCTGATGGCGACTGTACAAGCTATAATTATGCTTTCTATAATCTTGAGGTTACATTTGGGGTTAAAATAAGTCACAAGATATGACAGTTTTGATTTATTTACCTTTGCTAGTTATACATTGGTAAAAATATTAATGCTATGAAACAATTTGACTTAGCATTTGGTTGTCACAATTCATGAATAGTGGTTAAATTGGATGTGTGGGTTCAAATTCACAAGCTGGCAGCCTACTGGGGCCCTGCCGTCCAGTCGCCGGTACCTATTACAATAATGCTCGTGTATATTTAAAGAAACATTTAAAATATGCAAAGCTTTATAATTAACCAGTAGTACTTTATCTTATGTGCCTAAGAAATAAATCATTTTCTTAAATATTTTACACTTGATCATGTTAAAATTACCAGAAAAAATGCTATTCTTTCCTCCAGCATTCTTGTTAAAAGATATTACTTCCAAAAAAAGGCAATTTAAACTAATTAATTTTAAATACGACATGAGATAATAAAAAAGCAAGTCTAATAATTTTCCTTCCTCAATGAACAAAGCGATAAAAAAAAAGTTATTGTATTACTACGCCTTAACTATCCTCTGTTCATAAATAAAGGAATAAAAATCACATACCTAAAGTACAGATGGTAAAACTAGCCTTAACAATACCAAAGCAAGTTTAACTTTTTAAAGGCCACAATAATTTAGGTAATATGATAAATAAATGGGTGTCACCCGTTACATGGGTTTTTAAGGTTCTTAAAAATGATCCTTAGAAGTTCTATTCACCCAATCTACCTTGATGAAGGTAAATAAGATTGCATGTTAAATAAATGCACAAAACATTGACAAATGAATAACTCTTAGCATAACCTGACTTGACTCTTCAAACATAACACAATTAAGATAACCACATTGGTAAGGATGCTTACGAAACATTTAACCTATGAAATGTATAAGAGTGGTTCAGAGTAGATTGGGTATTGAGACGCGTTGGTGAGGAACTAGAAGGTGCTGCCCTCCGGGGGCTGTGAGAGCTTCATGTTCTCCTTGAGGGTCATGAGGCGCCGCAGTTCCTGCAGCACAGTCTTGATGGTGTAGTCACGTTGCCACCGCGCCAGGATAGGCACTTGTCTATTATCCACCTGCAAACATTTTACATCCATTTTTTAATGCTATGCTGTCACATACCTGTTATATAGTTTCCCATTGGACGATTTGGACGTGCCTCACCCAAGGCAAACGCATGCGCGGCCGCAATGCCTCGGGCGAGGCACGTCCACACTAGCCAAGCTGCCACGTGCAGTAATTTCCTCAGTTAATGCCTAAAACTTTTGAGAATAATGATTTTTTTGTGCCACAAAGGTTGCAAACAACTCAAACAGCCTGCCTGATTGTAAGCAGCTAGGCAGCTACCATAACCTATGGGCGCCAGTGAGGCCACTGGTGCTCCTGGCGCCCATAGGTTAATAAAGCTACAAGTGCCAATTTCATTTATGAGTACAAAAATCCCGACCTATGTGTTAAATTCGGTGAAGTAGTTTTTGCGTAGTTTGCGTACAAATTGGTTTCTTTGTACGCCTTTATTATATGTACAATCATATAGTACAGTCACCATCAAATGTATAGGAGTGGCCACAGTACTCAAAAATATCTGAACAAGCACCTTATCCCCTTGACAATAAAGGTGTTGTTCAGATATTTGTGACCACCTTGGCCTTTCCGATATATCTGATGGTGACTGTACATATCCATGGATTCAGAACAGCTCAGGGTTTTCAGCTGACCTTGTTACTAACCTGCCTCAATGAACTTACCCAATACCATAGACTAAAGATATAGTAGACAGCCATAGTCTAAGAACTTTTTGAGGCTCCAAGTATTTAGCGCCATCTAGTTCAGAGCGACCTAAACAGAGCAAAAATGCATGAGGTAAAATCAGCGCCACCTAGTAACCACTAGTGTACTGCTAGTACGTTATTCGTTACTAGGTGGCGCTGATTTTACCTCATGCATTTTGGCTCTGTTTAGGTCGCTCTGAACTAGATGGCGCTAAATACTTGGGAGCCTCAAAAAGTTCTTAGACTATGGCCGTCTACTATATCTTTAAGTCTATGCCAATACCCATGTCTGGTTAGTTCTTTTCGGCCTACTAATCTCAAACAAATCATGCACTAGTCAGTTACAAAATACTGTTCAGAAAACTATTGTACAGTAAGTTACATTGTGCTCTACAGCAGGGGTTTCAGCACCTTTTAGCAACCAAGGGCCACATAGTAGCTAACGAAATTGACACACCCCGTGGGCCGCACTTTGTTAATAATTTATGACTTTATCAGACAAAATTGTTGGTTGTCAATAATGATGACTTTTTGTCAAAGACTCGCGGGCCACAAGCAAGCTGTTCAGATCTCTGCTCTACAGAGTAACAATGATCAGTCTGGTAACTTGTGGTTGGTGCAATTAGTGCTTATGGCTTCTATCTTCCTGTAGCCTGTAGCTGGTGTAGTAAAGTATACTCACAAGTCCAGTCTGGCTATTGACACAGTTCATGTTGATCCTAGAGATAAATCTAGCAGTTGGAGGCTCGTCCGGGTACCGAGTGCCACATTCAACTTTAAGTGAATACATCCTATTTTCATATGGGGTCTGCAAATTGAAAAAGATTCGAGACAATTATAATTAAAGTATGATGAAGAATTTAAATGGTTCTTAAAACTGTTCCATAATTCATGTGTGGTAAAAAAAAATTATGACTCATCAGTAATCAATACCTACTTCAGAGTGTAATTGAATTACTTTATAATTTAATATGCATGTATATATATTTTGAATTTATGCGTGTAAAGCAGTATTTTGACAAGGTTGAGTAAACTATTTATACATCAATACATCAACAAAACACCATAACCTCAAACAAGTAATAAGCTGCTTAGCAACAGCAATAGGGTTTCAATAACATCAGTATTTTAATATTCTACTATTGTTAATTGTCACTTCGTATCTGATACAGCACTTTCATAAGCAATATAAAAAATGAGATTATATAAACAAATAAAAAAAATTACCCTAGGGGGGCCAATAATCATGCCAGTCCAGTGAGTAAGAGTCATATCATCGTCGCTTTCCAGTCCCCAAGAAATCGTTCCATCGCCCACTCCCTTCTGACCTTGCTCAAGTTCTTCTAGAAGACGAAAGTTCCGTGGTACAACTGTTTAAAAAAAAAGCATTAGTTAATAACGCTAACATGACGTGTTACTTGATCAAAATGGAATTTCTCGAATTCAATGGGACAATTAGGGACTATAATAGTAAAAAATAAACTATATTCGTACCAACGCCTGATGACGGATTCGCCATGATCACAAATTTCACCGGCGCGCACTACTGAAACAGCTACTTTGGTCGTGTATTTAATACCTCCGCATTTACTGAACTGAATCCAGTATTCTTTTTTGAAACAATTGGACTATTTATGATATTTTAATGGTGGAAAATATTTCCATTAATATCCCAATAATTCCCCAATCAAAGAAAAGAACAGGGTGACGGGAAGCAATTTTTGCTGACTTTGACAAATGTCACTCCACAGAAGGGTCGCCACACACCTAGCGGTTTTCCTCGCGGAATTACCGGAAGTAGCGGAAATTCATAGACAAATTAAGCATTTTGTCTATGAATTTCCTCTACTTCCGGTAATTTGTCTATGGCTTCCATACAAAAAATCTGCTACCATAGACAAATTTCCGCTACCATAGACAAATTTCCGCTACTTCCGGTAATTCCGCGAGGAAAACCGCTAGGTGTGTGGCGACCCGAATACTCTTCTCTTAAGTCTATGGATCGCTGGGAGGTTTGGCCACTATGGAAAAAATAGCTTCCGGTAATTATTTATATTAAAACGGCTATTAGACATTGCAACCTGCAGGGCCCAATCTGTTGTGTACCCTGCCTCTTCCTACCCTCCTTCAGCTCCCTACGGGCCCTACCTTCAATTACACCTTCCAACCTGACAGATTGGGCCCTGCAGGTTGCAATGTGTAATACCGCTTTTACCTCCTTCGGGTCACCACATACCTAGCGGTTTTCCTCGCGGAATTACCGGAAGTAGCGGAAATTCATAGACAAAATGCTTAATTTGTCTATGGTAGCGGAAATTTGTCTATGGCTTCCATACAAAAAATCTGCTACCATAGACAAATTTCCGCTACCATAAACAAATTTCCGCTACTTCCGGTAATTCCGCGAGGAAAACCGCTAGGTGTGTGGCGACCCTTCAGCTCCCTACGGGCCCTACCTCTAATTACACCTACCAACCTGACAGATTGGATTGACCTGACAGATTGCAGGTTGCAATGTCTAATACCCGCATAAGCCAGCGAGAGCGAGACACAGTTATTTGATAGAACTAGAAAACGATTATAAAGGACCCTTCACACAAGGAGACAATTTAAAAAGCTCGCTGTACACCTTGCGGCACAAGTTAAGCAAAATCAATATGATTAAAATATAACTTACACATACTTTCTAGTGAAATAACTTTTAACTGTTTCCCATGTTTATGTTCAAGTAGCATTTTTATATTTTCGAGGAACATTCAGTAGCGAAAAAATAGAAATCAAAAGTATTCAGCCGGCTGGGTGAAACAGAAGCAGCCATGTGATTGGTTTGTTCCATCGCTCGCGGTTGCGCTCCTCTTGGCCAATCTCGGCCCTATGCTTTCTTTCGTGCGCGTGTGACAAATGACGTTGGGTTGTTCATTTGCCTTTCCGCTTTTAAGTGCTACTTTTATTTTGAAATACATATGTTTATATTAAACCTCAAAGTGTACAACATCATCCTACGCGAGGAACTGTTTACGAACATGGTTAAAATATAATGTGCTGTGTTGTATTTACGTGAAGTGATAGTGCAATTTTGGAGGTAAAATGCCCGCTTCCATTTGCGATCCTGTATCAAGCGCATTGCGTTTGTCTCTCGCCGCAGATGAGTCCCAAGGTTCGTCTTTACTGGACAGTAGATTGTATTCTTCTGCAAAAAGTGTGCTCCTCTCAAAGATAGAATTCGAGGAATCAGGCGACTATCAAAGCAACGTTCTCGATGGACTAAAATCTAAGTACGTGGTCATCCGACCTAAAAAACCAGTGTTGGACAGTAAACTACTTAAAAAAGACGGAAATGCAGGAAGCCAGACATCAGGTAATTACTTATCAATCGAGTTGAAACAGAATTTGTCAATAGGAATGTTTGTAATCTGCATGTGTGATAATGATAAGAATGAAGTTGAGGTTATATTTTGTGATTGGTGTCAAACTGTATACATATTTATCATTACGTCGAGTCAGAGTAGTTGTAACTGATTGTTACTGTATTATTTGCAGTAAATATTTCAAATGCAGTTTAATATAACAACAAGTAATGAAGTAAAATTGTGATAATTATTTATTTTTAGAAGGAAACAAATGTGAAGATGGCCTGCCAAAGCCTAAGCGTGTGTTGTTCCCTGTTGAGAAGCTACAATTGGGATGGCAGGGTTCCTGGTCAGCAGGTGCGGGCATGCAAAATGTGGGGAACACCTGCTACCTAAACTCAACCCTACAGGCACTCTTTCATGTGCCTGCATTTGCCAACTGGCTTATTTCTGAAGGATCACATGCAGAAAAATGTAACCAACAAGGTATGCTACAAAGCTATGTAAAAGTTGGCTACAGTAATTAACATCCATATAATATCATTGGTGTTGGGGTGAATCAAACAAATACAATATCACTAAATTAAAATAAATTTAGTGCTTTCATAACATTGACCCCTTTCATACATGTGAAAAATAAGTATAAAAATAAAGTATTATATTTCAGAAGCCTGTGTCATATGTGGTATGCGTGCTACACTAATAGCCACACAAAAGAGTGGTGGAGCCCCTATTAAGCCGTGGCAGGTTTATTCAAAACTGAGGATTATTTGCCGGCACCTGACACCTGGCAGGCAGGAAGATGCTCATGAGTTCCTGAGGTAAGGACTCTACTATTAATCTTATCATTTTATTTGATACTGATGGCCATATCAGTTTAAATAAATAATCCAATATTAGGAGTTGTTATTCTGACAGTAGACAATACAGTTGTTCTGGCCACAACTATATACCTAAGCAAAATTTCCAGTCCAAGAATTTTTTTCCTCATATTAATTTCTCAAAGGATTAATTTTAATCCAAGATTGTATTATTTATGGATCATATCTTTTATGAATTTAACTTGATTCCAGGTATCTTGTGGAAGCTATGGAAAAATGTTACCTGTCACGGTTCATCAACTCGGACAAACTAGATCAGTACAGTAAGGAGACAACTCCCTTAAATCAGATCCTCGGTGGATACCTGCGCTCCACAGTGCGGTGTCTTGCGTGTCATCACCTCTCCACAACCTATCAGCATTTTCAGGTGGGTTCTTTTTTTATCAAGTATCTAAATGTATATCTTGTATCATACTACTTGATAAGCATATTTACTAAATCGACTTTGTTGATAGTAAAATTGTTGTCCTGTCTAGCTAGGGCAAGTTAAACTAAGTAATATACTATAATAACATATAATTTATTTGTCTTTAGAATTATTATACCACAATTTTTATCAAGAGACTCAATTTTTGATATTCTTCCTAATCATTATTAATATTTCTCATATTTCAGGATCTATTACTAGATATAAGGAAGCATTCTACATTAGATGAGGCACTAGATTCATTTTTCTCAAGAGAGAGGTTGGAAGATTTAGGATATAAGTGTGAAGCATGTAATAAGAAGGTAAAACTTTACTTAATTTAAATAGGCGGGTTCACACGATGACAAGCCGCCTCGCGAGTGGGCAGCGCAGCCAGTATAGATGTGCCTCGTCCAAGGCATTAAGAATCGCCAGGTCGCTCGCGTTCCCATACAAACGTAGTTCAGCTCTCATTTTAAAACGACATGCTTTAGAACCATGAAATTTGGCATGGGCATTTTAGTAGTACAGATCTAGGTCGGACATTCGTTTTCATTGCTAAAAATTGTAATGCAAAGAAAATACAGCCAGTTACAGATTTACATACAAAACTTATTTTTGCTATAATTTCTCTGTATTACAATTTTTAGCAACGAAAATGCATGTCCAACCTAGGTAATTGCTTACCATCAGGCGATTCGTCCGCTCGTTTGCCTCCTATGTCATAAAAAAAAAGTCTATTAGAATGCCCATGCCAAATTTCATGATTCTAAAGCATGTCGTTTTAAAATGAGAGCTGAACTACGTTTGTATGGGAACGCGAGTTCACGCGAGCGTCCTGGTGACTCTTAAGGGCCGCGCGTGCGTTCGCGAGTAGATGTCCTCGCGAGGCAGCTCGTTAAGTGTGGACCCGTCTATTCAACCAGATATTATACCTAAACTCAATGAGATGGAAATGCTAAAAAGTTATGTCATTTTAGGTTTCAGCAACGAAACAATTTTTCATAGAGCGCGCACCAATGGTGCTCTGTATTGCCTTGAAGAGATTCTCTTTGGTAGGGGGCAAACTATCAAAACATGTGCAATTTAGGAAGAAAATTTCTCTCAACAAATATATGTTCAACAAGAATTCCCATCAACAATTGGTAAGTGGTTATTTTTCGTCTGTAGGATCTCTGTTGAATCATTTATAAACAGCTTATTTTATTTCTTTTGGAAGCAATTGACGAAAACAATAAACAAAAGCTAAACTCAACTAAGTTAGAGTTGGGTTTGAGAGAGTGAGGTAAGCTTAACGGTCGTCATTTTACAGTCGTACAAGCTGGTGAGCCTGGTGACGCACCTGGGCCCCGGGCAGAACTGCGGCCACTACACGGCGCTGGGGCAGGCGCCGGGCGGCCAGTACTGGACGTTCGACGACAGCTCCGTGCGCGCACTGCCGCTGTCCGCCGTGCTCGCCTCCAACGCCTACATCATGTTCTTCGAGAAGGACGACGACGCGCCCGCCTACGGCCCCCAGCTGCCCGACAGAGAGAGGGACAAGAGCCCCCTCAAGCTCACCTTCTACCGCGACGGCAAACCCAACAGCACCTCCACCGAACCCAAGATAGATAAACCCATCATCCTCAACAGCACGCTAAGCAAAGCCGAAACCTCGGACTCTAACACGGAACCTTGGGTGCTCAAGCAGAATGGAGAGGTGGAAAAAGTCGCCCAACCTCCTAAAATCACGATAGATAAAACAGGCAACAACAGGATAAGCTTTGTTGTGAAGGCTCAGAACGGCGACGATGATTCGGCGCCCCGCCGACACAAGCTGTCGAAAAGCGAGCCAGATCTCAGGTCCGCCCCTCGAGCCAGTTCCCACGAAAAGTCCCCCGCTTCAACCAGTAAGCTGGTTAAACCATCGAAATCGCCCCTAGAGAAACTCGAGGAGCAGATGAATAAGAACGATTTCTCTAACCAGATTCCGAGGAATGGAAACGGAAACTCGAAACTGGTCCCTTACGATTCAGAATCGAGCGGCGACGAGCGAGGCTCGGACAAGGAGGAAGGCCGCAAGCCGAGTCGCAGCGAGCCGGGACTCGTGCTCAGCACCAAGGCCACGCACCACGTTTGGACCGTCTCCAGTGAGAAGGGTGGCCCGCTGCTCAGTCCTAGTCTAAATGGTGTTACCAATAAAAAGTAAGTAGATAATGTTTTTCTAATACTAATTTGTTGGGGTTGGAGCAGGGATACGTAAGCATCGATGAAGGGGTCATGCATGGAGCTACGAGTAGAAAGCGCGAAAAAATCATCATAAGGGTCTTGTTATATTCGTAATTTCGTTTGCGAGGAAATCGCGAGTTCTCAGTTCGAGGCGGATTACTAGTTATCTATCCTTATAAGAGTATGGGACACTAGATAATAAATAAATTGTCTGACAGAGTGAAAGAGGCGGAGGAGCGGCGGACGGAGAAGGAGCCGAGCCCCAACACGAGCGTGAGCAGCATGTCGCCGCTCTCCGACCGCAGCTCGCCCGCGTCCGCCGCCGCGCCCGCCCCCGCCCCCGCCCCCGCGCCCGCCCCCGCCGCCGCCCACGCCGCCGCCCACGCCCCCGCCCACGCCCCCGCCCACGCCCCCGCGCCGCTCGCCGCCGCCGAGACGGCGCGCCACCTCAACACGCTGTCGCACCGCGGCTACGGCGCGCCCGTCAACACGTGGAACGGCACGCACAGTGCCATGTCGCGACAGGTACCACAGATCCATATCATTTCAAGGGCGAATCAACTTTTTAATGTTGTTTACTCTGTCCCCGTTGTCCGAGGGACATCCTCATACTATTTCATAGAAAATCTTTGGTTGTCCAAGGGACGTAACCATAGCAACCAGGCGCTTTAAAAAGTTGATTGACTCTCAACTTTATTTGTGAAAAATATTCAGGGTAGCTTGTATCTCAGAACATATAATTTTGCAAATTATTTAGTAGCCCACCAGTAGCAACAAAAAATTGTGAGACTTTTTTTGTATTTAATGCCACAACGATGGCAAATAAGCATACGACCTGCCTGATGGTAAGCGGCTACCGTAGCCTGTGGACGCCTATGCGCTACCTTTTTGAGCGATACTGGTGCTTTAAGTATGTAGATAAAGTTTAAAATTATTATTATCTCACACTGAAAGCCGCTGCCTTTCCGGTGTGAATTGAGTCTTAACCTTTTGAACGCCAAGCGTTGAACAAAAATGATGCGTTACTGGCGCCACGCAAGCGCATTGTTTAAGGGAAATGGAACTTTGCGGAATTTCGCGTAGGTCCCTATAGCATTAGCAAAGCTGTTGGCTGTGGCCGTTGTTGGCGTCCATGGCACGACTTTCCGATGTCAGCCACAGCCGACTGTGGTGGTCAAAAGGTTAAGGGGCGGACAGTTGTGTAAAAACGTAATCATTGCAGGTGTTCGAGGAGCGACGCGAGGAGCGCAAGCGCGCGCACGAGGGCGCCGACGACATGGACCGCGGCCGCACCAAGAAGCTGAAGAACTTCCACCACTACAACCGCTTCAACAACCGCAACCCCTACAACCCCTTCCAGGTCACTGCACAGCTTCACACCCTTTGAACGCATGTGCAAAAACGTTACTCACGCGCCTTGATCACGAACGCAAGCGAGCAAACACCAACCTTGAAAATTACTTTGAAAGCGTACGCTATAACACTTATAGGCGTTCTTAGCGCTGTAGTCACTAAACATATGACACCTTTACCTGGTGTTCTGGGCATTGAAAAGGATAAATCGCTCGTACACAGATTTTGTTGCTCAAAGTTATTACATACCTTTCACCATATTACGGAAAAACATATTGCAGTCAGTCAAAATGTAACCTATATTACCAAGGGCAAAGAAATGCATTGATACCTCATTCATCAATTTGGGATGAATAGTTCAGCCGCGACTAAGAAACATACATAAATGCAAACATATAGACTGCTAAAATCATAACCCTCCCACAGTCAGAGAAAAATGGCTCGACAAAAACTTTACAAAACTCCAAAGGTCGTTCATTGTTTTAAATTAATACTTAGCTACCAATGTTTTTTTCCTCGCCTTGACATCACTGTACTGTCGGTTCAGTATTTGTAATTGCGAAAACTCGCAGCCCCAACTACCTTTTGTTTTTTAAAACCTAAATACACTTCAATATTTTATCATAGATTGTACAGATTTAACATATCTAAAGAATTACCATACATTTGTACGGTTGCGTAGATGTCCACGCATTGATTTGATAGATAATTAATAACGAGTTATTACTATAGAACGATGAAGTGCAATACTAGTTTATTTAAATGATCTCGTAATAAATAAAACCGTTTGGTTGCAGGAGAAGCAAAACAAGCCGCACTGGGGCGGCGGCGGCGGCGGCGGCAACAACAACAACAACAACAACAACAACAACAACGGGTTCAAGTACCGCGCCGAGCGCCGCCCGCACCACTTCAACAAGCACCACAACAAGTACAAGCGGTTCAACAGGTACCCCACACTCCCATCCTACCACCGGCTTCTAATAGGATATATTATACTATCCGTAAAATTAACCGGCAACTGAGATCATAAAACGTCTCTTTCATACTTGCACGGTCGGAGCAAGAGTGCAGGAGACAGCGTTATGACCTTAGTCGCCAGTTAGTTTTGCGACTAGTATAGTCGAATCGAAAGTATTCATAGAGGGCGCCAGCATGCGAGTCTATCAGTCCTTCCAAGTGTCAAATTCTGGTTTTCTTTTTCGGAATTTTTCGAGCTGCAGGCTAAAAATTAAACGAATAAAAGGACTAAGGAAGGATTGCGTAGCATTCCAATAAATAATGTTTGGAAATAGGTCTTTGACATTACCAATACTGTCATTTTATAGTTTTTTTAGACTATACGTGACGTACGTACGGTATCGCATGATTGGTATTGTTTGGACGCTTTCTCAGGGCCAAATGAAAAGTTGTCAGGCTTTACCTACTTTGTAGTAGTTTACATACAGTGCAGCTACTAAACATGTGTGGGTTGTTGCAGATACAACGGGCACCACTACCCCCGGCACCATTGACCCCGGCTGGTTAGCTTGTGCTTCACCATGTACATATAGCCTAACTTTAATTCCTAGTTTAAATTATTCTAAGTCCCTACTATAAGGTGTTTCTATAGGTGTCTCAACTAAGTGTAAACAAATGTTAACGTCGTATACCGATATAAAAAACCTTGTTCAGTTTATTTACATTTAGTTATAACCTATATGAACGCATTCGTTTAAAGTGCCGCTTATTCATAAACGGCTTACAAACCTCATTTATATAAATTATCTTTTGTCCTTATCGGTCACTTTGACAGTTGTATGTTAGAAAGAGATAAAACATAATTTAACTAAATGAGGCTTGTAACACGTTTATGAATAAACGTAACTTTGCCGTAAAATTGTTCAGAAATAATTGTATATCGCAAAGATGTTAAAGAGGTATTCGAAAATAATAGATAACTGCCAGTCAGCCTTATAGGAGAACTATCTGCGTGCGAACCTATTGTATAACTTACGAGACATACTATAGTTGTAGTGGACACATTATTTTTGATTTGTTCATTGTGATTAGCAATTACTAATCAATTAGACTTACTATTTTCTATCAGTATGTAGTATGCAATAATTAATTGTTAAATCCTTAAGCTAATTGTTACCTTTTCGGATAGATAGCGCACTTTTATAAGACGAACACGTCTTGAGATTCCTTAACGTGTGTCACTGAACCGGACTGAAGAGTATTTTTATTACAATAGACGGCCAGCGTATGGTTAAATTGTAAGCATAATTATTATTTACAAGGAGTTATTATAATAAAATATAATGAAGAATAATTATGTAATTTAAGCATGTGTATACCAGCGCCAATAGCCATACTATACTGTATTTCAATATTTAATTACGCCTTTGGTAATTTGCGCTTATTTTGATTGAGATTGTCGGAATTAAGTGACGCCACGAGCCTTGTGAGATCCAAATCGATTATTGAGTAAAATATATAGAAGGAAAATGCATTCGCTTGTTTCGATGTACATACATACCATTTGTCTTTGTTTCAAATATCCAATCTTGTTTATTATAATCATATGCAACATTTGAAAGTGTCGGAAAACATGTGGGTGTCTTGGTGTCGAGTTACTTGTGGTAACCATAACAGCTTCTTAGACGAATTCCTAGGCAACCGTACCAGTCGCCTTAATGGTTGTCGATCTTTGTAAATAGTGAGGAACTGAGCTTTTTCGGAGTTAGCGTGAATGGTGAATGAATGCATTCGATATGTGGCAATAGTAACATTTTTAATGACAACCAAATGCGTCGTCCCTCCAGTACCTTATAAGAAAACGTTGTAGTTTTGCATTTATGTATAAACAATGTATACCACATTGTACTTCATCCACGGTAACACTCGGTAACCTTGTTATAGTATGATTTTTTGAGATGACGGATTTGTAGGTAGAAATCCCTAGTATAATTCAGACATCTTCAAAAATTACCTTATACTTGTTATATGTTGTACAGTCAGCAGCAAAAGTTGCTAAGCGGTTGGGGTGTTTATAATGACCTTCACGCGCTCATATTCTCTTAACAATAAAGTCTAATTAAGTTCATTTTGAACACCTCACTCGCTTAGCTACTTCTGCTGCTGACTATACAGTGTGGTAAGCTTGTTTTTATTCCCTGAGTATGTATTTATTTTCTGTCTCAAGTAGAGATGTTTCGTTTGTACGTACTTTTTTTATTCAGAGCTTTAACAAGTATCTATTTGACGTATTTGGAATATTTGACGTAGCCCTGGTGTGAAAAATAAAAGTTTTGTATACGCAGTTATGTGCAGCGTGTCCAAATAAACTTATTAGATCCGATTACTTGAGTTTATTTTTTTTAACGGAGGCCGGTCCACTGTTAAATTGTATATACTCGTACTTAAAACACATCTGGTGTATTGTGTTGTCACTCAAAACATACAATTTAGGCACAACATACACTTGCTTGAGCAAATGAGCAGCATTCACCTATCATAGACCAAAAGCGGGAAAATCATAACTTCCGTCTCAATTTCTACTATAGACAAATTTCCGCTTGCCGGTTGATTTTTGTCTATGATAGCTGAATTTCCCTCAAGTGTGTTTTGTTTTGAGCCTCATAGATTGTCCCAAAAGAGTCCTATCCTGAAACTGGAATTAGACATTGCAATTTCTCAGACTCACCGGTTTAAAAAGTGGCTGATCGCATTTCATTAGAAGCCGATACATCGGATTGTATTTTAAGTGCAAGTGTGTATGTACGTAACTAGGTTTAACCTGTTAACTTGATATATATCGGCGGCCGATCGTAAAATCAGGCATATCGTGAAATTCCTGGGCATATCGTGAAACGTGAAAATCGTTGACTCGTTCCTAGAGTCGACGCAGCCCCGCCATGCGGTGCTCCTACGTATGAGCAGTTTGTCCTTCGGGCATCTGAAGCAACCTAACGAACCTAAACTACCTATACATTGGTTTATAATAATGTGACTATCGTTAAAACATTACACAGGAACATTACGATCTGCCTGATTTTACGATCGGCCGCCGACATATACATTGTATGAGCGTACACTACTGACACACTAAAGGTCGGGAATGTATGCCTTATTTATGTTACTGGGTAGTCTTAAATTGACCTCATTTTTAGAAGGAAAATCTAGGCGTTTGTAATATCAATGTGGGCTAGAATTAAACATTTTGTAATATTCATTGCAACGCGTAAATGAGTAAAAAAATACCTTACAACTACAGTGTTTTTATGATTGCAACCTTTAAAACTTATTTGATAAGTATGATACTAGAGAGATGGTAAACTATCGAAAGATTGTGAACCGTAACGAGCTGCTTACAATTTAACGGATTATTTTTCGTTAGATTATAAACTATCGACGAGGAACCGTTATATTGTCAAACGTAAAGCCCCTCGCACGCTGATTGGTCGGTTTCCAGAGCCTAGATAGGTGCGATGCGCTAATTGGTCGGTTATACAGTAGGTTGAGCTTAGCAATCAAACAGGTGTCAGTGAGAAACTAAATTGCTATTAAATAAAATCGGTTCTGGCGCTCGCCGGCCGCTGCCGCGGCACGCTCGCTTCGCTCGCTTGGCGTCGCGCGTTGTTTTGTCGCGGTTGACCTAACACACTCCTCGCTTCGCTCGTCGTCGCACCTATCTACGCTCTGGAAACCGACCAATCAGCGTGCGAGGGGCTTTACGTTTGACAATATAACTGTTCGTAGTCGATAGTTTATAATCTAACGAAAAATAATCCGTTAAATTATAAGCAGTACGTTACGGTTCACAATTTTTCGATAGTTTACAATCTCGCTAGTTAGATTATAAACTAACGGTATTTACAATTTTACGGTGTCATATATATACTTTCAAACGAAGTGGTTGGCACCACTTGATATTTTCATCGGGCACTTTATTTTTAAAAAACGTTTCATAAGTAATACCCAATGATTTTATATATACTAGATAAGAAATCAGCACTCCAAATGTGGCACAGTAAAAGCCGGTGCAACGCAACTAATTTTTCCGAAGAGAGCCGAGCCCGAGCCGAGCGAAGCCCGATCGTTCCGACGTATTAACGAGTATATTTACAAAGGACTAACAAACGTTTCGTTAAAATATTACCAGTGTAAGTGAGACTAGGGATTAAGCTTAAATGCTACAGCATGAAGGTCAACGAACTATAGGCACAATCGGCGATAGGAACTAAAGGTTTCGTAAATTTAAACCGAACTGACAGCATTGAGGCATAAGGCTAGTGGAGTAGTTGTTGTTTTTTTTTAAATTACGAAACTCAGAAAATTATTAAAACTTATTTAGTAAATTTTATTATTATATTATATTTTATAATGTTGAATCATTTTTTATGGTTCCGTGGCTAAATTGGCAAAAACGGAACCCTTATAGTTTCGTCATGTCCGTCTGTCCGTCCGTCCGTCCTTCCGTAAGTATGCCACAGACATTTTGAGACGTATCCTTATAACATTTTAACACAAGGTGTATTTTAACACAAGGCGCCACTAGTGAAATTGCTAAAAAAATTATTTGAACATTATCGGTTAAGGAGTTTTTGAGTGATCTCCAAAAAACTACGTACATAGGCAGATACGACCTTGTGATATAACTTGTGATTTTTTTAAATAACTCTCTGTTATGCGTGGTCCGACACGAACTTTAGCCGGTTTTTGTAAAATATACCTCAAATGATACCGTAATATCCTCATATCTAATCCCAAGAAAGCAATTATGTAAATATTTTTGTTTATTATTTTTTCATTATTTCAAAGTGTGATCTGTAAATTTTTGAATTAAAGATTTAAAAAGAAAGCATGAAATACTATGTTTACCGAGCTATTGTGTTTCTTTTGATTCTAAATTTGTCTTGAGCATGTACTTCGCCCCCGCATGGGCCGCATGCCTGCTTCCCTTTCTGCTCGCTCGGCGGCCGAAAAACTCAATAACCCTCACCCGCCACCCATTGTGCCCGTACGGTTTACACCGTCAGGAATACGTTAGGTCAGAACGCAAACAAGTAAACATAACCGACCGTGTGCAGTTTTCATTCCATTCTGGAGTCGAATCAGGCAACCGATCTGGGTACCTGACGTTTGCCTACAACTTTTAACATTCGCCTCACAAACTTAGGTAGAAAATCCGTCCGAGAGCATGTCGGGCCCTCCTCAATGTTGGGTTCCGTATTTGCCGGCCCGTCACAATACACCAAAAACGGTTTAAAACTCAACCTGTTGGAACTATGTCCCTAGTTGTCTACAGAACCCCAAAAAGAATTAAAAAGGTTAGGGGGTCACAATTAAGTATACATAATAAACAAATTAAGTATACATAATAAAGTAATTGATCCAAGAGCGACTCCATTGCTCTTATGTGCCATGTGATTTTTGAACGCCAGATGAATGATAGGTGACATTTTATCATATCTTTCTTCTAATTTGTAATACAACCTTAACGATGTTAAGAGTCCGGTAATGACTTGAAAACGCGCGAAGATACGAGGTTTACACAGTAACCTCACCGCAGGTGCAGAGTTCTAGGAACCGTGCGCGCACGAAACTTACAACCGCATTGAACAGTATTGATACTTTAGTAGCTCTTGCGTTATCAGAAATGTTGTTGGGTAAAAAACTTTGGGTTTTGTTAAGTAAGTAAATTTGATAACCGTTTAATATATCCTAATATTATTATAACTTGTTTTGTACTACCTAAAGACGAAGGTATTTAAATGTATACGCACATATTATATAATATACGCGGTATTAAATGCGTATAGGTACATATGCCCAGACTGACTGATAAATTTATTAACAACAAGCCGAAACGACAGAAACTAGAAAGTTGAATTTATCAGAATTGATTACATTTATAATGTGTAGGTATAACTAATAAGAAATGATTTTGAAAAAAAATACTTTAAGGAGTATTGAATGTGCCGAAAATTTTAAGTCAGAGGCTTCAAACTGCGTTAGGTACACACAACGCCTTACTAGGTATACACTTTTGAACGTTATTACAGCGGAATAAGGTTCAAAAGTGTATACCTAGTGAGGCGTTGTGTGTACTACCAATTAAAAATAATAAAAGTGATTTCAGCGTTTTTCAAAATTCAACCTCTAATGGTTCAAAGTTTGTAAGGAAATAGAAGGTGACTGTGTAAATTGTATTCGTACCTACTGTTGGCGTACTTAAATTGTATTCGTTTTTATTATTAAGTGTGACATGTTTTATTAATAAATTCTTATTTATGGAAATTATATACATTTTATTTTACTGAGAGACCTATAAGATAATTTTTAGTCTAGGTACTCATTAAAGTACACATACACAATGTAGGGTTCTATAGTTACCGGCCCTTCACAATAAGTCGTTTTTTAGGGTTCCGTAGTCAACTATAGTTACCCTTATAGTTTCGCCATGTCCGTCCGTCCGTCCGTCCGCGGTCTAGCTCAGTGACCGTTAGCACTAGAAAGCTTAAATTTGGTTGAAATATGTGCATTAACCAAGCCGACAAAATGGTAGAATATAAACTGTAAAAATATATTTTGTTAGGGTACCTCCCGTACGGGCGATTTTTTTTCCATTCCAACCCATTTGTGTGGGGTATCGTTGGATAGGGTCTTCTACAACAGTTTTTGGATAAAACTAGTATTTTCTTAAATAATAGCTCCGAAAGTTTAAAACAGGGTATCCCCCCCTCCCCTATCTTACTTATGAACCGTAGATCCAAAATTTTTGAGAAACCTTCAATGAAAACTAACCGGTTGAGCCGTTTTTGAGTTATCACTCAAAAACCCATAGTGAAAGCACGTGACTGGCATGACGTAAGCGCCGCCAAGTTTCCCGTAAGAAATGACCTTTTGAATTAATGTATTGTAACAGGCCGGCAACTACGGAACCCTACACTAAGCATGGCCCGATATGCTCTTGGCCGGTTTTAATGAATAGTGCAAATTCAATTGAAAATTAATCTAGGGATGATGAAACCTGTTGAATTATGCAATAACATTTAGTTGATAGGATGCAAAATGATCAAAATATCCAAATAAAGTGCACATTAAATTACATTGAGCATGGCCCGACATGCTCTTGGCCGGTTTTATAAGATATTTTGAGACACTTACGTCCTTTGACTATGAAACGACAACATTTTGCGATAACTCAAAAACGACCGTTTTTTTAAAATATAGTTTTCATTGAAACTGCTAGGCCTTACTTCTATGAATGTTCTCATATTTTGTACACGGTACAAAAATTACAAGGGCGGGTCAGACCCTTATTCAGACATTATTTCCGAAAGTTCGAACTTTATAAAAAAATGTTTCAAGTTCCCTATTCTTTTTAATGACCAATCCAACGACACCCCGCACAATTTATAGTGTTGAAGCGAAAAAACACACTGAACACCCTCGGGGTGGAAATTTCCAAAATACTGAAAGTCCGTTGTATAAATAATCTTCCTACAATGTTTTAAGTCTCTAGCGTAAAAAAAGTTTCCCATATAAGATAATAATAATAAATAAACATTGCACCCCTAATTTACCCCCTCAGATGGCAAATTTTCCAAAACGCTATAACTTCTTTTTTGTATCATAATAGTAATTTTCTTACAAAGTTTCAAGTCTACAGTGTAAAAAAAGAATTGCACCCTTTCAAGGCTGGAACTTTCCAAAATGTTAAAAGTACTTTGTTTTATTCTAAGAAGTAATCTGTCTAAAAATCCCCATATATGTAGTTTCTAGTTCTAGTAGTTCGTCGGCTTCTATATATACGAGTATAGATTAACGTACCCTAAGATCAAGATCATTTGCAGCGCTCTATATTTACAAGTCGAAATAAGGTCAGTGACATTATTTTATAACAATTACGAAATATCTCAATAAAAATTAATTTAAAATGAATTCTAACGGTCCCAAAATGTCAACGACTGGGCAATATTTTTCTACTCCCAATTTACAGGTGCCTTCGCGCTCTCGAAGTTACGAAATCATTATTGCGCGGAGCGACACACGTCCTGTGTCTGTGAGCTCGGAGAGCGGACTGACTGCGCCGGCGTTGCTCCGCATAATTTATTGCAAGTTTTAGGTTAATTTGAAGTGCTCTATTTACGAATATTTACTATGAAATGGTATATATATTTTATATTATTTGGGTTCATTATGAGCTGAAGTTTAGGTTTGTATTCTTGTTTTTCACAAATAATCATGTATTTAGCCACACACTGCGGTTATTCTTCGTGTATTCTTTCCGAAACTTGTCGGACTTAAATGTTATTTTTCCGATCAAATTTGTATGCAACCAGTATAATATTTTATACTTATTCCATATAAGACTATCAATCTAATATTATAAAAAAAAAACTATAGCAATACGACTTCAATAAGATCTTGAAATCGATATCAGTCCGAACCTCTCCGAGCGAAAATTGGTAAAACACTTGTTCGGAATAGGTCGATTATTCAAAATACAATAATAATATAGAAAAAATATTACACTTATTCACTTTCTATTGAAACGATCTTTCAATTAATACATTAAAATTTGTAGATTTACGCCTCTTTACTGGCTAAATCATGTCAAAAAGTTGAGCGAAATTGAAGAAAAACATTACCGGACTCTTAAATAATTCGCACTGGCCGGCTACACATTTTTTTGTGCTATATTTTCGGAAAATCTTGTTTGTGTCTGCGCCTCTATTATATTATAACTCAATGGTAATACCGTACCGTACTCACGACACGAGTACCGCAGGAAAGGTTACGATGAATGGTTCCCATTTCGGGGGTGCGGTTAAAATGCTACAAACTTAGTTTTAATATGTTGGGACTCTAAGATGCTATGACAATCTGATCTGAAAATCAAATAAAACTAGTAATACAAATAGAACATGGTTTTATTGGATACAAATAATAATAGGTATAATATTTACAAAGGTCCCTTTATACGGATAATTAACAGGAACAGTACATATACTTGTAACGATATTTCTAAAGGAATAAGTAATTGAATACAAAATCGTGCGTGGAAGAATAACAATATATTGAAACAAACCGACAACATGTGCAAGCATTCAGTTGTCATACAAATTGTAGACAACTCATATCTATAACTGGGATGCCCTCAGTTAGTTCAACTCGGAGGCATTTAATATGAAGTTATGATCTTTGATGCAGATTATAAACGTTGACATATAATTTTTATTTCTAAATCACATTCATTCGCCGATTATTCGAACCACATCCGACTAAAGATATATTTTGATAACATTTCATTTGTTATTGAATTTTAACTTTCGTGAGACATACTAACACTTTATAAATTTCAAACGGCTATATTCACTTGTGTTTAGTCACTACGCGCGATATGTTTCGGAGAGCTTAGGTCTCCATCCTCAAGCAGCGACGGGTCGCGGATCCGTTCGCCTAGCACACTTAGTACTTGAGACTTAATGGAGACCTAAGCTCTCCTAACATGTCGCGCGTAGTGACTAAACACGAGTAGGTACAGTCGCCATCAAATATATCTGAACGGCCCGAGTACTCAAAAATATCTGAACAAGCACTTATCGCCTTGCAAATAGAGGCGTTGTTCAGATATTTGTGACCACCTTGGCCGCTCCGATATATCTGATGGCGACTGTACTACCGTACTACCGTTTGAAATTTATACATTTTAATACGTTAATTGAAAAGATTTAGTAATGTGTAATTCAAAATATAACAGTAATATTCGAATGGTTAGCACGTCATATTAAACATTCAGATGGAAAGCATGAATAAAAAAAACAGAAAGTACCAGGTCTATTTCGGTTTCTTGAGAAGCAAGATAAAACTAGATATAACCTGCAACGCAATTACAATAATCATAGAAAAACAAGCGCAAATGTTGCACATTCCAGTCTGAACAACCTAATATTAAATAACTCCTGTTACATATAACCATCTTAAAGAGTAAAGCATTTACTCCAATAACAATATCACCGTTTTACTATAAAGCTACAAGTTATACGTAAAAAGTAGCGCCATGCCATGTAAACGTATAATTTATAGCTTTATACGTCCTTTAATACCTACACAGCCTTGATTGAATTTACGTACTTTCCCAAACTTTCGTCATTACGTCACCAACTATAACTACAGCTAACACATATTGATGGCGTAAGAAAAGTAGTTTACTGGCTAAGAAGAAACCCTGCTTCGAATTTGGCAGATGGATTAAAAATTATTTAGTTATCAGAAAACATGGCGCTTCTAGTTAAGCTGTCAAACTCGGGTCACGATTATTTCATAGGCTTTTTACCGAAGTTATACCATCTCTGCCTACGGGATGGCACAGCATACTGTGTTAGTTTGTACAGGCCTTCCTATAATTAGTAAGGATGCCACACAAACATTAAGTCTTTTTTCACTGGTGAGTCGCATACAAATGCCCTGATACGCAGTAGTTACATTCCTTCCTTCTTGTTTCTAGGACATTCATTACTACAGGAGAACTGCGAAAACTAGTAGACATAACACTACCCAAGTACTTATCATTATAAATCGCAAATAATTAATGACTTTAGATATGATTGATATGAACTTCAAAATTAAATTTACCTGTCATTTCTACTTAAATAAACATTTGGCCTAAATAAATACAATAATTATTTCTAAATAGTAAAGTACTGCATTACACTTTTATTACGATTACATGGAAAAACATATATTTTTTATATAAACGTATGTTTGTGCATAATTGCGAGGATAAATGTAAGTTAGTTGTGGTACATAACTACATAGGAGTAAGAGCACCATTAGACGTCTCATACAGCCCTGCGAAACATGCAACAATCATGAAAAATTCTCAGCTTTTAATTATGTCGTGAAATAAAATGTGGAATAGAACGACTAATTGATTTGCCTGAGAGCTCGGCATGAGCTTAACCCATAAGTGGACGCAATACTACGAGTGGTTTCAGACTAGCTTTTTATACGCGCGTGTAAGGTTTTTAGAAGTGCGCGTTGGCGCATTTAGGCGCAGCAGCTGTTCGAGCGAACGCGCCGGTGCGGTGTAAGCCCGTGTACGTTTATGAAGCGCGAAATGTAGCGCGCGTCGCGTGTAAGTGCGTATCATAGTATGCCGAAAAGAGCGTATACGCGCAGAAAAAAACGCAAATGTGCAACCTTTCTACAATTATCAGACTCGATTCTTTCTTACATTCATATAAATAAATCAACTGTATATTAACAAAGTACTTGGCACTTAATACTGTGGAATCATATACAGTTTTTTTTTATTCCAAAAACTTCAAGCACCTGCCGTGGACAGTCGGTAGCAGAAGAAACAAGCGGGCGAGATGTTTATATTAATCTGAACAAACCTTTGTTAGGAGAATAACAGCAATTGCAGATCTAATTTCGTTACAGAAGTAAACAATGCAATTAAACAATATCTACCTATTGATATTATTTTTATGATTTATTGCATGAAGGATAGGAATAAGTTTGTGTTAAACATTTTGTTGGATATATTTCCATTATTTTTCACACAAAATAATGATAAAATGATTCATTAGTGCAGTTTGTAAAACGACAAGACAAATAATGATACCTCAACAAAAGAATTAACCTAGATTCAAACATTTTATGTCATCAGATTCACGCAAAATCTGTGATATAAATATTCAGTCTAGGTTCAAATATTAAATAATATGTGACATTCCACGAGAAAAGGTACCTTATGGCGGTTGGGGCTTACGCTATTTCTAACGACGCCGCAATACTAATGCGATGCTTCGCAACGTAAGCGCCAACCGCCATAAGGTACTTTCACCCGTGGGACGTCACATATTTGTTACTAATCGTGGTATACATTTTTAAGCTCGCCAGGATTACCTTAAATAATGTAAGTCAGAATATTTAGCCTGTGTTTAAGACAAACCGATTTTATTTATCCCAACAGCATTTTCTTGAAGTTAACGAATTAAAAAAAGAACATCCTGCATATTTTTCCCATGGGAATGATTATTCTAAATTTAAGGAAAAACGGCAAAGCACCCTTAATGTGCGTCATTTCTTGCAATTGTACTTGCCATAAGCTCGTAACCATTTAAATAGGCTATGATGTTCCATCAATTTTGACATGATAATGGTTATTATTATACGCTCGTGCTGGAAATTATAGTAGATTATCCACCTTTTATATATTATATAAAAAAGGCAGTTGCTATGATCAACAAGAGAGAGTAGCATATGTCTATGATATAATAAGTATGTCTACTCCGTGGTAGTAGATATACTTAACACGTCTCTCAGTGTAAGTAGCGCAGTATTTCCTCGACGGGTTGGCCCGGGATGAGCGGTTGGCACATTTTGTTGGGTAGCTGCCGTAGAAGCCGCCTCCTTTGAGCGTCCTCGACCAAAGTGCGCCACTGATCGTTTCTCTGTAAAGGAACACTTCATTTGATGAAACACGCGCGGCAAAAGATACTTCCTTTTCTTTGTGTATAGCTTTTGCGCATAGTTGCTACACTACAATAAAACCGGGGGTTTTCTGACTTTTCGCCGAAAAGTGTATTATACCAAATTCCAGTTGCCAACCAACTTTTCGGAAATTTCATTTGGCCGAATTTCATTTCCCAACTTTACATAATCCGACCCAGCATAACCCGACCTTGTCGGTAATTTTCATTTCCCAACTATGGGGTTGGGAAATGAAATGGTTGAATTTATTAATTATTTGATAAAAGTTATTGGGTCAAATAAAACTTCTGCGAAAAGTTGATTGGCAAGTGAAATTCGGCAATACAATTTTCGGCAAAAAGGCAGTGTACCAAAACCGGGTCATGCATGATATGGTATAAATGTAGATGCTTTCAAACTTTAAACGTATTTTTTGATTCGATTCATTCAATTCTTTAATAATTTTAAATTCAGAAAATAATCTGTCTTTACACCAATTCTAATAGTGAAAGAATGAAGTCTCTTTGTGTACCGACAAAGTGGGACCTTTCACTAAACGCGTCCACATATAAACAACTAATCTCTAGTGTCCGACCGAAACATGTTTTTTTGCCGAAACCGAAACCGAAAACGAAGGTTCGGCTCTAGGTGCAGTTTCGGCCGAAACCGAAACTTTTATAGACATGTTAAAATCGTTGAGTTATGTCAATAAGCCGTTGTAACTTGTAAAAGGATAGGTGGTATAGAATAGAGTTTTGACTGATCATCTTCCTAGCGTATGTGGCGGCGTTTTCCCACGGGCTCAATTGAGCCTGGGGTCGGCTTGGCAACCTAATCCCGTAATAAAAAAAATCTAGTTTATACACAACTCCATGTAATATCGGTGTAAGGCGTATTTTGATCTCTAATTTTCTTTTGATTTGTAGAATTTTACATCGGTCTCGTTTGTTATGGTGCCGAGTTACGCATTGTGCGGTTAGATCTTTTAGCATTTTTTTCGCGAAATCAATGCAGAACACGAAATATTTTCTAACAAAGGTTTCATATGAATGAACATAATTATATAACTTTTTGACAACTTTAAAATAAAATTTTACCCCCCTTATTGAAAGTATAATTGTCACAAGTCGACCATGTTTTCGTACATATCTGTCTGACAACTGTTTTTTTTTACTTTGGTATTTTTATACAGTTTAGGATTTGCTACGCTAAAATTAGCAATAAAATAGCTCACACGATTTAAAACTTGACTGATGTATTATGTAGAGTAAAATACAGATCAGTAAACAAAATAAAAATATGTCAGTTTTGTTTGATACTTGAGTCAAAGGTTTATAGCATCTATCTCTATGGTTCAAGTAATACATTTTGTAAAAAAAAAATGTACTGAGGAATATATAAACCGAAAAAACAAACATTTGTGCTTTATTAAAAATTGGTATGTTTTCTTTTAAAGTATGAATACGATTTTTTAAATTTGTGTCTTATTTATTAGTTATACTGCAGTTAGTTACACAACAAAGTTTCATCGACTGAGACATCAATGCTGTTAAATCTCCATAAAATAATTCGCCAAGATTGCATGGAGTATTTTAGTTTTACAATCAGTATTTAAAATAAATCATCTAGTATTTTTATTTTATATCTTCGTGTATCATTTTCAGCGTAGGCCGACGCAGTTCCTTGGGCAGTGACTTGCATGAACTCGAGAGTTAAATGTTAAATAAAATTAATACTTAAATGATAGTATCATATCACAGTTTGATGAAATAAACATTCAAATCACATGTACACTTTTTTATATTTATTTATTATAATTTTATTACTTAAAAACGTTACTGAGACTGAATTTGTGGACCGAATAAGTACAATGTTGTAAGTTTCGGCGTGGCCGAAGTTTCGGCCGTTTTTTGGCCGAAACCGAAACTTGGGCCGAAACACGTTTTTTTGGCCGAAACTGGCCGAAACCGAAACCGAAACTTCGGTCGGACACTACGTAATCTCACCATGAAGGCGTGTGGGTTGAGCGCGATGATGAGCGCGTGCTTGGCGCGCGTCAGCATCACGTTGAGGCGGCCGGCGTCTGTCAGGAAGCCCACGCCGTGCGAGCGAGCCAGCGATACTATCACGATGTCTCGCTCTTGCCCTTGGAAGCTGTCCACCGTGTTCACCTCGACTGGTTCCGATCTGTGTAACAAAATAATTACATTTTAACTTAACCACCGATATGTAATAAAGAACGGGATACACAATCAGTCCAAAAACTTGGCCCCATAATAGTGCTATAAGAACGACTCGTACAGCAATTTCTCGGTCAGTTTTATTAGACTTCAGTTAGTGATAAGACTGGCTGGTTACAAATTGTCATTTTTTCGGTTTCAAGAGCCATATTTTAGGTCAATCTTGTTTGATACTGTACCTCTACTATATTCTAACTCAATGATTTTAACATAATATTTCCTTGCAAATGAGTTGACCCATATAAAAATACCCTTATTCGCTTTTGCACCTTCTAGCTCCATAACCTCTTTAATCGATTCTGTCCATAAAAAACTCTATTATTATATTTATCTCTGCTCTGCTACAAACATAAAAAAAATCATGAAGATCAGAAAAAACGTTACTAAAGTTATCGCGGAACAAACATTCAAAATCGAAATGCACGGACGTCCCAGTAGCTAGCTGATAGTTCTGTTGCGTCCGAAGTTGCCCGTAAGAACTTCGCTTCGCTGCACTCGCTTGTTGGATTAAGGCTGTGTTCAAACCACAATGAGCAGTCAACGTTGAATGTCAACTACTAGTTTTAATTTCTATTGCCGGAACCGGAAGGTTGATGGCAAACATTATTGGCGCCCAACGTGGGGCTCATCATTTTATGTTTGAGGCAGCTTTTACACTGATTAAGAATAAGAAATATTTATTAGCACAAAAACTAAACTAATACATAAAACATAAATTCATTTCGATTAACAGAATTGTGCTAAAAGGTCTTCACTCAGCTTGATGTCCCGCAGTGAATCCTAGGACACACTACGTGACGCTGATTTTCAGTGAAGCCTGGTAAAACTAAAATTAAAACTAGAACTAAAACTAACTAGATCGCAGAAATAACCAAGAAAACATAACAAAGTGAGAAAAAAGATATCAAAAGAACAGCGCGCGCCTTTGTGTGTGTGTGTGTGTGTGTGTGAGTGTGTCTTATGTGAGGGATTGTGCACGGTTTCTTAAGTGCTACAATTTTTGTTTATCTACACAGATAGAAAAAATCTCTTCAACCAAAGAAACCTATTTGAATCAAGAGATATCCAGTTTCCCATATAAGGAAAAAATAAAATTCTTTATTTTAAGATATAAAATGTTTCAAAGTTTATTACTTAACCTAATAAATTAAATACTTTATCCGAGATATAAAAATCTTCTTTTTAAAATAGCTTAATATTCTCACGAAGAGCGTTTGAATTTTGTTTTTGTATTGTATTTTTTTTAAATTGAACTTTATGTGTCTTAGTGCAATACATAAAGAAATTAAGCCAAGAAACTTTGTTTCTTGGATGAAGACTCATAGCTTAAATTGAGAATTGAATTTCTCCACGGAAACAAAAAAACGCATTAGTTCAAGAGCATGTGTTACTTGATGTAAAATTTGATATTTTCACACCAAGATCTAAAATTTCCGTATGAAATCGATTACTTGAAACAAACAATAACATTTTCTAAGGCGGTTATCACACTGGCGCGGATCCGCATGCGGCACCGGTGCGCGAGCGAGATAGCGCTCTGCATGTGTATAGCGCTATCTCGCTCGCACACCGGCGCCGCATGCGGATCCGTCGTCAGTGTGATAATCGCCTTAGTGTCTCAGTGCACTACTTAAAAAGCTAGTAGCAGAAACTGTGTTTCTCGGGACTAATCCCAAGAAAGGAACTTTAACTAAAAGTAGATAATACAAATATAAATTATGATTATTTATATACTCACAATTTATAATCGTATTAACTAGAGCTGAGATTGCTATAGTGAATCTCAAATAAGCCCGGGTAAAGCGCCGAGGGTCATGAAGTTACGTCGAACAGACGTTCGCGTGTTCTAACCTACACGCAGAGACATCTATTGATGCGCAGGGTAACTAACGTCCAAAACTTGAATGTTTCAAAGCAAAAATTATGTGCTTCTTCTTTGGAATAGCTGTGGCTCTTGATTGTAGGTTGAAAACATCAAAGCAAAAATTAATCTCTCTTGCCTAAAAACTTAAAAATCTCAAATCAAACTTTTGGCGCTACTTCTTTGAATTAGCTTTGGGTCTTAGCTGTAGATTGAAAGCATCAAACCAAGAACTAATCGCTTTTGACGTAAACACAAAAAACTCTTAAAGGAAAATTTTGGTGCTTTTTTGCCGTAAATAATTATTATCTTAACTCAAATCATTACTATTCGCTATAAAAATGGGTAAAGCTAAAGCTGAATAATTTTAATTCTTCTTTTAAAAATCATGATATTTTTAACTCAAGTCCTGTTTATTGGTCTAAGGTATTTATTACTCTCTTTAAGAAACCGCGTGCAAGAGAGTTTTGCGTTTTGAATTAAGATATTATTTCTATCTGTGTAGTAAAAAATCCTGAAGTTTAACTTTAAAAGAGGTGACCGATAAACAATTTCTTACTGGTGGTGGCAAGTCGTTCCAGCACTTTGTGGCAGCAAAACGGAAGCTGCCACGAAAGGCAGCCGTGCAGTGTGTTGTGCGGTGTGTAAGGCGAGTTGCATGTTTCATAGCACGCTGGGAAAAGTTTATTTTATCATAAAGATATGAGGGTTCTCTATTTTTTATAATTCCAAAACTGCTGCGGTTTCTGCATGCGGCGCTGATGCGCGAACGAGATAGCGCTTTTCATGTATATTGCGCTGTCACGCTTGCACACCGTTGTCGCATCCGGTTGCGGCGCCAGTGATAATCGCCTTATAGATGCCTGGTCTTGAGTCAAGAAAACCATGGCCAGAACTATAAGTTTTAATAATATTTTTTTAATTTCACTCTAGCAACAATAAAGACTGAAATGATTTATGACGTATGTAAATTAAAAAAGAAAAACAAAAAAATGTAGTAGACTACATTCTAATATACAATAATTATTAATTCATTGTACGCCAAGACATCAGCAGGTTTCCAAGAAAATCTTTAACAAAGTTCTGGCGCCCAACGTGGGGCTGGAACGAAATTTCGAACGTTCGTTTTAATTTTAAATAATTGTTAACATTATAGACGTTACAAATGGCTAGTATTTAACAGCATAAAAAAAAATAATCTTTGTAATCAATGAATTTATGCATTAATGTTTTGTAATTTATTATATTGTGGAATTATAGAACGAATCGAATATTATACGAGTATACATCATAAATGCTCATTGTAACGAAATTAATAAAACAACAATAACCCAAGTATAATAATGACTGCACATCAATTTTAAATGCGTAATGGACCATCTAACTTCGGTTTTGATGTACAATTATGTTTTCACCCCAGCAGTTCGAACAAGCCTACTTTCCTCACTCCCTGGAGTGACGAAAGTGCGACTTTCATCACTCCAGGGAGTGAGACAAAGTAGCTTTTTATACTCGGCGACTGTAATACTCGAATTGAGATTGTGGTGGCGGAACTACTAGCGCATACTTTTGGATAGAGCTTGTATGGTCGCATATTGTAGCATCCATAACAATCACAGAAAGGATTTCCATACAATATTGTGAAACTGTTGTCGGGCCCCGCATTGCGTGTCGCCGCCGGCACAATCCACCGGGAGATCGAACGTTACGAGATTACATAGAAGCAGTAGGTTGTGCACGGCTTTCGTCGAACTCAATTCTTACCGGCTTGCTTAAGCACTCGTATAAAAACTATTGTGTGCAACGGTACATAATAAGGGTTCTTAAAATTCTCGGGTCTGTTTTTACAAAATTCGGCTTCGCCTCATTTTGTAACTTCGACCCTCGAATCTTAAGAACCCTCATTATGTAACTGTTGCACAAAATACTATTTTAATTTAGTGAAGGCCATGAACTGACACATCATACTTCTTCACTTTAAGGCCTCTACAAACGTAAGCGACTAGTCACCTGCGATTGCGGTACTAATACATTGCGGTTTTTGATCCATCGATTAATTTCGTTGCACCTACCCAGACGGCAATATCTCGAAATCGCGCGTGAGTTTTGTGTCAAAATTGCGCCGATTGCAGAGGCCGTTATACTTCACTTCGTCTATTACAAATTCGAAATACATACATATTTGAACTTCATTCGCTATCCCTTTCTATTCGTTAAGAAAACAGAAAGTGACAGGAATAGGTCGATTAATAGTTCGACATTCAAATTTCATAGTAGACCCCCTAAACACCGCTAGCAACTAACACGTTCGAAAACTCACAAATTACCGAAATATTATAATTGTTAAGAAATAGTTTCAAATGCATTTTAAAAATGAAAAAAATTTTAAACAAAATGTTTAGTAATGAAGCCAGTGCAGTTGCAGATTAAACATGTAAATGAATAATTCTAGTCTTAATCATTTTTATTTCTGTGCACGAATACCACGCCACGAGTGCGGTTTCTGAACGCTACCTAAATAAAAATAAATTACGTTAGCGCCATTTCATTACTTTTAAATTCTTGTTTTCTTGGTAAGACATATTAAGTACTTATTTAGTTTTCAATAACATTAAAACAAAAAACATGAGGGATACCAGTGAAGATGAGAATATTTTGACTCCAGAAGAATTAAAAAGAACTGTAAAAGAAGCAGAGTTTTTTTTTTTTTTCTTCTTATGGACTTTAGGCGGTATTGCCTGTAGCCAATGTCAAGTATAAAAAGGCGGGAAATAAGAGCTTGTAAGATTCAATCTTTAGGTACAATGCATGGTACAATGTCTTCAATCGATAAGTATTTTGTTTAATCAAATAAGTTTTAGGCAACGTTGTTCGGTAGAAGTGGCATAAGCCTTGTTAGTTGCTATTTGTAGAGTGATAGCTCCCTACAAATGGCTCGAGGAGGCTACAGGTTGTTCTGAACCAATCAATGGTTACACGCCTTTTAAGACTAATTCTTCATTATCCGCACACTTGTTCGTTAGATCACCGCACAATAAGCTATCTATATTACACACTGAACCACGAAAATGAACAAAAGACAAATAATTAATCCTAACGAGCTGCGACCATGATGAGCTCAACCCATAGACCAGAAGCAGAGTTAAATTTCCTCCCGGAAAAATCACGCGAGAGATATATAAAAGCCTATAATATATTTAATAATTGGAGGCAACAAAAGAGCGCCAACGCCTGCTCAGAAACAGTACTTCTGTCTTATTTCATTGAACTATCGCAGACGAAACAACCATCAACAATGTGGAGTATTTACTCAATGTTAAAAGCAACTTTAAAAACAATGAAAAATGTTCACATTGAAACATATCCAAAGCTCATTTCATTCTTGAAAAGGACTTCAGTAGGCCATAAATCGAAAAAGTCCAAAGTTTTGACGGCCTCAAATATCGAATCATTTTTAAATGAAGCCCCGGACTGCTCTTTTCTCGCTGCAAAAGTAAGTGTTATCTGTAACTAATTATAGGTATTTGTTGCACAATGTCTAAATTAACATTGCCATGATATGGCAATATTATTGTACCTAATTCACTAAACAATTGTCTATTTTAGGTTTTACATACTCATATTTCGTATTTTTATTACAGGTCATCCTCATTATAGGAATAAACGGAGCGTGCCGCACAAGCGAGCTTTTAAATTTGACTGTGAATGCCGTTGAAAAGCATTCAGATAAATTGCTATTAATAAACTTGCCAAATACAAAGACAAACATCGACAGGTCCTTTGTTATTCGTAAGGAATATGTACATGTTGTCGAGAAGTACAAAGCATTACGGCCTCCTAACACGAAAACAGATAGATTTTTCTTGCAGTATCGCAATGACAAATGTTTTAGACAGCCTATGGGAATTAACAAAATAGACGGGACTCCGAGAGAAATTGCCAGTTATTTAAAATTACAAGAGCCGCAGCTGTACACCGGAAATTGCTTTAGACGTACGTCTGCCACGCTTTTAGCAGATTCTGGGGCCGACCTAACCACATTAAAACGCCACGGCGGATGGCGGTCGAATACGGTTGCAGAGGGATACATCGAAGATTCAATAGAGAATAAGACTAAAATCAGTAAACGTATAGTTGAAGCCATACACTTGAACCAGCCCTTAGACCCGTGGTCTCGTCCTGGTACATCAAGAGACATGAATACTGACTTGAAACAGCCCTCAGACCCGTGGTCTCGTCCGGGTACTTCCAGAGACACGAATACTGACTTGAACCAGCGCTCAGACCCGTGGTCACGTCCTGGTACTTCCGGCGGAGATATAAATATTGAAAACCACCCCGAGTCGCCTACGACTATTGTTCCATCACAATCGCAATCCTCATGTAATAAAATTAATAAAACGCAAACATCATCGGTTACAAGTAATCAAGTCGCGAACACAACCATTACTGTTCCCAACAAAACTGTTACTTTTAATTTACAGAACTGTAATAATTGTACGTTTAAAGTTTAATTTTTTAATACACGTGTTTTTCCAATTGATATATCTAGAAGCTTTCGTCATAATAATGATGTCTTTCATTGATGAATGTAAATAAATGTGGTTCACTTTACTTGATCTTGAATTATTTTAAACTTTAATATGTTCTCACTACTGAGGTGAAAAGTTGTATGTGTCACACGAGAGCAAAGTTATTTTACATCTCGTGTTTTTGAGTCCCTCGCTACGCTCAAGATTCTAACTTAGAATCACTCGCTTCGCTCGTGATTCAATTATAGAATCTTTCGCTTACTCGAGACTCAAAATCAACACTCGCAAGAAAAACCAACTTTCCTCTCTTGTTGCACAAATAACTATTACTGATGTGCAAGATATTTAAGTTTTTTCCAAGCAACTTAAATATTTCAAATTAAAACAATATAAAGGTAAAAATTTTTTGGCGCCCAACGTGGGGCTGGTCGCATTTTGTTTTAATGGCAGTAAGATAAGAGTCGGATCTCGAATCAAGACAGCAAAGGCCAAATCTTAAAGATTAAATAATAATAAGTTTTTTCTGTTAGTAACAACAAACAAACCATTTCTACATATGTGATATTCTCAAGTCAAAGGTACAGTCAAGGAATTTGATTCGCGTACCGTCTTAAGTCTAAATTACTGATGACAATTAATAGTACTAAGGGCTATGTTTCTTCGCTTGCTTAAAGAAATATAAGCCTTATGATATTCTGACATTTCAAGCAATAAATCAACGAAACGGTACGCGAATCAAATTCCTTGACTGTACATCATTGTCAGTTATCAAACTTATCAATAAGGCGTTGCTGCCATAAAAATCATTTAGAAATTAACTTTATTAATAACCGACAATGATGCACCTTTAACTTGAAAATGCCACATATTTATATTCAAAATGTGTAATTGTACATAAAAGTTACCATACTACCATGAACATTTCTAATAAAAATCTGGCGCCCAACGAGGGGCCAGGAACGAAATTTCAAACAGGCGTTTTAATTGTAAGCATACAGTTTTCTCCTCAATAGGGGATATTACTGCAATGTTCTGCCACCAGAGTGCAGCACTAGCACACCGGTAAACCATAGAGTTCTTAATACATACTAGGCCTAACAGTTTTTTACAAGTTTTCATAGATAATATATGACGAATAAATATGCTACGAGGCGGTTTGTTTACAGAGGGCCTATCGTGAAACGAAAGAATCGAAATTTCGATTTCTGCCTCTCTATCGCTCTAATATGTAAGAGTGACAGAGAACCAGGTAACGAAACTTTTATTTTCGTGTTTCGCGGTAGGTCCTCTGGTTGTGCTAGTGCCGCCCCCTACAGAGAGTTTTGCGTAATATTCCCTATTGTATTGTAAGTAGGGCATTATTACCCAATGGACAGTTTATAATTTATTGACATAATTGATGGTATTTCAAGGTAGGGTATTGGAATTTTACGATATGGTATTGCCTCTTAAAAATCCCCCTAGCTAAGGGTCTGAAAACAATTCATATACTCACTGATCTTGCGTGAGTGCCTTGAGATTCCTCTTGATGAGTTCCTTGTGGGCATTGTACGGCGTGATGATGGCCATGTTGAGATTGAGCTGGCGCGCTACATCGCGCAGTGCGATCGCTAGACGCGTCACGCCCCACGCCTCCATGTCGTTTCCACCATTTGCACCTGAATGAATAATAGTTACTATATAGTTTTAAACATGTAAATAACCACTAAAACGCATGTTTGCGGTTTAAACAATTATTTTACTGGGCTATAGCATGCTGCTGCGTGTGCAGTAGTACACTCACCCTGCCCCTTGTCGCCGCTGGCCACGGCGAGCATGGAGTAGGGCAGCACGGGCAGCGGCGGGCGCGGCGCCGCGGCGCACAGCACGCGGCCCGCGTAGGACGTGCGCACCGGGTACTCGGCGATGGCGTGCTGCATGCTGCTGCGTGTGCAGTAGTACACTCACCCTGCCCCTTGTCGCCGCTGGCCACGGCGAGCATGGAGTAGGGCAGCACGGGCAGCGGCGGGCGCGGCGCCGCGGCGCACAGCACGCGGCCCGCGTAGAACGTGCGCACCGGGTACTCGGCGATGGCGTGCTGCATGCTGCTGCGTGTGCAGTAGTACACTCACCCTGCCCCTTGTCGCCGCTGGCCACGGCGAGCATGGAGTAGGGCAGCACGGGCAGCGGCGGGCGCGGCGCCGCGGCGCACAGCACGCGGCCCGCGTAGAACGTGCGCACCGGGTACTCGGCGATGGCGTGCTGCATGCTGCTGCGTGTGCAGTAGTACACTCACCCTGCCCCTTGTCGCCGCTGGCCACGGCGAGCATGGAGTAGGGCAGCACGGGCAGCGGCGGGCGCGGCGCCGCGGCGCACAGCACGCGGCCCGCGTAGAACGTGCGCACCGGGTACTCGGCGATGGCGTGCTGCATGCTGCTGCGTGTGCAGTAGTACACTCACCCTGCCCCTTGTCGCCGCTGGCCACGGCGAGCATGGAGTAGGGCAGCACGGGCAGCGGCGGGCGCGGCGCCGCGGCGCACAGCACGCGGCCCGCGTAGAACGTGCGCACCGGGTACTCGGCGATGGCGTGCTGCATGCTGCTGCGTGTGCAGTAGTACACTCACCCTGCCCCTTGTCGCCGCTGGCCACGGCGAGCATGGAGTAGGGCAGCACGGGCAGCGGCGGGCGCGGCGCCGCGGCGCACAGCACGCGGCCCGCGTAGAACGTGCGCACCGGGTACTCGGCGATGGCGTGCTGCATGCTGCTGCGTGTGCAGTAGTACACTCACCCTGCCCCTTGTCGCCGCTGGCCACGGCGAGCATGGAGTAGGGCAGCACGGGCAGCGGCGGGCGCGGCGCCGCGGCGCACAGCACGCGGCCCGCGTAGAACGTGCGCACCGGGTACTCGGCGATGGCGTGCTGCATGCTGCTGCGTGTGCAGTAGTACACTCACCCTGCCCCTTGTCGCCGCTGGCCACGGCGAGCATGGAGTAGGGCAGCACGGGCAGCGGCGGGCGCGGCGCCGCGGCGCACAGCACGCGGCCCGCGTAGAACGTGCGCACCGGGTACTCGGCGATGGCGTGCTGCATGCTGCTGCGTGTGCAGTAGTACACTCACCCTGCCCCTTGTCGCCGCTGGCCACGGCGAGCATGGAGTAGGGCAGCACGGGCAGCGGCGGGCGCGGCGCCGCGGCGCACAGCACGCGGCCCGCGTAGAACGTGCGCACCGGGTACTCGGCGATGGCGTGCTGCATGCGGTACTGCGTGTCCAGCAGCACCACGGGCGTGCGCGGCCACGTCTCCGCCATGCTCGCCAGTCGCGAGAACAAACTCTCGCCTAAACCGTGACGTTTCGCACGCTGGAATAAAACAGTTCAATTAGATCATCAAAGACGTTTCAGAATTTTTTTAACCGAGCTAGCGAAGTTATATCTGGATGTCCGAGATGCTCAACTGTTCTATTGTTCACAACCGGATACGTCCAGGGCCGTAGCTGGAACTGCAGTTAAGACAGGGCATTGCTATTTTATGGTAGGGAATGGCCTATTTTAAGATAGGGCATTTACTCTATTTTCGTAGGTTTTCTACCCGATTGTAGTTTTTAAAGGGCATTAGTATTTTAAGGAAGGGCATTGCCCCATAATGCCCCCCTAGCTCTGCATACGTCGCGAAGTCTACAACCCACTAGTAAACAGGTCACAGTCACCTGTGAACAGATGTAGCCGGGCAGCTGCTGCGGGTCGCCGATGAGCGTGAGCCGCGTCACGTCGAGTGTGAGCGGGATCAGCGCCTCCGGCTCTATCGCCTGCCCCGCCTCATCCACAATGCATAGCGCGATACGTCGTTTCAACCTGTACACAATGTTTAAAAAAACTTTATGGGGATAAACGCGGAAAACAACGCATAGATGGCGCTACAATAAGTACCATCGGGTTCATAATTGCATGGCCAATTTATCAATGAGTTCATTCATAAATTGCCCATGCATTTTTGAACCCGATGGTACAATAACTTAAAAACATGTTACGATGTGTCATATCTATACACTCTATAAAAGTAAAACCCGTCCAGGCTCACAAAAGCACTTGTTTTGAGATATTGACCTGACTGTTACTAGCAACTACGACATCTTACCCACGCATCTTCTGGTTGATGGCGGAGGCGAGCGTGGTGAGCACGATGTCCGCGTACTCGATGATGCGGCGCTCGGCGCGTGCCACGTCTTCGGGCCGCGGCTCCTCGTTACTTTCACCCGCATCGCCTCCTAACTAGAGGGCATCAATATAGTACATTATTGCAGAGGACGGGAAAGGGAAATTCGTGGACGAGCGATTTAAAAAAATAAGACGAGTCCACGAATTTGTATTCCCGTCGAGGCATATATAGTGCTTTTCTCCAAATGTGCGAGGAAATAAAGTAAAGTAAATGAAATTTTCTCCAATGTGCTCGGAAATTTTCAGCTTACTGTAGCAAAATGAGTACGTGAAGTTCTTCATTTTTTACCAAAACGAATTAAAAAAAATAAAAATCATTATTTACCTGTTTTAGCGGCCGTGAAGTAATTTGTCAACGCCATAAATATGTATACACTTTTGCACCTTACTCCATTGTAATAAGGTTCAAAGTGTATACATATTTTAGGCGTTGACTAGTAAAATCCATTACTGTATTGTTTTTTACCTTTTAAACTTTTCATCCGACTAAGAAATATCATTTCAAACAGCCAATACTTAAGCGACGTCTATACACCGTCTGAACGGCAATCCCTTCAAACTGTAGGATAGAGCGAGATAGTTAGATCAAAAACCTTGGTTGTCTCGTTCTTTGTCATAGCACCGCGTCTGATCGTGCGAATGAGGCTTAATACAATCATCTCACTATCTCGCTCTATCCTATAATTTGAAGGGATTGCCGTTCAGACGGTGTAGATGTCGCTTAAGTAATTGGCTGTTTGAAATGATATTTGTTAGTCGGATGAAAAGTTTAAAAGGTAAAAAACAATACAGTAATGGATTTGACAAGTCAACGCCTAAAATATGTATACAATTTTGAACCTTATTACAATGGAGTAAGGTGCAAAAGTATACACATATTTATGGCGTTGACAAATTATTTCGCGTCCGCTAAAACAGGACAATAAGGATTTTTGTTTTTTTTTAATTCGTTTTGGTGAAAAATGAAGAACTTCACGTACTCATTTAGCTACAGTAAGGTGAACCTTTCCGAGCACATTGGAGAAAATAGTACATTACGCACCTAGGGCGGTAAAATAAAGAATGGCTCAGATCGCGGATATTTGTGGCCCGAACCGAAGGTAAGGGCCATAGACAAGCGATCTGAGGCCTTCTATATTACCGCCCGTGGTGCGTACACAATTTTACGTCTTCTCCTGGGTGTGAAGTGAGATTTGCCGCTGCGCCCGTGGGCGTAAAATCTCACTTACCGCCCAGAGTGACGTAAATGATTTTATTTTGAGGCAGTGAAATTCAAAAACAAGTGAACAGTAGAAAATGGCTGCAGAAATTATGAAAAATATACGTAAGTTACCTGTGCTCTCTTGAGGGTGAATTGTTTGACGCGCTCTTCGCAGTAGGCGATGCGCGATGGTTCTTTGGCGTCACGGCTCTGGCTCTTCCACATGTTGATTTTGGCGGTCAGCCTCGAGATCTAGGGACATTGTTGGCCTTTAAGTTAAATATAAGTAGGACTCGGACCTTCCAGAATGCTAGACTGCTAGACAAGATCACCCTTAACAAGCTTTGTCAGAGCATGCACGAAGCGCCGCGCAGGTCGGCAGTCGGCGACGACGCGACGTGCAGCAGTGCGTTACGGGCCGGTTCAAGTAGCACTCCTCACTAGTTCGAAGATGGATACCTAGCCTCTCCGAAACATGTCGCGCGAAATGACTAAAGTGCCGTGGCTGCAACCGTGTTATTTTATAGAGTACTAGCGACCCGCCCCGGCTTCGCACGGTAGCAATTATACATATAAACCTTCCTCTTGAATCACTCTATCCATTAAAAAAACCGCATCAAAATCCGTTGCGTAGTTTTAAAGATCTAAGCATTCATAGGGAGTAGGGACAGACAGCAGGAAGCGACTTTGTTTTATACTATGTATGTAGTGAAGTTTCCAATTACTTTTGATCAAAGTAGATGTGTTTAAATGAAATCGAACTGAATAATAAACTGAAATTAGTGCGGTTTAGCTCTGGGTTCGCCATCCGAAGCGAGAGATTGTGCGTCTAAATGCGTAGGCACAAATAAACTTTGGAAGTGGTACTAATCAAACTAAATTACCTTTAAAGCTACCTGCGTTTTATGTAAGACAAAAGCTGAGTTATGGGTTTTTATAGGTCGATTTGTGGAAGATTGTCCCATAATATTTATTTATTTGAAAAGCCTACAGGGGCATTTGTTAACGTTAGACGAAACTGAAAGATGCCAAGCAAGGGTATAAGAATAATGCGGACAGAGTCAGCTCGGACGAGTTTTTGTTATCTTTCAAGCTTTCTCTAAGCGTTTGTGATGAAAGTTCAGGCGCCCTGCTCATAAAAGTCGCTTGGACGCGGAAGGTGCAGGCTCTTTTGATGTCGATAGGCGAGGCCTATGTTTACCAGATGGAAGCATAATGCGAGCTGACGTCGCGCGCGCGCGGGTGCATCGCCTTGGCTCGGCCCACGCGCACCATGCGGACCCGCTCGTCTGTCGTACAGTACGAGTGACCTACCTCCTCCTTGAGCGCGGGCGCCTGCTGCTCGGGCCGCGGGCGCGCGTCGCGCTGCGCGAGCACCTGCGAGCTGACGTCGCGCGCGCGCGGGTGCATCGCCTCGGCTCGGCCCACGCGCACCATGCGGACCCGCTCGTCTGTCGTACAGTACGAGTGACCTACCTCCTCCTTGAGCGCGGGCGCCTGCTGCTCGGGCCGCGGGCGCGCGTCGCGCTGCGCGAGCACCTGCGAGCTGACGTCGCGCGCGCGCGGGTGCATCGCCTCGGCTCGGCCCACGCGCACCATGCGGACCCGCTCGTCTGTCGTACAGTACGAGTGACCTACCTCCTCCTTGAGCGCGGGCGCCTGCTGCTCGGGCCGCGGGCGCGCGTCGCGCTGCGCGAGCACCTGCGAGCTGACGTCGCGCGCGCGCGGGTGCATCGCCTCGGCTCGGCCCACGCGCACCATGCGGACCCGCTCGTCTGTCGTACAGTACGAGTGACCTACCTCCTCCTTGAGCGCGGGCGCCTGCTGCTCGGGCCGCGGGCGCGCGTCGCGCTGCGCGAGCACCTGCGAGCTGACGTCGCGCGCGCGCGGGTGCATCGCCTCGGCTCGGCCCACGCGCACCATGCGGACCCGCTCGTCTGTCGTACAGTACGAGTGACCTACCTCCTCCTTGAGCGCGGGCGCCTGCTGCTCGGGCCGCGGGCGCGCGTCGCGCTGCGCGAGCACCTGCGAGCTGACGTCGCGCGCGCGCGGGTGCATCGCCTCGGCTCGGCCCACGCGCACCATGCGGACCCGCTCGTCTGTCGTACAGTACGAGTGACCTACCTCCTCCTTGAGCGCGGGCGCCTGCTGCTCGGGCCGCGGGCGCGCGTCGCGCTGCGCGAGCACCTGCGAGCTGACGTCGCGCGCGCGCGGGTGCATCGCCTCGGCTCGGCCCACGCGCACCATGCGGACCCGCTCGTCTGTCGTACAGTACGAGTGACCTACCTCCTCCTTGAGCGCGGGCGCCTGCTGCTCGGGCCGCGGGCGCGCGTCGCGCTGCGCGAGCACCTGCGAGCTGACGTCGCGCGCGCGCGGGTGCATCGCCTCGGCTCGGCCCACGCGCACCATGCGGACCCGCTCGTCTGTCGTACAGTACGAGTGACCTACCTCCTCCTTGAGCGCGGGCGCCTGCTGCTCGGGCCGCGGGCGCGCGTCGCGCTGCGCGAGCACCTGCGAGCTGACGTCGCGCGCGCGCGGGTGCATCGCCTCGGCTCGGCCCACGCGCACCATGCGGACCCGCTCGTCTGTCGTACAGTACGAGTGACCTACCTCCTCCTTGAGCGCGGGCGCCTGCTGCTCGGGCCGCGGGCGCGCGTCGCGCTGCGCGAGCACCTGCGAGCTGACGTCGCGCGCGCGCGGGTGCATCGCCTCGGCTCGGCCCACGCGCACCATGCGGACCCGCTCGTCTGTCGTACAGTACGAGTGACCTACCTCCTCCTTGAGCGCGGGCGCCTGCTGCTCGGGCCGCGGGCGCGCGTCGCGCTGCGCGAGCACCTGCGAGCTGACGTCGCGCGCGCGCGGGTGCATCGCCTCGGCTCGGCCCACGCGCACCATGCGGAACCGTTCATCTGTCATGCAGAACATCACAAACATAGCTTCAAGATTGATCCCTCGTCTAAAATACCTATTAAATCATGTAACAAAAAACAATCTCGAGTAAATTCAATCAAGCGGTTAGGGGTGTGATATATTAGACCAATGAAGGCAAATCAAATCAACAGAGCTGCAAAACCAAGTCACGATTTTCAGTAATGAGGGAAAGAGAAGAAGAGAAGTGAAAATATTAAACAATACAGTGTCCTTTACATATTAGGTTAGTTCGTGCTCACGTCATTACCTACTAATGAAGCAATTATTAATCGCTCGGCTAACCTAACCCGGTTTAAAAAATAGAAAGCCAGCAACATCTTTCAGTCCCGTTTTCGACACGTAATTATAGTAAAAATCTCAATAAGTTAACGAAAAATGTGGATGTGGACGTTTTCAATAGTAATATATCTACTTTAAGGCGTAATCTAAGTAATAAATTCTTTGAATGAGTGTGCGCCTAACATGTTTGTCAAAATGATTAAGTTCTAGTTAAAGTTTATTTTATTGTTATGGTTCGTAACCACTAGGTATGACGATGTAAGTGCGAGCCGCTAAATGTTACTATGTCACTACCGGTGAGGACCTATGCTTGGCTCTATGTTACATATTCATACTACCATTATGTTATGTATAGCTGTTGGTTCTCCATGTAATAAATAATAATAAAAACATCCACTTCAACTGAAAAGGATCTTGCTGACTTTGGTTCTGTATGAATTAGAACTGACTCTTGGGCAAAGTCTGCCGGATGTTCAGCAGCCTGCAGACCAGCTCGTCCACGGCAGCGTTGCTGGTGGCGCAGATGAGGATCTTGCCGCGGTTCTGCAGCCGCCGCTCCGCCGGGTCGTAGAAGTATGCCATCACCATCGAAGTAATCACCGCTGATTTGCCTGATAAACGTTTGACATATTTTACATTCCAATCAGATTTCCTTGCGGAACATAGGTACCACAAATTGGACACAGATGACCTTTACAATAAAAAAATACATAACAGTGAATGACTCTTGGAACCGTGAGATTTGAACCTACCATAGATATCTGAATTATAAAGAGATATGGTATGACAACCAAAACATTGACCCAAAATCCTGATCGACTAAACGACAAAATGCTTGATTGAAAAGTTTGAATAATTGTCAAATTGCTGTTAAAATTAAAAAGGCTTATGTTATTAAATACCTTATGAAGATATGACGTTTTAGTTTTAGGACGTACTCACACATTCACGGAAGCTTTAGTTTACTTGTTTTCACACATGTTTAAGCGTGGCGGCGGCGATAGGTTTCGGTACTAAATCACGATGACTACCTGTCTAATTATTATTCCTATAAGTCAGTGGAACCTACATCCAACGAGCTACCAATTACACCACACTGCCATTCGTATAACAGTGAATTTAGGAGGATAAACTTGCGCAATCGCATTAATTTTAGATTTTCTTATCGAACTACATACCTAATAATGTGGAACATAATATTACTAAAATCAGGAGTCACTTTTCGGTGAATGAAAACATCATGAGGGTCTAATACCAACATCCCAGTTTGCCCTCTAGGTTGGAAGGTCAGATAGCACTCGATTTCGTAAAAACCTTTTTTTAATACAACGACGGTGGCAAACAACCATACGGTCCACCTGATGGTAAGCAGCTACCGTAGCCTATGGACGCCTGCAACTCCAGAAGTGTCACATGCGCGTTGCCGACCCTTTAAAAACAGGAGGATTCACCGTGTTGACGGCTAAAGGAACAAGAGAGGTCCCTCGTCGTCAACACACTATGTCCTCTTTGAGCTCTTTGGCTGTGGTTTTCTGTAAGTTGTATAATTACTAGGGATGTTACGAATATTCGCATTCGCATTCGCGAATATTCGCATGTTTTTAGATATTCGCATTCGCAAAATTCAATGCGAATATTTGCGAATATTTTTAGAGTATTTTATCCGAGAAATATTTTGTCAAGGAAATTATAATCATGTCAAACGTCTTTTCATTATCTTCATGAAACGATTGTGCTCGCCAAACTGAGCTGCTTTAAGTCCATCCACAAGTATTTGAATAAAGGTTATTTAATTATTATATTTCTTTCTATCCGGAGTTCCGGAGGTCTCGTGTTCAAACCCCGACTCGTACCACTGAGTTTTTCGGAACTTATGTACGAAATATCATTTGATATTTACCAGTCGCTTTTCGGTGAAGGAAAACATCGTAAGGAAACCGGACGTAAACCGAACAAGGCCTAGTTCCAATCTGGGGAATAAACCTCTGAAAACCTAGTGACTACGTCTATTCCTGGATTAGGTTGCCAAGCGGACCCCAGGCTCAATTGAGCCGCGCAAGACCGGGACAAACGCTAAGGGGGATGATGACTATCTAAATACTATTTTCAATGTACGTCATGCATCGACTGTAACACTTCAGAACTGATAATTTTGCAGTAGGTACATTGCTTGCTCTGCAGTTATTTTCAAATAGTATTAGTACAATTAGTTATACAGTTCAGTTTTATGAGCAAAACCGATCCTTAAATTTAAAGCCCCATGGTCAGACGCACGCTACATAAAAGTTATTTCATGATTTTCGAATATATGTATTCCGGTTAAATAATAAGTTTGATGGTACCTACTACCTATTTTTTAAAAATATTTAGTTAGAAAATATCCCGCCTTTCAACTTCGACTATACCTACCACAACTTTCCTTATACTAAGATTATTGACTCCATATTCGCATTCGCGAATGTTACCGGCAAGTATTCGCATTCGCATTCGCGAATGTTCAAAAATGAACATCCGTTGCATCTCTAATAGTTACCTGTGCCAGGAGGCCCCTGCACCATCTGTATGCGCGGCTGGTCGCTGAGCGCGGCTGACACGGACGCGCTTATTGCCGTCTTCTGACTCTCGTTCAAACCTTTCACCCACTACAAATAATGTTACCATATTAACCAAATAGGTGATCAGGCTATTCGGACTATAAATAAATTGTTTAATATTAATCAACACAATGAATATGACACATTGAAAAGGCCCTTATGGCGGCCGGCGTTTACATTGTAGTCGTCGCACAGATTAACTAGTAGTCCGCCTCGAACTGAGAACTCGCGATTTACTTGCAAACAAGTTGACCAATACAACAAGAGCCATGTGATGATTTTTTTCGCGCCATCTAGCTCCATAACCCCTTGACCAATCCTGCTTATATATGAACTCTCAAATTATATGTATCCCTGCTACAACCTCAACAAATTTCATAAAGATCAAGAAAACGCTACTTAAGTTATCGTCGAACTCTCAAAGTCAAAAAGCCATCGAAATGCCGAGACGTTCCAGTAGCCAGAAGTTATTTGTAAGAACTCGCTTCACTTGCGCTCAGCTCGTTCGAATATAATTTTCAAGAGCCGCCCTAAAGGCCCTTTCAATATGGAATGTCACAAATATTTAATAATACTCAGAATAAACCAAACACTTATTTCACTTTCAACTATCTGTTGTCATAAAAATAGTATGGGAGGATGTATCAAAGAAAATTATATATATGTTACCCTTGAGTTCATATTGCATTCCGGGTGGTGTGGTACTCCCTGGAAGTGATGGGGCTCCGGTCTTAAAATGGCTTCACTGAGCGGCGAACCGGCTAGATACTCCATCGCCTCGAACAGAGTCAACTCTTTCTGAATATACGTTAAGCTTTTGCCGATTATAACTTCGCCATGGCGCAAGGACCGCATCCTGTCAGTGAATATTGCTTGCAAATTTACAGTGAAACAGGGCCGTCTGCTATCTGAAAGGTAATAGGTAAAACAGACGGTTAAGAACTGCGGTGCAGTGTCAGCTGCTACCACAACTGAGCAGTTTCAGTTGTGGAACTGAGCAGTGTACATTGCACCTATAATAAAATTACAAGCGTGTTTGTGGGTTGTAACAATGGACCATGGATATCCCAAACATATCTGAGATCAACTAAGTACAGTCGCCTTCAAATATATTGGAGCGGCCAAGGTACCCAAAAATATCTGAACAGTGAACATGTATTTTATCGCCTTGGCAATCTTTGGCCGCCCCGATATATCTTATGCGACTGTACTAAATAAATATTACTTACTTGGTTGTTGGACGTTAGTCACGTAGAGAAATCTTGAATTTCTTGCATTTTCTGGCCCGAAGTATACAATCATTATTTCTCCCATTCTTGGTACATTTCTAGTTTCAGACCTTGGGAGGGCAACTGAAATTAAACAACAATTTATACTATTTATATCAGATAAGTTTGTTAATATTTATTGAATAAATAAATTTAAACAAAAAAATAACCGACTTCACTTAGGCTCCGATTTTCCAAGAGGAAATGCCCGTGTGGCTGTAAAAAATACTGAAATCACTGTAGGTGTGTGCCCATAATAGTTGAAGAGTTCCCTCGATTTCTCCAGGATCAGATCCGGTCCTGGTGACAATGGGATGTGAAGTATCTTTTAAACAAAAAAGAATTTTCCAAATCGGTCCAGAAGTCTTCGAATAATCGGTGAACATACATTAAAAAAATAGCAAAAAAACAAAGATCCCCACATATTCAGAACTTCCTTCGAAATCTTGAAGTCTGTTGAAAAGACACAACACGAATCTTAGACAAACGCGTCAAATGTATCGGCGCTATGAAATCTGCAATTTACACTTACTCTCTACAGTAATATTGAATAAGTCGAATACGCGTTCCTGCGGCGGCGGAGGCGGCAGCGAAGTAATTTTCATGTGGATTCCGGGGTTCTGTGCCCGTACCCTGATGTAGCCTTGCGTGATACATTCCCAGATCTCCATCAAAAGCAGGTCACCCACTTGTCTGTAAGTTTAATATAAATGGATAAATAAAGTTCAAATAAGGACCATAGCACAGCCAAAAAAAAAAAAATATAATGAAGTATAGAACAACTGAAGTAAAATTACTCAATATTTGTTTTTTTTAATGTCACTTACCCAACATATTGATGATGATTCTCAAACGCATGAAAAAGGTTTAATGGAGTGTTATTATGCCCTAATATTGGAGGCGGTTCATGAAGGTTAACCTGTTCATCCAGCCAATGTGGATTCCATCTAAGAATCTTTATTAAAGTTAACTTTTCTAAAGAGAATGATGGCATTTGTCGAGGAGTGTCTACTTGTCTAAGTTTTATAGAGCTGGTCTTGTGCAGTGTGTTTCCTGGCTCGATTTCAAATTCGTGAATTTTTGGAGGTGCATCAGAAAAGCGAACTGATTTCTTTGCTTTTTTAGGTGGCATGGGATCTACTTTTGAAATTGGTTTTGTTGTTTCTTCACTTTCTGAAAGTGGTTTAAGGCTTTTAAGTGGTATCCGGCGGTCAGATGGTTTCTTGGCTGTTTTATTTTCAACTTTTTCTAACTTTTTGGTAAAGCTTTCTTTTTGCCTTTTCGAATTTTCAATGTCTTCCGAATGCGCCTCCCGGCTATGAGAGCTTTTACGTGAAGTTTCTGTTTTCTTACTTTTAGGTTTCTGAGATTTATCGGGACTAGTTTTACTCGCCATGGGTTTAACAACAGCTTGGGCAACTTGCTCCTTAGCTAAGAAGGCTCCTCGGTTAGAAGACGTTTGCTTAACATTAATTTTTACTTTACTGGTTTGATTGTCAGAAACATCAGTTTTACTAGAAATGAAGTCTGATTGTTTATCTTTAGTAGCAATGTCTCTTAATTTCTTCCTTCTTTCTTCTTTCAATGTTTCACTAATCTGATTTTTAGACGAGGAGTGTTTTGAGGTCGACTTACTCCTCTTTGAGGAAGAGGAAGATGGTTTTACAGAAGCACTTTTTGACGATGTAATTTTTGATTTGCCTGAAAAAATACTAATTGGTTAATATAAAACCCACTGCGAATTAAAAACTAAATAACGAATATAAAATTTATATAATAAAAGAAAACCATAATTAACTACTTTGTACCTTCAGGACTACTGCCATAATGTGACTTCCTCCTTGGTAACTGCACGAGGGGCTCAATCATTTGTGTTTTCTTTCCAATCTCATTTTGATTTTCAATTGCAGGTTTGGGAGGAACTGCCGCAAATCCATCAACTCTGTCTTCACCTTTCTCTGGATCTTCATGTGTAGATGGGGCTATTGGTGTACTTAGAGTCATCACATCATCCAAAATCTCCCCAAAAAATTCTTTGCATCTTGCAGATATATCATTTTTCGTTTTATTAGGACAAATCTTATTATCAGATTCTTTTGTTTGTGGAGGCGGCGGAATACTAATTATGTCATCATAAAATTCTTCATCATTGTCTAATTCAATAGGCTCTTCTATTTGACTGTATGAGGTGTTTTCTTGCCGAGGAACTATTTGACTACTGCGTCTCATGAATGGCTTGCCAGGCGAACTTTGGGACAGTCTTATAAGCCACTGTTCAGATTCACTATCAGTTTCACTGTCATCTATTTCAATGGCCTCATTATCGTCAAATCCTAAATACTCTTGTTTTACATTAAATGCTTCATATTCTGGTATTTCGTTTTCAGGATTCATTACTTCCTCTTTAATTGTTAGTTTCGGTTGTTCCTCTACAATTGGATCTACTTTAATTTTCTTACTTTCGTGTTTTGGTTGTTCCTCCAATATTGGATCCATTTTAACTTTCTTACTTTCATGTAAATTCTTTATAGAATCTTGTGTTGTAACCTCACTATCACTATCTGATAAAAGATTGATGACATTTGTGCTTTGTTTTAGGTGTCCATCTGTTTTTACTTGAATAATTTGGTTAATTGGTTTAGTTTCAATTACATTATCATCTCTTTTAACTTTTACATTACTAGCATCAATGTTATCAAGGGATTTTCTTTTCAAAGACTGGGGCTCTGATTTCACTTTTATTGACACAATTTCTTTTGCATGCACCTCCTCTTTGGATTCCCCATCCAAGGAAGCAATTTTAGATTCTAGGTTATCATCACTGTCACTAAGATATTGTATTCTGCTTGATGTAGATACTCTGTTAAATGCAATTTCATTATGGTTTTCGTTGACTAATTTGTAAACATGCTTGTCATTGTCAGTGATAGATGGGAGCGAGTTGACCACTGTGGTCCATCCAAAACCTATTAAGTCGTTATGCCTGGCCGATATTGTGGCCCCAACAAGTATTTTTTTGCTCCCAATATAGGTGCCATTAGAACTCTGAAATAATAATTGAAAGGATGTTAATATAATATAATAATACTGCATAACAGGCCAACTGATTTGGGCTGCCATTACAAAAGTTTTCAAATCAGGAGAAATAGTTTAAAAATCCAATTTGGTTTATTTGTATCAAGAGAAGCTGACCTCAGTCAAATTCCTGGAAATTGGGGCAAATTCAGGGCAAGTGGATGGATGTGAGCCTTAAGTCTAAATAATACTGAGATAGTACAATCTTAGAATCCAATTATTGTAGTAGCATTATAGCAGCAGTATAAGCAGATGCACAGTAGTAGTATTGTTGTAGTAGTATAATATAACAGGATGGTCTAAAATTTATGTTCGCGCGTTCGCACCCAGAGCTGTCAGAATATATATTACCAGATTGGTTTTAGTATGTTTTTTCTTATAACATTATCCTTATGCATTGTACATTCATTAAACAAAATCTTTTCCTAACTTAGAAGCAAGATGCAAGAAAATAATACCATTTACGTTCAAGCAAGTAAAACTTCAATTTTGTAGTCAATAAAAAAATAAACAGGTAAATTAAAATTTCAATGCTTTGCCCCGGGTGTACCTCGGAATTCCTAATAACGTTTGTCCTAAAATCACTTGCCCTAACCGTTTTGTCCTAATTGTCATTTGCCCTAATGATCAATTACCCTAACAGTCACTTGTCATAATGTAATGAATGTCCTAATGCTCATTTGTCCTAAAATTGTTTACCATAATGTTCAAAAATCCTAATTTTATTTGCCATAACATTTGAAACCCCTAATGACATTTGTCCTAAAATTACTTACCCTAACCGTTTTGTCCTAATTGTCATTTGCCCTTGTAACAGTGTGCTATTTTCTAAGAGGTATCAAACCTCTGTTGTCACGCGCTCGCGCTATGAGGTTTGTGCTGGCCAACTAATGACAGAACGTTTTATTCTTTTTCTTTACGAAAATAACAATTGACGATCGCGAATTTCTGCAATGAAATGGTTGAAATATTTCCTTATGATTTGTAAATTACTAATTAATATGTAATCCGACATTGTCTACGTCGTATTTTTTGTATCTACAATTCCCCTTACTGGGGAATCAAGTCTGGGGTTGATTCGCAACCTATTTTTCTTCTTGGCGCAAGCTGCGGCGTCCACATCGGTGTTCCGGTCTCCCAGACCCGGAACCCGATCATACTTCTAGCATCTAAATTTGAAGACCGTCATGTCCAAGGGTGACATGCCGCGACTACGGAGGCCCAATTCAACTAGATCATCAGGATAGTGACTTTTTATAAGGATTTGTTTTGTTTTAATTTTTTAATTTCTATCTAGTGTGCTCAGTGGCGGACCTACGGCCTAGCCGGACAATTCTTTTTGTTTTAATTATTTTCTGTGCTCTGTAAATATATTTGTCCAAATTTAATCTACTTCTTTTCTATTGATCTTTCCCTAATCTAAACCTAACCTAAATCTACCCTAACCGACATGCTGACGTACTAAAACGTGACATTTGCGCCCAACTAGATTTTCTGACCTGAGCATACTTAAAACAAGTCCTTAGCATTTTTTTTGGTTTTCACTGATGTAGGTAGATATTTTTGTTATCATCTGTTGTTGTTTTCATCTATTGTTGTATCATCTGTTCATCATTTGCATATATTCCATTTAATTTTAAGTTAGTCTAGTGTTATCAAACTTAATTTTAGTCTAATTTAAGCAGTTGTTTGGTACGTGGTTATCTACTCTAAACTTATTTTCTCTTGTCTACTGTTCTAATAAATTCTAATACCACGTACTTATCAACTAAGCCTCTTTGTGAACACTACACTCACCTATTCTAAATGAATTAACAATGATGATGTATTTAAGTAATTTGTCTTTCCAAAAATCTGAACTCAGATACGAGATGGTTCTCAGAGGTGGATCAACTGGCACTGTACAAGACCTACGGAACCAAATATTAAAATGTATCTTACCTAGCTGGATATTGTAAGATATCATCAATTTTTTTTTCAACATGACTTAATTACATTCTAACAAAAATTCTAACTATGCTCTCCATAAAATATACAGTTTTCAAAACCTAGTTCTAGTACTCAACAATTTGCTACATGTCATATAAAATAGTATAAATTTCCTATATCTAGCTATCTCTAAGCCTGCTGTCTATTAATTCTAAAAGCCCCATGATACATGTATTTACTTACATTATACTGCTGTCGTTTTCTCTTTTCTTTTTCATTAACCCCTACCGGTTAATGAAATCTTTGCCTACTATATTTAGGTTGTCAAGTCTTCTACAAAGGCTTGATGTAATCATGACTCCCTACCGGGTCGTGATTTCTTTGCCTACTTATACTTAGGTTTTTAGGTCTTCTACAAAGGCCTGAAATTTACTAGAGGAGACAGCTTTAACAACTTAATTTCTGAGGGTATAATAAGACATATTTAACATCCATTAATAGATATATGAGAGTATTTTACGTTATCTTTAGTAAATTACTCAGTCTACTAGAACGCAGTAACACTATTCTAAAGTGTTTACTGCTTGTTTGTCTGTGAGATGTATGTTGTTGTGGGATGTATGATCTAAGCCTGAAAGTTGTAATGTATCTATTAAGTTCTAAGTGAGATAGCGGATTTTCTTAGCAAAAATCCTAACCTAAAAAGGGGGGTATGTAACAGTGTGCTATTTTCTAAGAGGTATCAAACCTCTGTTGTCACGCGCTCGCGCTATGAGGTAAGTGCTGGCCAACTAATGACAGAACGTCTTGACGTTTTTTCTTTACGCAATCGAACAATTGACGATCGCGAATTTCTGCATTGAAATGGTTGAAATATTTCCTTATGATTTGTAAATTACTAATTAATATGTAATCCGACATTGTATACGTCGTATTTTTTGTATCTACAATTCCCCGGACTGGGTGAGTGTTTTGTCCTATTCATTTAACTCTTTTTCTATCTTTTTTACCTATTAATCTATCTGTTTAAATATTCTGTTCTGCGTAAGCAATTTATCTTCCTAAAAACTTACCTTGTGACTGCCACATCCGTGAAAACTAAATAATGCTTTAAAATCACCTATCTGACTAATCGTCTAACATCCGGATGTCGCAGTCACTTGTGAAAATCATACATTTTATGAAATGGCTAAATATCCGGTTTTCCTAGGGAATCAAGTCTGGGGTTGATTCGCAACCTATTTTCTTCTTGGCGCAAGCTGCGGCGTCCACATCGGTGTTCCGGTCTCCCAGAGCCGGAACCCGATAATACTTCTGCACCTTTAGAAGACCGTCACGTCTAATGGTGACATCTGCGACTACGGAGGCTCAAGTCGACTAGCCATCATCAGGATAGTGACTTTTTATAAGGACTTGTTTTGTTTTAATTTTTAATTTCTATCCAGTGTGCTCAGTGGCGGACCTACGGCCTAGCCGGACAATTCTTTTTGTTTTATTTATTTTTTGAGCTTTGTAAATATATTTGTCCAAATTTAATCTTCTTCTTTTCTATTGATCTTCCCCTAATCTAAACCTACCCTAATCTACCCTACCCTACATGTCTAACGGTTTAAAAACGTCACATTGGCGCCCAACTAGATTTTCTGACCTGAGCATACTTAAAACAAGTCCTTAGCATTTTTTTTGGTTTTCACTGATGTAGGTAGATATTGTTATTATCATCTGTTGTTATCATCTATTGTTGTATCATCTGTTCATCATTTGCATATATCCCATTTAATTTTAAGTTAGTCTAGTGTTATCAAACTTAGTTTTAGTATAATTTAAGCAGTTGTTTGGTACGTGGTTATCTACTCTATCCGTGTTCTACTACCTAAATCTATCTTACGTGTATCTTTAAACTTATTTTCACTTGTTCACTATTCCTATACTAATACCACGTACTTATCAACTAAGCCTCTTTGTGTCAATATTTTGTGTAAACTTTACACTCACACCTGCTCTGAAGGAATTTTAAAATGGCGTACCCAATTAAATATTTATCTCTACAAAAGGCTGAGCTCGAATACGAGGTAGTTCTCAGAGGTGGATCAACGGGCACGGTACAAGAACTCCGGAGCCAAATTACAAAATTGACTATACCTCCTGAGGATATCTTAGAATCTCATCTAGAGCCTGCAGTTGATCTTGAAGCTATCAAGGACAGTCTAGCCAAGTCGCAATCTATGCTGACTTCTTTAAAAACTAAATTTGACAAAACCGTGTTCTTGCGTACAGAGAACCTACTACATCACGTTTACCACAGATTAAGACGCATTTCAAGTGTTGATGCCTCATTGGTTGACCAGCACAAAGTTCAGTGCACCGCATTTAGCACTCAATATAAAGAAATTTTAAGATTGAAACCTGCCGCTATTTCAGCTTCAAATGCAAGCGTGGAGTCTAATTTGGAACCAGCAACTACTGTGGTTCATTGCGATCGTAGTTTGACGTCTGATTTAGCAAAACTGAAATATTCCGGCAAAACCTGTGTCTTCTCGTTCATACAAAGGGTTGACGAGTTTGTGAATGCACGCAGCATTTCTAAGGACCGTGTACTTAAGTTTGCGCATGAGATTTTTACTGACGATGCCTTACATTGGTTTCGCTGTATAAGAGAAAGTGTTCAAACTTGGGATGAAGTTGTCGTTCTTCTAAAAAAGGATTTTTCTCAAAGGGACTATGATTATCGTCTTACCAATGAAATCAAATCTCGTACGCAAGGGGAACTTGAGAATATCTCGATCTACTTATCAATAATGCATGGGATGTTCTCTAGATTATCTAAGCCATTGTCAGAGGATGATAAACTGGAAATCATCTTTCACAACATTAGGCCTTGTTATGCGAGCACTTTAGCCGCTTCACCCGAAATCAAAGATCTTATGACTTTGAAAGACATTTGCTCTAACTATGAGAATATTCAGTCACGTCTGTCTTTGTTTCAAGAACCGCCTAAAGTGATCTCTGAAACACTAGCTCCTGAATTTGCCTATAATAAACCTAAAATAAATCATAACTACAACTCTAATAAAAGCTATCAAAATACTAACACTAATGAAAAACCAAAGAACTTCTACAACCAAAACAAATATACGAACTTTTCAAGTTCTTACAACCAAAACTACAATAAACAGAAATCAAATCAAGAGAAACCTTCTTCTAGTAATGCTTTACCAGGGAAACCTAGTTATTCCTGCAATATGAACACTGTTCAAAAGTACTGTCCAAGGTGTCGCACTGCTACTCATTCTCTAAAAGATTGTAGGCAACCACATTTCCTCATTTGTTTCAAATGTGGAAAGAAAGATACCCGTTATCCTGATTGCACAACTTGTAATCCTAATAATACAAAAAACTAAATTTAGTGGATTGCAGTGCACATGAAGCTGATAGTAAGTCTAGCAAAAACTTTGTTGATGAAGAATGGAAATCTTGGCTTAATTTTATTTCCAAATATTTTTCTTGCTATTCTGTCACTTCAATCCACGATTCTCAATCTAAAACTAAAAATATTCACAGCAGACCTTATGTTTCTGTACAAATTAACGGTACGTATATTAATGGTTTGTTGGATACTGGATGCGGCTATACAATTCTAGGTAATAACTGTCACCAAGTCTTATTGGATGCTGGTTTTGCGCTGGACCGTTCAGTAAATTCAAATTTTTATGACGCTGGTAAACACCCGTTAAATGATCAAGGTGTGATAAATCTTCCCATAACATTTTTAGGTCAAACGCATATTTTGAAGGCTCATATAGTTCCACAAGTTTATAATTCTTTAGTTCTGGGAATGGATTTTTGGAGAATTTTTAACTTGTTTCCTAAAAATCTGGATTCTGTAACATTGACTGAGGATATTGATACAATAGCTATGATATCAACAGATCAGCCTACACACTTATGTGATTACGATCATCTATCTACCGAACAAAAAGTTACTGCTGATCATATAACTTCACAGTTCCGTGAAATTTCTTATGAAGAGCGTGGTCTAGGACGCACTTCTCTAATCACTCATAGTATTGACACTGGAGATGCCATCCCTATTCGGCAACGTTATTATAGGATGTCACCTGAAAAACAAAGAATACTTGTTGCTCAACTTGATGACATGTTAAAGGAAAATGTAGTAGAACCATGTGAAAGTCCTTGGTCATCTCCTGTTCTATTGACACCTAAGAAAAATGGTGAATTGAGATTTTGTTTAGATAGTCGTAAATTAAACTCAGTTACCGTCAAGGATGCCTATAGTATACCCTATATTTCAGAGATTCTCGACAATTTGCGTGATGCAAAGTATCTCACAAGCTTGGATTTGTCAAAAAGCTTTTGGCAAATCGCTATTAAGGAGGAAGACCGCTGTAAAACTTCGTTTTATATACCTTCCCGCGGTACCTTTAGGTTTATTTCTATGCCTTTTGGTCTTACCAACGCACCGGCAACGCAACAACGCCTTGTTGATATGTTATTTTATGGTCCAGAGTTTGAACATAAGGTATTTGTCTATATTGATGATATTATCATCGTTTCTTCAACCTTCGAGCAACACATCTCTCTATTAGTTCGTGTTTTCGAAAAGCTTAAAATGGCGAATCTAACTATTAACTACAAAAAATGCCAATTTTTCAGGGATAAATTAAAATATTTAGGTTACGTGGTTGATCGTAATGGACTACAACCGGATCCTGAAAAAATTGAGGCTATCATTAATTACCCTACGCCTACTAACCGAAAAGAAGTTCGTCGATTCATTGGAACCGCATCGTGGTATCGTCGATTCATACCAAATTTTAGCTCTATAGCTTCTCCACTCAATAAATTAACTTCTCAAGCTAAAAACTCACCTCCTTTTAAATGGTCTTCTAATGCTGAGAAAGCTTTCCGTGCACTGAAGGAAGTTTTAGTATCTTCACCTGTATTGTCGTGTCCAGATTACTCTCAAGCTTTCCAAGTTCACACTGATGCGAGCGATTATGGTGTTGGTGCTGTACTAACGCAAATCATCGATAACGAAGAGAAGGTGATAGCTTACATGAGTAAGTCTCTCTCTAGCAAGGAGCGGAACTACAGTGCGACTGAAAGAGAGGCTCTCGCAGTTCTTACAGCTATTGAACACTGGAGGTGTTACTTAGAAAACGGTAAAAAGTTTACTGTATATACCGATCACTCATCTCTTAAGTGGTTTTTAAATCTAAATAATCCCATTGGTCGTTTAGCTCGTTGGGGAGTTCGCATGTCCTCATTCAACTTTGAAATCAAACATCGTCGGGGCTCAGAAAACGTTGTTCCTGATAGTCTTTCTCGTTCTGTCCCTATCGCTGTCATTGATCAATCCTCTACTAATCGTGACATGTTTTACTCTAAAAATGACCCGTGGTACCTAAATATTTACACTGGTTGTCAAAACAGTCCAACCTCGTTTCTTAACTATAAAGTGTCTAACGGTAAACTTTTCAGGTACAAATCAAGTCTAAATCCTTTAACACGTGAGTTTGACTGGAAGGAAGTCATTCCTCCTGAGTTTAGATCGGAAATGATTAACAAAAATCATTCAGAGCCTACCGCCAGTCACTTTGGCATTTATAAAACTCACAAACGCCTGTCTTTAAACTACTTTTGGCCTGATATGCACCGAGACGTGACTAAATTTGTTTCTAATTGTGATACATGCCTTGCTCATAAACATGCTACTCATGCTACTCTTGGCGTTATGGGTCGTCCTAAAGATTGCTCTCGCCCATTCCAAATGTTGAGCATGGATTTAATTGGTCCTCTACCTCCTTCGAGACAGCAGAATACTTTTATATTTGTAGTTACGTGCTGTTTCTCGAAATATTGCCTTTTATTTCCTTTTCGTCGTGCTACTTCCGAGATAATAGCTAAGTTACTCGAAGAAAAGGTTTTTCTTGTCCATGGCGTACCCAGTACTTGTCTAATGGACAATGGAAAACAGTTTACTAGCAATATTTTAAAGAAGCTTTTTAGTGATTACAATGTGCCTAATGTCAGATTTACACCTAAATACACGCCTCAAGTAAATACCGTTGAACGTTACAACAAAGTTGTTATGACAGCTGTGTCATCCTACATTGAGAATGATCATAGATCATGGGATTGTCATTTACCCAAAATCCAATTTGCCATGAACACATCCATTAACGAGGTTACTAAATACAGTCCAGCATTTCTAGTACATGGACGTGAGTTAGTTACTACTGGCTTACATTATATCGATCCAGAACTCAGCGATGATATAATTTTTACACCTAGGGATGAATACGCTGAAAATTTAGGAAATTTACGGAAGATTTTTGATAAAGTGCAATCTTGTTTGCTTAAAGCTCATTCTAGAAATTGTGGTCACTATAATATGCGTAGGAAGGATTTTGATTTTAACGTTGGTGACACTATTTGGAAAAAAACTTTCTATCTTAGTGACAAAGACAAAAAGTTTTCTAAAAAACTTGCTCCTAAGTACGTGCCTTGTAAAATTGTTAACAAAAAGTCAAAACTTGTGTATGAGCTTGAAGACATGCAAGGTAATAATATAGGTTTTTGGCATGTTAAAGATTTTAAAATCACTAATTATAAACCATAATACTGTTTACAATCATTTTTGCTATCTCTACGTCGATTGTCTATTTTGGTATATAAACCTCATGAAACATATATTACACTAAGCTGCTGTCATTTTCTATAATATGTTTTATTAACCTCTACCGGTTTGTGAAATCTCTGCCTATTATCTATAGCTTGTCTTGTCTTCTACAAAGACTTGAAATTATCATTACCCTCTACCGGGTTGTGAGCTTTTTATTTATGCTTGGGTTTTTAGATTTTCTAAAAAGATCTAAAAACTTATTAGAAATGACAGCATTAACAACTTCATATCTGAAGGTTACAATTAGACTTATTTAATATCCATTAATAGATATATGAGAGTATTTAACATTATCTGAAGTCAAATACTCGGTCTGCTATTTTGCAAAAATACTATGTTAAAGTGTTTATTGCTTGTCTGTCTGTGTGATGTATGTTGTTGTGTGAAGTATGATCTGAGCCTGAATGTCATCTAGTATATCTATTAAGTTCTAAGTGAGATAGCGGATTTTCTTAGCAAAAATCCTAACCTAAAAAGGGGGGTATGTAACAGTGTGCTATTTTCTAAGAGGTATCAAACCTCTGTTGTCACGCGCTCGCGCTATGAGGTTTGTGCTGGCCAACTAATGACAGAACGTTTTATTCTTTTTCTTTACGAAAATAACAATTGACGATCGCGAATTTCTGCAATGAAATGGTTGAAATATTTCCTTATGATTTGTAAATTACTAATTAATATGTAATCCGACATTGTCTACGTCGTATTTTTTGTATCTACAATTCCCCTTACTGGGGAATCAAGTCTGGGGTTGATTCGCAACCTATTTTTCTTCTTGGCGCAAGCTGCGGCGTCCACATCGGTGTTCCGGTCTCCCAGACCCGGAACCCGATCATACTTCTAGCATCTAAATTTGAAGACCGTCATGTCCAAGGGTGACATGCCGCGACTACGGAGGCCCAATTCAACTAGATCATCAGGATAGTGACTTTTTATAAGGATTTGTTTTGTTTTAATTTTTTAATTTCTATCTAGTGTGCTCAGTGGCGGACCTACGGCCTAGCCGGACAATTCTTTTTGTTTTAATTATTTTCTGTGCTCTGTAAATATATTTGTCCAAATTTAATCTACTTATTTTCTATTGATCTTCCCCTAATCTAAACCTACCCTAATCTACCCTACCCTACATGCAGACGTACAAAAACGTCACACCCTAATGAACAATTATCCTAAAAATTACTTGTCATAATGTAATGTTTGCCCTAAAGCTCATTTGCCCTAAAAATTCTTACCATAATGTTCGAATATCCTAATTTTATTTGCCATAACGGCGTAGGTTAGGGTTATTTTTTTATGACCCTAAAAACGAAACTGCTCCCAGAGATAGGTAGGTTAGGGTTATTTTACTTATTTTATTATGACCCTAAAAACGAAACTGCTCCCAGAGATAGGTAGGTTAGGGTTTTTTTTTTGATGACCCTAAAAACGAAACTGCTCCCAGAGATAGGTAGGTTAGGGTTATTTTTTTTGATGACCCTAAAAACGAAACTGCTCCCAGAGATAGGTAGGTTAGGGTTATTTTTTTTTGATGACCCTAAAAACGAAACTGCTCCCAGAGATAGGTAGGTTAGGGTTATTTTTTTTATGACCCTAAAAACGAAACTGCTCCCTGAGATAGGTAGGTTAGGGTTATTTTTTTTATGACCCTAAAAACGAAACTGCTCCCAGAGATAGGTAGGTTAGGGTTATTTTTTTTTGATGACCCTAAAAACATATGAGCATTAGGGCAAGTGACAATTAGGAAAAATTACCAGTAGGACATTTAATATTAGGGTATGAAATAATAGGAAAAATAATATTAGTTCATTTGAAATTAGGTGTTTTGATCATTAGGACAAATAACTTTTAGGTCAAATAATAATTATGACAAATTAATATTATGGGAAAAAAAGTTAGGGCAACTGATGAATAGGTCAAATGATATTAGGTAATAACATATTAGGGAAAATAAAATTCATCAATACGATGATAGGGCAACAACAATTAGGACAAATGAGCATTAGGGCAAATGATCATTAGGACAAATAGCATTAGGGAATACAAAAATAGGACAAAAAACTTTAGTGATTCAGATATAGATCCCTTTGCCCCAAATCCCCTGTATGTTAGCCAAGTTTTTTTAGTTTACGAGTATTGATTTTGAAATAAATTTTTTTCGAGGTTAAAACTGTAAATTTTTTTTTGCGTCCATTTGTGCTCAGGCCTTGTAAGTGGCCAGTGTTTAGTGGTCTAGAATATTGTGTTTTTTTTACAATAGGAATTAAATTGATTGTTGGAAAATGATGACGCTCCTTGCCACTATTTCAGAGGAAGATTTTTCATGTTAAAGATGGTTTTAAGATACACAGACTCATTAGTACAGTCAGCATCAATAGTATCTTCCTTCACAAAGGCTGCAAAAATATGTGATACACTCTTATTTGTAGAGCCATAGGAGCATGTTACATATGTTTGCGGCCTTCGTGTAGGAAGATACTATTGATACTGACTGTACAAGGTTTATTAATAGATTGGACTGTTATAAATGGCATGTAAGTAGTAATATTTATTGAATTACAGTAAAGAATGCAAAATAAAAAGTATATTGAACATTATTTTTAACAAGCAGATCATAAGTGAAGTTCTTACAGACAACTAAACTGACAGCAGGCTACTGGGACGTACATGCATTTCAATGGCTATTAGATTTAGAAAGTTTTTACTGTGATAACTAGCATCACTGGTATATAATAGTGCCAATATTTTTGGGTCAAATTATTGAATCTGCCGTCATGTTTTCCGCTAGACCTTTGGCTGATGTTTCCAACAGTTTTATTGGTCTGACATATTAAATAGAGTAATAATATGAAAAATAATTCATCAGTTAGTTGTTCCATCAAAATTGTAACCTAGCTGACTCCAGTGCTCTCTGCTCAATAATGCCACTGCCTGTCCATATGCTAGTGATAACTTTGGTAACATTTTTCTGATCTTTATGAAATTTGTTAGGGTTGTAGTGGCGGTAAATATAATTTGGAAGTTCTTATATGAGCAGGTTCAAGAAAGAGGTTATGGAAAAGCGATCTAAATAAGTCTTCTCATAATGGTCAACTCGTTTGCAAGTAAATCGCGAGTTCTCAATTCTACTGCTAGTCTAATATTAAATACAGTGTAACAATTATGATACAACCTCAAAAGCAAAACAAAATCCCTTTTATACTTACTTTTAGGTCTGTGATTAAAATGCGGTCCTTTTGAGCTTCTATAACACAATGATTTCTAGATATAACTATGCTGGACAATGTTATTTTATTGTCGTACCCTCTGCCAATCGATGTTTTGGCATCTTCCTCTAGAGTAAATTCCTCTGTACCAAACTCTTGACGACATAATTTCCACTTTGCCATGCTTATTTTCTTAAGTTTTACCATAGCTACTTAAACAAATCGGTTGTTTAATTTCATAGCCTTTATAGGTTCTTTGCAGTTGTTCGTATTATTTAAACCTTTCAAATATCACAGCATGGTTAGTAAAGAATGTATACAACTATTGTATGAGTTCTTAAATGTGCTAAATAACGCTGCAAAACTTTATTTAGTGTACAAAACCCTTGAACAAAAAAATAATCAACCGCCGTAAATCACAAAATGACACTATGACAGACGCGAAAAGCTGTTACTTTGCTTTGACATTTAGACCACAGAATATAAATATCAGTGCTGGGCATGAGGAAGGGAATTTGAAAAAATGCTATTTAAATTTTAGTGTATTTCAACAAAAAACGGTGGATTTCAATTTCGGATTAATTCGAGACAGATTCAGTCATTTTCGCGAAAATAAATATAAACTATTTCGCGCCATACAAATTTAGCTTTTCTAAGGACCTAGTTTGGAGATGTCACTTTAATGGCTATTAGACATTGCAACCTGCAGGGCCCAATCTTTTGTGTACCCTGCCTCTCCCTACCCTCCTTCAGCTCCCTACGGGCCCTACCATTAATTACACCTTCCAACCTGACAGATTGGGCCCTGCAGGTTGCAATGTCTAATAGCCGTTTTTGACAGTTGCCAACCCCATAGACGGCTATTAGACATTGCAACCTGCAGGGCCCAATCCGTTGTGTACCCTGCCTCTCCCTACCCTCCTTCAGCTCCCTACGGGCCCTACCATTAATTACACCTTCCAACCAGACAGATTGGGCCCTGCATGTTGCAATGTCTAATACTGCTTATAGAAACGTTTATTAAAACGGCTATCAGACATTGCAACCTGCAGGGCCCAATCTGTTGTGTACCCTGCCTCTCCCTATCCCTCCTTCAGCTCCCTACGGAGCTGCCTCTCCCTATCCCTCCTTCATCTTACTTACGTGCGGAGAGTAAATGCCACTACTATATACTCTATAACTTTAAATAATTTCAATATTGTTCGTGCTTTCGCTTGAACCACAAATATTTTACCGGTACCGTTATTATCTGATACCGTTTTTCCTTTTGCATATAATGTGTTAATATATACAGTGAGTGAATTTAATTAGTGATACATAGTAAAAAATATGTTTTTGTACAGGGTGGGATTCTATAAGGGAACTTTTTTGATAATTATCTGTCAAGTAAAAACATTATACGTATTATGCAGAAACAACTACTTTCATTGCAGTTGGTAGGTGTAATTAAAGGTAGGGCCAGTAGGGAGCTGAAGGAGGGGTAGGGAGAGGCAGGATACACAACAGATTGGGCCCTGCAGGTTGCAATGTCTAATAGCCGTTTAAGCGCGCTAAGTCCATTTAAACGGGTATTAGACATTGCAATATGCAGGGCCCAATCTGTCAGGTTGGAAGGTGTAATTAAATGTAGGGCCCGTAGGGAGCTGAAGGAGGGGAGGGAGAGGCAGGGTACACAACAGATTGGGCCATGCAGGTTGCAATGTCTAATAGCCGTTTTACCCTCGAACAAAAAAGGGATGAGTATAGCTTAAGGCTTCTACAAATGTAACTACTGGACTAGTCAAGCGATTAGAACGAGATAGAACTATAGTTAGCTCAAAGCAAGCATTAACTAGAGGCCGCACACGTGTAGCCCCGTAAGGGATAGATATATAGATGCCCATAATCACTTCTACAGCACAAAACAGAACAATTTACCATTGTTTTCCTTAGCCGACACAACTTTCTAGGAAAATTAACAGCTTTTCTCGTAGCAATCACAGAAATTCTTGAAGAAATCAGAAATCATGTGATTGCTACGAGAAAAGCTGTTATCCACTGCTAGAAGTAGGGCTGCCATCCGTCCGGGTTTCCCCGGATTTGTCCTAGTTTGTAGACCGTCTGGGGACGTCCGGGGGGTTTTCAATAAGTGTCCGGGGAAAACCCGGACACTTGACTTGACTATGATAGTTAGTCTGAGAGGTCAGCAAAAAAAAAATCATAGACAATGACAATGCTTAAAGCGGTATTACACATTGCAACCTGCAGGGCCCAATCTGTCAGGTTGGAAGGTGTAATTGAAGGTAGGGCCCGTAGGGAGCTGAAGGAGGGGAGGAAGAGGCAGGGTACACAACAGATTGGGCCCTGCAGGTTGCAATGTGTAATACCGCTTTTAAATTTGTATGGAAGCCATAGACAAATTTAAGCATTTTGTCTATGAATTTTTTAATTCAGCCACTCAGCTCAGAGGACCTACCGCGAAGTTCGAAAATCGACAAAACGTTGGCCCCGTCTCTATCGCTCTTGCATATACGAAAGAGATAGGCCCTCGCGGTAGGCCCTCTGGTGCGTGTTGTCCCTAAGTCATTTCGAAAATCATGACCTAACATTGAATAAAATATTGGTTTATGCGGTCAAGATACGTTGGCTCGAACACACGTAATAAGTAAACAAACATGAGCAGTTGCAGATACCTATTGCAGATACCTATTATTGCAGATGTAGATGCATTTATTGCTAAAAATCATAAACCTCATCAAGGAAAACGAGATACTCAACAGCTATCATATTAGAAAAGATATTTTGCAGTATTAGCTGCATTGGTCTTTATACTGTACGAATAAGATAGTAAGGAATAGTCCCGTGTCAGAAAGATGAATTTCACAGTGATTACTTGGCAATTGGCATAAAAAGTGAAAATAGGCCAAATGATTTCTGGATAATAATCTAACCCATAATCTGCCTCAATCTACCTAATCTATCAGTAATTTTAATACAAAACTATAAGTAAAAGCCCTGTTTCCAGATACGGCGCCGGTGCGCGAGCAAGATAGCGCTTTGCATGTGATATCGCCTTAACAGTTGTGATGTTCTACCAGCGCAAAGCTCACAATCGTCTATGCCTGATGGGCCTGAGAGGTTTTACCGGGCTAGTCTCAGATACCTACGGGAGAAAGGGAAAGCAAATCAAACACGGGTGTCTCATTTAGGAAACTATTCGGGCTTTTATGCCGTTTATTCAGACACACAACTCGAACAACTTATCCCTATAGCACTAATCTTTCAGTGGCACGAAACCATCTACGTGAGGATGGGATAGATGTCCCGTCCTAAGCGCGCAAATTCACCTTGGCCCCGACAGGTGGCTGGGAGATTCGAATGATCGGACAGTCACTGGCAGGCGGTGACCGCCACAAGCCCACGCCGCGACGTGATAACTAGAAGTCCCGCGGCGCGTCTATGTCACCTCGGTCTGGCAGGTAAGGATAGTGGGATTGGTACGTCGCGGACAAGCAACGGAGAACGGAGACGGAGAGATTGCGTGCCTTTTTTTATAAATGAGGGTTCAAGTTTTGGAGATTGTCTCCATTAACTATCGAATCGCGCTCTTGAATATGGTCCGTCGGTGAACCCGCTCCGTGCGCTGCCGCAGTGGCCGCATGCGGGCTCGATTCCAGGCGGGGCGCGCCGCTGTGGTGACATGACACGCTGGGGACATACACTCGAGAGCAAAAGTTTCGGGTCACTAGCATTTTCTTGAATATCTTTAAAATGAATATCTTTTGAGATATTCAAGAAAATGCTAGGGGACCGAAACTTTTGCTCTCGAGTGTAGCTAAAGTTTTAAAAAGCGACTAAAGCAAGATGTACCTCCTACAAATTCAGAATGCGCTACCTATTGGCGGTCGAGCATTACCTACTTTCTTATATCTGATTCTAGACCAGCAAAGCATATGTGACATTCCACGAGAAAAGGTACCTTTTGGCGGTTGGGGCTTACGCTATTTGTAACGACGCTGCAATACTAATACGACGCTTCGCAACTTAAGCGTCAACCGCCATAAGGTACTTTCACCCGTGGGACGTCACATATTATAATACGTACGTACCTATTAGTGGCGGAGGGTCAAAAATTTTCCTAGGCAAGCCGGTGCGCGGTAGTCATGGATATGGCGTGGATAGTCCGCTGGTTCCTCTCTGCGACCCTAACCACCGGCAGTCTGGGCCTTGTCCTGTTGCCGGCGGCGGTTATAATGCTTTTATTTGTTTTATATGTTTTGGATGTATTTTTATATTTTGATTAGGGTAAACCCTCCAGTGAATGAACTCCCCCCAATGAATGGACAAAATCACGTTTTTTGTCTAAAATAAGAAATGGGGGTATTTCTACCACTTGTCATATTTTTTTCCTTATTAACAACTCTGTTTCCTATGCTATGGTAACAAATAATTAATTTATTTTCGACCAGCAGGCTTATGATGGCAGTAGTTGTCCGCCGATAACTTGATAAAAAGCTGACAACTTGACACATTCACACAGCAAAACATGACAATGTGTCAAGTTGTCAGCTTTTTATCAAGTTATCGGCGGACAACTACTGCCATCATAAGCCTGCAGTTCCAATATGGCTGGCGTTTGAAGTTTACGTGTTTATGTGTTTTGAAGTTTGTATGGAAAAATTAAATCCCAGGTAAGAACAGAGTATGTTTGGAGCAACAAATGAAGTGCTTAATTGGTGTTTACATGCAGAAAGTTTAGTTAATTGGTTAGATTAAGCGTTTAGCGTTTAACTTCTATAAATGTACAGTTTGGGTGCTTATCCTGCGATTAAGTATTTATTTTTTATTTTTCCATTACTGGCTTATCAAATATTTGAAAACCAGTAAATGAACAGTGTGTTCATTCACTGGTGTCTTCTTAATTTATTTTTTCTCTAAATATAAATTTTAACGTAATTATATTAAGCTTGTTTTTTGAGATTATTCGAAGACGGGTGGACCGAATTGGAATTTTTTTTTGAAAGGGTATAATATTTCACAGTTAGTCCCATTATCACCAAGTCCGGATCTGATGGTGGGATCCTGAAAAAATCAAGGGAACTCTTCGACTATTATAGGCACACCTATAGTGATTTCAGTATTTTTTTACAGCAATTCGGGCATTTCCTTTTGGAAAAGTAGAGCCTAAGTGAACTCGGTTCTTTTTGTGTTTAAAATTATTGATACCTATCAAAAATGAACTTTGCATGTCTGTTTTATACGGAAATGATTCTATACAACCTCTCATAAACATAACTAGAGAGTACTAACTACTAACACATTGCACGGGACCCCTGATTTTAGATATGTCATGGTCCAAAAATTTTACGACGTTTAAAACTAAAAACATTTATCGTGGGGCACTCTGTTCATGTTCAAAATTCTCAATTTTTTTCGCCAGTCGCCATCAAATATATCGGAGCGGCCACGGTACTCAAAAATATCTAAAGTCTGAACATGCACTTTATCGCCTTGACAATAGAGACGTTGTTCACGTGAAGGAAGGAGAAGGTCATCAAGTTCGTTAGTGTCAGGCTGAGGGCTGAGACTAGTCTTCACATGATGCATCCACGCTGTGCTTGCGACCAGTCGCAGTATTTTTACAACTGCAGCCTGCAGTGGTACAACCATGCAGTCGTACACTTGCATTGCAGTGATTTACTTTTTAGATTTTATAGGTTTTCTAAGACATTAATATTGCTAATGTATCAATATAATTAACATAGAAAATTAAATTATTTTGAAAAACAAAATAATTTATTGAATGTCAAAATAGGTATAGAAAAGAAATATAAAAATTACACTTAAAACCGCTCCCGTATGTGCGCGGTGCAAAGGTGCCCATAATGATTGCGGCATTTCCACGCTGGATTACTATGTCCAGCCTTTGCACCAAGAACGACTCGGAGCGGGGGTCCTCCTCTTTTTGCCGGAGTCGATGCAGGCGCGGTCGCAGCCTGAAATTTTTGGGGGGGACACTAATGCAATTTTTTTTTCCAATTTTTGAGGGGGTCAGTAAATTTTTTTTTCCATTTGAAATCTACGATTTTGGGGGGAGGGGGGGTCACATGAGACATGACCCCCCCCCCCCCCCCCCCGGGACCGCGCCTGAGTCGATGGCCCAACTCTTTCACAAAGCGTTTTGCGTCGGCCCCCAGCAGCCCGCGGTTTCCACTGCGAAGGGGACGAATATGTAGCTGGACTAAAGGAAGCGTATTTCTGTCTCTTTAGCGCCGCCTGTGTCTCGGCTGCCGCTCCGGCTGCGCGTGAGGTACGGCTGATGTGAGAGGCGGCGAAGGTGCTGACACAAGTAGCGTCCCATACCAAACACCGCCCCTCTCCCATGGCACTAAAGTCATCTTCATTAGTTTTTCATTTGGCCTGAAAAATCTGGTTCGACAGCTTTAGGAAATTTAATGTGGTCATACAACGTATACTTACACAAAATGTGCTTAGTTAATGGTATATTGGCGAAAAACTGAAAAAAATCCGACAAGTGATGGAACAATAAATAAATGATATTCAGACTTTTGTTATTGTGCTTCCTCTCATCCTTACCTGCATGTGCTTCCTTCCTTCATGACAAATTGTATGAGTCTAGGTACTTTAGGTCTATGCGAAGTACTGTATAGGTTTTGCAAGTTTATAGGTAATCTCACAACAATGATCATTTCATGCGTTATTAGATTACTTTTTAGGAAACTTACTTGCTAAATGCGGTTACAATAAGTGACAAAATCCTTTAGGAAGCTGAAAAAGACAAGTGTAACAGCAACTGGACTTTTAGTGAGTTCAACGTTCGATTTAAATAATACGAAAACTTTAATAGTCCATTACAAAGGACCTCAATCGGTACTTATTATTAACAGTAATTTAAACGATAAAATGTAAAACTTAAGTGGAGCAACAAAAGAAAGTTGTGTGCTTTGCGCAGAGAAAGCTCTGGGCGGGCGGCGCGGGGCGGGCGAGCGGGCGCAAATGGTCGGCGCGGCGCAGTCGGACTCAGCCCCGAGGCGGACCAGCCGCGCGACCGCCGACTCCGGCCCACCGCACCAGTGCGCGCGTTACCCCACACCGTACCGTGATAGTGCTGTGAGCCAGTGACTGTGAAAATCTAACCTGACGGTCCAGCCCCGCTGCCCACTACCCTCGGCCTCTGCACACTCCCCGGCCACGGCGCAGGCTCGCCTCGAACGACATCAAGGTTATAAGGAAGGTAAACAACGAGCTTTCATTCATAATTTGATGCCTATTTATAATGATAGTCATGAATTAATAATTCATTTCCGATTCGGCCCTACTTTTAATATTACATGAGAGCACGGAGATAATAAATGATTCAGAAATATTGAATTAACGGAAACCTAATCAATAAGTACCGGGATCATTAAGATTGAGTAAGCTCTACAAAATTTTGTCTGTAGCTCGTTTTGTCCTTATTTAAGGCAATAAAAATGTCTACATAATTTACACGTGTAGCTATAAATTGTCTTGAATCAACACTCGTAGAGACACTTGCGAGGCATAAACTTTTGTTTGCGCGGATGGTATGTGGGTGCATGACACATAGTGACCCATTTTCGCAACATCGGGATTCGACAACTGAACGTTTGGCAATAAGTCCGAGCGGGACACTTCACGGTTGTTCTCGCTTTCTTTGATGAGTATTTTAAGAATATTCGGAAGCTCCGCATGTCTGACAATCGCGTTAATGTTTTAAATTAGCGGTATTGATCGTAAGACACGCATTCTATGCGATGTAGCTTTTCGAATTAAAATTTAATTTTACAAAATTTAATATAGTGAGTACTATTAATGTTTAACTAAGTATACAATATACATAAATTATAGAAAACGTTTCGTTAACAAAATGTTGTTGTAAAAAACTTCGTTGAACAAAATGTAGCCTGAATGCGACTAAAAGAACTGATGGTTAAGTACTGATACAGTACCGGCCAATAATATATCACCTACATGTTTTTACAATACTTAGAACTGTATTTATTTATTTGTAAGCGATTTCCACCTCACTACTGTAGGTAGTGTATATACTAGCAGTAGTCTTTTGTGAGAGCGATGAGAAAAAATGATCTAATGGTTTATTTTATAAACATAAAAAAAAACTTTTATTTATTTATTTTTAGAACTTTTTTAGTAATAGGCTTAGTTTCCTATTGCAACTCACAGTATTTACTTGCAGTATTCAACATATATTTGTATAAAATGACTAGTAAAATATGCAACCTACAAAGTAACCTACTTATATTAAATTGTTTGCTCTATACAATATACATGCTCAATTGCTCATACGAAAAAATACAAAAAGGTGATATATTATTGGCCGGTGATGTATCATGAAAATTGTTCAACAGATATCAGTGAACGGAATCAGATAAATAATTTATAGGCAAAGGGAAAGGTGAAGTAAGAAAGGGAAAGGTCAACATTAGCTTTAGAGCGGAAAATATAACAAGTAGAACACACCAAAACATCAAACAGATTGCACGCACAAATATTTTGATTTGTTTTCTTAGATTGCAAGGGATCAAAGACCCTATGCGTTTTAGTTAAACTAATAATTACTTAGGCTCAATACACACCTAGCGGAATGGAGACAGTAATGTATGGAGCTTTGTCGATGGTAGCTTAAATTTGTCTATGGCCTCCATACATGCGAATGGAGGCAGTAGGTACCATTCCGCTAGGTGTGTTTTGAGCCTTATGCATGACCATATTGACCATGTGACACGGGGCCGTATTCTAACATTAAAACACATTTAGAAACGATACAATTTCAATGCATTAACAAGGCAATACAGCTAGTGCCTAAAGGCCTGAATCAGAAATATCAGTAGGGATGAAAATTATTCCAATGCAACTCTAATGCAACTTCAATATTGGTTAATTATTTGTTGTGTGTTGGAAAATGTATGGCAAATATGGCACACGGTGAAATATGTATGGCAAATTAGATTACTAGTGAACTCCACAGATTTTCTATTCGAGTGCACCATCCTAGTGTTTGTCCCGGGTTTTTCCACGGCTCAATTTGGGTCTGTGGTCCGCTTAGGTGGTCCTACTTCCATAAATGGGCGTAGGTTCCTTCCTTAATTCCGAAAACTCTGTGATACGAGGTGGGGTTTCAACCCGCGACTTCCGGATTGAAAGTCGGACATCTTACCTCCAGCCGCCAGCAGAGCCGGGCTGCCAGCGCTTGCTATTCGTGTCCAACGTCTTCAAACTCTGAAGTGAACGACTACGAGAACTATTTAGACTTACATACCTACTTAGGAGATTTTCGTGACAAAGTGAGCCAAATGGACACATTACAAGATTTAATCTCGTACATTGCTATTACAAAATATGTCTGTATTATAAGTCGATGGCCGCATCACAATTTTGAGAGCAAACTCTAATCGAATGACCTTATTTAAGTCTTGACTCTTGACATGTTATCTAGAGTGATAATATCAAATAAAATTTAAAATCAGAATACGGTCACAGGAAATATCTATTCAGCCCGCAAAGCGCTGCTCCCGACCGATCTGCAAATACTCCGACCCACAGCGCACCGCATACGGCTGTTTACTTACTCCTTGTCTATGTCTATGTCTGCTCTACTTCTTGCCAATTACGCTCCTAAGGGCACATAGTAAATAATAGTATAATACAGAGAGACCTCTGTAATGTCACGTAACGTCACGAATCATGTTGTCCCTTCTTAACGCATGACAAGTTCTTTTTCGCACTTATGCAAACGTATCGGATACGTCGTGTCAAACTCAATTTTTTTGACAGATTTACTTTGAGTTGTACCCCCCTGCTAAGGGCTCCTGTTTCAACGATAAAACTACTTAATGGTTATTGTATAAATAATTATATAAATAACAATGCAAATGGGTCACATCCTAAAGGACATTCCATAAAAAATAATATCTATTCAGAACATCGACATATTCCTTAACCTAAAATTGATTGTTTGTTACATTTCCATATGTAGTTCAAACTAATCGAATGCAGAGTAAATAATTAAGGAACAGCTTTCATGTAAAATTCATGTAAATCGATCGCGTTTCACCACAAATGAGCTTAATATTTAATTCAAGTAACGCAGTATCATATCAAACAACGCTCAGAGTTAACTTGAAGTAGGGCGTCGTAGCAACAACGGCGTAGCCAGGGCGTAGCAAGCGGTGATCCGTAGACCTGCTACGGGAAATTGATTACCTATTAGATAAGGCCACATTCGGAGTTTTGACTTTACAAAGTAGTAAAATGTTAGGTTGCATTCGTTTTTAATTTCTCATTGAAATTGACATCGGAATATAGAGGACAGGTACAGATATCCTGTATCGATAAAGTCAGTTATCGATAGTTTCCCTATGATACTAGTGATTGCCCTCAGCATTATCTGTAAATATGTAATTTTTTGTAAGTATCATTTTGAAGACGAAAATAAAGTTCACACTAAAGCGTATTCTCAATGATTGCTAGGTTTTAAGTGCTATAAAATAATGATTTTTATCTTTTCATCAAACCTTTTTAAACATTTTTTTTTGTTTGTAATATCAGGTCAGAAAGTATAAAAGTACAGGGATCTCGACCTAAAAATATCATAAGATAATGCAGATTTGGTTCACTTCGGTGATTTATTTTGTTATTTTAGTAAAACTCTCTTTACGAAGTCGCAGGATTCGTTAGTGTGTTGAAATATGATTAAGCGCATAAGCATATTAGTATAGTGTTTCAGTGGTCCATTTATCGCTTGATTGCTCCAACTTATCATACGTTGCGTACGTTGCTGTATTTTGTGTTTGTAAATATTCACATATTGGTATAAGAAGTACGATTTATTTATCGCCTCACTTATTATTTAAAGGCCCGAAATATGTAGGTAAGTATTTTTTAATTTCGTTTTTGTATGTACAGTACAATATGTTAGAGTATGATAAAAAATAAGGATCAATCAATCTCAATCATTCTTTCGTTACTGCTGAGTGTATTAAAAACTGGCCCGCCTATATTATATACTGTTGAAGGGGAAAATGTGTTGGAACGGCAAATTACTACACCCATCTTGAATCGTCAAAGTCACTTAGCAACAGCGAAATTTACGGCTAATTCCCGTGACGAACTTTGCAATAAAAACGCTCATTCTCATGATCTAAGCGCATGAATCAACTTTGCGAAGTGGAATCACCTTGTTTCATGAATAGTTTCTATGAAGGCGTGGGCTTAGCGAGCGCATTCATGTTATTATTTGCCAACTCGTCACTTTGAGCTTCAACGCCACAGGTGACATGATATTCATGAAACGCTTTGGCCCGTTTCTGAGTTAGTTTGTTGACATCGAGAAACGTAAAACCTTGCGTAGTTCGAGGCCAGGAGTATACTGGTTTGCCCTGTGACGATAGGCTCAGTTAGGGTTGTAAATAATGGTTGAGTGATGTGCATAACCGCCTTGTCACGACGACAAAACTTTTAGTAAGTAACTTAGTTTATCCTTTTATGTTTGTGAGTTGAGTTTATACGTAGGTAATAGGTATAGGTTTCAAAATACTTTTACGTCACTCTGGGCGGTAAGTCAGATTTGCCACCCACGGGTGTAGCGACAAATCTCACTTTATATTCCAACCAAAAAGTGTAGAAATTAAAAAGTGGCAGCATCGTAGTGTCATCCCGTTTTCTTAGATTTATTTGAAAGAGACGACACTACGATGTTGCCACTTTTTAATATCTACACTTTTTGGTCGTAATATACACCCAGGAGAAGACGTAAAATTGTGTACGCACCACGGGCGGTAATAAAGAAGACCTCAGTTCGCTTATTTATAGCCCTTACCTTCGGTTCGGGCCACAAATGCCCGCAATCCGAGCCGTTCTTTATTTTACCGTCCTAGGTACGTAATGTACTATAAATGTTGTGTGTATATAATGTCGCATTTGATTTGAATTCAATTTTAAGACAAAACAAATGTTAAATGAAGTACCGATTTAATTATTAATAATACTTTTGCCTATGTGAGCAACCGGTTATAAATATTTTTAATATGTTAGAGTCTCACAAAATATTTATATTTAGTTAAAGTACAGTATACCTACGTATATACAAGTGCGTGATGATACTCTATTTTTTTAATGCAGCTGTAATTTAGGTACCTACTTGCGTAGTGATTCTTAACTAATTCAAAAATAGTGGTCATCCTTTTACGGGCATAACTGGTATCGTATTCTTATTATGAAAAGTAAGAAAATTGGTTTTGTATGGAGGGTTGGCCAGCGGGGACGACGTGTCCCATATAAAAAAAATGTTATTTATATTGATTTCCACTTTGTTTAAAAAAAACACGAGGAAACCCAAAACCTGTCCGTACACAGTTGTGTCATTTATCCGATAAAAAATTCAAATCCCTCCGACACACGACCTATTTTTAAAACAACGAACTTAACGATCGTGATGTTGTTTTGTGTCGTTTTTTAACTATTGTAATTCATATATTTTTCAATGTATTTATTCAATATACCTGCTACATTTATCAAAAAATGTTTTATATGATCGCACTGCAACTTAAGTGAGTACCTACTGGGATGTATATATGTCTAAAGTACAAAATTAATAAAACATTATAAATTATGTAACTCAGGTATTATTTTGATAGTTAAATGTTATATATAAGTAGTTCAATAAAATTTTTATATATTTGTAGTTGTATTTAGTTTTAATTTAGTTTATTTTAATATTATTTTAGTTTAGTTATTTTAATTTAAGTTTTGTTACGTGTTTAATAAACTATTTTTACACCGTTAAATGAATAGATTTATATATATATATTTATTAAGATACCTCCGTTTTTATTCAATAATAATTAGGAAGTTTTAGTCGAGAAAGCGACTACCTACATAATTTATATATTCCTCGAAATCAAATATATACCGGAGGTTTTGCATGAAAGAAAAAGCAGATAACTTATAAATTAAAATACACATTCGATCACGATGGACATATTAGTGTTTATCGATAAAAGTTCCAATACAATCAAATTTGGCAACTTTACCTTCTGCAAGCAACTTTACCAATAGCCTGCTTAATTTAGGAAATGTTGACGCTAAATGTAAATAATTCACATAAACCTAAGCCAAGGGTACCTTTTAATTGCAAAGGTTCCCTATTTAGCTATAAGTACTATATTTTCTTGCTAAAGTAGGCTATGGCCGAAAAGGAGATGCCGGGACGACTTGGACGCATTTTACACAGAATGGTGGCAAAATTCATACGATCGGGTCGAGTGGAGAAAAAGGGAGGAGGCCTTTGCCCAGCAGTGGGACACTAAACCAGGCTAATAAAAAAAGTAGGCTATGGCAAGGGTACTCACAGAAGGTGGGGTACCTAATGCCACGTTTGACAATAGTTACAAATAAAAAGTACGTTTAGGTGCTGGTAATGCACTTAAATGTTCCTAACTTAAGTGTGTCAGAAGCAAGTCTGCATCGATCGAGGCAAGTTACATATTACAGGCATATTGATCCAACGTCTATGGCCGTCTAGTTCTTGGGGGCCGCGGCTGCTATCTATTATTGATTACTTTTATGTTCTTAGGTACCCAGTGGTAAACGTAGGTGTAGCTTTCTATTCAAAATGTTACGAAGGAAATATTAATGAACTAGTAATTGACACATCTTCTAGGAGTTCTAGGTAGGTTAATAATTATAATAAAAACTCTTTCTCTTAGCTAGGGCTTGCAATTCCAGTTGTTTTTATTGATACTTATATTGCCAACTCCGGAATTCTTAATAACTACTAGCGTTTGGCCCGGCTTTTTCTGTGCTTTACCCACGGTTCAATTGGCCCAGGGGTCCTCTTAATTTTTTAATATATCATTTAATAATTTCTGTAACACAACGGTGGAAAATTTTAATTGCCCTTGAGCGCTTCCATTTGTTATGTAGACTATGTAGAATTATATTATTTGAAGATTTGGGGTCATTTTATTGATTTTTAGTACATTTTTACTTCGAGCTTGCGATTTTGCATCTTTTCTACGGAGTATTTTTAACTAAAATGTTTATTTCGTAGGTACCAAACGTTGGATTTATTCCGTCAGCAAGCTTATATTTTCCAAATATCTGTACTTACCTCGGAAAATCTTACTTACACAATAGTTTACTAAGCCGGCGCTTACTGGAAAATCCATTTCTGAACGTTGGAGATCGCAACGCTTTTGAAAGGAAAGTTTGGAGTTGTTGGTACGAGTGTGAGTTTTATTTTCCTGAGTAAAATTAATCTGAAACGGTGCGGCGAGTTCCGGCGCCGAGCCACTCAACTGGAGCGAGGGGTTTGATATATTAAATACCTAAATAGGATACAAAAAAACTTAATCTTGTGAGGACCTAGATTTCTTTATCTATACCAAAAAAGAAGTAGCATTTCAGTTTTGTATACCAACATAAAAACTACATAGAAGTTTTACAAACATGCGATTAAATAATGCGAATAAAACACTCAAAAGTACCCACATAACGAACGTGCATGCACAATTGCACATATGTTCAGTCACTTGCATTTATATCTCACACGAGAAAGCGCGTAAAATATCTGACACTGTCATATTTATAGAGGGGTAAGAAAGTGTAAAGTGTCAAATTTTTGTTACGAAATGTAAAACCAAGGGTTGCAGTTGGTACGAAATTTCATGAAGTCGAAAAACTTAAATGCAATATATAGTGTTTCCTGTAGTATTCCTACATACCATTTGGCAGCCTTATTTTGAATGACAATGCAATATTGTGACTTGAAATGGTTATTTTCTATAAAAATACAAATCAAAATCGGTTGTTTAGACAGCGAGATACTACCCAACCGGGGAGCTTGGCCGGCGGCCAGCTGGCGCCTCCACCCTGCTCCCCATCCCAGATATATTAAAAGCCTTCTTATATATCTTAATCCTATGGCAACGTTATTCAGTTACAAATGTTGGAATACGAAATAGATGTTACCCATATTTTCACATTGGGGAGTTGTGTTCAATATGAATAGATGTAGTGAAACTTACGATTGTACTGGGCATGTAAAAACAGTTAATACTTATTGACAGTGCCAGGAAACAGAGGAATCGCTACCTACGGAGGAAATCGCTAACATGTTTATCATGAAAAAAATGGATAACAAAAGGTCTTAAACTAAGTTGTAAACAAAAACGCACACTACGTTTCCAACATTATAAAAATAAAACTCTAGAAAGCAGACTAAAGTACAAGTTATACTCTAAAATACTAGCTGAATGTATCAATAAATCTCAACAAATACATAATCAAAAACTTATAGAGAATTCTTCTAGTAAAAGCAAGGCATGTTGGAATATTATTAATGACGATCCAAATCGATGCCTCACAAACAAAAACATTACTGAAATAAATAAAGACGGCATTATTATTGAAGATCCTAGTCAGATAGCACACGAATTCAATAGCTACTTTATTCAACGTAGTACTATTACGAGTTCTACTATAAAGAACACTAATTCAAATTATATTAACAATACTATATTCCTAACCCCTGTAAGTTATAGCGAGGTAAAAAATATAATAAAATCACTCAAAAATACGAATTCAACAGGTTATGACGGGTTATCAACTAAGATTCTAAAACAATGCGTTAATGAAATAGTGCCGGTTGTCACTCATCTAGTCAATTTGTCCTTTGAGGTGGGCTGCTTCCCGGATACTTTAAAGTTGTCTGTAGTCACACCATTATTTAAAAAAAAAGGAGACAAGTCCACAATGTCTAATTATCGACCAATAACACTCATACCAATCATGTCCAAAATATTTGAAAAAGCTATACACACACGGATTATGTCATTCCTAGAGAAGTATAAAATACTAAAGAAAGAACAAAATGGTTTTCAAAAAAATAAAAGCACAACACTTGCTACCTTCAACCTAATTAATGATGTTATTAGAAGTATTGATGAAAAGAAACCAACAGTTGTTGTGTTTTTTGACATGTCAATGGCATTTGATTTTGTTTCACATGAGCTATTAATTCAAAAACTTGACAATCTTGGGATAAGAGGACCTGCATTACAATGGCTGAAGTCGTATTTAGCAAACAGACGGCAGTGTGTTGAAATAGGAAGCTGCAAAGATTCAACAATAATCCGTCATAGATCCACTTACATGGAAAACAGCCTAGGAGTACCTCAAGGTAGTGTCCTGGGACCTCTACTTTTTTTATTATACATCAATGACCTGCCAGATATTACTCCACACCCATGTACGCTATTTGCTGATGATGTGTCAATTTTAATATCGAATGATGACGAAACACAATACAATAGTGACATTAATAATACAATTACATCTGTTATAGAATGGCTTCAATTCAATAATTTATCAGTTAACCTTAATAAAACCCAATTCATCCAATTTTATAATATACGAGGTAAAGGTAAAGCACTAGACGTGAAATTTAATGACACACAAATTACTGAAGTAGACACATCAAAATTTTTAGGAATCGTAGTTGATAAGCACTGTAATTGGAAAAATCAAGTAGATACTGTTTGTGACAAACTTTTCAAATTTTCTTATGTTTTGAGAAGGCTGCGAAATGTTTCAAATTGGACCACGGTCCTTATGGCATATTACGGTTATATCCCGTCAAATTTAAGATATGGCCTTCTTTTATGGGGTAATTCAAGTAACATGAACAGGGCACTAATAGCTCAAAAGAAATGTTTAAAGGCGATGTGTGGCATGTCTCAGAGGGAATCATGTAAACCGGTATTTGAAGAACACCAAATATTAACACTACCATGCATGTATATATTCGAGGCGGCGGTCTTTGTAAAGAAATACCCGGATCTATTTAAAACGGCTAAAGATGTATATAATAGAAACACAAGATACCCTGACAAGCTTGTATTAGATTTTGTTCCGAACACATCCCTTTTCATGAAAAACTGTTATCACATGTGTATGAGAATATTTAATGCCCTCCCGGAAAACATAAAACCTCTGCCTCTCAATCCATTTAAAAAGCAACTTCAAGAATGGCTCAAAAAACAGTCATTTTACACTGTGAGTGATATGTTTGATATTAAGTAGTTTTAAGATAAAACATTTTATATTAGTATTAAATAGCTACAGATTGTCTATAGTTTTAAGTTAACGTTTGCATGCCTAACCGGCAAAATATGTCACTGTACAGAAATATCTAGTCAATACCATCTTATTGTACCATATTTTATGCAAATAAAGAATTTATGATTATGATTATGATTATGATTATGGGTAGCGCTTGAATAAAGAAATTTTCATTTATATATTTTTTTAGATACACGTAAATTGAAAATAACTATTATTTTTATTTTATTTTAGTAATATATTTACCGCAGTCTGGTACCTGAATAGTTTGCTTTGGTTGTTAAATAAAATAATTACGTTAAATATAGGTATAGTAAACTTAAAGTAAAATCACTGTTTTAATCACTTGATGATTTGATAGCTTGGCGGGAAAGACACCCGGCTCGGTCATAGGGTTACCAGATACAATTCGCTGGCCTTGCGATTTTTTATTACGTTGCGGGACGCGGGGGGTTATTGACCCGTGCCCTACCTCCTTAATTGTTTAATTTGTTACTATCGTAAAATACAATTTATAATATAATACTCGTATAGTTAGAGTTGTTTACTTAGAGCATTTAAGACGAGGACTCAAAAGAACATGTACCTCGATTTGGGCGGAGCAATCATCGCGTAGCCCCACCTCCTTGCGAACTCGGTCACTACGCACTTCGCTCAGATAGAGGTTCGCAGAAAGTTCACTCGGAACAAATTAGATCTCGATATTTTTTGCAGTAGGAGAATCTGCTTTGCGAGACGGTAATTTTTAAACTGAATTTGATTTAGTTTTTGTGAACGATGTTACTTTTTATTGTAAATTACGTACAGTCGACATCAGATATATTATATGGGAGCGGCCAAGGTGGTCAGAAATATATGTACAACGCCTGTATTGTCAAAGCGATAAAGTGCATGTACAAATATTTTTGAGTACACTGGCCGCTTCTATACATTTGATGGCGACTGTACCTCCTAAGTGAAAGGTACAAATGAGCACATTTTATAATCATAACATGTCGAGCCATGCTCAATGTAAATAAAGGTTCCATAATAACCGGACCGTCACAAAACTCACAAAATACCCAATCAAAAGGTCGTTTTATATATGATATTTTGCGGCACTTAAGTCCTTTTAACATGAGTTTTTGAGCTATAATTCAAAAACGGCTTAACCGATTTTATGCAATATAACTATACTTTATATCCGAACATGTACTTTATCGCCTTTAATTTTGAGGTCTTGTTCAGATATTAGTGACTACCTTGGCCGATTTCATATATTTGATGGCGACTGTACTATTCAAGTAATATGCAATGAATGCGTAAGCGCCGACCGCCAAATGGTACCTTTGCCAAAATAATGTCAGAATTATAGTACTAATCGAACGAGCGGAGCGCAAGCGAAGCGAGTTCTAACAAACCACTTCTAGCTACTTATACTGGGACGTCTCGGCATTTCGATGGCTTTTTGATTTTGAGAGTTTGTTCGACGATGACTAGTACCATTTTTCTGATCTTCATGAAATTTGATGGGGTTGTAGCAGAGATACACATAATTTGAGAGTTAAGTAATGGACATTGGCTTGGCATAGCTTGCACACGGCATGCGGTTCTCTCCCTTTATCTATCTACCCACTAATTACTCAAAAACAAGTAGGTATCTCTAGTTGAAATTCGCCTTTGCCCAGAGACAGACAACACGCAACGCGACTAATTTTAAAATAATTATGTTCTAAAATGGTAGGCACTAGACAGCCAGTGATCGGAATAGGTAGCGTATATTATTTACCTATTCATACATTTTGGGGCCGTCCAGAAATCATGTGATCGTATTTAGCCTATTATTGACCACCATCTATAATTTCTTTGTTTTTCATCCGTTCGTGTTGAAAATCGATATCCGAGAATCATAAAGGCCTCTCAATACAAAACTGAAGTTAGAATTGAAAACAATGGACGCCATCTTGAATTTCTTCATTTTTTATCCGATCGGTTTGAAATTCGACATCTAAGGATATTTAGGGACCTTTATTACGAATCTGAAGTAAAAATTCCAGAAATTGGGCGCCATCTTGAATTTGTTTATTTTTATCCGATCATGTTGAAAATCGATATCTAAGGATCCGCCAGGCCCCTTAATATGAATCTGAAGTCAAAAATTCCAAAAATTGGGCGCCATCTTGATTTTCTTCATTTTTTATCCGATCAATTTGAAACTCGATAGCAGAGGATCTTTCTTTAAAGCCCCTTACGAATCTGAAGTCAAAATTGCAAAAACTAGCCGCCATATTAAGTTTCATTATTTTCGATCTGTTCGTGATGAAAATCGATATCTGAGGATCTTAAAGGACTTTCAATATAAGACTGAAGTCGAAATTGCAAAAATGGCCATCTTGCTTTTTTTTCATTTAAATAAATAAATATTTGGGGACAATCTTACACAAATCAACTTATACTAAGCTAAGCTTGTACTAAAGGTACTAGGCGACGATATACCTACTTATATAGATAAATATACACGGTGCTCGTGAGGATTGCGAGAGATTTTAACAGTGTATTCTTGATCGTAATTGGAGACTAAAATGTCGTACAAACTTTTCTGGAATTCGCCTAGTTTCAGAGTTATTACCAACTAAATAAAAAAACCATTTTTTATTGTAACTCAGTGCAAAAAGTTTTTTTGATGGTGATTTCTCTCTTTATGGGGTCTAGTCTAGACATTCATATTGTCAGATGTCAAAATGCCAAAGAATAGTTTGCGTAAACCATTTTTTACGGATAAAAATGCACCAATTTATTTTAGTCAATAGTTTTACCAATAACATTTTTTTTTATGTTCAAAAGCATTCAAAAAATCTAAAAAAAAGCACAAAAAAAAAATTTTTTTTACGAATTCGACATAAGTTCATATAACATTTATTACTTTTTATGACCTCAGGAATACGCTGGCAAAATTATGCGGTTTCCTCGCGAGCACCCTGTATACTTAGATACAAAGAAAACACCCATAACTTAGGAACAAATATTCGTGATAAACACACAAATAAATGCCCTTACCAGGATTCGAACCCGGGATCTCCTGCTTCGTAGGCAGGCTCACTACCAACTGGGCTAGGAGGCTATTAAATATTATTATTTTTATCCGATCGGTTTAAAACTCGATATATGAGGATCTATAAGGCCCCTTGACACGAAACAGAAGTCAAAATATGAAAATAGGCGCCATTTTAAATTTATTTATTCTTATTTATTTTTATTTATTTATTAAGGTAATTACAACAAAATTGATGCGATCAAGCTTGAATCCAATATCTGAGGATTCGCCAGGCCCCGTAATACGAATCTGAAAAAACTGGCAGCCATCTTGAATTTATTTCTTTTCGATCCGTTCTTTAGGGCCCCTTTTCTTCATTTTATTGATTTTTTGCCTGATCGGTTTTAAACTCGATATTTGAGAATCTTTAAGGCCCCTTAATATAAACTGAAGTCAAAATAAGAAAAAACGGTTGCCATCTTGAATTTCTTTATTTTTGATCAGATCAAGTTATAAATCGATATCTGAGGATCCGCCAGGCCCTTTAATACGAAACTTCGTATTAAGAGGCCTATTATAGATCCTCAGACATCGAGTTTCAAATCGATCGGATCAAAAATGAATAAACTCAAGATGGCGCCCAATTAAAAAAAAAAATTCAGATTCGTAATAAGAGGCCCTAAATGTCGTCAAGTATTGGGTTTCAAACCGATCGGATAAAAAGTGAAGAAAGTCAAGATGGCGCCTTTTTTTAGAATTTTGACTTCAGATTCATATTAAGGGGCCTGGCGGATCCTTAGATATCGATTTTCAACATGATCGGATCAAAAATGAACAAACTCAAGATCGCGCCCGATTCTTAATTTTTTTACTACAGATTCGTAATAAGAGGCCCTAAATATCCTCAAGTATCGGGTTTCAATTCTAGATGGTGGTCAAAAATAGGCCAAATACGATCACATGATTTCTGGACGACCCCAAAGTTTAGGTAAATAATATACGCTACCTATTCCGATCACTGACTGGAACGTATTTTAAAATTAGTCGCGTTGCGTGTTGTCTGTGTCTGGGCAAATACGAGTTTCAATTATACCTACCTACTTGCTTTGAGTAACTAGTGGGTAGATAGAGGAAGAGAACCGCCTGCGGCTACGGTGTGCAAGCGTGACAGCTTGTTAGGTATAATTGTACCTACTTACCTATAGAAACTTAACTCGCGTCAAAAAAGTTGTCCATTACGCAAATAATCATCTTGTAATTAATACTATTTCTGACATTATTTTGGCAAAGGTACAGTCGACGTCAAAAATATGTTTACACTTTTGCACCTCAGGTACTCCTTTGTAATAAAGTTCAAAAGTGTAAACATATTTTTAACGTCGACTGTACCATTAGGCGGTCGGCGCTTATTACGCATTCATTGCATTATTGCTTGAATACAATATTAAATCGGTACAAGATATACGACGTAAGCATTGACCGCCAAATGGTACCTATTTGATTAGAACCTACAAAACTGGCGTGTCTCGCCGTGTGCGCAAGTATAGTGGAAGTGAACTTACTGATGTTTACTCTGTTGTTGAAACGACTAGTCTATAACTAAAATAAATATTACACGTGTATTTTTGTATGGAGGTACAAGCTCGATGAACGCAAAAAACATTTTTGTAACCAGATCTACAAATAGAGTGTAATAAAACTAAAAAATAATTAAAGGCACCTTATTTTCGTAAAAATAAGCGCTGACGCCGACAAACAAGAACCCGTCGTTGGCAGTGGCCGGTGACAGACTGATCAAATGTAGTAAAGGATAGCGCTAAGCTAATTCGTGTCGCCGGGAAGGAGCGCGAGCTAGTCTGGAAGCGCGTTTATGAAATGTCGTAAGCGTCATTTCACATTATGCCATCTCGAGGTAAAAGTAAGCAATGAATTAAATTGTCAATCTACAATTCCCTAAAACTAGTTAATGGCTTTATCATACTCCAATTATATCCTTATATTCTTTATAATTGAGCAACAACATCAGTTTTAGGGTAAAAGAAGACCTGACTTTGAAAAATAAAACTATCGAGGAAATTGTAACCAATCGTGTTGTCTTTCTACAAATCCCTCGGCCATATAGTCGTAAATCATTCTTGAAAGTATCAAACTCGTAAATCAAATATGCTTCGAGAAAATTTACATCTGCTGAACATAACTTTAGTTTTGTATCACCTTAACCATTGGCCATTGACAGGCATTCCCCTCTACCGAAAATATACGACCAGTGGTCATACTCATTGTATGGACTGAGTTTATCTGACGTGGCTATTTTGACGTTACGCATACATTTGACGTTCCCCTTTATGTTTATTATTTGGTATATTATCATTAATTAAAGCTCATCCTTGAACTATTTATTTTAATTACCTATTGGTCCGTTAAAATACAAGATGATAATGTCAGATTAATGAAAGCAAAGCTAATTCTTTTTCAATGAGCAAAAACTGATACTTTATTTACTGGTAGATTTTAAGTACCCTTTTTTTTACGTTGGGAAAATGCGTTTACGCGTCCCTTCTCATGGGGACTGAGACGGGTATGACGGACTACGTGGCGAGGCGCCTCGACTACCGTCTAAAAACCCAACGAGTATTGTCTCCGCCTTTGTCGGAGCGATGCAGGATCGCATAAGCAATCGACTGCAGCACTCCAGCGGGCAACCCGTAGATGGGCTGCAGGCCCTGTGGGACACCGTTTGGTTCAGTGCCCCCAGTCCACCGACCCTTTTATGGTGGGGGGCCCCCACGACCCCCACTTGGGTTATCAGGCTGGAGGCTGTAGGTGCGCATAGCGTCTACGTCGGCCTCCAGGCCTTCGTCGACGGAGCGGGTGTGCTGCGGGATCGCTTTCTCGCTCCCGCTCCGAGGCCTCCTTCTGTGACATGGTGTCCTCACAGTCAGAGAGGTCACATGCGCGTTGCCGACCCTTTACAAAAAGGAGTCTGTACGTTTAAACTAACGAACAAAATACCACCAAAATACCTATCAGGCTACCTACCTAAATTGGCTGCCAGAAATGTCACAGGTGAGCTAAGGTCAATGGGTTTAAGATTGAGACCGTCCTTGGAGATTAGAAATGCTATCTATTTTCCAGTTTACTTTTTATTTCTTTTGATTCTATATGGTTCGACTATTTTCAAACTTTAATAAGTAGGAAACAACCTACCTACCTACATTTAAAAACCGGCCAAGTTCGTGTCAGACCATGCATAATGGAGGGTTCCGTGCATTAAATGGAATAAGAACCAAACTAATACCAAAAGGTCGTATCTGATGCCTATGGAAGAAGTTGTTTTGCAGATAACTCAAAAATGGCTAAACCGACAATGTTCATAAATATTCATAATATTTTCATAGAAAGAAAGTATAAGGCGCATCTTCTCAAAGTTTTCATATTTTTGGACTTACGGTTCAAAAGTTATAGGGACACACACACAATTTCTCTGATTTTCGAAGCAATTATTTCTGAAAATATTCACTTAATCACAAAATGTTCAAATAAACCTCGATGTCATTTTAAAGATCTATCGATTGTTGTGCAACATGTTGATAAATGGTATGTATTTTGTTTTATTTAGTTACCTATATCAAGCGCCTCCCCTTTATAAATATTTCTGCATTTTAACTACATAAGTAACAAAAATACTGGTGATCCTTTTAAGGACGTAATTGGTATCGTATTCTAATTATGAAAAGGTAAGGAAAAAAATTTCTCGTGAAAAAAAATTTGGTTTTGTATGGAGGGTTGACCCCGGCTGGGACGACGTGTCCCATACAAAAAAAATCGCGTCCTAATTATTTTCTCCTACTTTTTCTTACTCGCGATTCGATACCAAATATGCCTTTAAACGGTTCACCACTATTTTTGTTACAGCCTGTATATGACTATATTTAGTTTTTTTTGAGATTAGAAATGCAGTAAACATAGAAACAGAAGTTGCCAACCTGTTCTTACCTGTGCTGTTTGAATGTTCTATTTAAACACACTGCAAGCACACCAACAAACGATTAGTTAACATGATAAAGAGTTCACATTTGTAAATAAATTATGACAATTTGCAGATTATAATCCATAACAGCAATAAAAACACAAATTCGTTTTGATTATCACGTTAGAGGCACATGACAATTGAAAAACTGTCAGTGACACACGCATACGTTATAAATCGAAAACCATATGTTTCGAAACTCTTTTTCTCCAGGTTTTTTATTGTGCAACATTCACTAAAACATTAACAATGGTAAGAATAAATTATTTCGTAATAATGACTACTATTACAATACTGTAAAATAATAAATATTATTCAATTTAACATTTACAAATACACTCATGGCTTTATTATAAATACAAATATATTTAAATATTTTTTATTGGCCGCATTGGCACTTTGACACTTTTGTGACTTGTATCATGCCGTATGGTGCCTGATAAAGAACCCTGTACGTGCGCTTTTTAACTTTTTTCTAATCTAAAAAAAAACGAACTATAGATGTGAATTAGCGTTTGTGTGTTGTGTAAGTGCGTTATGCTTACTTTCAGCTAGTGTTGAAGAAAACTTTATAAAGTGATAATACCGCGTTACCCACTTGTAGAGACTTTATAGTTCTGGATTCCTAGTTCTCGCAAATATTAGGCTTTAAGTGTCATGGAGGGCAGGCAACATATTGTTACTGTAGCCTGACACATGAATAGAGCGCTGACCGCAGCGCAGTGCCAGAAGTTAAGGAATTTACATCAAATTAAATTTGTCATGTGGAAAACATTTTAGTGATTATACGCAGTGTGTCCACACTCGGGTGCGCGTGCGCTAACGTTGGCAGCGTTCCCTGTGCGGTGACCCGGCCGCTCTAGGGTTACCGGCTATAGGAAAGTTCTGGCAGAAATCTAGATATTTCAGAAATACCTACTCATATATTTGTTATGAGAATGTGACTTCATATACTTACAATATGAAGTTTAAAATGAAACTATACCTAAGGAAAACTTAAATACAGTGCTTATGGCCGAAACTACTAAATTTTAAAAATAACAACAAGAGTTCTCTAATATTATGTTTACTATATGTAGTTGAAAGTGTTAACAATATCTACGCTTCGCCAATATCAATTTGTGTGATTTTTAGATAAAGGGCATGCAAAAAGTCGATTTTCTTTTTTTTACCTACCACCATTCGCTTGATTTTACCTCTCTTTGCCTTCGCCGGTACAGTCGGGAAACGTGTAACGACTGGGAACCCTAGCTCCGCCTGGCGCCCGCATTCCCACTGTAATTGGAATAAAACTCTCCGGGAAAATACACAGATTTCATGCTCATACTTGAGAGGTATATTCACAAAAAATCTAATATAAATACCAGTAAAAAAAACAATTTTACTATCTACAACTCGTTTTTTCCAGGATTAGAAAAATAGCAACCACGTATCTTTATATTTTTCAGCTATGTCAGTGAAAGTTTTAAATGAGATTACTTGTTTTATTTCCATTACTACTGATACGATTAAAGGATGACGCACAGTGTTCCGTACCGTGTCCGACACGACACTTCCAACACTTCATTTTGTATACAGAACATCACGTGACGCTATACAAAATGAATTGTCCCAAGTGTCGTGTGAGACAAGGTAACAAACACCTTCTTAAAACAATAAGATACAAAAAATGGCGAGTTTAAAATAGTTTTCCCCGAAATAGTACCTACTACAAAATAAACCTACCAACTCATTTTAAGCTTATGAAATAATTTCCAATTGATGGATTGGTATAGTTAAGATTACTTTACTTTACCTAGGTCTTATCAAAATCCATTGTTTGTTAGGTAACAGTTGTCCCGTAAAAAGTTTTAATCATATTTGCGCAATTTCAAAACTTTTCCAAACTATCTACCAATAGCACCAATTACTTTCCGTGTAAGCGTGTAACTGCCAACCTCTTTCCCGGGAATATCGATTGGAAGTTCTTCGTCTAGTGTTCTGGATTCCGCTGGCTAGAGCTCACGTATAACGTACTCTGTGAATAATTAATATAAGACGAGAATTCTGTCCAGAATATATATAAGTATTCTATCTATGTACGCAGAGGTCAGTCCTATAATATATGCTGGGCTGGCAGTTACAATGAATTTAACTAGCTTACAATTTTGCATTGCTATGGCAAAGTTAAAGAAACACTTGTGGTTAGTCACACGGCCCATGATTAGATATTTAAATGGAATTTAATATATCACTAGTCAAAGTTACAGGTGACATTTAAATTTTCACAAAAGAACCATACTTACAATCTTCAACTATTTTTTATCATTGGAAATTGAAAAACAACACATATAAAACATTTGATTTTACAGTACATACTTATATGTCAGTGTGTTTCGCTCTCACTTTGCCCTAAAATCGTCGATCGGTTAGAATAGATATTCCACCGACCATTTGTATCTAAGTACTTAATAAGTACCTACTTTTTGCACAATAACGTGCTTAAGTCATTTGATTTATCGAACATACATGTCTTCTAACCACGCACATAATAAGTACGGCACAAAGGCAACACGTAACCTAAATAAAATTTGCATATTATGTACAAATTTATTCACACAGCGGTTTTGGCAAATGTACTTGTTCTATGGCATAAAAGCACTTCATTAGCAGAGGTTAAGTTATATTTGGGCGGAGGCCATAAACTCTACTGATGGGGAAAATGGCATGGTTGATACAACGGGTCACGGCCGATTCTGTGTACCTAACCTACCACTTGAATTTAACCATCAGTAACTAATGCATCAAAATAGTGCTTTAAGTGGCCTTTTCTGGCGTCATTATATATACATAGGTACGTACTACTCAATATGAAATTTAATTTAGGTAAGTTCATAGAAACCAAAAAATGTTCTAAGAGTACAACCTATCTACTAAAAAAATATAATATCAGCTTTTCCTGATAAAATATAAAGTAGGTATAAAATATGAACGGCCTCCTAGCCCAGCTGGTAGTTACCGAGCCTATGAAGTAGAAGGTCCCGGGTTCGAATCCAGGTAAGGACAAATATTTGTGTGTTGGTCACGAATATTTGTTAGTGATTTTTGAGTGTTTTCTATGTATCAAAGTATATATTTATCTATGTAAGTAGGTATATCGTCGCCTACCTAGCTGGGCACCGTTAATCCAATAGTTAACTTCGTTAATCGTTAATCTGCTACAAAAAAAGTTAGCTTCGTTTCGTTAAACGTTAAAGCGTTACATTTCGGAAGAATTAACGCAAGTTAACGTTAATCGTTAATCCGTTAATATGTGTAATATCGTCGGGCATAAGGTGCATATTCCCCCTCATGATGATCAAACGAAACAAATCTCTTCGCAGTTTTCTTTCTCACTCGCACGCGCCGGCTAGTTTCTAGTTTTGTTTTCGTTTCACTCACTGCCACTCGCTGCCCGGCAATTGTCTGAACCTGTTTTTCGCGCCGCGCCGCGGTGCCGTGCGGTAACTATTAGGCATTGGATTCACGATTAACGGATTTCTGCATAATAACGTGTCCGTTAACATTTTAAAAAGTTAACTTAACAGTTAATCCGTTAATCAAAATGTTAACTTCGTTAATTAACAATTAATGGATTAATGAGTTAATGCCCAGCTATGGACGCCTAGTACCCATATTACAAGCTTTGGGACTAGGTTGATTTGTGTAAGATTATAATAGACTAAGATTAGGTGGTAGTGCACCCTACCTAATCGGGTAGCAAGATTCGGCATATATAGGGGGTAGCACCTTAAAAAGTTATGACTTTTAGTATGGGACACTATGAGCCAAACCTGGAGCGTTCGGAATGCAGCCAACTTTTCGGGTACCAAAAAAAGTCAGAAAATACCTCATCGGGTAGCAAGATTCGACATATACAGGGGGTAGCACCTTAAAAAGTTATGACTTTTTGTATGGAACACTATGAGCCAAACCTGGAGCATTCGGAATGCAGCCTGATTTTAGGGTGCCAGAAAATATCGAAAAATACCTCATCGGGTAGCAAGATGAAACTAATGCCAAATGAAAGTACTAATCATCCTGTTAATAAAAAAAATTGGTAGTCGGTCCTAAACCTGGAGCATTTCAAATGCAGCCAACTTTTATGATCGAACAAAAAACTCATCTGATACCATTACAACGTAGAAATGGCCCCAGAAGATGGTTCAAAAGACATAAACAAGCTTAATTTGATAGAATTTATCAAAAAGTGCCAAAATATTTCAGGTTTACTCACCCAAACTTATCACTTTCGTGATTTGGCTTAATTTTAGGGTACCTGAAGATTTAAAAAAATACCTTTTTGAGTAGCACGATAATATGTATGCCAAATGAAAGGACTTATCATCCTGTTAATAGAAAAAAATAGCAGCGGGTCCTAAACCTGGAACATTCCAAATGCAGCCAACTTTTGTGATCGAACAAAAAACTCATCTGATACCATTACAACGTAGAAATGGCCCCAGAAGGTGGTTCCAAAGACATAAACAAGCTTAATTTGATAGAATTTATCAAAAAGTGCCAAAATATATTAGGTTTACTCACCCAAACTTATGACTTTCGTGATTTGGCTTAATTTTAGGGCACCTGAAGATTAAAAAAAATACTTTATTGAGTAGCACGATAAAATGTATGCCAAATGAAAGGACTTATCATTCTGTTAATAAAAAAATATAGCAACGGGTCCTAAACCTGGAGCATTCCAAATGCAGCCAACTTTTGTGATCGAACAAAAAACTCATCTGATACCATTACAACGTAGAAATGGCCCCAGAAGATGGTTCAAAAGACATAAACAAGCTCATTTTGATGGAATTTATCAAAAAGTGCCAAAATATATTAGGGTTACTCACCAAAACTTATGACTTTCGTGATTTGGCTTAATTTTAGGGTACCTGAAGATTAAAAAAAATACCTTATTGAGTGGCACGATAAGATGTAAGCCAAATGAAAGGACTTATCATCTTGTTAATAGAAAAAAATAGCAGCGGGTCCTAAACCGGGAGCATTCCAAATGCAGCCAACTTTTGTGATCGAACAAAGAACTCATCTGATACCATTACAACGTAGAAATGGCCCCAGAAGATGGTTCAAAAGACATAAACAAGCTTAATTTGATGGAATTTATCAAAAAGTGCCAAAATATATTAGGTTTACTCACCCAAACTTATCACTTTCGTGATTTGGCTTAATTTTAGGGTACCTAAAGATTTAAAAAAATACCTTATTGAGTGGCACGATAAGATGTAAGCCAAATGAAAGGACTTATCGTCCTGTTAATAGAAAAAAATAGCAGCGGGTCCTAAACCTGGAACATTTCAAATGCGGCCAACTTTTGAGATCGAACAAAGAACTCATCTGATACCATTACAACGTAGAAATGGCCCCAGAAGATGGTTCAAAAGACATAAACAAGCTTAATTTGATGGAATTTATCAAAAAGTGCCAAATATATTAGGTTTACTCACCCAAACTTATCACTTTCGTGATTTGGCTTATCAGATGAGTTTTTTGTTCGATCACAAAAGTTGGCTGCATTTGGAATGCTCCAGGTTTAGGACCCGCTGCTATTTTTTTCTATTAACAGGACGATAAGTCCTTTTATTTGGCTTACATTTTATCGTGCCACTCAATAAGTTATTTTTTTAAATCTTCATGTACCCTAAAATTAAGCCAAATCACGAAAGTCATAAGTTTGGGTGAGTAAACCTAATATATTTTGGCACTTTTTGATAAATTCTATCAAATTAAGCTAGTTTATGTCTTTTGAACCATCTTCTGTAGCAATTTCTACGTTGTAATGGTATCAGATGAGTTTTTTGTTCAATCACAAAAGTTGGCTGCATTTGGAATGCTCCAGGTTAAGGACCCGTTGCTAAATTTTTTTATTAACAGGATGATAAGTCCTTTCATTTGGCATACATTTTATCGTGCTACTCAATAAAGTATTTTTTTGAATCTTCAGGTACCCTAAAATTAAGCCAAATAACGAAAGTCATAAGTTTGGGTGAGTAAACCTAATATATTTTGGCACTTTTTGATAAATTCCATCAAATTAAGCTTGTTTATATCTTTTGAACCATCTTCTGGGGCCATTTCTACGTTATAATGGTATCAGATGAGTTTTTTGTTCGATCACAAAAGTTGGCTGCATTTGGAATGTTCCTGGTTTAGGGCCCGCTGCTATTTTTTTTTATTAACAGGATGATAAGTCCTTTCATTTGGCATACATATTATCGTGCTACTCAATAAGGTATTTTTTTAAATCTTCAGGTACCCTAAAATTAAGCCAAATTACGAAAGTGATAAGTTTGGGTGAGTAAACCTGAAATATTTTGGCACTTTTTGATAAATTCTGTCAAATTAAACTTGTTTATGTCTTTTGAACCATCTTCTGGGGCCATTTCTACGTTGTAATGGTATCAGATGAGTTTTTTGTTCGATCACAAAAGTTGGCTGCATTTGAAATGCTCCAGGTTTAGGACCGACTACCATTTTTTTTTATTAACAGGATGATTAGTACTTTCATTTGGCATTAGTTTCATCTTGCTACCCGATGAGGTATTTTTCGATATTTTCTGGCACCCTAAAATCAGGCTGCATTCCGAATGCTCCAGGTTTGGCTCATAGTGTTCCATACAAAAAGTCATAACTTTTTAAGGTGCTACCCCCTGTATATGTCGAATCTTGCTACCCGATGAGGTATTTTCTGACTTTTTTTGGTACCCGAAAAGTTGGCTGCATTCCGAACGCTCCAGGTTTGGCTCATAGTGTCCCATACTAAAAGTCATAACTTTTTAAGGTGCTACCCCCCCCTATATATGCCGAATCTTGCTACCCGATTAGGTAGGGTGCACTACCATCTAATCTTAGTCTATAAGCATTTTCTAGCTATGCACAAAGTTAAGATGTCCATTGGGTCAAAGATAAAAACTAGAATCATAATGTTTTACGTGAGCACTAAAGTGACTTGCGCCGTATCCCTCGTTCGGTGTTCACTGTTCATTGATGAATGGAACCGGTTCCGTTAATTGGCGACTTTTACTAATTAAGGCTTAAGAGCCAGGAGCTATTAGCGTGATAAAGGTATAAGGTACGCTAAGCTAATTGACTTGAACCAAAAAAAATGCCCAGTTTATGCACGAACGAAAAAAGTGTAAATTAAGGACATTTTATCACACTTTAGAAAGATAAATCCCTTTCATTTTTATTTTCCAATCAATAAATAGAATTCGTTTATTTCAGACCATAAAGATCCATTGTTTTGTTAGTTGTAGTATTCTTATTTTTCTTACACCCTATTACTTACATCTGACTTAAAAATTTAAGGGCATAATTGGTATCGTATTTTGACCCAGAAAAAATAAGGAAAACTTTCTGCACGCGAAAAAACATTTTTTTGTATAGGACACGTCATCCCAGCCGGTCGACCCTCCATACAAAACCAACATTTTTTTCGCGTTAAAAAATAATTTTACGTCACTCTGGGCGGTAAGTGAGATTTGCCACCCACGGGCGCAGCACTCTCACTTCACACCCAGGAGAAGACGTAAAATTGTGTACGTACTACGGGCGGTAATAAAGAAGGCCTCAGATCGCTTGTTTATGGCCCTCACCTTCGGTTCGGGCCACAAATGCCCGCGATCTGAACCGTTCTTTATTTTACCGCCCTAGGTACGTAATGTACCTACTATTCTTATTTTTTCATAATTATAATACCCAGCCAGCATTTTGGTTATACCATTATACCTTGTATAACGTGACCTGTTTTCATTGCTAATAAATTAATAATCTAATTAGTAAAAAGAAGTATTGCAGAAAAAGAAGTATAAGTATATGCTGTGTACTTAAATATTTTACAAATATGCGTCTATAACACTTTTAGTCAGTTTTGAATACCTAAGCACTAAAAGCTAAGCATTCACTGTTGGTACTCAATGTCGAAGAGGGGTTAATTTATCGACTATAGTTAGAATAGAGACTACTTTGATAAGAAGTAGGAATTTGATTATTTTAAATATGTAAACCAAAATTCTAGTGCTCACAAATGCTAATGCCACCTGTTTTTTGACGTGGAGGATGTAGTACGGATATTGATCGTGCAGCGGCGAGAACAAAGGGCGCTTACTGCCCTGCGGTGGTATCGTACCTACCACTCGTTACCGGCGCAGATAGTGGAATTAATTGTGACTGGTGAACTTTATGCCTTTGTGGAAGCCATTTTGTATTCAGAATCTCCAAAGGCAAAGCTCCCGCTTTTGAGTTTCGAGCGCTCAACTCTGACATTTTAGAGTTAGTCACCAAACACAAGAACGATGAAATGCTATTTTAAGAATATAAAGCGATAGGTAGTAATTTAAAATCACTGTTATTTGTACCATTAATTTTTTGCGAAAAAATTGGTTACAAACTGGCCTAAATTTCTTTCAACTCGAGCGATCGAAAGGTAAAAACGGCCGCCCTTAATCTTCTTTGTTAAAAAAAAATGTGTTGTAGATACAGTCACCTGCAACGGATGCGATAGTATCTTGCACATCGAAGCCCACAAAATATACATATGACACGTTCTTATGGCCTTACAAATAAGATTCAATTAAGATTGTGTCTGATATTTTTACGGACTTTGTTGTTGAAGATATTTTCCTGTTTGTTTGCGTTTGCAGCGTATTTTTTTACTAGGTATGTTTGTTTGAACATATTGAAAATGTTCGCGGTTGTAACAATTGCCGCTATATTTTTAATAAATCTTGTTTGAGTCTGTACAGTCACCGGAAATAGTATCTTCTTACACGAAGGCCGCAAAAATATGTGACACGCTTTTATATCCCTACAAATAAGAGCGTGTCACATATTTTTGCGGCCTTCATGTATGAAGATATTAAATATTACCGGTGACTGTACCTTAGTAAGTATCTTTACTCTATGAAATTACATAAGAAAATAAGAGCCATGAATTTTATTGCGTCTTTCTAATGGAATTTCTTCATAGCACCCCATCATATAATATAACCCTTCATAATGTTACAATATGCTCTAGAATTTAAATTATTCTTGACACATCTTTTACCGCATCGCTATATCACTTCGCTGGGTTTTTAGAGCAAAAGTTCATGATTGATGATGGGCTTTGATGAAAGAACAGTGTTACGTAAATAAATGCAATGTATTTCGCATGTATCCATCAACGTCTAATAAGTCATATGAATGGGGTTGGGAGCCCAATTTCATGTTTCATTCATCAGTACTTTGCGTAAATACAGGGTGCGGCCTGGAACCGGGGGAATTAAGCTGTAAATTATTACTTAAGCTAAATAGCAATTACTTTGAAGTGGATGTTATAAGCAAAAAAAAAATTCAAAAACTTCCTTGTTTTCGTTCAGTTGATATTTAAATCCTTCAAATAAAAAAAACAATGGTACCTAAATTCGGGGTCATTAGAAAGTAAAATAATGTTCATTGTCAGCTCATACACGCACCTCAACTTATGATTTATACAAGGTGTAACAAAAATACGGGTGATCCTTTTAAGGGCATAATTGGTATCGTATTCTTATTGTGAAAAACTAAGAAAAAATAATTGTCACGCGAAAAAAATTTTTGGGGGTTGGCCAGCTGGGACGACTCGCCCCATACAAAAAAAATTTTTTTTTGCGTCCAAAAATTTTTTCTCCTACTTTTTCCTACTCGCAATACGATACCAATTATGGCTTAAACGGATCACCAGTATTTTTGTTACACCCTGTATTCAATTTTAGTAAAAATATCAGTTAATTAGCTACTTGTATTTCAGTCAAAACTAATTTCTTTAAATAACAATATTATGCCATGTGCTTTTTTTTGTCAAGAAAGTCAGCTATAGTTTACTTGATTTTATTTTTCTATTGACGCGGTATATATAGATATTATTGCCATATGCGGCTTGAAACAATTTATTTTGAAAAAATACTCAATATCCTGATAAAATATTACTCGTACATATCACAAAAACAGCCGCATCAAACATAGAAAAATGTAAGATACACCTCATCATTATTCATGGGTTTTTTGACATGTAAGTACCTATACTTACCGCTGAAGCTGTGAATCAGGATATAATAGTGTTGACGCTAACTTTGTATTAACTAAGTATACTTAGATTTGTTTGAACGCATAATTTACGTCTTTGTTTTCTTCGCCACACTAATCGGAAACTGCGTTGTTTGTCAGAAAGTTAAGATAAATTTACGACACCGGGAGAAATTAAACATCTTTTTATCAAATGAAGTAGGTAAATACCATCTATTTTTACACGACGAAATAAATAATACCTATACTAGAGGACAATAAACATGGGTCCAATCCGGATATAAAACTCGGATGAAGATTTGTGTAGAAAGTGACTCGTTTACAATACTTAAGCCGTATTGGAAGCTCAATAATATCAACGTAAATCAAATCAATAAGTTTATTAGGCTGCGTTACGCAGTTCGAATGTTTTCTAATATTTAGCATGACGGCTCAATACCTATTCTCTGAGGCCTTTGAGCGCTTCATCTTGCTCTCCACTAAAGAGTCCTTGTACTTTTTCATAAACTATTTATACGCGTTTTATTGCAGCTTGAATCATTGTGTTAAACTTAGAATGAACACTTGTTGCAAAATGAAAAGAGTTTAATGAAACTTTCCGTAATAGGTTACCTACCTAGTCAAATATTTATAACTGGAAAAACATCAATTTAAAACTACGTATTTCGTTGAGGTCAATACCACTTAAACTCTAAAACTCTAATCATTAGTTTCATGGTCTCGTTTGGGTTTCAAAGAGAAAAGAAAACATCCGATTGGCGCACAAGTGAGTTAAACCGCATGCCCTAGTTCAAAGGCGTCGCAGGCCCATTACGGAACCATCGGTGACCTATTGAGTGCGGTGGGCGGACCCTATGGAACTAGTGATGCGACGTTGCCAATTAACAAATTCGGGTTTCTTTTGTCAATAAAATATGGAATATATTTTATTCTTATTTTATTTTGAATGTAAGAATAAACAGCAAGCAATCGGAAATTTTATTTCCAAGCGAGCCATCAAAATCAAAATTTGCTCTTAATCAAGGATTTTTTATAACCTAATTAGCGAGCATATTATTGATCAGTATCTAGATAACATTTTATCCATTTGATAAGTAAAGCGAGATCTAGTTGTGCGATTGAAAGATAGAGGGACTGTCTTTGTCAAGCTGTCACATCGATAGCATAGGGTCAGGTGTTCGATAGTGTTACACTTTTTTATGTACAGTCGACGTCAAATATACACAATACGTTTACACCTTTAGACCTCATTACAAAGGAGTAAGGTGCAAAAGTGAGAACATATTTTTGACGTCGACTGTACATAAACAAACACAGCATCACAAAAATGACGTAGTGTGGCTGTCGCGTGTATAGAGTGAAATTGATGTCTTTTTATTTTATACATGCTCATGTCACGCTATCCACAGGTTAACTGATGTCATAATTGAGCTGCGGCACGTCGGTCCACATAGTCAGAGGCCTTGTTGCCTTTTCATCGTTAGGTAGATACTTTGTGCCTCAGCAGGCCATACCTAAGTTGACTAATATTGATGTACGTGTGTCTATAAGTAAGTATTCATTATTTTCATTAGGAATCTTGTATATATATTTTTTGACAACCGGCTGATCGTCCCAAAATTGGCGAGTATAATGCCTTATAGCCGGCTATATCCCAATGTTCCCGACAAAGTAACGGCCCATCACTACTAATAACCACATCAAACGCGACCTTTGTCGAGAGCCCTATAATACGTTGTACAGCGAATACAGCTGTGTAATTTCACATGTAAACGTAGATTGTTTTCATTAGAGAAAACTCATGTATTGATAAAAGCGATTCGAATCGAAATTAGACCGTGTTAGGTGATAGTTTTAGACAGTTTTTAAAATTCTATGAATTGCCTCTTATTGCTGTTCATTTCATTATTTTAACCGAATATTTAATTCTTTGTTAACCAGCAAATAACAGAATTAAACTTAAATGAGCATTAAAAACGATTTTCCGTGGTGATTATATATTTAACGGTCCCAATTAGTGCAAATCGGATTGATAAAAGTGAAAACTCGTATTGTGGACGCGGGTGCGTAACGGACGGGCTCATAAGCCACTCAGTTCACGAGACAATACATACATATATGTCCCGACCCGATTGGCACTAGTATTACCTGACCTCGGTCCCAACAACATCTTTCCTAGTAGGAGTCGTCAATTGTACTGGTTTGGATAACGAGAAGTATTGTTTAAGCGTTGTGAACACCAGCCCTGCACATGGCATGTCGCCGGTTGCCAACTCCCGCCGCGATTATCAAGGCTGCGCTGTTAATCGCATTCTATCGAGGAGGTCGATGCCGATGGTTTATTTATACATCGAGGGATCGAAGTGACTTTCTCTTCCTGTGTCTCTGACTATTTTTAAGTGATGTGTAACATCAGCTGTGCATGCTCTAATGAGTTTAGATAACGAGTCATCATTTTAAACGTCCTAGTGCTTGACATGCTAATGCCCAAATAGTTCACATTCTGCTGTCAACTCTGTTGGTGATAACTTCAGGTTAAAAATGACATAAAGTGGGGCAGCATCATATTGAATGCCAGGAACTCGCCAAGCGGGCTCTCTCTCTCTATTTCTTGTCGCTTTCTTATACACACAAGGATAACGCTCTAGCTAGGATCGACTACGAGTGCAGCACAATAACAAACTCAAATGCGTCAAATTGAATAGGAAAACTTATTTGTCCATGTTACTAGGTAAATTAAATGCCTATATATGCAGTACATACAATTGGTTACGCGTTTACGTGAGCAAGCGAGACAGCGACACTCGTTATCAGAACAAGTATAATTAATCTAAAATCAAAGGAGCATACCTACGGCACTTATCACAGAAAGCCAAACTTTTTAAATCAATGACGTTTGGAAAGATTCTAGGCGCGTAAAGATACATGTATTTTCCGTGATAAGTTTCGACAATTTTAAAGTTTGATTTGACATCATATATGTATAGAGGGCCTATTTTGGAGCATATTTGTATATGACGGCAATTATGTAGCTAGGCTGCTTTAGGTATAAGGTAGGTATTTATGTTTTTTAGGTAAAAAACTTTGAATATAGAATTAAAGTTTGAAATTTTACTTTCACTGTGTTTGAAATGTTAAGCGCTACATTTTATTAAATTTGTAGTCATTTTTCGAACGGGATAAACGGTTAAATTAAAATTCGCCCTTCAATCTGTTAATATAGAATTAAAGTTTGTAAAATACACGATAATAAATCTTAGTCTCTATCCGAATATACATATCAAAAATGTAGAGCATCCTGAAATGTGCTTCAAGAGATATATGCTTTTATTTGTGCAGTAGCGTCAATATTGAATTAAAGTTTGAAAAGATAAGTTTACATCATCGTAACATGATATGTAACCAAATTCCAAAAATATAGAAAATTTAAATTATGGGTTTTACGTATAAATGGAAAATACTAGAAAATACTTCAATCCTAAAATCTAAAAATAACAACACGTACCGCGTTCATGTCGGCGCACGGTCGTGACCTTGAGCGCCTCTAGCAAGAGCTAAGTTATCACGAGTGCAAGCGAGAAGTGAAATCGTGGCATTTCATCACTACGCTTACCTAGTTGCATTTTCACAGTTGACGCAGTTCGTTGTGTTTTATCCGAAGGCACAGTAGTACCGCCGCTAAATCGAGCAAAAACAATATTTGTGGTAGAAGTAATAAGCTGCAATTATTTATTTATTTAATTTCATCTGTATTATATTTAATAAGTAGGATTTATTTGTTTTTCGGGTAGGCGAAAATTTAAAGGCAGATATGAATAGCTAACTAAGTCTCTGGCTTATAATATAAAATAGGTTAGTTTTAACTTATGATAAGATAAAGATAAAAACTGATATAAACAACAAGATGTATCTTTTCTTTACAGTAAACACATGTTATAAAATATTTTAACCCATTAATATAAATAAATAGCTACATATATCGGCCATAGACAGTTATTTTTTTATTAAATAAAGTCTGGATTTAATCGCCTTTTTTTTTTTGATTGTTTTCTTGACGTTTCAAACGTGCCGTAAGATCAGGAATAAAGTATACGCGATTAAAGAGGTGAAGTGAGGTCATTGCTGGCTGAGTTTTATGTTTTTAATACAAAGTTATAATTTAATAAGAAACCAGCAATGCATGGCCCTTCGTGCTGAGACAACTATAGTGCTTTTTTCAAGAATGATGCAAAACAGCCAAATAACAGCACCTTGAGGATATTATTATTCAAGTATGTCCACAACAACAAACAATATTAACATAGATAATGTACGGTTTACTCCTTCGTAATAAGGTCCAAAAGTGGATTTTTTTTTTGATGTCTACTGTAACTCGGGATAACCTCAAGTAGGCTAACCACGAGAGATGGACAATAATTTATTTGAATGATTTGTCTGTTTCTGCCGGATGTATCTATTGAAAGTATGTTGAAATGGCTTGGCAGCAGTTGTTGAGAACCTGGAGGAAATATACGGTAATTCCAATGTGACATCATGAAGGACCTGCTTTTTCCGGTACAAATTTTTACATGCAAATTATAATTATCCCTTTGGTCAAATGTATAGACTGCCCTGATCAGCCGCTCACCGCCACCCCGCCGAAGCGTTATAATGTAGATACTTCAAACTTAAATTCGTAAACTGAGAACATGATATTGTAGAGATTATAATCTCTAAAAGTCTCATGTCACAGCATATTGAAAAAAACATATCTTTTTTAGGGTTCCGTAGCCAAAATGGCAAAAACGGAACCCTTATAGTTTCGCCATGTCCGTCCGTCCGTCCGCGGTCTAGCTCAGTCACCGTTAGCACTAGGAAGCTGAAATTTGGTTTGAATATGTGCATTAACCAAGCCGACAAAACGGTAGAATAAAAACGCGAAAAATATGTTTTGTTAGGGTACCTCCCGTACACGTGAAGTGGGGGGCGAAATTTTTTTTCGTTCCAACCAAGTTGTGTGGGGTATCGTTGGAAAGGTCTTTTAAAAAGAATTAGGGTCTTTTAAAACAGTTTTTGGATAAAACTAATACTTTTGGAAATAATAGCTCCGAAAATTTAAAACAAGGCGTCCCCCCCATCTAACTTTTGAATCGTGGGTCCTAAAATTTTTAAAAAAATCATGAAACTGAGGCCTGATGAGTACCTTCAATGAAAACTATATTGAAATAAATCGGTTGAGCCGTTTTTGTGTTAACATTCAAAAACCCATAGTGAAAGGACGTAAGTAAAAATGACGTAAGCGCCGTCAAATTTCCCGTAAGAAACGACCTTTTGAATTAATGGTCTCAGTTTACGGAACCCTACACTGAGCATGGCCCGACATGCTCTTGGCCGGTTTTTAATTTCTGTTTGGCGAAACAAGGTACCCCCGAAATAAAAACCAGTGTAGGGTTCCGTAGTTGCCGGCCTGTTATAATACAACATTTAAGGCCATTCCTCGATTCGGACAAGCCACGCCCATCCATAAGATACACGTTTATGGCTCCCGTGCACGAAAGAAAGAGATGCAGCGCTCTTAAGGATCAGACTTTTTGACCAAACTACGATAAATAAGCGAATCTATAAAGTTTTGTCTAATTTTGCTTCTGTGGCTTTTTAGATAAGTATTATATTTTTACTTAGTTATATTGCTTAATCTCTTATAGTTTACGTAAGCTAAGAAAAATAAGGGGAAAAGGCCCCAACTTCGGATTTTTTTCTATCGAGGCAACTTTCAGCAATCGTGTTTCGGCTTGTGCCAAAAACAAGAGTATATAGTCTAGTAATATATAATCGAAAATAAATTCAGCCTTTTTCCCGTTTAGTCACTAGAGCGTTTGAAAAAACCTATAATTTTTATTTTATTTCAGGTTACTACTTATTTATTTCAGGCTCTAGGCCCATAAGCATGATAGTGATACAGTAATACCTTATTTCTAGTTGTTAGTGTTATTATCTAACTCCACAGAAAAATAAAGTTTATACTCAACAATAACTTTAGATAAATTAAATTAAATTATAAAATCAAATAAATAAATTTATTTAAAAAATAAGTTAAACAACTTAACAAATGAAAAAAAAAGAATAACTTAGAATTCGATACCTACTTACTTAATATCCAAAATAACAGGCCTATCACTCATGTGCACCTTATTCCAGTGCCTCACAATTGGACAGTCGTACTTGTTCAGCACGGCATTCCGGAGGCTGTTGGTACTGTCTCTCACTCTAAACAAGACTGAGGCAACACGTTTTCGCAATATAGTTTTAAAGCCATCCGTGTTCGCCTCAAGAAACATGACCGAGGCACTGCACCAGCGAGGCAGCCCCAACAGCACCCTAAAAGCAGCTAAAAGGTAATTTATTAAGGGATATTTGGCGGCGCTTACATCATTTTACTATCGAGCACTCGTCCTTTCACTACGAGTTTTGAGTGATAATTCAAAACCGGCTCAATCGATTTTTTCAATATAGTTTTCATTGAAAGTTCTTATCAGGCCTCACTTCCGTGTTTTTTTAAAGGCAAGATGAAATATTTTCATTTATGTTTTCATTTAAAAGAATTGCACGTAGAATAGACCACGAATGTTTAAAAAAATGAAAATACTATAATTTGTAGTCAAAAAATTACATTACAAACTGACAATTTAAATTTTCGCGCCCAAATGGATCTACAGTTCCTGTGACGTCACTCATGTTTGTCACTAGCCATATTTGTTCGTCCTTGGTTCGTCCCTGTTAAACCTGCTAACAGTGTCAAATTCTGTTTTTTTTTTCCTTTTAAGCCAAATCCCATAGAACAAAACTAGTGACAGTTGCCAACCCCTTTAGTTTTCACAACAGGAGTTTATTGTTTATTTATTGTTTATTGTTTATTTGGAGTGACTTAACCAGACGCTGATTGGTGGATTAAAACACGTTCCGTTTCACATAACTTCAAATCGTAATTATTGTTTGAAATTAGTATAAACTAAAGTAAAAACATTACAATAGCTATTAAATGTACCTATTAGATTTTTTTTAATTATTTTTTTGCTCCGAAACGTGGTCTTTCACTATTGGCCTCATCACAAAGTTCAAAGTCGCTCAACGAGCTATGGAGAGGGCTATGCTCGGAGTTTCTCTACGTGATCGAATCAGAAATGAGGAGATCCGTAGACGAACTAAAGTTACTGACATAGCCCACAGGATTAGCAAGCTGAAGTGGCAATGGGCAGGCCACATTGCACGCACAGCAGATGGCCGATGGGGTCGAAAAGTGCTCGAGTGGAGACCACGGACTAGCAAGCGCAGCGTAGGACGTCCACCCACAAGATGGACAGACGACCTTATAAAGGTCGCCGGAAGACGCTGGATGCAAGTCGCTTCCGACCGATACTTATGGAGGTCCAAAGGGGAGGCCTATGTTCAGCAGTGGACGTCTTATGGCTGAGATGATGATGATGATGATGATTTTTTTGTAAATCGTATATCCAGCCAAATGTTTTAATCAGAATCCAACCCTGTGATTACCTGCCCCATTGGGAAAATTACAATTGCCTCCTAGGCGCTAACTAGCCGTGCGCTCGGAGTACCAGTGCTAGCGCGATCTCTAATTACGCATTATGTTTCGGATCGCGGTGTCGAGTTACGTTGGTTCTAGAGCGTTTGAGTCGCTTGTACTGGGCGCAACCGTAGAGAACAAAGCTTTTTTGTATTAGTTCATATTGAATCTTATTCCGTGGTGTTAATAGTAAAAATTCAATAAACGCTTACATGTGGCCACAAAAGTTTTCAAACAAAAGGTAAGACACTAAGTGGATGAGGTCAGTTCAAATTATTCAGAGTATACTGAGCTAGACCGCGAACGGACGGACGGACTGACAAGACGAAACTATAAGGGCTCCTAGTTAACTACGGAATCCTCAAAAACGCTAAAATTTATAAAAATAAATAACTTAAATAAGTTAAATTACTTATTTTTACTCTCAAATGCTTTGTATGAATAAGTGATGAAATTCTATGAACATTTATTTTCAGTGGCCTATATCTGAATACAGGGTATTTTTTTCAATAACTAGCCATATTTTGCGAGGTAATTTGGTAGGCCATACTGAACATCTTTTTCGATGGGACCAACTCCATAATCACATTTTTTTCTGTTTCATATATTTGGTCCGATCAGACGTCGACGTTTTCTATGAGGACGCCAATTTTTTTTGAGATTTTGGGGTTGCGCTCATAGAAAAAGTTGTTCAGTTCAGTATGACCTAACTAATCACCTCTCACAATATGGCAAGTTTTTGAAAAAACACCCTGTATAAGATCGAACATAAACCTGAAGAAATAACAATCTGTCTATTTAGAATAGCAATTCAGTTTTTTTTATTTAAAATGTTTATTTCAAAAACAGTCAGTAATAACATCCTAGTAAAACAATAAAGAAAATTCTAAAAATCATCGGTTTATGACCAACATGATGCTAAAGGTATTAGTAACAATCAGATTTTTCATTTTAATAAGCAAGATACACATTGCAACATTTTTTCAGAATTACTGATATGATTATACTATACGAATAATTAAATGCATGTTTAGTAACTCGTAGAGGTTTTATCGGATAAAAGTATGACATTAATTAGCTCCAAGAAGAAGCTAATTAAAATGACAGTGCCTTTAGTAAATCAACTTAAGCGCAGAAATGTATTTATCATATAAATTAAAGAAATTTAAAAATACGGTGTTCACACATTACTTGAACTAGTTGCGTATTACGTTATCAAGCTACATACTGTGACACTATTCATTTATCAAACTCGGACGAACGCACTACCGTGCCTACATATTGCCCCCGCACTGCGCGGCCTTGTCGTCGCCCCGTGATATGCGACGCGCCGCGCGGTAAAATATAATGGAACAGGTACTTACATGCAATACTTGCATATACCTAGTATTTTAGTGTTCCAGTTATTTCATAGTTCTACATTTGTGCATGAAGGTTTAATTTATTACTATAAACATTCATTATGATTCTTTTGAACTTTAATTCAATATTGACTTAAATAAATGACAAAAAGTTAATATCTGAAGAAGCACGTAACCCAGGTTTCTAACTTTTTTCCACCACACTGAGCAGTTGATTTTCAGTTTTGTTTTCTTGATAAAATAAACTTTAATTCAATATTCGAATAAAAATTAGCATTTTTTTATTTTGGCTGGTTCCAGGTGTTCCAGGAGGCTACAAAGTACAAATTAAAAAGATATTTACATCTCTTACGATATGCCACAGAATTTTTAAACTTTAATTCTATATTGAATGATTTGTCAGCAAAAGATTCAAATACCTAAATATTTTTCAAAGCACTATTTTAAAATTTCTACATTTTTAGATAATTGCTCTAGAGCATGAGTTACACAAGATATCAAATAATATCAAACTTTAATAATATCGAAACCTAATATCGTACCATTACCTGACTATTCCGCCGATCGGAAGATTGCTATAGACATGAGATATTGACTTGCAATACAATCCACTGGTGGACAAAAGTCGCCGTTGCCAAACAATGGGCTATTCAGAGACCGTATTACTTATTCCTTGCAATCTCGCCCATACTCGTATCATCATTCGAGGGGCTGTCAAAGTTGCAAAAACAACTACTTACAAACAACTTCGATCGGTAAATACTCCAAAGAGTTCGCTCTATCACGCAATAACCTTTAAATAAATAAACTTTCAATAGATAATTAGATTGCTTTTATCGTTTGCGACTTATTAAACATATCGCAGGCTTATCGCGATGACGCGTGGCAATATATAACATATTAAGCGCATACAGTCAGTCAATAGCGATAACGAGGATTGCCCGTTGTTAAGTACAACTCGATACCGACCGATTAGCGACGATACCTATTATTTCAGTTATAGTTAGCACATCATAGATAATAGAAGTGTTCGTGTTACAATACCGGCAATAACGTCTGCAGGACAATACAACACAATAAACGGCGTCCTATGACAACTTTTAGCTAGTTTTGGGCACACGAATTATTCAACTAAACATATGTCGTAGCGACATTTTCTACGCAAAGGTATAAATTATTAATAAAAGCTTTTCTTGAGGAGAAACCAAACTCACATGCCTTTGGTATTTGTTTATGAACCTTTCAGACCCTCGTTTACGTTGCTCCCTGGGAGCCAGCTGAGCTTAAACTCCGTCCATTGTACATTTTATATAAGGCCCCAGCGAAAGAACTTATATGAACTAAGTTGTTTCCAAGGATGTTTTATTCTCCATTCCCGTGCATTTGTTATTTCGCCGGCAGCCGTGACCTATTTTCGAAGGCCCTTAGATGTGCGCTTTTGATATGACCGTAGCAATTTATTGTCCGTTTCCGACCTGAAGTTGAACTGAGAGCTTTAGGAGCTCCGGTGATCGAAGTAGCGTGCATGAGAAGCTTTAAAAACAAGGTTAATGTAACATACTTACCTACAGACATACCTAACTGAGGTTAAATATTGTAGGTGGATTCTGTGAGCTGCAGAATTGCATGGACATTATCTTTGAAACCAGTCCCTAGGTACCTAACTACCTACAAGTATTTTGCAGGTTTATAAAATTCTCTTTTTTATTCAGCTCGCGCTTTAAAACTCGTATTTTTCCTTAGTAATGCAACCTATCTCTATAGGTAGATAGATCGATTTTTCATGGATGTACCTACACGTTATTATTATTTAATTTATCTTAAATAAGAAATATATTTATTTTTACTTTATTGCACTAAAACAGTTACTTAACGTCCGAAGTAGTACCTTGAAAGCATGTCTTCCATCTAACTGTTTAATGATCACGGTAATTTATAGTGTAGGATTACTGTAGGTATACTTGCATAGGTATGCTGCATAATCATAGCGAAACCTCATTAAAATCTCCTGAAAATAGAAGGTAGCCTTAATTAAACCAGTGCAAAAAATCCAGCTAGTCTGGGTAAATAGATAAATGCACCCAAAAGCGTGGAAACAGCGTCGAATTAGTCCAAAACTGTTGCAGTTTTAACGATAGTCTTTTAAAGCCGTACTGCGAGTATGTTGCAAAGGTGTGCAATTATGTTGTGATATTCTAAAAAAGTATTTAGGTTGGTATAAGACATCAGGGTTGAATGATAAGTTTTTGAAATGGGTGGGTATAATATAAGTAATCTAGTTCCTTATTGACATAACCGATGTATGTATGTACCTATTTACGCGAGTCTTATATATAGGTATTAGGCGTAGGTATTCAGTTTGGTTGAAAATCTATGTAATAAATGCCATGTAACCAATATAAGTAATTAAAACTCACTTACACTTAGAAAGAGGTTGTGGCTATAAATCGATATAGTGGGTCGTAGACAGGACGACGCGCCGTCCACGTCGACTGCACGTACTCGCCTACAGTTCACCCAGTTGGCACCCGACCTGGCAGTGCACCAGAGTAGCTAAGAGCCCCTAGCACCCCTGAGTGTAAGCAAGACGAATATAGGTAGGTACTATATTATTACCTAGCACATTGCAGAAAATAACCGACTATCTAACCAGCTGTGCCCAGGGCCTAATGTCACTGCTCCTGGTATATTTCTGGGCGGCGCGTCATCAACACAGATGCGTTCTATTACGCGCACTTGGCAGTACTTAGGAGAATGTTCTATGCGTGCATTGCGTCATTATTTAGTGACTGCACTTCAGCAGATGAGATGCATCCACGAGTTCGTGTAAACACGGCGAAGAAGACTTTAAGTAAGTTTACTATATCAGAAGTGCATTTCAGACTGGTTTGGTAAATAAACATTTTCCAGCTTGGCGCGAGCGTGACGCAATCGGTTGGGTTGTAAACAGTAATAAATCTGCAGTCACAATTAGGTGACAAGACAAATTGGCCACGGTTCATTTTACTTTAAAATATGGCTAAGTTAGAAAGAGCCTTTCCGGAGACTGCGGCAGCGTCCGCCCGCACATGCGGCACGGGACAAAGCAAATTTTCCTTTTCTACGCAAGTAGGCTGTGCCATTTTCTTTTTCTTGTTGTATAGGACGGCTTTACATGCGTGGATTGTTAGCGTTCTCTTTTCTCTGTTAAACTAGTAGTTCGCCCCGAACTGTGAACTCGCGAATCTTGTGTTTCGTTCGCCATAAAATAATGTGCAATAGTAGAATTACTACAAATACCAAAAATAGGTATCGGGTATTTTTTTCTCAACTAACCATCACGGTGAAAGCGTGAAACTAAACGTCCATATTAAATTGTGCGGTTGATGCGCAAAATTTTACCGTGACGAAATCGCTTCAGATTTGACAGTTTTTGTCTCATCTAAATTTAAATCCACCTCTCACATGCCTCTCACTCTGTTGCTTTGACATGTCGTTCTTATCTGTGGACCACCTGGATATAGGTTTCGGTCACTATCATTATGCGTCTAATGGTAACTCTCTCTAACTAATGTGTTAATGCCAGATGAATGCTGATGGCCCTAGCAGACAAAGCTCTAATAAATTTAAAACAAAGTCAGTTGTCAAAATATTTACACCAAAATCAAAAGGAAAATATTTTTGAAATCAATTTTATGTTGCTAATTGTTATGAAACAGTAAGCAGTTAATAAGGATTTGACGAGAGTGTTAATCAATACCTTTCGTTTGATACCAAACTCAACCATACTTTCTCGTAAAAGTAGCAAATAAGATGACCAATGTAACAGGACCCCTTTACAAAACCTTTTTAGGCCTTCTAATTTCAGAACCCCCGACTCAATCCAGCTCATATACGAACTCGCAAATTTTGTTGGTCTCTGCTACAACCCCAACAAATTTCATAAAGATCGGAAAATCGTTACTAAAGTTATCGTCGGACAAACTATCTAAATCAAAAAGCCATCCAAATGCCGAGACGTCCCAGTAGCCAGGTGACAGTTGTTGTTTGTAAGAACGATCTTCGCTTACGCTCCGCTCGTTCGATAAAGAATAGGTTCCCTGCTTTTAATTCCAAAGTAATAGAAGTAAAAACTTCTTTAGCCGCGTTGGGCATTTTTTGGTAGAGGGTAATCTTATTATGAGTTCGCGTCACCGACCCCGTCACACGAAAACAAAAACGCATCGCAAGATTTTCCTTGGGTTGGAAGGCTCGATCGATAGTTAAACTGATAACCGTTCTATAAACTGATAGACGAAGTCGCGGGAAAAGGGTAATTAGTCTATATATTTAAGGTCTATCTTATACCCTCGATATCTCATTAAACTTTGATCCCAGCAAAAAAACTGTATAGAACCTTTTTTATAGAGAATTTTATGTGAATTATTTAGATAAAAGAACATATTTTGGTAGGCGTCACGGTTTACGATTTATTTAAGAAACAGTAAAAAATGGGTATTTTTTTGGCCGCCATCTTGAATATCTCACTTCCGGTCAAATTTTCTTTGAAGGCAACCGGCAATTCGGATACAGCTAAGTCTAAACCAGGTAAAAAGCCCGGTTGCCCAAAAGTAATATCGTTTGCCTGTCGCATCGAAAAGGAGAGCGATTTTGAAATTTTGTGCCCTGTCTACGTGTCATAATATAATTTCAAATTTTAATACTAAAAGTTCTAAGTTTTCACTTCTATCGGCAGTCCCTATAACTGCCAATTTTTTTTCAGGTAATCAGTATCACGTAGAGGTAATTACGTAAATAGACTCAGAAAAATATCCGTTACGTTAATTATTTATATTTCAGTGAAAATGGATACGAACCGAAAAAACGGATTTCCTTCATTATATTTTGTCATGTGTCAAATGCTTTTTTGCCTCAAAATTCAGCCATGTTTGTTTACCTTATTTTACTTTTGTATTGACACTGACGTTAGCTACATTGGGTTTTGCGTTGTGAAGAATAAAACGGAGTTGTTTTCGTGTAGATGAATCTTGAAAAAAGTTTGAAGTAAAATGAACAAAGTACCTATTTTTAAATTTGTAATACTTATTAATTTTTTAAACGTCGATAAAATCATATCACGATGAGTGATGGGTGATGTATGCCAAAATTAGAAGGGCAGTTCAAAAAGTCTCTCCTGACCATCGAAGCTCAAGACCGTGTTGGAACGAGGCCAGATTTGACTACGTGGCTCACACACTTCCGATGATACTTTTCCGTGTTTCTTTCAAAGTAAATAGCTGTTTCAAAGTAAACAACTATTTAGTAGCTCGTTGCTCACATTCAGCTACTCAGCTTTTCCATTCCTTACTTTATTTTTTAAGCAGAAAGCGTATTAGCAAAATATTTATTTATGTTTTATCCTCAGGTTCTGGCATATCTTCCCGCCAGAACCTTCACTGATAGAACCCAAGGCTTACTTAACACAGTTAAAAATACAATCGAGTGTACCTTGGTAACCCCTTCAGGCTGTTTAGTAATCATAAGGCACTGGTCCCACCGCGAGCGAGTAAACTATGAGCTATCGGCTATTTCAAAAGACAAAAGATACTCGCTCCCGTGCAAACAAAAGAGATATTTACACGGGAGCGAGTATCTTTTGTCTCTTGAAATAGCCGATAGCTCATAGTTAGGTACTCGCTCGCGGTGAGACCAGTGCCTTAGGCATAGAAATAGCGCCCGCCCCTGATATTAAGAAACAAAATGTCATATTAAATTTGATGTAGTTTATTTACTGGAATGCATATACGAGTACTTGTGTAAATATGTGTATCATTAACTAAATGTCGAATGAAAGGAAACCGCTAGCACAGTCAATGAAAATAAGACGAACAGAAATACAAGGACAAATTTATTTTTATTACACTCGTCATTTCCATACATTTATTATTTTATCGATGTTCGGCTCGAGATTTATTGATCGAAAATATGAGTCATATCATATGAGATGAGAATTAATTTTAGATATGCGATATGGAATATTGTTTATGTTGGTGAATATTGAATTCTGTCAGTATTTATTCAGAATATCCTGCTCCTGCTCGAGCTGTCAAGCCCGGAATACAAAGAAGCTATTTCTGATGCTTTTAAGCGGCCGTACATTTTGCGACAAAGCGGCGTGTGATTGCACTCTCTCTTGTACGTTTTTTTGTGAAATTGTTATTTAATTATCAACTATCTCTACATTACTACTTAGTTTAAAGTGGATTTGATTTTATTTAATACTTGGTTTAACAATTGAATAGCCTTAAAATAATAACAATCCTAGTACTGCACCAAAAATGCTGGAAAATCTACTATCACTGTACATAAGTAGGAAGGTTCTTACATTACATTATATCATCCAAATAAAACTATACCTAAAATAAAAATTAAAAGCCAACAATAAAAAAATAAACTTAAGAATAAACTATAAGTAAATAATTTTCCCCAAATCGCCGTCTATTGTATATAACGAGCGAGTTATAAGTACCTATTAAAAGTATATTAGGAATGTATTTAATATTACTTTTAATCAGTCAGTCAGTCATCGAAAAACTATGATAAAATATAAATTCCAGATGGGTTATGCAAATAAGCACGCTCCAAAAGTGTACACTCACATGATTCAATGGTGTGTAAGCCGCGTGAGAGACAGACAAACTTTTCCTAACAAGCACTGTGACATGAAAAAGATGTCATGATTTTTCATAAAATATTTATACACAATCATTCCATAAGGTTATGAAATAAATTTGGAAGTGTTTTTTGTGCTCACTATGTTAGAGTAAACCCATCTATAACAAAAGTCATTGTCGATAACGATAAAGCTAAATTAATAAGCCTTCAAGTTAACGTTTTTAAAGTTCGATTAGCTGTGTAATCCTCCAGATAAATGTGTAGGGCCGCCCGAACTGAAGGCAGTGTAACTAAGCGTAAGAGCGTGAGTAAGTAATGAAAACCACCCTAACTTGCTCAAATAAATTGATTAACAGCATAATGCATGTTTATAGCTACTGTCTATGCCTTATCAATCAGTTTGGGCGTGATTGATTTCATTACAAATAATACAAAAAGTAGTTCCGAAAAATCATTCGACTGAAACACAGATACGAGGTAGGGCATCAAGGGCTTGAAATATATCTTTTTATCCAATACCTCTCGCCTACTTCTATACAGGGTGGAAAAAAAGTCCTGGAGGGAAACTACTTTAAAACGTTGAGTTAGCTCAATTCACTGCAAGAAAAAATATTTTATTCTTAAAAAGAGGCACAACTGCATTTACAATAAACTTTCGGGAAAAGTTCATAAAAAATACTTATAATGTCATTTTTGCAAAAAAAAAACATACATTTAGTATAGTAAAAAGGGAAAATTAACTAAAAAGTGAATGAAGTTTTAATTTTTAAGAAAAATAAAAGAATATTGAACTGAGCTCTCTCAACGAATGATAGTTCCCTCCAAGGCCCATATTTTTTTTCCAACCTGTACAGATATTCAGAGCTTCGATGTTCCCATTCCCCTGTGTAAACCGAAAGTGAAGTTAATTACAAATCTAATAGAACAAAGAAAAAAAGTACAAGTATTCGTCGTCGTCGGGTTCGAAGACGCGATAAAGCGTTTTAGTGCGTAAACAATGCTGATTCTACCGGTCGTTACCGTTCGCACAAAACACGGCGTAATTATGATGTGTTAATAATAAAAGTTCTAATTCCAGGCAGTCGTGCGGTCGAGGTGATAAATTCTCATTAATGGTCCAATCGTCTGGGACGTCATTCGCAAAGTTCACCAATTGCATCGTCAGGCGACACTATGAATGATAGAGTGGTCTCTGGTTACGTATAGTTGTTACGTATCTCGGGATCATCTTATACAGAATTGCTCTGCATTGCAGTAAGATATTGTAGGAATTAGAAGCTCAGCGAGATCTGTAAGTCGTAGCCACGAAAACAGACGCGTTTGATAGTTACCTGGAAGCTGCAATAAAATGGTTTAATTAACTCGACAAGTGTGTGTAGACAAATGGTACTTTGAAATCGAAAACCACATGTCTTTATGTTTTCATTGTAACTTCTCTTGACTTTTCTATATTCTTTTTATATAAGTATAGGTAGGTATAATAAGTAGAAATGAAAAATGTCAATTGTTAGGTGTACGAGTATATATATGTAGGTAAGGTATGAATTTATAAATAGTACAAAGGTAATCGACAGGGTAGCTATTTGAGCGGCTATCCTTATGTGTTACGACACTATATGACTACATACTTACATCGCACAATATTGAGACATTTGCGTGCATCAGATTCTTGTATTTGAAATGATACATTTTTTGTTTATGATATTACTAGCGACCCGCCCCGGCTTTGCACGGGTGCAATTATACATAGAAACCTTCCTCTTGAATCACTCTATCTATTAAAAAAAACAGCATCAAAATTCGTTGCGTACTTTTAAAGATCCAAGCATACATAGGGACAGACGGCAGGAAGCGACTTTGTTTTATACTATGTAGTGATGATGAAAACTCCAAACCATATAGTTTCGAAACATATTTTCGAAATATAGTATGGCATACCTAATGACCCAGCGCAATATAGCTAATTGAAGAAACGGCCTGTATATATTTACAATTAAATATGCCCCACTAAGAAAAAACAAGCATTTGGTAACTGGCATTATGCTCTGCCATGGATTTAGCCAAATACAAAAGTCATCTTCATTCTATTTAGGTAACACGAGTCACGCTTTCAACAGATATTATTAGTTTAAATGAGAGGTGTGACACATCTATATGATATTCCGGAACAAGTAAACATTGTGCTACAATATACCTACCTATTTATCTTAATTTAATGGAGTTTAGCTTATGCCCTCTTATAAAATGTCAATTAAATAACGTAACTAGGTACGGTCGACTACAAAGAAATGTATCCACTTTTCCACCTTATTGCGTTGTAATAAGGTCCAATTGTTAAAGTTGTAGGCGTTAACTCGCACTTTGTAAACTCCAGAATCAGAAGGTGTGGGATAGCTAATTAAAGTCACTGAATATCAAAGTAATGTTTAATATATTACCATATCTAAACGAGATTAACACTAAAGGTCAATTATGTCAGTAAATTTAACAAGCACATTTGTACACTTGGGAACGAACATCCATGTCGCAAGGCGGAGAACAACTATCGAGGCCCGCGCTTCGCGGCTCGCATCTTGCATGCGGTGTCAGCATTCCTGCTACACTGAGGGAAATTTACAAGTAAAAAATATAAATAGTTAGTAAACTTTAGTGAATCCCAGGACAAGACGTTATACTAACGGTCATAAACGTTTTGTATATCCTATACTATGGAATGAATAAAACTTCCTTGAAATTAGTATAATTTTCTATTACCTCGATTTTTTTTATAAATTAATAGAGTTTGATATTCCCGTCTTTTAGATAAGTATCAGATTTTTAATTCGAACAATTTTTTTTCGTGTACAATCTGTCCCTACAATAGTCCTCCCCAATTTTTGGACTACCAAAAATTTCATGAAACAAAATCATATATTCAACCAATATGAATATTAAAGCTTGGTACCTCTCCGCTACCAGTGGGTGTCTTGCATTAAACCGAGCTGTAACTCTGCACGCTCTCGCGACCGCGGCCGGCGATACCAGGAATTCATGCTGATGGAATGTTGTTTTGACTAAGTGTCGTTATGACATGTATTGTATGACAATAAATATTCAAGGCTGTAAAGAAATCTTTTACACAAAGTTTAAAAAAAATTAGAAAAATTTGGAAAACAAAGTTGCAGTTTTTTAACTATTCACAAGTTATCTTAAGGTCACATGCACAAGAAGAGTATATGACATCGACATACTTTTTTCTCTTGTGTAACAACGACTTGCAAAGCAAAACATACCTTTAAAGCATGTTGTTAAACGTGAGCTTAAAATGACCTGAAATATTGCATTTACGCAATATCGTTAAATCGACAATATAATTATTAGAAACATTTAAAAAATAAGTGAACTAATAATCATGAAAATAACATTTTTTCAAACATGCGCGGAAATGTTGTCGTTACGTACGTGAAAATAGACTCGGAAGTATCACATTTCGCGCGCCGTAGTGACTTGATATGAAGAGGATTTTCATACTACTTTGCAGGCCTACACAACCGTTATAACCTGACCTATGGGTATTCTACATCAAAACGAATAGGTCTACGAACGACTCGGCTACTTCTTGTCGTTCGAAGAATGAGCTGTACATCTATAACTTTGGTTACTTGGTCCGTCAGTATGGTCGGTACCTAGTCGGTAGATCAGACTCTATGTCACTAGTATCGTTTTAGGTACGCGGGGTCGCGGGCTTAAGACAATATATGGAGATATTAACTACACGATCTGGAAGTATGATTTTATAGACTTTGTCGAAACGCGTAATAACTTTGAATGGACCGTCATACGGGGATTTTAACGGACGTCCAACTGAGTCGTCTCGCACAAAAACTTGAGTATGGGATAAGGGATGAACAAAAAAAGGATTTAGAACTGCTGTGTGATTTTAAAGCGGGTTTAAACTAACCTATAGTTTGACGTATCCGCTCGACGAAACTATCGTCATCACCTGTCTCTGTACCAGTGGTATCATAAAAATCACGATGTTTCCTCCCGAATGTCATCTCAGCAGTCGCTTCTCAGCGCTGCGCGGAGACCTAACATTTTTTTCTATCTGAAACCAAGTGTCAGTTGTTTAAATGAAACGTCCGCCGTGATATTTTATTAATAGGGCAAGTGGGTCGGTGTGGTGGGCAGGCGCGCTCAGGCTTGTTATTGGCTTCGTTGTGTTTTGATCAGCCCCTGCTGCGCTCGACACGTTCATTTCATAGATGCTGTTCCTGTATTCTGACTCTAACCGAGCGGATAATACGATTAGTTTTAACAAACCAGTGTAACTGGGTCCTCTAGTTAGGCAACAAAGCAGGTTAGTTATTGTGAGTTAGGTAACCGTTTGTAGTTGGCAAACGTCTGACATCTAATAAATAAATGCTATTACAGTCGTTAATGCACTCAAATCTACTATCTATCCATCCTCCTAGCTTTTGTTCCGGCTTTTTATAACGCCTGAAGCGAGCACGTGGACCGCTCGGTAACAGAAAACCGTCGTGTCACCAAAATAATAGTTTATTATATGATTGTGGTACTAAATCTTTATTCAACCACAACTAAAAACTTAAAAATATACTCATATTAAACTAAATTAAATACTAAATATTAATAAAACCTTATGTAAACAATAGTTTTAGTTTATCATGTATGTTAGTCTTTAAGGTCTTTAAGGTAAGGTCTTTAAAGTCTTTAAGCTATTTATCTAGGGGCCACTAGTTGCCTGAAATTAAATGTATTTCTATCATTTACTTTAATCACATAAATTGGTGATATTACAGGGTGCGTCCCATAAGATATAACTACAAAATATATAATTTCATATTAATAACGTTCACAAGATATAATGAACGTTTGCTATAACAACAAAATCAATATTTTTATTAGGAATAACGGTCAATTAATATAATACTCATTTTGTATAATAACTTATCATATAACACTCAAATACTCTAAATTTAGTTAATATAACATACATAACGTATATCGATCATAATACAATAATTATAAAATATAATAGCGTATGATATACTAAATAGGTTATAACTCCATTCCAACCTTTTTCCCCAAAGTGTAATGTTTTCACGGATATCAAACTAAATCAATAGGTAGGTTAGGTTCGTTAGGTAGCTTCAGATGCCCGAAGGGCAAACCGCCCGGAAATAGGAGCCCCGCGAAGCGGGGCTCCGTCTAGTTAAGTTGAGGATTCAACATTTTGAGAATTTTAGAATAGCTAATTAGACGAGCTGCTACTTAAAAAATCGTGTAGACCAGTTGCTTTTAGGCGAGTTGATATGTACACGAGCTGCGATTTAGACAACCCGTTATTCTATACGAGCATTATGTATTTTGGTGTTAGATGTATTGAATATTATACATTATAAATCTAAGGTATTATGAACGTTATACATTATGACCGTTATATACAACGATATTATACTTAAACAACGTTATACTTAACAAAATTAGATATTTTGATGTTATATCAAACGTTCATTATAGACTTTGAACGGTATACAAAACAAGCTTATGCAATATGAGCGTATAGAATATGAATAGTATACAATAAGTTCTTATATCTTTTATTACTTACCCCTCCCAGGATTTCCAGGAAAATTTCAAAATAAATTCATTACTTTCCTACCACTAATCTATTACTACCAAAAATCTAACATACATGGGTTAGATATACCATAAGCTAGGGATACACTACACACACAGATGTGTATGCCGGATTTATCCGGCGGCGGATATGCCCGGCGGACAGAACCATTCGTGTATGGCGCTATTTAGGGGTAAGTAATAAAATATATAAGAACTTATTGTATAATATTCATATTCTATACGCTCATATTGTATAAGCTTGTTTTGTATACCGTTCAAAGTCTATAATGAACGTTTGATATAACATCAAAATGGTTCCCCTATCTTTGGCATAACTTTTTTTGTGATAATTCTGCGTCGCATAATAACTTTAAGCATAAACTACTGTTGGCATAAACTCTACTGGCATAGCCAAGTTCCGCATATGTACTCTACGCATAATTTTCATCAAACGAAATAACGTTTGGCATAAAGTTGTTGTCCGAATCGACGCAAGATATATTTTTTATTTCGCATAATTTTGTTTGTAATAATTTAACATTGCATAAAACACTTTAAGCATAAAATACTGGTGGCATAACATTTTATAGCATAGTGATGTTTCGCATATTTACAGTACGCATAGATATATTTAGGCCGAATAATCTATACATATAATAAATATGATCCGAATCATCACGTGGAATACCCAGTTTTGAACTAAATTTAATTCAAGTTCGAAACTTAAATTTCAAATCAAGCATGTTTCTTCATTTTATTTAACCATTCAATTTCTGGTTCGCAGCTGGACTACTAGTTGTAAATGGATATATTTTGGTTATATTTACCTAATTTAGTTTATTCCTTGAGGCTTGCCATTAAAACCTATTCGTATTAACCTAACATACTTAAGGGTCACAGTTCTAACCTAACCTAACCCACTTTTCAAGAGCCGTTTGGGCTGTTTGAGGCTCACAGTTCTAACCTAACCTAACCGACTTTTCAAGGGCCGTTTGGGTTGTTTAAGGGTCACAGTTCTAACCTAACCTAACCCACTTTTTGGGAGCCGTTTGGGTTATTTAAGGCTCACAGTTCTAACATAACCTAACCCACTTTTTAAGAGCCGTTTGGGCTGTTTAAGGCTCACAGTTCTAACATAACCTAACCAACTTTTTAAGAGCCGTTTGGGTTATTTAAAGCTCACAGTTCTAACATAACCTAACCAACTTTTCAAGAGCCGTTTGGGTTATTTAAGTCTCACAGTTCTAACATAACCTAACCCACTTTTTAAGAGCCGTTTGGGCTGTTTAAGGCTCACAGTTCTAACATAACCTAACCAACTTTTTAAGAGCCGTTTGGGTTATTTAAAGCTCACAGTTCTAACATAACCTAACCAACTTTTCAAGAGCCGTTTGGGTTATTTAAGTCTCACAGTTCTAACATAACCTAACCAACTTTTTAGGAGCCGTTTGGGTTATTTAAGGCTCACAGTTCTAACATAACCTAACCCACTTTTTAAGAGCCGTTTGGGCTGTTTAAGGCTCATAGTTCTAACATAACCTAACCAACTTTTTAAGAGCCGTTTGGGTTATTTAAGGCTCACAGTTCTAACATAACCTAACCAACTTTTCAAGAGCCGTTTGGGTTATTTAAGGCTCACAGTTCTAACATAATCTAACCAACTTTTTAGGAGCCGTTTGGGTTATTTAAGGCTATCAAACTGCTGCGGTTTCCGCATGCGGCGACAGTGTAAGAGCAATATAGCGCTCTGCTCATGTGTAGCGCTGTCTCGTTTATTCTTCCTCTAAGGCGCATTTCATACTGGGGCTGTGTCCTGCTCCGGTGAACGAAACAGCAATACACACTACGCATAGGTACCTGTCATCATTATGCATAGGTACCTGTATAAGTACTAAGTAGTATTTATATGTAGTTCGCGCAGAAAATAATTCTGCTAATTGTACCTTATGCATAATTCGTTTTCTGCCTTGCAAACATTCTGCTAAAATCTATTATGCTAAGCAGATTATGCTAATTGACAGCTTCGGACACTTGAATTGTATGCAAAACAAAATTATTCTTATCAAAAAGCGGCCGTGTGAATATTAGCCGATTTGAAATTCGGATACGCAAACATTTAGCCAATTGTATATTATGCGAACTGATGATTTCTGCAATGTTAATATTCTTCGAAAAACAATTATGCCAAATATGTTATGCCAGATGCGTTTCTGGCCACAGAAGGTATGCCAAATGGATGGAACCCCATCAAAATATCTAATTTTGTTAAGTATAACGTTGTTTAAGTATAATATCATTAAATATAACGGTCATAATGTATAACGTTCATAATACCTTAGATTTATAGTGTATAATAGTCAATACATCTAACACCAAAATATACAATGCTCGTATAGAATAACGGGTTGTCTAAATCGCAGCTCGTGTACATATCAACTCGTCTAAAAGCAACTGGTCTACACGATTTTTTAAGTAGCAGCTCGTCTAATTAGCTATTCTAAAATTCTCAAAATGTTGAATCCTCAACTTAACTAGACGGAGCCCCGCTTGGCGGGGCTCCTATTTCCGGGCGGTTTGCCCTTCGGGCATCTGAAGCTACCTAACGAACCTAACCTACCTATTGATTTAGTTTAATATCCGTGAAAACATTACACTTTGGGGGAAAAGGTTGGAATGGAGTTATAACCTATTTAGTATATCATACGCTATTATATTTTATAATAATTATATTAAAAGATAGTGTATATTATGATCGATATACGTTATGTATGTTATATTAACTAAATTTAGAGTATTTGAGTGTTATATGATAAGTTATTATACAAAATGAGTATTATATTAATTGACCGTTATTCCTAATAAAAATATTGATTTTGTTGTTATAGCAAACGTTCATTATATCTTGTGAACGTTATTAATATGAAATTATATATTTTGTAGTTATATCTTATGGGACGCACCCCTATTCAGATGTGTCCGCAGACAAATCCGTGTCCGATTCGCGCCATACACGCACGGATTTGTCCGCCGGGCATATCCGTCGGATAAATCCGGCGGGCATATCTGTGCGTGTATCCCTAGCTATTACAGCCCTGGGTGCAATTAATCTAGTTCATGTTTTTTAACGTCAAGGTTTGGAACACCCTGTAAAGTAGATTTCTTGTGGTAACATCACAATCCAAACGAAGAATTGTGTCAGATTGAGAATCGTAGAAATGGGACGCATAGAGTAGTCTTTTTGAACTTTTATAATATAGTCATTTATTTTTAATATACGAGTAGATACCTTACCTGTTATTTGAATAAAGTTTATGACCAAGAAGTGATTCATGGGTATAACTTGAAAAGATTGATGGGTTATAAAACGTACCTAATACTGAAACAACATGATGGCTCAACAGAAGGATTGACTTCTTACCGAACACAGAAAACACACACACAATATGGGGCTCATGGGACTGTACAGGCCATTTCTTCTGTCAAATTCAAATTCCTATGCTTTCATCTACCGAGTACTGAGGTCAAAATGGTAAAATGTATTGATTAGATTAGTGAGAAATATCACGAAATTTCGCCTATTTATTAGGCGGAATAGTTCAAATATAGAAGACATTCACACTGACCGTCGTCGTAAAGATGTTATAAATATTTATGACTGCCAAGGTCGTTGCTATTAGCATCGGAATTACCCTGGTAGTAGCGACTAAATTTGAGGGAACCGCTTAAATTATAAGTAGCTTGTAGATCGTCAGGCGGCTGTCAGTGGCGGCACGGGGAGTCGTGTTTACAAGGAGATTGTTATTGCTTGTTACGCTACGGGCGCGAAGATTTCCGCTATTATTTAATACATGTGAATCGGTATTTTTAGCACAGATTGGCATTGTTTCGATGAACAGCACGGTGTTATTAATATAAGGCTGCGTTCAGGGTTGCTGGATTAACTATGATTTACATTTTATCTGTTGGAGTACTCTGTGGTTACAGAGCGGCTCAAGGCTCAATTGTCCTCGTCTCGAGGATCCGCGAGTGACCGCCTCGACAACCCGTCAAGGACCCTCCATGCCTTTACAGCCGTTTCATGGAAAATATACGGCCGGATACAGCTTAAACTGTTAGCTTGGTAAAATTACAGGAACTCACTCTCATTTTTAAGAAAGAAGCGTTCCCTAACAATATACAATGAGCTCCTCGAATATAAGAAATTCGGCGAACCGTTTAATGATTCAGGTAGTAGCATTACAAAATTCCATAAAATTTTAAGAATAAGTACTTCCTTCAAAGCGAAATATTAATGATTACTGCTAGGTCATAAACTTCTGGAAAAATATTAATAGCTGGAATCTTTCATCAAGGAGTCTACGAACCGACATCGAAATGAAATATTAACCTACATATTTTAAATATAGATAATTTAATAGGGACGTTTAGTAAAATTCATTGTTCATAACGTGCAATAATATCTAAATACCTTTAACAATACATACCTACATAAATAAGTACAATCTACATGTATTCGTAAAGATAAAATGAGGTAGCTATAAGTAGAGCCTCTTGGCTTAAGGTTGGTTATTTTTACAATTAGGAACAACGCAGATATTGTATAAAAGTTCATGGATGATGTTTTACATAGATTTAGATATCTATATATTTATGTAGACTTAAACTACCTACCAATATATATATATATATTATCTACGATTGCGTTACGCTATATCGCACTTACTTAATATCAGCATAAAAAGACTTTGTATAAAGAGAAGCGGCCAGTTATGAACTATAAAATATGGCAGTTTACACAAACATTTATCGGGTGCATAATTTGCATGAAATACGCTTAGCCACGCATGAGCTTTATATTAATGCATTGACATAAATAAACCGAGCGAGGATATTACGAGACTCTTACGTCACTATCAATCTAAATTTAGGGCTAGCCGCTAAATATATCCGCTCTTAGGTCGTCGGCGTATCGATTTGTTATGTTGACATAGTTTTCTTCTTTTCAGAAACCTGAGGAACGTGGAACCTGGCCGCTGAGACCCGCGTTAGGGTAGAGACTATTACACGCAGGCAAAGATACCCAGTCAAGATTCTACCGAAAGGTTGGTTCACGTGTTACGTAATAGTTACCAACCTACTCCTTACTCTCATTGAAAGAATGGAATGCTCAAATGTTATCTTTTCAGTTAAACTGACTGATTGGTTCTGCGTACGTACTGTTAAAGGACTCCAATTCGGTGTGCGTCATATGAATAAAATTTAGCTTCCTGCAGTTGCGAAAAACATGAGCTTGCATATCAAATAAACATGCATAACGTTAATAAAATAAATCACCCACCTAATTCCGTGGTGCATTTACTAAATGTAAATGATTATATAGTGTATTACTATAGTGGTCACAATAAGATAAGAGATACCTATCAATCAAATTATATTGTTGAACAAGAAAAAACCATATATGTACCTACGTAAATTTTATCGAAATGTACATACATTTTCAAATTTATTTAAATAGTTACCTTTCATATACTTATACCTATCTAAAATTGTGATGCATGCAACTTTATCAATAAAAAAAATGGTTTGAATCGAAAGAGTATTTGTCTAACTGTAACTTTTAGCCATTTGGCACGGGACCCAACAGACCCAATAGCGTTTTTTTCGTTCATTTACATATTAGTAGTGTGTAATATTGACAGTTTATTTTGCGGCGATCTAACAAATATGTTTGCAGCTTTATTTCAAAACGCGTGCCACCACTCTTCGTTTAAACAACCGGTAGTCACTAGGGTCGCTGCCGCCTCGTGGCTTTTTGTACGGGGCAGCTATCACTTTACAAAATGCAAGGCCTCTACCGAAAAACGTCAGGCTCTACGCGCAAACTTTTTACATTAACCGTACTTTGGCACACACCTTACAATGCGTTTTTCATGTTATGCATATTTTGTTCGTAATAAGTATATTTAATACTGTGAACAGTGTGAACACGGTTACCGGATCGGCTGGTTGCCAATGTGTCGTAAATGGGTAGTAGGTATCGTAAAGTCGTAAACTCGATCATTATTGATAGCCATTAAATTGGGCACTTTATGGACCGCGTGGCGACGCTTCGGCCGCCAGGGACCGCCGTAGACTTAAGTAATAATTCTTTAAAAAAAGTTATGTGCATTTAATAAATTATATCGTCTTTTGTATATATAAAAAAACGTGTGAGGTATTTATTGACACCGTATAAACTGAAAACTTTTATATTCTAGTATAGCAATGCTTTAGTCATTACATCTGAGTTATTGGCCGACCTAGAAAACGTCTCAATTAGATGCAAATAGTAAACTAAATGCCAGACAACGGATTTACTACAATGGTTTTAAATACCACGACGTCATGTAAACACCTATAATGACCGGAAAGCGTTAAACTAATGTTGTTTTATGACGTGTTGAAGGCGAATTATTTATTTCCATTGCACCTGTAGGAATATGTAGTGTAAATTAGGCGTATTTCACTCCTAACGCGAGTTAAATTTTTAAAACCGCATAAGGCATGAACCAAATTAATTGCCTACCTCACAAATTAATTAGCTAGTGAGTTGGACAAAGCCATATTACATAAAAAGTTATCAAACATCAACAAAATCGTCGACGTAGCCGAAAAAAATTGTACATGGTAGCAAAATTGAATTTTATGAGGTCACGACGTAACTTCGGGGTATATAGGTATGAGGATTGTGGTGCCATTTGCCTCAGACCACGTTATTAGCCATATACGTTGTATAATTACCAACATAAACCTTAAGCACGTGTTCCTAAATCGTTTGAATGTCACAGTCTTCGTTAAATAGAACGTTAATGCATTTGGCACCTGCTTTGATTGCGCAACTTGGAAATCCGACAGCGATGCCATGTAATAAACAACCTCTAATCGTCATAGATTTTAAATCTGTAATTACTGCTATGATTCTTTTAACATCTCTATTTTAAATATAAAACATAAAACTTAAAATATACGTAAAAGGGATTTTAGGCGAACGGAAAGGTAGTTTGAATAGGATAGGAATGACTGCAGAAGAGATTGCGCAGATTCCTGTGCCAAATGAGTCGCGGTCGCATCTGACAGCTGTGCCGGCAAAAATACCTCGTACTCGGCACATATTCGTAATAGAACTCGGGGTATCCGTCACAGGATATGCTAATTCCGATACTATTACGAATAGTTAGGTAGGTCAATGTTTTTAGGTCGATCAGGCTCTTCCCTACTTGTTCGCGTGCTGCCTTCTTGGCTGTCCAAATGGTTGACGTCTCAGATCTACAATAAAAAATAATTAATTGTCATGTAAAATTGTAGAGGACTGGAGAAATATACTAGTTTTTAAAGTAGGTAAGTAGGTATCTGTGGGTCTTCGATACCTAAGAAAGCAAAGTAAGTTAATGAAAAGTTCTACACACTGTGACGCGTTTTAGTGCTGTTTCATTATAAGCCCCCTTTTCACTTCATCACATTTTTATACAGTGCAATTCGAGTAATGATTGATGTATTTTACTTGGCAGATGCAAAGACAGCATATAATACCAGTCAATACGAAAAATTATACTCTGCAACGTAGTTCATAACGACTGTCATAATATCTATTTGATGACCGGCGAATGCGTACCACAGCCTAGTTTCATTTGTTTTAATGTTGATGTAAACTAGCTTTTACATTTAAATGTTTATTTTCAGTGATGAAGTTTGCTTTGGAATAAACATACGTGTGCTCTCGAGAAGTAAATTACATAGTTGTTAATGTGACGTATTAGAAATGATGCCACTAATCCGTCTGGAGTTCGTCACGGGCTCAGCGTTCGAATCGAATCGGACACGCTCGCGAGTTCGGTGACTGACGAAAGAGTTAATATTAAACTGACGCGTATGATATGCGGTAGCCCTGTATCAAGGCGAGAGCGAAAATACCCGACTTGACCTACGACGGCGCCACACGGCGACTCGCGTTATTTCGGACGAGGACCATCTTGTTTCTTGCGGAACTATAGTGTCACCGCCATATGTCGACAAAAAATTTACTGTCTTAGTATAAGTATTTTTTGTTTGTATGTAAATAAAATACTTAATAACTCAGAATGTTTTAAGGTTTAGACGTTTTAGTTAACTTACGCGATACTCCCAAAATTAAAAATAAAATTCAATTAATTTAGCTCCAATGGTTTATGTATGAATATCATTGTAATAAATAAATACATGTCATATGCAAGGTTCTGCATGTTCGTACGTAAAAGATATATTGTAGGTAGGTATTGGCTTAAGTTGTGGTTACCTATAATTAGATAAGCATCAAACTCAATTGTAACATAGATTTAAGAGCATGTAAGATGTATTATCTGTTGGTAATCCTAAATAAACAAATAAATAAATAAAAATAACACATGTGGCCATGGTGGGCTATAAAATCGTTGTAATTTGAATATACAAAATACACTTTCGAGATTATTGCGATACCTTAATAATGCATTCTTAGCTTAAAATGTCATTAAACATTACTTAAAAACGTATTGAAATGCAAACTAAATGACATTATCAATGTTGAATCCGTAACATTAACATAACAATAATGACGGTGACATCGCTGTTATACGGAAAATTTCATTTCCACATACACAGATAGAAATAATATCTTAATTCAAAACGCAAAACTCTCTTGCACGCGGTTTCTTAAAGAGAGTAATAAATACCTTAGACCAATAAACATGACTTGAGTTAAAAATATCATGATTTTTAAAAGAAGATTTAAAATTATTTAGCTTTAACTTTACCTATTTTTAAAGCGAATAGTAATGATTTGAGTTAAGATAATAATTATTTACGGCAAAAAAGCACCAACATTTTCCTTTAAGAGTTTTATGTGTTTACGTAAGATCGATTAGTTCTTGGTTTGATGTTTTCAATCTACAGCTAAGAGCCAAAGCTAATTTAAAGAAGTAGCACCAAAAGTTAGATTTGAGATTTTTAAGTTTTTAGGCAAGAGAGATTAATTTTTGCTTTGATGTTTTCAACTTACAATCAAGAGCCACAGCTATTCCAAAGAAGAAGCACATAATTTTTGCTTTGAAACATTTAAATCTTGGACGTTAGTTACCCTGCGCATCAATAGATGTCTCTGCGTGTAGGTTAGAACACGCGAACGTTTGTTCAACGTAACTTCATGACCCTCGCCGCTTTACCCGGGCTTATTTGAGATTCACAATAGCAATTTCAGCTCTAGTTAATACGATTATAAATTGTGAGTATATAAATAATCATAATTTATATTTGTATTATCTACTTTTAGTTAAACTTCCTTTCTTGGGATTAGTCCCGAGAAACACAGTTTCTGCTACTAGGTTTTTAAGTAGTGCACTGAGACACTAAGGCGATTATCACACTGACGACGGATCCGCATGCGGCGCCGGTGTGCGAGCGAGATAGCGCTATACACATGCAGAGCGCTATCTCGCTCGCGCACCGGTGCCGCATGCGGATCCGCGCCAGTGTGATAACCGCCTTAGAAAATGTTATTGTTTGTTTCAAGTAATCGATTTCATACGCCAAGAAATTTTAGATCTTGGTGTGAAAATATCAAATTTTACATCAAGTAACACATGCTCTTGAACTAATGCGATTTCTTGTTTCCGTGGAGAAATTCAATTCTCAATTTAAACTATGAGTCTTCATCCAAGAAACAAAGTTTCTTGGCTTAAGTTCTTTATGTATTGCACTAAGACACATAAAGTTCAATTTAAAAAAAATACAATACAAAAACAAAATTCAAACGCCCTTCGTGAGAATATTAAGCTATTTTAAAAAGAAGATTTTTATATCTCGGATAAAGTATTGAATTTATTAGGTTAAGTAATAAACTTTGAAACATTTTATATCTTAAAATAAAGAATTTTATTTTTTCCTTATATGGGAAACTGGATATCTCTTGATTCAAATAGGTTTCTTTGATTGAAGAGATTTTTTCTATCTGTGTATGAATCAACAGTTGGTACCGTTATTAAGGCAGTCATTAGCGTGCGAGTTCGAATGTACCTGTTGAGGTGGCCGTCGTCGGTGACAGGCAAATGGCCGACGCGCCTGTGCGCTTCGAATAAAAACCACTTCCCTTCTCGAGCCTAGCACGCGACCAGGCTCAACATTCACAATGCATATCGAGTGAAAAGAACTTTTGCCTAACTAACGGGTAATAGTGCCACCTCAAGACCCATAAGTACTATGTGTTTATAGAGGTCACGCGTATAATAGTGTCGGAGTTGAAAGCTCGCCTGGCCTGGGTAGGCAGTGGTAGAAATACAGGACCAGTTTATGCAGTCGTTATTCCACCCGGAGCCACGAACGCGGTCCGATCGTTAAACTTGGTTATCTACACTTTTGGAGGACACGAAACAGCCTAAAAACTTATATATTTAGGGTAATAACATGGAGTACAAGTTGAATGGTGTCAATAAATGCTTCCGTTTACGCGCTCAATAACATATTTTCACAGGTAGCTAGATTTCACACATTTGAAAATCAAACTTCTTCGAACCTCACATAAAGGCTTTTATTTTTTGAATAAATTTCATTAATTTTATCAGTAGGTAACACAAACGTACTCTTGGAATCATTCTGCTGCTAAGAGGACAGCTAATGTAAATTCTGTGAACGACCCGACGATTTTCCTAAAACTAGGACAGGCTTCAGTATTACGCAACCGTATTTTTCAACCCCGGACGACCACGTTATTGACCGATCGTTAAACGACATTAACTGAATACAAATTGATAACATAAAGCTATTGTGTTCAGATTAGATGTTATAAAGTACTTGTTCGATAGATACAAAGTGTTTTTGTGTTTATTAAATACATCCCAAGACTTGCCCGGCGACTATAGGATAAACTCAAAATGTATATTCATGGTGAAATAATAGTTTAGAAATTCTGGGAAACATTTCAATTACCCTAATATAGCTCTATTCAGGGGAGAAGGCTCGAACGAATGAATGCGCTCAGCAATGTCAGCGGTACCTATTAAGGCGGAACCGTTATTCATTTGGGAATTTAGTAGGTACTTTTTCTGCTCTACAACAAACTGTTCCATGCAGATACTCATACCGACCTTGTTGCCAATATGTGTACATCCAGTAGTACAACAAAAGCATGTAAGCTCACAGAAAGGGAAACCCGCGTGGGGCGGTTGTCGCCAGCGGTGGCGTGCCAACTGCCAGGAACACAAGCTAAATGCGTACCGACACGTCACCCGCAAACTGTCCCGTCCCTCGCATCTGCAGTTCATTCGTTAATTACTAATGTGTTTATTTATATCATGCTTGATGGCGATTGTTTGCACGCATGAGCGTTATTGTAATTTTAATTAAAAAAATGAGCGTACTTTGGTTCCCTAACTTATAAACACAGTTGCCTAGTGTACAAGTAGCAGATAAGTCTTGACATGCATAAAGTTAACAACTCTTAGGCTTAGGCGTCACCTATCTTAACATAGGTGACGATGTTATTCCAGTCTAGCTAGGAAGGGCTTAAAATATTTATCGAAAGCAATTTTACCGCACCGCAACCATAAAGTTCTAGCAGTTTATACACTAAAACATATGTGTATAACAAGGAACCGGCTACCGGCTACAACTAACCCTATGATCAATGACGCCCAAACCTCGGCGGCAGGTTGTCTGAGCCAAGCTGGTGTCGCGACGTCGGAAGACGAATAAACAACGCCTTAATTGCTGTCATTAGCTGCCGACACTCGCTCTAATTCGGCTCAGTTTGATGGGCCTGAAAATTTATTCTATTACTTCAGTCGTTTTGGGCCGGCGGGATCATATCTCAACCGCATAATGGAATTAGTTAGAGATAATCTCCTATTTTTCGCTGTGTTAACTTTTACGTGACGTTGATTATTTATTACTTTACAGAACTATTACAGTTAATGCTTGCTTATTTCAGACTAAATTAGCTTTTATAATAATGAGGCCAATTTGACAAATAGATTCTCTATAGTTAAATTAATTGACTTAAACTTAGTCTTAGTTAGTAGTAAATTGATCTAAAGGACCATAAGTCGTAACACAACACACAATGTACAGTTCAATGTCTAGTTCTCTACATAAATCTAAGTACGAGTATGTTTACAGATAATCTATCACTCTTTATTTTATGTCGACACGGTTTAACGATCGACTTTATAGTCAAAACTAGAGATTGCTGCACGAATACCACGAATAGTTACTTTGTATATCGAATTAGCAGTTACGATTTTGACCGAAAGTAAATTCTGAATACATTTACCTGTTAAGTGATATTTGATGGGAACTGTTACCATAACTTAAGGACGTCTTTCGTGAAGATCTCATTTTCGATATTAGCAGGTACTGAACATAATACTTGGGGTTCTCTACCTTTTCGCCGAAAATTGTGTTGCCGAATTTCACTTGCCAACCAACTTTTCGCAGAAGTTTCATTTGGCCGAATTTCATTTCCCAACTTTACATAATCCAATCCAACCTAACCTAACCCAACCTAATAGGATGCTACCTGCGTAGACACACTGGAACCGTCCCACCTCCAACGGACTAACCTAAAAGCGGGCGCAGCGGCGGAAAGCGCCGAAATTTCAAAACGTAACAAGTATAAAAGTCTCGGTAGAGAGTACCATTTTGTACCTTTTGGAGTTGAAACTCTAGGTCCATGGGGTCCCAGCGCACACAAGTTTTTTGCAGAAATCGCAAAGCGTCTGGTTGATGTAACTGGTGACCGAAGAGCTGGCGGTTTCCTCGCACAGCGTATCAGCATTGCGATACAACGAGGAAATGCCGCCAGCATCCTTGGTACAATGCCGCAAGGGCCTAGTTTAGATTTGAGCTAGTTATTAATTTAGTTTAGTATTTGTACTGTAGTACCTCTGTATATTTAGTTATGTAAATAAATGTATTTTCCACCTAATAGGTAATTTTCATTTCCCAACTATGGGTTTGGGAAATGAAATGGTTGCGAAAGAATTATTTGGTAAAAGTTGTTCGGCCAAATGAAACTTCTGCGAAAAGTTGGTTGGAAAGTGAAATTCGGCAATGCAATTTTCGGCAAAAAGGCAGGATACCAATACTTGGTGTGCTGTATTGAAAGTCGCGCAAGTATACCTATCCTACTATACTTATCGTGAATCTTGATTATTTTTTCTTCTTTGGTTGCATCAAAAACACACGAAATCCCTGAATCGTCATCGACGTAGGTAATCAGTAAAGATTTGAATGAAAACTACATAGCCAGAAAATCGACATGCAGAATCAATATGTATGATGTAAGCTCCGTCATAACTATATTTCTGAAAGCATTCATAACGATTGGCGGCATAACCGCAACACCGCGAGCTGCAGCCAGGTTCACTGCCGTCAAGTTATAAACGTTACATCTATCATTTTTAATCGTAAATAAACATCAAAGGTTCAATGCCGTGAGCGTTAAACCAGTTAAAAGCGAGTGTCGTTGCTGTTATAGGATTTATGAGCTCGATGAAACGCGCGTCGTATGGAGCTGCAAGATGCTTCTTCATGGATTAAGGTTGCGATACTTGTGATGGATGTGAAGAAGTACCTAACACAAGCTGCGTGACAACAGAAATGTTGTAATGAAATTGCTCAAATACTACTACATATTCCTTTGACCTAGATACATTGCGTTACCTCTTTTGGGACTGTGTGACATTGCATATTTTAAATTAATGATAGTAGGAAAATTTCTACCATAAAGCAATCAATTTATTAATTTTTAATTAAAATAGTTATGCGTAATAATCGGACGCACTTAATATTATCCTATCATACTCACTAGTATCATCAAAATTACATGATTTAGGCAAGAGAGATAAGAGTCATTCATTATTCCGATAAAACGCTAAATAGCAGGACAACGCGTACAATCACGTACAAAGCTTAATATAATGCTAGGTAACGCAAAATCAATTAAGTTTCATAAAATATGAGCCTTTAATCGACATGTGATCGTTGTTCATTAAATTCCAATTACATGTGCCCCTGTTTCCTATTACAATGAGTCCATGTAATAGGCCTCGAGTGAAGTCGTTACGCGGAGCGATTGCACACACATTCCCGCCCCCTGGGAAAAGCGAGCGGCAATATTGTCAGACGCGATTCAGATGTTTTTTGGTAACGTTTAGGCAAAGCTCAGCGAATTGTAACCGAAATAAACAGCTAAGCCAACCGAATCAAATGTATAGATACAGTTATGTAGTCTTCCTACGCTTAATAAAGATATGCACTATTCACGGCTTTTAAACGTTATTTAAACCTGGAACGAATTAAGTAAAGGACCTATGAGGATGTTAGCATAGTATGACGTGTCTTCTTCTAGAAAAGCAAAGAAAGCTCACTGATGCATGATCAATAATAACAATTGTTAATTTATGGGAATAGGTCAGAGTGAATTAAAAATTGTTAAACCAGTTACAAAGGATATAGATTATAAAATATTTGACCAACCAAGAGTTAGAACTAAGACTGAGTGATAGATGTGCGCGTATTGATCTTTCGTTAGTGTGTGTTAATATATGTCAGCGCGGACCGTAGAATAAGTATTGTATTGACCATTTAAACTCACTTAGGTGTCTACATTCCTATTACGAGTATAATGTATATAGCTAGATGTAGATTAGACTGCGCCGTCGAACTTCAGTCGGGCAGTAAAAGTGTTAAATGAGTGCGACGTGACGAAGATACGTATCACACACGTTATTTTCCGTAAGTATGTATGCCAATGATCCTACATTACCGCCGAGCAACCGCCAGCAGCTGATAACATTATTTAGCGAGTTGCTCAACAACTCGCTAAGTTAATCGTAAACTTTGCGGTGCTGCGAAGTTTTCGGCAGACGCGCTGTATTTAACGTAAAAATTACGTAAATTTTTAATTTTAAACCTATATTAACGTAGATAGATAGATAGATATTAACTAAATAGACAGTTATAAAACCTACATTATTGTCATATTTATTGGCGATGCGTGACTCCGAAGTTCAGGTGATGGGTAGGTATCAATTAATTTCAATTCAATATTTAGAAGCGTGAATTTGGAGCTAAATAATATTGAGTATGTGCAAAGTACGCCAACGTAAAGAAAATGAGAATTATCCTGTTTGATGTGTTTTAACTTTAAAATAATTGCCACGACCCTGTACATAGATAATGATTTCAATGTCTCACTCACACACACGTGTTAAGGGAAACAATACATATAGGTCAATACCATTCCAATGAAATATGTCAGCCAGTGCGTTTGTTCACATGATATTTAAATTATATTTAGGTTTTAATTTATCACTTTATCAGCATATGTGAGTGCGAACTTTTGACATGAATATGGCAGGTCGGAACCCCTTGTATAAGGTAACTACACAACCCCGGACCCTGCCACTCAATGCTTTAATAGAGGCTATTGAAAAAGCTGGACAATAGCGTCCTAGAACGGACTTGGCCTGGAACGAGTCGCTTTATCCTTGTAATTGAATCCTGCTCACCTGCCCATGAATAAACCATTTTAATGCGTCCTGCCTTTCTACAGACCATAGATTGAACTAGATGTAGCAATTGTAGCAAGCATTTCAAAACCACGCGTTTTCTGTTCCACTATGGTGCACTATCGAGTATGCATACATGGGAGCAATTTTGTGATCTGAAACATTTCTAAAGTTTTGTTGAATAGAAAAAAAACAGTGAAAACAGTACGGGAGCGCGACTGAGTCGTGGTGTTCTCATTTCAATAGAAAGTAAACCAGGTTTCCACTATGGTGTACCGAGCATGTATACATGGGAGCAATTATGTGATCTAAAACAGTTCTAAATACTACTTATAGGAAAAAAACAGTTAAAACAGCACGGAAGCGCGACTGAGTCGTGTTGTCGGCTTGCAAAAAACATAAAGAACGAGAATTTGCTTCGTCTAGTACAATATGGTCTGTGTGCCTACTGCTTACACTACATTTTATCTAGACTGAGTTTGAGCCCGTATCCAGTACAACGTGACACCTAAATTCGTAGCAACTACGTAAAATCGAAGCTCGATTTTCATTGGTATATGGTGATACGGTTAGAGCCATGAATACCATCTCTGTCGATGACACTGACGCGTTCAATGCCTTCTGGGAGCATACTGACTTGTCTAGCGACCGTGAGGCATATTTCTTACTATCTAATGCACGTAAAGAAAGGGTTTTGTTACTTTTTCTATTATAACGAATGCTCCTTTATACCGCAAGGTCGTCAGGTCGACACCCTTAGTTCATTGCCATTGTTATGGTAGCCGTCTGTCATACCTATTACTCGGATAGATTGTGTTATTTATTAAATTGATTGTTATTGAAAATTTGTAGGTAAATTTCAGAGATGATATACTCCTTTGAGATGGTGATGAGGAGGGTTTCCACACGTCGGTTGTAAATAAGGGTAACGTAACAGGACGTCAGTGTTTTACTACGTATTGCCCAGTCGGTAAAAAATCTTGTTCAAATCTTTGGACCCCTAGACCTAAACTAGGTATACCCCATACTACAGAGTGTAACAAAAATATAGGTGATCCGTTTAAAAGCATATTTGGTATCGTATTGCGAGTAAGGAAAAGTGGAAAAAAAAATTGGACGCGATTTTTTTTATTTTTCTATGGGACATGTCGTCCCAGTCGGCCAACCATCCATACAAAACCAAATATTTTTTCACAATTAGAATACGATACCAATTATACCCTTAAAAGGATCACCGGCATTTTTGTTACACCCTGTATAGTGTATAGTGCCATTAGTGCCTAAGAAAGCAGTAACTATGGAATTCATTTCTCAGACGGAGCGATCACGAGAGGAAACTCTCCTGAGACGACCTAGCGCAACAGTTTCAATCCCAGATGTAAGGATGAACGCCCTAGTAGAGAAAGAGCGTTGGCCATTATGTGACATTATGTACCTCCGAGCACAACCCGCTATATAATATACAAACTGTAGAATGCATGCATGGTGCACATGGAGGCGACACATCTCATTTTAAGCTAACATATATTGTTGAATATTTGCAGAACATGAAATGTGTTGCGATTTTATACTAGTAGTCCGCCTCGAACTGAGAACTCGCGATTTACTTGCAAACGAGTTGACCAATATAACAAGACCCTAAGGAGGATTTTTTTTCTCCTTCTAGCTCCATAACCACTTGATCGATCCTGCCCACATACGAGCTTACAAATTGTATGTATCTCTGCTACAGCCCCAAGAAATTTCATAAAGATAAGAAAAACGTTACTAAAGTTATCGTCGGACAAACTATCGAAATCAAAAAGCCATCCAAATGCCGAGACGTCCCAGTAGCCAGGTGAGAACTGTCACCTGGCTACTAGGTCTAGAGTTGTTTGTAAGAACTCACTTCGCTTACGCTCCGCGAGTTCGATTATTAATTAGAGTACTAGAGTCGTCAACAACTCGTACTCGTATATATCGTAGGATATCTTACTTACATGCGACATTCGTCATATTTGTATGCAACTGACCATTCATTTCGAACTAAATGTCATCTCGACTGATATGAGAATAGAGGTCAAATCCAATTTCTCCGTTTTTAATATGTTCGAAATTTGAATAAAATAATGTTATCGAATTCGATTATTTAGCAATAATAATATTGTTACAGATAAGAAAGTTCTAACAAAACAGTCTATTTTTATGGTGGTCATAATGTGCGGTTCTTGCAAGCATCATGGAGGGTTTATGATATAGGTGTAAGAATAATAAAACATGGTTTAGTAGGTACTCCAGCCGATCGATTTACCTAATTAGTAAAAAGCTCAGATCGCTTTTATAGAACAGGATTCGCTAACGGAACGGCGTGTGAAAAGGTCAAAGGTGAACCGTAGAGGCGGCTACGGAGCGTAGCAGGCTGCAGCGCTTTATGGATCGTAGCCCGTAGCTGGCGTAGCGCTACGTAATGTATGGCGGGGGCTAAAATTGGCTAACTTTTTATTCAGGTTACGTAAGGGCTTTTAACTTGTTGCAAACTCTACAAGTAACAGTAGCCCGTTTCCTTTGTTCTTTAAAGGAATGTTAAATATTTGATCGCCACTTGTTATAATAAAAAACCAACAAGATTGATATTATTGTTAAAATTAAAACCTTGCTTAAAAGCCTCTTATGTAAGTTTGACACAAAATAGGTGAGGTAACAGTCGCCATCAGATAAATCGGGGCGGCCAAAATACCTAAAAATATCTGAACAAGCACTTTATCGCCTTGACAATAGAGGCGTTGTTCAGATATTTGTGACCACCCTGGCTGCCACATTTAAAAAAATCTGTTACGTCACGATCAACTTTAAGTTTAGTTCGCCAATATTCAGAACATTTATTGCATAAATATTACACGAATGTTTACTCTGCAAGGGGGCTATTCATAAATTACGTCATTTCTAAATAGGGGGGGGGGGGGGTCTTGATATCGGATGATGGTAGCATGACCTAGGAGGAAACGGGGCCATTTGAAGCATAATCTTTGGATGATTTTAGGGGGGGGGGGGGTAACGTAGTTTATGGACAGCCCCAAGGGCATACGTCAATATAAGAAAAACATATTTTTTTACATAATTATATTTAATTATATTGGTGAGGCTTGCATCACTGTTATATGTATAATGTACCTACTACTTTTCGCTCGCGGCCCGCGCATCTACTCTACTGTAGTCTAAAGATGGAATATTTTCTATAAAACTGTTCTGATATTTAATAGAACGAGTAAAATGGAAATCCCTAACATGTCGACAACCCACGTCAGCGGGGTTTACGATTGTCATTCTGTTTATTTCTGATTCATATAAATATATCTAGAACGCGAATGCTGGGAATTATGATAATAGCCCATTCGTTGAAGCGGCTTTATGTTGTACAGGAAAGTGAAAGTTTTTCAATAATAACACAAATTAGTATGAACGACTTTATGGCGTGTTGCCAACTTTGTAATTATTAGTGGCTATTCAACAATATTTCGATACAAAATGCTCGTAATGTACAGTCAACGCCAAAAATGTGTACACACTTTTGCACCGTACTCAATTGTCATGAGGTTTAAAGTTGTATACATCTTTTTGGCACTGAGTGTACCTAAATGTCTAAGCAAGTAAGCGCTGACATTGCCGCTGGGCATTAATTAACCTGATTAAGTACTTAACAGTGAAATTTAAAAGACCTATGTATTTTTAGAACTGATGCTTAGTCAGTTTACCTTCCTTGTTCTTAAGTTAAGGGTAACTTAGTTTATTGCAGTCTAACATAGCAGATACGGTGCGTCAAAAATAAGAGTAAGATTAATCTTTCAGTTTTCCCATGCACTAAAGGAAAATGATAAATGATATTCCGGTGGAAATCGAGCTCTACTGACGTCCCGCTAGACAGATGTTCAGTTGCCATTATTTGGATTATACCCAGATAGTCACAAAAGCTCAGGGCGGACACGCCATACTACAAAACTCATTTGAGCTTCTTTGTGTGCGCGGCACATCTATACACGCTGTTTTCACTGTCGTAAATGACGTTTGACAATACACCGACATTTTGCTTTTTATCGATGCGCTGCCAACCCGACTGATTAGCCTACTAGTTCCCTACCAATCGGCCGCCGCGGGATAAGGTAATTCCGTTCGAAGCGAGGCGTAGCGTGGCCATTCTGTACGAAAAACTATTATTTAACAAAAGCAAAAAAAGAATGCGGTGGACCGATCAAGTCAAGAAGGACACCGACTTATATAACATGGTCCAAATTGCCACGAACAGGGGTGGATGGAATCAAAGTATACGATACAGAAAGACTCTATACGGTCACGATCTTTAGATATAAAAGGACGTAGAGAGTCACAAAGACGACCTATATAGTGGTGTTATTCAAATAAGATGATCCCGCACAACAATCCCGAATAATTTAAAACTTTGTTTGGGCTTGTTTTGTTTTCAACGAAACACTCGACGTGGCGTGTCCTCACAACTGCTGCGTTCTCATGTACGTACGAAATCCATTAATACTTATCAAGGAACTGAATAATTTATTTCAGTCCGACCAAAAATTGTTCTTTACTATACAGGCTGACCAAAAAATAACTATTAACTTCCCGTTGGCTGCAAGGTTTTGGGACGCTACCAATCCTCCCTAGATGGTTTTAGAACGTCACAAATCGATTTGATTTTTGGATTTTTGTATGGCCACTGAGCGGCGGCGTTGAGTAACGGCCATACAAAGTTCAACCGGAACAACAGCCAATGAGAATTTAGTTCTTTTTTGGTCACTCTGTATAATAGATGCGGTATACGCGTCTAGGGTGAGGAAGGGGGAGCAGTTGTTTGTGAGTTCACAAGGCACTGTACACGTATTTTTAAAAAAGATATTAAGATTAGATCGGTTTAATTTCCGAGAAAACGTGTGAGATCAAGATAAATAAGAAGCAGACATACTTTTTATCGGATTATATTAGAAAGAAACAGGCATACGTAACACGACTTAAAAAGAACACTAATCCATAAAAAAAACACGAATACATAGGTAAATGGAAATGAAAAAATCTTTATCTAAAATTGGCCCCGTGACAAGTTACCACGAATGCTGGCAGCATTACCTCGCTAGATCGCAATATTTAAGCATTGGGCGAGAAAGCTGCCAGCTTCATTATCATTACTTGTAGACACTGTGATAGGCTCAGATATAATATTCGTGATTATCACGAATGATTATTAATTATTATGACCTTAATTTGAACCCTGAGACGTCAAAATTGTAGCTTTGGTCAATCTACTGCGAGAAAGTTATTCCGCATTGCCAAGTTCACCACACACAATCGTTTTAAAGTAACCCAGGTCGTAACCTCTTGGGGTTACGCGTGTTGCCCTGATCTCGGTCATTCTCACGTCTACTGTTAATACACTGATGGGTAAACTTGCGGCACCAAAACTCGTACGTGAAACTAATATGTAGTAACGCAGCAGGCAGCTTATTGCGATAAGATAAAGTTTGGGAATGTAGCGATGTTTACAGGCGGCGCCTCGCCGAGATCAATACGGAGGCTGTCTCCACCCTCGCCAGGCTAGCCTATTAAGCATTATACTCTGTCTCTCTCGCAAACTCCTGGTTTTTTGGCGAAAACAATGCGACTTTTGTAACTTCAGGTACGCTGTTGTTTGTCTTTCTGCCGCCGGGTATTTTATGCCAAACTAAAAATAACTTTTTAATAACGATGCATAAAGGCTAAAGGTGAATAAGAATCGCAAAAAGACTGTTTTTTTAATGTGTAATACCACTGAACCAAATTAGAAGAATTTTCAGTAATTATGGCTCCCTAATAAGTGGCTTAATAAGTTCCTAACTTTTCATTGTTGACTCACAAAACCAAAATATCTAATATATTGTTTCAGTTTAGTAAGGTTTTACAAAGGGGATGGTTAGTTAGGGTGGGTGGTTAAAATAGTCTTTATGTGCTACAACACAGTTAACTACTTTGAACCTCATGCGAATGCTTAATATATTATGTTATTCATGATTATCTGGTAGGTCCAAGGGTGTGTATGAAATGTTCTATACTGTCACATAATTATGTTATTGTACTTAAGTAGTTACGTTCCGAAAAACTACTTTCTTAATACATGACTGGGAAAGCTGGTCAAGCAAAGCCAACCATCCCTTAGTTTCGCTATGTCTGTTTAGGGGTACCTCCCGTACACGTGAAGTGGGGATGATTTTTGTTCTATATCATTGTGGGATATCGTTGGATAGCTCTTTAAAAAAATATAGGGTATTTTAAAACAAGTTTTGGATAAAATCAATACTTTCGTAAATAATAGCTCCGAAAGTTAAAGAAGCGTCCTCCCCCGTCTAACTTTTGAACCGTGCGCGTGTGTATAAAGAATCGAAAGTGCTTGTTGCTAATACTAGTATAATATGCCTACTTGAATAAACTAATTTTTCACTTTTAAGGAAATAATCATAAAAGTCAAAATAAGTACTTTCAACAAAAAAATCCTACTTTTTTACACGCAATACGATACCAATTATGCCCTTAAACGTATCACCAGAATTTTTATTACACCCTGTATATTGAGTAAAATCGGCTTAGAAGATTTGGGGTTTTCGCGAAAATTTGTCATTTCATAAAAAAGGACGTAAGTGCCGCAAAAATTCGTATAGAAAACGACATCTTGGTGTATTGTGACGGGCTGGCAACTACGAAACCCTACACTGAGCAGGAGCCGACATGCACTGGTCCGGTTTTTTTATTTTGGTGACATATAATATAACTTCTTCATTGAAAATATATTATACATATACATAGGTACTATACTATACTTATTAGGTACATAAAATATATAAATACATGATGTTCGCAGTGACAATTGATTTTTTGTATGGGTCCGAATAAGTCCGATTATTACAAGAGATCATAAAAGCTTATAAGCGAGTAAAGTTGATATGCAGCAACAATAACATCTTATGTATATGTATAAGTTATATGGCTGCGCACTATTCGATTCACCTAATTTCGCCAGTTTGACCCAATTTCGCGGATGGAAGCATTTCGTCACACGTCGCGATGACGAGACCGAGTGGCGCCGCGGTAACGAGCTAGCTCATTGCGCCGAGGGCTCCACTTTTACTCCCATTGTTACCTAAGGGTAGGCGAGTATTCGCTTCGGCAAGACCAATATAACATTACTAACCACGTGTCATCGTGGGTCACAGTTATGCTGGTGTGCCTCAAGCTAACGGTCGCCTATGCTCGGTATGCGGTTACAAGTAAAAGCTGTTATTTGGGGCTCCCCGCACGCCATTCTGAGATAATGGTCTGGATTGTACATCTACTTACAGTGCAGAGAGGGAAAGCAAAAATTGCCCCATAATTACGCATGGCAAATGGGCACGTATACTACGTATAGTCGCCATCAAATATATTGGAGCGGCCAAGGTACTCAAAGTATCTGAACATGTACAGTAAGCGTCAGAGATATGTGACCCCCCTCCAGCAATAGACAAATGTGGTCGCTAGTTCGAACCCCAGCATAAGAATCACACTTTTTGCTTTTTTTTTACTTTTGTTTTATAATCCTGGTTTTAATATTTTTTTACATTACCACAAATATTTATTTTATACGTTTTGTTATTCCTTATTACCTACTCAGTTATTAACTCGGAACATTAAAATTACCCTTTTAATCAATTTTTAACTAGAACAATAATTTCGTCAACTTCACAAGAGTCCGTGCAGCGTGATGGATAGTGTAACAGACTAGTAAACACTAGGTTCGCGGTTCGAATCTACGTAGAGGATACTTTTTGTATTTTTATACTTGTTCTTTTTTATTAATAATTTATTAACATCCTATTTAATATAGTAAATTTAATTAAAAAAAAAGTTAAAATCTTTTTTTTAAGGACTAATAATGAAAATTCCATAGTCACTGGTAACTTTTTATTAACTAAAAAGTAGGTATTTAAATACTATTATATTAAATATTGTTTACTAACTGAATAATGGGGGTAATATATATATATATATATATGACAGTAGATATATTATGCGTGTTCTGTAAACTGATTACTATATATTTTACAGCTAAATATTTACTAGTTAAATTATAATGTGTAGTCAATTATACATCAGTGAAACTTAAAGTTAACAAGTAAAATACCTTTAGCTTAACTCTTACTGTTTAAAATTGTGGTATTGGTGGTCTGCATGCTGTTAAACTTTATAAGGCATTACACTTTGGTTGTTTACTTTAGATTATACCTACATTTTACTTCATTGAGTAGAACCGTAAAAACAAGTCGGGTCATAACTTTTTTTATAAGTAATACCAAACTACTCGGTTAAAAGTGAAATGCATAGTTTCCCTTTTCTTTGATTATAAATTAATATTCTTATTGCATTTTACACAATTTTTCAGTTATACTTTAGACAGAGATGGCGGGACACAGCGGTGGGAGTTGTGGAAATTGCGGGAAGAGGCTTTTAAGTATAAAATGGGCTATTCAAAAAACAATTTCAAAAATGAGTATAGGTTAGACCGCCCCTCGCCCTATTAGTCTGTATGCCATTATCAATATGTAATACGTAATCTAAACCAGCTATTTAACGTTGCAAAGAGAAACGACATGTTATCAAAGATAACAATAATTCATCTCTTAGCCCGTTACCAATGCAATGCAACCTTACCACAATCTTAGTAAGCATAGGGTATTTCTCCACTAATTAGGTCGAATTCAAACAGCTCCCATTAAAGTTACATTGAAATTTCCTATTAACAGAAACACTTTATTCAGTCATGTCATATCAAATTGACTTGAAATAATACTAATGAAGAAGAATCCATGTTAAAAAAACTACATTAAATGGCTAACAATATGTATGGTTTTTAAGGTAGAAATTAACGAGTTACCTCTTGGAAAAGCCTACTTGTTTAAGCACTATCTTGTTATTTGCAAAAAAACAATATAATTTGTTAGACACTACTTATACAATAGCATTATACCTACTCATTATTTTAAAACTTGCATGGAGTAAATATTTGCCCAATAATGGAGAAATACCAACAACACATTTTTTTTTTAAATTTTTACTAATAACATAGAGGAAAACCTTTTTTATCTTCTACCTGTTTTAGCCGGCTTTTCATGCTTGAAACCATGTTTGAACATACATTGGTGTTCCTCATCAATTCCCACTTTCTATAAACTTCTTCGTCTAAGTTTTGTCTTGATTTGACTTGTGTAGGGTCCCAGTTAAGCACCATAAATTCTCAATAGGATTAAGGTCAGGGCTTTTAGAAGGCCAATCTAATACAGTGATGTCTGTTTGTAAGGCTAACCACTCTTTCACTATACGGGAACGATGCACTGCACTATTGTCATGCACCAATGATTTATGTCTTGCACTAAATAAATTTGTCCTTCGGGATAGGCGACGCGAACGGAAGGCAACATGACGTCACGTAACACTTCGAGGTATCGCTCGCTGTTCATTCGGCCTCCAACTTCAACGAGCTGCTCGGGCCCCATAGATGACATCCAGCCCCAATACGCTAAAAAAAAATATCATGAGCATACCATAACTTGAAAAACGTAAAACTGAAATCACAGTTTTTTTTTAAAGTGCAGGTAATGAAAATTGTATACTTAATATAATATACCCACCTAATGATATCCTTCCGCTTGTTCTAAGGTCTAGCATATTTTTGGGGTCAAATCGCTCTCCACTTCTGTGCCACAATATTTTTCTTCCATCTTTGTCTGACTTAAAATATTTCTCGTCAGTAAATACGATATAACGAATCTCACCCATCTGCGAATCGTATTTCTCTGCAAGTAAAAATAGTATTAAATTTGCTCGTTTATGATGATAAAACTTAAAAAACTCAAATAGCTTTAAAAATAAACATGGCTCTAAGACTATACCTATTACTTCACATAAAAAAGCTGCCGATTAAAAGACTTTTCCGTTAAATATATTTTTCTATCTTATCCCATATATAGGTAAACACACGACAGTAAATCCTCACAAACAAAATCTGGTGGCTTAACTTATTGATAACATTTTACTTTTTTTACTAAAAAATAAATGTCCCAATGGAGTCACAGGTTACAAACTTACCGTTATATTCAGTACTCGTGTGCTATTTGTTTAATACTTTTGTTCTCTTCCCAAAGAACCACAATTTTATCGAACCATATTGTCATTGAAACACAAAAAAACGGACGGGGGCAGTTATTCAATTGCATGAAATGCTAAAGGATTGTCGAGAGATCGTAATTGCGTTGCGACACAGGTATGATTCGCACACGCAAATTATGACTTACCCTCAGACAAATTTTCTCCACGAAATAACTAGACGCATTTACTCCAGTAAATTAAACCTTAAAATGTAATTGGTAAAAGTCGTTGTTAGTCGTCTGTGGAAATAAAATGAATAAAAATGAGGGTAGGAAAATATTGATAAACCAAAGACATTACTAATATGATCCAAGACAAGCTTGCAAAACAGGGACGAGTATAGATATAAGTAATAGTTGGAACAGAATATCTATGTTAAGGGACCTCGATGTCGATGGCGCTTACGCCATTATCAGCGATGCTCCAATAAAAATGCAACGATGCGCAACCCGATGCGGCGTAAGCGCCATTGACAATAAAGTCCATTTTTATAGATTTTGTCATAGTTCTCTATTGCCGGTCGGAACTGGTTCATATTTTTGTTGTGTAGTCCATGTGTTACGATAGCCCAGCGGAAAAAAGCCGGACTAATGTATCAGTGAAGCGAATGAGTGTGAGCCGAGGCCCCAGGATCGATCCCAGCTTAGCTGACAAGCAGATTTGAGATATTTCATTTTTGAAAGAATTAAATGACAGTGTGGTAAATGCCGATTCTCGTGTCGAACGAGAGTTCCAGTTTTACACCTAGGGGGGTCACGTATCTCTGACGCTGACTGTACTTTATCGCCTTAACAATAGAGTCGTTGATGCTCAGATATTCGTGACCACCTTGGCCGCTTCGATACCACTTTTCTGTCTGATAAATTATCTTCCTTCTTGGTGACATACATAAAATAAACTGATAATATTATATCAAATATGAGTATATAGGTTAATAGTGCCTCATTTTTTTTAAAGTAGATAGACGAGTATTATACTTTATCTACACCCATATCATAAACCCTCCATGATGCGTTCAAAACCCGCACGTTATAACCACCATAAAAATTGATTGTTTCGTTAGTAGTTAGAACAAATGTCTTATCTTTAACGATGTTATTATTATCAAATAATAAGCAAAAATTCGATACCATTATGAAAATCCGGGTGGGCCCCGCCCGCCGGCATGCGCCGCCCGACCGCCGACACAATCGAGTTGGTCATGGCGATGGCGTGCAATCCGTGCAATTGCAGTCATTCAATCATCATTTCGGGTTTATAATATGTATGTAGATAAAGCAGTGTATGCAACTGTACGTAATTAGGCCTTAAAACACTCGTGTGATCTTATTACGAAACGAACGACGTTCGTTTCATAAAACCACACTCGTGTTTTAAGGACCCCTATTACGTAACGGTTACATAAACTACTATTAAACACACGTTGAGTATTAAAACATAATCTATGTAATGGATAGATGAAAGGACTAAATCGTAAAGGGGAAATGATATACCTATCTAACTATGACATGACCCACCCACCCGCACGTGTGTAAAATAGAATTCACGTGTGTTTACACAAGTGAATTCTATTTTGCAAAATATGCTTCCTACTCCTGACTAAAACTTCTTTTGCATGTTTAAATTAGCTATAAATCAACGAAAGTAATTTAAACAACAATAGGCAAAGTTGCTTCAATTTTTTATTAAGTTGCTCCGCGGAAGTAATTTAACGCCCCAATAACAAATAAACTCCCTAATAACCAAAATACCTCCATGAAAGAGCCCTAATTTGCTATTAGACACTCGATCTCGATGACTTTCGGAATTCCATGTCAGCTGTCCGAGCAGACAATAGCGCCGCGCCCGTTACTTATCGACATAAAAGGCTAGATTATAGCTTTGAGAGTGAAAAGGTTAATATGTACTTAGGTACCTACAGAAAGGTTGCTGAAAGGTTAGACAGTTTGAGGATCAAAATCATTTTTGTAATACATTTTAAAGCGGAAGGTAAAGGTAGTTTTGCTACAAAGTAGCATGACCTCTCCTTTGTAATACAAGGTGTAACAAAAATACTGGTGATCCTTTAAAGGGCATACCTAATTGGTATCGTATTCTTATTATGAAAAAGTAAGAAAATAAATTTTTCGCGCGAAACAAAATTTTGGTTTAGTATGGAGGGTCGGCCGGCTGGGACCACCTGTCCCATAGAAAAACATATATTTTTTTTCTCGTCCATAAATGTTTTCTCCTACTTTTTCTTAGTCGTAATACGATACCATTTATGCCCTTAAACGGATCACCAGTATTTTTGTTACACCCTGTATACAAAGTTTGACTTTAGTGCAGTGCAGATTTCACTACCTCGTTCACCATAGAGAAAATAAGGCCTGAGTGTGCCTACAATTTTCATGGATTTATACTAAGTATTTATTTTAAAGTCTATTTAAAAATGTCTTGCGTGTTACTGCTTGTAAAATGGTGGCAGTAATAAACCCTTACTTTGTTGAAAATGAGCATAGCACAAATTAGCATTTTATCGTATAAGAAACATGAAAAACTCATTAATGTTTGGTTTTATCAGATTGAATTTAAAATGCTACTTAACTATTCCTCTATTAAATTCCTAAAATTCTTATAATAATATTTGATCCGAAACAGCACTCACTACTACAAGTATCCACCGACGCCGAGACATCCATATTCTTTCCCTTCTCTATAAAGTTCTATTCCTTCCTTCTTCTCCACTCTATCTCTCGGAGAGATTTAAGTTTTTGGCAGACGGGAGCGGCCACCGGCTTCGTTCCAGTGCGGATCTCTCTCTCTCCATTCCACCTCACAATCAGCGGTCGTATAACAAGTCATTTACGGTATACTCTGTCAAGTTATGGAATTCTTTGCCGTCTCCTCTTCGACAGTGTCAATCGGTCGCATCGTTAAAGGCGAATTTGACAAAGGTATGGCTTTCTGACGACTTCAGAAATGTATGATATATGCGGTTTAGATTATGTATGTAGGTATCTATGTATGAATGCATGTATATATTTATTTATTTATGGATATCGTAGAATATGTATGTATTTAGTTAGATATTTATTTTAGTCTATGGGTTTTTATATGTATTTAATAGTTAGGTTAGAATTTAGAATTTTCAATCTTGTATTACTATTTTATTTATTGCCGTTTTGTACAGCCAGGTATGTCTACCAGTTCCAATTCTCCCTCAACTGCTCAAAGGTTGGCTGGAAGAGATCCCTTAAGGGATAAGTCCGCCTTTGTACAAATATTATGTATTCTTACTATTGTATTTTTATTTGTTGTGCAATAAAGTGTTATACTACTACTACTAGTATCGTACTTGTATTTGTTTTGACGTGATAACGTCTTATACATCGATGAACACCGGCAGCATGGACGAAAAAGTGTCATATCTTTAATTTTATCCTGAAAAAAGGGTTAAAGTAGGTACTTCTGTTCTGACAGAAGCCGTTTATGCACACACTTTTGTGTGATAGACAATGCACACAATCACATCTGACAGCTATTTCCGAACTCTATCGTGACCCGAGGTAATCCAGCGGCACTCACCCGAAGGCTACAAGAACGATCGCTCAGAGCGTGCACGTTAGATGCGAGTCCAATTTATGGTGGTCGTTGTCTGACGACTACCATATTAGTCAAGTGATTACCATCGAGTGAGGACATTCGAAGCGTGCGTGTCGCGGCTGGGGCGTTTGGGTACTTTTTCACCAAGAACAGGGGGCCAATTTTTGACTTTCGAGCGCCCGAATTCAAAAAGTTTAAGCTCGAAAATAATCGCACACAAAAGCTTACCGTCAGTTTTTTCGCATGACATTAATAGTTTAAATACTCATGAATTTAAATTCCTAACGCTGTTATTTTTAAAACATAATTTCATCGTTTTATTCTTGAGTTGTAAATGTCACTTTCGAGTACTCGAATCTCAAAAATCACCCCCCAGAGTGCGCTACGTTGTCGTACGTACTTATATCGGCCAAGCCATATTTGCTGGTAGGTATCTACGTAAATACTAAATAAAGATATTTACTATCTAAATACAACAAATACAAGTTCAGTCGAAGAAAAATTGTTGTGTTTTAAAAATTGTTTGCGGAGTGTGTGTAACCAGTGTAACTGTGTTGTTTGTTGTTGTGCTGGTTATCAAATTTGTTTTTATTTTTAATACTTGTTGACATAACAATGACTGTTACAATAAGGTTACAATCTTGTGATAATGTTCTGGGTATTCTTTATTATTAAATTATGTGTGAACGCAAGTATGGTGACTTTATCCCACGACAAATACTTTAAATACATAAGTATTTAATTCAAATCATGTTTAATTTCTACTTTTATTTCTGTGTTGCATATTTTATTTCGAGTGGGAGCGAGGGCGTAACTAATAAGTTAATAACGTTCGCATTCAATTTAAAATTCTATATAAGAGGTGGGAAAATATAAAGTAGAATTTGTAACGTGTGCATGCGAAGCACCGATATGTTATAAAGAGCGAGATAAGTACACAATCAGCCCAAAAATATTACCCAACAATAGTGCTGTAAGAACAACTAGTACAGCAACACTTTGCCTGACAGTCTTAATATGGTAAGCCAAACCATTCCGTTGACTTGTAACAGTCTAAAACTGACCGGTTACATGTTTCAACTAGCTGAGTTTCGATTGCACTTGGTATTTACGAGACATTAAGTAGGTATTTGCTCCGTAAGTGCGAAGTGCTGTAACTGAATGTCCCATATACATTTAACATACATATATACCGACGCATGTGAAGGCGAGTAAATAAGTGTTTTATGATTGTACGTTCGTTATTGATATGTTCTTAGTTGCCATGTTTAAATAGTCAGTGCAGTGAAAGTAGTTTCTATTATTAGATGAGGGTCGATCAAAGGCTCGATGCCGGTCGCAGGGAGCGCCACGCGAGCCGGTAATCGATTGCGCCCCCGCCCGCGACTCTCTTGCTGTTCTCCAAACAAATAACATCTAGTTGCCTTCACTCATACCACCGTACAGGAACAGTGACCATAAGCTATCTCTGAACTTTCAGAAATTCACGTATGATGTTCAAACCTCGGCCGCAATGACAACTCTTGCCTACTAATTCGAAATAGATTTATCTATGTAGCATCGATCGAGACTTGTTTTTTCGGGCGGTGCGCACATTTTGTTTGAAGATAGATTACTCAATGTAAATTTACTTTGATCAATAACTACCTAAGGTGGTCGGAACTAGGGGAATATGTTTGCTGAGCGAGGCATGTCACGGAGCCCGCGAGACTTTGGGTCGCCGGGTGAAATTGCGTGGACCGTAATTCCGTTGTGTTATGGAGGTATTATCTGTTAGTGGAGCTAATATTTGGGTTTAAGTACCCCATTGCAAATTCGGATTTGAAGCGTACAGTTAAATTGCCTTTAGAAAGCTTAGAACATCTATATGTTAACCCTTTAAAATAGTTTGGAAGCACAAATATGTGCTGCAACGTAGAGCTCAGCATTTTCCGCTTTGTAGCGGAAATCTTACTACCTCATGAAAAGAATATACCAACTTAAAATAGGTAAAGGTACACGGAAATCGTCGTATAAATACCTATAGCTACCTAAAACTAATACTAAAGGGGCTACCGTCAAGTCTGGCAACTTTGCCACTTTTCACAGGTGTTGAAAAGTCATAGTACATTATTAACCAAAATTCATATGAAACCACTGAAGTATGAATGACGCGACACATAATATATTTATCAACGAGTGCATAAATAAGATGGTTTATAAATTAAATGACGGATAATAAGCTTTTACGAGTAAAAAAAAAAAACTGGCAAAGTTACCTATACCATGTGGCAACTTTGCCAACTGCATTTTTACGTTGTATAGTAATTTAGTTGTATTTACAATATTAGTAAAGAATATTCAGTATTTAGGATACAATAGTTTCGGAATTTGATCCTTAATGATATATTATTACAAAAAAAGATACAGCAAAAGTGGCAAAGTTGATCACCCATTTAAGAAAATTTCATAGAAAGTCAGTGAATGTGGTCAGGGTTGACACAAATGAAAAAATATTAATTATTTAAGTACTTATATATTTTGTTACATACGAGTAATCAGGTTACATAAGTACTCAGGAAAATCATAAAAGACACCTTAATTAAAATATTATCAAAAACGAAACATAGAAAACTCTTTAAGAGGCCTATCACAGGTCCACTCGTAAATAATTGTGATTACCTAGGTACCTATTTAAACTTGACGATAGATATTTAAAAAAGGGCTTCGTCACGGACTGCCTCGTCGCCTCTTAACAAAAGTATTATCGAAACAAAACACTTATATGTAGTAATTATTACCAAGAAAATAAGTATGTCACAGTTAACTTTGAGTTTTTTTTTTACTTAAACTAAACATACACTCTGTATACAATTGTTAACAACAAAACCAATCACAAATAATTGTGATTCTAATGTTAAAATATAGGCCCTGTTCTTTATAAATGATACAACTTCAGCAGTTTTTACCTGTTTCGGTATAACTTTTTTCCAACTTAAAAACTTTGTTGGTCTGTCACTCTGTGCTCCACCCATTAAAAGCTGCCAGATGCCCGGATCTAGCAATAGGGATTGTTATGCAATCTGATTGGACTGGTTACAAAACTCTCATTATTGTGTCACATCTGACGTGGCCAGCTCTTAGACCATATCGAATAAATTATTATCGCAAGGTCGTATCTGCCTAAGTTCGTAGTTTTTTGGAGATATCTCAAAAACGCCTATACCGATAATGCTCAAAATAATTTTGGTTGAAAGAATATTAAAAGGTGTATCTTCTTCTTGATTTTTTCCATAATTTTTGGACTTGTAGCTGCACACACAATACACTTTATGTAAAAATTTGATAATGATACGTCTTATAGTTTCCGAGTAAAATGGCTGTGACATACGGACGGACAGACAGACATGACGAATCTATAAGGGTTCCGTTTTTTGCCATTTGGCTACGGAACCCTAAAAAGTATCTATCTTATGAAAAATGTAATTTAAATTTTTTGCTTGTGTACCAACCCTAGGCCGCTACAAAACATGGCAAAGACGCCCTCCCATATTAGTCGGCGTGGTCTGGTAACTTTGCCAAAACAATTATGGGACTCAATTCAAACACTACGGCATTTATAAGGTAATCAATTCATTCCTTACCATTTAAATAACATAATATCTAAAATTTACGTACCTGGATGCGATGTTTATACTCTTAACTTTTTAAAGTTCTTGAGCACTAACTTTTATGATTATTTGAGTGACGAATTTGGAACTGATATGGTAAGAAAATGGTTGCCGTGGTGTTGTCTCATTCATAATAATTTTGCCAATTGATAACCATATTTTCTACTAAAAGTAGGCACAACACTAAAAAATATACGTTGTCGGTGATATGAAAGGATTACCTTATGCACTCTGCTGGTGGCAAAGTTAGTAACCCTTGGCAAAGTCGCCAGACTTGACGGTACTTTGAAAAATTATAGGTTCTTTCAAACGCTCTATCGACTAAACGGGAAAAGTGACTGAATTTATTTTCGAATATATATTATTAGACTATAAACTCTAGTTTATGGCACAAGCCGAAACACGATTGCTGAAAGTTGCCTCGATAGAAAAAAATTCCGAAGTTGGGTCCTTTTTCCCCTTATTTTTCTTAGCTTACGTAAACTATAAGAGATTAAGCAATATAACTAAGTTAAAAATATGGTATTCTGGTTTATCTAAAAAGTCACAGAAACAAAATTAGACAAAACTTTATAGATTCGCTTATTTATCGTAGTTTAGCCAAAAAGTCTGATCCTTAAGAGCGCTGCATCTCTTTCTTTCGTGCACGGGAGCCATAAACGTGTCTCTTACGGATGGGCGTGGCTTGTCCGAATCGAGGAACGGCCTTAAATTAATTTATATTATAGTGGCGTGCAACAAGTTTTTACGCTGACGACAGCTACTTTGATGCTTGAAAGAAAATAATTTGTCTTACAAACAAAGTATATATTTGCATTCACAATAATAATATTATTTAGAAGAACAGTACCTATTGCTGAAAATATGGGAAGTGCACACCGTCCTAAAGTCACGATAGTGTGCAAATTATGCGACTCATTCCAGCGCTGACGTCCACCGACTATTGAGGTTGGAATTAGTCGTAATATTTCTCGTCACCATTGTGATTTATGACCGCCATGACGACGTATACTGGAACCCTGAACTTTTGCTTTGACAATGTGGCTTTCGTAACCAAACCACAGTCACTAGCAACCATAATGGACATCGGGACTTTCGTATCGATCTGGGTACATGTTATGGCTTTTTAATAGCTACAGCTTGATGGGGCAATCCATCATTTATATAAAGTTAATGGATATTCAAAAAGCGTGCGGCAATACCAGCCACCGGCGTAGACACGTTTGTGTAAATTGTCGAACGACATCAAATATGAATGGCGGCGGCCACGCGGGGTTGAACGTACCAGATCAATTCTATCGGACACTCGGTTATTTGATCTAAGGTCAGATGGGGTAGATAGGACGACAGTCGAAGTTATACACCGGGAAAAACGGGAAAACATGAATCATGATTTTGAAATCCCTGACTTAGAAGAACGAACTTTGATAGTTGCACTTAAAAGTTTCGACAGCAAGGTATGAAATGAACAAAAACGAAAATGACTAAGCAATTTTGATCACGGCAAATATTTAATTTTGCCACATCGTCGGGTGGTGCCAATTCATATTAATTTATTATATAAGGTAAGGGAGCAAAGTTGTTGTTAAACAACAACATTCCAAAATTGAGCCACGCGTAGCGAGTGCTTCAAAAAGTGGAATACTTAGGTGTTTAGTGTGCGAGGGCTTCAAGGCACGAGAGGTTGAAGAAACTTCGCTGCCGAGTGTAATACAACATTTTGACCACACGAGTGCAAAACTTGTATCAAATCGCTTTCCACTCTAGAGAATAAAACGCAACTTTCCGCACACTTATTAGTGGCCTTTCCGAGCGGGTGTGGTGAAAAGAATGATTAAACTATGCCAATTTAAACTGTCGCACTTATTTCGAGGCGTCCTTAACGTAGGTAAAATTACATAGGCGCGGGTATAATTTTAACTGCTAATTAGATTGCAATTGGTCAGCTGATTAAAAGAGATAGATTTAAGGACGAAAAGGTCACTGACGGGGAAGGGGATGCCTTCGTAACAATCTAACAGACCCTTCTGTCGGTCAGACTGCGGACATAATGGATTCCGTGAGGTATTAACATTCCCCGGTTTTACTATTATGGGAACTAGTTTTGCGTCTCAACATTTATCTTGTGTGATGCTCGATTAATCACTTTCCTGGAGGACTGAATATTTATGACAGGGAAATGGGTATCTCAGTTTACAGTAACTTTACTTCTATGCATAAACGGAAATGGAAGGCAGTTGGAAACGTGTAAGAACATTACACTTTAATAATGCATACATTTGAATTGAAAAGGTTGGTGACGTATGTGGGAGTGTCAATAACACCGAATGCCTAGAGTCTGTCCGGAAAAAGAAGTGCCGTAGAATGTATGAGTTCCCATATAAACCCCGACACTTCTCTTTCCGAACAAACTCTACCTATCTATATATATGTTATAGATACCGTCATGGTTTACGACTTCTGGATTATGTTTTATACTCGTACAGTATTATGTTAGCAGTAATAAAAGGAAATTGTTATAAATATAAGGGGGCCATATATTTTATAGGCCGGATTCATGTTTACTTTTATCTCGCAGTTACTTTCGTCCTAAGGCGGGTTTAGAAGTTTGTTTAATAGCTAGTTTGTACTCTCATGTTTAGTGCCATTTGTTTATTACTTACCTGAAGTAGAAAATGAATATTTTTACGAAGAGAGACGAATAGACATGTCTCATTCCTATAGCGCGAGCCGATGACCAACTGTATCCAATTTCAGATACAAAACATATAAAATATAATATCTAGATTTAAAATCAGAATACCGCTCAACGAATTTTTCATTTGTTTCCAGGATCAGTGGTGTCGGGCGGTGGCAGTCGTGGCTCGCCGATGAGGCGGCGCCGGGCACCATGAGCTAGCGGGCATGGGGGGCGAGGGCGCGGGCCGCGGCGCCGCGCGCTGGCAGGTGGGCGACTCGCCCCCGCGCGCGCCAATGGGCTTCGCGGCACCCGCGCAGGATGCGCCGCTCGACCGCGGGCTGGCGCCTGCGCCCGCGCCGCCGCCCGGCCATGCGCAGCTACAGCGGACCCACTCCAGGTAAACAACATACTAATTTACAGCGAAGGATAGCAACTGCTCCCATTTGTAATTGATGAACATATTTTTTGCAATTGATGTTGCCGTATAATGGGGGCCGTATAAATGCTGTATAATGTGACTTACCTAATTTTAAAAAGGAAGGGCGATTTCATAATTTAAACGCAGAAGTGCTGGTGTTATTCCGCTAGTTTCGTGGTAATACTATAGGTACTATTCCCAAAAAAAAAAAGCTTTGCGCTCGTACCAATGAATAAGCGATATGAAATGATTATTCATTTCAATGCTAACATAATAGAAAATAATACTTATCTTAACAGAAGTTGGTGTCAGCGTCTATGTATAAGAGTACTTATTTAAACTCTTTTACAAGATCCCCACATAGAAGTTAAAGATATGTATTACACAACACATACGATTCATTTTGCTGCACTAAAATAACCACAACACAATACCTAAAATTATTCATTGACCCACAGACCCACTATGGACCTCCAGTATTCGAGGTGATATATTAAGATTTTTTACTGCAAACTAATTTTAGGCAAGCACAAAGCAAAGCTGTTTTGTAAAGTAGTCGCATAAAGTACATTGCTTTAGGCGTATTGTAACGCGTTGTTTATGAAAAGCTGTAGAAGAAAGAAGCATATTTAATAAACACATCTATAAAATAAGCTGTTTTTTTAGCTGCTATTTCTTTGCAATGCTTTTTGCAGTTGGTTTTTTGAAGCAGTAGCCCCTGAGGTAGGTTTTTACCTACCTACTGTTATTGAAGGAGGAAATCGCAAAATCATATCTACTTTTATACACCTTGTGATTATATATTTATGCCTGTGTTGACGGCAATATGCCAGACATCGGTACCTCAGCGACCGGATACCTACACCGACACTAGCTATGAAGGTCTCTACGAGTAGGTAGTATTGCGTTCCTGTTAGTAAGTATGGTAATCAGTGATCATTAGGATGCGCTTTTTAGCCACCGTCGTGATACTAAAATATCCGCATATGCTGCATAATTCCCTCGGCTAATTTCAGGTCGATGTCGTCGCTGCCGCCGGAGCCGTTCATGATGCTGCGCGCGAAGGCGCTGAGCAAGCGCGTGATCATCAACGTCGGCGGCGTACGACACGAGGTGCTGTGGCGCACGCTGGAGCGGCTGCCGCACACGCGGCTCGGCCGGCTGCGCGACTGCAACACGCACGAGGCCATCACGGAGCTCTGCGATGACTACTCGCTGCAGGACAACGAGTACTTCTTCGACAGGTGAGTATTGATGACATCAACGTCGACGTACGACACGAGGTGCTGTGGCGCACGCTGGAGCGGCTGCCGCACACGCGGCTCGGCCGGCTGCGCGACTGCAACACGCACGAGGCCATCACGGAGCTCTGCGATGACTACTCGCTCCAGGACAACGAGTACTTCTTCGACAGGTGAGTATTGGTGGCGACAACGTCGACGTGCGACACGAGGTGCTGTGCCGCACGCTGGAGCGGCTGCCGCACATGCGACTGCAATTATACCTTGTGCGTGAGGTAATTGGTTTTAAATAATTGAAAGATAACAAAAAAATCGGGTCTAGTTAATTTGCAGCCTAGGTTTTTGAATAAATTAGATTACCAACTTAATCTTGTAGTTTTATGATTAGCCGATTAACACACTGCCCCCAACGCACATGTGCGTTCACCGTCATACAAGTTTGTTCCTAGGCCACGCCCCGTGGCAGTGAATGCGTTAATCTAATACATTTATTGTTGTTCCAGACATCCGAAGAGCTTCAGCTCCATCCTGAACTTCTATCGGACCGGCAAGCTTCACCTCGTGGACGAGATGTGCGTGCTAGCCTTCAGCGACGACCTGGAGTACTGGGGCGTGGACGAGCTGTACCTCGAGTCGTGCTGCCAGCACAAGTACCACCAGCGCAAAGAACATGTTCACGAGGAGATGAGGAAAGAAGCCGAGAGTTTAAGGCAGCGTGAGGAGGAGGAATTCGGACAAGGCACCTGCGCGCAATACCAAAAGTGGCTCTGGGATCTTCTCGAGAAACCCACCACGAGTATAGCTGCTAGGGTAACGTATTCAACCATCTTGCCACTAACCTATAAAGTTCAAACTAATTTACATTTAGCAATGCTGCCGAGGACTAGGCTGTTTTTATGAATCAAAGGTGATAAGACAATTTAAGTAGAAGCTTTTGTTAAACTGTGAGCTAGTCCGTATCGTATCTGGATTAAATGACACTGCACAGTTGTTTGTTTGAGAGCAGTAGTTAGTTACAACTAAAATTTGAAGCACAATTTTCGAATACAAATAAATATTAGGGCATTTGTTACATGGTGCTGTCCAGTACACTTATATTTATATCTTACACTTTGTACTACATCTACACTATTACCAGAGACTATAGAGATATAGACGACCACAGCCTAAGAACTGTTTGAAGCTCATGTCGATTGCGCCATCTATGTCAAAGCCCCCTAAAGATACCGAATATGTAAGAGAAATGTCACCTGCACTGCTACTCCACCTAGTAGCTACTAGTGTACTACTAGTACGCTATTTGTTACTAGGTGGAGTAGCTGTTCTGGTGACATTTCTCTTACATATTCGGTATCTTTAGGGGGCTTTGACATAGATGGCGCAATCGACATGAGCTTCAAACAGTTCTTACGCTGTGGTCGTCTATATCTCTATAGTCTTTGCTACTACACATCTGTCACTAATAATAAATAACCGACATATAAAATTATTATAAACATATCACTATGTTACGTACATTATGCCTATAGTATTTAACTCTACACTATAAATAATTATTTCCTACTCACATAAATAAATATTTACGTACCCATCTAACATATATTATACTACTTTAAGGCAAGGCACCTTTCAATGTTCTTTTAAAGAGTCTGTTTCGTAAGAACTGCCAAATAAAATAAAAAAAATATTGAATTGATGGATATCGCAATTGTAAAGAAAAGGGCACCTACGAAGCAAGCTTTTATGAGCAATACTAATAAGCACGTGGATAGCTTGGTGTTTTCGTTGTGTTTGTGATTTGTGGTGCATGAATAACATCTATCACTATCCCTGTATGCATCGACTTGTGGTATGAACTGTGGTGTTGTGTCCATGTCGTATCGTGCGCCGCAGTCGCTTTTGTCGAAACCGTGCTTGATGTCGTCAGTGGCTTTCAGGGCCCGGCGCCCGGGGCCCGGTGCCCGGGGTTCGGCGCCTGTTATGTAACATCTCTTTTTGCTTAGCACGTCGTTTTTCGACAACGGCGGTATCTATTGTGTAAGTATGAACGATTTAATATATATTATTTGTATTTGTAGACCATTTATTACGTATTATGTTAACTTTACGCTACATTATATGGTACCTACATATCACGTATTTATTTCGTTCCTAAGAATACAAGTTTCATAATGTAAGTAACCTGAAAATTTTATTCTAATATGTAATGCTATTTACTTCTATATTGTTTAAATTACTATTCAAATGTACTTTTTACCTTAAATAATAATTGCACTATATTAAGAATGTTATATTGTTACTCCACTTCAGCATATTGTTTAAACAGGTAGTTCTACTGTAACATTGCTAACAAATGTGCGAATATCACGGCATAGTGACTAGGAGCCAATATTCGTGTAATATTTGTAAATCAACTCTTTCATACATGTATTTGCATTTTGCATATGGTACAGTCAATGAGAATTCGTTAATATTGCTCCTAGGCCTAGGTGTATTATATTTAATGTGCATACTGTTTCACAAACAAGATGTGCGGTACGCGAGAACGAGCCATCTGCGATGTTTCTTAATAATCACTTTTCATTACAGTTAACTTTTACATAATGTTCACAGCCGCGTCGATCGTTCTCCAAAGGGGGTAAACCCTAAAACAAAGCTTAATTGTTGTCGCAAATTTGCAAAGATGGGATGGGCTTACGCGATGTGACCAGCCGCCGCAGCGGCGGCGCTCCGCGGCCCGCGTGCGACGCGGCACGGGACGGGTGCGCGCCCTGCGCACGCGCGTGCCCAGTGCGCACCCCGCGCCCGCGCCGTCTCCCACCACGGCTGAGCGTCGTCTGCCGGCGCCCCACCCGCCTCCGCTCCCGCTCCCGCCTCCTCCCGTACACAGCTCCATTCCGCCCCATTATACTAACTCCCATCAGTGCTTAGAAACGCTTCGTGATCTCAGACTAACAACACTATACTAACCGACGACGCGGGCGACGGACGGACGCGCGTTTGCAAATCTCCGTCCCCGCGGCGGCCACGCTCGTCCGTCCACCCCGTTGCTGAAGTAGATTAATATAACTACCTACTACACTCGACCACACAACACTACTAACATAAACACAAATAGATGTTATTTTTACACCAAAATTGAAGCATTAACTATAAGACTTATATATTTACATAAGATATTGGCTTTAATCGTCTACCTATTATCTACCTGTAAATACGTTACATTACCTATACCTACCTAACTATACTTAACATACCTATCATCGTAGATTAATTTGTATAAATTTAGGACATACCTATTACTCTGTATAAGACACTGGCATATTCACTATATATTAAATATATACCTACCTGACACATGTAGCACACTAGGGACCCATAATTGACGTAGAGTCGATGCGAAGGCAGCGGCGGTGGAGCTGGGAGTGCCGGCCGCCGCTGACCGCGCGTGCGTGCTTGCAGGTGATCGCGGTGATATCGATTCTCTTCATCGTGCTGTCCACGATAGGGCTCACTCTCAACACGATACCCCAGATGCAAGTGTACGACGAGAAGGGCGCGCCCATGGACAACCCGCAGCTGGCCATGGTCGAAGCGGTCTGCATCACATGGTTCACGCTCGAGTACGTGTTGCGGTTCAGTGCGTCGCCGGATAAGTGGAAGTTCTTCAAGGGCGGACTCAATGTGATAGATTTACTAGCGATCTTGCCATATTTCGTATCTCTCTTCCTACTCGAAACAAACAAAAACGCGACGGACCAGTTCCAGGATGTACGTCGCGTCGTACAAATATTCCGTATTATGCGAATCTTGCGTATCCTCAAACTCGCTCGCCACTCGACCGGGCTCCAGTCGCTCGGCTTCACACTCAGAAACTCATACAAAGAGCTCGGATTGCTCATGTTGTTCCTCGCGATGGGAGTGCTCATATTTTCCTCACTGGCGTACTTCGCCGAGAAGGAAGAGCCGGGGACTAAATTCATATCCATTCCGGAAACGTTCTGGTGGGCCGGCATCACCATGACCACAGTCGGATACGGTGACATTTACCCCACGACCCCGTTGGGCAAGGTCATCGGCTCAGTATGCTGTATTTGCGGCGTGTTGGTAATTGCGTTACCCATCCCCATTATCGTCAACAATTTCGCCGAGTTTTATAAGAACCAGATGCGGCGCGAGAAGGCGCTAAAGCGACGCGAGGCGCTGGAGCGCGCCAAACGCGAGGGCTCCATCGTGTCGTTCCACCATATCAACCTGCGCGACGCCTTCGCCAAGAGCATGGACCTCATAGACGTCATTGTCGACACAGGTCAGTCCCGCCCGTATCGCTCGCTTTCGCTGCTTTTCCATGTCATGGTGTCCTCCGCTCGTGAATGTGACTTCTTTTTTACTCATGCATGCTCTCAATTCTCATTTTACATCTTATTTGTAAATGTCAGTGATTGCATGAATGTCGATTGAGTGCACGATGCATCGTTCGACTCCGGACTCGCAGACATCTTCAAAACAGTTCACGTAACGTCGCAGCTACAGCTCACTTCACGCGCTCGTTCCCACGAGGTGCACTCAGTGTTTTATTCCTTGTCTTCAGGTGACAAGTGCGTCCTCATTGAGGCGAGAGACGACGCCAGATGAGCTACTTGCTACTTGCACAGTCGTCCCGCTCGACTTCTTAGTAGTAAATTGTATCGGGGTCGAGCTCGCGTCGCGTGTAGCTAGCGATGTGCGAAGAAGACACTACTCGTATATCTAAGGTCGATTACATTGCCAGCGTAAGCCTAACGCTTTCTAGAACTAACTTCCACTGTGGACTGTCCGATGTGTGTATCCGGAGGACACTGGATAATAAATAGACTGTTCGTGTGACTGTGTGTTGTGTAGTTCACGCTGCTGCTATTTACCTCTTGCCATTTCTTATAAATGTTACTGTGTTCACTTCGTTCGGTTAAATTAATCTAAAAAATACATATAACTATCTGCCTGCATATACTATACGCATAAAAAACGGAGTAGGAGTGTGAGAATGGAAAGCGATACGACTCAGATGGTGTGTGTCTCCAGGACACAACTTGTCGCAGGGGGACGCCAATAGCCTGGAGGGCGATGGCCCGGGCTCCACCGGCTGCTATAAGCAGTACGAGCACGCCGTCAGCAATAAGCTGCAGCAGACTACTGACCCCAACCAGGTAAGGGCCCTGTGAAATGGCTGGGTGCGTCCACTGCTCTAGAAGCCATTTCACCCTGAGGTAATAAATAAATAATAACATATACTTTCAATTAAAAGGATTATTTAGATTCCTTTAAGTCATATTTTTTACATATGTGGCTGTAGTATTTTCCTTCAGAGTATTTTACTCATATTTTATTCTATAAAACTACTCCGCTTGAATTGATTATTAGACTTAGCTTAAAGATTTTTCTGGACTTATTTAAACAATCACTGATTTGAGTTCTTAATGACCTTATTACTTTGGGATTCACTTACTTATTTCTACCGTGAAAAACTTACTGACTAGTTACTGCTTAAAGCTGCTAGCACAACACTATGTTTAATCTTCACGCATGAGTTATGGGACGCACCCGTATTTAGGGCGGATTATGTGCACTTGGCTTGCTGATAACACACAAAGTCACAGTTTCAGAGCAGCCCTCTGAAAGAGCGCCGCTACTCGACCGAGGGGCCGGACACGCCGGAAAAACGCTTACTCATAAACCCCGAGCCGACGCCAGTAAGAACACACACTTAATACTAGCTTAATTTAGATTCGATTCAACAGTTTCAAGACACTATACTTCAAGAAGTACTTCAAAACATAACATATAATAATATAAGCCGGAAGCATATTATTATGCTTCGGGCTTAAGGTTTGGGTCGGAGAGCTAGCCCACTGTAACGGGTTTTTCCATACTCTCTGAATGCCTAAGAGTTGCCCAAACCTGCAGCCTTTCTTTATAACTTTTATTTAGTAAACTCGTACCTAAGTATTATAGCTATACTTCACCGACGAAATAATTTAATTGCCTACTTACTCGTACCTATTATGTACGTATATTATATTATAACATAACTTGTTTGCTAATCGTCGATGTCCGATTTCGAACTGCTTGATAACCTCAAAATAGAACCCAGTTGTAGGTAGCTACTAATAATCTCTCTCTTTCTAGGAAAAGAAGATGGCTGACAAACAGTTAGACTTGGATCAGCTGCCTTCTGAGTTTGAGTGTTGTTTTTGCACGTTTAAGGTACTAAGATTAACTATAACCCGGTTCAATATAATATAACAGCAGCTCCTGATTTTCCTCGGTTAACTGTCCAATTTGTTTAATATAACCCTGTAAAGTAACACGTACATAACATGGTATTTAAGTTTCTGCTTACTAACAAATGTTTCGAAAGGCGGTAGCAGTAAGTACATTCGTTTATTACCTATAAACAAACAGTTTTTAATAAATCTGATAAAAAGTTTAAAATTCAGGCGGCATTAATATGCCTAATTTGTTGTAGTAAAATTTAGAGGATGTAAATAAGAACGATGACGTTTGACGTAGGGTTACAAGGAGTTCATAGACGCGGAACAACTAATGCCAATGCCGACGTCAGACCTGCGGCAACCAGTATGTGTGGAGTTGGCGTGCCTTCACCGCCACCCCGCGCCGCGCGCGCTGCCAGAAGCCACTCCGAATAGCCTCGATAGCCCTGGTATGTAACTACACCCTTCACTTCCGTAAACACCATCTTCCCAACAAATCTACACACACAACAGGTATACAACGAATTGGTTAGTAAAAACACAATCGTCTTAGATGACTAGACTATCCTTTGTAGAATATCCTATCATAGATGTGTAGATGAACAGAAATTGACAAGTGCTTGTATTAGAGTGCCAGTTATAGACCAGAAATCAGACATGTAGATACATTACAATATTGTTCACCCCATAAACTCACAGAATACGTCAATTTCAACATCGTATTTTAAACCTGTTTTAGTTATAAATTACGATTGTGTTTAATATTAGTAGTGCGGACTGAACTGTAAAATAATAAGTTATTCAATAATCCAGGTACTTCACATTAGGAATTCCAAATCATTTAGTAGTAGGTAGGCATTAGGCATAGATATATTCCCATAGTGTCCCAGTGATAAGTGTCTTCCTAACACCATTGTTATGTTGTGTACCTCTATCCATGTATTTAGCACGATACATTCTTACATCACCTCATTGCATCACTTACGAGCAGCACACACCCCATGACTTCATGTCCGTGCGGTGGTGCCCGGCTCTATGTGCGTCTTATGTCTTACGTTGCAGATACATTTGCATCATGCCTTACGCACCCTTTTCCTTCAGAGGGCGACATCGCGTGCGAGAACGACTCATCAAACTTGTATGTGAATCCTCTGGACGGTAGCAGTGGAGGCAGCGCGAGTGGGGGTGGAGCGCCAGAGTTTAAGGGTGTTCGCAAGAGTGCGTCCGGGGACGGGAGCGTGTTGTGTGCGAAAAGTTCGCAGGGGGAAGGTTCTCCGCGCGGCTCGCGAGGCAGTCTGTCGCCGAGCGGAGTGAGCGCGCCCGCAAGCGCCGGCGCCACCACCGCCGCGGTCGCGGGGCCCGCGCGCCTCGACGCCTCGCGCACCAGCCTGCCGCAGCCCCTCGACGAGCCCTTCCACGGCCCCGGCCTCCCGTTTGACGACTCCAAGCCCAAACACAGAAAGGCACGTTTTCAACAGGTTAGTCTACATGGCTTCCTGGGGCTTTCTTCTTGTCTGAGGCGTTATGACACGAGGTCTCGTCAATATTCGATTTCCTAACATTTTCAAGTTCATTATCCTGTTGCACGAACTAGCTTTATAATATGTAAGTACTATTTATATGTGTCACGTCGACTGTGCATGCGAGTCCTTGTGTTTATATGTATTTATGTATTTCCCGAAACAATTCACACGCAGTTCTAGGTGACAGTGACAGTACCTATAAGATTCTTGAGAAGCTTTTTACGATGTATTACGTTAACTGCTATCATGTTGCAGGAATGGGCGGAGGAGGAGAAGAGGCCTCCGAGAGGGATAGCCACGAGGATAATCAATCACCACATCCTTTTTGGTAACAAATTATCTATATCCAAAAGACAGTAACAACACAATAATGAGGGTTTCCGCGATCAAGATTTTTAATAAATAGATGGCAGCACCGTAGCGAGAGGTATTTTTGACAGCTGCTGTTAAAATCGACCAATCAAAAAAAAAAGATAAAACTGATTGGTGGATTATACAGCTAGACCTCTCGCCATGGTGTTGCCATGTAGTGAAAAATGCGATCACGTAAATCCTGATTACACCACCTAACCTAATATAAATAAGAGGCTCGTCATTGGTTTCGTGAAGGGCTAAGTGTGTATCTCTTCCTCCTAGCGTTTGTCTCGGTTTGGGGTCCGCTTGACAACCTAATCCCATAAGAAAAGTTTTCTCTGTTCTTCGTCGTTCTGGAGAATGACTCTTTCGTACCGGTCCAAACCCTAATGTTTTTACTCCACGTTGTTCAAGGTCTTCCTCTACTTCTTCTACCTCCTATGGCACCTTCAATTATGTTTCCTATGTGTACTGTTGGTGTACTTAAATTGTAATCGCGTTTTATTATTAATTGTGACTGTTTCCTATTATATCATATTTCTTATTTCTGTAAATGTGGCCAAAGTATGCCGTTTTCCTCCTTTTTATCGTTACTAAAACTTTAATTTTATTTTTCATCTGACGTGCCAACCCAGAAGGGAAACTAGGACTTATATATATTTCGGTTTCCTTAAGATGTTTTCCTTCACCGAAAAAGAGTTTATGAATGTATCACTTGATTAATATTTTGAACGCCAAGCATCGGATGGACAAATCGTGCCCTCAGCGCCAGCGTGCGCGAGCTCGCAAAGCAAACCGGTTATATTTTGGACGTGATATCACGTCCTGGCGCTGACGGCACGACCTTCCGTGCGCGTGATATGACGGCTTTGGTGGTTAAAGGGTTAAATGTCATATGTACGATAGGAAGAATTATTGCCTCATTTGCAAGACGATGTTTAGATGTTGATTTCCTCCTGTTACCGCTGCAGGTAAGAACGGCAAGGCGCGCGGCGGCGGCGGCTGGCCGCACGAGGGCGACTCGCGCGCGCGCTCCATCCTCAAGAACAAGGAGCGCGGCACCGACAGCGAGCTGCTGCTGCAGGACTCCGGCTCCCTCGGACCTAACGTACGGTTCCACTTGCCTATTATATATTCCAGACTTTACCATTAGGTACCCAGTCCAGGGCTAGGAAACCGGAATTTTCTCCATATAGTAAAAACCGGTTTTTTTTAGGGTAGCCACTGCTTGATCCAAAAAATCTTGATGATCCGAGAGTTTAGAGCTTTTGTAATAGCGAGCTGACGCTGCAGGACTGGGGCTCCCTCGGACCTAACGTACGGTTTCACTTGCCTATTATATATTCCAGACTTTACCATTAGGTACCCAGTCAACATATTGCATAAACTTAAAGAAGAGATGGGATAAATTGCCTTATTTTAGTGCATATCACGAAATTGTGATTCACAAGGTCAAATAAGTTACAAATCGTAATTTTAATATTTCGTTATGTACGAATGTTATCCATTTTTTGTATGACCAGGTAACAAAATATGTCTAGAATGAATTCTTTGCAATAAAATTATACGAAAATGATATCAAGCTGAACCTAGTAGCTAATGATAGGCAAAAATATAGCACAGCCTGGACCTCGGAAGTCGACCACTCCCCCTATCTTTTTGGGGGGTAGCCACTGCTTGATCCAAAAAAATCTTGATAGTCCGAGAGTTTAGACCTTTAGTCATAAGACAGTAATATCTTTAAAGAACTTTGTGCGATAATATTGAAATTGATGTATGGACAAATTCGGTGTTTCCAGTGTGATTCCGGCAACGAGTCGTCGCCGATTCGGTTGAAGGACTTCAAGGGACAGAACCACAAGGCAGGCGCCATGGAGAGAGAGAACTTAGTCACGTAGCTCCTGCCCAGTGCCCATCCTAGTCACACATATTACCTAATTACTCGTACTAGAGCGCAATAACAATATTGAAAATATTCAAATAATTTTAACATATCATTGGGCGATTGTGACTGCTTGTTGAATATTATCATTTCGTAGGATTATAAATAATGTAAAAATATTACTTAATGTAATAGTCGTTCATTCCAATCGAAAAGTTGAAGGTACCTATTTGTTAAGTTTTTTTACGTGCAATTATTAATTGCTAATTCTAATTTAAGCGATATAGTTTGTACAGCATAGTTGATGAAAAAGAAGCAATTATTAAAATTAAAGATTTTCTGAAATTGTTACGGTGACCTTGTTTTATTGTCCCTAGAATTGAAAAACGGTTTTGTAGTCAACAATGATATTTATTTGGAAGCTATGTTCTCCGTGGTAAGGGTACAAATAGTTTCAATCATAAAATTTATCAAGCATAACATTGTGTGACTGTGAAGTAGTGTCAGGGTGAAAACAAGAAATTACGAGCCTCATCATTTGTTTCAATATATACATTAAAATAATTTAAAATATACATAACAATAACACGCATTTAACGCACTCACTGCCTAAAACGCATAAAAGCTGTATGCTGTCTTTCACCTGGGGCCTTACATGCAGAGATTGATTAGTCTTATTCCCAGTTAAGATTAACACATTTAAAAAAAATTGCCGTCTTGAACGCTACTGTAAATTTACATCAAGCTGTATAAACGTATATATCATGCGTTTCAGTTAATTAGGAAATTCAAGAACCTGGTGAAAGTATTTCTGTAGAGAATGCGTTAATGACGGCTACCATCGGTAAAACAAGAGAGAGAGCACGGTATTGAGTCCGCCTTCGATTAGTTTGCATTTAAATAAATGAGGGACCCTAGCATAGCCCAACGAAGATCGCGTTGCCGATAAAAAAATCATTTAATAGGATATAATCAAATTGAAACAAATTATCAACATAAAGTACAGACTTTTGGCAAGTTCTAGGAAAATTGGAACCTATAATCTAAGTCCCATTAGAACATAGATATACCACCCATAGATCTGACACGGAACTAATAATACCAAGATAGAACGGGATGGTCTTATTACACTTTCAATAGATACGGCAGAGAGGTGCTATTATCGTTGGTCCTTGTCATAGTTTCTATTACCCTCCACGCGTTACTTCTAGCAGTGGAGGGTAACAAACAGATATAATGCGCGATTTCTTCAAGAATTTATGTGATTGCTACGAGAAAAGCTGTTAGTTTTCCTAGAAAGTTGTGTCGGCTAAGGAAAATATTGGTAAATTTTTCTGTTTTATGCTGTAGAAGTGATTATGGGCATTTATATATCTATCCCATACGGGGGTACACGTGTGCGAGCTCTAGTTAATACTTGCTTTGAGCATTAGAAACACCACCGTAAACGTCACAGAGATTTGACGTTTATGGCAGGGTTGCCATATTATTATATATAATGCAGACTCAACAAAGTTGGGCTCTACTCCGCTCCCTCGATCGCAATCGCAATGTCAAAAGCCAATGAGCTGAGATAAATTACTAAAGTACCTAAATGACATTGTTTAAAATAAATATTGACTAAAAGTATGTATTTAATACTCCGGATAAAGCGGTTATTTACACAACATATCTTCATTTTAATTTAGGTATTAGGGTCACCACACACCTAACGGTTTTCCTCGCGGAATTAGCGGAAATTTGTCTATGGTAGCGGAAATTTGTCTATGGTAGCAGATTTTTTGTATGGAAGCCATAGACAAATTTCCGCTACCATAGACAAATTAAGCATTTTGTCTATGAATTTCCGCTACTTCCGCTAATTCCGCGAGGAAAACCGCTAGGTGTGTGGTGACCCTTATACTTGACTTACGGGGTTGTAAGTTGACATTGAAATATAGACCTTGTATAGGGAGTTTCAAAACCAAACTATTTCATATTGGTTGTTACGAAAAAATATACATATAGCATTATTAACGTAGGTACTGGTTATTTTATTAGATAAGATGGTTAATTTCAGTTTTAACTCTTCTCATTAGGCGTGCATTACACCATGTTACACATATTTAACTGAATAGAATTGAAATCGTCCTAAACAATATAAACTAAAGAGTAGTGGCCCAAATAATACTTGTCTCCATAATAAACACTTAACAATAATTTAATCAATAATAATTAGAAAAACACGTCGACAGCAAGTAACAAAATATGTAAATTAAAACACTTTGGTTTACATTGAGTAACAATCATAAGCCTACGCTGCGGAAGTGCACAAATTAATTTAGGAATTAGTGCCTGATATGGTGCTTCCATCGAGTTCTACGGCACAGAAACAGTATATCGAAACATTCCTACAAATATCCCATAAATTATACTTTAAGTAGTTCAAATATGTAACATAAATTGTCCACTTAATTTAGTAAAGTCATTTTCTTTTTCATTTATCCTAATTCAATGTGGATGCAATTATTATAAACTTAAGACTACTTAACTTACTTTGTTTCGTCATAAGTAATGCAATGTGTATACATATTAGCATAATATGTGACGTTTTCATACAAAAGGTAGATCATTGTCGGTTGTTAATAAGGTTTATTTCTAAATAAATTACACTGGCAGTAATGCCTTATTGACAACCGGCAATGATGTACCTTTTACATGATAACGGCACATATGAATTACGATTTGTCTACGAAGGAGTTAACGGCTTCGTGGTGATCAACATGTTTCAATAACATTTAATAAACAAGTTTCTTTACACAAAATGAAAGTATACACAAGGCGAGTGACAACAAATGTTGATGAAGGTTTTTAGTTGAACCGCGATTTTTGTACATAATTAACTTTGCACACATACCTTAAAGTAGGTATTACAGCTGGTCTGGTACATTGGACATGATTAGTATTATTACAGTTTAATACGAAAAAATAAACTATGAAAGTTGTCTCGTAGTGATAGGCTAATAGTAAAAATGAGTATATTTTATTGCCAAATACCCTTAAATAGACCGTACGAATCTAGTTCCTGATTTTAATTGAATATTATATGTTTATTCACAATTCCTACGCTGAACACACAGGCACCTTACTTTAAATGTCTTGGCAGTAATCCATGGCACACACACAGCTTTACATTTCAGCAACATTCCAATGCCTTCTTCGCCTTGTCACTTACATTTCTCGGTCAGCACGACTGCAGCATCGCACAAACGCACGCCAATAATCTCATAAATACGAGAGAATAATGAACTATCTCAGTGTACTAACTAAAATTTATCACATATATCTTTGTCGATTTCTATGCAAACATTATGTAAATATAAGTCAAATTATATAAAATAATAATACATCCATAAATACTTTCAAAGTGCATTCAAATATTGAATGAACGACTTTTCGTCCTTAAATAAAAATCCACACTGGATTGCGCAGCACCCGGTGCGCGTCTAAATTCTGTAGGCATTCCTGAAAATGTAATACATATTCCTAAATTTAAATTTGTACTTAAAATGCATGCATGCTGAAAACGCAATTACCGTCTTTAAGATACAGGACTATAAAGATCGATTATGTGTAAAATACGGTAGTTTTTTTTTACTTTGTTATTTGCACAATTCGTTATAGTTATAGTTGAGTACATAGCTACAATATTATCTATCTTTTAAATTACTAAACAAATAAATTTAGAAATCAGAACAAACGATACAAATATTATTATTATATTTGCTACTGAAAAAATCACGTTTGACAAATTTTGTTTAGAACATAACTACCTATAATGAGTTTAACAAAACTATAAACCGAATTCACCACTACAATTTGTTCTCTCATCTTTAAATCTACCCAAACAAACAAAAAACGATCTCACACACACAACTGATGCAACGTAGCTAATGTTTAATATAAAATATTATAGTAATTTAAAAAATACATAGATATATATAGCTCCTGCACACACTTCGGTCACCAACACAAACACGAAGAAGGCATATTAATATAGGTATAATCTCGAAAATGGTCGGCATTAAATTCTTAGCTTACCTAGTCGGCAGCAAAAGTAGCTAGGCGGGTAGGGTGCTGAAAATGAGCTGGACACGACATTATTGATAAGAGAATAAGAGCGTGTATTAGCAATTTTGAACACCCTTACCGCTTAGCTACTTCTGCTGCTGACTGTACTAACAGGAACACACTTAACTGACCACCGATAGACCTTATGCCGTTGCAATATGGATTACAAATGGTCACTTAACAGTGTTGGCGATGGTACACTGATTCATGTATATCATATGCATCTTATTGGACTATACGTAAAATACTCAGAGATAATTTTATCTCTGTAGTAATAAGCAACGTATTTGAATTGATATGTCAATACATATTTACGTATTGTCATATCAATTCAAATACGTTGCTTATTTCAACTACAACCTACCGTTTAATTTAATATGTACTGTTAACCGTGCGAATACGTAAACAAAACCAACCATGATATTTTCCTTATTCGATGACTAAGCATATAGACTAAGAGCTGGCTATATCAGATATTATGAGTATATGACACAATAATGAGAGCAACAAAACCCGACTGGTTAGGTTGCTATACTATCCTTATTGCTAGATCCGGGCATCTGAAGACGCTGGATGCAAGTCGCTTCCGACCGATACTTATGGAGATCCAAAGGGGAGGCCTATGTTCAGCAGTGGACGTCTGATGGCTGAGATAATGATGATGATGAATGCCAAAATCTTTGATTATTAAACCAACCGGATGCGAGACGCGCTCTCATTTCTATCGGAAAAAGTCTGCCGTTTTTTGCGAAGGAGGGGAACGTCAAATGTATGCGAAACGTCAAAATAGCCACGTCAAATAAACGTCAGTCCATACAATGAGTATGACCGCTGGTCATACTCATTCGGCAGAGGGGAGCGCCTGTCAATGGCTACTCCGCTTGGTTTAAAGCTCTAAGGCCAAAATAGGTATAAAACCGAAGTTGTCTCACTTATGGAGGACAGGGCTTTTGTTTTAACATTAGAACAGAAAGACATTGCGTATTAATGCGGAAAATAAAAGATTGGCGGTAAACTATGAAACACATTATATGCCGTTTGGAATTACGTCCCCCCAACAGTTTTTTTTTTGGAAATGATATAATGTAATTTTTTATTTAATTTCTAATAATATTGCATCAAACCCAGAACTCTAGTATTTGTTTTCTTGAAGTGGTTTGCATTCTTTGAGCTCCACCACTTTACAGCTGCCTGATGTACAAATCTATACTATAAATAAGCATCATATAGCAAACTGACTAGAGGGGCTTCGTTGCTCTTATTATTATGTCATATCTAACGTGGCTAGCTCTCCGTTTATATAGTAGAACGGCGTTAATAAATTATTACCGGCAATAAAAAATCCTGAATGTGTTTTAGCTTAATCAGTCGTCGTCAGATATATCAGAGCGGCCAAGGTGGTCACAAATATCTGAACAACGCACTTGCCAAGGCGATAAAGTACTTGTTCAGATATTTTTGAGTACCCTGGCCGCTCCGATTTATTTAATGGCGACTGTACCAAGGGGGCAAATTATTTGAAATGATATATTCTCTTAACAACAAAAATGTCTTAATGTCGTATAAATAATATTTCAAACTCTATTCCCGACTAGGTAAATCTTTTGATACAGATGTATTTTGCTACCGTAGTAGTTTGCTTAGTAAAAGCGTAGTATTGCAAGTTAAAACTATGTCATTGAAAACACACATTTAATTTCAAGAAAAATATGCAGTAAACGTAACATACTACAGGACTAACACTCAATCCGTTTATTTAAAGATACCTACATATTTCACAATAACTTTAGAAAATTGGGCTCGACGTACATCTTACAAGTTATGGAACACGAAAGGCTATAGTGTTATCACTAAGGGCGTTTTTCTCACGACGCGTCTGTAAGGAAATGATAGGTTACAGTCGTTTACGATGTTAGGGGTCGACTCGCAAGTTTTCTTGTGATGATTTGTCTTAAGATAACTCTATAATCTACACTCTATATAGTCTGTAGAGGCTGTAGAATCCAACTAATTTTCATAGACGTGGTAATTATGAACTTTAGTTAGGTAATCAAAATAAATCATACAGCCGCGAAAGTTGAATACGCCAGTTCAAGTCTCGCCTTGGACACCGGAGGGCTTGGTCACTTTTTTTGAAGTATATGACATTCAGTTTATAAATGATACTAACTTTACAAATATTACATTGCATTAAGGTCTGTGATGGTGCCGATCGGGTCTTACACAGTAAAACCGAGAAAACGTTTTAAATAGACGGTATATAAAGCAAACCACCCCACATCACCTCGCCACAAAAACAAAACACAAAGCAGGCCGCAATTACAGTCACGTTTTATCACATATCGATAAAGACAATACATCGTTTACTCTCGCACATACAGTCGCCATCAGATATATAGGAGCGGCCAAGGTGGTCACAAATATCTGAACAACGCCTCTATTGTCAAGGCGATAGAGCTTGTTCAGATATTTTTGAGTACCTTGGCCGCTCCGTTATATTTGATGGCGACTGTACATACTTGTCGGTACGTGGTGCATGAAGTTATCACCGAAAGAAAAACGTAAAAAAATGCATGTAAATAACAGGTTCAAACGAAGTCATGCGGTTTGAATCAGTAACTCCCATACATTTTTTAGTAACTTTCATAACTTTACTGACCATAAGTGACTTCTGCTAGCTTAATATGATCGGGTTTTATTGGCTGTTACGTCACCATAGCTGCCACGTTCTAACAAGTATGTAAGTGCGAAAATGACGCGATAGGCGATAAAATGAAAACCATGGATGGCCTTCTGACCGCTCAAAATGTTGTTTTGCACGTCACATACGCTGACATTAATTCTGTCCCGCCTTTATCTAAGACGCTAAGCAATAAAACGCACACGTGTGCAGTAGGACTACCTGTGCCACGCGATGGTGAGCGCCGCCTGCAGCTTGCCCCACAGCCACGGGTACAGGCCGCCGCCGCGCCACGCCGCGCGCGCCACGTACTTCACGTAGTCGTAGATGCCCCAGGGCGCGTGTCCGCCGTTCACGTAGTACACGTACGTGAACCCGTCCTTGTTGCGGCCCTGGATCGAGTAGTAGTAGGGCAGGAACGAGTGGAGACGGAACCTGAAATGTTTCCATGTGGTGTGTAGGAAAATGGTATGATTATGTAGCTTGCATATCAAACTTTTTTTTTCATAATAACAGCGCGGCAGTGACAGTAGGTACTACAGTTAAATTGCAAATTTCGACTTTCAATATGTTTCTAATCTATACGCTTCAATATTGCATACTATTAAAATGTTTGATATGCATCAATGAAATTTATGAAAATATTTATGTAAATAAATCATACTCATGTAATTATACTGCCAACATCTGAATAATTTGAGTAGTGTTAATAGTTATTTTATTATCCATAGTGGATCACAATTAAACAGAATATTACGCTATAGCAAAATCACGACCCTTATCAATGAGGAAACGACGCGAAGAGAAATGATATAAAATCATGTGCATAAAAACGAACTAAGTAGGTACTTAAAATATAAATCTATGCATAATATTAAGGATTTACAGAATATGTAAGTACCAAATTTTTTTATGCAGGCAACCTCTTTTTTAAAATCTCCTTAAAATCACTAACCAAAAATGTATTGCATTTGCTGACGACTTTTCCCTCCTATTTAAACAAGACAACACCAATACTAACTGCCGTGAAATAAAGGAAACGTTCTTTGATATCTCACTATGGTTGAAAGATCATAACATGACAATAAACACGTCTAAAACAAAAACTATACAATTTAGACCTCATCAAAAACAACCGACAGACTTAACATCACTATTACATGATTTAAATGTAGAAGAACAAGCAGAATATAACTTACTAGGACTAACTATAGATACTCATTTAACCTGGAAAAAACACATAGGTAAACTAAAATCAAAATTATCATCCTTCATTTTCGCATTGACTATCTTAAAGATGAACACACATACTCAGTGCGCCATGTCCGCTTACTATGCATATGCAGAGTCTTGGCTTCGTTATGGTTTAGTACTGTGGGGCCACAGCAGTGACGCTCAGGATCTCTTTATAATACAAAATAAAAGCATACGTATATTAACAAACACTTCAGTAGTTCAGTACCCACCAGTTGCAAACCTTATTTTCAGGATCTGCAAATATTGACTCTCCCGTCTCTGTATATACTCGAACTGGCTTCATTTGTCAAAAAAAATCTACACCTATTTGAATTTAATAAGAGTGCGTGCCGCCAAGATAATCTCATCCTTCCTGAACCAATTTTAGAGATCTAGAAAAGAGGACCGTACTATAGAGCAACACAAACATATAATAAGTTACCTATAGAAATAAAAAACATACAAAAAATACAGCTATTCACAGACAAGCTATACCATCGAAGAATTCATGCAGGATAAGCTGTTATGATTGTTACTTACCTATTATTTAATTAACTATAGACTTAACATTAAGTTAGCATGTATAAAGTCATAAATAAGTATAAGTTAAGTAATATCTCTAGTTATAAGAACAATTGCCATACCCTAACAGGGTGCCATGTGATCCCACTGACTAATATAACAACTGTATTTTACCATGGTTTGCAATAAATGATTTTCTTTTCTTTCTTTCTTAAATAAAATATGTAAATGAATATTTAGCTAAATAGCTATATAAGGTACAAAAATGGTCTGGCGGGTCATCTAAGTTAAGAAACAAGAAAATACTACACAATGTATGCCTCTCCCTACCCCTTTTGGGAAATAGGCGTGATTGTATGTTGTATGTATGTATGTATGGTATTAAACGGGATTTATCTATATGACTGTAATTGTGTGATAAGATCTAAGGCTGATAAAAATGATACTCGAATATTCAAGTACATTACCGCTTAAGATAATAAAATAATCTATTTTTCTCATCTAGACTGAAAGATAAAGTTGACGGTTCGATTGTAAACCTTATGACAACGAAATAAGGTTTATTAAGACACTTAAGCGATTATCACACTGGTGCCGCAACCGCATGCGGCGATGGTGATCAATTCTGGGATAAAGGTCCCAGTTATTAGTAGGTATTTCCTTAAGTAGGCCCTTTTACTAAACGTTTGATGAATGTATTAGTATGTCCCTAATATACAATTACATTCTAAAAATACACTAAAAACATAACAGGTAGGACACCTTGAATGGTTTACGCTGTGCGCTGACCCTCAAGTCTATAGGTAATGCAATTGTTTTATATGTTTAGATAATTTTTTATTACAACTAAACAACGGGTAACTTTTTAGTCTGCGTGTTGAAATTTAAATACAAACATTTTTAAGTCAAGTTATCGAGGGCAGAGTAATTGTTTAATACGATTCGAGAATTGATTTGAACTTGGGTAACCTCATTCATTATCTACCTTTTCAACGGTTCGCATGATTCATATATCCTTACGGGGCGTGGTTCTGTGAAGCCACGAAAGTGTATCGTACGTAAATAATACAGAAATGTGATTTATACGAAGCATACTATTATTATAATGCCGCATTTTAAAAAGACTAGCAAGAGTAGTTATGCCAATTGGTTTCTGAAAAAAACCGACTATTTCAAAGAAAATATCGTGACTGTAAAAAATGGAATTTATACCTTTTTGTGATATATAACTTATTTATGCTCACAGCAGGTAGGATATAAGGAAACAGGAAACCAGACATGTCATAAATAACATCCATTTGATCCATACCTAACTGAAACCAGAGTGACTCACATGAACATACCCCATTGTAAGACACAACAAGGCAAAATTATGTTCACATTTAGCCACTGTGGCAAAGGTATACAATATTAGCTTGTTCAAGCGCTAGGTTTCAGTCAGACATTTTAGGGTGGCAATTATTAGAAGCACTGAACACTGCAGGCAGTGTTTACAGCCTATACGGCATACATGTAGAATGTAGAAGCATACAAATAATGCGTAAAATAAAAGGTCTCTCATGTCCTTGGAACATAAATCTATCGACTCACCTTTTTTGTTCATAGAAGTGTATAGCCTCAGTATTGGTGGTGAGTACGTGCAGAAAGATGGCCTTGACGCGATGGTCGTGCGGCGGCTGCGGCGTGCCGCCCGCGAGGTGGCTCAGCAACACGTCCAGCAGTAGCGTGGCCACGCCGGAGCGCCGGTATGAGCGGACCACCCCTGTACACACAAGTCAGTCAGTAAAGAGATATTTAGAATTGATATTGATGTAAAATAAATATAGGATGAGCACAGTATGCATTATTTACGTCACTCTGGGCGCTAAGTGAGATTTACCGCCCTAGGGCGCAGCGGCAAATCTCAATTCACACCCAGGAGAAGACGTAAAATTATGTACGCACCGCGGGCGGTAATAAAGAAGGCTTCAGATTGCTTGTTTATGGCCCTTACCTTCGGTTCGGGCCACAAATGCCCGCGATCTGAGCCATTCTTTATTTTACCGCCCTAGGTACGTAATGTACTATTGTGGGTGATGTGTACTATAAACATGATGTTGAGAAATAGTTATTGCGTTTCACACACAAGCATGAAAATAGTACTGTGTCTATTTGGATTCATAGTAGAATATATTCGTTATTATTCCAGTTTTAAATTGGATTCTTATTTTCGTAATTAGGTACATGTAGTTTCATTGAAAAATGATTGGAACATTTATGTAAATGCTTTAATAACTTTGGCCTAGGGCCATAGCCAGAGTTGCAGTATGGCAGGCAAAAGAACTGGACATGTTAATAAAATTCTCAAATATAAATAAAGAAAACTCACCCAAAGATAAAATATATGCAACAAGAGTGTCCTTAGAGGCAAACCATCTGGACAATATTCCTCTGTCTTCAGCATTCAATTTCAAATAGGGCTTAATCTCCGCAACTATGAGACCAATGATCTGTGACTTATATACGGCCGCCAGAGCAAAGAATCTCTCTGATGAAGTTATGTCTTCATACCATGACTGGGGATACTCTATTGGGAACCATTCTCTACACAAACTCCTTACCTAAGAAATTAAATATTGTTTAAAATTAAACATTGTTTCAAATATGAAAACATAAACGTAATGTAGTAATAAAAAATTAAATAGCTAATGTTACAACATCCCGGAGAGCCGTTTTGCCGCATTGATTGTAGCTAGGGCTGCCATCGGTCCAGGTTTCCCCGGATTTGTCTGGGTTTGTTGAATTATTGTCTGGGTTCGGCGAATTTAGAGATGGCAGCCCTAATTGTAGCAAATGGAAATCCGTGATCTCTGCCTACCCCTTTTGGGATAAAGGTGTGATTGTATGATTGTATGTATGTTACAACAAACGGTAAAGTACTCACTTCTTCTAGGTCATCAGGGCACAAGAAACGCAACTGTACATCTTGTAAAGAGCATTTTGCTTCTTTTGACTTCTCGATTATAACTTGGAAGCCTTCAGAAAGGTACCTGAAACATTCAAGGTTGTGCAGTTGGAGTAATGAAGTTTACAGTATTTATGCAAAACACTTCAGTTGTATGACTATTTAGAAATAAACTTAACAAGCACGAAAAAGCTTTAATCAGGCGTGTGTCATTGTTAAATATATATAATGGCTCATAAACCCGGTGACCGATTTGAGTGTCCGTAGAATTTCGCAACGTTCCAAACATTCACAACTAAAATATAAAGTACCACCGTAACATGATGCATGACGCGGGGCTACCGGGCTGTAGATATTGAGCACAATAGGCAGTCAATTGACCAATTTTACCCAATTACTGATGCCAGGGAAGACAATACATGCATATAAACAATTACCAACACCTCTTCAAATAATACACAAGTGTAACAGCACTGCGCAGTTACTTACCAGCTGAAGCCAGCCATTCGGTAGTTTGGCCATTAATACTTTATTGAAGAACTTATCTTTGGCTACTTCTTATCATTCCTGAATAATATTTACCCCATCAGTTACGATGAAAAACGAATCATTACTAAGATTGTATTTCCTCCACTTCTTTTGACAATCAATTTGTCAGACACTTGACAGCATATTATCAGTGCTACTATAACTAAAAATTTAAGAATGAGATTATGGCAACTATAGGGGTCTACTAACGTAAGCGACAGGTCAAACGATTAGAACGAGATGGAACTATAGTTAGAAGAGGTCTGCTATCAAACCGGTTGTGTTGATCAATCGAGGAGCTTTTTTTACGTCTGTAGCGTATGTAGAATACGGTCAACTGCGATCCCGACATCAAGTTGGTGCCATATCGCGGCGAGTATAGACCCCTTATTAAGTACAGATAACAGCCTTTTCACGGACATGTATAATATAATAGGCAATCATAATCGGATGAAAACGAGATTAAAACACAGTGTACCAACATATCGGTAAAACCGATACATAGTCACCAAACCATTCGTCACTAAAGCCATAAAGTTAAAAAAACGACAAAAAAAAACAAAACTAAAGAATCTATACTAAAATCGTAATTTAATTTATCCTTGAAAATTCCAACTCACCGAATAGCACAAAATTATTTTTAAGTACCTTTTTGTAAGTACCTCACCCCTATCATTATCAAGTCCATATCCCGTCTCTATTCCTACCCATTAAAGCAAATTTCTGCCAAAAAGTAATGAATACGCTGAGTAATAATACCTAATAATAAGAAAATTGACCCCCCTGACCCGCATGACTTTATAAGGATCGAGCGAGGAATATTTCAGGGCGACAGTCTGAGTCCCCTGTGGTTCTGCCTAGCTCTAAATCCGCTCAGCACCCTGCTGAAGGATTCGGGGCTAGGTTGCCGGCTTCGGAGAGAGGGTGAAGTCATATCTCACCTTCTGTACATGGACGATCTCAAATTATTTGCACCAAATAACCGGGACCTGATGGAGCCACTGAAAACCACTGAAGTCTTCAGTAGTTCTATCAAGATGGAGTTTGGTGTTGATAAATGTGCGGTTATGCATGTACAGCGGGGGAAAGTAGTAAATTCAACAAATTTACAGCTTTCTGAGACAATGACGTTCAGATCTATCTCTGAATCAGAAACCTACAAATACCTTGGTATGTCACAGTCGTTGGGTATTGAGGATGCGGGTATTAAACAGGCGTTGAAGGAGCGCTTCTTTGGTCGGCTGACAAAAGTACTCAATAGTCTTTTGTCAGGTGGCAACAAGGTGCGCGCCTTCAACGCCTGGGTAATGCCCCTACTCACATACTCCTTTGGCATACTAAGGTGGACACAGACTGAGCTGGATGCCCTGGATCGGAGGGTCCGTCTATTGCTCACCACACACCGTATGCTTCACCCACGCTCGTCCGTTATGAGATTGTACATCCCACGGAAGTGTGGAGGTCGCCGCTTTTTAAACGCCAAAAATCTCCACAACCGTGAGGTGTAAAATCTCAGGAATTATTTCCTTAACAACGAGTGTGGGATGCATCGTGATGTGGTGGCAGTAGATAAGAGCCTCACGCCGCTCTCCTTGGCGAACGAGAACTGGCGCAAACCTGTGGTGCTAAGCACCGAGGATCGCAAGGCGGTATGGAAGAGCAAGGAGCTACACGGGCGGTTCTACGGGGCCCTCACGGGACCCGACGTAGACCTGCTCGCGTCGGTGAACTGGTTACGATTCGGGGACCTCTTCGGAGAAACCGAAGGTTTTGCCTGTGCAATTGCGGACGAAGTTATCATGACGAATAACTACCGGAGATATATCCTGAAGGACGGTACGGTCGACATTTGTCGGGCATGCCGCCGTCCCGGAGAGTCACTCAGGCATATCATCTCCGGTTGTTCTCATCTTGCTAACGGCGAGTACTTGCACAGACATAACCTCGTAGCCAGGATCATACACCAGCAGCTTGCTCTCCTATACGGTCTTGTGGACCACGAAGTGCCGTACTACAAGTACACACCTGCGCCAGTTCTCGAAAATGGTCGTGCCACGCTCTATTGGGATCGATCTATTATCACGGACAGGACTATTGTAGCCAATAAGCCTGATATAGTGATAATAGACCGATCGCAACGCCGGGCCATGCTCGTCGACATCACCGTTCCATGTGACGTTAACCTCGTGAAGGCTGAGAAGGACAAATCCAGCAAGTACCTAGACTTAGCTCACGAGGTAACCGCCATGTGGGAGGTTGATTCGGCGATCATTGTGCCGATAGTTGTTTCTGCGAACGGTCTCATAGCGAAGAGTCTCGACCAACATCTTGAGAGGCTTTCGCTACGAGGTTGTGGTTGGATCAAGGGTCAGATACAGAAGGCGGTAATCCTGGACACGGCGCGTATAGTCCGAAGGTTCCTCTCTCTGCGGCCCTGACAACCGGCAGCCTGGGCCTTGCTCCGTTGCCGGCGGCACCCTAGGTTAGGTTTTTTATAATGTTTTTATTGTTTTTGTATGTTTTTGATGTATTTTTGTATTTTACTTTAAATTTAAATGACGATGTTGCCTCGGCATTCGAAGATTATTTTTCTAACATAGCATTAAATACCACAAAATGCCTACAATCATCTTCGTCTCAAGCTCATTCCTTACTTTGCGCTAATATTAAGAAATGTAATACGATCTTTGAATTTGACCTAGTGGATTCCGAAAAAATTGTAAAGTCATTCAAATCACTCAATTTAAAGAAAACTGAGGACTTACGGGGAATATCAGTTGTAGTCATCAGCAATATCATAGACGACATAGCGCCTTACTTAGCCATCATTTATAACAATTCAGTTTCACAAGGTGTTTTTCCAGATCTAATGAAATGTAGTAAAGTCATACCTCTATTTAAATCGGGTGATTCTAGTGATCTAAATAATTTCCGACCGATATCGATACTTCCTGTACTAAGTAAAGTCTTTGAAAAGATAATGTTAAATGATCTACTGGGGCACTTCAACAGACATGGACTGCTTACAAGCAATCAATTTGGTTTCACAAAGGGACGTTCCACAACCGACGCTGCTGCAGAACTCATTAAACATATTTTCAATGCTTGGCGAGACAAACGTTATGATGCAATTGGTATATTCTGTGACCTTTCAAAAGCTTTTGATTGTGTAGATCATAGAACGCTCATTCTTAAATTAGAACACTATGGTCTTTCAGAAAATGCCCTGAGTCTCATGTCTTCTTACCTTAGCAATAGAACACAAACAGTTGTTGTAAATAAAACCCAGTCTAAAGGGACTTTAGTAAAATTAGGAGTGCCACAGGGTTCCATTCTGGGCCCATTCCTGTTTTTGGTTTATATAAATGATTTACCTTGTGTAGTACAAAACCTTTGTGGTATGATTTTGTTTGCCGATGATACATCTTTAATTTTCAAAGTTGAACGGCAATCCAATGATTTATCTGTAATTAACAATACACTAGCTGGCGTACTAAACTGGTTTACTACTAACAATCTGTTACTTAATGCTAAGAAAACTAAATGTATTCGATTTGTTTTGCCAAACGTGGCACCAGTGGACACTAATATAGTTATAAATGGTGAATGTTTAGATATAGTAGATAAAACTGTGTTCCTTGGTTCAACGTTGGACAAAAATTTACAATGGAGTCCTCATATAAAAAAACTCGCTCTTAGACTAAGTTCAGCCGCTCATGCCGTTAGAAAAATTAGACAACTGACTAATATTGAGACAGCTCGCTTAGTTTATTATAGTTATTTTCATAGTGTAATGTCATATGGAATTCTGGTTTGGGGCAAAGCAGCTGACATACAGACTATTTTTGTTTTACAGAAAAGAGCCATTCGCTTTATGTATAACTTAAAGGCAGGTACATCAATTAGAGAATTATTTAAAAAAATTAATATTTTAACTCTTGCGTCCCAATATATCTATGATAATATTATTTTTGTTGTAAAGAATATACACACATTCAAGAAGAATTCTGACATCCACAGCTATAACACTAGAAATAAAAACAAGCTTGCTACCAGACGATGTCGTGTCCGCAAAGCATATAAGTCATTTTTTGGCCAGGGTATTCATATTTATAACAAGTTACCCGTCGATGTTTTGAATCTATCATTTCCCGCTCTTAAGAAATACTTGAAAAAAACTTTAATGTCAAAGGGTTATTACAGGGTCGAGGACTATATGACAGACATATATGCATGGCCCAAACCAGAATCTATAAAATCATCTAACATTTAGAGGACACAGTTCAAGTAAGAAAGAATATCAAACGTATTGCGAAGCAGTCAGATTTGGATTTTATTTTTATTTTTCATTTTAATTACACAATAGGCAGGTACATGTCTGTCTCTCAAGCTGTTTTGATATGCCTTCTTGAAGAACTACGCATTATTGTATATAGTATCTTTAATGTATTTGTAGTACTGTTTTGAAAAAATAAGTCCCGCCGAGTTTCTTGCCGGTAATAAGTAATACTTCTCGGGTCAGAGGTGTAGGGTTAGAACCGGTGGTAGTTTCTTTTCTCTCTGACGTTCATAAGTGCATTGTAATGTGCCTAAATTGAAGAATAAATATCTTTTATCTTTTTTTTTTTTTTTTTTTAAATATTATAAAACCTAACCTAAGACGAAAGATAAATAAAGAAAATTAATAGTCCATACTCTTCACCCAATAGCCTAGTACAGTTTAGACTCCATTAACTCTCAATATTTCTTACACCATGGCGGATGCTGTCCCTGCGTGCGTCCCATGATACGAGCAGGGGCAGCATCCGTTTAGTGTACCGCTCACTTTTCATTAAATTGTCGAAAGCCTCTGCGCGTTGGCTTCGGCTCCGCATACGCGTCCCAAAGGTCCGGAACACCATTGTTCCGTGGTCGGGAAAGAAAATTAATAATGATAGGTACGGGTATTTACTTAAATAATTTTTGAAGTCGGTGCCAAACCACTTGACTGGCACATTAGATCGGGACAGTGGTGCGAGAACTTAATTAATGAGTAGGGTCACCACACACCTAGCGGTTTTCCTCGCGAAATTAGCGGAGGTAGCGGAAATTTGTCTATGGTAGCGGAAATTTGTCTATGGTAGCAGATTTTTTGTATGGAAGCCATAGACAAATTTCCGCTACCATAGACAAATTAAGCATTTTGTCTATGAATTTCCGGTACTTCCGCTAATTCCGCGAGGAAAACCGCTAGGTGTGTGGTGACCCTTAAACTATGTATTTTTATGCAAGTAAGTGCAGTGTTGTTCGTTGTCCTAAAATGTTGGATTCGCAGCTGATCTCGTGTGTTCCGTAGCTGATTGGTGCAATGCATGCAATTTTAGGTTTCCTACTTTATCGCATCGCGGAGCAGGCAGGATTTTAACTTCAAAGAGTTTAAAGTCCTCACCCTCTGGCGCACTCTGATAACGTATAAATGGCATGCACTCCTCTGAACGAGAAATGCGAAGACTTTCGTGAGTATACACTGCACATCGAACGTGATTATCCTCTCTTTAGTGACTACTAGAGGTGAATTGATAATACAGAGATAAAAAACACAGGTTAGTACTTGGTTTGAAGAACTTTGATTTTATTTTACGTACCTAATACTCGTAAGTGGGACAGTAGAACATAATTTTAGGAACGCGCATGGGATGTGACACATGGAGTAGTGAATTGGTTGCTTTTATAATTTTTCGTGGATGTCCACGGCAAGAGAAAGTATAAAAGCAACCAATGGGTAGTTTTCTTAGCTTGGGTTGGGTTGGGTAATGGGTATTATTATATCTCAAATTGACATATGTATTTTTCAATCTGAAATTTTGCCAAATTTAAATGTAATCAATCTACAAAATATGTTTATTCACACTACTTTGACGATCATAATATAAATTTGTATAAATTAGGCTAAGACCATTTGTACTATAATTTATTATTATGAAATAAATAAATCTAATCTAATCTAATCTAATCTTGCTTAGTCTTCCTGTCAAAAAAAAAACCATTCACTTTTACTATTACCATCATGTGCCAGGGTCTGCACATTCTCTTATGCTTCAAGCATAGGGATTAGTATAGCTTGTTACTTCCACTCTTACTGCACTTATTGGTTTGATAGACTAATAAAGAAAATTTCTTAAATTATAAAGATAATTCGCATTTGAACCAAAACAAATCAGAACCGCGCGAACGTGATGTAACGCAGCTAGGGTTCCGGCCGGGTTGCTCCGCACATGTTCGATCTTACGTTTTGATTCGCCGATGCGTGCCAGACGCGTCGGTGTCATCTTACCACTATCTGCCGAGTGTTGGTACCTACCTACATCACTAAACATTGTCTTGATTTCGAATAGGTTGCTACTGTTACTTGGGTTATACATTTGTAACAACGAAAGGAAGATTGAGGGTCAGAGTTTTACTGGTTATATCCAGAGATATGCTCAAGTAGTCATGAGAATAGATCTGGTTTCACACGAACTGTCGCTGGTGTTGAAGCCACTTGAGCAGCTTGAGCTGCGAGAGCCTGGAATCCTATGATCCTTGCTCATCCGGAGTAAGAACCGTAATGTGTCATTGATACCTACTGTACCTACTGTGGAATTTAGTCTCCTAATGAGTAGAGTTTTTTGACTAAAGATAAAATCTATGCCTACTACTCATCAGTCAAACCAGTAAGCTTTAGAATTTTTTGTTGAAAAAACATGAAGGTATTTCGGATCGTCGGATACTTTAAAGTTTTCTCAAGCTAAGTGCCAAATATTATAATTATTATTAGTTGGGCAGAATTGGGCGGATGTTGCCACGTCACTTTCTTTTGCGATGCAAAAAAGGGATTCAATACTTCAATTCTAATAATTCGGTTGAAGGGGAAAATTTACAAATCTATCATAAGACGTATGGATCAGAGTGTTGGGCCCTAAAGGTGACTAAACGGAGATACGAATGTTGAGATGGATGTGTGGGGTGACGAGAATGGACCGGATAAGGAATGAATATATAAGAGGAAGCCTGAAAGTTGCACCCATAACCGACAAATTAAGGTCAAATCGCCTAGCGTGGTACGGGCATGTTATGCGGAGGGATGAAAGTCATGTTACGAGAAAGGTATTAAGAATGAATGTGGAGGGATGTAGAAAAAGAGGAAAACCTAAGAAAAGGTGTATGGATTGTGTGAGAGATGACATGAAAAAGAAAGGAGGTGAGTGATGAGATGACGGGTGACAGAGATATGTGGGAAAAAAAGACACGGATTTGTCCGCCGGGCATGTGTCCGTCGGCCAAATCCGGCAGGCACATCTGTTCGTGTATCCCTAGCTATTGTTACAAATATTAAAGTGCGTTAAATACCTTATTAATAAAATTAATGAAAGATGTTTTACACGCGCGATAAATTCCTTATCTTTGTACAGCAACCTATACAAGTAGGTACTTACCCAGAAAGGTTTACTTTGATGACAGCCACAACACCAATGGATAGGATTACACAAACCCAAAAAACTAGGGCAAATTAAAGCGTAAAATTGGGCATGCTGCCGCCCGCCTTCGTAATTAATACGTACCTCATGTTAGCCCACAAAAACTCGACAGCGGTCTATTCAGAATGTCCCTTACCAAGTATTCAATAAACCGATTTAATGTGGCCTCAATATCCGTATTAACTAGACGTAATCAGAGGCCACAATTATACTGGATTAGCTGAAGCAGGTGTTCCCGTTCAATGAGTAATGATAGCCAGGAGGCTAGCTTAGCTAGGCTAGAAGGTTCAACGTGATATGGTTTTGAGATTTTGCATCGTCTCTGTTCAAAAGTGAGATAGACCATCGCTTTCATATCGGTTTGCTTACCTACGCGTGTTTTTGTGTCGCAGTCGGACGAGTACTATATCGATACCTTTGGGTTCAATTGGCGTAAAGGACATTTTGGCGAAAATGAGTTATATATACAGCTGTGTTCAGAATTTCAAGCGCTATCGTTCTGTATATTTAAAATTTCAATATCTCTTAAAAAGGTGCCTTTACGACCCAATTTTTATACTATGAGTTTGCAAAAACAGCTTATTTAAAGGGACGTAAATGACCAGTTAAAATTTACAGTTTAAAGATATAATCGTAAAGGAAGCCCCTAAACATAAATATTATCGTAAGTGACTTTCATCTCGTTTATCGTCCTTTAAGCCCTTCATTTTTTTTGCGTATTTTTCAAATCGTATGGGCTAGATGGGTGTAAAGGGCATGTTTTATTACGTTTGTCCTTTACGACCTGCTTTAAAATGATTTTGCCATAAGCGTAATGATGTGAACATGGTTGTAAAGGACTTTTCTAATATTTTGTGACCTTTACTGCTATAAAGGAGTTTATAAATTCCTAAATTGACAGAATTAACATGGATGTAAAGGTGTATAATGTTAAATAAGTAGTTTCATGTGACCTTTATCACTATAATATAATGTTTGACCTTCAAATTAGTAAACATTTCCGCTCAGTGCAAATGTAAACTAACGGTGTAAAGGACACTTGTCATGAATACAGTTAAGTTTTGTAGGAAAACACGTCCTTTATATGTTTTTATTAATTACCAGATTATTAAGGGCACGTGAGTGTTATTAGGTATTTGTTTGTATTTTAATGAGAGAAGTTAAATTGAACGTGTTATAAATCTAATAATTGTTTGAAAATAAATAATCGGTTCTGTTAAAATGTAATATTATCACCAATTATCAATATTTTATCATTTTAATTCATAGCATAAACATCAGTTACAATTTAAATTAACATAATAAAATTAACTACTGCTCTAGTTACACCGAACTATTACCAATTTCGTCGGCTAAGTATAAGATCTAAAAAAGCATTGCGATCAAGCTACACTATGTACACGCCGTTTTCATTCACTACGCTACCTTTTTAATAAAAAGTAAGATATGGATGAAGATATGTATCCTTTAGAAAAGAGGGTACACTGGGTTGAAGGCTAAAGAGACAAGAGGGTCCCCCCGTCGTCAACATATTGCATCAAATTAGAGCTCTCTGGCGACCTTACTCACCGACAGGAACACAACCTATTTACCTAAGGTTTTCGGTGAGGTGGAGGTACTTTCCCAGTCGGGCTCTGCTCCAGATTTGAGCAACATGATATTCGCAAATCTGTGCCCTACCACACAAAACTAGATGACATTCGCAGTGCCCATGCCCCTCTTTTAGATGCAAGTAGTCTAAGGACGTACCCGGTCGAAAACTAAACGTGACAGGTTTGAAACGTATCCGGATAGGACGTTATGATAGATTTGGTTTTAATTTATTCATATAATTGTCTCGTATATTCTTTAATTATAATAGAAATTATATTTTTTTATTGTGTGAAACTGGAAATTATAGGCGTTAAATGAAATATTTTGCGCCTCAGCTACTTTTCACTTGAGACTCTAGAGACACAGAAATTTCTAAGTACCTATACATATACACCCTCTATAAGTACATATACACCCTCTTTTCACTTGAGACTCTAGAGACACAGAAATTTCTAAGTACCTATAGAAGAGTTAATAATTGCTTTCAAATTAAAATCTCTTTGTTTTTTTCGTATTTTACAATACGATATCTTGAAATATTAGAATAATAATATTATTAGTATTATATTTACAGTAATTTTACCCAATAAGTAAACGTCCTAATTCTTGATATCCTAATAGTAATCATCTTCCGATCTGTTACTTCCCTTGTTATGACTTAAGGTATCAACAATTAATACAGATTTAAACAATAGGACATTTACTTTATCTTCATTACCGGAATATATTAGCTACAAACTATGTTCACCAAAGATGTTCATATCATAGCACCCTTCATTAGGTTTTGCACACGAGTCGAAGTGGTTTACCAGGGCGTGGCCGCTGCACACACAACAGCTACTACGAGCTACAAGTAAACATATTATGAGGTGTTGCAGACCAGGCAGCAGCCGTCTCCTGCTTGCGGGTCAACCGACGGCTTTGTAAAGGTACTATGTACTGCTGAACACCCCAATACGCCCCCACCGGTACCGTATAGCATTTGAACGTTGGGACAATATGGCGCTGCAGCGGTCGGAATGGCGATGAATGAATGAATATTAGCTAGTTTTTGAGCAAGCTATTCATTTCTATTTCATAACTGATTAAAAATATTGCGTTTTCTATATTATAAATGTAATCCGGATGTACCTAATCAAATCAGCCACGTTGTGATACACTTTTCAGGCTTCCTAAGAGTAAACTAAGCTAAATACAGTTAACATGTGTGTTGTCATAGGTAATTATACGCCCCAAATTTAGGGTAAAATAATCTAAGATCGTTACTAACGCCCCGAATTTGGAGTAAAATAATCAAGGACCGTCACTTACGACCCCATCATTTTTAAATTATCATAAATTTCATGGGCATAAAGGACACTCATAGCGTTTTTAACCAATTGTAAAGGACATTAACTTCTAAAGTATTTAGTTTATGGATAGGATTCCTAATTCAGATTACAGATACCAACAATTTGAGTACTTTTCTAATACACATCAAAGATATAGCTCGATAAACAAAAAAGATATTATCAACATTAAAAAAAAAACTCTGTTTTTTGCGTCTCCTGAAAACCAGCATTTTGTCCTTTACGCCAATTGAACCCAAAGGTATCGATATAATAAACAGCCTAATTCGATAGGTTTAATATTTGCGTCAACAACTTATCTAATTATTCACGACTTCACAATTTTAATCTGCCTATGACATCGATATCACTTCACAAAATGGCCGCCATGTTAGCAGCTAGCACCAAAATAAGTCGAATAGGCCCGCGGTTCGGTGTCCGTCAGTTCCCTTGTGTAACGCGACCCCCTTGCGCACGCGCCGACCCATTTGCACTCAATCTTCATTCTGCAGTCCTCGATGCACCATTACCGATTCATAATAGTCTCTTTTTTTGACGCCTGTTTTTGTTGAAGCGCCAAATCTGGGGAATTTATCTTCGCGTCGGAACATTTAGCTTCGGTTGATTTGCTGAAATTCGCAGTAAATTAGATGTTCTTGGTATTAATTGAGCTTCGTGGAACAAATTAGAACAAGGTACCTATATTTCATATTATTAAAGAGTTTGACAGGAAAATCACCAAAGTATAAGAACATCAGTGTTTAGAAGACCTGGATGTAGACGGCATGGAAAAAATACTCGCCCTAAATAAGCCCTCTTACACATACACATACCTATATCCCAACTGGTTGACCAGTTCGATACGAGGCCCCGTGAAGTTAACTTCACGGCGCCTCGTATGACCGCATCTTCAAGACGAAATTGGTCTTTGCAAGTCATACCCGAGCCTTCCATAATCCGACAAGGAATAATTGACGGAAGGCTGTCGCCGGATACAGTGAGGTGAGAATGAATGATTTGTTTATTTTTGACGCAGAACTCAGAACTCTATTGCATATTATAAAGATTATTTACTCCTTTGGTAAGTAAATAATTCAACTAGTATGGTCACTGTCAGTATTAAGAACATTCGCTATTATATTGGACCGGCCAAAGTAACCTAGGTGCTCAAAAATATTAAAAACATGCATTTTATAGCCTTGACAATACCGGCGGTGTTCCGAATTTTGTGTTGTGATCACCTTGGCCGCTCCAATATATTCGATGGCGACAGTAAATATGTATATAATTTTTCGTTTTTTTTAATCATATTTTATGTATTATGCCATTTAAATTATTATCCGACCTGAGCATTTCAAAGTCTATCCCGTACAAATTCATGTTTATGTCGTCTATGGAAGTTTATTTCAGCGTATTGATAAGATGATTATTTTTATATGTACCTACGTACGTTTTCACAAAAATAGACTCTCTCTATTGTACAGTCGCCATCAAATACAGCGTGTATTTTTGATATCACCTCATACGCCAAGGGTAGTTATTATAGACCCTAATAAACATACTTCCATACCCTTAAGACATGATTAGTTTGCCCTAAAATGTCACAACTGATGAGTGTCAAATAAGACGCAATACATTGCGGCCCGAAGCAATTTGAAATATCAGTTACTTAGACTAACAGTTAACTCAATATGTATTGCAATTATCGATTTATAATTTCAAAACTTGCGTCTGGCTTCCATTTGATAAACACGCGGTATGTATATCGGAGCAGCCAGGGTACTCAAAAATATCTGAACATACACTTTATCGCCCTGACAATAGAGGCGTTGTTCAGTTATTTGTGACCACCTTGGCCGATATCTGATGGCGTCTGTACGTACGATATTTTTTAAATTGCGATTGTACGGGACAAGGGAAGGGAAAGACAATACCGTGGAAGGCCACGGCCTATACCTATTGAGTACACCGATTGTTAATTCTTGGCTGAAGTTTTAATTGTCGGTGATTGTAATTGTACGAGTAAGTACCAATTGATTGGTTTATTTGCTCCCGTTTCTGTTTTTTTTTTCATGGCGAGATTCTGGAATCCCCGGTTCGGTGGATTTGCATTAGAAAACGAGTACCTAACCTAGGTATCGGGAGCACATCCGCAAATGATTATAAAACGATATCTGATTTTTCAAGTTTGAATGCCGTTTTCCAGTTGCTATTATAAAATAGTCGAAATTCGATCGATTTATGACAGACATAAAAACAGAACATCGTGCTGGCTAGCCAAAATTCTCACCTTTCTGATACGTGACCATGCGAGTAATTTTCCAAACGAAAAACAAAGCATCCATCCATCATTATCACCGGCGATACATCAATAAGATAAATCAATAAAGTCCCGAAGACTGCACAATTTGCGATAGCCTGCCCTCATTAGTGGGTCGCGAAAAATGAGAGTGATAAGATAGGGAGAGCACAAGGAGGCTCTGTGATGGGGCGGAAGCGGCGGGTCGGGCTACGGGATAATGCTTCCAAGAACTTATGCTATATCTATGCACTATTGCGTGCATATATGCGGCGCATAAAAATGTATTACCTATTTTGTTTGCAACGCTCGTAATTTTAGCCTTTATAAGCTATTCACCAGACCCTACTCATAGTAGTGTGCTCCTGCTGGTAAGCAAAAGGTTGCCAAAGAGCTCAAGGAGGACCCAGTTTGCTGACGACGAGGAACCCTCTTGTTCCTTTAACCGTTAATAACTACAGTGAATTCTCCTTTTTGTAAAGGATCGGCGATGCGCATGTGTCCACTGTGGAGTTGCAGGCGTCCTTAGGCTACGGAAGCTGCTTACCATCAGGTGGGCCGTATGCTTGTTTGCTACCGTAGTGGTATAAAAAAAAAACAATATGTTATGTTATGATACTTACATATGATTTAAAATAAAAAAAGTGACGACAATCTTTCCTCAAAAAGGAGTACCTACTTACTCAGGTACAGTCAGCAGCACAAGTAGCTAAGCGGGTAGGGTGTTCAAAATGACCTACACACGCTGTTATTCTCTTAACAATAAAGTCGTGTCAAGCTCATTTTGAATACCTCTACCGCTTAGCTACTTCTGCTGCTGACTGTACTTAAGTAAGTATATAATTTATGAGCTTAACACATCTAACGCACTGAAATTAATTCCTATCTCTCTGTGAATATCATGTTTTATTAGTATATTTGAGGGAAATGGTGCCTAGGTAGGTACATATCAGCAGATAGTTTTAGAGGTTTTCAAAATTGCATTTTTAAGTACAGCTGCACTTTTACGAGTAGGTACAGTGACACGCTCTTATTTGTAGAGCCATAGGAGCGTGTCATATATATATATATATATACATATATGTATTTTGCGGCCTTCGTGTAGGAAGATACTATTGATGCTGACTGTATCAATGTACATAGGTATCATTTTTAAGATGAACCCCCGTTCCCCATCAATTAAAACTGATTATTTTGTAAAAACTGTTTATTTGTTTTCATTAAAATTTAACAATAATAATAATGTTGCCTTATAAATAACTAAGTATTTCAAATAAACTAAAATAACTATTTTGAGAATGAGTTAACAAATTGGCTCTTGAGATTTATAACAATATTTAAAGGAAATAGCGATTTGAGAAAACGCAGGCAAAAATCTACTTGTGGGTAGGCATTAGTTAATTAGAACGTTTCGTTTTTTATTTTATCTGTGAGACAATTCCGCAAGAATTTTAAACTAATAAACAAATTTCGTTACTTATAGCCAGTTCAAGTCCTATTAAGTCATAATTTATAAATTATAATGCAATTACAGCCCGTGAGCATTCAAAAGAACCTTCGGGTTTTAGAAAGAGACGTCGGGTATCAATCAACAGTGACACATGAAAAAGCAGAACAGCAATATTACTTTCGTATGTCATCGCCGATTCCCGAAGGTTCTTCTTAAAGCTCACGGACTGTACCTACAATAGCGAAGCAATTTAGAATATGGTCATAAAATGTTATTCAAAGTGAATGAATTGTATCCTGAATATTTTGTAAACTAAAAAGGCATGCTGACCGCGAATTATGTATAGACAATTTTCTTATACATGTAGGTATCGTACCTACTAAGAAAGCTACCTTAAAATCATATAATTTATAGGTACAACTTTTAGTTAACACTATTTAATCACAAACTATAACTTACTTATAATGATAAAAGACTTAATTACTCATTAACTTAGACTAGGAACCTATCAGGAGTTTAATTAACTTTGGAATCAAAGGAATATCTTATATATAACATCATCATACATGTAAGCAGCTAGAAGCATTAAACACACGAGTTACGAGAACAATTATAAAATCGAATTGATTTGTAACTAACGTGAAAGAGATCTCGACGCCGAATTTGTTTGTTTAAATATTTTTGATTTGCGCTTTGATAAGTAAACGCACGTGCGCTTCCACGGAAAGCGTATGGCGGTGCGCAACTGTGTCAAGTGACCTACATCATAAAATAGAAAAAAAATCTATGTCCTGTTTGACGTAAGTAACCCTTCAGGCTTATGGATGTGGGTATTGTACCCAATCGCATGGTGTGTAGAGATTCGGAGGCGCGGGGTAGATGGCGGGAGTGTGGTGCGCGTGAGGGACGTAGCGCGGCTGCAGCTCGTGGTATTCTGCCGAATGTGCGGCGTGCGTGGGCTTCAGGTACTGATCCAACTCAGCACCGTCCGGGGGCCCATCTTCTAACAGCCCACCGTCAACTTCTATACGAGAAAAGTCTATTTGTGATCTTTCTAAGGACGGTTCGCGCTTAAGGCGCGGTGGCGCCGCCGGTGGAGGCTTGCGACGACGTGGCTGATACTTGTAGTCAGGGTACTCCAGCTTGTGCTGCGTCCTCAGTTTGTCAGCTTCCTTCACAAACGGCAATTTTTCGTCTTCACTCAAACTCCTGTAACAAATTAAAGCCCTATTAGAAACCCGTTTAATTATGTTTGATGGGTCGTGAGGTATTGTGAGAATGGTCAAGAATGCTGAATCATGGCGAGGAGGCGGCGATGGTATCTCACATCGCGACTATTTCCAGATGCGTCGGCCGCCGCTAATGTGCCGTGCGCCGCAGACGGCGCCCGCGCAGTCGCGCCGACCAATGCTCACTAGCTTTATAATCTAGCTTAGACTTGGGCACAAGGTACTTTGGTACATATTTTAATTTATGCTTTTAAAGTTTGTAGAAAGTAAGTTTTGCTTTGGTAACTGGAACAAACTTATCTGATGATTAGTGTTCGTTAATGGTGAAAAAAAAACTTAAGCTCGCATTTTGCCCAAGTACGAGTACTGGAAGAATTTGCATTCCTATTTGATCCTTCCGAGTGTAAATGGATTTGATTTTACAATATTTGTAGCAGGCTAAATATGTTAATTATATAAGTATTATGCGGTAGCTAATATAAGGACAGTTAACCTGTCCTTTTATCTTTTATCTAAATTCTTTAAGAAATAAATTCTTTAAGAAATAGAAAAATTTGTGAGCTTGTGCGGTGACCGTGTTACCGCCGTCTGGGCGAATGTCTGCAACTGTTATTTATAATTAGTCCTCATAGTGATAATTTATGACTGGCTGGATTTAAAAAATAGACTCGACTGCTCATTAATTAGGTTTAGAGTTTAGACATATGCACTACGTAGGAATTATAAACCATACAGTACAATAGTAGCTACAAACAAGGGTATCTACAGCCTTGGCCAGAAGTGTTGAGCACTAATGCGATTTTCATACAAAACTGGAAAGTTTAGTTCATCGTTTCCATCTTTGTTTAAGTTATTTTGTCAATTAATTTAAACTAATAGGCATGTTTTGTTGAAGTTAGTAGTAACTGCATAGAATATTTGCAATATGTCGCACCGACTTAAATTTACATTTTTGGTACCTTCTGTTTTCATATTTTTTAAGTACCTTGAAAGTGTTATTAAGTGAAGTTTTCTATATTTATAAATAAAATATAACATTTACCGTTACCGTACATTGTTAGGATAGGGAAATAATGCTTAACATCAAAATTGTAAACAAAAAACACCTATGCTCAATACTTCTGGCCAAGGCTGTATGTATGGCAGATGCCCCGTAGGTACCTATGGTATTAAAGTATCCTTCATTTTAGGATGTCTAAGCAATCTCTTTTTTTTTAATAGAAGTAGAAAAGTGACAAGCCTAACTGTCTGGTATACCATTTGCTAGGGATACACGTACAGATATGTATGGCGCGAATTGGACACGGATTTGTCTGCGGACACATCTGAATGTAGCGCCATACACGAACGAATCTGTTCGCCGGGCATATCCGTCGGACAAATCCGGCGGGCAAATCTGTGTGTGTATGCCTAGCTCATACCTCTTCAGCTTCTAGCTTTACGATAAAATTCCTCAATTTGTATAAATTAATGAATAATCTTAATGCCTCCACATTCCAGTTTAGAAACAAACAGATGATTACTCAGAAATGTAAGGTCCCGGGTCCGCGGAAACCTCTGACCTTGCTAATCTCGACCGCGATCCAGCATCGCCCGATGACAGTCGAGAGCCGACCAATCACAACAAAGCAATCAGACTCTTTTCACCGACTATTTTCTTTGATGATAGAGAGTTTGCCCTTACTGGGTCTTGTGTCAATACTAGCCGAATCATGCTACAATGCTTATAAATATTTAAGTGCTAGCCCTTGATATTTGGTATTTCGCAATTTAAAAGAAGCACATTATAATGTGCGGGTGGTCAAATTAAGTGCATTTTAATGTCAGGCTTAGGCGGCACGTTCGGTTAGCATTAAATCATCCGGGAAAAACATGTACTCTTCTATTTAAATCATAGCTTACTGACATATTTACCTAAACTTTATTATAAGGGTGGTACAGGAAGGGTGTACTTATATCTGTTTTCAACGGATCTATATCTGAATCTCTAAAGTTTTTTGTCCTATTTTTGTATTCCCTAATGCTATTTGTCCTAATGATCATTTGCCCTAATGCTCGTTTGTCCTAATTGTTGTTGCCCTATCATCGTATCGATGAATTTTATTTTCCCTAATATGTTATTACCTAATATCATTTGACCTATTCATCAGTTGCCCTAACTTTTTTTTCCATAATATTAAATTGTCATAATTATTATTTGACCTAAAAGTTATTTGTCCTAATGATCAAAACACCTAATTTCAAATGAACTAATATTATTTTTCCTATTATTTCATACCCTAATATTAAATGTCCTACTGGTAATTTTTCCTAATTGTCACTTGCCCTAATGCTCATATATTTTTAGGGTCATAAAAATAACCCAAACCAACCTATCTCTGGGAGCAGTTTTGTTTTTAGGGTCATCAAAAAAAAAACCCTAACCTACCTATCTCTGGGAGCAGTTTCGTTTTTAGGGTCATCAAAAAAAAATAACCCTAACCTACCTATCTCTGGGAGCAGTTTCGTTTTTAGGGTCATAAAAAAAATAACCCTAACCTACCTATCTCTGGGAGCAGTTTCGTTTTTAGGGTCATTAAAAAAAAAAAACCCTAACCTACCTATCTCTGGGAGCAGTTTCGTTTTTAGGGTCACCAAAAAAAAAATAACCCTAACCTACCTATCTCTGGGAGCAGCTTCGTTTTTAGGGTCATCAAAAAAAAAAACCCTAACCTACCTATCTCTGGGAGCAGTTTCGTTTTTAGGGTCATCAAAAAAAATAACCCTAACCTACCTATCTCTGGAAGCAGTTTCGTTTTTAGGGTCATAAAAAAATAACCCTAACCTACCTATCTCTGGGAGCAGTTTCGTTTTTAGGGTCATCAAAAAAAATAACCCTAACCTACCTATCTCTGGGAGCAGTTTCGTTTTTAGGGTCATAAAAAAAATAACCCTAACCTACCTATCTCTGGGAGCAGTTTCGTTTTTAGGGTCATCAAAAAAAATAACCCTAACCTACCTATCTCTGGGAGCAGTTTCGTTTTTAGGGTCACCATTAAAAAAATGACCCTAACCTACCTATCTCTGGGAGCAGTTTCGTTTTTAGGGTCATCAAAAAAAATAACCCTAACCTACCTATCTCTGGGAGCAGTTTCGTTTTTAGGGTCATCAAAAAAAAACCCTAACCTATCTATCCCTGGGAGCAGTTTCGTTTTTAGGGTCATCAAAAAAAAATAACCCTAACCTACCTATCTCTGGGAGCAGTTTCGTTTTTAGGGTCATAAAAAAAATAACCCTAACCTACCTATCTCTGGGAGCAGTTTCGTTTTTAGGGTCATAAAAAATTAACCCTAACCTACGCCATTATGGCAAATAAAATTAGGATATTCGAACATTATGGTAAGAATTTTTAGGGCAAATGAGCTTTAGGGCAAACATTACATTATGACAAGTAATTGTTAGGATAATTGATCATTAGGGCAAATGACAATTAGGACAAAACGGTTAGGGTAAGTAATTTTAGGACAAATGTCATTAGGGTTTTCAAATGTTATGGCAAATAAAATTAGGATTTTTGAACATTATTGTAAACAATTTTAGGACAAATGAGCATTAGGATATTCATTACATTATGACAAGTGACTGTTAGAGTAATTGATCATTAGGGCAAATGACAATTAGGACAAAACGGTTAGGGCAAGTGATTTTAGGACAAACGTTATTAGGAATTCCGAGGTACACCCGTTTTCAACATCAACTTTTAGCTTCTTGTCTTTAATAGCGAACGAATTTACGAACCTAAGCATTCGTGAAAACGATGTCATCGCGATTGCAAAATTTCCGAATTGTTTCGATACAGTTTTCTATTAATCCGGACCTCCCGGGTCTTCGACAGTTAGAGATGTTATCTAGTAGCAGCGATAGTATTTTAATGAGTAAACAATCGATGCACGCGCGCCGCTGGGCGCCGCACGCGCCGGTCTCCGAGTTTCTCGGTCAATTCGGATTACTTTTGTCAGGAATTTTAATATGTTGGTAGTGTTGGTGCGCAATTGCCAACATAAATACTACTCTAATTCCCTTCTCTCTTTTTCATTTTAGAGGGAAGTGTGTACGTCTCTTTGTATCTTCTTAAAGCGAGGTAGTCCTAATCCGATGTGTAGTATTTCAGATTATATGTACTTGTACCTTGAAAAGAGATCCCTTTTACTTTTTTTTGTACGTATTATAAGTACCTACTAGCTTGCGTACAATAAAGTGATACCTAGCTACATACATTTGTGCAAAATTTGTTAGTACACACAACGCCTCACTAGGTATACACTTTTGAACGTTATTACAGCGGAATAAGGTTCAAAAGTGTATACCTAGTGAGGCGTTGACTGTACCTGCAGTTGGTCCGATGATTACGAATTTGGAAATACAAAGGGTCAGAACTTCGCCTTAAACTGTGTTGTTTACTTGTGGTAAGCCAGCACTCAAGTCCGTGCTACGTCCGTCAACATGTCAATGCTCCGCTTTAGAACATAAAGTTTGTCGCCGCCGTATTAAACGCCGACTTATAAACACATAAACTAACCCTTAAAATTAAACTTTACTTCGATATACTTGAACGGAAATGAAGAGATTAAGGCGTGGATAATAAACGAAGGATTATGATGGATAATAGTCGCCGCAGTCAGTTAAATCTTGGTAGGGTACTACCTGTCTATCCAGCTCAGTTGGTTGGTTTCAAAGCTTATGTTTCTGTTGTCAAAGTCGGTGAGTTTTCGCCATTTTGCCTAATCGTCTGACACTTGTAACAGTTAATGAATGGGCTAATAATAGTACTCTGCATTCTGATAGCACTCACTTCCACATGGATCCCAGCGACTTGCTGAGCTCGGCGTTGTGTAGGGAGGGCCGTTGTTCGGACAGGCGTCGGCGCATCGCCTGCGCGAACACCATGAACGCGTTCATTGGCCGCTTCACGTGCTGCTTGCGGTTGTAACCACCGCCTCTGTAACAAACCAAGTTATTTTTTTTTGTTATATACGTGTGTAAATCTAATACGGGCGAAAAATTAAACCAGACATAGAACTCATTAGTGTAATCATCAAATAAGATGTATTTTTAAGTAACACTTGACTGTGACCCAATAATTAATTTTTGAAAATTTTATCAGCAGCAATGTACTGTAAACATCGTATTGAAAGTAACTGTCAACGAGCGTTTACCGCGAGTGTAATTGCATTACATTGCGGGCCGAATTATTTTGTATGGATAAAATTTTAATTGCAATTCTAAGTAAAAGTTATCTAATTACATATCTAACTAAATATACAGAGGTACTACAGTACAAAAACTACCCTTGCGGCATTGTACCAAGGATGCTGGCGGCATTTCCTCGTTGTATCGCAATGCTGATACGCTGTGCGAGGAAACCGCCAGCTCTTCGGTCACCAGTTACATCAACCAGACGCTTTGCGATTTCTGCAAAAAACTTGTGTGCGCTGGGACCCCATGGGACCTAGAGTTTCAACTCCAAAAGGTACAAAATGGTACTCTCTACCGAGACTTTTATAGGTATTTGTTACGTTTTGAAATTTCGGCGCTTTCCGCATCATTACATATCTTATGTCCTATACTAATCACCGTTAAGATATCGCCCGTATTAAATTTACACACTGGATACTTAGGTACGCAGTTTTATAGAGTCAAGATTGCAGGTAACTGTTCTGTCGAATAGTGCATGACCGGTCATTAAAAATATTATTTGAGAGTGTTGTAGTGGGTGATATTCCGCTGATATTATGATGATATAAAGTATTAATGGGTTCCACATGAATCCACAGCAAAAAATTTATTCTAAAGCACTAATATACAAAATATGTTCCACGTAACCTAATTAATTAAGTATCTATTTATTATTCCTATGCGGCTTTAACCTAAGTTTCCTAACTGTTTGTTTTACATATTCCAATACAAATACACTTAGGTACCAACACAGAAGGCATCGATTCTATACAACCCAAAGTGTAACGCTTAAAGCTATAAATAGTTCGAGTATAGACTCTAACCCGAACAAAAAGTTAATGTTGACATAAACAATACGAGCCGCGCACTTGACGCGGCGCGCGCTCCGACTCAAATTGCTGCGCTTTCGGCGCGCGCGCGATAATGACTAGGTTACCGAACTTATTAAGTGGCGACGTAAAAAAATGAATTACTTACAGCACTCTTAACTTTATATTATAAATAAGTCCACTTAACGTGTTCCCTTATATTTGGCTTATAAGTCTTATAACTGATACCTGCTACGTACCGAAAACAAGGTAATTCGGTCGATGATATTGATAAGTGGCCGAGTCTAAATTCATTATGAATATTACAGCTCATTTTCGTCTTACCGTGCTAAAAATACTCCGAAAAACAAACAATATATTTCCACAGTTAAATTATCTGCGATTGTTTGATTTAACATTTTAGGTACTTAGCTATTAATTATTAAAAGCTTTAAATTAAATCAAATATTACTTAGTTTATGACATTTGTGTTCAGAACATTAGAGAGTAGTACAGTCACCATCAGATTTAGGCATCAGTACCCACTTTTATAATAAGACTCTACCTAATAGCTGCGAAATTAATGTGTTATTCAATTTTGCGTGTTTAGAAAGTAAAAACAGCATATGGATGGTATATTTTTAAAGCGGGTGGAAAATAAGCACATTATATTTAGGAGCCCACAGTAAATAACTTATAAATATTTACTGATTTTGTTAAAACCATGCGGCCGCCTCCCGTCATTTTACGCTCATAAACAACTCTCGTTTTATTACATTTTTATTTTCTAGTGCCGTTCGGGTTTCCTTGCGATCTGAATGCTGACAATAAATTATGCTTTTTTCAAACACTGACACGCCACTAAAAGTCGATCGATTTCTAACGGATTACTCGGGAAGCAATATGAGTAGAAATAATTACCTACCGTTTCGGCGAACTACGGCGGTTTCCTTGTTTATTAGTGAGAACGGGTTCTAGCAAAGCAAAGCAGCAATATTACGGGAATTGTATTTTATTACGCGTCTTAGATTTTGAGAGCTTAATCTGGTAGTAGTGATTACGAGAATGTATTCGAAGCAAATCAGTATGAGCTTGTAGTAAGGCAAGAAAAGTCAGACCTACCGCGCTGTACCATCTGGTTAGTAACATCTCCGGCACTGACAATCACGGATATCTACTCAAAGCGTTTAAGTGGATTATAATACGCGGCCATGCGGTAAATGCTTTGTATCATTCGATAGGTACCTATCGTCCCCACTGTTGGCTGACAGTTCGAAACGTTATTGCACAAGTTGCTAATAACTATCACTTTAACTAGGTTGTGCCTTTTATTGGGATTAGGTTGCTTAATAAAACAGGCGCAAATGCTTGCAAAATTCCACCTATGATCAGTTAAAAAAGTTACTTAAATTGTTAGTTCATTGCATTAAGTAGGTATTAGGTACTTATTTATTTCAAAACGTAACAAATATAAAAGTCTCGGTAGAGAGTACCATTTTGTACCTTTTGGAGTTGAAACTCTAGGTCCATGGGGTCCCAGCGCACACAAGTTTTTTGCAGAAATCGCAAAGCGTCTGGTTGATGTAACTGGTGACCGAAGAGCTGGCGGTTTCCTCGCACAGCGTATCAGCATTGCGATACAACGAGGAAATGCCGCCAGCATCCTTGGTACAATGCCGCAAGGGCCTAGTTTAGATTTGAGCTAGCTATTAATTTAGTTTAGTACCTCTATATATTTAGTTATGTAAATTTATGATTAAGTATGATGATATTTTTATCTGCGTTACATTTTATAACTTAACTTTGTCTTCGATATCTAACAAGAACATTTATTGTAAATCACGTTATATATATTTACTAGTTCTCAGTTAATTTTGATGATACTCTAATTTCAAAAGCTCTTAAAATCATAATTGAACGCCGGCCTGACAAAAAGTTTTATTAGTCGGACGTAATGATTTACAGCCATATTTCACAGTCGCGTCGTCTATACATCTGTAGCGTGAAGTAATGGGTTATATTTTAATGTGAACACTAGTTTTTATTTGAGGCTTAAATTAAAAGTGTACGTCGCATGTGCTGGCTATGATTTGAGCACTAAGCATAGGAAGGACACGTGTTGTGAACAAATTAGGTCACGATTTGGTTTCAAGAGGCTCGCTAAAAAGTTATGGTCTTCTAAGAGCTGGCCACGTCAGATATGACACAATATATAATGAGAGTGCGTGTAACCAGTCCAGTTAGATTGAATAACCATCCTTATTGCTCGCTCCGGGCATCTGGCAGCTTTTAATGGGTGGAGATCAGAGCGACAGACCAATAAAGTCTTTAAGTTGGAAAAAAGTAATACCGAAATAGGTAAAAACGGCTGAAGTTGTCTTATTTATAGAGAACAGGGCCTATATTTTAACATTAGAACAAAAAACATTGTGTATTATTGCGGAAACAAAAACAGTAGGCGAGTAACCAAAAATTACATTATACGTCATGTGGCACTACTTCTCCCAACCGAAACTTTTGGATATTAATGTATAATCTAATTAAAAACATAATTTTTCATAATATTGGATCAAACCCAGAACTCTAGGATTTGTTTTCTTCAAATTATTTGCATTCTTTGACCTCCACCACTTTACAGCTGCCAGATGTCCGGGTCTAGAAATAAGCATAGTATAGCAAACTAATTAGAGGGGTTTCGTTGCTCTCATTATTGTGTCATATCTGACGTGGCCAGCTCTCCGTCTATTATTTTTTTCGTTCTCGGCATATAAGTACAATTTACATAATGATATTTTTACTTCTCATGCTCGTAAAGTTTCACTTTATGCTGGGTATAGGCGGACTAAAACTCAATTTTATGCACAAGTGCATAAAAAATTGCCATTGTCAAAATAGCCTTAGAAGAAGTCAATTTTTTATGCACTTGTGCATAAAATTGAGTTTTAGTCCGCCTATACCCAGCATAAAGTGAAACTTCTTATGAAAGAAATTCCTATTCTTTTTATTTCCTCACAATCGAAGTAAAAAGTAGAGTGTATAACTCGTCCATAAAACCCATTTTACGCTCGTACTTTATATCCATCCTCGCTCGCAAGCTCGCTCGTATGGATAAACGCCTCGCGTAAAATGGTGCGTTTTATGCACTTGTTGTACAATCTACTATTTACTGACACCTTCAAAAGTAGAAAACGTAAAACTTGTAAAGTAAATGGAAAATCCTCTCACCTCTTAAATTGAAATACAATTACAATATCTCTATTACATATGAACAGAGGAAAATGACAGGCGGGTTTATCGCTGATTAATGAGTTGACTCCATGAAAATCTGGGGCTACATATTTTATACCCCTGCATTTCAAAGCCAATTATTTTTACTACTACCATCAACTGCTACATTTTTGCCTGGCTTGAAAGACATTTTTTTTTTATCAAACAGCTATTTATGCCTTATTCCTGAGTTGGGAGAAAGGCAGCAATCTCAGGAATAAAATATAAGTAAATAGCGGGTTGGTGAAGAAAACCATGTTTTTCAAGCCAGGCAACGTTCTGCATTGCAGACAATAGGACATCTATTCCGTAGCTACTAGATTTTCACAATTAGAAATAACAACATATGATTAATTAAAAACACTATATACTTAATAAATATGCATATATAACTATGTAAACTAATCAAACAATTAGAATAAATATGATACCATGCCCTTAAAAGGATCACCAGCATTTTTGTTACACCGTTGTATAAACTTACATAGTGTGATAACTATAATTTGACGCTAAGGTTGTTGTAACATTAATCATATTAGAAATAAAACACTTGACCGGTGCCAGCTCCTATTTAATTATGTTAAGTTGCTTACGTAGTAGGTACTATGTTTTGGTAGGCCATATTTAGCTAGAACAATTCGACGCTTTGTTTTGAAAAGCTCCGCTAGTCTATGACACGTAGCCACCTATTCAAAAATGATTAATCACTACAAACAATTCGAATAGTTCAGCTTTGTTAATAGAAGTTACAACTACTATTTTAACGAGGTAGGCAAGGTTTTTATATGTGAAATATGTAGATCGATTCTAAGGCGCCGATAAACTGTATCGTCCTAATTCTTGGATAAGTTATAGAAAGTGGTGGAAGACAGTTGTGATTGTAAGTACAAGGCAACTCAAGATATAAAATTGAAGAAATTTGAATTTTCTTAAAAGTTCTAATTTCTTCTAGTTTTCGCCGCGACTTGTCAACTTCTTCTGTAAAATGTACGGCTATATGCCTATAATAAAAGCATAATATTAAATTAATATACCTATGTATATGTAAGTATCTACAGGATGTAATAATAATATATTATAGAAGCTACAGTTCTATTCTACGAGTAAACCCATCCAATATTGAAGCCCACGAAGTCCGATATCCGATACAAATAAGTCAGTAGAATTTGTAATACTTTTAGAGCACATGGTTTTATTTTCAGAATCTATGCTAGTTGACATGACTAGCCACGCTTTGAGCTATCGGCTGAATGGCCGAGGAAGTCATAAACGTGAGTAACGTAGATAGCTGTCATCTGTGACGTGCCCGCCCACGCTATTTCTGCCCTCACTGATGCGCCGCCGGTTACCATCTTACAACGTTACAGCTACATAAATTTGCAAGCTCCAGGCAGTTTCAGAAGCGGTACGCTGGTTTTAATGTTACAAGCTTACGAGTAACGGCATTTAAACTAAACGCTATAGATGATTCGATATTTTCAGCTGTTAAGGGTGACAATGAGTGTTCGAAGAATAGGCGAAGATTAGTTTGTTGCTTCGTATGTGGTCTTCAGCATTTATATAGTTGCAATAGTAAAACTGTAAGCTTATTGTGCTTAACTTAGACTGTCGGCTTAGACAAAATTAAGGCTGATGAATCATCATCAACATGATGGTCCTTGCTCAGAGGCGTCCTTGAGTCTAATAGTAATCCACTACCTATTTAAAATATTTAAATAAATGCCGCCTGCGTAATTTAGCACCTTTGGTGCGGAAACGGCAGAGGGTTGTTTGTGTAAATCTGACACGTAATGTAACAAAATATTGTTTCTTATTAATAATAAGAAATGAGTTTCTTATGTTATAAGTTTTTTTTTACTTATTTATCTACACGGTGTATACTCTATCATTACAATATTCAAATATTTTATCCGATCTGCCAACATGACGTACTAAACAGATGGACGGTACTAAACGTCCTCGCCCCTTCCATCACCAAGTCTGAAGTCTTCTAAACATCCCTCTCGACCGCAGTTATCTTTACAGTCGATGTAACAACGACCATTAAACAATTAATAGCGCTGTAAAACCGTCCGGCTGCCGTGCCGCTCACTTCGTAATCATTTATCATTATCCTGGCACTTGAACATGTTTTATCAAAACACCCGAAAGATGTAATTACCTTTAAACCTACCAGCTTAGAAAGATTTACGTCACCTGGTCATGGTATATATAATAATTGTATCGGCTCAAGAGCCCTGGGAACAACCCGAACAACCATGAATTAAACAGGGGTAGTACTCGTATAGGGAGTGTTATCAAATTATCGTGTTATGGAATTTTACGTTTAATCATAATAAACACTATTTAATAGTAAAGTAATGCGTTTCCATATTATCACTTATCAGTAAAAACGATAGGGGTTGGCGTTCTCACAGTTCGTTATTTGCTTTTTAATAATAGAGGTTTCTATCGACTTTATTTGGTTAACTAAATATTATATGGACTATATGTTATGAATCTTATAATTCATGTGAGCTACTGACATATAAATGAACGAATCTACAATAAGTATAACATTTTTAATAATGTTTCTTAAAAGTACTCTTTAATTACTTAATTCGTTTTTGGCCATTTTTTGGCAATAAAAGACAGGATATGACTTTTATTTAATTGCTAAATTTAATGCTTTTACCGACTATTTATTATTAGGTATGAACGATATTATGCATATATTATACCTACTTATTAGTAAGTATGTATTATAACATCTAGGTAATAGATAATAACCAAACAGCATTACGGACATTGGTCAACCTCGGAGCGACCCGTTTGATAAGCGAGATGAATTTCTCTGTGTGACACATCATTGGCGGATGCATGCCGGATGCAATTGGCTTAATCTATTAGGTACCTAATAAGTGCTACTATTGGTGCGATCTTTTGTGTAATTAAAACGGTTTTTTGTTCACGTAATTGTTGTAGTAATAGGTAGTTAGGGTACTGAAGTAATATAATATGAATTAAGTAGGTGAATAACTACGTGTTAAAGAAGTGATGCGCTTATGTACCTAGATAATTCGTAGATAGGTAATTTATAACTGTTTCGTAGCAACCGCTAGCCAAAATTGTTTCATTCATCAGCATCACTTAATATTATGTTTATTGATTAACTTGAACATATTTATGTATAGTTATGGTAAACCCCGAAAGCTTAGTTAATTTTGCGTATGTACAATTAAGCTAAAACATAGATTTACTCTCAGGATATAGAAATAAAACAACACAAAAATTTTGTTAATTTTGCATACGTAAAATTAAGCTGAAAAAATTGTTTTGCTCTCAAGATATAGAAAGGTTATAAACTCTCAAGTGGCATTTGTCATGTCAGATCGAAAGCAGGCATAAGTTATCCTTGAGCAGTGTCGCGTGATAATATGACGTTCAATTAGTGGAGGGAGGCATGGGAACACATCTGTGTCCACATTACTGATAACGTCCACTCGGCCTCGATTGCTTGCGGTAGGTACACTATCTATTCCTTGTAACCTATTACTGACAATAAGTATATTAGGTACAAGGGTAGCATAAAAGATAAAAAAAAGATAAAAGATAAAAGATATTTATTCTTCAATTTAGGCACATTACAATGCACTTATGAACGTCAGAGAGAAAAGAAACTACCACCGGTTCTAACCCTACACCTCTGACCCGAGAAGTATTACTTATTACCGGCAAGAAACTCGGCGGGACTTATTTTTTCAAAACAGTACTACAAATACATTAAAGATACTATATACAATAATGCGTAGTTCTTCAAGAAGGCATATCAAAACAGCTTGAGAGACAGACATGTACCTGCCTATTGTGTAATTAAAATGAAAAATAAAAATAAAATCCAAATCTGACTGCTTCGCAATACGTTTGATATTCTTTCTTACTTGAACTGTGTCCTCTAAATGTTAGATGATTTTATAGATTCTGGTTTGGGCCATGCATATATGTCTGTCATATAGTCCTCGACCCTGTAATAACCCTTTGACATTAAAGTTTTTTTCAAGTATTTCTTAAGAGCGGGAAATGATAGATTCAAAACATCGACGGGTAACTTGTTATAAATATGAATACCCTGGCCAAAAAATGACTTATATGCTTTGCGGACACGACATCGTCTGGTAGCAAGCTTGTTTTTATTTCTAGTGTTATAGCTGTGGATGTCAGAATTCTTCTTGAATGTGTGTATATTCTTTACAACAAAAATAATATTATCATAGATATATTGGGACGCAAGAGTTAAAATATTAATAAAAGAAATCAAAAAAATAAAAGTATGAAGTATAAAACTGATGCGCTTTTCCTGTAAGTAGGGTAGTCCTTTCCCTAAAACTTACCTGTCAAAGAATAAGCTAGGGATACACGCACAGATGTGTCTGCCTGATTTGTCCGGCGGATATGCCCGGCGGACAGATCCATTCGTGTATGGCGCTATTCAGATGTGTCCGCATACAAATCCGTGTCCGATTCGCGCCATACACGCACGGATTTGTCCGCCGGGCATATCCGTCGGACAAATCCGGCGGGCATATCTGTGCGTGTATTCATAGCTATTAGTGCCATTACTGAGGGTAAGTACCTACCTGTACCTGGACGAAAGTCTATGACCGACTGACTGATAGGAATGATAAAGTTTAAGAATTATTTTAGATACTATAATGACCATCTTCAACAAACAATTTAAAGGCAGGCTTCAAACCCAGTCGACTGAGCCGTAATTTTTGGGACACGCCCGCTTGAAAGAAATTAACGACCCAATCTTTTTATTTTTAGACTCTTCTCGCCATACAAAATATAAGTAGGTACTAAGTATTTCAGCCTGACTACACGTACCCACGCAGCATACATCACCGCATCGCGAATATCGTTTAGCGGGCAGCGGTCAAATAAGTAGGGCTCCGGTAATGAAGAACCTCGGCTGGTGTTAATGTTGCCAGAGCGCATTACCGCGCGCCCGCTAACCGCCGCCGCTCCGCCCAGATTACACTTTGTCAATATTTGGGGCCCGACTTGCCCACACGCACCTACAAATTGTACACAATGCCTTACGTAATGGTAAAATCTGGGCAAATACAACGTTGCGGAAAAGAGCTTTTAAAGCTACCGCTCGCTTCCTTAACCTTAGTCATAGTTTGGACTTTCAATTGGAGATTCGCTAACTCGACAGCAGGACCCGTCATTGATGACATCCTGAGGACGTGTAGTGGGACCAAAATAAGTTTGATTAAGATTCTATAGTGTATTAGTAGAAAGAATAATTTTAAAGAAAAAAGAACATACTTCAATTAGGCTACTTCACCTTTCCAAGTCTAAGCGCCCGAGATACTGTAAAAAATACTCAAAACACGAGTACGCTATGATGTTTGAAAAGTTCCCACTTTTTCTCCAGGACCAGTATCCCATTGTCAGATCCTGACCTGATAACAAAAGGATACTGTCGTGTATAAAATGTAGGTACCTACTTTTAAGCGGAAAATTAATTTTCCAAATCAGTCCAACCATCTTAGATTAATCAGTGAACATTAAAAAAAGTAAAAATAGCAAAAAAAGATTGCGACGAATTGAGAACCTCCACTTTCGAAATCTTGAAGTCGGTTGAAAACTAGTGTATATAGCCTAACTTTAATTAATTACTTTTATTGAACATTCCGTGTGGCTTTTTTAGGATGTAGGTAATTTTAATCCAGAAATTGAACATTCTAAATGAAAAATATGACAACTGACTTCCGATGATAAAGCTTTCCTAGAACCAAACCTGTGATTCACTTTCAGAAACCCCCAAATGACCCAAATGCTTCAAAGTAAGTATGGAATGTTAGACGAGGTTCATCGATTCCTTGAGGCTATCGTCATCAGATTAGCTATATAGGGATACACGCACAGATCTGCCCGCCGGATTTGTCTGGCGGATATACCTACCCGCCGGACAAATCGCCCATGTATGGCGCTTTTTCAAAAACAAAAAGAAAGTTAAATGACAATCTATAAATAAATACTAAAACCAATATCAAACGAAAACATAAGTACCGCTTTCTATAAAGCGAGATAATCCCGAGTTCACCGCTATACTCGTACGGTAATGAAGTCGGTTGCGAAGTGGCCTAAACACACAGGGTGCTTCTGCTTCCGGGCGGCACCTGTGAGCCGGTGTTTGCGCCCCCACTTACAGGGGAGGCTACAATCACTGCGCACACGCACTGCCGCGCCGCTGCGGACGGAATTAATCCTACGGCTTTGATTGACAGAACAAGAGAATAATATGTTTCGTTTTTTTTTGTATTTGTTGTCATTTTGTTTAATTTTGTCATCGGCTGCAGTACATTTTGCTCGCACAAGGATAAGTTTAAATCTAAATTCTAGCATGATAATTATTGATTTTATTCATAATGAAAGCAATTAGGTATTTTCTAGAAAATATATAAAAATTGGAAAATATCTGACATATAAATGTTTTAGTAATGTATGAAAAACTTTAGGGAATAAAAAAGTACGTACAAAAATATAGTAGTGATCTTAAAACTCTCAAGCACATGTTTATATATCTACTATTTTCATGTATCTGTCGAAGTACAACAAGAGTGCCGCAAGCCAGGCAGCATGGCGGTGCTAATCGCGCGGCAAACATAATACCTATAGGAATGTTTCCACTTGTTAATTAATTTAGCTGCCAGCACTCCTGTTACTTCGTTTAATTGAAACATTTGCTACGTGGCTTATGGTTTGTAATAACAACCGGCGGGTGAAAACATTATTATATAATAATTTAAATAAAACAAACTTTTTAGTTCTCATGCTCGTAAAGTTTCACTTTATGCTGGGTATAGGCGGACTAAAACTCAATTTTATGCACAAGTGCATAAAAAATTGCCATTGTCAAAATAGCCTTAGAAGAAGTCAATTTTTTATGCACTTGTGCATAAAATTGAGTTTTAGTCCGCCTATACCCAGCATAAAGTGAAACTTCTTATGAAAGAAATTCCTATTCTTTTTATTTCCTCACAATCGAAGTAAAAAGTAGAGTGTATAACTCGTCCATAAAACCCATTTTACGCTCGTACTTTATATCCATCCTCGCTCGCAAGCTCGCTCGTATGGATAAACGCCTCGCGTAAAATGGTGCGTTTTATGCACTTGTTGTACAATCTACTATTAACATAAATATTGTCGAAAAAATATCTCGTACACAGCAGGAAAACAAAAAAGGTTAAAATATGATCATATGATTTCTGGAGGAGCCGTTTGGTATATATAATTTTATATTTAAAAAAATGGTTAGGTAGAGTCATTTTGTTAGAATTAATTACTTTCCATTCCATGACATTTCTTGTTCCTCACAAACTCTAACTATTGTTTTAACTATTGGTTACGAATTGCATTTTTGACGTATCTATCTGTAAACTGTACCAAAATGTAATGGGTACACCTCTCCATATGTTTTAGAAGGCATGACTCCTGATGAGGGGTCCAGAGCCTCAGGACAGATAAGCGCCCCACAATGAGAATGTTTGCGTAGCGCTATCACATGCGGAAATAAATCGGGGAGGCAGGAAGACGATAAAAATCGTCACACGCCGCACGCCGCGCCCTACCCTACAAGGTTTCGAGGACTTTGAATAAAATTAGAACAAAAAGCTCCGAGGATTTTACCTACTTTGCTCTTAAAGTTTTAAAGGAATTGAAAAAACTGTTTTAGTCGATACGACCTAGCAAAAGAATTTGCAGTTACAGTTACATAATATAAAACATTTATTTACATAACTAAATATACAGAGGTACTACAGTACAAATACTAAACTAAATTAATAACTAGCTCAAATCTAAACTAGGCCCTTGCGGCATTGTACCAAGGATGCTGGCGGCATTTCCTCGTTGTATCGCAATGCTGATACGCTGTGCGAGGAAACCGCCAGCTCTTCGGTCACCAGTAACATCAACCAGACGCTTTGCGATTTCTGCAAAAAACTTGTGTGCGCTGGGACCCCATGGACCAAGAGTTACATAATTAAGTTAGGTACAGTCGACGTTAAAGATATGTTTAGACTTTTGCACCTTATTACGAAGGAGTAAGGTGCAAAAGTGTAAATATATCTTTGACGTCGACTGTAACTACGATTATAATTATTTTGTTGTTTTATTTATAATTAAGAAGATTGGGTATCAAGTTGTACCTAAGTTGTGTGATCATATTCTAGAACGCAAGTAACCTACACCCAATTCAAAATGCGCACATTCTAATAACGCAAATCGTAAAGAAAAAAAATTAGCCATAGTGGACTGTAATGTTTAATGACTTTAAAGTTTTTAAACCAGATTGTATTTACGTCTTTGCTTAAATATTTTGAAGTTGTGCAAATTCTTTACAAGAGATAAGTTATCAAGGAATTCACTTTTATTTGACTGTTTTTTTGTGCTTTTATCAGCAGCCGTTATTGAGCTTATCAGCTGGGCTCGTAACATAGATATATGCAAAAGTGCATACAGTATTTTCAGTAAATACCTAATATGAATATTCAAGTAGGTAAGTAGAGTATGGGTCAACAAAAAAACGATGCCACAATAACTTTATTAAAATTGACAAAGCACTAATAAATCCTCACCTTTAATAAGACTAATAAGAAATACTCGTGATTTGGTAATACTTATACAAATAAATGTAGGCCACCCCCTATAAAATATTTCTTCACATGAAAAACATTAAGTAGGTTCACCTACTAGGCATGTATTTCATAAGTACGGTACCGATTATGAATACGATACAGCTTAAAGGTATCACAATTTTTCTAGGGTCACCATGACTTTTAACAAAGATTTCAATTTATGCGATAGGTATATAGGTAGTAAAAAATGTAAGGTTGGGTAAGGTTAACGTTTGTTTTGACAGATATTAAAGAGTTAGCGCTTAAAATGTTCGATTCTGAAGTAGAATTTATATTTCGCCGCCGACAGATAAATAATTTATAAATAATGTGTAATTATACATATATCACATGAGATAAAGCGAGATAAATTATGGGCATTCAATTAGAGCGGGGGTCGAGTTTCCATGAAGCCGCCTGACCCCGGGCTGCGTATCTATCTGCTAATGACTAATTATGGAATCGTTCCATCCCTGATACACGTCTTACCAACTTAAGATGTAGCTATAGGTAATTGTGTCGTATTTAACGCGAACAATACAGCAAAATTCAACAAATTTCAATTTTCATGTAACTTTTTTTGGGTTTCTTATCATAGTGACTGTAAGATTTTCTCCAAAGGGGCAAGTTACGCAAAATTGTCAACTATTTTTGAAGTTGAAATAATCATATAAGTCGAGTTATGCTACTTATTTAGATGTATTAGTACCTACGATAATGCAGTATTTACAATTTAATACCTTCAAGCTTCCTCTAGAACCATTACACAGGTAAATAAATATTAAATTAACTCTATGTATGTACCTAGTACTACGCCTGATATTAAATTAAGCGAAATGATTGTGTTGTTATGCTTCTTATCACCCCGGCATGACGGAGTGGACATCACATCCCTTTCATATGCCGCTAACTGTTCATTTGTTTATCTTAATTTGGTACTTCTGTAAGACCCGCCCATAAATAAGTTTGAATTATTAACACCACTTAAAGGAAATGCAGCGTTCTCCTTCAATCGTGCGTTAGTTTGCATATGTTTATCCCTTTCTACGTGGAAGCACTCGAGCTTCGTTTCCGCTATCGGCCCTGCACGAGCTTACGAAATTAAAACCTCATTGAGGGTATCATGTTTCGGTATGACTTAATCTCGATACCGATGCGAGAGTTCAGAATGCTGAAGAAGCTAGGTACCTACTTACAACAATAAATAAGTTGTATATAGCTCTAGTAAATCTACATATATGACAGTCGATTATAAAACTGAGGGTATCAATCGTACACATAAATACCTACCTAGCTACTAAATAAGTAGGTAAGTATATAATTACTTACGACAAAATACTTGTGAGATTTTGATAATAGGTGAGTTAAGGGCAGCTACCAGGTAAGTACCGTGATGTTACGAATAAAGGATGATGCACGGTGTTCCGGACCGTCTCCGATACGACACTTCCGACACTTCATTTTGTATAGAAAATAAAAAGCGTCATGTGATCCTCGGAGGTCACGTGATGTTCTGTATACAAAGTGAAGTGTCTGCCCCGGAACACCGTGCATAATCCTTAAACTTTCCCTAACTTTTTAATTAACGAAGATTGGAATTCACAGATTTTGCGAAAAAATATAGTCAGCTACAAAAATTACAGGTTTGTAAAAAAAGATGCTAATCATTGCATTTTCCAGACTTATACTGGTTATCAATGAGGGTTTCCTGAATTCCAGTTCCAGGAGGCGGCACTGTGGCGCGAGGTCATTTTGACAGCAGCTGTCAAAATCCACCAATCAAAACATATGATTAACCTACCTAGACTAGACCTAATAGACCTAGCCACGCTTATGACAGCTAGGCCACGGTGATGCCACCTGGTAAAAAATCGATTCAGGAAACCCTAATTCTATCGCGATTAAGGATGATTATTTTGTAAATGTATGGAAAATGCTTTCATTTATACCATTTACTTATAGTGACTTTTCTAGTGCCCTAACCTAGGTGAACATTTTACAAGCTCTCAATCCTGCATAGAAATGGAATGGTGTGTGTTTTCCAAAATCTGTAAATTACATTCATCTTCAATTAACAAGGTAGGAAAATTGGCAAATTCACCTGACTTCTGCCGGCAAGAAGTAAAAAAGCCAGAATGGGGGAATTATAAATAAAACCGGCCAAGTGCGTGCCAGACTCGTGCATGAAGGGTTCCGCATTATACCATTATTTATAAAAACCAGCCGTAGTAGCTATTATCGAATAAATTATTATCGCAAGGTCGTATCTGCCGAAGTGCGTAGTTTTTTGGAGATAACTCAAAAACACCTAAACCGATAATGTTCAAAATAATTTTCTTTGAAAGAATATTTAAAGGTGTATCTTCTTGATTTTTTTCATAGTTTTTGGATTTACGGTACAAAAGTTACAGGGGGAGGGGGGGACACAAGAGACTTGTCGATTGATGTGCATCATGTTGATATTTGGCAAAAAAAAATTTTTTGCCTTTGACTATTAGTTACATGTGTGCAGTGCCCTCCCTAAAATTTTTTTTAGCAATTTATCTACAAAACTAAATAGCGGCACACACAATACACTTTATGTAAAAAATGTATAATGATACGTCTTATAGTCTGCCAAGAACATTTTCGCGTAGCGTCGCGACATCAGGTCTGGCAGATACTCATGGGTCCAACTGAAAATCCACCTGTATATTCGGTTCCGAGAAAAGGGTCGAAAATTTTCAAAAATTTGGACAATACTAATGACTTGCTCTAAAAATAAAAATGCGCAGGGCAGTAGTTCTGCATGACTCTACATTTCTAAGGATCCGTAAACAAACATAATTTTCTGATTTTTGGATGAGGTGGTATTGGTATTTAAATGTTTTTTATTGTTAGTAATTTCTACAATAAATGATTGTTATTTTACGTACCTACTTATAATAACCAATTCAAAAATGTCTTCGTTATTAATGAGTTTGATAATCGTGAATTTAATTTGATAGACTTAAAGCTTTCGGACAATTCTGCAGGTTGTATAACTATAGTAACATTTATTATTTCGGTATTCGGTCGGCGGTACCTACTGTAAATATTAAGTAGGTAATGGCCTCTACAATCAACGCAATTTCAACACAAAACTCGCGCGCGATTTCGAGACATTGCCGTCTAACTAGGTGCAACGAAATTAATCGATGGACCAAAAACCTTTTAATATTGTATATAACACAGTTAATAAATACAGGAAATAAAGTATGTAAAGTACAAACGCGAACTTATCCCGTTAAGGGATCTCTACCAGTAAATACGGTATCGCTAGGATTTGTAGCTTATGTTGCATGAAAATTATATTATGGTTGGAAAAGTACACCGAATGTTGATTTTCCTAATATGAGTAATAATGTTAGACATGGGGTAACTTTAACTGAGTTTTGTTTGGTTGCATTATACAATGTTTGTTCAGCAACTTTTAAAAATAACTTATGGTTTTTTTAATGGTTTGATTTTTAGGTTTATTCAAACACGCAATGTATTCCGAAATTCATTATGTCTGTAGGGTGACATGGTCCATGAATGTATGGAGAAGAAAAAAGTATTACAAATCTTATCTCCACCAGGCTCCTTTTGTTCTGTTAAGAAAATGAAGTCTATATCCAAAATTTGAGCTCATTTGATGATAATTTACTGGTCGCTATGATTTCAATATTTATAATATTCCCATACAAATGGAAAAATCAAATTACCCTAAAATTCAAAATTTAAGCGCTTTATTAGTTACTCAGTTATAACTTAATATAAATAGTGTATAAACACTATCAAAAACATCTTCAATTAGGAATTATTGATTGTATAATTTCTCTTCATACATTTTTGTATTGCAAAATTGTGTCATTCATAGCGACCCCCAAAATAAAGTTTAATTGTTCTCAAATTAGAAGCAAATATCTTTTAGGAGTATTGAAACTAAAAGAAGCTGGTGGAGATAAAAAAATCAAAACTTAATATTTTTGGACCACCCTGTGACAAGACTGACAAGTAATGTCGATTAAACGGATTTTAACGTACCTACATTGAAAATATTATTGAGTTTGTATGAAAAAGAGACAATCTACAAAATACATATTTTGTAAAGTTGTGATTTTTTTTTATTGTTTGAGGAGTAGAATCTACCTATGTTACGTTTTAATTTATTGCTCTAATTTCAGGAAACACCTGTATACGGCGCAAGAAAATATATTAAAAAAAGTACTCACTTGGAAGGCTGTAGCAATAGGTACGTCTCATAGTTAAAGCCTAGGTTAGAGTAAATGAGGTCCTATTAATTATATCATGAAAACGTACCTATCTAAATATATGATGTGAGCAGATATTATGTAGTAGCAAATAAGGTCCTAAGAGCCTATTATATACGTCCTAAGAAGACAAATTAAAAAAAATGCACTTACCTGGAAGGCTGTGGCACTATGGTCTCATAGTTGAAGGTCTGAAGCAGCTTGCCCACCGCTTCGTTGATCTCCAGCCTGGCGCATGGTCGATCGTGCTCAGGGCCCCAACTCATTTTCACACTGTATATTGTTTTTTTTTTAATGTTTGACAGCACCGAAAGGGGTTCGAATAGAGCCGCGAGATGCGTGCGATCCACTCGCGCGCACGGACTATAAAGAGTTCCTTATGCTCAACGCATAACTATAAATGCTCGACAGAAGGGGCGCGCGCGCATAGCTCTGATATGATTTTTCAAATGTTGTTTATTATTTTTTATAGAGCTATCATCGTTTTATAAAAATATTTGCGTTCAAATACGTTAGTATAGTACTTACCTTTCTGACTACAATGATAATCTAATTTAATTAAAATAATAATAGTAACTACTTAAGTATTGGAATATTTCGTACTTGCATAGGTACTTATTGAGGTACCTATAAGTATTAGGTACCTCCCTACCTACTTATTTATGTTTACTGAAGTCAACTTTTATACAACTTAGCTAAAAGACCTATTATATGAGGAATAACCTATTTTTTTTCTCAAAAACTACTCTCTTGCGTTTCAACCATTTTTTTATTTTTTTTAATGATAAGTAGGTACCTAGTTGAAGCGCTAATTCGCTCTTTAGTCACCTATTTTTATAGATAGGTACCCATTTGTGTACCTACTTAAGTGTGTAAAAAGATACGTGACCTATTTATTTCTTTGGGTAGGTAGTAAGTTAGTAACATACTGAATAAAATATAGAATTTACATGAGTAATTCAGATATCGTTTTTAAATTCTCACTTTTTTTTTCAAGATATTATTAGTCGACAGTAGTGCGACGCGAACGTTTTTGTACAAAGCGACCTGTTTTCATAGCATACGAGTATATAAACATTTCAGGGATATTCAGAATGTTTGTTTACACAGTGCTATCTGCAGTTTTCCTCATTTTCCCACCGTCGCGCGGTGGGCGGTGCGCGGCTGCGCAGGCGCCGCCTCGGCCTGCGATTGGCCGCGTGCGAGCCGCTCTGACGTCACTATACGTGCCTACTAACGGACGATCTACGTGCTTGCAAGCGCATATAACTGTGAGCTTCCTAAAGCGGTTTTCAACATTTATAATTTGATTTTAATTTGATATCACTCACAGTGGATCACATGCGCCTCATATTTTATTTAAGTTAAAGCGAGCTGAACTAAAATTAAGATAGGAATTACAAGTCGAAATGCCGCACCTGCTTGTACAGTAAGTACATACTTGTACCTATATTCCTGAACTATTTAATTACACTAAATATCTTTACTTTATTAATAACTACCTATTTATTGGCTTGTCTTTTATATAGTCTTTTACTTGTTTCCATTTTTTGGCAGACATAATTAGAGCCCTGTTACTGTCACACTGGTCCTAAATTTCCTAAATGATTTAATCACAATTGATTTAGACCAGTGTTTTTCAAAGTGTGGGTCCCGACCCCTAGGGGGGTCGCGGCACTTATCCAAGGGGGTCGCGAAATTCAGATTCGAGAGGCGCATGCCTTCATGACTATTCTTCCTAAATAATTTTACATATACATATGCATTATTTATTGATTGATTAGAAAATACTTTTTTTTTCATTCAGTGCGAAGAATGAGCTTGTTTGGCTTTCACTAATTTGTGAAAACGGATTTCCTGCAGCGATATACTTTTTAGGGTAGCCAAAATGGAATCAAACTGCATTTTTTTAATGTTGTCCATAATTGAATCCATACAAATAAATTATAAATTTTAAGCGTGAAAAGGTAACAGACGGACAGCCATACTTCGCGAGAAATTTTTGATGGTTAATAAGGGCCGCGACACCAGAAAGTTTGAAAAACACTGATTTAGACAAGTGTAACCGCATTTACTACTAAGCTTGGGATTCTTAATGGCTTCTACAATCGGCGCAATTTTGACACAAAACTCGCGCGCGATTTCGAAACATTGCCGTCTAGGTAGGTGTAAAAGCGGTATTAGACATTGCAACCTGCAGGGCCCAATCTGTCAGGTTGGAAGGTGTAATTGAAGGGAGGGCCAGTAGGTAGCTGAAGGAGGGGTTGGGAGAGGCAGGGTACACAACAGATTGGGCCCTGCAGGTTGCAATGTCTAATAGCCGTTTAACGAAATCAATGAATGGATCTAAAATCACAATGTATTAAAACTCGCAGGTGACTAGTTGCTTACGTTTGTAGAGGCCTTAAGGATTAGGAGTAATAATTAGGACATTGAAAAAGTAAGTGTAGGACTTTAAAATCGTTAATACTTAATCGGTTTCCTATGTAGAAATCGCATACGATTTGTCTAATCTTATCTCTTTTCGTATCTTTATTAAACAATTAACCACCTATTAGAAGAACCTCGTATGAAATTAATGTTTTTTTTATTGTACGTAGTTAAATTGATTAAGACATAAAGTTATTAAATGCTAGCCAAAAAATGTTTATTATCTTACCAGGTTTAAACAAAATGTTGTGCCACAAAGGGTAAAAAAAAGAAGTTTACTTAGTTCCAACTACAACTAGATAGGTCTACTCAGCGGAATTACGACGCAAAAATCGCCGGTCGTATAAGTTTTCGCATAATACGTTGCCGTCTAGGTAGGTGCAACATAATCAATCGATGGATCAAAAACCGCAATGTATCAAAATCGCAGGTGATTAGTTGCGAGTCAGTAGAGCACCTACGTTCATCATGCATGAGCAAGTTCGGCACATCACACACTTAGCTGAATTCAGCGTACAAATAAAAAAATCAGCAATACAGATATAACTGATTTTTATCAGTAGGTATTCTGAATTCAGCAATAAATTATGGCCTCTACAATCGGCGTAATTTTGATACAATACTCGCGCGTGATTTCGAGACATTGCCGTCTAGGTAGGTGCAACAATATCAATCGATGGACCAAAAACCGCAATGTATTCAAAATCGCAGGTGATTTGTCGCTTACGTTTGTAGAGCACCTACAAACACACCTAGCGGAATGGAGGCAGTAATGTCGAGCTTTCTCGATGGTAGCTTAAATTTGTCTATGGCCTCCATACACTACTGCCTTCATTCCGCTAGGTGTGATTTGAGCCTTAGGGTCACCACACACCTAGCGGTTTTCCTCGCGGAATTAGCGGAAGTAGCGGAAATTTGTCTATGGTAGCAGATTTTTTGTATGGAAGCCATAGACAAATTTCCGCTACCATAGACAAATTAAGCATTTTGTCTATGAATTTCCGCTACTTCCGCTAATTCCGCGAGGAAAACCGCTAGGTGTGTGGTGACCCAGATGTAGATTCAGGTAATTCCGTTTGATAATATTGGAGGACAATTCCAAAAATTTATGATATGATGAAACATAAGTTTTTAATGTTAATGTTTTACTTATATTGTTAAAGACAATCATAATGTATAATGCGTGGGTTCCGAGGCGTTGGTAATGGTACAGTCGCCATCAAATATATCGGAGCGGCCAAGGTACTCAAAAATATCTGAAGATTGCACTTTATCGCCTTGACTATAGAGGCGTTGTTCAGATATTTTTGACCACCTTGGCCGCTCCGATATATCTAATGGCGACTGTACGTGGTAAATGGTAACAATTAGGATTTATTTGCTAACCAATGCGAATTAACATGATCTAATTTTACCTAGTTTACCCAACATATCTGTTAATGTAATTGTCAAGGAGGAATGATTTTAGTGCCTCTAGTAGATACGCATAAGGACGACGGGTCTCTACATTAATTTATCGGTAGTAAACATTTGTTTCAAATAATTAAAGTCTGAATATGAGCTCTACGCGGATAATTTTACCCTAAAGTTATGAGACCCTAATGGACATTCGGGTAAAATCGAATCGGTAATACAGAATGACTGTCTTATTTATTCAGAATCTGATATTAAGTAAAGACAGGATATTAAAGAAACTGATATTAAGGATTATCCATTAGGGCCTAGGGGTATAAATAATCACAAAGTTGGGCTAATTCGGGTTGTGCGCTTCCACAACACTTCGGAAGCTCAAATACCGCGAGCTATCCTTGCACAGATAAAAGGATATCTTAATCCAAGATATTCATTCTTGTATATAAGGAAAATCGATAATTTCTTAAATCAAGTAAAAAATATCTTGAACCAAGTAAGTTCTATCTTGGATCAACAAAATCATACTTGGTTCAACAAAATCATACTTGGTTCAAGAAATTATCGATTTTCCTTATATACAAGAATGAATATCTTGGATTAAGATATCTTTTTTTTCTGTGTGCGGTTACCTCGTGGTCACTATAATATAACTAAGCTCCATTGGATTAACTAAGTGTAAGTTAATATGTAATTGTTCTAATTACATGATGATTTCTGTAATAAGAGCAATAAATTAAAATATAGATTGTACTCCTGTATATTCTTATCTCTTTTACACGGGAAAGTCTCGCGACAAGCTTTTATGTCATACAATTGTACAATGTTCCTATAATAGTATTTTGTGCAACAGTTACATAATAAGGGTTCTTAAGATTCGAGGGTCGAAGTTACAAAATGAGGCAAAGCCGAATGTACCGTTGCACACAATAGTTTTTCTACGAGTGCTTAAGCAAGCCGGTAAGAATTGAGTTCGACGAATGCCGTGCATAACCTGCTGCTTCATATAATTGAGTAACTTCGATCTCTTGGTGGATTGTGTCGGCGGGGCGCGCAATGCGGGGCCCGACAACAGTTTCACAATATTGTATGGAAATCCTTTCTGTGATTGTTATGAATGCTACAATATGCGACCATAGAAGCACGGAGAGAAATTTTTACTAGAAATAAGTAAAAAATAGTCATTCCCAGGACAAGTAAACTATTTACTAAAAACAAGTAAACGTTTTCTAAAAACAAGTAACCGTTTCCTGGTTTTTAGTAAAGTTTATTTATTTTTAGTAAACGTTTACTTGTTTTTAGTAAAAGTTTCCTTATTTTTAGTGAACGTTTACTTGTCCTGGGAATTACTATTTTTTACTAATTTCTAGTAATTTTTTTCTCTCTGTGAGCTCTATCGGAAAGTATGCGCTAGTAGTTCCGCCAACACAATCTCAATTCAAGTATTACAGTCGCCGAGTATAAAATAGTACTTTTTTGCAACCCTTATTTATGTACCGTTGCACACAATAGTTTTTCTACGAGTGCTTAAGCAAGCCGGTAAGAATTGAGTTCGACGAAAGCCGTGCACAACCTACTGCTTGTATGCGGGGCCCGACAACAGTTTCACAATATTGTATGGAAATCCTTTCTGTCATTGTTATGGATGCTACAATATGCGACCATAGAAGCTCTATCAAAAAGTATGCGCTAGTAGTTCCGCCACCACAATCTCAATTCGAGTATTACAGTCGCCGAGTATAAAAAAAGTGTTTGATTGACTCAAAAGTTTTTTTTGAACATTAAAATAAAAGTTTTTTTAATTTTTTTGTATTTATGTATGTTTTTAGTTTTTATTAGACAAGTTCCGTAATCTGTAATTTCGACTAATACTTCGTTGTGTTGACCGATTTCTTGGCTGTTAATTTTAGGTAATTGAAATGGTCATTGGGTGTTACCTTATACTTATGCACTCAGAAATAAATCAAACTTAAATCCTCCATCCTCGCGTTTAGAAATCCGGATTAATCGGGCCCTTTATCAATGTCAGTAAGAATATGTAATAAGCTACCAGATCAAATAAAGAAAGAAAACAAAGAAAACCAATTTATAAGTAGACTGAAACAAATGCTAATAAGTAAATGTTATTAATATTATTCAGTTGATGAATATTTAGAGGACAAATTTTAAATAGTGCTAGTAGGCACTTATAGAGGTATCTACTTAATATATATGAATGTTGTTAAAGTTAAAGGTCTTAGGTTTAAGTTAGATATAATAATTTAGTTTATAAGTGAATGGAGTCGCGCGCGACAACGAACGTCATGCTAAACCGCCAAAGTAAGCTTCATGGTAGACTTTCGGTCTGAGTTTTTATATGGTAAGGGTCAAAACACACCTAGCGGAATCACAGCGGAATTAAGCCAATTCATAGACAAAATGCTTAAATTTGTCTGTGGTAGCGGAAATTTGTCTATGGTGGCTGATTTGTTGTATGGAAGCCATAGACAAATTGCCACTACCATAGACAAAATTAAGCATTTTGTCTATGAATTAGCTTAATTCCGCGAGGAATGGTAATCCTCCCCCCCCCTGACACGCAAGTTTTGTATAGTACGGTGCGTGACGTGATACAAAGATAAGCCCCATGGTACATGTTCATAAAAGTGATGCTGAGTTCCGAAAAAATGGTAAAAAATTGATTTGCCCGAAAGCACAAAAAAGTACCACTTCCGGTGTAAAAAATGGATGGTATTTTTTTAAAGATACCTACGTTATGGTATATAAAGATGACACTTTTGTGGCAACGAATATTGTAGTAATTTGAATTTGGGTACAGAAAAACCCAGTCTGCCAGTTCCTGCATGGCCGGAAGTGCCCAGCAGACTAGTTTAAAAGTAACGAATTTGACTCCAAATTTACGTCACTTTTGAAACATTCTGTCGGGCACTTTCGGCCATGCAGGAACTGGCAGACTGGGTTTTTCTATACCTACCTAAATACTAATTAGAATTACTATTTGTTGCCACAAGTATCATCTTAATATCAAATGCCATAGGTAAATACCATCCATTTTTTAAAACGGAAGTGGTACTTTTTTGTGCTTTCGGCCAATTCAAAAGTTTATTATACGTTTTTTCGGAACTCAGCATCCCTTTTAGGGTCGCCTCACACCTAGCGGTTTTCCTCGCGGAATTACCGGAAGTAGCGGAAATTTGTCTATGGTAGCGGAAATTTGTCTATGGTAGCAGATTTTTTGTATGGAAGCCATAGACAAATTTCCGCTACCATAGACAAATTAAGCATTTTGTCTATGAATTTCCGCTACATCCGGTAATTCCGCGAGGAAAACCGCTAGGTATGTGGTGACCCGCCGTATGTGGTGACCCTTATGCATGGGACTCATCTTTGTATCACGTTAAAGGCATGTTACACTTTACGTTTTTTAGTAACCTAACTAGCATCCTAATTAGGATCCTAACTTTTTTCAATAGTAAATTTACTTGCTAAATGCGGTTACACTTGACTAAATTTAGAAACTAACTCATTTAGGAAGCTAACTAGGACAAGTGTAACAGGGCTTTTACCAACGTTACGTAGTAATTAAAGCGGTATTAGACATTACAACCTGCAGGGCCCAATCTGTCAGGTTGGAAGGTGTAATTAAAGGTAGGGCCTGGTGGGCCTGTAGGGAGCTGAAGGAGGAGTTAGGGAGAGGCAGGGTACACAACAGATTGGGCCCTGCAGGTTGCAATGTCTAATAGCCGTTTTACGGTCCCGCCCGTACTAATAGGATTTCTTATGTTGGTATCATATTTTTTTACTCTTGAGTGACTTCCTCTGTATTTTATCTGTGGTGTACGATATGATTGCAGATCATAGACATACAATAAAAGGTATAGACAGGGCATGGTGATAATAATACCAAGATAGAACGGGATGGTCTTATTAAATTTTCAATAGGTATGACAGAGAAGTTGCCATTTTTTGTTCGTCCTTATCATAGACTCACGGCTTTATGTCACCCTCCACCGTAAGTACTTTCTATGAGTGGAGGGTCATGAACACATTTAATTCGCGTTTTCTTGCAAAATATCTGTATTTGCTAGGTGAAACACAAATATATTTCGTGGAAAGTTGTGCCAGCTACGGAAAACAATGGTTAATTGTTGTGTTTTGAGCTGTAGAAGTGATTATCGCCGATATTACGACAACATAACCTTTCACAGGTAAGTACCACATTTTACAGTTTACTCCTGTTGTTTAGTGTATAAATAGTATCCTACAATCTATTACGCGCTATAATCTTGTTAATAAATCTATTCTCGTGAAGAATAATACATAAAATCGTAAAGGTAAATAAAACATTCGAGAACATATTAACCGACTAATTTATGAACGCGGTTAGCCGTATAGCTGTCAGTAATTTAGAACCGCATAAGCAATTTAGTCGCATTACATACGTCTTAGGGATACCAGTGCGTGATTTTTATACTTACCCTAATATTGAGGTATTTTTTGTTTTAAAAAGATCATCATTTCATATCATTGGCAAAAATTTATTTAAATAAAGATGTTGATATCTGCCAGTAATAAAATTTACCTGTTTTATTTCTCCATACTAAAGAAATTAGAATTTAACAAAATTAATTCCTAGTGTTGGTTTTGCTATGGCTCAGTAAGTCTGGGGTATGCTTGGCATCCTAAGTCCAAGATTGGTACTAACTAGTTTTAATGAAAGCGAAAAGATCTTCCACCTGATTTGATTTCCTTGCAATATTTTTGTTCACCGTAAAGGAACTGAAATAACAAATGAAAGTTCGATCATAAGTTTCGAAAATCTTAATGTACAAGTTGGGTTTGGAACAGCGACCTTAAAAATGAAATTGCTATACAGGATGTAGCAAAAATATTCATGATCCGTTCAAGGGCATTAGCATGGTATCGTATTGCGAGTTTGGAAAAGTAGGTTGAAGAAAAAAAAACGCGATTTTTTTTTTTATGTGCGGAACAAATTACTATTGTGTCCGTAGTCGACACAACTTTCTGACACAACCATCAGGTTTTCTCTTAGTAAAAACGCTAATTTCATCTGTTCGTTACCCTCCACTGTCAAAAAATAGGTGAGACTATGACAAGGACTAACGATAACAGCTCGCTTCTCTGTCACACCTGTTGAAAGTTTGATAAGACCATCCCGTTCAATCTTGGTATTATTATTTATTTATTTCCATGTCAGGTCTATGGGTGGTATATCTATGTTCACATCGCTCCGGGCCTGCCCGGAGTGCTCGGTGCTCGCTATATGAAATAATGGGGTAATTTTCTCTTACTGGTATCCCCACGAGTTAGACGTCATCATGACGTCATCTATGTCTATCCCTTACGGTGCTACGCGGTGTCAGGCCCTTGTTGCCAGTGTTGCCAGACACCCCGCTTTTCCGCTTTTTACACCGCGTTTTCGCCACTGGCCCCGCTTTCCGCGTTAAGCTAACGCGGATCCGCTTTATTAAAATATACACGAACAAAATTTAAATGGTGGAAAAAGTTGGTAAATTCAAAACATCGAACGATAGCGTGGTCATAGATAAAGATTTCAAGTTCATCAATCACTGCGATTAGGATTACGTCATCAAAAAAGCTCAATAATCGTTTGGAAATGTATGCCAAATTATCCGGCCAACCTGAGGTATACACTCTGCTAACGTGTCAATAATATACAAGCACGTCATCGAACCAACAGTAACCTACGCCGCGGAAGTTTGGAGTAGCGCCACAAAATATAAGAAAGTTAACAACGCCCTGCTCAGCATTCAAAGAAGATTTGCAATAAAGATCGTTCGGGGCTTCCGCACCCTACCTACCATTGACTCCATAACCTTAGCAGATCTCACGCCACTTCACCTCAAAGGTATTGAAGTCGCTGAAATAGAGAGAACCAAACGCATAGGAAATGTGTAATACCTGTAAATACCTGCCTACTTGACTTTACCTTAGACAAACAGATTTCTCCAGCTGAACTACTCCACCCCTCTCAAAGAATATCCGTACAAATTAACAAAATCAACAACCCCACAATTATCGAACCATACGACACATTAAATATGCATCATGTCTACACCGATGACGGAAGCAAGTATGACGGAGGAGTTGGTGCAGCCTTCGTTATTTACCGACCGTATGGAATGCGTACTATCAAGCGCAAAAAACTACACAAATACTGCACAGTATTTCAGGCAGAATGTGTGGCAATAAGTGCAGCTTGCGAATTGTGCCTACAACTAAAAATCGAACAGATCACCAATCTACTCTGATTCCATGTCCGCTCTCCAAGAAATCGGCAACAGAAGCAGCACCAACCACATTATCAACAACATACATAGAAAAATTAAACAGATACAGCAAACTGGCTCCATACGCTTCTGCTGGATCAAAGCACATGTCGGAATGACAGGAAATGAGGAAGCTGACAAAGAAGCCAAAATAGCCACCACCCTCCACAAGGCACCAGACTTCGACCTCCTCCCCCTGTCCTACATCAAAGGGTTATGCCGAAGCGAAACCAATGAAGTACGTAGCAAACTCTATTCCAACTCGACCACCGGATGTCACCTAAAAAGCTGGCTGCCCTCTGTAAAGGAAATCCAAAATTTCAGAAACAAGAGCTCTCTTACATTTCACCTCACCCAGATTCTCACCGGCCACGGATATCATAAAAAATATCTACATCGCTTTAAAATCACTCCTGATGACCTCTGCCCATGTAACCTAACCACCCCACAATCCTCAGACTCTGTCCGAAATTTAATCACTCACGACTGGATCACGAAATCGTCTGTCATAATTTTCAAATCGACCCATATAACCTCCAAGACCTCATTAATAAAGAATCCACACTATCATCATTCAGTAAATTCGCCACCGCCATAGTCAACAGCCTAAAGAAGTTCAACGGTACATAACCATCTCATTAATTCACTATCATCATTCATCATTATCATTTATAATCATTATAAAAACACAGACCCTTTTATATAATATAGTTAACTAATTAATCACAAAACACAGACAAATCAAATCTAGCCGCCCGTACCACTCGCGGGGACTCGATTCAGTCACTCTAGAAATAAATAAAAAAAACATCGAACGAAAGAAACAGCCGAACGCTTACGTCGCATCTGAAACACTAGTTTTACTATTCACACTTGCGCGCTATTGTGATAATGCCATTTCACTCACACAGTAGCATATATTCAGAAAAAAAACAAAGGTCGGGCAAAATTGGCAATATCCGCAAATCCGCGTTTTCATTTGAGAATCCGCGTTTTGAAAGCGCAGCTCCCGCTTTTCGTATTCTGGCATCTAGCAACACTGCTTGTTGCAGATTGATATGACAGTAGACCACAGACGTGACAGATACGTGACAGTCTGTTTGTTGTCAAACGCTACGCTTGATATCGTTTATCGTTACGATTTCACACATTTTGTTTATTAATTTACTCAGTGTTGTTGAATGAATGGGGTTAAATTAAGACTATCCCAGAAAATATTTCAGAAGCAAATCTGCAAATTTTGTCAACATGAAAATAGCCGTCGAAGGTTGTGCCCATGGCGAACTAGACAAAATATACGAATGCGTCACAACATTACAAGAAAGGGAAGGAATAAGCATCGATTTATTGATATGTTGCGGTGATTTTCAATCGGTGCGAAATAAAGATGATCTACGAGCAATGGCAGTGCCTGAAAAATACAAAAACATCTGCACATTTTATAAGTAGGTTATGTTATGTTTATATTGTATAATAAGATTTGAAATTAAGTGACGAAGTCCTAATACCCAAAACAAAGTGGCCTAGGTAACGTAGGTCTAGGTTTAATCATGTAACCTTTTATTTTCAGGTACTATAGTGGTGAAGAAAAGGCCCCAGTGTTGACGATATTCATTGGCGGGAACCATGAGGCGTCCAACTATCTCCAAGAGCTCCCCTATGGGGGCTGGGTGGCGCCTAACATTTACTACATGGGTAGAGCTGGAGTGGTTAAGTTTGGTAACTTGAGAATTGGAGGTAATAACTACTAAAAATCCTATTAACCTCTGTCAGTAGGGAAAAAAGACATTTAAAGGATTTAATTAGTCCTTGTACACCCCAGATGCTGATGAAAGAGTTGATACTGCAACTTCGCTTTTAGATGACAGTTCTCGGTCTAGGAAAGTAGCATTTAAGGATAACAATACTTGTAGTTAACAATGATACTACTATTGTACCTACCGTATGTGTCAATGTAAAAAGTAAAGGAGTTGTTCTATAAAAAACGCCTAATTTGATTGCAAGTCCTTTTAGGAATATTATTGATAAACTGGTTTTCTATGGTTACTTGGATCCAGAGATACCTATTAAAACAATATTTTGTTTATAGTTTTGGCATTATGAAAATAGTAGTGATCACACTTCTGTTTAGTAACATACAAGAGATTGATACAACTATTCATATAATTTCAGGTATGTCTGGAATCTTCAAAGGAAGAGACTACCTTCAGGGCCTGTGGGAGTGCCCACCTTACAACCAGAACTCCTTAAGATCCGTTTACCACATTCGAGCCCTGGATGTTTTCCGACTAAGCCAGCTCAAGGAGAAGGTGCATGTCATGTTGTCTCATGACTGGCCGGAAGGCATCACTGATTACGGGAATAAAGAGGAATTGTTGAGAAGGAAACCATTTTTCAGGTATAAATATTATGTTTTAGTATTACATAGTGTTTGAGACGAGGCCTGTGCCCAACAGTGGGATGTATATAGGCTGACATATCAATCCAATGTCAAAGATATACTCTAATCTTAATAAAGTGCAGAAGTGTAAACATATGATGTTAATGTACACCAACAAGAGCATCATTTCAATTGAATTAACTACTTAATATATGAAAAGCATCTGTATATATATATATTTTTTTTTTTAATGTAATTACATAGTATTGCTAACAATTTTTGTGTATTTTTAAAATTTGATATTTATTTTTTGTTCCAGGGGTGACATTGAATCTAATCAATTAGGATGCCCTCCCGCCTCTAAACTGCTAAAAGAGATAAAACCAGACTATTGGTTTGCTGCACACTTGCATTGCCTATTCGCAGCCCTGGTCAAACATGAAGACGGTGAGACCAAGTTCCTGGCATTGGATAAATGTTTGCCAAAGCGCAGGCATCTTCAAATATTGGATTTGCCTGCAGAGTATGATGGTGACAAGCAGCTGAGATATGATGTAGAGTGGCTGGCTGTGTTGAAGAATACAAACCATCTGATGTCAGTTAAAAACGTTGATTGTCATATGCCTGGTCCAGGAGGAAATGAGAGGTAGGTAATACCTACAGAACGTCACAATATGCACAGAGATAAATGTCACACTTCATTGATATGGAGGAGACTTCGTAAAAGTACACAATATATGCTATCTATTAGTGAAACAATGAAGTCTAAGTGTACCAACAAAAAATAACACCTATCACTAAACTTGTCCACATATTTTGTTATATCTTATAATATAAGATATAACAAAATATCTATTAATTTTAGCTGATTGACATACACTTACTGTCGTCATTTGATATCTTTCAGGTATGATTTCACACCAACAGCAGGAGAAAAAGAAACAGTTGCCAACATAATGGGAGACTTGTTGATAAAGGAGGAATATTTTGTGATGACCGCTCCAGTGTATGATCCCAACTGTCGCCGCAGTGTGCCTACTGATCCAGTAGCCAACCCTCAAACTGTAAACTTATGTGAAAAGCTTTGTATAGATGATCCATTGCAAGTGTTGACAGCTAGAACAGGTAGAGCAATGAAACAACCAAATGCGATTACACCAAGCAATGTGGTCACTAGCCCAGAGCCTGTAGCCAGTCCCATAGCAACGCCAGTGAAATCAAAAATGTCATTACCAGCGCCAATGACGCCCAGTGACTGTGACAGTGAATTTTCTTGTACCAACTCTCTATTTTCTCCGGAGACGCCTTCACAGATAAACAGCACCAATGAATGTGCTACACCTCTGTCAATTGGGAAAAAGACATTTAAAAGACGAAATCAGTCCTTGTACACTCCAGATGCCGATGAAAGTGTTGATACTTCAACTTCACTTTTAGATTCCAGTCCTCGGTCTAGCAAAGTAGCATTTAAGGATAACAATACTTGTAGTTAACAATGTACATACTTATTAAATAGTACTATTGTACAGTAGCTAATTGTCTCTGAAATATAGGTAAAAAAGTGAACATATAAACTAAGGCATGAGTGGCATGACTATAATTATTGTACATGGAAAATTTATTTGGCAATGAATAAAGTGCAATTCAACATGTTTTAGTTTTCTAATTATTTTCACCCCAGATTCCAATTACTTGGAATTGATTAAATTCTAATTAGTAAATAAATTCTATTATGTGTTTATGTGGCAATCTTTGAATAAAGTAACCGGTTATTTCTACACATTATTATACAAATACTTATTACAAATAGGTATCCAAGGTATCAGTATCCTGGTCCTAAAGTTAGGTAACCCTTTAAATGCAATTGACAACTAGGTATTACACATTACACCTGAGAAGAAATAAAAGAAGCAAAATAATCTAAGGCAATGTTTATTTAGTATGAGTGAACAAGTGTTCTTTAAGTTGTGGCATATTTTTTGGCTTAAAATTACATTGGTTGCACTGTAAATCTGTAGCCATTAAGCTCTTGTGTGCCTCATTTGATATTTTCTGGATACTTCCATTCTCTTTAAGCTCACTTAGTAAATCTGTAATGAAAACAGAACTATGACTGAGTTCAAAAAAAAACTATGTTTTTTTAACCCTTTGACCGCCAAAGATGTCAAATCACGCGCACCGAAAGTCTTGTAGAGCGCCAGCCCGTGATATCACGTCCAAAATATAAGTGAGTTGCCTTGCTTGCTAGGGCACGATTTTTCTGTCCAGTGCTTGGTGGTCAAAGGGTTATTGAAAATGGTTTGATTTACCAACAAATGTAATGAAAATGATAAACGAAATGTATAATCATGTAAGTTGTACTTGCCTTGGTAAGGAATGAAGAATTTTGTAGTAAAGCTATTCCAATGCACTTTAGTTTTCAGGCATGGTGAATTCATATCTGTACTGATAACATGCATGTGAAGCCGCTGCATACTCGGTACAGCATGAAAACCAGCTTTCAGAATGGTACCTGTATGGTCTTCTTTTAGCTCTTCATAAAAATCACCGAATTCTTCTAAGAGACTTATGTGATTCTTATTGAGCTTGTAAATGCTATTAATCTCCTCCTGCGGTAGTATAAGGTAATGAACTTTGGCTTTTGGATATTTATCTCGAATAATTACTACTCGGTCGGACTGTTTCACGATTAACTCTGGGTCCTTCATGGATCCTACAAGTCCTAGTGACCAGTGTCTTGGTTGTTTGGTAGTTTTACACGCGTCTCCTAACATACTTGCGCTCCTTTTACTCATTTTAAGGTTTGATCTGAACTAGTATTTAACACGTTACGCTTTAGTGATCAATTATGTGAATAACTAAGTTAACTCTGAACAATTAACTTAATTCTGAGTTTCTGAAATCGATTCATACTTTTTTGTTTTTAATTTAAATGCAGGTAAATGTCAAACTGACATTACAAAGGACGCGTTCGTAGTTAAAAGTTAAGCGCTTGCTAGACCAGCTAGACATCAACCTTTTCAGCAGTCAATTTCTAGTGAGTGGGACAGAGAAATAACATATATCTTTCTCTTTTATTCTCAGTAGAAAGTGTCCAATAAAAAGATGATGATGATGAGGAACAGAAAATGTGTAATTGCATCTCATTTGCACGCGTACGATTGTGTATGCGATATCTCTTTCACCAGTGTATATGTGTGCGCGGTGTGCGTAATGTTACCCTCCTGATCCTATATCTTGGGTAGGTTAGGTAGGTTGAAAACTACCTACTCGTAACATACCTAAATATGCGATTTGTCCCTTTATTATAAAATAATGGGACGAATCACATATTACCAGAGGTAGGAAAGTATGAGCTGTTATGATTTTAACGGTATATTAAGGCAGGTACAGCACTCACTACGGCGTCACAAACACCACTTTGATTCTCAAACTTTAAATTATGGAATAATTTTAACTAAATTAGTAGATGTGATGTGGCTTAGTGGATTTTGCATATTGTGCAACTCTGGTGAACCTAAACCTGGTCCTCTCTGCAAGGTGGCCCACATCCAGTAAGTCAGTTAAATTACCCCAACATCTAAAATTTGAGTATCAAAGTGGTGTTTGTAACGTAGTGAGTACTATACTTGTCTTCTTATAGGTACCATGGATTTTACCTAATCAAGTACCTATTCACCTCACCATATGATATGTATTGTCTTTGATCTGCTATAACTACCGCCGAACTGTTGCCATTACAATTACTTTCTTAGGTGACCTATTGATTCTCCGAAATATTATTCGCCGATTATCGATTCGCAGACAACCACTCGCAGATGGGTTCTTTGGTAGAAACACGATTGGCAGAATTTCATTACGCAGAGTAATCTTTTCCAAGACCAGTCAGTGCGCAGATTATTGATTCGCAGAATTTCTTTTCGCAGAATGATCGTTTTGTAAGTGACACGATAAGCCGGCCAACCATTAGTCGAAAAACGGTTCGAAGAATGATCATTTGGTATCAATAAGTATTGTTTCCTAGGCATCATTTTATGATATGATATGCCTAATAACTAAAATCCGTCATATGGTTCAAAGTTCATTTCTTGACGGCAAACCATATCGTAAGTAGGGTAATTACTATTCATACATATAGAGTGAACCATTGTCAGGGTCAGTCAGGGCCGTTACCAGTATTTTTTTTAATTTAGCAATGATGATGATGATGATGATTTCTTCCTGTTATCCCTCATTAGGGACATAGGGCTCGCAGAAGAATTTAGGAATAATTTATTAATTTATAGTGACTTATTAAACTTGAAATGACGATTTTAAATACAGTTTTAGGGATCTGATTTTAGCGCAGACTTCGCTTGCACGTAGGTGTCGCACCATACTCGAACCGTGAAAGTGTTTGGCCTTTACCAGTTGGTTCCTAAAAAATGAATTGTGTAAAATTCTAAACATTACTCTACTAAAAGTTACGGAATCGAAATGATTATTCCGACAAAATTTTTTTTTCTAATAATAGTTCTGCGAATTGAAACAGTTGCGAACTGAATCGGTTGCGAACCGTAGAGCTGCCAAACGTTAGTCGACCAAAAGATACATCTACTAATAAACCATTCTGCGAATCGTTGTTCGGCGAGTCGTTGTCTGCGAATCGAAAACCTGCGAGTAATATTTCGGGGAATCATTAGGTAGCCACTTTCTTAACATAATCACGATACCCTATGTATCGTAATATTTAGTCAGGTGGATTAGGAAAAGGGTGCTCACCCTTTCCGACTTCTGCTTAAATACGAATTCCTATTTCAAACTCTCACGTAGAACGTAGAACAATGAATAAAACAACTTAAGATTTAGTTATTTTTATTTTAAAGCTTATATTAATCACATTACTACCTATTAATAAATCTAATATATAATATGCTTAATTTTCTTCTATTTTGCAACAGTCATGACGGAAAAATTTCATAGTTATTATAAATAACTTGTGGTTTTTCAGTCATAAGTTCACATTTTAAATTATTAAACGTACTTTACTTAAATAAATAAGCACTAGGAGGTAACCTAATTAGAATTAAAGATCTTAGATTATTTGCATTACATAATTAATTAACTATGTGTACATATAAAATAATACTGTTTTCACTGTAAGGTGGGACGCCCTGTGTAGCCGGAGTCGGGGAGTGAGTGGTGTGCGAGCTCTCTCAGAATTTGTTCGAAATTTTTGCCAGAAGGTGCGTGTAAAGTATTGTTTTTGAGCATCGTGGAGTTCAAGCGTGTGGCCAGGTAGCACATCTGAAAGCAAGGCAATGATTCGTTATTATGATCCTAAATAAAATGTTCCTCTCGCAAAATGGTAGGGAGACCTTGCCCCAAGAGCCCCCTGCCAATAATGTATCATGAATATATCAACTTATATAAAGGGTAATTTGTTACAAATTGCTTGTTAGTTACTGAGTAAGTAATTTTTATTATTATTTTTATTGGTCATACATATTACTCTATAGTAGGCCCGGCACACGTGCCTTCCAGCGGTGTTCAGTATCACCAACATGTACCTACTCCTACTCCAGGCTCTTGAACCTTGTGAACGTTCCGTTGTCAGCTACCATTACGGTACTTACCAATTTTAAGTGTTGTTAATATTATACAAGCAAAGCCGCCATAAACAGCAAGACCCTTAACACCACAGCAACCATCATGAAGGTGGCACACGTGCCCTCCAGCGGCGTCCGGTGTAACAGCTCCCCCGACATCACAGCCGTGTACCTACTCCAGATTTGTGACCCTTGTGAGGGTGATATTTATATCTTACCAGCAAAGCCGACATGAACAGCAAGGCCCCTAACGCCGCTGCAACCATCATGGAGGTGGCGCATGTGCCCTCCAGCGGCGTACGGTGGAACAGCTCGCCCGGCATCACCACCGTGTACTCCAAATTTTCCTTAAACCTCGTGAAGGCCGTGGTTCCATTGTCCGCGACCATGGCGGCGCTGGTTATGTTGTGAATGTGTGACGCGTCGGGGAGCGACCTGCGACGGCGGCCATGACCTGAGGAATGGAAGTACATAATACCATTCATAATGTAAAAGAAGCAGTTAAGCTGTAGGTATATGCAGCCGAACGAGTAGTAGGTAGGTGAATTTCAACCCCCAAACCCCGATCGTTTACTTACTAGATTTTCGCTAGCAAGGCTCCAACAACTGTTGGTATCTTTATAACGTGGATGACACACAAATTACTGAAGTAGACACATCAAAATTTTTAGGAATCGTAGTTGATAAGCACTGTAATTGGAAAAATCAAGTAGGTAGATACTGTTTGTGACAAACTTTTCAAATTTTCTTATGTTTTGAGAAGGCTGCGAAATGTTTCAAATTGGACCACGGTCCTTATGGCATATTACGGTTATATCGCGTCAAATTTAAGATATGGCCTTCTTTGATGGGGTAATTCAAGTAACATGAACAGGGCACTAATAGCTCAAAAGAAATGTTTAAAGGCGATGTGTGGCATGTCTCAGAGGGAATCATGTAAACCGGTATTTGAAGAACACCAAATATATTTGAAGAACACCAAATATATTTGAAGAACACCAAATATATTCGAGGCGGCGGTCTTTGTAAAGAAATACCCGGATCTATTTAAAACGGCTAAAGATGTATATAATAGAAACACAAGATACCCTGACAAGCTTGTATTAGATTTTGTTCCGAACACATCCCTTTTCATGAAAAACTGTTATAACATGTGTATGAGAATATTTAATGCCCTCCCGGAAAACATAAAACCTCTGCCTCTCAATCCATTTAAAAAGCAACTTCAAGAATGGCTCAAAAAACAGTCATTTTACACTGTGAGTGATATGTTTGATATTAAGTAGTTTTAAGATAAAACATTTTATATAAGTATTAAATAGCTACAGATTGTCTATAGTTGTAAGTTAACGTTTGCATGCCTAACCGGCAAAATATGTCACTGTACAGAAATATCTAGTCAATACCATCTTATTGTACCATATTTTATGCAAATAAAGAATTTATTATTATTATTTGTATGTCTTTGCCATATCTCGGGACCATGGGGTCCCGGACCTTTGGTAGGCCTGCGCGGGGCCGAAGCCAACAGCGCAGTCGCCCTTTAAGACAATTTAATCTAAAAGCAAGGGATACCAGTGGCGGATACCATCCCCGAGCGTACAATTTTTTTTTTTCAAGTTCTTTAAACGTCTCAGTAATTAATTACTGGTGTAATTAATGAAGTGCACGGGCCGAGGCCAAGTGCATTTCATTTTAATATAGTATTAATGTTGTAGTATATTTTGGGTTTCATCATCTACTAGTCTAGTATATGTAACGGGTGAGGGTGTTTGCGTTTGTGTATTAGGAGTCGGCAGTTGAATATCATTCTGTAGGAATTTCCGGACTATTCTACATGTATTTAGGATCACAGCTTTTTGCATTAAAGTATATGAGTATGATGGCAGAGTTAGTGTCTTTAAAGAGGTATGTAACTGTTGTGGTATGACGCCTGTAGTTGATAGAACAATTGGCACTATAGTATAGTTATTTGTTATACAAGGGGTGAAAGTTGTATTTTACGTGCGAGTGTTATTTGAAACACGAGCTAGCGAAAGGATTCTATTATTGACCACGAGCGAAGCGAGTGGTTCAAAAATAGAATCCTGAGCGTAGCGAGTGCTTTAATGCACGAGACGTAAAATAACTTTCACCCGTGTATAACACAAAACTTTTCACCTCACTACAGCGAGGAAAATAAGAAAAAGGGTGCATTTTGCTCGGTTTCCCGTAATTCCTCAGGTGTTTAATACTTCTTCATCACTCGAATCCCTAATTTTTAACAAAACAACCTAGAAAAACATGCGAATATTTAACGTTGATATGATGGATGAATTGAAATGAAAAGTTTTGACGTAAAAGGTTTTATTAAATGTCAGATGCGTTTTGTTCGTACGTAGACTTATTCGGCTGTCAGAACAATTTATCCGTTTTTACAAAAAGAATGAAGATTAATGTTGAATGCTGATATTTATGAATTAAAATAAAGTTGTAAGACTGTATTAAGTGTTTTTACTCGATGCAATTCATTAATTGCGATGTTAAAAATTCTGCACTTTTAACGTTTTACGTTTTGTTAGCTGTCAAATGTCACTTAAGCCACTTGTCACTTATGTCAAAACTCTTTCACCACATGTGGATAAAAAGCGATTTTCACAATAGATATTAAACAAACAAAAAGGGCTTTCCGAGCTAGTGAGGTGAAAACATTCTTAAGCTTCCAAATCCTGGCTATTTCATCTTTTAAATCTGTGTATTTACTTAATTTTTCAGCTATTGTACTCTGTAAGTTGTGGGTATTTGGGATGGCTATATCAATCAAAAGAGCGCTTCTATTTATTTTGTCTACTACAGTAATATCCGGTCTATTGTAATGTGTGGTTCGGTCGGTTAATATGGCTCTGTCGAAATACATTTTATGGGTTTGATTCTCCAAGACATTTTGGGGCGTATACTTGTAGTAAGCTATTGCTGGTGGGGGGATTAAATGATATTTGATTGCAAGTTTCTGGTGGACTATGTTGGCTACCTGATCATGTCTGTGCTTGTAATCGGTTTAGACTATTGCTCTGCATGCTCCTGTTATATGTTGGATGGTTTCTCCTGAACTGTTGCACTTTCTGCATACGTCTATGGGTCTATTTTTGATTATGTATTTTTGGTAATTACGAGTTTCAATGACTTGGTCCTGGATAGCCAGCATGAAGCCCTCGGTCTCTGGAAAGAGCTCGCCGTTATTAAGCCATGCGTTCGACCAGCCATCGGTCAAAGCTTCAGTTTTTTGGGTTCTTTTGTCTCTTAAGTTCAGGGGTGTGAATTGTTGGTCGTTCTGTTCTATGGCTTTGTGTAAGATAGAATCATGAGATTTTTTGTGGAAGTATGCTCTAAGTTTGGTGATTTGCTTGTTGTGAAGATTAGTTATATCAATGAGTCCTCTGCCACCTTCCTTCCTCGGTAATGTCATTCTCTGAATACATGACCTAGGATGGTGCTTTCTTTATTATTATTATGAGAAAGAGCTTCTAAGGTCAGTCAGGTGGTCGTCGATATAGCAATGTTACGTATGTGTACCTGATGGCTCAAACAAATCCAGGCAGTAATCCGGCTGGCAGTCCGCGGCATCCATGCAGGCCTTGATCTGCGAGTGGATCCACAACGTGGACCGCTCTTTCATGGAGGCGAGCAGGAACGCCTCGAAGTCCAGAAACACTTCGTTGTGGCGCTCGCGATACCGCGCTGGCTGGTGCGGGATGATGGACGCGAAGTCGCGGTTACGGCAACTGGAAATTACAGTCATCAAAGTGCATGCTGCTAACCCTTTTATTAGGTCATACCCTCATACCTACTCAGAATTGTGTTCTTTGATGAATTGAGTTCCCATTTTAGAGTTTAAAATTTAATTAGAACCGGTATAACTCAAACTCAGAAATTACTAATTAGCCTCAAGTACCTAGGTACCTAATATGATCTTTCAGTAAAAGAAGAAAATGTATTTAAAACCCTACTTAAATAAATAATAACCTTCTTGATGTTACAGCAATGTTAACCAAATTACAATGTCGATTACGTCCAATTACGCCTGCGATTTTTCATTACCTACTGTCTCATTTACCTACCATTGCCCTCATCCCGTTTACTAAGGGTCGATTCAACATGAACTGTCGTATTTCATAACTATTGATGTGAAAGGAAATATGTGGATCATGGATGGAATATAAACATACCGTTTCGCGAGAAAACGAATATAACTATAATTTTACCGACATGCAAAATGCATAACTGTGTAAATGTGACTGCTCTGCATTAAACCGAAAGGTGTCCGCATTTCTGGAATCACACGCAGTTAGGTAAAGTGCATGTAGTTTTATAAAACCGGTCGGTCGGATGCAATAAAGTGTGAAAGCAAGTGCATCCAACCAAAAGGAGTTCCGCAAGGTTATCTGGCCTGATAATATCGGGCACTTACTCAGATTCAGTCATCTTTATGTGGGCACAATTTGTTTGTCGTGTCGAGTTTAATTATTATCAAGAGGCAGGTTTGAAAATAGAACACTGGTGACAACAACCTACTTATTTACTTCTTTGGGAAGGTGAATTTAGTCTTTACGCAAAATGTTTAAGCGCAGGTAATAAGCCTGGCGGTAAGACGTCCGACTTTCATTCCCTTGCTCGTACATACCACTGTGTTTTTTGGAAGATTTGTATAAACCTACCTATTATATACAAAATATCATTTCATATTTACCCATTCGCATTTTGGTGCAGGAAAACATCGTGTGGAAACATCTATCTAGTTTCACACGTGATAAAAGCGCTGGTGGTTGAGTGTGTTTTCCAAACTGTAGGACATAATCCTCCCGTGTAATACGTCAAGATATGTAATGAAATTAAGTTACCCCTCTTTGACAAGCAGTACGGCGCCGGGCGCATGCGGCCGGTCCGGGTCCGGCGAGACGGCCACTTCTAGCAGCTTTATGTGTCGCCACGCCGATTCCGGGTTGATGCGTGCGCGCAGCTGCAGTTTTGTGCCGATGGGGACCGCCTGAAACATTACATTTCTTTCTCTGAAAGTGTTAGGTACCTACTGGACAAACGCTCAAGGCCTGTATTGAAACAGTGCATTATGAGATTTGTATAATAGACACCTCCATACCTGCTTATCAAAGTATTTAGGTTTAAAGATACTTTATTTTCTCATAAGAATATACATATTCAGTTATATGAGAAATTTGACACGCATATTGCATACTTATATGTATACTATTTTAGTCGGTGAAGACTCAATCCATATTATATAACGATATATACTTATATATGTAACGTTTTATTTAAGGAATACAAATTATATACCTACCTACCTAAAATTGGTGTATTCTTTAGAGTGATTATGACCTGTAGACAGATGATCAGACCAGATCGACGAGCAGGTCGACGGAGTGGTCGGTCTGCTGCGAGTGCTGCGACTTCCGCGGGGCCTCCTTGTACAACGCCACTTCGTACCTACTCCAGCCGACCCTTCGCCTTTTCCACTACCTACGCCGGATACTCATGCTGTTCGAATGGTTTATATAATAAGTGATAAAAGGACGTACAGCAGTTACCTGATCGACGGGCAGGTCGACGGAGTGGTTGGTGTGTCGCGACACCGGCGCGGGGCCTCCTTGTACAACGCCAATTCGAACTCAAGCCGACCCGGCGTCTCTTCCATTACGCCGGATACTCGTGCTGTGCGAATGGTTTATATAATAAGTGATAAAAGGACGTACAGCAGTTACCTGATCGACGGGCAGGTCGACGGAGTGGTTGGTGTGCCGCGACACCGGCGGGGCCTCCTTGTATAGCGCGACTTCGTACTCCAGCCGACCCGGCGTCTCTTCCACTACGCCGGACACTCGTGCGCCATGTGGACTGAAATATAAATCGCAAGTTAAAAATTGATTAAAATTCAATCAATAAGAGCCCATGACATTGAATCTAGTTCGATAAGACTCCTAGATAATATATGAAAGAACACGAAATGCCGAGTTTGCAATGCAAAAAAATCTGTCGGCTTAGTTTGATTTTTTTAAAGAATAAAAAGTCCGGTTTCTAAGTCTGATAAGTCTCCTGGGTTTCCTTTGTTCCTCCATAGGCTACACGATAATGTAGTGCGTAGTGCTGCAAGCCCAAGTTTTTGGCCTTGTCAGTGGCAGCAGCATCATAAGATTGAAGATATCATATTTTTGAAATGGAAGGGAGTTCACAAGCCCACAAGCAATACATCATGTTCCCGTGTACTCACAAGCTGCCAGCGAAGCCGGCGGCCTTGTTTTCTATAATGGTGGGCTCGGGCGGCTTGCACATGATGATCAGCTCCTGGTCTGACTGCATCACCACTCCTGGGAACTGCGGGAACCACACACGGACGTGCACGAAGCCCTGAAAACGGGGGAAAGGATAAATTTATAGGTTTAACTTTAAAATACATAAACAATACTTTAAAATAAAATATATCCCCAACACAATTACAAAATACAAATAATCAACCACTATTGGTGTTGTAAGTATATCTGTACTGTATCGGAATAATTTTTAGACGTTAGCTGGATTGCGGAGTTAATGTGACGTTTCACTCTGGACACTAACCTAGTCCCGTAGGCAGTTAAGAAAACTTGTAGAGCTATGAATACTTGTATAAGCTGATGATATTAGTCCAATCCAGGGGGCGATTTCTGAGATTCGAGCGTTTCAGAATCTGACATTTTAAACTCTGAATAAAACGATGAAGTAATGTTTAAAAAATAACGATTGAGCGATAGGTATTTAAAATCAAGACTATTTTAATTTAAACTATTCGTTTCATGTGAAAATAATGGCGACAAACTTTTGTGTGCGATTATTTTTGAGGTTAATTTTTTTGAATTCGAGCGGTCGGAAGCCAAAAATCGGCCCCCAGTAGGTACGTGATTCATGTCTACACAATTTTCAAATAAAACTTATACCTACATTATTTTTGAAGTATCAGAGCTATCCAAAGACCAGCAAAATAGGGATACTTATATTATGGATATGGCGTAATCGAATCGAACGAGCGAACGCAGCGAAGCCTAGTTTTTATAGACAACTTCGGGGCTTCGGGCACAACGGAACTGTCGTCTGTCTACCGGGACGTTCGTGCATTTCGATGGCTCTTTGATTTTCAATAGTTGTTCCGCGATTAGTAACGTTTTTCAGATCTCTCTGAAGTTTGTTGGATTTACAGTATACTTACATAAGAATAATTTGAGAGTTACATGAACAGGATCAATCAAGGGCTTAATGGACCTAGAAGGTGCAAAAGCGATCTTCAGAAGGTCTCTTGACCGATCTTGATAGAACTTGTTATATTGGTTAATTCTTTTGCAAGTAGATTGCAAGTTCTTTGTAGTTTACTTCTGGTAATTTAATTAAACAATTAATACTTCCAATTAACCACTAAAAGCGAGAACTAACTGCAAAATTTTGTCTATCATCACGGTGAACCACTTAGGTATACTTTATGGTCTAATAATCGTAGTGATGGGTTGTTATCGGTTTCATGAATTTAATGTGTTTTTCCTTGGAAAATAATTAACCTATTTTTACACGAATTAAATCGGTCCCACCGTCTCGCTTCGACACAAAGACGTTACTATACTGCTATGGTACTGTAAGAGGCTTAACAATGTCTCTACTTACATTTAAATATGGGAATTTGCGAACAATGAGGGATAAACTACTTATTCTACGTGCGAGAATTTAGCACCTTGGTGTCTACAGACTCTGTTTTATGGATAAGAAATCGATTTGATCGATCTGATTTGAATTTGATCGATATCTTGAATGTGATTTAGGGTGTGAAATTAATTAACATTAGGTGACTTATTGAATGGGTGAATATTTTTGTACGAAATGTAACAACTGAGTGGAGAGGTAGTTTTTCTAGCGACTGTAAAGCCACATTCTCGCAGCCGATGCGGACTAAGGACTCGATGCAATATCGGATTAATCATGATAAGTATTCAGATTATCTATTAGTTGTAAGTATCAGCGCAGAAGCCCATCACTGGTGCGCAAAAATCAGTAGCTAACAGTTTTATTTTTCATAAAGTTAATTGACTGGTTTCCGTAAGTTTTGGTAAAGTAAAACCTAAATAGATACGTGTTTACTGACTTATTTGTAGGTGTAGGTACTGCAATATTTAGGCAATACTTCATTCTCCAAATTAAAAAAACAATTACCAAATTATATCAAGTACACTTGGTAAGTTAAAGCTATCTCTGGTATACCTATCTGTATTACAAGTAGATACTAGTGATAGAAACCAATACAAATCACCGCACACAGCACAGCTGCACAGCACAGCCGTCCGCTTTTTAATTCCTCACGCGCGTAACGCAGTCTAGGTACCTATTCTTCTCGTGCTCTATCGATTTTATAGGTACTTATATTCTTTTATATGAACAAAATTGACATCAATGTGATCTATTTGAAAGCACTGTGTTGCGTGCCACTTTTTCTTTTAACGTGATATACAGTTATGACGAGTCCAACGCGGCTAACGAATCGAAACAAGGTGGTAAAATTGGATAACATTAATACGAGTACAGATATCATTGAGACCCGTTAAAATATTCAATTATTGTTAAGAACAAATCGTTCTGTTTGTTAATTGGCATTTGTATTCAAGACGGAACTAATACAGTCTTATTAGGTATAATAGGTAATTTACCTATACCTACATATATATTATATGTTAGGTACTTTTGTTGGGTAATATTATGATTGTATCAGATATTTACCTTAGGGCTAATTGAGAGACCACTAATTTTATTCCAGGTAGGACCGTTATAGTATTTGTGCGTCTTTCTTTTTTTACATTATGTACATCGTAGTTAGTTGCTCTTCTGAGCTTTCATTTGCGTGTCTCGTTTCATTCGCAGCAGATAGATAATAATCACATCCACACCTATTTTAAATTGCTCAATATATTGCCAACGAGTTCAAAGAAAGGTTAACAGTTCTAAGAGACATGTTCTCGGTTAAAAGCAAACTACATTTCCATATAATCGATACATCGGCACAGGCAGTTCGTTTTCTCTTCACCTCAATAACTAAGTCTAGGCCTAGTTAATCGTATAAGTACGTACCTAGGCATATAGTCAGGCACTGGAGAGTAGGTACTAGTGCACTCACATGCATTCTGTTACTAACGGGAAATGTTATTATTTGCGCTGACACATGAATATGTACTATTAACTAGTTAGGTATTGCAGGTGTTTACGAAAATGTCGTGGTGGTGATTTTGGTTTTAATGTACCTATCTTACCAAAGATTACCAAATTAGAATGAAATAAGTATTAGTTCATTGGACCGCGATAGCTTGTGTCTTTCATTTTTAGGGGTATCCAGCTAAATCAGGGGTATGGGGAGGGGATAATGAACCCCAGATTCAAACAGACTAGAGCAGCAAATGTGCCAAGCAACGCTGCTTGGGATGAAAAATCTTAACTAAATCAAACACACTACAAAGGTGAAATTCCTATAGATTAAAATCTAGATACGTAGGACATAATTTTTGACATAAATATTTTCGTAACTAATTTCGATATCTTGATTATTTACTATATTAGGTATTGCAATTGCCGTTGACGTATTCTTAGGGTGGGTTGCACCACGCACAATTAACAGACTCATCAACGTTAAATATGGCGAAGGCGCTGTCATCCCATAGAAAACTGTCAAACTTTTCACACAAGATTTTGTTTACGATTACGTTTACGTTCACAGACAGTTTGGTGCAACCGGCCCTTATAATACACACTTACATTTCGCTTCAACACTCCGCATCTCGTAAAGTCCGTTATCCGAAGTCTGTACAGCAGTCCCGTGGGGTCCTCCGGTTCCGGCCGGATCTGGCACACGGGGTCCACGACGGGGTCCGTCGCACGATCATCAGCGAACAGCGGGGCTCCACGGAACCCCTCGGGCTTCCTTAGGAGCGCTGACACTGAGTCCCGGAGTCCCGTGCCGCCGCTTGAGAATGCGCATTGGATGTCCGTTACTGTAATCAATTAGTGAGATCTAAATGCCGTTCAATGGAGCTAAGCTTATTTATGAACTAGATCGCAGTTGAACTGATCCAAAGATAGCCTAGTATTTGTCTACCCATGAATTAATTTAATTTGCATTTCATCGAAATTCAGTTTGATTATTTGTAGATACTCTTAAATATTTTAGGTAAATCTACCTCATATACCTGATCAAATTTATAGGTACTTAAGTAAGTGTGTATACAGTACCTATACACCGTGTTTTTTTATTTTCTTTAATTTCAGCATATGTCTAGGTACGATTAAGGAAAGTAATTAGTTTTTAAAAAGCTACAAATTTTTTTTTGTTAATATTTCTTACAATAGTTGTTATATCGGTCACTAATGTAACGAGGGTATTAGGGTGTTATGATTAACTCAACCAAATAATTGAAAATTATGTTGACTTCGAAAATTATAATACGCCGAGATACAAAGGAAGCTTATTTTATTGACGTAGGTATCACACAACACAGGTGCGTAATTTATTGCGGTGTTTCAAAGTAAAAACAATTTAATGTAGGTTTACGCAATCAGTAAGATAAAAATTTACTATCGATTATCTAAGAGCTGGAGTTGATTAGGACACTGGTAGTGGTATAGAAATATACTTAATTTAAGCTCAGAAATGTACCCTTGCAATTAAAGGAAATAAAAAAACACGGAATAAAAGTACCTACATTAGAAATTGTTTTTGTAGTGATCACTGGTCAGTTTTTATGAGAATCAGCCTAGTAGGTAATTAAATTGATATTAGATTGGAAAAAATCGCAACTATTTTCGAATCAATGCAGAAAGCTGTTAGGCGTTATTATGGTGATTTATGATGTATTCAAACCATTTTGATATACTAGGCCAGGCCAGAGTAAAATCAGCTGAACACGTCTTTTGAATCTATTAAATGATTAATCATCATACGTACACATCAAAAGAAATGAACAAGAATCGCCTTAAAAATGGCCAACGTATTTAAATAGAGATCAATACCTACGATTTCCTTGCAACCATCATGGATATTACACTTTATCTGTAATAAATGTTACTGTATCGGCTAGGCCTATTTCATAGACATAAGATATGTTCAATAATCGAGATAATCGTGCCTAGGCTAGGCCATGTGTATTACCGCCGCTTAGCGAGCGAACATTCTAATCACGCGGACGGCGGACCAGATACAAATAGAATTAACAATAAAAAAATCGCATGTCACCAAGAGCATGTTGGGCCATGCTCAGAGTAGGGTTCCGTAATTACTGGGCCGTCACAAAACACCCACTCAAAACGTTGTTCCTATATGATATTTTGCGGTACTTACGTCATTTTACTATGCGGCACTTACGTTCTTTTTACTACGCGGTTTTTGAGTTATAACTCATAAACGACTCAAACGATTTTAGTCAATATACAGGGTGTTACCTGACCCACTGAAAAGCTTGAACGGGGTGATTATACTGAACATATTGAACAACTTTTGCTATCGGCCAACCCTGAAATCTCAAAAAAATTTTTGGAGTTTTCATACGAAATGTCGTCATCGAAAACTCGAAATACAAGGTGTAACAAAAATACTGGTGATCCGTTTAAGAGAATAATTGATATCGCATTCTTATTATATGAAAAAAAAATTTTGGTTTCGTATGAAGGGTTGACCGGCCGGGACGACGTGTCCCATACAAAAAAATTTTTTTTTCGCGTCCAAAAAATTTTTCTTCTACTATTTCTTACTCGCAATACGATACCAATAATGCCCTTAAACGGATCACCAGTATTTTTGTTACACCCTGTATATGAAAAGTCTAAAAATTTTTTTTTGAGATTTCGGGGTTGGTCCCATAGTAAAAGTTGTTCAGTATGGCCTACTTATTCACCCCGTCCAGGCTTTTCAGTGGGTCAGGTAACACCCTGTATTTAATTTTCATTGAAAGTAAGTATTAGGCCATACAGTTTGTGAATTTATCGATTTTTTTTGGACTCACGGTTCAAAAGTTAGATGGGGGGACGCCCTGTTTAAACTTTCCGAGTTAATATTTACGAATGTATTAATTTTATCCAAAAACTGTTATATAATACCCTTATTCTTTTTGAAAGACTTATCGAACGATATCCGATATCTCGGATTTCTACAGAAACCCCCAAGTTTACAACAAGTTAAAAAGAACTTGAGTTCTGAAGAGTTTTGCAATAACGTCTTGCTAGCTAAAGTAGGTAGAGTAAAACTGACCTAGGTACACTAAGAAAGGCGAATGCAATGCCAGGCTTTAACAACTACCCGCGTACCTACTATATGTTATTACCAAGTGTCAGAAGAAAGCGGATCGCTACGTACCTATTCCTTTGTCTAGAGTAAGTATACGGTTATTATTAGATAGGTATATGAGTTATTACATTACTCATGATTACTCGTAATAAGCGTTAATCAGTAATATTGAGTTAGATAAGTGGCGTTTCTCTTAGATTTAGATCTAGATACCTAACTCTTGTAGGTCATTTTGAACACCCTACCAGCTTAGCCACTTTGCTGCTGACTGTACTTCCTGACTAGGCTAGGTAGGTACATAATGTTACATAAATCTTACCATCGTAGTCTTGTGTGAGTACAGCGGGAACCTGTAACAATAAGCATTCAAATTAGCCTAAGGGAAGCGAGCAATTAACACTTTAAAACATAAGTAGGTAGTCGGCGTATTTGAAGAATACAATTTGATTTAATTTTGATTTCAGATCGTGTAAAAATGTACCTTATAGAAGCGACATGGGGGCCGATTTTTGACTTTCAAGCGGTCGAATTCAAAGAATTTAAGCTCGAATATAATCGCACACAAAAGTTTTTTGCCATTATTTACACATGAAATTAATAGTATAAAATAATGATGATTTTATATTGCTATCTCTGTAATTTTAAAACATAATTTCTTCGTTTTATTCAGAGTTTTAAATGTCAGATTTGAGCGCTCGAATCTCAAAAATCACCCCCCTGGACTTATTCAGATCATCAATTTGTAGTTATTATTTAATTGGCTATCGAAGTATCAAATAGTTATACAAGCTAGATATCTTACGATACCTACGCAGATTAAACGGGTGGGTGAATATAGATTGTCGGAATTAAAAATTTGTTTTGATGTAACTTTGAAGATAAAAAATGAATTCGTAACAAAGCACGATTTTACATTCGAATACCGCCCTATGATTATTCCAGTTTCAGATGTGGCTTGTGTGCACATAATGTATGTGAATGGTAGGATGTTTGGACTACATCTATTATAACTATTAGAACTTGGTTGACAAACTACCGTAGACATACCGGTGTGCCTAGATTAGATAAAATTATTTTCTAGGAATGTGAATATATACTAAAATTATATTAATTTATACACTAATCCATTTCATCTTACACGATCAAGAAGCGTAGGTAAGTACCTGCCTAGCCTAAGATAGCCGTGCTTTATATGATTGGGTGTCACTTTTTTCGATGTGCAATTGTATAAGTGTTTTGATTATTGGTAAAAGTTATCTATCTATAGTTACCACGATAATGAAAATAAACCATAAGTTGCAATCTAATACAGCATGGCTTTTACTCTTTTAATTAACTAAATAACGGAGAAAGCAAGAGGCATTTTATTTTAGATATCACTCTGGATTGCAGTATTGGCCTGGCCTACATATTTTTTTACTTATTTAGTTACAACAAAGTAGGCAAGTTACTAAAAGTAATTTAGTTAAAAAAAAACAATGGATCTCGTAAACTTTCAGTGTCCTTCGGATTCGGACTAATAATAGAAAGTTTAGATTGTGGGAAAGTTCTGCAATTTGAGACATAAACTCATTTGAATCTGCTAATCTGGTTGACCGCGGAGACGCCTCGCCACCGCAACATAAACATGGCCTTACTTTTCAGTTTCATTATCAACACATTAGATAACGGCAGATGTCGTTAGTCTTCGTTTTAATTTTTATCGTACGCGCAGTTTTTACTTTCGTTTTAACCAAATTTGCTGTTACTATCTTAATTTATACTACTTACATATTACGAGGTGTTAAATAATGTAGCTAATTAAATTATATCTATGTTGCGTTTTTGTACATGTTAATTTTTTTGATGGGATGAATTCATCAGCCTATCTTCGGAGTGAGCTGTTGTGTCCATATACTTAAGTATTTGGCTACCTACTTTAAGTAGGTACATACTTACCTAGTTAAACGTTTAGAGTTATAGATTTGTCACTTGTGAAGAATTAGTGCCTTGAACCTCTTTTCAACCGAATACAAGAATTCGAAGGAGTGACGGGTGACAGAGATATGAGAAAAAAAGACATGCTGCGCCGTTAAGGACACAAGCGAATGATGATGACAAGATTTCGAAGGAGTCGGTTCTCTCTCAATTCGGGATCTTAGTTTTTGCTAGTTATTTTTTGTATTTATGTTCACCGATTATTCGAAGGCGGCTGGGCTGGACTGATTTGGAAAATTCTTTTTTTGAAGTGAAAACTTCTTTAGGCGCGTTAGGCAATTTTTGGTAGGGGTAAAACTTATGAGTTCGCGTTACCGACACCGTCACGAAACAAAAACGCATCAAACATATGTGAGACTTACCAGGGGTGCATAGCCGCATTAGGCAATTTTTGGTAGGGATAAATCTTATGAGTTCGCGTTACCGACACCGTCACGAAAACAAAAACGCATCAAACATATGTGAGACTTACCAGGGGTGCATAGCCGCGTTAGGCAATTTTTTGTAGGGGCAAATCTTATGAGTTCGCGTTACCGACACCGTCACGAAAACAAAAACGCATCAAACATATGTGAGACTTACCAGGGGTGCATAGCCGCGTTAGGCAATTTTTTGTAGGGGCAAATCTTATGAGTTCGCGTTACCGACACCGTCACAGTAATTTACTACCAACGGAGGAAGATGAACTTTGACAAAAATTTATATAGAATTTGTCCGGAAATAGAAGTCTCGTGGTTTATATGGAAGGGACTCGGAAATTCACTAGCAATAGACGCAGATGAATTTTGTTGATAGATTACCAGAAACATGACATGACTGTTCATTTTATCGGGGTAAGTACAGTCGCCATCAGATATATCGTAGCGGGCGAGGTCTTCAAATACTTCTGAGCAGCCTCAAATTTCAATAAATTATTTACACTACATGAGGCCAATAACATCTGTACGTACAGTTTTTCATAAATATATGAGCAGCAATTTTTTAGTAAGTTCTGAACACACAGCGAGGAAAAGACATCTGAACGCATAAAGCTTCAAAGATATCTAAGCGACAAAAGGGGTCACAAATATCTGAACATTGAAGGAAAATATACCTTAAGTCGGTAATTTACAATTCAAAATCCCTACGTCACATTTTATATTCACAAATATTTAAATTTGGGATGACATTTTTGACACATAGTTATAGCGTTATTTTATTGTAAACTGCAATGTCATTGAATTGAACTTTAAGGTAACGGCGTAAGATACATTTTCCTTTAATGTTCAGATATTTGTGACCCCTTTTGTTGCTTAGATATCTTTGACGCTTTATGCGTTCAGATGTTTTTTCCTCGCTGTGTGTTCAGAACTTACTGAAAAATTGCTGCTCATATATTTATGAAAAACTGTACGTACAGATGTTATTGGCCTCATGTAGTGTAAATAATTTATTGAAATTTGAGGCTGGTATTTGAGGACCTCGTCCGCTACGATATATCTGATGGCGACTGTACTAGGGTGCCATGGTAGTATAAGAGGTGGGTTGGTATCCTTGGGCCCTACCGAGAAGTTCGAAAATCGACATTTCGTTATCTCCGTTTCTATCGCTCTTGCATATTCGAAAGAGAGTGACGCAAATAGACGATTCGACTGTTTGATAAGTTGATATACAAACTCTTTCTCACGTATTAAGTATATGGACATATTTCACATGATGGCGGGATTCCGAACTTTGAAATTTTAAGTCGATCTCTCACTCTTCTGTTAGAATACATACTATTTTAACAAAAGAGAAGACACCGAAGTTCGAAACTGGCCGACTGTTTCGTAATAGGCCGTTAGCACGCCGTCACCTAGAGTTTGTTCGGAAAGAGTGTTGTGGTTTATATGGGACCTCATACAGTCTACGACACTTCTCTTTCCGAACAGACTCTGCAAATTATTTTCAATCGATTACAAAAAATAAGGAGGTTTCTTTCCGGTCAATGGATACCAGAAACTTTATCGTGGTACTAGGGTACTATGAATGTGTAGGAGTTTATTACAGAATTAGATCTGAGGCCACTTTTATAAAGCTACAAGTTACAATTTACAAGCGGAAGTCTCTTTATAACACATAAGGTTGGAAAGAGAGTTCCGCTTGTAAATTGTAACTTGTAGCTTTATAAAACTGGCCTCTCGTATATTTTTTTCTCGAGTGTTTTGTTTGATTTTTCGTATAATGCCTACCAGGGGCACAGAAAAACTAGGTACCCGTCTCTTTTTAATTGACACAGACAGAAAAAGGACACATAGACTATCTCGCGCGCGAACTGACGTGTCACTCATATACTAGGGTACCATGGTAGTATGAGAGGTGGGTTTGTATTGTCCTTTTCTCAAACATGCAATGAAATATGTTCAAGTATCGAGTATCTTATTACCGAGCAAAACAGTCGTTTATAGATTACTAGGAAAAACGGTTAAGTCATACGCTACGACATTTGTCAAATCATAGAGGTCAATACATCAAACAGAATATTGTAAACAAAGGGCCGCTATAGGGAACGTGCGTAAACTGAAGAGGGCAGCACAGGAAACCCCTGTCTATAGGCGCGAAGTGCAAATGTCAAGATAAAGTTGCCAAATTAGTCTACTAGATGGCAGGACCTACAACGCACAAGGGTTTGTCTCAAATTTATGTTGGAGACAGCACTGTCTATTGGCGAGAAGTGCAAATGTCAGGCTAAAGTTGCCAAATTAGTCTACTAGATGGCAGGACCTACAACGCATAAGGGTTTGAGTGTCAAATGTTGGAGGCAGCACGGTCTATTGGCGTGGAATAGTTTCAGTTTTCGATTTAGACCACAATATGGCAGACCTTACTACGCGCACGGTCCCTATAAGATGTTATGTGCAAATAAAATAAAATAAAATTAATATCTTAAAATGGCCAATAGTTTCAGGATAAACCAACTGCAACGAAAACCTCGAAATATAAGCTCATGCCAGGCTGCTGCAAAAATTGATATCAAAACAAGTAATTTTTACAAACAGAATTTGACCACGTATGTGACGCTTACGCCACGAAGTAGGTAGTGGGGCTAAGTGTGAATTGAATCAAGGCCATGCCTGGATTACCACAAACCAATCGGGAATGACGTATAACAGACAGACAGACAGACAGAACTACTATGTTAGTATAAGATACTAACATTAAGACTTGGTAGGTAATAAAATAATTCAAAATTGATTTAATATTTATATTTTATTATCCTTTGTTTATTTATATAATTCCTAATTTATAACATTTTTATGAAAGTAAAATATAAAATTATATCTAAAGCACACGAAAACAATAAAACTATAAAATCCTAACCTAGGGTGCCGCCGGCAATGGAGCAAGGCCAAGGCTGCCGGTGGTTAGGGCCGCAGAGTGAGAAACCTTCGGACTATGGGCGCCGTGTCCAGGATTACCGCCTTCTGAATCTGACCCTTGATCCAACCACAACCCCGTAGCGAAAGTCTCTCAAGATGTTGGTCGAGACTCTTTGCTATGAGACCGTTTGCAGTAACAACTATCGGCTCAAATGATCGCCGAATCAACCTCCCCCATGGCAGTTACCTCATGAGCCAAGTCTAGGTACAGTCGCCATCAAATATATAGGAGCAGCCAGGGTACTCAAAAATATCTGAACATGCACCTTATCGCCTTGACAATACAGGCTCAAATATTTGTGACCACCTTGGCCGCTTCCATATATCTGATGGCGACTGTACAACTGTACTTCGGACACACGGGAGTCTTTTTATTTATTTTTACCGTGGTCGGACTCTTTGTCACATTGCTGCGAGTTTTGTGATTCTATTGAAAGCAAGATTTGGAGGGCCTCACTTGATGTCTGTAAACATTATGGTTAGCATTAGTATTTTTTATAAAATATTATTGCAATAAAAAGCAACTAATATCTGGATTTTCGAATATTTCTGGATAACTATATAATTGTACTGGGCTAATAAACTTTTTCAATACAATAGTTTTGAATTCTAGAAATATAGACAATAGAGCACTATTGCTCCGATATCTGAATCTGACAATTACAGTCTTCTGTAATTAAAGTACAGTATTGTATCATATTAAACTTACTTCTAGGTCATCTGGCTCAAACAAATCTGGAGACCGTCTTGCCTTCCACAGCTGTGAGAGTCGCCGAGCTTGGCTTATGCGCTCAGCGCGTTTGCCTTTGCGGGTGGCAGTACCGCACACCTCACAATAGTTAAAGCTTTCTATATAATAAGAAATTTACTATTACAATTTGACGAGACTTGATAACAATATATCGTCAGGTGACAACCAAAACTCACTAATTGCAAAAAATAAAATAAACGAAAATCAACCTTATTTTGTGACTGGTACGGTTCCTTATGGCTATTAACTTGTGGAAGTACTTTTGATGGAGACAGGAGGTGGCCATAAGAACTCTGCCATAGAATACCTCAACCAGGTTGAGTTTAGGTTTGTTAGAAACGCCTCGATGAGTATTCCTTGATTTTCTAAAGAAAAGTACAGTCAGCCACAACATCAGAAGCTGATTTGGTTACCTATTTCTCCTAACCGATACTAGAATTAGAATCGTCTTAATAAGTCGCTATTTGGGCTCATTTGACTTGTACTGGTAAGGAGTTGGGACCGATATCACGAGATGGAGCTCATGCTGAACCCTGGGGGCACCTACTGGATCTCAGGTTTGGGGCAACATAGACTCATGCTGTTTGAGCTCACTTGGAAATTCAAAGGATGGAGTGATTTGATGACACAAAAACACATTGCTCCCGACTTCGTCTGCGTGGGATTAATATTCGCCATTAGGAATAAGGAATTATTGAAACGCCTCAGTAAAACCCCATAGCAAATATTAATTCCATACAAATCTCCACCCTTTATTTGCCCCCTTAATGTATGATTTGTGGGATATAAGCTATCTTATGTCCTTCCTCGGGACTCAAACTATCTTCAAATCAAATTTCATCGAAATCAGTTCAGCGGTTTAAGCGTGAAGAGGTAAAAGACAGACGGATTTTTATAATATTGTATTATAGTATTATATTAGAGTATAATATGTATAGTATGGATTAATATGAATAGGGTAATTGTGCTAGTTTTCCGTCCATACTTTTTATAAAATTTATTTAGATTTAAATTCAAGGTAAGGTATTCCGAACATAAAACTTAAAAATCAAAATCTACAAAAAAAATTGTTGGATTAAAATTGAAATAATTGAAATTGAAATTAAAATGTTTTTCCCATATATTTGTAGCAATCTGGACATTAAACGGACACTGTTTCGGAAACTAGTACAATCACCCTATTGTATATTTTTATACCAGCGACTAGCGAGTCACACGCCGCACATCTTCCGACTGTAAGTCGGATATTGCCATAACGGGCTACAATTTGTTTTTTACAATGGGAACATTTTGCTGAAAATAAAAATATAGTTAATTTTCAAATATCGATCCTAAAAGAAAAATCGTTAGGACCAAACTTGTAGCGAGTCAAATTTGCTACAATTTTTGTCCTTACGGTTTTACTGTAAAATCTAAAATGGCAAAGTTATTTGAGAAAAACCGTTTTTCGAATATACGCAGGAGCCTGATTCTGTCTACTTTTTAAATTTACACGCCCAGTGACTCCCCCGAGGGACCTACGAAAAAAAAATCCAAGAACTAATTATTCACGGGTAGGGTAGGTTTTTTGGATACAATGACTGAACTAATTACCCTCCTTACGAAGCGCGCGATTTTTCATTTTGCCACATTCGTGGCAATATTTATCAGTATTCATATTTATTCAGATAATTCAATATTTTCAATATTATACTTATTCAGATAATTCAATATGAATGTGAATGAAATTAATGACAATTGGGATATTTTGACATAGCTATTTTTATTCAATCCTTTTGTTTTAAATTTTAAAATAGAGATTGAAATAAATACTATACTGAATTCATCCTTACTTGTCTTATCATGTAAAGAAACGTGTGTTAAACTAGACATGGTAATATTGGTAATGTCTGTTATTTTTGTTGTTTAATTGTTCGTTACTTCGACTATGTATTGAAGAAAATTATATTATAAATGATACATTTTTATGTGGTTACTTGATTGAATTCAATGCGAGTTTCTTTAGGTTCAATTACAGATGTGCAAATTGCGAGTTTCCATAAAATGCTATAAGATCTCGGAAATTTCATGAAACTTTCACTAGGAAATACGTCGGTTGTAATATGAATTAACGTAACCGCCAAAGGATCCTTTGGCGGTTACGTTAATTCATATTACAACAGACGAATATGGGAAATTTAAATTTAAAATTGGAAAGTTTCAATTCTCATACAAAAATGTAAGAAATTTTCCGAATTTTTCCTATGTTAAAATTTCGAAACGTTTCGCAATTTTGGAAAGTTTCCTTCGGCACATCAGTAGGTTCAATACAACATTTTAAGTCATAATCCCAGAAGATGTGTGATAATGTCATTTAGAAGTGTTTGTTTACATGATACGACAAGAAAGTAACTATACAAGAAAGGATGAATTATAAGGTATAATTGATAATTTTTATAGAAAGTAAAAAGGTTGAATGCGCATTCGATTGATACAAAACTATTTTGACCTTAGACTATTCAACCAACCGGACCGGCCATGTCTGTCATTTTCTATACAAAAAAAGTCTGCCGATTTTTGCGGGGGAGGGGAACGTCAAATGTATGCGTAACGTCAAAATAGCTACGTCAGATAAACGTCAGTCCATACAATAAGTATGACCACTGGTCATACAAGGTGTAACAAAAATGCTGGTGATCCTTTTAAGGGCATAATTGGTATCGTATTCTAATTACGAAAAAGTAAGAAAACAATTTTTTGCGCGAAAAAAAATTTTGGTTTTGTATTTAGGGTCGGCCAGCTGGGACCACCTGTCCCATAGAAAAAAAAATATTTTTCGCGTCAAAAAATTTTTTTTCCTACTTTTTTCTCCTACTTTTTCTTAGTCGTTATACAATACCAATTATGCCCTTAAACGGATCACCAGTATTTTTGTTACACCCTGTATACTTTTGGCAGAGGGGAACGCGAACGTGGCTATTCCGGTTGGTTGAATCCTCTAAGATTTTGACAGATGGCATCTCATTCTAACTATATATAGTTCCATCTAATTCTAATCGTTTGACTCGTCGCTTATGTTCGTAGAGCGTGGTAGAGCGCAGGTAATGACGTCATCAGACAGTCAAAATCTCAACATGTGTCAATTTTGTAACGAGTGCGAGTAAGACAGCGCTTCCTATGTTATGCTCTCTATTCTGTATCGGACCATTTTTACTACTTTTTAATAGCTAGTAACCTATGAACGACTGTTTTACTCGGTAATAAGGTTCAACTGTGGTTAGGGAAATAGAGTAAAAGTACTGTCCGGTTTCTCTTCTGGTCCGTGGCGTAGAGTCTGTCCAGAAAGAGAAGTGTTGTAGAATGTATGAGCTCCCATATAAATCACGACACTTCTCTTTCCGGACAAACTTAAATTTATTCATGCATAGTTCTGCAAAGAGGGTAACCACTACGTTCTAAGAACTATTTTAATTTTATATTTATACACTGACTTTTTTTTTGAATTGACATTGACAAACAAATAACTAACGCTGCTCTGGTCAAAAAAATATTTACAAGAAGAAAATGTTTATTGTCTTCAAAGGTAAATTATTTATACTTATTATGATTTTGTCACTAATTGGGATTATTACTTGCTTTTTTATAATTACAATTGTTACATTTATTTTAGGAAAAAAGAAGAAACGCTCAATGAATTATCAATTTTATCATGCAAAAACAAACAAAAAAAAGCGATGCCCTCAGATCTAAAGAATATCGTGAGCGACAGAAAGCAAAAAGGTGTAAGTTTTTTTAAATCTCATTTTTGTGTTAAGGTTTTATCGCTGACTGTACTCTTCTTTGTAAAATCCGTAACTGCTTACCTAGACAAATGCAACGAGCTCAATCAGGAGGGGATAATGTTGAGTAGTTGAGGAGTTCCTATGACCACCTTCCAACTCCATCATCAGATCAGCTCATGTCATCAAAATATTGCATTGTCACGCGATATACATACGCGTGCAAAACTTCAGCTCAATCGAAAAGCGGGAAGCAGGTATAATTTAGCTTGCAAGATTTGATTTCACACAACGCAAGAACAATTAAATAAAAGTTTACCTTCCAGCTCCATCATTAGGCCAGCTCCATGACATCTTATTGCATTGTCACGCGATATGATTTTAAAATATGGTTATTAGTGCAAAATTATAGTTTATTAGCTTATATCATTTAGATCTTTAGTTTAAAATCATGAAAACGGCTAAGACTTTCATTTCATTAAATATTTAATTTTATTTAAAAATTAAATTTTTAGAAATCATTATTTATTAACCTTTTCGACGCCATGTCAAACGCAAAACCTACCACTCAGACGCCACGACATCTAAATGTCAAAAATGAAGTTAAACTTTATGTGTGTGCATGTAGGTCTATTTTGCTTTGTAGTCGGTGACCTATATATCGGTCTTTGGCGTTGGACCTGTGGTGCCGATATAATACGTCTAAGCGTGGAAAAGGTTAATTTAAATAGTCGAAAAAAAAGTGCTTTGCTATTTTTTGCAATATTATTATCTATTTTATATCATTCGATTTCATTATTAGAAATTAACGAAAAAATATTGTCATAGAATTAGGGTTATTTTCAATATCCGTTTTCCATATTTTTTTAGAAAAAAAAGACAAGAAGATGAAGTAGAACCGATAGGAGAGGTTTCCTCGGATAATGATGATGATCAAGGGGAAAAATCTAATGAAATTGAAAGAAAGAGAAAATTCCAAAATATAGTTAAGTGTCAGCGATATAGAGATAAGAAAAAAAGTGATATAACAATTAATTCGCAAATTTCTCAGCATCAAACAATAACAGAAGAGGAGATAATAATTGAAAGTCGTAAAGAACAAGATAAACAAAAAAGTAAACGGTGTAGAGATAAGAAAAGAGCAACTAATTTTATTAATTTACAGACGGCTCAGCCCTCAAAAATAATTGCAAAGCATGTTCCTAAACGTCAGAATTTCCATACCTCACAAATTCCAGGCCCGTCAACAAGAAATGTTCCATATATCCCACCAATTCATACACCTAACGCTGCTGGCCCATCAATACGAAATGAATTATACATTCCAGAATCATATTCAGATTATAATGCCGACGTTCACAACGATATTATTTCAGAAGAAAATTATGTTCCACAATTAGACGAACCAATAACAGTAAACTATGCATCAAATCCTGAAAATATTCTTCCACGTGATGCTCAAAATAATATTCAAAACATGTGTTCTCAACATAACTTATGTGTACAAACATACTCTGCTTTCCAGCAAAATTCCAGTGCCCATCTAGAATTTCAAAAAGCTTTTCTTGAAAATGATTTTGGCCATGTTTGTGACATTTGCGATAGACTGTGGTTTAAAAAAGATTTGAAATTTTTTGTCAATAAAGATATGACTCCCATTATTCAATTTATAAGAACAATGGTCGAAAACGCTGATTTAGCTGAGATAAAAATTTGCTCAACTTGCTTTACAACAATTAAGAAGAATCGTGTTCCACCACTTTCGGTATATAATGGATTCAAATATTCTCCACTTCCAGAAAATCTAAGAAATTCTCCATTAGATTTGGTCACAGAAAGACTTATATCTCCAAGAATCCCATTTATGCAAATTCGAAGACTTCGTCATATTTATGGTCAATTCGGAATCTATGGGCAGGTAATAAATGTTCCAATAGAGGTTAATACAATGGTACATTCGTTACCAAGAAATATAGATGACGATCATAGCATTACAGTTCATATTAAAAGAAAGAAAATACACAAATCCAGCTACCTTTATGGTATAGTAAACAAAAGAAAAATTAAAACGTGGTTGCGATACTTGAAAGATACACCTCTTTATACTTCTTATGGAATAACGATTGATGACAGGTTCTTAAACAGCCAAGATGATGTACAAGATGAAATCATCTACGATGAAGATGGCGACAGTCACGTTTCAGAACAAATACCAATCGATGAAAGCTTAATAGCACAGCAGCAAACATTAATGTGGAACGACGAAATGTACTTAAGAATTGCTCCTGGAGAAGATAATGTTCCCATTAGTTTATTATTCGATGAACATGCAGAGGAATTATCTTTTCCGCAAATATACTTGGGTCAATTTAGAACTTTTCATGATGGCCTTACTGTCACGCCTTTTATGATGGCAACAAGTGAAATCAGACGATCTGACAGACGAGGAGTTACCCCTCAGCATTTGTTATACTTGGCCATGAAAATAATGAGAATAAGAATACGAGATTCGCTTTCTATTGCATTCAAACATGTTGGAAAAGGCACTACGATCACTAAAAAGCAAATAGAGTCAGAAGATTACATACAAGGTTGCATTGAAAGTAATTTGGCTTTTCTACGCACGATCCCCAATTCAGCATATTATTGGTCAGAAAGAAAAAAGGACCTATTTGCAATGATTAGACAATATGGTAAGCCAACAGTTTTTTTTACAATAAGTGCTAACGAAATAGGATGGCCAAAATTGCTACAATTATTACATAATTTAAAAAATGATTCACACATATCATTTGAAGATGCAGCAGCATTACATTTTATAGAAAAAAGTGCACTTATTAATGAAGACGCAGTGACTTGTGCAATCTTTTTCAATAAGTTGGTCAATGTCCTAATGAAAATACTGCAATCGAAAAGATTTAGTCCTTTCGAGAAATATAGGATTTTGTATTACTTCAAAAGAATCGAATTTCAACATCGGGGTAGTCCACATGCGCACATTTTAGCTTGGCTCGACAATGCTCCTGAAGACGCACTGGAAAAACATTACAGTAAAGCAATCGATCTTATAAATTTTCTAATATCGGTATCTGCAGTAGAGGCATCAGGTAATATCAAATTACAAACACACAAGCATACTTTTACATGTTACAAAGGTGTATCATCAAAACGAGTGCAAAAATGTAGATTTGAAGCTCCTTTTATGCCAATTAAGACAACAATGATCTTGACACCGATGAAAAACACTGAAGATGGATTTAAAGTATTCCAAGCAAAATATAATAATCTCAGAAAAAATTTGGAAAATTATGAATACGATGATTTTCAAACATTTTATGAAGATAATAATATACATTCAGATCAGGAGTATGTTGATATTATTCGTGCTGGAATCAATCGACCAAAAGTTTTTCCGAAGCGTCAACCTAATGAAAAATGGCACAATCCTTTTAATCCATTTATATTGAACATTGTTAAATCTAATACAGACTTTCAATTTATAACAGAAGAGTATTCGTGCGCGGCTTACGTTGTAGAGTACGTCAACAAAACGAATAGAGGCGTTAGCAATTTACAAAGAAAAATAATTGAAATCATGGATGAACACCCAGAATTTGATATATTTGAAATCACTAAAAACATTAGTATCAATCTTTTAAATCACACTGAGATAACGAGTCAAGAAGCTGCTTGGTATTTGTTGAGAGAGCCTATGTCAAAAAGTTCAACCATTATTGTCTATATACCAACCGTATGGCCAATCGAAAGACAAAGGATAAAAAAAACTATGAAGGAATTGAGTGAATTAGACAATGACTGCACAGATATATGGAAAGAAAATTGGTTCGACAAATATGAAAAAAGATCTGAACATTTAGAAGATATTTCTCTCGCACAATTCGTTTCTAAGTACTACAAAAATAACAAAGGAGAGTATGTTAAACGGAATGAACAGAGAGTAATACGTTATCGCAATTATGATATGGCAACTGATTTTAACGAATATAAAAGAGAAATGGTAACATTGCACATTCCATTTCGTCATGAGGAGGCAGATGTTCTTGAAAATATGAAATTCATAAGATTATACGATGAAAATGTAGATCTAATCTTACAGAAGAGAAAAGAGTTTGAATCCAACGTAGATATTGAAAGGACGTTACAAATTTGTCGAGAATTATGCCGCGAAGTTCCAGATGATAATGAAGAAATAAGAGATGTTGTTGGTAGACTTCCTGATCAAAACCCATTTCAAGAATTATACAATAACCCGAATGCAGAGATAAATGATGATTTACAACTTGCAATGTTAAATAAACTTGGAGCTATAGCTAAGAAGAAAGAAAATATAATGTCTTATGATGATTTTTATGATCTTATGCGCCGTGCCAATGAAGAACAGCGAGAAATTCTGTTCCATACAATGCACCACCTAACATCTACAGATGATTCAATGCGAGAACCACTGCTTATATATTTAACTGGACCAGCTGGAAGTGGCAAGACTTTTGTAATAAAAGGAATAATGGAAATATACAATAGATTTTCAGACACTGATGGCATTTTCAATGCCTATATAGCATGTGCATCAACTGGAAAGGCTGCTACAGCTATAGGTGGTTCAACAGTTCATAGTGCATTGAGCATATCATTGTCCAAGCTCATGCCACTTAATATTGAAAAAGCTAATCAATATAGAACTTTATTCAAATTTGTTAAAGTCCTAATTATTGATGAAGTGAGCATGGTTTCTGCTGAGTTATTAGAACAAATTAATACTCGTCTGAAACAAATAACTGGCTTGTTTACAAAAAATTTTGGAGGATTAGATGTTATACTTATCGGAGATTTGCGACAATTACCTCCTGTAAAGGCGACGCCAATCTTCAAGCAAATTAAAAAGAGAATAACAGGTGAAACACCTTGGCGAAAATTTAAAAAATTTGAATTAAAACAAGTAATGAGACAAGAGGATAGTCAGTTTGTCGAAGTTTTAACGAAGATTGGAAATGGAAATATTTTAACGGAAGAAGAAGTACAGGTAATAGAATCAAGATTTACCACAAAGGAAGAAGCTCAATCAGTATGTCCTGAAGGAATTAGACTTATATTTACAAACGCCGCGGTAAATGAGTACAACCATTCTATTTTAAACAGTGAAGTAAATAAAATAATATCTTTGGCATCTGATGTTTTCGTAGGGTGTCATAATGCTGAGCAAGAAAATTTTGTTAGACAGAAGTTGCATAAAATGAGAGCTGATGATACTAGTGGATTGCCTTACGAATTAATTTTAGTTCTCAACCGACCTTACATGATAACAAATAACATAGATGTTGCAGACGGATTATCAAATGGCACTGTTGGAAAATTGTGTTACGTAGAGAGAGATAAAAATCATGACATCATAAGAATTTGGATGAAATTTCCAAAACTATGTGGACGAAAACGAGCTACAAAATCGAGGAATCTTAGTGTCCGCCTTAATCTTGACGATAGTGCTGTGCCAATCACTCCTCAGACATCATCCATACCACTCAATAACAATAAAACTATAATAGCAAAGCGGAAACATTTTCCACTTATTTCTGCTTTGGCAATGACTATTCACAAATCACAGGGAGGTACTTATGATGCTATTGTCTATGAATATGATCGCAAACATCCTAGAGAATTAGTATACGTAGCTTTAACAAGAGTAACGAGGATTCAAGGTTTATTTTTGGTTACTCAAGAAAATATTAGCAGCAGCTGGAAATTTTGGATTGGTAGAACAGGAACACCTCTAAATGCTTCAGAAACAGATAAACATCATAAAAGATCAACAAGTCATCGAGAAGATCTAACTTTAGAATTGAAAAGGTTACAAAACAATACACTAAAAACGGTCACAAAAACTTTTCTAGAATTCGTCTCCAACCAGAAAGGATTATCGATATTTTCATTCAATTGTCAAAGTTTGCACGCGCATGCAGCTGACCTAAAAAATGATGCAATCGTAAAAAAGTCAAATATACTGCTATTGTCAGAAACTCGTATGAAAAACGAAGAACCACTTGATATTCCGAATTTCACCTTTGTTGTAAGTTATAAAAGACCCGAAGTTCCAGCAGCAGGAGTAGCTATTTATCACAATACTCAAGATACGTCACACTCCATTACTTCATATATGGACATACATACTAAATTCACTAGAAGCATTCGTGTTAATGTTTCTGATATAGGCGAAATATGCGTTGCTCGTTGCAATTTCGTGAATGGGCAATATATATTAATGGTTGCCGTTTATATTTCGCCTGGAAAATCTGTGAGATTGATACAACAATTTTTATTCGAAAATTTGATGATTTATACAAAAGAAGGTTCTGAAATACTCGAAAAAAGATTTGGCGAAAAGTATGATAATGTACCAATGATTTTAAGTGGAGACTTCAATATTAATTTTGCAGACGATAAAAATCTACCATTAATTGAATTTCTAAATGAAACACTTAATTTAAATATGTCCAATGATCGAAAACTCAGTACTACAAAATATAAAACGACGATCGATGCGATTTTTACGCGATACTTAGATAAATTTCAATCTAACATTTTCGTTTCTTACTTTAGTTACCATAAGCCTATTGTATCTTTTTTAGAACACAATATCTAATTGCAAATTTCTCAATAAATGATAATTAGTGATTATTATGGTTATTTCCTGATAAGTACCTATTTAAAAAAAACTGGCGATTTCTGGGGTCTCTGTCGATGTTGTCAAATCCCTACTTGAAATAGTAACCCCTGATTTGGCAATTGTATTTACCAAAAGTGTTGACTACGGTGAGGCCTTGTGGCCTGTGAGGCCTTGGTCACTATCGATATCGATTTATCGACAAAACCTTACACGGTAAAATCTTCTTGGAAGCACTATCAACCGCCATGTTGTGAGCTGTAGCGACACGAATTTTTCGTTGATATGCCATTTCCATATTATTCCTTTTACATTGTTACTAAACATTTTATCGCGGGACTAGGGTACCATGGTGTATGAGAGGTTGGTTGGTATTTTATTTTACTCTATTTAATTACTTTAATTAGACAAAATTGATATCGTTTATTCGGAAATAGAAGTGTCGTGGTTTATATGGGAGCTTCATACATTCTACGACCTTTTTCTTTCCGGTCAGACAACAGATGGATACCAGAAACATGACAATTTTAAATGGAAGTACTAGGGTATCATAGTACTGTGAGAGAGAGGTGGTTTAGTACAAACAGCAACAATGAATATGTGTTATGAATGTGTGCGTGTATTAATCAGAAAGTTAAAAAAGTTTGCATCGCTTTTTTATACTTGTCTACTAACAGTATTTTTGACATACGATGTTATTGTCATAAACAGTAATTAATTGCATTTTAAATAGATTGTTTCGTTATAGGAATAATAGATTACACCCGTAAAGATTTATTATTTGATCAAATATTAAGATTTGCATTAAAATTAAAATAAAATGTACCACGCCTGCTGCTTGCTAAGAAATGTCATAAAATATTGCTGAGTGGTATGAAAATAATAACATGTGTGTTTTCAACATTTCACGGAAAACTCGTGTGCATATAAAGTGGAGAGTATAGACGTGAATGCATAGATAAACAGTCCTCATGTGCACAACAGTGATATAATAATGACTTCCATGAATCTCGGCTAGTTGAATAGTGGCACTTGGAAAAGTGGGTCCTAAGTGATGTCTGGTTTAGATATCGTCAACCGTGGCAACTTTACCTTCCGTAAGTAACGTTACCGTAGTCTACTTCTCTACTTTACCGAGAAAATATGATAGAGCGAAATAGAGAATCTTTGCATTTAAAGGTAGGCTACCTTAGGTTTCTACGAGCTATTTGACTGAGGAGCCGAGCGTAGCGAGGTCTCCGTTTTAACTCACAAGGAGAAGCCGCACGGGCGCACGGGTGCGTGATGGGTCTGGGGTCTCTCAGTGGTACGACGATTTGGCAGATTGATGTGTGTGTATTGGTTGGTTGGTCAGTGTCGGTCTAGAGGTCGCATTTTTCATCCAATTTCGATGAAACTTGGCATGTACGTGCCTTGATTTATTTGGCAAAAAATTTCGAGCCATTTTTTTGATTGGGGGGAAAAGGGGGGAAGTTTGCTGTCGCGTTATTTATGGACGCATTTCAATCATTTTCGAGTAAAAGGTCAAGTCCCCATTTCCTCAGAGATTGTTGTAAAAAAAAAGTTTCAAGGGAGGGGGAAAGGGGGAAAAACCGGCCAAGTGCGAGTTGGACTCGCGCATGCAGGGTTCCGTACCATTATGTATAAAAACCAGCCGTTGCTAACTACTACCGAATAAATTATTATCGCAAGGTCGTATCTGCCCAAGTACGTAGTTTTTTGGAGATACTCAAAAACGCCTAAACCGATAAAGTTTAAAATTGATTTTATCAAATCTTCTTGATTTTTTTTATAATTTTTGGATTTACGGTTCAAAAGTTACAGGGGGGGGGGGACACAATTTTTTAGACTTTCGGAGCGATTATTTCTGAAAATATCCACTTAAAAAAATGTTCAAGAAAACATCAATATTATTTTTAGAGACCTATTGATTGATGTGCATCATGTTGATATTTGGCAAAAAATTTTTTTTTTGACAATTAGTGACATGTATGGAGTGCCACCTCTAAAAAATTTTTTTTTTGTAATTTCTCTGCAAAACTAAGTAACGACACACACAATACACTTTATGTAAAATTTTGATAATGATACGTCTTATAGTTTCCGAGTAAAATGGCTGTGACATACGGACGGACAGACAGACAGACATGACGAATCTACAAGGGTTCCGATTTTTGCCATTAATTTGCCTACGGAACCCTAAAAAGGGGGGAAATCTCCGAAGTCTACGGTTCACAGAGCTACTAGTATATTTGAGTAATAAAAATCATATATCTAAACATGTATAAAATTGTTGCTCGGAGTGTCGATAGATGTGAAAACCAGATTGATGTTGATAATTTTAATTCAAATTGAAATTTGAAATTTTAATACTAAAAGTTCTAAGTTTTCACTTCTATCGGCAGTCCCTATAACTGCCAATTTTTTTTGTTTGACGGACATATTTACATCACTGTTAGTCCTATTGTTATCCGGCTAGGATCTGATGGTGGGATCCTGGGGAAATCGAGGGAACTCTTCAACTATTATGACACCCATAGAGTATATTGAATGTGATCACATCTATAGTGATATGAGTATTTTTAACAGTAGTTCGGGCATTTGCTTTTGGAAAAAATGGAGGCTTCACTTTGGTTATTTTTTAGGGTTTCGTACCCAAAGGGTAAACATAAGACATCACTATCCGCCTGTATGTCTGTCCGTCTGTCACCAGGCTACATCTCATGAACTGTGATAGTTAGACAGTTGAAATGTTCACAGATGATGTATGTCTGTTGCAACAAATATTAAAAACCAAAATAAAATAAATATCGAAGGGGACTCCCATACAACAGACATGATATCCCATACAAATAAGTATCTATATCAGATAAGCAAGTGCAAATAAAAATATTGTTATTAATTTTGGATATTTATCTCCAAATTCGATATGTTGGTCACATGAACAGTTTGACAGCATATCAAAAGCCTCCTTAACCGAATCTCGGTTAAAGGCCAAATCAAAAATGTGAGTTGCAAACTTTCTTTTATACTTAATTCAATCTTATCAGCTACCTATAATCTTTATTTCGTCTTAATTTGGTCGGAAACATTTTTTGCGGTTTGATGCCGAGGCAGTTTTAAATTCGTTCACGAACGTGAGGTCAGATGAATGCTCTTTGAAAGTAAGTTAATCTGCCCTCTTCATGCTTCCAATCACACGCAAGTCAGAAATAACTACCTTTGTAGGTAACGATTTTTATAACGCGTCCTTTTAGGTATGTACGTCGTCAATATAAATTGGGTAAGTAATCAATTTAATCTTGAAACGAATGTGGCAGGATTATAAAACTTTCACTGCGGCAGTTACCTATATACCAGGTGTTTATTTGATATTACCTCAAATGGAAGCCAGACGCAAGTTTTGAAATTATAAATCGATATTGTAATAAATATTGAGTGAATTCTTAGTTAACATAAAGCAATAGATTTTTTAAATCTTCGGTAAGCAATGTATGTATGACACATCATCAAATGTGACATTTTAGGGCAAAGTAATCATGTAGGTAGCGATACATTGCGTGCTGAAATATTTTATATGGAAAAATAAAAGTCGAAAAATTTTAATAAAGCATATGGAAGTATGTTTATTAGGCTCTATACTAACTACCCTTGGCGTATGAGGTAATATCAAAAATACACGCTGTATTTTTCGGACAATTTTGCAGTATGTAGCATTCAATTATAAGTTAAGTAACCTTAACTTCCATATTGGAGGTGAAATTAATATCGGTGTTCACACCATCAGGTGTTTTTTTGGTAAGTATACAATCTAAAGATGTGAATCCTTTCCATAGTCCAATTCAAGTACCTATAAAATGATTAAGGACTGAAAGATTTCCCTTGTCCTTAAAAGTGTTAGCTGATGAGTAATTAAAAAAAAAAACACTACGCATCGAGTGACTTGACCACAATGAAACAAAAACCTATTTATTGCGTTGTTAACTCTTGCCGACCTAGGTATAATTTTTTAATGCTTCAAGGCCTCTACAAACGTAATAAGCGACCTGCGATTATTAATACATTGCGGTTTTTGATCCATCGATTAATTACGTTGCACCTACTTAGACGGCAATGTCTCGAAATCGCCCGCAAGTCAAAATTGCGCCGATTGTAGAGGCCATCATGTGAAGAGTTTAATTTATTTATTTATTTCAGCGTGAACTGCTGCAGCTTCAGTATGTGAATTATCACTAAATTAAACGTCATTTATTTCAATAGACGTAGAAAATATATCATTCCAATGTTTTTTGATACAAATTTGATATGTAAATCTTTCAATTTGTATAGCGTTAGCATGGGCTGAGTATATAGTAAGGAAACTTCATGTACTTACCTATGGCCTATTTTAAAGCATTTTATGTTTAATAAAACCTCAAAATGTCACAAAGCATGATAATATAATCTATTGCGGATGACATAAATATGTACTAAAATAGAGTCATTACATTAATACAAGTACTCCCAAAAAATGTTTTGGTACACAGTTTTACTCGTATTGCTGGCTGTACCTAGTAGCATTGTCATGTAAACTACAGAAGTATACCAAATTTCAGCTCAATCAAACATCGGGAAGTGGTTGAAATTTAACTTACAAGATTTGATGCGTATAAACAAATAAACAAATATACGGGGTCAAGCTAAATAAAACTGTGTAAAAACGGATTTGATTATTAAACCAACCGGATGTGAGACGCGCTCTCATTTCTATCGGAAAAAGTCTGCCGTTTTTTGCGGGGGAGGGGAACGTCAAATGTATGCGAAACGTCAAAATAACCACGTCAAATAAACGTCAGTCCATACAATGAGTATGACCACTGGTCATACTCATTCGGCAGAGGGGAACGCCTGTCAATGGCTACTCCCCTTGGTTTTTAAAGCTCTAAGCTTCTACCAGTAGCACATTCGAATTTTAAAAACCCTAATTTGATTATTGTCTCCACTAGGGCGTGCTCTAGTTGATAATAGTCGATAGGCATATTACCTGCAGATACACTGAGAGTAATAAATATCAGATCAAGTCGCCTTAATTCAAGTTCGAATTAGCCTCCAGTTTTCCTCGAGAGACCTCTGACTCGCATCGTGCGGAAACAACATCCGTCGCAGATAATCTGTTACGAATGCTTGTATGCAAATTCGCGTTCAGTCGAGTAAACGGTTTCTTAAACGGGGTTACTCTGATTATTGTGCGTGAAGGCGCTGAATGAATTGATCGTGCATCAAGTTCAACAACGGTTATTTTGCGGCTTTGCTACTTACAAGAAGTATATGCGAAGTAGTAGGTACAATAGGTGATAAAGATCGGGATATTTCTGAATGGATATCTTGCATGTAGGTACTAGCTTAGCAATACTTAGCATGTTACAAGTGCAAGTTTATCGGCGTTTTTGATGCTTGTGTTTAAAGTGGTAAGGTCGAGTACAAACAGATGTATCCACTTTTGGACCGTATTACAACGCAATAAGGTGAAAAAGTGGATACATCTTTTTGCAATCGACTGTACAAAACAAAGTGGTAAAAAGTCTATGTAAGTATAGTGAAATTGCTATACATCGGTGTTACTATGCCTAAAGCAAATACGTATACTTACCTATAGGTATATGAGTCATTAAAACGGGTAAAGGTAACCAACCTACATGATGGGCCATCATAGGGACGCAGCTATGCGTTAGAGGGAGCTAACGATATTGCGATCTCGTTCCGTTGTATAGCTGCGTCCCTATGATGGCCCATCATGCAGAGCAGCCATTAGGATAGGTAGGTATTAGGTACTATAAATTGTTGAGTATCTAATCTACATACAACAAAAGCAGTTCAGTTTCCATTGTGATGGCTACCAAAGCAACGGCTTATGTCGCCTTCCACTTCGAGAAAGTGGGGAGTTCCATTTACTTGCAAACAATATAGTTTATTCAAACACACATAATTACTTTAAGTAACTACAATTTTTTAATCCGCAACGCAGGCTTCGTCAGGTATACATATATATTATATATACAAAAATAAGATCAAATAGTTACTAAGTAGCAAATTTAAAAATGCATCGTCTCTAAAGATACACTGAAAAAATGAAACAGCTAGAAATAAATAAATTTTTGCTATTTACAACCGAGTGACTCATTCGCATGGAGCCTGCAAAGTTTTTTGTTGAAATTGCAAAGTCGTAATGTAAAACTATACCATTAAATTTGTTAAAAATAAATAAGGGAATCAGGTAAAAAAGGTTATATGTATTTCCTAGGACACTTTACACTTAGGATTCAAATTAGTGCTTGGTTAAAATACCTAGTCAAGACCAGAACGTTTAGCAATAATTGCTTGTTTGTCATAAACAAAGCTTTATTCCGCGTATTAAATATGTCTTGGTTGTATGCAACCAAAAATATCTTAACCGAGCCATATTGGTACTTTGCTAACACTCGTTTTTTTTTTTCAATGTATATTCTTGCCGCTTAATTTATAGAGACATATATTAATAGCGTATTTATTCAGAGATTAGATCATTTTAGATGTCTCAGATCTTAATTCGCGGTCCCACGGCACGTTATCGCATTCCCAGGCCATTTGAGATAATTGTGAGGCTAATTACCGTGCGCACCGCGGAAATTGTCGCGTCTATTACTCGCTTTAATTGCTCTTTTACTCTTGATAAAAATATATAAGGGTAACAGAGATAGAAATACCAAGCGTGTCCCTCTAGATGGCGAGCATACGGAGCATACTGTGTCCTCAGTCGACTCCATACGATTATCCTCCTTAAGTAGCTTAACAAACTTAACTCTTTAAGAAATCTCTTTCGTTAAAATGTAAGTACAGTACCATATCATTCTAATTGCATTTTTTTGCAGATGAGACATTTAGATAGTGCTGAGAATGAAGTAATTGTGTAATTTACAAATCTGTTTATTCGTGGAGAGCTGTGAATTTGAAAGCTTTAATGTACCCACCTTCGCGTTTCTCTGTTTGGCCCTACGGTTGACTGGTAGAGAATGCCTTAAGGCATTAAGTCCGCCTTTTGTACTTTAAGTTGTTTTTTTTGTGCAATAAAGTTTAAATAAATAAATAAATAATAAATTTGATACCTACATCGAATGCGTGTATGGAGACCGCTCTAAACTAAAATAAATTTCTGAAGTGAGTGTCAGGTTAGGTGCCAAGGTTTATAAGGATTTAACTAGTGCGATACATTAATAATATTAATAACCTGCAATAATCACAAAACGCAATAATAATTGCCACCTGTGCTGTGCGTAAGTACTTACCTATTGTAGGTAACTGTGACGAATATCAGATCTCAGACATAACCTTTTAGCTCTAAATTAAAAAAAAAACTATTACTAGGTATATACAGTCGGTAGCTTCGTCTTTATTACCTCGTATAAGCTGTCTGATTGGTAACTGCCCAAAGTAACAATCTAAACCGCTTTAAAAATGATATTACATTTATTATTTTTATTGAGCATTTTAAAACCTTTTCCACTTTTATTACTATCTTAATTATTTTATTGCACCATAAACACAACAAATTCAATTAATATGTTGAAAGAAAAGTTACGTGTCTGAGATAATAATTAGTGTAAATAATGTTAGCCAAAGAATGAGTAGGAAAAACTCTCATGCGCAGGTATTTTATGAGTTTTATGGCGCGTGATTTAGCCGCGTGCCGCGCGTGCGCGGATAGGCTGCGTCTGCGTCCATCGCTTTGATCGAGTCAATCGGCTAGGGTTGGCAATCGGTGCATCAATCATGGAATTAAAATTGTAAACTATATTAAGTGGGTGTTTGTAGATGGTTCAGAAGAAGAGTTAGTAATCGAAAGAGTATAACCTGCTGGAAGTGCTAGAGAACTTTGCAAATTAAGCACTAGTCGAAAAAACCTATATGCTTACTATAACGACCCGTGTAGTTCGTTACTAATAAAACGAAAACTAACAAAATTAACAGAATAATCAGCTGAGCTCGGAATATAAACTTATATCGATCACGATCATCGATCACGATCATCGATCACGATCATCGATCACGATCATCGATCGTAGGCCATACCGGGCAACTATTGTTTTACTAATTAAACTTAGATTCAATTAACAATACCGAAGTTTTTTTAATTTTAATTTTAACTATTTATAGGTATAAATATTTAAAATGTAATTATCAATAAGTATTTACAGTAAGTATACCTACCATTAAATATTATCATTTAATAAATAATAAAATAAATATCTAAATAAATATTAGGTATGGGACAAAATTACACAAATCAATCAATTTTTATTGCAATTACATAGCAAAATTAATAGATGATAACGAAATCAAAATAATGTCAGCGCAACCCTAATCGCAAGTGAAATACGAGTATTATGTAGCATTTAAATGCAGTAATTAGCGGTCCGATCACTGCCTTTAGGTACTGCTAGAACTTGGCTTTAATTCTGCCATAACCATCCGAAGGCCGACGAGGCGAGGCGACATCTAGTGTGAACCAGCGTATCGCACCTTGATGTGCATTATAATAGTTATAATACTTATAATAGAGTATGCATACTGAAATGTATAACTCTAAACTGTTTGCTTTGGAAAAGATTTTCCTATCAGTAGATTGAGTTCGTCGACGGCAACGTTAAATTTGCCCGGACTTGTCCGTAACAATGCCAATGCCAATGCCAATGCCAATGCGTAATGCGTATGTGTGCTTGACAATTAGCTCTAATTTTGTATAGGTATTAAATCTTAGAAACTAGTTACCTTATAATAAGTCCAACAGGGCCATGTGGTCAAATTTTAATAAACGTTTACATTATAATGAGGGTTTCCTAAATCCTAGGAGGCGGTCCACGAACGGTCTTTTTGACAGCAGCTGTCAAAATCCACCAATCAATAATTTTAAACAAAAAAAGAACTGACTTCACTTAGGATCCGCTATTCGAAGAGGAAGTGGCCGACTTGCTGTAAAAAATAGTGAAATCACTATAGGTGTGCCTATAATAGTTGAAGAGTTCCCTCGATTTCCCCAGGATCCCATCATCAGACCCCGAATTGGTGACAATGGGACCATCAAGGGGTTATACCCGTTCGGTTAAAAAAAAATTTGAAAATCGATTTACGATTCACGGAGATATCGAGTAACATACATACAAAAAAAAAATCAGTCGAATTGAGAACCTCCTCCTTTTTTGAAGTCGGTTAAAAAACGATATTTAAACATGATTGGTAGGTACATTATGACTGCGAGACCTCTCGCCACGGTGCTGTCATCTAGTGAAAAACTGGATCGCGGAAACCCTCATTGTAGAGGTATCTATAAACTTTTTATTTTATGCAATCGACTCATCACTCGTGTTCAATAAGCGTTTGGAATGACAAACCTGGTCTGACTGAGCTTTCCTCAGATTATTTACTTATATGAATAGGTAGGAGGAACATTACACTGCTTTATGAATTTTATGATGCTTATAATGTAATGCGTGTAAGTACTTATAAAATAAAGGTTTATAGGGGGCATAAAAAAATCAGGCAATAAGATTCATCGTCCTCAAAAAAAACTCTGTAAGAATTTCGATATCGTGTACTACATATATCTGTAAGTATATATATATCATAAGTATTTTTTGCAATAATAAGATTAATAAGAGTTTAAGTATCCGAACAAATACAAATTTTTAAATAGTTACCGGAGTCTTAAGCAAAATTTGCCGAATTAATTTGAATAGAGTTTATTCACCCTCCATAATATAAATTAGTGACACTACCGTACTTATTATTCGGCTAACATTAACAAATTGGCCGTCTACACGCTTTCTCTAATAATACTTATAAAAGCAAAACTTTTGTTACTTTTTACCTGCGCTTCACATAAATCCGCCAAGCGTGAAATTTAATTTATAATGACTTCAATCACGTATCTTTATTGCTTAGGCAGGTCACGATGGATTTTACGGTGTGTGTAGCAGCTCTTACTTTAATAGTCGTCATAAAACCGCAGTTTAAGGTAAGCCCTTAACGAGCGGTCGGAAAATCGGGCCGAATCTTCTTTGAATTGAGGACAGGCCCTAATGGCCTTTCTCTGCTTCCTGTTTTAACTAAAAGTATTAATTTGCTGATACATTTAATGGGCGGCCATCAATTACTTTAAGTTGGATTACGGCCCCGTAAACACTAAAATGTAATTTATATCTGCTAATACTGACTGGTTTCAATAACAACTTAAGTAGGTCTGAATAGCAGGCAGCCAGCTTCATGAAAATTTTATTCGTTGGAAAATAGTTCAATTAAGTTGACCACAAGAAAATACCAAGTGTCCTGAATCGTCATTAGACTATATCAGCGAATTGATATTTAAGTTATCCCGAGTCAGATTTGTACAGTCGACGTCAAAGATATGCTTACACTTTTTCACCTTACTCCATTGTAATAAGGTGCAGAAATGTAAATATATTTTTGACGTCGACTCTACCTAATGACATTGATAATACACCAGTACAATAATGTGTACAGTTTACAAAACAATGATGAATTTAGTAAGTTAACCGGCGTAAAAACTTCAAAAAGATTTGTTTAATTTGTTATGTATGTACATAGAAACTGTAGTCTACGTTTCGTACCCGAGAATTCCGTCATTATATCGATCGTCAGGTGACAAGCAAAACTCGCTAATTACAAAAAAATTCAACGAAAATTAACCTTGTTATGCTTACAGTATGGTTCACTGTGGTTGTGATCTTGTGGTAGTACCTACTTAATGAGTTTTGCTTGTCACGTGACGATATGAACAAATCATGATTTACTTATTTCTTTAAGCAATGCTTCCAGATCGATCAAATTTAATTTATTACATAAATTGTCGCTGGAAAAGGAGAACGGCCTAGGTACATAGAAATAATTAGGTACTAAATTAATTTACTAATCTAAATAATTTAGTAAAATAAACTACTTGTATGAATTGTAGTCATTGTAGACCACCTCAGTAGATAGATAGCATAAACCCCTTTCCATACCAATAGAGTCATACACTCATACAGGTACATATAACTGGGTCCCCTACTTACATGAAGCACCATGCTGATAGAGGCCACTTAAACAGCTTTATGAGCATTTTATTACTACCTATCCTTAAACCGATCTAAGTAGGTACTGTTAGCTTAAGGCACAAACACTTCAGTACACGGAGAAATATGTATCTAAAAGTATCTTCATCAAAGACAAATCCTCTTCGTCAAAACAATATTGGTTTATATATAAATATAATGAAAACAATTTACCTACAAAGTGATCTTTATTCAAGTAAAATATATCTTGAGCTAAAGATATAAAATTAATCCAAGAAATATTTACTTATGTTTAAACAATAATATTTTCGCATTTGTATTCTTGGCTGAAGTTTTTTCCGTGTAGGATTAATCGTGAAATAGAGCTATCAAAGCAGTTATCAAAAATCCATCCGAAAGTCATAAATCCAATTTGCGGCTAAATTAGAGAAATTCACAGTACCTATCTACCTACCACAGATTTTTGTCTATGATAGGTTAATTTCGCTCAAATATATGTTGCGCTTCAGAATAGTTTCGCATTAAGATTTGAAATATTAGTATTTGCCTACCTAATGTTAATTTGTCACATATTTCTTTCAAGTATTTTATCTAGTTATGCTACTATCATAACGATACAATCGGAGATAGCTTCAGGTACAGTCAGCAGCAGAAGTAGCTAAGCCGGTGAGGTTTTCAAAATGACCTTCACACGCTCTTATTTTCTTAACAATAAAGTCGAGTCAAGCTCATTTTGCCCACCCTAACCCTCTTAAGCTACTTCTGCTGCTGACTGACCGTATAGTACCTACTTAAATAAGTAAGTATACTTATTAAAAATTTTTATAACGGGTTACTCACGTAATTTAATGTGTTAGATCTCACGAAAGTTTTATAGTTAAGTATACTTAATTGAAAACACCACAAATCGGAAAGCACCATCGAAATATATTTCGTATTAAGTATGTGTAGTAACTTTAGTACCTACCTACCTGAGTTGAGTAAGTATAGAAGTTTGGTTTGTATTCTCTGTACGGTATCCTGCCTTTTCGCCGAAAATTGTATTGCCGAATTTCACTGCCAACCAACTTTTCGCAGAAGTTTCATTTGGCCGAATAACTTTTACCAAATAATTATTTCGCAACCATTTCATTTCCCAACCCCATAGTTGGGAAATGAAACTTGCCTACCAGGTTGGGTTAGGTTAGGTTGGATTAAATATGTATAGTTGGGAAATGAAACTTGCCTACCAGGTTGGGTTAGGTTAGGTTGGATTAAATATGTATAGTTGGGAAATGAAATTCGGCCAAATGAAACTTCTGCGAAAAGTTGGTTGGCAAGTGAAATTCGGCAATGCAATTTTCGGCGAAAAGGCAGAGAAGCATTCTGTACTTATTCTAGTATTAGTTTCATACCAGATGATGGATTTATTCTGTTTGAGTAATTAGATGTTTTGGTGAAGACTTATGAAAACTTGTTAAATTGACTAAATTTGGAACTGAACTCTAAGAAACGCTGCCATCGTCCCAAAAGTCTGAGCGTCTTAAATAAAATAAAAAATTGGTATAATAACAAAAACAGCATGTACCAGCAAGAGCAGCACGAGAGCGCAGTCGCCGGCGCTCGTCATGCTTGCGGTCGGCCACAGTCGAGCGCCGAGCCAACCGTTAATGCTATCTGCCCCGATTACCCTGATGCAAGCAGAAAAAACCTTCGATCGCACTCGACTATCGGAGCCCAGTAACGGTCACTTTAATTATCAAAACAATTTCTTGATAAAATCACTGACACTGTATCTCGATCTCGAGCACTCGAGTTTTGCGCGTGCGGCGATCCGCGTGCGATAGCCGGTAGCTTCAGCTAAGCTCGCGTGGTGCGCTTAGTAGTCTCAAGACGGGACTGCGCCGTACGCGCTCGGCTTGCGCGCTTGATGATGGTGGAACAGTTAGTTGGGGAGGGCACCACCTGTTCAGTACTTTACCCGTTCTCACGACACGATCACCGATCCGCCTCGCAATTCGGCAATCTCGTGATCCACATAGTTGATTGGCATCGGATTAGGGGAATTGGGCTTCGTCGGCAGACGCGTTTGGCACCGTGACATTCGCGTGGAGAAACCGCGGAATATTTCAGATGAGTGGCAGTTTAAAGTTGGCCGGCTATAAAGCTTGATCGGGTCATCTATGTTATGTTTGGGTCGCAATCTCTTCATCGAAAAACTCGCATCGATCGCATGATAAGATAAACTAAATAGCTTTATTCTATAAGCTCATTTAGTCTATCAAATCAGTCTAAAATTAGATTCACTATAAGTAATAGAAAGTCAATCAACTTGGAGATCGATACAGATTAACTATAGGCCCAGTTTTTATTGCATTGATTCACTGATCTTTGTCCAGCGATCAATTAAAGGCTGTATTCACAGACATAGATCGATAATTAATGGATCAAAATATATCATTAAGTATTCATGAAACGTTAGGAAGCATTGTCTTAAAAATACTTTAGCATTATGCCTAAAAAGTAAATAAAATAAGGATTCCGTTTTTTCCTTTTAAGGTAAGGAACCCTAAAAACAGCGAAAACAAATAATACATAGGTGACCTGTTCCACACTGACTACACAGCCAAATAGCCACTGTTCAGATATTTTTGAGTGCATTAAAGGCGTTGACCATTTGCCCCGAAGTGTGACACAAACAAAGCTATATGACCTAATAAGTGACCTAAATAGAGCATTGATATTTAATGTCAAAACAGATCTAATTAATGACCTGACAGTTCACTCGCCTACTAATTTGTTCCCGTCAGCCTAACAATGTCGGAAGTGATTAAAGCAAAGTTTCATCAATTTCGCTGATTGGTTCAAGACTAGTGGGCAATATTTTATGCAGCAGGTGGCGCACTCGGCAGCTGTGGGCCGCGGACCACGACTGTGACCGATCCGAGAACTTTTAAAACTGGGATTTAATTGGAATAACTACCTGTTAAGGCGAAATTGACTTATCTTCGCAGCGGTACTTTTTAGCTGGGTATATTTACAATTTGCTTAATATAGTTGCTCAAAGAGTAGGTAGATATTTGGTAGGTTCATAATTGTTTAGCGTGCGGATAGTTAAATTTCGCGCACTAGAGCTTTTTAATTTTCGGCTTTTTAATTGCAATTATGTGAGCATTGTAAGCTCTTTGAGTAGGTACAAGATATTTTAATTTGCGTAATATGTATTTTAAAAAAGCTTTGGTAGCCCTGCGGTAAGACGTCCGGAGGTCTCGGGTTCAAACTCCGGCCCGTACCACTGAGTTTTTCGGAACTTATGGACGGAATATAATTTGATATTTGGGTCAGGCCGTAGTTTTTGCCACAAATAGCGCAAAGGTGACGTAAAATATTCTACGATTCGGTCGCGCAGAGTGACGCAAAATAGTTGAGTCGGTCGCGCAGAGTGACGCAAAATAGTTAAGGTTTGCGCATACATTGTATGATTTTGACATAATATATTTTAAATGAACATTCGATTGTTAACCGAGGGATGGAAAGAACCCACCACAGCCGAGATATTTTGGCGCTCATAGTTAGGTACAAAAAAAAACACGATTTGGTATGGTAAGGTTACATTTTTAATCACTGCAGACAAAAGGCTGAACGGTCCACCAAATGGAACTATAGAAACATGTCAAATTGCCAAATACTAAGAGATTCCATAGGATTTGACTGAAAACGTCACTTTCAAATAGTTCCATGGTGATCCACGGTTCCATTTGGTTGATTTTATATAGCAAACTTACACCCGGAAACCGCAAACCTATGTGTGCATGAACCTTTATTCGGTAGCGCAATATCACTGGTATCGCAAAGTGGCATAATGGCGACCGTGGCGCAAAGAAAATCTATAATAACTCTATGAATAAGCTCTTTTTTTTTGTTACAATAACCTAGGAAGATTACACACGCCTTACTTAATAGTGCACAATAACAATGACAGACATTAATTTAAAACTTATCTTGAAATCTCAAAAAATGCACGCCGCGAAAAATGTGACACTTTTCACTCCGAACAAAGTTTACATCGGTCTGACAAAAATATAGCCGCTGCCGCCTTATTGACCATAGACAAAGCTGCTTTGGTGTTGCAGCTATTAAGAATACAAATACTACCAAAGCTTAAAGGCCACAAAACGGGCATGATGGTTGCGCAAAAAATAGCGCAGAGAAATGGCTGTTTTCGTTTTTTTTATTTAATGTACGAAAATTAATGTACTTTCTTAGGAAAGACGAAACGATATTCAAAAGGGGGCTAGGTAACTATTATTTGATAACGTCAAATCAAACAGATCATGAAAATGTTGTCTTTTTTCTAATTTTAATGGATGCGCAAAGTGCACCCGACCGAAGCGGATTTGCATTTTTTATGAAAATTTCGTTGTTTTCATTTTTTAAAGTCGTATAACTTTGCAAATATATCAATTTATTTAAATATCTCCAGTGGCCGTGGGTAAACAGGTCTTCAGAAATACAATGCTATGTTTAATTACTATATAAAATGATTACAGTAAAAAAAAAAAGTAGCGGACCGAAATCTGAACTTTTTTCGGCAAAAACTACGGCCTGACCCATTTACCAGTCACTTTTCGGTGAAGGAAAATATCGTAAGGAAACCGGACTTAATCTCAAAAAGGCCTAGTTTCCCCTCTGGGCTGAAAGGTCAGATAGCAGTCGCTTTCGTAAAAATTAGTGTCTACGCCAATTCATTGCATTAGGTTGTCAAGCGGACCCCAAGTCGAGATTAACGCTAGGAGGAAGGAGGAGGATGTGTATTTGAAACAGCCTAATACCTACCTTCCTTGTCAATGATTCTAATTAAGTATGACAAATCTATTACCACCCATTAGAGATAAAGATACAAAATGGTAAAACTTTTGAATTTGTTCATTTTCAATTTACATCATGCAATTTACTTGAGATGTACGGTCATAAAATTACCATAAAGCATCGTAGTAAGATCGTAGTTAACGTACTTACATTTACTCTATACGTATAGGGTAGATGCCTCGGTTGTGGCCTTTGTGGTCCGGTGTTGACCATTATCAACTTTATTAAAGTATAGACAAGTTAACAAGTCTATGGTTTATACTTAAAATAAGAGTTAATTCTAGCAGCACAGAAGGCACTGTCATTTAGTTGTCAGGAGCAGGCGTGGATCCAGAATTTAGTTTTCAGGGGGTTTTCTGTATTCACACCTGGTCAGGAGCCATGGAAAAAAGTGGCCAAAATTGGCTTCGGGCCTCTTTCTGACATAACATAAAAGAAAATCATCAGATCTAAAGTCAGAATCTTAACAGCGGGGATTCACATAAATATAGTAATCTTATTAATCAATTTTCAATGACTGGGTACGAAAAGAGTGTCACAGTTCCTTATTGGACGTCTGAAATAGACAAACTCTCCTTAAAGTGGCCAAAACCGGGGCATCTGCCCTATAGGCTATACGTTACCTAGGTACTTACCCAATTAGAATCTAGATAGGTACCTACATGATGGTACTTAAGGACAACAAAAATGGGTCAATTTAAAATGTTTCTACAAACTATCCACTTAAGGATGGTTCACGCTGTTCCGTTCCGCGCCCTACACGACACTTCACTTTGTATACAGAACATCACGTGACGCTTTCCATACAAAATTAAGTGTCGGAAGTGTCGTGTAGGACGCAGAACAGAACAGCATGAACCATACTTTAAACGTAAGAATTTAAAAGGTTAGGTGAAATTTTAAAGCAAATCAAAGTTACCATGATTTTGTAACGTCATTTTAATGCTAACATATAATTTTCCAAATCAATCAAACCTGTAGACCCTGCTCGGATCTTTCCTCAAAGAAAGACAAACTAAAACTTAAGCATCAGGCTTCTGTGTTTAAGACAATTTTATTCTCATTCTGCTCAAGCTCTACAATAACCACGCAAAATAGGCACACGATGACTACTTGCGGAAAAACGCCCAGAATAACTAACTGAATAATTAGGTACCCGATAAGTTACACATGTCCCGTACCAATCCCGTATGAAAGCGGATTGCCAACAAAGTTGTTAATTAGCCTATTACGGTTTACAGTACGCACGATAAGTGAAACCATTAACATTTGACCCTGTTTTACCGCACTCTGGCAAACACCTTCGAAATGCGACGAACACGGCTGACATGGGTCGGCTTTTATTCCGTGGGGCAAGTAGGCTCAGTGCCATGGAGAAATGAGTATGCTGAGAGTGCCCACTCTATACATGCCTAAAAACACTTAAAAACCTATTTTTATACTCTTAGACTTAAATGCTTGAATTGAGACTTTAACCGAACTACTAGCGCATAGGTAGGTACTTTTCTATGGAGCTTTTAATATGGTCGTTTATTTTATGGTTCCTCTACATGATGGACCATCATAGGGACGCAGCTATGCGTTAGGGGAGCTAATGATATTGCGATCTCGTTCCATCGTATAGCTGCGTCCCTATGATGGCCCATCATGTAGAGCACCCATTAGCATCGACGAGGATGGTCTCCTCGGGTCTAGAGGCAGCAGGGGCATTCGTCAAAATCAAATCTTACTGGCTTGTCTATTTTCAATGTTCGTAGAAAAAATGTCGCTTAACTTAAAACTCGGGTAAATCCATTCGACCCTCTCAGCAAATATCTACCCTATTACCTTTTCTTAATACCAAAATCCATCTGTTAGAGATTATGCTCTAACAGATGGATTTATCCGAGTTTGAAGTTAAGCAACTGTATTCTGTATTGTTAGTGACATAATTAATTAAGCTTTTCAATCTCGTACCTTACTTAGCCACGAAGCTCTTCATTAGGTATGTCACGATTGTATAAAATGCTATTGTAATATAGTATTTTATACAATAGTGACATAATCAAGAGCTTTACAGTCGAGTACCGCGTTTAGGCCACGAAGCTTGCTGAGTGGCCTAATTAAGGTACGAGATTGAAAAGCTTAATTATGTCACTATTGTATACAATACTTTTTCTACGGAGTATTAAGTAAGAATTGATTTTCTTTCATTCTTTCCAAATTTTTCCCAATCAAACGTCAAACACTATTTTTCAAACCGGAAGTAATTGTATCTGGGCCTATTCGGTGGTACAGACACTACCGAAAAGAGATATACATATTATTGTGTGCGTAGTAGAAAGAGATGCATAGAATACATGTCTAAAGTTACTTCCAAGATGTCGGTGTAGTTGTGATTGGTATTTTTATAATCCAATAACAACGTAGAAGCAAGTTTAAGTAGAAGAAAATTTGACAGATTAAGTACGTTCGGAAATTATAAAGTTGAGTCTGTCCGAAAAGAAAAGTGTCGTACAATATGTATGAGCTCCCATATAAACCATGACACTTTTCTTTCCGGACAAACTCTACACATTTTACCGAAATGTGAATGACATTCTCTTTTCAAAATTATTTTAGTTTAGGGGCGGGTTGTTTAATAAATCTATTTAATGATCCCGGAAGTGCCATAGACTATCCAACATTTAAATGTGTAAGGTTTAAGTCTGGTCTATAAAGTCCTAATACACAGATTAAAGTCGACGAGTAGAAAATAGTTATTTGTTATACAAGGGGTGAAAGTTGTATTTTACGTGCGAGTGTTATTTGAAACACGAGCTAGCGAAAGGATTCTATTATTGACCACGAGCGAAGCGAGTGGTTCAAAAATAGAATCCTGAGCGTAGCGAGTGCTTTAATACACGAGACGTAAAATAACTTTCACCCGTGTATAACACAAAACTTTTCACCTCACTACAGCGAGGAAAATAAGAAAAAGGGTGCAGTTTGCTCGGTTTCCCGTAATTCCTCAGGTGTTTAATACTTCTTCATCACTCGAATCACTAATTTTTAACAAAACAACGATGGATGAATTGAAATGAAAAGTTTTGACGTAAAAGGTTTTATTAAATGTCAGATGCGTTTTGTTCGTACGTAGACTTATTCGGCTGTCAGAACAATTTATCGGTTTTTACAAAAAGAATGAAGATTAATGTTGAATGCTGATATTTATGAATTAAAATAAAGTTATAAGACTGTATTAAGTGTTTTTACTCGATGCAATTCATTAATTGCGATGTTAAAAAATCTGCACTTTTAACATTTTACGTTTTGTTAGCTGTCAAATGTCACTTAAGCCACTTGTCACTTATGTCAAAACTCTTTCACCACATGTGGATAAAAAGCGATTTTCACAATAGATATTAAACAAACAAAAAGGGCTTTCCGAGCTAGTGAGGTGAAAAATTTATAGCGACATTTGCTAAAATCAACTAATAATAAGATTGAAAGTGTACGTAATAAGTATAATGTTTTTTAAGTAAACTGAAAACAATACCTCCTATAAGAGTACTGGTGTTATGCTCCCTCTGACCTCATCCGTTTATATATCTACTTCCGACAGCGGACTGTACGTTTTTTAATTAACGATACTTCTATTAATGCTAACCATTTTGTGCTTATAACTATACTTAATTTGGTGCTACTACGCTCATCTCCATTTAAATTAATTGACTCGTGGAGTAAATATTTAGACCCAGGCCTATAACCGCGAAGCACTTCGTTCTTCGAATCGCATATTTCCATCACTCTCTTTCGTATTTATATGCAAGAGCGATAGAGACGGGACCATCGTTTTGTCGATTTTCGAACTTCGCGGTAGGCCCTCAGATAGGCTGTTCATACTTATACATCACATAAAGACTTAGAAAAACAGATGGAGTCCCTTCTGAGCCTACTTCTTGTGACTTAAATTGTTAAAAAAATAAATTAAAAAATTAAAAAAACCCGCCTGCGTAAAATACTAAAAGGCCGTAAACAAGGCCAATATACGTTACTAATTTGTTATGTAGTATTGAAAAGCATAAGATACATATTAAATTCTAATGTGGAACATAGCGACATTAAACAGTCGGGACCCATTTTAGGGAAGGTTTGCGCCAATCTAGATTTCAAATGGGTCCCGACTGTTTAATGTCGCTATGTTCCACATTAGAATTTAATATGTATCTTATGCTTTTTGCCCATCCGCCAGCAACGCGTGTACCATCGTCTCAAACGAGGCTAAAGACATCTGGGCACAGTCATGCCCAGGTGACCAGCTTCCGGTTTCCCTCAAATCACAAAAACAGTGGGACGAGCCGCTCTGTAAGCTGGTTCTAAAAGAACTCATAGATACGGCTCAAAATACAGCAGACCGGGCTCGTCTGCTAGCAGTGACGGAGCCGGAAGCTGGCTACTGGTTACACGCGTTGCCGTCACCCAATATCGGTACTCTTTTAGAAAAAAACACATTAACATTAGCCACATGTCTGCGACTGGGCACCAAAACGAATGAACGCCACCGATGCCGCTGTGGCACCATGGTCGGCGAGCTGGGCCACCACGGTTTGTCCTGCCAGCGAAGCGCAGGCCGCATCTCCCGCCACGCGTCTCTGAATGATGTTATCCGGAGGGCGCTTGCTTCCGTTAGCGTGCCGGCTATTCTTGAGCCGAACGGTATCGCACGCGACGACGGCAAGCGCCCCGACGGGATGACACTCATTCCGTGGCGCCTGGGGAGGACGCTTGTGTGGGACGCCACTTGCGTTGACACGCTTGCACCGTCCCACTTACAGGCGACCTCCTCCAAGGCGGGAGCTGCGGCTACAACTGCGGAACAAAACAAGCGGCGCAAATATTCTGTTCTCAGTGAGGGCTATATATTTGCGCCGTTTGGCGTAGAAACCCTGGGACCGTGGGGACCCAGCGCAAAGACGCTATTCCAAGAAATCTCCAAGCGCCTTGTCGATGCCTCAGGTAACCAGAAGGCTGGCAGCTATTTCGGCCAAAAGATAAGCCTGGCCATCCAAAGAGGTAACGCTGCCAGCCTTCTGGGTACCATAACCCACGAAGGCGACTTGGGGAGCATCTTTTATTTATAAGTTTATTTTAGTTTTATATATAGGTTTATTGTTTCTGTAGTTTTATTGTGTACATATTTAAATAAAGAGTCAGTCTTATGCTTTTCAATACTACATAACAAATTAGTAACGTATATTGGCCTTGTTTACGGCCTTTTAGTATTTTACGCAGGCGGGTTTTTTTAATTTTTTAATTTATTTTTTATTTCCTACTTTTTAGTATCATTAAAAGTACCTACATGTAATACAATTATTTTATTTATTTTTTACTAGCTGTACCCGCGCGGCTTCGCTCGCGTGCGTTGCAATTGGTTCTCTCACTTTTCGTTACCCTTAACAGTCCATTGCTAATCGCTTTCTACATGTCAAATTTGATACAGTAAGTTTAGCAGTTTAGCTAAAATTGACTTCTTGCATATAACTTCGACATCCCAAAAGATCGACTGAGAGCGTCTGAGATTTGACTGTGTCAGCCATGGCAAATTAGCAATAGTACAGTGTGTTTTTTGTTCGAGCCCCCCTTTCTTTGCCGCCCTTCACGTGGTAAACTCTATCAAAATTCTTTATCTCCCATCTCAAATATTCAACGTAGCAGTTTTTGGTATAATTTGCAATATTTTATTTGCGGGGGGCTCCGTCCCCCGAACCCCCGTACTTTACGGCCCATCACGTAGTAAACTCTATCAAAACTCTTCTTCTCCCATCTCAAATATTCAACGTAACAATTTTTGGTATAATTAGCAATAGTACAGTGTGTTTGTTGTTTATGCGGGGGGCTCCGCCCTCCGAGCCCCTCTTTCTTTCTTTGCAGCCCATCACGTGGTAAACTCTATCAAAACTCTTCTTCTCCCATTTCAAATGTTCAACGTAACAATTTTCGGTATTATTAGCTTTAGTATGGTGTATTTTTCTCAAATGTTCGACGTAACAATTTTTGGTATAATTAGCAATAGTACAGTGTGTTTTTGGTGTATGCGGGGGAGCCCCCCTTTTTTGCCGCCCATCACGTGATTAACTCTACCAAAACTCTTCTTCTCTCACCTCAAATATTCAACGTAACAATTTTTGGTATAATTAGCAATAGTACAGTGTGTTTGTTGTTTATGCGGGGGGCTCTGCCCCCCGAGCCCCCCTTTCTTTGCAGCCCGTCACACGGTAAACTCTATCAAAACTCTTTTTCTCCCATATCAAATCTTCGACGTAACAATTTTTGGCATATTAGGCAATAGTACGGTGGGTTTTTTCTTTATGCGGGGGGGCTCCGCCCCCCGAGCCCCCCTTTTTTGCCGCCCATCACGTGATTAAATCTACCAAAACTCTTCTTCTTCCATCTCAAATATTCAACGTAACAATTTTTGGTATAATAAGCAATAGTACGGTGTGTTTTTTCTTTATGTGGGGGGCTCCGCTCCCTGAGCCCCCCTTTTTTACCGCCCATCCCGTGATTAACTCTATCAAAACTCTTCTTCTCCCATCTCAAATATTCGACGTAACAATTTTTGGTATAATTAGCAATAGTACAGTGTGTTTGTTGTTTATGCGGGGGGCTCCGCCCCCCGAGGCCCCCTTTCTTTGCAGCCTATCACACGGTAAACTCTATCGAAACTCTTTTTCTCCCATATCAAATCTTCGACGTAACAATTTTTGGCATAATAGGCAATAGTACGGTGTGTTTTTTCTTTATGCGGGGGGCTCCGCCCCCCGAGCCCCCCTTTTTTCCCGCCCATCACGTGATTAACTCTATCTAAACTCTTTTGTGTGCCGTGTGGTGCCGGCTTAGAATAGCACTACCCCATTGCATCCTGTGGGTGTCGTAAGAGGCGACTAAGGGACTATGACCGGAGGGCGGGCAGCAGCGCACTCCGTGTAACAAAGCCATCCTACTGCGATTGCCAACCCGCATGCCAAGCGTGGCGATTATGGCATTTCCCCCCCATGAATATTAAAAATAAGCCCAGGCCCCTAGTGCCCGGCAGTCCTGCGCTTCCTGGCTCCGGTAGCGGCCAGAGAAACAGGGCAAGGGGTGCTAAAAATCACCGGTACCTATCCGGCTACCATACCAAACAACAACTGGCCCTGGCAACATATAACACGCGTACACTGCGGACCGACGAAAAGATATTGGAACTAGAGGAAGGATTGAGCAAGTTGCGATGGGACATAGTAGGGTTATCGGAAGTCCGAAGAGAGGGGGAGGACACGATAACTCTCAAATCCGGCAACTTGCTCTATTTCCGGGAGGGCGATCAACAGTCCCAAGGAGGTGTCGGGTTCCTCGTCCACAAGTCCCTCGTGAACAACGTGGTGAAGATCGAGAGTGTGTCGAGCAGGGTAGCGTACCTTATACTCAGAGTATCAAAAAGGTACTCGTTGAAGGTTATACAGGTTTACGCACCGACCTCGGCACACTCCGACGACGAGGTGGAGGCTATGTATGAGGACATATCTAGAGCCATGCATAGTTCCAAAACCTACTTCACCGTTGTGATGGGGGACTTCAACGCGAAACTGGGCAAGAGAGACGGTGACGAGCTGAAAGTGGGGCAATTTGGAATTGGGAAGCGGAATCATCGGGGACATTTGCTGGCCGGCTTCCTGGAGAAGGAGGGACTCTTTATGATGAACTCCTTCTTCAGGAAACGTGAGCACAGGAAATGGACCTGGATGAGCCCCGACGGTGCAACAAAAAATGAGATTGACTTCATCATGTCGACGAAGAAGCATATATTCAATGATGTATCTGTGATCAACACAGTCAAAACTGGGAGTGATCACCGATTGGTAAGAGGCACATTGAATATATGTATCAAGCTAGAGCGCTCTCGACTGGTGAAGTCTACGCTCCGTCCAGCACCTACCGAATACCAAAATCCCGAGAGCTTTCAGCTGGAACTTCAAAACCGTTTCGATTGCCTAGGCGGCGATGTGGACGAATATAACGACGGGTTCGTAGAAGCTGTCCATTTCACTGGGTCCAAGTTCTTTAGAACGAAACGCACCAGTAGGACTAAGAGGCTCTCTAACTCTACTCAGAATCTCATGAAGGAGAGGAACGAAATGGTTCTAAAATCTTCAGTTGATGCGATACAACTCCGGCAGCTTAATAGACGGATCTCCAAGTCCATTACCTGCGATCTTCGCTTATTTAATACGAACCGTATTCACGAAGCTATCGAGCGGAACAAGGGCTCTAAAGTATTTTCAAGAGATCTGTCTATTGGGCAAAGCCAGCTCGCTAAATTACGGACTGAAGATGGTAGAATGGTTTCATCTAAACCCGAGCTACTGAGAGAGATAGAGCGCTTTTATGGGCAGTTATACAGATCAACTCGTGGACCCGAAGTTAGCCTGGCGAATGACCATAGAGCTAGGCTTACCCGACACTATACCGATGACATCCCGGACATCAGCTTGTACGAGATCAGAATGGCCCTGAAGCAGCTCAAAAATAACAAGGCGCCAGGTGAAGATGGAATTACAGCCGAACTCCTGAAGGCGGGTGGAAAACCGGTCCTTATGGCCCTTCAGAAGCTGTTTAATTCCGTCTTACTTGAAGGGAGAACGCCAAAGGCATGGAACAGAGGGGTGGTGGTGTTGTTCTTCAAAAAAGGTGATAGCACCTTGCTGAAGAACTACCGACCCATCACACTTCTGAGCCATGTCTATAAGCTGTTTTCTAGAGTCATTACAAATCGACTCTCGTACAGGTTAGACGACTTCCAGCCTCCCGAACAAGCCGGTTTCCGAAGAGGGTTCAGTACCGTAGACCACATTCATACGCTACGTCAGGTTATACAGAAGACTGAGGAGTATAACCTGCCCCTCTGTTTAGCGTTTGTGGACTACGAGAAAGCCTTCGATTCGATCGAGACTTGGGCTGTACTACAGGCTCTCCAGAGGTGCCAAGTGGACTACCGTTATATCGAGGTAATGAAGTGTTTGTACGAGAACGCCTCTATGTCAGTCCGACTCCAGGACCAGAACTCGAGATCCATACCGCTGCAGCGGGGAGTCAGGCAAGGAGATGTAATTTCTCCAAAACTGTTCACCGCTGCCCTGGAGGACATTTTCAAGGGTTTGGACTGGGGAAGGCTTGGCATCAACATCAACGGCGAGTACATCACTCATCTTCGATTTGCCGACGATATCGTAGTCCTGGCTGAGACCATGGAGGACTTAAGTACGATGCTCGACGACCTCAGTAAAGGCTCTGAGAGGGTTGGTCTAAGGATGAACATGGATAAGACGAAAGTCATGTCTAACGCCCATGTAGTACCAACCCCCATTACAGTCGGAGACTTTACGCTCGAAGTTGTAGACGATTATGTATACCTCGGACAGACAGTCCAGCTAGGTAGGTCCAATTTCGAGAAAGAGGTCAATCGTCGAATCCGTCTCGGTTGGGCAGCGTTTGGGAAGCTGAAACATATCTTTTCGTCCAATATTCCGCAGTGTCTCAAGACGAAAGTCTTTGACCAGTGTGTGTTGCCAGTGATGACCTATGGCTCTGAAACGTGGTCGCTCACAATGGGCCTCATTAAAAAGCTTAAAGTCACCCAAAGAGCAATGGAGAGGGCTATGTTAGGAGTTTCTTTGCGTGACCGTATCAGAAACGATACTATCCGTAGCAGAACCAAAGTAACCGACATAGCCCGTCGGATCGCTAAACTTAAGTGGCAATGGGCAGGGCACATTGCACGGAGAACCGATGGCCGTTGGGGCACTAAGGTTCTCGAATGGCGACCATACACCGGAAGGCGAAGAGTTGGTAGGCCCCCTACAAGGTGGACTCATGACCTGGTGAAGGTCGCTGGAGTCCGCTGGATGCGGGTGGCACAGGACCGGTCATTGTGGCGTTCAGTGGGGGAGGCCTATGTCCAGCAGTGGACGTCTTTCGGCTGAAATGATGATGATGATGAAACTCTTTTACTCCCATCTCAAATATTCAACGTAACAATTTTTGGTATAATTAGCAATAGTACGGTGTGTTTTGTCTTCATGCTCCCTTTACATTCTGTAAGTATTACGTAAACATCAAAACAGATTTTTCTTCCGTCTTTAACATTCAACTTAACAATGTGTTATGAATTTTGTATTTTTCTATTTCTTATTATCAGGTGATTTGCTCAGTGACGGCGATGTGCTTCAGTTCGCTATGGGTACTTTTTGATTTCCGTGTTTCACTATGTTCCGTTTGTTTTTGTATTATGTTTGTTGTAATTCATGAAGAATGGGAAAGTAGCTACATTATTTTAAAATGTCTCTAATTGAACCAATATTAATATGTCACGTGAACTTAGCACACTTATTACTCAAAATTATTGTTTTTTTTATAGATAGTTAATTTAACTTTTATTCTTGCACCTTTTGTACACTGGTGGTTGACTGGTGGAAAATACCATTTGGTATGATGTCCGCCGTTTGGTCTCACAGTTTTGTATTTCGTGCAATATAGTGAAAATAAAAAAAGATTCTTATAGGGAGGCAACGCGCATATAAAACCTCTGGAGTGACAGGCGTCCATTGGCTACCCTAACTGCTTACCATCAGGCGGGTCGTATGATTGTTTGCCACCGCCGTGGTTTAAAAAATATATAGTTGAAATACAAAGGCATAAGTATTTATTTCCCATATAAAGGCATTTACAATTTCCCATACAAAGTTTAAACCCCCCTTAACCCCCTTAAATCCAAAAAGTTCGTATTTTTTATAGCCTATGTGTCCTGACCAGAGGTCTGTTAAACCGGCTAGTGAAGTTTTTATCGAAATTGGTTCAGGCGTTTTGACGCCAACTCTCCCCATCTAAACAGACAAACAGACAAAACAAAAATTCTAAAAATCGTCGAAACGTGTTCTGTTATCGATTCTAAGAGCTACTAAGTCATTTTTTTACTAATATCTCCAATGTACAGATTTTCGACCCTCTTCAGCTTTATTATATGTATAGATTACCCTTATTAACTACCCATAGTTATTAAAAATATGACAATTTTCTGACGCACGTCATTGATTAATCATCGACAAGTCATAGTCTCCATATCAGAGGATACATACCAGCTCCTTCACTCTTAGTTGAACAAAATATTAACTTGATGTAGGTACAGTCGACGTCAAAAAAATGTTTACACTTTTGGACCTTATTAGAAAGGAGTAAAATGCAAAAGTGTAAACATATTTTTGACGTCGACCGTGCCTATTACTTGAAATTCACATAAAATGTTTATACTTTTGGACCTTATTAGAAAGGAGTAAGGTGCAAAAGTGTAAACATATTTTTGATGTCGACCGTACCTTTTACTTAAAATTCACATATTATTATGTTCACGTTAATAATAACAACCTTTATAATATGTTCTTCGTATTTTTGTTATAACTAAATACCTAATAAAATGGAAATTTAAGTAAGATGGTTGCTAAACAATTTTAAATTATAACAATTCCTAAACGGTCATTCAAAATCAAAAATGATGAATGAGACCTCATAATACTTTTCAAAGTTCTAAACAATGATACCCTACTCGGCATAGTACGTCAATTTTCATTTTTAATTTTTTTACAATATGACGTCTGACCGCCGTCATATTGAATTTGGATTGCTATTTTGTCTTCAGTGGCACTCGCGCAATCAAGACGAATCGATTGACGTACGAATCATCTAAATCGGCCCACTCGTTTTGCTTCTAGAGTGCCACAAAGGAACAAACATACATATATAGACTGTTAAACACTATCCCCTCTTTTGCGTCGCGCAGTCGGGGAAAAACCGGCTCTGATGCATATTTAGACCGTACCAACATAGTAAACAGAACGTAGCACAAAAGATCCTTACATTTGGGTAAAGAAAATACTTACGTTTTGGCGGTAACCTTTTAGCAAAACATAAGAAAACCAAGGCTTAACACATTTCTCCACAACCTCCTCGTCTGCCAGTCCATAATGACAGCGGACAGATGGGCATATAGCCCAGGATGCTGTCGCGGAAGCGCCGGTGCGCAGTGACAGCGAGTCAGGTCAATTTTACAGTCGACGCACCGCGCACGCGCTCGCGCACCTGACACGCGTCACCATGTCACCGATTGTATTTGCTCTGAGATGCTTTCAACCTGCTTACTAGTATAGACTCCGCATTTGAAATGTTTGGAATCGTGGTTAAAATACGCGTGGCTTTTAGACCTAAATTTGAAATACTTAGACTTACTATGCCGCAAGCAACGGAGAAAAGACGTATAATACTGTAACTGCATGCACATAGGTGATTGTACCTATGCCGTGTTAAAAAATACAATGCAACTTAAGGATGATGCACGCTGTTCCGGACCGTCTCCGACACGACACTTCTAACACTTCGTTTTGTATTATACAAAATGAAGTGCTAGAAGTGTCTTGTCGGAGACGGTCCGGAACACCGTGCATCATCCTTTATACTCGTATTATCCACTGTATTAAAAACGCTTATGTTTTCATTATTTGTTGCAAATTTTTTTTGTAGGTAAATTTATACTTTATTAGAGCGCCAATGCGTAGTAGAAATGAAAATAGTTTATAGATCACGGAAAAAAAAAGCTTTCGGGATATTCTCAATTTAAGAACTCATCTGTAATGTTCCACTCTTGACAGAGTGGTTGTGTTCTTATTGTCAGAAATTGGTCACCAACTTGCTGCTCCTCAATATGCCGCTTTTCTTCTTTATCTTTCATATTCGTGCATCTGCATCGTTAGCATCTTTAGCAGCTTTATCTTGCATATTCGCACGTACATCGAAGATTGGAGTCATTTTCTGACATTGGCATTAACCATACTTTGTCTAGTCGTAGTCGGTAAATGCTCTGTGCTTTAAGCTTGGGCGCAAGAAAGCATGACCGTGTGTATTCAAATCAAAGTAACTTACAATTGCCGGGCGTTCATGCTAGTACTTAGTAGGTAAATAGGTACATACGTGAAGTGGATAGAGTATTAACTTTATTATGCCGTCCAATGTTCCACAGGACTCAAGATTTTTACTTCTCTTTTTACACTTAACTTTATTTTCGAACGAGCGGAGCGTAAGCGAAGATCGTTCTTACAAACAACAACTGTCACCTGGCTACTGGGACGTCTCGGCATTTGGATGGCTTTTTGATTTAGATAGTTTGTCCGACGATAACTTTAGTAACGATTTTCCGATCTTTATGAAATTTGTTGGGGTTGTAGCAGAGATCAACAAAATTTGCGAGTTCGTATATGAGCTGGATTGAGACGGGGGTTTTGAAATTAGAAGGCCTAAAAAGGTTTTGTAAAGGGGTCCTGTTACATTGGTCATCTTATTTGCTACTTTTACGAGCAAGTATGGTTGAGTTTGGTATCAAACGAAAGGTATTGATTAACACTTTCGTCAAATCCTTATTAACTGCTTACTGTTTCATAACAATTAGCAACATAAAATTGATTTCAAAAATATTTTCAATATTATTTTGATTTTGGTGTAAATATTTTGACAACTGACTTTTTTTTTTAATTTATTAGAGCTTTGGCTGCTAGGGCCATCAGCATACTGACATTAACACATTAGTTAGAGAGAGTTACCATAGACGCACAATGATGGTAACCGAAACCTATATAGGTGGTCCACAGATGAGAACGACATGTCAAAGCAACAGAGTGAGAGGCATTTGAGAGGTGGATTTAAATTTAGATGAGACAAAAACTGTCAAATCTGAAGCAATTTCGTCGCGGTAAAATTTTGCGCATCAACCGCACAATTTAATATGGACGTTTAGTTTCACCGTGATGGTTAGTTGAGAAAAAAATACCCGATACCTATTTTTGGTATTTGTAGTAATTGCACATTTATGGCGAAACACAAGATTCGCGAGTTCACAGTTCGGGGCGAACTACTAGTTATAGAGGCAACTAGGTCGGACTACTTCTAAGTCGCAAGTCAGACCCCATATGGAGTACTAATGTCACCTTTGGGCGGTAGCACCTGGATACCAGCTTGGAACCTTTTGCCTCGGTGCAAGGCGCGCTGTGCGGTTCGTCGACGATCTCAAACTCACGAGCGATATTGAACCTTTGAGTCTAAGTAGAAACTTTGCCTTTTTATCTGCGTTCTATGGGACAACATCATGCTGTTGGATTTTACCAGGAAGAGGTAGGCATAACGTATTGCATTCTGAAAGAGAACATCAAAGTATGGGGCGGTGTCTCACCTCTTCTTTAGTGAGGGATACCTACACCCACAGATGTATATATTTTGTATTGTATTGTATTTTTTTTAAACCCGTCGGACAAATCCGTGCGTGTATGGCGCGAATTGGACACGGATTTGTCTGCGGCCACATCTGAATAGCGCCATACACGAACGGATCTGTCCGCCGGGCATATCCGTCGGATAAATCCGGCGGGCACATCTGTGCGTGTATATTCTCTTAACAATAAAGTCGTGTCCAGCTGATTTACCTAAAACCTACATCGTAACATCCTGCTTCATTATTCCCCAGTTTCGTAGATTAAGTTTATCATAAAAAGAGTAATAGTAAAATGGTCCAGATTACCCCGCGCATCAAGGGAAGCCGCAGCAAGGAGATTAGAACCGATGGAGTTTGCATTTCCAATTCCCAATTAAAGAAAAGTTTATTCAGCCATAATTCGTGCTTTGCCTCTTTCTGCAGAGTGGTGTTACTGAAAGTGGCGTAGTTACGTTGAATTCGCTTGTCAGCAGTTGTTGAGCTACTATTACAATACTCAGGGTTTCTTTTATAACACGACGGTGACAAACTTTATCCATTCCGTTTTTGAAGAACCACATACTGTAGTCCTTTGTGGGAAAACCTCGGCAGGAGGAGGTGATTGGCTTTTGTCTCTTTCTGCAGGGTGATTCTATCGTAGATAACGTAGTAATGTTATGCGTATATTTGTACGCCATAATTATGGTAAAATAAGGATTGAACTATAATGTTTGCAAAACTTCTTTATACCCTTATTTATGCAAATTATTGAATTGAATTGAATATATACACGCTTGACAGCGGCTGTTGAGCTACTGCTACGATACGAGAATCATCGTGAAGATGCAACGTGAGTTCATGAAATGGCCGCATTTTGACTACGGGAATTCAAAATTACTTACATCAGGAAATTTAACCATTTCTGGTAAGTATGGCAATTCCAATGTAACGTCATGAAATAGCCACATTTCGCGCTACAAATCTTGCTTCTACATGCGAACTCTATTGTTGTAATCTCCTTGAGCCTCTGCGCCTGGGCATGCGCGTGCCAACGTTTTTGCCGCCATCATCGCGTAGTGAATGCGCATGATTGATGGACATTGGACACATCGGCTGTCGCTAAAGGTGTGAAGTGACACTGGCCTCAGGGAGCTTGGATGATGGAAAAATGCCTGAGATAACTTTAACGGCAGTTTTGTTGTTGTAGATTAACGTACGCATTTACACTGTATAAAGAAGGTGCTCTATTAGACTAGTAACCCATCTACGAACAAATAAAAATTCATTCGCAATTCAAACTCCGGACGCAGGGCTGTACCAAGCATGTTTCGCGCAACGCTAGCGCTGCAGTAGCACACCCCTTATTTCGTCATGTCTAATCATGTCTGATTCGGTAGCGTCACTCGCGTCGTCAGTTGTTTTTTTGCCCGCGGCCCGCTCAGTTATTTTGTTCGAAGTTGGACCTACTCGTTGTAAATGGGTTTACTCTGGCATTAGGTTTTCCCATAGATATACCACCCATAGATCTGACACGGAACTAATAATACCAAGATAGAACGGGATGGTCTTATTACACTTTCGATAGATACGGCAGAGAGGTGCTATTTTCGTTGGTCCTTGTCATAGTTTCTATTACCCTCCACGCGTTACTTCTAGCAGTGGAGGGTAACAAACAGATATAATGCGCGATTTCTTCAAGAATTTCTGTGATTGCTACGAGAAAAGCTGTTAGTTTTCCTAGAAAGTTGTGTCGGCTAAGGAAAACATTGGTAAATTGTTCTGTTTTATGCTGTAGAAGTGATTATGGGCATCTATATATCTATCCCTTACGGGGGTACACGTGTGCGGGCTCTAGTTAATGCTTGCTTTGAGGGTTTTCCAGTCTATATACCTTAAATTTTCGACATGTCTGACTCTCCTCTGTCTAATTCGGGGCCTGTGATTGGCTTGACATTACTAGATAAACCGCGATTAGAATAGGTAGGTATAAGTAGAAAAGGATTGAGATATGTGGCTGCCAATCCATATTAATGTTGACGTAAGAGTAGGTATAATTTTATTAGTCTCATCGCGGCTTCATAATTAATACCTATATACCATATACCTAGCTAAGGTACCTACTTATAGAACAATGTAATAAATAATAAGTTCTATTAGAGATATGATTTTATTTTTATATAAATTTTCATTTACGCTGTTGTGGAAAGGTTTTCTCGGAAGACCAGCGTTAAGGTATCCTCAGGATACCTTAACACAAAGCTGAGAGGGAACCTTTTCAGTGACGCTATATTTAAAATGTTTCATATAATTAATGTATGGTTTCAGCGTCCTGAATAAATCTTTTCTTTCTTTCTTTCTTTCTTTCTTTCTTTAAATAAAGTAAGCCGCTTCTTCCGCTAGCTAAATGTAGACTATGAACTTTATATTATAAAAATTAACGTGCAAAAATTAACATACAATTGAATTCATCTATAGCCCTAAATGCATCTCACAACGATTACAATGATTTTTTACCGAGTTCCGTTGATCAATATGGTCATCATCATCACCACTCTACTTTTTTTTCTTTCATTGTAGAACAGAAGTTAAGTAGTAGCTGATACGGACCCTACACAATACACAGTTTTACTCTGTTGTCCGGCTATTGTCCGGTATTTTATCCTGATACTCAGCCAAAGCGAGCCGCGGGCGCATCCCGTGCCCACACGCTCCGAAATCAATAGCAACAGTAAACACACCGCTACGTAATCGCCGCCGGCGTAATGTGCATCGAAAGCAGTTACACATCGGGAGCGACGCGCAGAGGCAATTGCCGTCGTTTAAGCTACGTTAGCGATTTATAAGATAAGTGTAGGTACGTTTAGATGTTCTATAATTATTATGACATGTGTACCCTAGATAAACATTCCTGAAGGACGATCCGAATCAAATCATATGAGAATGGGAAAAACATTTATTTACATAACTAAATATACAGAGGTACTACAGTACAAATACTAAACTAAATTAATAACTAGCTCAAATCTAAACTAGGCCCTTGCGGCATTGTACCAAGGATGCTGGCGGCATTTCCTCGTTGTATCGCAATGCTGATACGCTGTGCGAGGAAACCGCCAGCTCTTCGGTCACCAGTTACATCAACCAGACGCTTTGCGATATCTGCAAAAAACTTGTGTGCGCTGGGACCCCATGGACCTAGAGTTTCAACTCCAAAAGGTACAAAATGGTACTCTCTACCGAGACTTTTATATTTATCATAGGAGTAAGTTCCTAAAACCTACAACAAGTAGTATATCTGGATTAATGAGGTAGGCTATAATAGCCCGGCTATATGGTTGTGGTTGTCTGTAAGGTGGAGGTACTCCCACAATCGGGCTCTGCTCTATATGTAGATTTGAGCGAGATGACATACGCTGAGCTGTGCCCTACCTCAATTAACGTGAGCTCTCTTTTGGTTTTAGTGTAAGGACCTAACCAAAGTTCCAATTAAATGGTACAAAGATCTAGCTAGTTTTTAATAGTTAGCATCAGCATTTCGTCTCGCGTGTAAATGGTTGTAAATTGCACTCACGCCTTAACGTTCGCTTAACTTTGTAACGCGTATATAATTTGTATTACAGTTCTTATGCCAGAAAAACGCCAAATCGAGAGCCACACCGTGACACAACCGTGTACAAATGTTAACAACCTGTACATTAGGTATACAAGAAAGGAGCCTATTCTGTAGAGCTTAAAAGAGGTGGCTAAGAAACCTTTAATATTGCTGTTTCCTCAAACAGCTAGTGATTGAGGTTAAATAATGGAGTGGGCGGGAGAACGCGATTGCCAAATTTTTACACATTTGAACACTAATACTAACAACTCCTAAACTGAAGGAAAGGAAAGTCGTATTAGTGCAGGCTTAATTATTAAAAAAAAATAAAAAAAAAAATTTAATTATTTATTATTTAAAAATTTTTAAGTAAAAAAAATGAAATTAAAATTGTTTTTGTCAAGATGATAATATAGAAGGGGTACTAGGCTAGGCAAGGCCTGTCCCGCGGAGGAGAAATAACTTTCCATGTTCCTCAGACTCTATTAGTCTTACTTAACTACTGTCTAAGCATAAAAACATCCGACTTATAGGCTTTGAGTTATAATTTTATTTTATAAGTCTTTTTGATCTTATAAGTATTTTGTCAAGCCAGCCAGCATCTTTCAAATTTATTATTTTTATTATGATAAAAAGTTAAATATAACTTAGAGAATCAAAAGATTTTTTTAAGGAAGTTCGCGAAACGACTGACTTGGTATTACCATCGGTTATTTAGTTACCTAAATGATTAATTAATTCCATCAGTACGTCGGTTAAATACGTTGTTAATATGAAGCAGAGTAAACCAATAACCCCATTAACTTCGTACTAATCAACGCCGCTATAACAACACAGACTGATTAATTGCTATGCGACGGACTCGTCCCGAGCATCTAGCATGCGCGAGCGCCTGCCACGCGTCAGTAGACAGATCATTGCCTCGCGCCGCCGTAACGTAAGTAAACTGATTAATTCATTCACTAACCACCCGAGTATGAATAGCTAGTACAAAACGGCTTGATATACCCCGCTGATTCCGAGTTGAACCGAAAGACGCACGCAGCCACCGTAGCGTTCAAACCTCCCGCTAGAGCATCATTATTCAAATTTTCGCTGTGCCAGTTGCCTGCTTGTTCCGGCCTCGGCTTTCTGCCCTATTTCCTAGCGGTCTGAAATTACGATTGGTCCGGCCGAAATGAGCGGCGGTCATCCGTGGTGGATGGCCGTGTGAACGGCCCGTTATGCAAACAGTTTACGCTTTACACGGATAAAATTATAGTTCAAAGCCTATAAGTCGGATGTTTTTGTGCTTAGAAAGAAGCTTAAGACCAATAGAATCTGAGGCGCGAGGAAATTGTAGTTCAAATTAAACGGAAGCTTGCCATTACAGGTTAGCAATTTGTTAAAATATATTTTATAGAATAACGGCAGTCCGAGCATTGTCTAAGAGTCTAAGAGCAAGACCAAGACTTGTGCTTATTAACATGTTGGGTTTTACAAGGCAATGATTAGGTACCTATAACTTCGTTGGCTCAGTGTAACCATAAAATTTCTAAGGCTTATTCTCGACTTTGAGAAATTATTTGTCACATTGAGTTATTTGCTTTTCAATATTTATAACGATTTCCGTCTTGTTTTGACAAGTGTGGCAAATGTGGCAAATAAGTTCGCTAAGTCGTGAAAATTTCGTATTTTTATACAACTCTCCCTCCCCCTTAGTAGTCCCCGTCGTCGCCGAATAAACTCCTACATTTAATGCTCATTTACCTATATCTTAAGCACCTTCGCAATTAGTAGTTAGTTGGCTTTAGGCATTTGTCATAAGCAATCATTATCATTTCATAACCTTCACTTTTAAGCTTCCGCGAATACTAGTACCTATAGAGTGATCACAAACGGCCTTCCCTCGTTAAGACTCGTTTGAATGCGTAAGTATTCCACATACAGCGGGACATAATTCCCGAGTACGCCGGTAGCACCTCCAATTACTACCTACACCCAATGGTTACTCAGCCCAGCACCGATTCAAGCTTTACCTTCAACTGCCACTTAGCTTAACTTAACCTACTCGTACTGTCACCAACAAATGTATCGGAGCGGCTAAGATACTCAAAAATATCTGAACATGCACTTTATCGCCTTGACGATACAGGCGTTTTCAGATATTTGTGACCACCTTGACCGCTCCGATATATTTGATGGCGACTGTACATGCACTACATACGCGTATTATTGACTGTTATATCTGTTGACATGAATCCATGTTAACGTTCCATTTGAGCCTGTAGTTAAACACTAGGCACCTAAGTGTACCTACGATGCATAGAATTAGCATCTGTATGTACTTACATACCGATGTTTGATTATTTACCTTTAACATAGTCCATACAATTTTTTAAAATAATTTAAAATTATGAAAAACATAACAAATAAAACTAACTAAAACTATAATTAATCTAAATAATTCATTCTAAAAATAACACTAAACTGAAACTAAAATATATCTAAAAGAGGCCCCTGCGGCATGGTACCTTTAACTATCTAGAATTGTAAAAGTACATATTTAGTCATAGTAGTGGCCCTAGAAGTTACCTACCTAGTTAAGAGAAATCTGTGAATTTGAAACCATATCCATATCAGGCAAAAATAATGCGAAATGGCGAATTTTCAAATCGTTTTCTCAAAAATCGCACTACGAAATTCACACGATTTTTCTAAAATAAAACAACTTTGAACGGATTATATCGCGTATACTGAATTTTAAATTACATCCCCACGTTTCGAACACTTTACAGCGTTCGTGGTCACGGGTCGACTGAGGAAAACATATTTACCCACATCTAAAATTACAATGTACAAAAGACTACCCACATGTATAACATTAAATGCAAACAAATAAAGGTGAGTGTACATGCCAGAAGGGCAAATAAAGCTAGTTCTACAATAGCTAATTATCGATCTACTACAAACTTTAATTAATTAATTTAAAAGTAAAGTAAGTCAAATTTAGAAATTAATAGGTCTACATTATTTCACAAAATAGAGCAATATATGTTAACACTATCCAACGCTATGGCCTCACAGTCGTGTGTCCTGCTTGCTCTTTGATCAAATGAACCACTGGATCCCAAGCCGGTGGTAAAGAAAAGCCCTCCTCCCTGTTGAAGTTTGGATATTTCTTTATCTCAATAGCCTCCCGCAGCATCCTGGGAATATATCGTTTCTCCTTGGCGAGGACTAGAGGCTTGTCAAACTTAATCGAGTGATTGGGCTTATCCATGACATGATCGCAGACTGCAGACCTAGGTCGACGGTGCTTAACATCGGCTACATGTTCCTTCACCCGAGTGGAGATGCTCCGTTTTGTTTGGATATATTCCCAGGATGCTGCGGGAGGCTATTGAGATAAAGAAATATCCAAACTTCAACAGGGAGGAGGGCTTTTCTTTACCACCGGCTTGGGATCCAGTGGTTCATTTGATCAAAGAGCAAGCAGGACACACGACTGTGAGGCCATAGCGTTGGATAGTGTTAACATATATTGCTCTATTTTGTGAAATAATGTAGACCTATTAATTTCTAAATTTGACTTACTTTACTTTTAAATTAATTAATTAAAGTTTGTAGTAGATCGATAATTAGCTATTGTAGAACTAGCTTTATTTGCCCTTCTGGCATGTACACTCACCTTTATTTGTTTGCATTTAATGTTATACATGTGGGTAGTCTTTTGTACATTGTAATTTTAGATGTGGGTAAATATGTTTTCCTCGGTCGACCCGTGACCACGAACGCTGTAAAGTGTTCGAAACGTCGGGATGTAATTTAAAATTCAGTATACGCGATATAATCCGTTCAAAGTTGTTTTATTTCATGAATAACTATCGCGGCAACCGTAGAAGATATTACGATTTTTCTAATCTGAAAAAAAAAACGAAGCATATTAACCGTCAATTGTACATTAATTATTATCTAGTATTTTCGCTCTACGCGGGACATGAGTGGTGTAAGCGTTACATGCTATGACCTGACCGTGGGCGTATTCCTTAGTGTCCGACCGAAGTTTCGGTTTCGGTTTCGGTTTCGGCCAGTTTCGGCCAAAAAATCGTGTTTCGGCCTAAGTATGTATGTATGTATGTATGTATCACTTTATTGCACATAAACAAGTATAACATTAAAACATTAGTAAAATACAAAAAGATATGCACAAAGGCGAGCTTATCCCTAAAAGGGATCTCTTCCAGCCAACCAATGAGAAAATGAGAAAAGAGTAATACTATACAGTGAAAGGCAAACTATGCACTAAAGAGGTCGAAAAAGTTTGGAAACACATAAAGCTTCAAGTAAACCCTAATAAATACGCAGGTACAAACATGTACCACACAAAAACCTACTTAAAATATGCATGAACTATATACATATAATACTAAGTTTCGGTTTCGGCCAAAAAACGGCCGAAACTTTCGGCCGCGCCGAAACTTACAACATTGTGCTTAATCGGTCCACAAGTTCTGTCTCAGTAACGTTTTTAAGTGATAAAATTATAATAAATAAATATCAAAAAAGTGTACATGTGATTTGGAAGATTATTTCATAAATTGTAATATGATAATATCATTTAAGTATTAATTTTATCAAACAGTAAACTCTTGAGTTCATGCAAGGGACTGCCCAAGGAACTGCGTCGGCCTACGCTGAAAATGATACACGAAGAAATCAAGTAAAAACACTAGATGATTTATTTTGAATACTGATTGTAAAACTAAAATAATCCATGCAATGTTGGCGAATTATTTTATAGAGACTTGTTAACAGCATTGATGTCTCAGTCGATGAAACTTTGTTTTATAACTAACTGCAGTATAACTAATGAATAACACACAAATTTACAAAATCGTATTCATCATTTTAAAGAAAACATACCAATTTTAATAAAGCACAAATTAATGTTTGTTTTTCCGACTCATATATTCCTCAGTACTTTTTTTTAAACAATACGTATTATTTAAATCATAGAGATAGATGCTATAAACCTTTAACTCCGAGTTTCGAACAAAACAGTGATATTTTTATTTTGTTTACTGATCGTAATTTTACTCTGTAAATACATCAGTGAAGTTTAAAATCGTGTGGGTTATTTTATTGCTAATTTTAACGTAGCAGATTTATTTATTTATTTAATCATAAATCAGATCCAAAACCTAAAAAAATACCAAAGAAAAAAAACTGATGTCAGACATCTGGCTGTTTCCCATTTTTTTGTACACATCTATGTACGAACACGGTCGACTTGTGACAATTATACTTTCAATAAGGGGGGAAAATTTATACGTTAAAGTTGTTAAAAAGTTACATCATTATGTTTATTCATATGAAACCTTTAATAGAAAATATTTCGTGCTCTGCATTTATTTCGCGAAAAAAAAACTGAAAGATCTATCCGCACAATGCGTAACTCGGCTACATAACAAACGAGGGCGATGTAAAATTCTACAAAGCAAAACGAATTTAAGGATCAAAATACGCCTTACACTGATATAACTTGGAGTTGTTTACAAACTAGAAAAAATCATGGGATTAGGTTGCCAAGTGGACCCCAGGCTCCGTGGAGTCCGTGAGAAAACGCCAGCACAGACGCTACTATTAGCATGATTAATAAAAACTTACTAACCTTGTTCTTCTTTATACCACCTATCTTATACAAGTTACAACGGCTTATTGACATTTAACTCAACGATTTTAACATGTCTATAAAAGTTTCGGTTTCGGTTTCGGTTTCGGCCGAAACTGCACCTAGAGCCGAACCTTCGGTTTCGGTTTCGGTTTCGGCAAAAAAACATGTTTCGGTCGGACAATTCCTCTAGCTAAAACTTCACGGAAAAAAATGTATTTATCAAAGACAAATCCTATTAGTCAAGACAATATTGTTTCATATATAGGTGAAAACAATTTGCCTAAAAATGTTCTTGATTCAAGTAAAATGTCTTTATTGAAATAAAATATATCTTGGGCTAAAGATATATAATTAGTCAAATGTATCGGAGCGGCCAAGGTACTCAAAAATATCTGAACACGAGTCCAAGACTATATTTACTTATGTTTAAATAATAATATTCTTGCATTGGTATTCTTGGCTGAAGATGAAGATATCCTTTCTTTCAGTTTCCATATTACTAGCTCAAATGCCTTTATATCCATTCTTATTTCTAATAAAGTCTCATTCGATATTACGGTAAAATTTGCAGTTTATTCAATTGGATACATTTAGATATAAATTGTAATGAGAGTGTAAATAACGGTGCGGAAATAATTAAGACGACCCCGACGTCCAAATTTAACGAGACATCGCAATTAAATGCTTGTTTTATCGCTAACAATTGAAATAGAGATTTCTTTTGAGGTCAGTCGGATTACTCGGCATGTCTCAGCGTAGCGAGGGGTTCAGTATCTTAAAACCAAGTTTTTTTTATCAATAACTTATTTTGATTAATTAATAACAAGGTATAACTAACTACTCTAACTAGTAACTAAAATGGCGCACTGACCAAATATGAAGTCCTGGCCTCAGACTCACACGAGTTTACGCCAGTTGTCTCGATCTTGCGCAGTCTCCCTCCAGCAGTTTAACGGCCTGAGGCCAGATTTATAAAGCTACAAGTTACAATTTACAAGCGGAAGTCTCTTTCTAACACATAGGGTTAGAAAGAGATTTCCGCTTGTAAATTGTAACTTGTAGCTTTATAAAATCGGCCTATGGAGATCGCATAGGTCTGGAGGGCTATTCGACTGTGCATAAATGACAGTGTCATGCAATAGCACCACAACACCTCCGCCATATCTCACTTTTGAGTGACGCAAAGCTTCACTAAAGTGAGATAGGTACTTACGTCAAAATCACAGATCAGCAATGCGCATGTGCGAGCGCTGGCAGGACTAGATACGTGGTTGGACCTAAGATGCTTGTATCACTCTTGCGCTTTGCGCCCCGTTAGCGCCAGTGTCAGTTTGAGATTTGCGGAGCTAACATTATCAGATTCTAAGCAAGAGAATAATTTTATGTAAATGGATGAAGTAGGTATATCATGACAAAAGTTCCATAAATACTCATTATTATACAAACCCTTGTTACATTTAGTTCTTGCGTAGTATTACTGCTGAATGATTAGAATGATTTTTCAGATTATCTCATCAAAATATGTATAAATGTATCGATCTGTGTACCCCAACGCTATTAGCACAGATATCTGACAGCTAAGACAATTATTTGTCAAATATACTAACACGGTCGATTCCTATAGAAACTATAGACAAGGGCGCCTCTATCCTAAGAACGACCCTACGCATAAAGAGATCGGTCCTCTGTGAGCGATACCTACTGTTAATGTGACAGATAAAACCAACAGCAATACCAACGCAATAGAGCCGCAATACAATCGCAATAGAGGTGACATATGTTAGTGTTACACTTAGTCGAGTCGAATAGAGGTCCTGATTCTACAGCATCGCCCCAGCGATACCTGGGATAACCTATTGGCCTGCGTCCTGCTACGCGACCCAAGTAAGCCAACTTAGCACTGCGATCCTCATCCATCCTGACAACGTTGTCGAGCCAACGGAGCCGCTGTGTTTCGTCTCGCCGATAATATTGGGTGCAGCCGCTATCTCCAAAATTTAAACATTTTTACGGACTCTAACACGTCCACCAATAACTAGGTATACTTAGGCAAACTGTACTTACATTTCGTTCTTTGAATGCAGTAAAGAAAAATTGTCTGAAAGAAACCTAGGTAGGTACCTAGTACTACTAGGTACAACCGATTGTTGTTTTCTAAATGCCTTATAAGAATAGGTAATATTAAAGAAATCTACTTAATACTTGTTATTTAATTTAGATCTTCTAATTAGGAATTTAGTGATCAGTCTCCGATAGTGCCGATATTTCAGTGTAACTTAACTAGTCGAATCTACATTTGAACATTCCTAACCCCTAAAAACTATCCTAACTCCTAATCTAAATTAGGTTATCTAACCTAATCCTAGTCTTAGTCCTAAGCATCGATTAAGTACCTAATACTATATAGGCCTTCTATAGCAGTGATAGAAAAATAATTGTATGGTATGAGTAATTTAATGAAAACAAATAAGCCTCTACTATCGGATATGTGACTATCGCCGCGTTTCAATAAGAACAATTAACACACGTTTTGTTCCAATTCCCACGTATTTAAATAACACTTAACTCGAGTGTCAAAGTCATAAAAACAGTATTTACAAAATTAAGTTTTTAGTAAGTTAAATGCCGACGTGACTTCTCATTGGCAAGGTTTTAAGTGATAAATAGCTGTTTGCTAAGGGATTTAACGAACTACTTCTACGTGTCTCGAAATATGAAGAAAATAATATTTTATAACGGTATTGCCACTGTGAGTCATCATTTTGGTAGTTTCTGTATGATGGTTGGAATAGGAATGATGAGACAAGGTAGGTATCAGATCACAGAGAAAGACTTTCTTAGAACTGCTATCTATCTGGGTAAGTAGGTAGATTAGTAATATCTATAATATTAATCGCATTGCATATAGAAAATAGCCGACAAGATATACCTATACTGATCTGGTAACCGGAACCAATCCATTTTTAGAGTTCCGTAGTCAACTAGGAACCCTTATAGTTTCGCGATGTCCGTCCGTCTGTCTGTCTGTTCGCGGCTTAGCTCAGTGATCGTTAGCACTAGTAAGCAGATATTTGGTATGAGAGGTATGCATTAATCACGCCGACAAAGTGGTAACTAGAATAAAATCTAGAATTTTTTTTTAATAGAGTACCTCCCGTACACATGAAGTCGAAAAAAACATGGGAGTGAGGCTTGACAAGTACTTCAAATGAAAACTATATTGAATAAAACCGGTTGAGCCGTTTTTGAGTTATCACTCAAAACACATAGGGAAAAGACGTAGGTACCGGATAGTAAAATGACGTAAGAGCCCCCAAATATTCCTTAATAAATAACCTTTCAAACGGATGTATTGTAACAGGCCGGCAGTTATATACTTAACCCTAAGTTGAGCATGGCCCGACATGCTCTTGGCCGGATTAAAAAAAATGTTTGGACCCGAACACTACCGATACTACCTAAAGGGTGGATTTTCTTGTTGGGTCAGTGAGTGAGGGCAGCTACCAAATCCCGTGCTGCTACGTGAAAATGGTCTTAGAAGACCTTCCCTCTATTTCAAATTAATGCAGTATGGCATTTACAGATTTTGGAAAAAACATACAGGGTGCGAGAAAAAGGTCATTTTGCCAAACTTTTTTTTTGACGCCATTTGATCCCATTCTTATCCAGGATCAAAAGCATGTATGGGACAAAAAAAAAATCCGGCTAGAAAAGCCACAAATCGAAAATGAAAACTTTTATTTTTCACATGCAATTTTTTTATGTCAATCGATTCCATTTGTGTTCAGTATCAATAGTTTCAATGGGGTCAACTTACGGTAATAGGTAGTACCAAACAGCCACAAATTTAAGAAACTTTTCCTATACATTTACTATGGAGAAAATGTGAAATTTTATTGACACTTTTCAGTCACGCTAATCTGTCCTGTTACGTTTAAGGACATTAATACTCTATCAGGACATTACAGTTAAAGCATTAAAAATATCAAAAAACGGGGATTTTAAAGCAGTAAATGTATGGAAAAAGATTCTTCAATTTGTAGCGCGCGGTGGATGCGATTCCCATACAAATGGAATTATAGTCGGGGGTGAAAGGTATTTTTTATAAATAAAACATGGAATAAATCGCAGTCTAAATACATGGGTGTAAAGTGTATAACATTACACCCATGTATTTAGACTATATGTATGATAAATTAGAATACGTATTATCGTAATTTTCAACACCTATCTACTGACAAATTAATCAAACTCCGCTAACCTTAAGGTTGCTGGAAGAGATCGCTTCTTTGCGATAAAAAAGACCTGTTGTTTACCTTAAGTTTTTTTCTGTAGGTATCGATTTCTTTTACTGAGGTGTGTAATAAAGAGTATTTTATTAGTAAGTATTTATTAATGGGGTGTAAAGTGGGGTGAAAAATTGTATGAAAACAAAAATAAAAACGACATAATATATTTGAACCATGCAGGAACAGGGAAAATCACATGAAATTAGTAGTAAGTATAATATTGCACATTTTTGCTGTAATATGTACGATCACTGAGTATAACATTACGCCCATGTACATATTAATTTATTCCATATTTTGTTACAAAAAATACCTTTCACCTCCGACCAGAGGCCAGTTTTATAAAGCTACAAGTTACAATTTACAAGCGGAAGTCTCTTTCTAACACATTGGGTGTTAGAAAGAGACTTCCGCCTTCGATGACACACGAAGGTAATATTGCTGTTTTGCTTTTTCATGTGTCACTGTTGATTGATACCCGACGTCTCTTTCTAAAACCCGAAGGTTCTTTTTAGAGCTCACGGACTATAATTATGTAGATTGGCATTGGCATGTAGAAGAAATGGGTTAAATCGGTTTACATAATGCCATTATTAGCGATTTTCGATTTCGAATCGTTACCGGACTCTTAAAAGTGGCAACATCGTAGTGTCGTCCCTTTCAAACCAATCTAAGGGTCACAACACACCTAGCGGAATTCCTCGCGGAATTAGCGGAAGTAGCGGAAATTTGTCTATGGTAGTAGATTTTTTGTATGGAAGCCATAGACAAATTTCCGCTACCATAGACAAATTTCCGCTACTTCCGCTAATTCGGCGAGGAATTCCGCTAGGTGTGTTGTGACCCTAAGAAAACGGGACGACACGTGACGACACTACGATGTTGCCACGTTTTAGGGTCACCACATACCTAGCGGTTTTCCTCGCCGAATTAGCGGAAGTAGCGGAAATTTGTCTATGGTAGCGGAAATTTGTCTATGGTAGCAGATTTTTTATATGGAAGCCATAGACAAATTTCCGCTACCATAGACAAATTAAGCATTTTGTCTATGAATTTCCGCTACTTCCGGTAATTCCGCGAGGAAAACCGCTAGGTATGTGGTGACCCTTAATTTCTAAAATTTCTTGTTGGAATATAATATAGGCCTCTACAAACATAAGCGACTAGTCACCTGCGATTTTTAATACATTACGGTTTTTGATCCATCGATTGATTTCGTTGCGCCTACCTAGACGGCAATATCTCGATATCGCGCGCGAGTTTTGTGTCAAAATTGCGCCGATTGTAGAGCCCATTAAGTTGCTATTTATTTGATGCTGATCATGCTGATGGCCTTCCGCCGTAGCCAAAGCACCAATAAAAAAAAGATATGACGTCTCGTCTCTGCAATCTGCAATGACAGTATTGACAGTGACAGTTGACACACGGAACACGCACGTATACGCAGACCCGCGAGCTATATAAATAGGACATGTTTAGCTGCAATTAATTTAAAAACATCTCGCGTGTAAGAGATGAACAGCCAAGAGTACTTAAGACGCAAAGTATTTACTTAAACATATAAATTCAAGATGATTGAAGGGTACGGGGCAGTGACCCAAGCCCTTCTGGGGACACTCTTGACGTGGGGACTTACGGCCGCCGGCGCTTCTTTAGTATTTTTCGTACGAGGAAAACAGGTACGAAACTTATTACAACTTAGTTATGAAAGACACCAAAGATAAGAACTATATGATGCTTAAGAATTAAAATTATTAAAAATGTCGTGATTGGCTTGATGTTGTTATAAGTGATGGAAATATTGAACTTTGTTTAGGAACCACAAAATTTTCATGAGCTCTTGATGAGTAGTGACAGTACTAGTAGAGTAGCGAACGATTAAATTTTGTCTCAAACAAGTCATAAGTGAAGACCATGCTTGAGAGTGAATTGGGTTGTAGTTAATTATGGTTTCAATTTGCAGAGAAAACTGTTGGATGTGTCACTTGGTTTTGCCGCTGGTGTTATGACAGCGGCATCATACTGGTCACTACTGGACCCGGCAATCACACTTTGTGAAAAGCAAGGGATATACGGCAAATATGCTTTTCTGCCTGTTGCTGCGGGATTCCTTCTTGGCGCTGTCTTTGTGTTTGGAACAGATGTATTCTTAGACTACTTGGGACTTAATTCTACCAACATGATGATTAGTAAGTACAATCAAATATCTTACGTGTTTTACTTTTACTTGTGTGACATTTTCAGGTGATAGGTATCTCATTGTGGGTTGTTGCTCATTTCCAAATTAATTTTTATGGCAGTAGCACTATTGACAATATTAATTAAATAAATAAATATAATATAAAATTTACACAAACCAAACTAGTCCCACAGTAAGCTTAACAAGGCATGTGTTGTGTATACAACAATAATATGTAGTAGATAAATATGAATCAATACTGAAATTCATAACTCGGGTACAAATATCTGTGATAAACACATAAATGCCCTAGCCAGGATTCAAACTCAGATCCTCCTGTATTGTAGGCAAGGTCACTACCGACTATCAATCAATCAATCATTTATTCATTCAACAACAATACATTGATTTTGTTTGAAATATTACATACATAACTAAAATAATACATAACAACAAATCCATACAATACAATATTTACAAAGAGTCACATCAAAAAATCCAAAAATTATATACAATATACAAAACACATTTTTAAATTAAGAGCTTACATTGTTAAGCCAAGAGGCTGTTTTATGTATTTAACTTTAAATAAAAAAGATAAGTTACTTAAATATTGCTGAAGAACTTTTTGATCTGCAAAAGTGTAGTCATCCAATTAAGCGTTGTCAATCTGACTACATAGGAAGGATGTTGACTAAATGATACTAGCAATGGTTTTTATTAAATTCACATATGTACCTATACTGTACAGTCACCATCAGATATATGGGAACGGCAAGGTGCCCTCTGAACAACGCCTCTGTTGTCAAGGCGATAAAGTGGATGTTCAGATATTTTTGAGTACCTTGGCCACTCCGATATATTTTATGGCGACTGTACCTTGTGTGTTTTTCAATTATTATTGTGTTTTGCTATTTCAAATTCCACATTTGATTTTTATATCTTAATCATAATAGTATAGGTAGAAAAGTGTTGCATATCTTGGTAAATATGTTGCTCCTGTCTTATAGTGTTAATTTTATTAAGATAAATAAAAAATTTTAAAATTATGACTTAGAATTACATTGTCACTTATTTATTTTATGAAATTATTGATACAATAATATAATATGACATCATACAATAGCATGAACATTGTAAATCAAAATGAAAGTCAGCATAAAACTTAATTAGGTTCATAGTCTGTCCTAAATTTTTAAATGTGCATACATTACTTTTTAATTTATGAAGATAATCTAAGCATTTCATTAAAAATAATAATAAAGTAATTATATCTAAGAAGAGAACAATTTAGTAATTAAAAAACAAAAAAAAGTAAGATTTATCCCGGCTTGGGGTCCACTTGACAACCTAAGATTTTATGCTTTTATTACTCAAGCTTTTTATAAAAGAAACTGGCTGTATAAATCGAACAGAAATCAATATGCTGCATATGTCAACAAATATGTATAAAAACAAAATAACTCATTTATTTATATATATTTTGCGTCAATTATAATATAAATAACTACCATGGAAGTATATAATAATAGGTATGTTTCTAATACATTCTAATTCTAATCTTTTTGAGTAGGTGTGTTTGTTATGCCAATGCTATACAGGGTGTCCCAGAAATTGGTCCCAGAAATCTTCAAAAATTATGGTCACTTTAAAAATTTACTAGAATATTCACGCCCTGGTCTCTTAACTTCTAGTAAATTTTTAAAGTGACCATAATTTTTGAAGAACATGTGATAGATTTTTTTTTGTATTTTTCTGATAACTGTTATAACTTGGTCTATCATTCATTCACGGCTTGACGTCGATTTCTGGGACACCTGTATGAATACTAGTGTTGTTTTCAGAAATTCATTATGTACTTTTTTGTCTAGTTTTTTAGACTATTTGGCCCAATTAACATTTTGACTGACACAAGTTGGTCCTCAACTTTTAAATTTCATTGTAAAATTTCACCTTTAAATTGTAGCCCTTGTGTGTCTCAGTTTATGGGGTGTGTTAAAACATTCGAAGTCCCAACTGTTAAACCTAATAAACAGAAACTATCTATATTAGAAGCCCGATTTTCTAGTAACTCCAGCCAGAGACCTTTTGATTAGTGCAAGAAACAAAACTGTTGGTCAAAATGTTGATTGGCCCATTTCCTAACAGTTTTATACTGATCAGCAACTACTTTATTAAGCTCAAAGGAAACCAGTTCACCAGGGAATAACTTTAATTATCAGTTGAAGGCAGTCGAAACACAATCTACATATATATTGAGATTTTTCAGTGATGTCCAGTTTATACTAAAGTTTTTCTTCTAATATTCAGATTTCAAAAAGTAAAGTTTAAATTAAAACCTGCCCAAACAAGTTCCGTGTATTTTAAGTAGTATTTTTTAATCCCGACAGTAATTTGACAGCTCTTTCCATACAAAATGGTTTACAATGTATAGCAGGTGTCAGATTAGGTACTGTCTTGAATTGGAAACTCTACTTGAGTGTCTGGGCAGCCAGTGGCTCAGAGAAACTAATAGTTTGGCATGTGTAAATGCAGATAAGCCATCCATGCAGTTAACGCCAAAAAATATGTATACACTTTTGCACCTTACTCCATTCTAATAAGGATCAAAATTATATACATATTTTTGGCGTTGACTGTACTGCACCAACATGTCGCACTCTTGTCTTGTGGGTATCGGTATATGTAGGTATACTGGTATCGGACCCACAATTCCCACATAGGCCAATCTGAGGAACGCAGTTGTACGGCGAAATGAGATAACAATATAACTTGCTCGCTTTAACACATCTGTCCTTTAAAAAAAAATATAGATTGATCCACATTGTGGATAAGACATGATATTTATGTAGGTAGAGGTAGGAAATTACTATACCCTTTTTGGTTAATAGCTATATGTGCAAAGTTAAATTACTTTTCATACATAAACATTATCATTGCCAAAAAAGAATTTTGTACCATTGACTGAACCACACCTTTTCAAATCATATAAAAAAGTAGTCATTATTTAAAAGCGAATGTAAATATTTAATAGTATTTACTACCATTGATAATATTGCTACTCTTTTTATTGCTTTATCTCCCTAAAACTACCCATTATGACATTTATGACCATGGCTCTCTTTCATTATGGTTTAAAAAAGTAGGAAATTCTCGTTCTAATGTAGGTAATAAGTAAGTATAATAAGTAGGTATAATTAGTTTTCCGTTGTTGTAAGGATCAGATTTTATTGCCATTAGTTAAATAAGTAGTTCATATCACGTACACAATGTTGTTTCTCATTATCGCAACTAGAGATGAAATGCAAACCCTTTTGTTATTCCACCGTAGAAATATTAAAACTTGGCATTCAGAGATTAGTATCTTATCAGAGGCTTACGACGGCTACTGGCGATGTTTCATGAGGCACTGCTTATCATTGCTGACAATGAGCGACTATATACCTTACTTAAAGTAATATATGTCGTCATAAATGTATGTAACAAGGACAAAGGCAGTTTCGTTCAACTGCGCCGATTTATGTGAATGGGTGGCAGGAATGTGAAATATCTTGTTTATAAATAAGTTATCGCTGTCTGTAAGGCTATTCGGATTCGTAAAATATTATACCTATTTGCAGTCCCGACGCACTTTATCATCTTAGCATATGTCTCTAAGCGGATTGTCACTAGCTTTTAAAGCGACTGCTATTTGACATTCCAACCCAGAGAATACTTAAACTAGGCCTTAGGTGGATTCGGTTTAAAGATTGCACTTCATTGAACTTCACCGCGAAGCAACTGGTAAAAATTAATCGCTTTCAGTGGAACGACATGAGATTCAATTCAACCCACAACCATCGGATTGAAAGTCGCACGCTAAGTTAGCTACCAACGCTTCACGCTTGCGCATATTTATGTATTTGAACGTGGATATCAAATTAGAATCGTATTTTGTATATCTGAATATGCCTCGTTATCTGCTCTGCTGCAGTCGGTATCGCTGTGTAAATTATGCAATTCTTTCGCGATATGATGATATTACGAAATTATAGGTACCATACGACTCAGACTACCTCTGTTTGTCCTACAACTACCTCTGTTTGTGTAGGTATCTACAATGTGTTGACGAGGAACCTAAAAGAATTTACAACAGTGTATTTCTGATCATATTTATAGACATATATAGTGCAACGCCTTATTGATGGCAATGTTGGTATTATGGGGCCTAGTTTAGATGTCCTTATTGACAGATATCAATGTGACTCTTTACATAAACTAGTTTTTACAAAAAATACCTATTCATTTTACCAATACTTTTTAAGTCCAAAAAGACGAAAAACGTTGAAAATTATCTAAAATTGTATACCTAATGTTTTTTTTCCTTCTTTTGGCCTCAAAAATGTTTAGTTAAAATAACTTATGAGAATCTCTGTTATCGTTATAAGATAGCCGAATGTACAGTCAACGCCATTAATATGTGTACACTTTTGCACCTTACTTCATTGTAATAAGGTTCAAAAGTGTATACATATTTAAGGCGTTGACTGTACTTTACTAATATTAAATTGCGTGACGTGGCCCGTACTAGTATTAAGTTTTTAGAAAATTATAAAAATCAAACAATGAGTACTGTAAAATAAAATAATTTAGGTATTAATTACAAAATGTTTTGTCGACCATCAAATTATATCATTATTTGGTAACCACTGTATACTTTTTGTTGTAATGATCTTCTCTTCCGTCACAAGTGTTAGAACCACTGACTGATCCCAGGGATGGCTATAAGTAAATTTTGAGAATATCTGAAAACAAAAAGGGACAAGTTACCATTTTGCAAATCTAGTAACTTCGTTACTATTTTTAGTAATACATCGATACATCACATTCCGTCGTTGCTGCAATGTTTCTTAGCCTAGAAACCTATTTAAATATTGTAATCACAATTAACATCTTTATTAGTTTGTTTTTTTTCGCATTTTTTTTTATTTATGTCCACCGAGTATTCGAAGACGGCTGGACCGATTTGGAAAAATCTTTTTTCGTTTGAAAGTATACACTTTACAGTTGGCCCCATTATCGCCAGGTCCAGATCTGATGATGGGATCCTGGAGAAATCGAAGGAACTCTTCAACTATTATAGGCACACCTATAGTGATTTCACTATTCTTTACAGCAACTCGGCCACTTCCTCTTGCGATAGCGGATCCTACGTGAAGTCGGCTCTTTTTTTGTTTAAAATTATAGTATGTGTTATTGTTATTACAAAAAAATACAAAGCTACCCGAGAATACTTTGGAGCAGTATAAATGCATCAAATGTTGCATTTATGGACGTTTACACTGAGTCGTTAGTTATATAAATATATAATTTTAAACAAAAAAAGAACCGACTTCACTTATAGGATCCGCTATTCCAAGAGGAAGTGGCCGAGTTGCTGTAAAAAATAGTGAAATCACTATAGGTGTGCCTATAATAGTTGAAGAGTTCCCTCGATTTCTCCAGGATCCCATCATCAGATCCCGACTTGGTGACAATGGGACCATCTAGGGGTTATACCTGTTCGATTCAAAAAAAAATTTTGAAAATCGGTTCACGATTCACGGAGATATGGAGTAACATACATACAAAAAAAAAAAAAAAATTATGATAAAAAAAAAAAAAAAAAAAATTCAGTCGAATTGAGAACCTCCTCCTTTTTTGAAGTCGGTTAAAAATTACTGGCTTACTTAATTACATTGATGTGGGCGCTTTGATAAATTTAGACCTAATTAAGTTAATCAAATCACTCGAGCAGTTTAATCTCCCATAATAATCTTGGCAATATTATTAAATGAACAAACAACAAATTCTTACGTCATAGGGAAATACCTTTAGGCGATGGCATCAACCCAACCTCTTTAATTTTTATTTATTTTTTCCCTGATATTTCCTCACTTGAAACGAACAAAATAAGTCAACGACTGTTGAACAATTTTAAACCCCATTAACGGAATAAGATGCAATAGACTGCATGCGGCTGTACTCACTTGTGTTTAGTCACTACGCGCAACATGTTTCGGAGAGCTTAGGTCTCCATCCTCAAGCACGAAGAGTGCTAGGCAAACCGATTCACGACCCGACGTTTAAATTTAATAAGGTGCAATAGAGTATATCTATTTTTGGCGTTGAATGTACTTCTATACAAGCGTATCTCTACACTACCAATGTAGGTAATTTGTTTGAAATAACGTATAAATTCTTTTGAATGGAGACAATGCAGTTCAATGCATGTGTCTTTAAATGCCTTGTACGTACACGTACAGTCGACGTCAAAAATATGTTTAAATTTTTTCACCTTACGCATTTGTAATAAGGTGCAAAAGTGTAAACATATCTTTGACGTCGACTGTACAAGGCACATACCGACACATTAATTATTAGCCGATATAGCGCTTTATGCAACTTTGTAGAGTGTCAACGATATTTGATACGAAAATAATAACGTAAATGTGTGAAAAATCCAGTTCTTTTCATTTTTATTGTAAGTTAGGGTCATTGAGGTCGTACAAAATACATTCAACCTTAAAAAACTTGAGTATCCGTCTTGCAAAATCAGTCATCAATTTAATACGCAGTCCGTGTAATGAAGCTTGTTTTATTTTATATAAACGTAACGAATTTAATTTGACACAAATGTTTGATTTCCCCAGCCATAACAAAAAGTAAAGAAGGCAAAGAGAAAATAGAAGACTTGGAGATGATGACCGCGCTCAACCGGCCACCGGTACCGACGAGCGTAGTCACTTTAGACCCGCAGCAGCCGACCGACTTCGCCGACTGCATCAACAGCCAGCACTCGGCGCAGCGGCGGCGGCACCACCACTCGCAGCACTCGCTCTCGGTAAGATACTACATAGCGTAGTCACTTTAGACCCGCAGCAGCCGACCGACTTCGCCGACTGCAACAACAGCCAGCACTCGGCGCAGCGGCGGCGGCACCACCACTCGCAGCACTCGCTCTCGGTAAGATACTACGTAGCGTAGTCACTTTAGACCCGCAGCAGTCGACCGACTTCGCCGACTGCAACAACAGCCAGCACTCGGCGCAGCGGCGGCGGCACCACCACTCGCAGCACTCGCTCTCGGTAAGATACTACATAGCGTAGTCAATTTAGACCCGCAGCAGCCGACCGACTTCGCCGACTGCAACAACAGCCAGCACTCGGCGCAGCGGCGGCGGCACCACCACTCGCAGCACTCGCTCTCGGTAAGATACTACATAGCGTAGTCACTTTAGACCCGCAGCAGCCGACCGACTTCGCCGACTGCAACAACAGCCAGCACTCGGCGCAGCGGCGGCGGCACCACCACTCGCAGCACTCGCTCTCGGTAAGATACTACATAGCGTAGTCACGTTAGACCCGCAGCAGCCGACCGACTTCGCCGACTGCAACAACAGCCAGCACTCGGCGCTGCGGCGGCGGCACCACCACTCGCAGCACTCGCTCTCGGTAAGATACTACATAGCGTAGTCACTTTAGACCCGCAGCAGTCGACCGACTTCGCCGACTGCAATGCAACAACAGCCAGCACTCAGCGCAGCGGCGGCGGAACCACCACTCGCAGCACTCGCTCTCGGTAAGATACTACATAGCGTAGTCACGTTAGACCCGCAGCAGCTGACCGACTTCGCCGACTGCATCAACAGTACTTGGTGCAGCGGCGGCGGCACCACCACTCACAGCACTCGCTCTCGGTAACATACTATACCTACAATTATCTATTTCAGTAAACAGTTTAGTATGCTTTACGTCATTCATTAACTGTGTACGATAAAATCCGGGCACGGATTAGACATGTAACGAATATTCGCATTCGCATTCGCGAATATTCGCATGTTTTTAGATATTCGCATTCGCATTCGCACAATTGAATGCGAATATTTTAGCACCTTATTTGTGCCGAAAATGGAAGAAAGTATCTCACTATCTACCGCTATGTCGGTTGGCTTACATTTAAAACCCTGCAATAGATAGATAGCGCTCTGCATGTGTATAGCGCTGTCTCGCTCGCGCACCGGCGCCGCATGCGGATCCGTCGCCAGTGTGATAATCGCCTAAGATACGCCGCCCGGTTATGAACTGCGTCAATAAAATGTTACCGCGATACAAGCAAAATGTCGTGAAATTACTAAATGTATGAAAACCCAAATATTCGCATTCGCATTCGCGAATATTAATTACAAATATTCGCATTCGCATTCGCGAATGTTCCAAAACCGACATTCGTTACATGTCTAGCACGGATGATATCACTATGTCATTCACGAACATTAAGGTGCCGAAGAGATTGGTTGCGATTACGATAGATCCGGTGCAGTCGACTGACTTCGCAGCCAGCTCTTTGAGCTCTTTCCATAGTATATACAATACATGGAGTAACTTATATAATAGGGCAGTACAGTCTCAACGCATCCTCGCTCATCTCTAGTGGAAACGCAGGCTAACTCTAGAAGATTCACATGCTGCATGCATTGCCGACCCTTAACTATACACTCTATAGGCCTATTTCTGTATAGGATGGCAAAATATAGTCTTAACGATACAAGGTTAAGTAAAATAATTCGAAATGTAGCCACCTTGCTACTGTTCTGCCATCCGAAATATATTCACTTGTTGCTCAGTACAGGCGGCAGCAAAAGTAGCTAAGCGGGTAGGGTGTTCAAATTGAGGTTGACACGACTTTATTGTTAAGAGAATAAGAACGTGTATAGGTATTTTTGAACACCTCACTCGTTTAGGCCTTGGGTTTTCTGACCACCTGTTAGACGTGTGAGCCGCGCCGGCGTGGCATAGCCGCGCCGTGGGACCCACGCCGCCGCCGCCGCCGCGGATTTCAAAATCCACGGCGTGGGCCAAAATTTCAGGATTCGACAAAAAATTGCCAACGCCAATGTCCGATCAAGGAAAGTCAGATGAACATTTAACGACGTATATTGATGAATTAAACCATAAAAACATCTACGGATAGAAATAGTTAGGTTTGGGCTCTTATTCCTCTCACGTGAGAGACGAGCAAGCAGGTTTCCGCCCAGGTCACTTTGCAAAGACCACACCAATCTCTACGCATCTTTATTGAACAGTGTGTACAATGGTAGTCAGAGCTTTTCCTGGCATTTGTGGACTTTAAAAAAGCCTTCGACGCCATGAAGTGGTCCAGCCTGTCGCAGGAGCATATCCAAGTTCATCATTCGCTCCTTGTACGAAGGTAGTACATGCAGGTTGATCCATGTAAAGGGAAGGCTATAAAGATAACTGCCCGTGTGAAGCAAGGATGCCTCCTATCACCGGCATAGCCACTGTTATTCGTAATACTCCTCGATGATGTGATGAGAAAAGTGACTGGAACACCAAGAGGCATTAACTTGGACACTAAGGAGCTGGAAGATCATGATTACGCCGATGACATCGTGCTGATTTCGCTATCTCTAACCAATCTTAAAGCTAAACTCGAGAGCCTTCAAGAGGAAGAAGTCATGGGCTTGCAAACCGACGAAAAACTGTTGACATGCGAGTGAAATTAGATTGCACGGAACATTTGTTGCTCAAAAACGATCGCCTGAAATCAGATTCTAAATTTGTGGATCTCGGAAGTAGTACATCGTAATATATCGATGAGGTGCAGACGAAGGATACATCGAGAGCAGGATTAAGAAGGCAAAAGCTGTATTTGCTTAACTCAAGCCTGTTTGAGATTCCAACGTGCTTACTCGTCGCATTAAAATCTCCCTCTTCGAATCCATTGTCATTGTGTGCTACTCTTCGGCTGCGAAACCTGGAGAGTGATAAAGGGACTGACACACAAATTACAAGTGTTTGTCAATAAAATCCGCATCTTCTGGCTGAAGATTATAAGAAATGAGGATTTGCGGAGTATGGGCCGTCTTCTATCACCCAGGAAGTAGTACTATGGAAGTGGAGATGGATCGGACATACTCTTCGAAAAGGAGCATTCAATAATACCAGTTTCGCTTTTGAGTGGCTGCCTGCGGCGGACGCCCTGCACACACGTGGCAAAGGTGCGTAGAGACCGAAGTTGCGACCCATAGGACTGAGCTGGAGAGAGGCCAAGACCAAGACGGTTGCTCAGGATAGAAAGGCGTGGAAGGATCTTGTAGAGGCTTTAACCGCTCACCTCCCTTCCCTACGCAACTAAAATAGTGTCACCAATCACCAAAACCAAAATCGTATCACCAACAAAATTTGCCAGAGTATAAGAGTGTTTTCGGTCTCAGGATTGATCCTTAATTCTGAACTGTATGTTTGGACTTACTGCGGGTCAAAAAAGGATCCTAATTTACCACAATTATGAAAAACATAAACATAAATGCAATTTCCGTAAAGAAAACAAGGCTGTGGTGTACTAGAAAAACCCCCCTTAAATTAACAAACAACTTCAAACATTATTTTATGTTCCATGTTCGTAAAAAGTGTTTAATATTTAACATATTTTGCATATGAACCAATACGTAGGCAAAAGCGACCTACGCCGGCGTGGCGCAGCCACGCCGCCAAAAATCACCGGCGCGCCGCCGCCGGATTTTTATGGCGGCGCACACGTCTACCACCCGTCGCCGGCGGCCGGCGACCGACGCCATACAAACATCCGATCGAATCCGATGTTTTGTATGGCGTCGGTCGCCGGCCGCCGGCGACGGGTGGTCAGAAAACCCAAGGCCTTAGCTACATCTCCTGCTGACTGTACAGTGTACAGTAGTCCACGACGGAGATACGTTTGTATACTCGTAATAAACTACTTTTACGAGCCATTTTCTTTATCGATATTCGTGACTTTCATGTTTCTGTAATGTAACTGAATGTTAATTAGTCATATTTAATGTGTTGTACATTGTTACAGTTTTTTAAATATTTAAAGCATTCAAACTGGTTTCTTTTTGTAAATAAATTAGTTATTCGGCGTACTTAATTTTCCCAACCATTGAATTGAATTGAATTATAAAATAAGCTGAAGTAAAACAGAAATCTATATTACATAATTATCAAAAAGCAACCAAGTACGGATTGGGTCATATTTTCAGTAAAATTAATAGTAGGTATTTAAGTAATATCAATAATATCTAAAATAAATTGACGTGGCGCCACCTATTCATACAATAAATTACCTCTTATCTTAAAATTACCCATACATACAGGTGTAATAAAAAAATACTGGTGATCCGTTTATTGCGATTAAGTAAAAAATTGACATTTGATAGTAATAACGTAAGTGCCATAAAATAAAAAATAAAAATTAGCATTTGAGTGGATATATTGTGACGGCCGGCAACTACGGAACCTTGCATCGAGCATGGCCCGACATACTCTTGGCCAGTTTATGACTTTTAATAGTATTTTCGAGAAAGACTACTATAGGTACGCCTGTCGAGTATTAATCATGTTTACAAAGAGCACATGTTAGGATTATGACACCAATAAAAACATGTTCAATTTGGATGGTCACTTCAATTTGACGAAACCCGCTTATCTTATATTCTATTCAGACCAATTCAAAAGATCGCGAACCTATGTCATAATACTTTTTCACCTCTATCACTTTACATTACAGAAACCCCTAGAGAACGGCGACGGTGACCGTCGCGACAGCCTACAGCGCTCCCTTGAAGCGCGGCAGTCGCAGTGGAAACGCATCATGCTACTGGTGGTGGCCATCACCGTGCACAACATCCCCGAGGGGCTCGCCGTCGGCGTGTCGTTCGGCGCGGCGGCGGCCAGCGACGACGTCGCCAACTCCTTCCACGTCGCCAGGTTTGTCGTTTTCTATACAGCGTTCCCTGGAAGCGAGACAGTCGCAGTGGAAACGCATCATGCCGCTAGTGGTGGCCATCACCGTGCACAATATCCCCGAGGGGCTCGCCGTCGGCGTGTCGTTCGGCGCGGCGGCGGCCAGCGACGACGTCGCCAACTCCTTCCACGTCGCCAACTCCTTCCACGTCGCCAACTCCTTCCACGTCGCCAACTCCTTCCACGTCGCCATCAGGTTTGTCACTTTCTATACAGCGCTCCCTTGAAGCGAGACAGCCGCAGTGGAAATGCATCATGCCGCTGGTGGTGGCCATCACCGTGCACAATATCCCCGAGGGGCTCGCCGTCGGCGTGTCGTTCGGCGCGGCAGCGGCCAGCGACGACGTCGCCAACTCCTTCCACGTCGCCAGGTTTGTCACTTTCTATACAGCGCTCCTTTGAAGCGAGACAGCCGTAGTGGAAACGCATCATGCCGCTGGTGGTGGCCATCACCGTGCACAATATCCCCGAGGGGCTCGCCGTCGGCGTGTCGTTCGGCGCGGTCGACGTCGCCAACTCCTTCCACGTCGCCAGGTTTGTCGCTTTCCTTGTCATTAAATTGTCAGTTGATTTTAAACTTTATCCGGAATGTCTTAAGCGCCAATTGGGATTTCAATCGATTTTGAACTATTTTTTGACAAAGGTTATCTACGCGGAAGCGTTCTAGCCTTCACAATCCCCGCTACCATGACACTACAACTTGCGCTGCACCTATTTTCTAACAATTACGGTACGTACAACCCTGCTAAACTTTGACTATTCAACCAACAGGACCGGCTATGTCTGTCATTATCTATACAAAAAAAGTCTGCCGATTTTTGCGGGGAGGGGAACGTATGCGAAACGTCAAAAAATAGCCACGTCAGATAAACGTCAGTCCATACAATGAGTATGACCACTGGTCATACATTTTCGGCAGAGGGCAACGCCTGTCAATGGCCACTCTGGTTGGTTTAGCTCTAAGCTGCTAAGAAAGTTCACGTCGCACATTTCATTTGATAATCATGCCATCTAGTGGCAGCCATTTGAAAACACAAACAAATTGTTCGAATGTGAAATTGCTTATACTTCGTTTTTTTTTAGATTAGAAAAAAGTTGAAAGGCGCAATTACAGGGTTCTTTATCAGGCACGATACGGCATGATACATGTCACAAGTGTCAAAGTGCCAATGCGGCCAATAAAAAATATTTAAATATATTTGTATTTATAATAAAGCCATGCGTAGGTATTTACAGTATTGTAATAGTAGTAATTTTCACGAAATAAGTTATTCTTATCATTGTTAATGTTCTAATGAATGTTGCACAATAAAAAACCCGGAGAAAAAGAGGTTCGAAACATATGGTTTTCGATTTATAACGTACGCGTGTGTCACTGTCAGTTATTAAATTGTCACATGTGTCTCTAACGTGATAATCAAAACGAAATTATGTTTTTATTGCTGTTATGGATTATAATCTGCAAATTGTCATTATTTATTTACAAATGTGAACTCTTCATCATGGTAACTAATCGTTTGTTGGTGTGCTTGCAGTGTGTTTAAATTGAACATTCAAATAAAACAGGTTAGAACAGGTTGGCAACTTCTGTTTCTATGTTTACTCAATTTCTAATCTCAAAAAAAACGAAGTATAGGTCAAAGTGCTGCAATATTCTAGTTATTAGAAAACATTACTGGTGTAGTAAATATTTGAGCAAACATGAATGCTCCAGCATGGCCAACATCCGGAATAAAAGTCGTATAAGTCATATAACATCGTGCCTTAGATTGAGAATTATGCCATCTTTCGTTAGTACTTGGAAAACTTACATTATGTTTGACACTTATTAGCAAGTGCTGCCATCTACCGACTAAGTTCGTGATATACTCTCGAACATATCGATATTTGAGTTTTGGAGCCAATAATTTTTCAAATACGGACTGTATTTACAACTCATTAAGAATCGAAATCATGTTAATGGACTTAAACATAAAACAGTTGTCGTAGAAACGTATTAGAAAACTCGCTTAAAAATATTTGTTTGACCTTAGCTTTGTATTGGCCTTAGGGTTTGTTTAAGAGGAAAGCTAAATACTATTGGAGTTGGAGTGATGACTGCGCAGTTATAGCTTAATTACTGTTCTCTATACACGCTACTCGAGAATATACACCTGGAATTTTCATATTAAAATTCATGCCACCTAGTGATAGATTTTGTAAATATAACAGACGCCGACTATTTCGTGCGAGTACCTAAGTGCTGCCATCTCACGGCAGTGTCCTTCATCTTCATACCGCGCAGGAGCTTATTCAACTTTCTTGCAGTCAATAGATGGCGTTCCAAACCTTCTTTTTCTGATTTCAGTCAAGTACTTTAGTTAGCTAAGTCATAGCATAGTTAGTTAGCAAATTGTAGGTACCGTGAATACGAGATAATTTATTTAGTAGGTATTGTATATTAAAAATAGGTAAGTAATCGAACTTCAGAAAAAAATCTATTTTAAAAATAAAAGAATAGGTAGGTACCTACTACCTACTTATATAATTCCTGTTTTACGACGTTATACACACTTATCGACTAATTAGTCAAGATTAGTTACAAATAGATGTAGAATACTTGTTAAATAACATTTAGAAGGATGCGCTCTCGGAATGCCCGCACATGTGTGCGGCCATTTTGTTACGTCAGAAGGAACGTGAGGCACCGTTGGAGCGGCACGCAGGAATTTCATTGATAAGTAGGCGCGAGCGGGATGCAGCTAGCGGCATAGGGCCCGCACTAGCTCATTACTACAGTTACAAAACTATTTTATTAATAAAATAGTACGCGCGAAACTTTTTAAATAAAGAAAATTCGTGATCTAAACAATTCCGATTAGCAGATGCCTGATATAGTTTAATGCTCTTAACGTTAGTATTTTAATTATTATAGGCGGGAATTTTTAAATCTTAGTTTTAATTTGTAAGTCAAAATAAATGTTTAAACCACTTATTTTTTCTATCCCACTATAGCCGGTTTACTCCGTACATTTTTACCACTGTTACCATGTTGTATAGTAAATTTATGGGTTTCAGCCAACGCGAAAGATTCTTGTTTGCAGATAAGTCGTTCTAACGACTACGAAATGATGGGCCTTTTTTCTTACCTGATAACTAAAAAAAATATAGTGTTTTTGACGTTTCAAATATTCAACAACGTACTTAGTTACTTACCTTCCACGTGGAGGGTAATCATAAAATGACCCAAATAAACTAATATAAATACTTTGAAACATCATCACATATTGACATTTGTGTTCTATAAATACTTATCCCAGTTTTTTGAAAGCTGCTATGGTTTGGCATTAGCCGTTACCCGCCTACTTGTTGGCTTGAAGATCTCATTTACGACCAGACAAGAAATATTGCCAGGTTTATTCATACATTTCAAGAGGTAATTTCAATTAGATAAAAAAAGTTTTTATTTCTGACCATTTCTTAGGTGCTACCCTTTTTAGTATTTTTAAAGGTATATCTCAATTTTATATTACAGTAAGCTATTATAGTACACAGTTTTTCGAGTTCCATTCCATAATACATGTATATACCCTTAATGTTTCTCTTTATAGCTAAGATTTCTTGACGCGTCACGATTGCTAGTTAAAGGATAGATCGAAATTTAACGATCCGATAACGTTTTGTATGTTGCAAAGTTGCTCTCTTCGGTCGCATATGGTTGTCGAGTCAAACCATTCTTGTCAGTAAAGTTATCAAAGTCGACTCGCAATGAGTCAATGACCCGTTGGACACGTCACTTAGTAAACTATTTTACTGAAAAAAACCCCTCTTCGGTCTTCGGCCAACCGTGCCATTATCAGTAAAGGTACCACACGTCCACATGAGTATATCGACGCGAAGATGGGATGACAATGTCCCAGACGCTGCAGCCACTCCTCGGTAAACTATTTACTGAAAAATTACCTTCTTCGGTTATATATAAGGGTCTCTAACCGTAGGTACCATTATCATATCAGTTAAGGTACCAAACGTCTACATGAGAATATTGACTCGCAGCTGCCAAAGCGTCTCGCTTACAATGATACAGACGCTGCCGTCACTCGCTCGGTAAACTATTTTAATGAAAAATTTGCTTCTTTGGTCATATCATGATATGGGTATCTATCCGTAGGAACTATTATCAGTTAAGGTACCAAATGACTACATGAGAATATTAACTCGCTGCTGCCAAATAGCGTCTCGCGTACAATGACCCAGACGCTGCCGTCACTCGCCCAATAAACTATTTTACTGAAAATTTACTTCTGTTCATAGGGGAGTCTATCCGTAGGAACTATTAGCAGTTAAGGTACCAAATGACTACATGAGAATATTGACTCGCAGCTGCCAAATAGCGTCTCGCGTACAATGACCCAGACGCTGCCGTCACTCGCCCGGTAAACTATTTTACTGAAAAATTCGCCGCCGCCGCCGCCGTGTCATTGAAGCCAACCTTGATGTATTGTCGCGTCTGCGTGGGCTCCGGGCATGTTCACAATACACGAATATTGCCACTTCTCTATAATGTACATTGACATTTTTTTAGAGACTTATATTTACTTATGACTTTTATTTATTCAAGTATGTCTGCACGCGTCTTGATATTTCTGGCTAAAAGGACAATGATTAGAGGACAGAACTACATTGCAATTCAAATAAAATCTTTAACCACTCAAATCATCATTTAAAATAAAGCAAAATAAGATATAAATTACACTTATTTCGCAATTATTAACAACCAAAATTTAACTACAATTATAGTTTTAAACATGAACATTTTATTTATTGCAAAAATGAAGCTTAAAATGCCGCGTTAATAATGATTAATTTGCTACCGTCTTGATATACAAAAAAAATGTCCTTAACTATTTTTAAATGACTTCCAAAAGCGTACAAATAAAATACAAGAAAATAGATACATTTATTTACTCATTTTAATATGGACTGCATGAGATTTCAAGTTGCCGAAATTCTAAAACCGATCCCGATTGAACTCGTTGTGCAAAAATAAACGATTTAAAATGTTATATCGGCGTTCCTGACGCCGCCGCAGGTAATAGCGGGTAACAAGCCGAAAACACCCAGAATAAAAAATGGTATACTTTCATTGGCACATTCATAAATATATACACATATGTTTTCTTATCTCAATGGCATAAAGTACAAAATGGTCTGCATATTTGTGACTTTCACTGCCCATTCTGTATTTTTCTTTGAAGATAAGTAACAATCCCTTTGTTGCCGCCGGTTATGGCGCCCATATTATTATAGGAATAATTGCAGCTCTGACGAGGTAACTTTAGGATTAATTCGTTTGGACGATTAATGCTCTAGATGATAACGCGTACAGTTAGCATTCATTTAGAATTTCATGTATATGGTGATCTAATGCTTGTTGTTCTTTAAAACCAATAGCTTTTATTTCGCTTATATAAACTAAATTTAAAACACTTCATATGTACAATGCCTCAATACTATCTTCCTACACGACGAAGGCCGCAAATATATGTAACAAGCTCTTATTTTTAGAGCCATAGGAGCATGTCACATGTTTTTGCGGCACTCGTGTAGGAAGATACTATTGATGCTGACTGTACCTATTTGCCATAAGTGTAATACTTATACCACTATAGGCTACAGTTGTAGATTAGGAAAGAAGCTGAACAGACACGAGTATGAACAGACATATGACACAACATCACACATCCAATTGAAGGGATGTTTACAAAAACAACATAACTGACTACACTGGTTGACACCTGAAACAAATTAACAATGTTCTTAAAAAAGTGTCAACCAATTTTTGTCACCCTGTTTGTAATTTTTCACTAGAAAATAATATTTTAAGATTAAATTCAACTACTGGGACATTTCCAAACAACAGGCGGTCTTTTCGTAGAAAGCAGTATTTTCCTAATAACTACTTTGCATAATTAATAAAGTAGGTACTTAGTAGACACGTTAGTATACTTTCGAATTATTTATTGAACTAAAAGCTTACGTAGATTACTTAAAAATATGCTAATATTAAAACTAGATTAAAAACTAAATAATAATAAACATAAAATATACCTACCTAAATAAAAACCCTAAGCTAGGTCCCCCAGGCCTGATCCCTGCGGAAGTGTGCCCATAAGGCTGGCTACATTACATCGTTGGATGGCAATTCCTATTCTTTGCCCGAGGAATGAGCCAGCCCTAGGGTCACGGGTTGCTTCAAAAAGTTATTATTTTTATTTTTTAAAGAATATATATATGGGCATCCTGACTCCACGGCCGTAGAGTCTCTACTGCAAACGCCGCAAATATGTGATTTCTCGTCAGATCAGCATATTTGCGGCGCTTGAGGGCTTCAGCCGCTGTCGCCGCGCCGCCAGCTCTCTTTGACGTGGATTAGGGTTTTTATCTAGGTAGGTATATTTTATATTTATTATTATTTAGTTTTTAATCTAGTTTTAATATTAGCATATTTTTAAGTAGTGTTAGTTTGTGTAGTCATTTATAACGTTTTTCCCCAAATAAATAAATACATACCTAATAAAAGAAAAAAAAAATACCACGTAGATTTGCAAATATCCTCAATACATTTGCAATTAACTTCAATTCAACTGAGCGAAGCTACTAAAGACCCAGCTTTAACAACCAACTGCATCTGAATAACATTACAATTATCTCATATCGCGGATCATTCTCCATAACGCATTGATTAAGAACGGAATGTACATGTTATATAATTTTAGGCGCAACACACACTTAGCTGAATTTTGCCCAGATTTCAGCGGAATTCAGACGACCAAAGTCGAAATTCAGCCAGCCGAAATTGTCTTGGTGTTTAGAGTCTATAGAAAACCGAAGCTACATTAATGTACGGCTCCGAGTGCCGCCGAAACGCGAACTGAAGATTCACACAAATGAGAAAATATTGGGCACTGGGAGTAACCAGACTAGAAGAAGTCCTAAATTAATACAAACGAGGCTCTTTCAAAGTTGCCCACATTACCTACAGAAAAGATGGTTGAAAGTCGTATGAGCTGGTTCGGACATGTGATAAGGCGCGAAGAGTATGCGACCAAAAAGGCTATGGATATACCTGATGAAAACCACGGTAGATAGGTACCATGCACTTACGACGTAGTGGACAACCGTTACCAAAGATATCGAGCGGAGGCAGATCAATACGCGGACAACCCAGGACAGAAAAACCTGGTGCCTTCGAACGACAAGGGCCGATAAAATAACAGAACGAGGCAAAGAAGAAGAAAATAGAGCCTATACCTACACAATTTTCCGCCTTCCCGCTGAATTACGTCTATTGGTCAACTGAATTTTGAAGATATCTAATCTGAATTCGGCTTAGTGTGTGTTACGCGTTACATGTGATTGTCAGAATGAGAAGTAGCGAGCGGTTGAATGGTATGCGATAAGGCGGTCGATTTAACATGGTAGTTAGTCGGTGCTGGGAAGACGCGTTATATCGCGCTGCGCCCCTAGGACACGCCTTACCACAAGCGAGTGTTCGACGTTACATGTCATTGTCAGAATGAGAAGTAGCGGGCGGTTGAATGGTATGTGATAAGGCGGTCGATTTAACATGGTAGTTAGTCGGTGCTGGGAAGACGCGTTATATCGCGCTGCGCCCCTAGGACACGCCTTACCACAAGCGAGTGTTCGACGTTACATGTCATTGTCAGAATGAGAAGTAGCGGGTGGTTAAATGGTATGTGATAAGGCGGTCGATTTAACATGGTAGTTAGTCGGTGCTGGGAAGACGCGTTATATCGCGCTGCGCCCCTAGGACACGCCTTACCACAAGCGAGTGTTCGACGTTACATGTCATTGTCAGAATGAGAAGTAGCGGGTGGTTGAATGGTATGTGGTAAGGCGGTCGATTTAACATTGTAGTTAGTCGGTGCTGGGAAGACGCGTTATATCGCGCTGCGCCCCTAGGACACGCCTTGCCACAAGCGAGTGTTCGACGTTACATGTCATTGTCAGAATGAGAAGTAGTGGGTGGTTAATTGGTATGCGATAAGGCGGTCGATTTAACATGGTAGTTAGTCGGTGCTGGGAAGACGCGTTATATCGCGCTGCGCTCCTAGGACACGCCTTGCCACAAGCGAGTGTTCGACGTTACATGTCATTGTCAGAATGAGAAGTAGCGGGTGGTTGAATGGTATGTGATAAGGCGGTCGATTTAACATGGTAGTTAGTCGGTGCTGGGAAGACGCGTTATATCGCGCTGCGCCCCTAGGACACGCCTTGCCACAAGCGAGCGTTCGATGATGTTACATGTGATTGTCAGAGTGAGAACTTAGCGGATGGTTGAATGTTATGTGATAAGGCGATAGATTTAATATGACAGTTGTTTGATGCTGGGAAGACGCGTTATATCGCGCTGAGCCCCTAGGAAACGCTTTGCCACAAGCGAGTGAGATTTATTGACTTGGCGAGTGGCACCTGCGCGTAATGGGATGTGCCGACGCTGCTATCATGCAGACTAACACCGTCAGAGATTTGTTAGTAAATATAGTAACGTGCGCTCCGTCCCCTAATTTACTCACTTCATTGGCAGAATTCCGTTACTTACCTCAAACTCAACCAGATCTTACGGCATGTTTAATAATTGTGCTGCACAGTATAATACAATACACTTTTTCCATAAAGCATTAAAACGCTATTATCGTATCTATTGATGTGCCGACGGAAAGTTTCAAAAAATTTTGGAAATTGACACATTTTTATTTGGGAATTGGAATTTTCCATTTCTTAAATTTCCTGTAACTGTTAAAATTGGGTACTTTCCAATAGATAAACTTCATTGTTTCGTTTCATTCATAAAACCTAAATTTCAAAAATACAGGAGATGTATTAATCATATAGTAGTATTAGTATGACGTCACAATATTAGTCCCCTGTATAAACTTCATAACAAATCGTTTTGACTTCATAGGAAAGTAGCCTATTTGTACAAATTTCCGAATAGTTTCCCAATTGTTTGGAAAGATTCTATAACTTGCACATCTGTAATCATATCAAGACAATCGCTGGACGTTTGGCCACAACCCAGGAGATCTCGCCCGCGAGTGGCGCCCGCGCGTAATGGGAGTCGGCGACTGCTTTGTGCCGACGCTGTTATTATGCAGATTAACACCGTCGGGGATTTGTTCGGAATATATCGTAACAAGCGCTTCTCGAGGCGCCCGCGGTGCGCCCCTAATTTATGACCGGGAATGCGACCGAGCGTTAGATTCTTTGCTTTTTCCTTTTGGACGTTTCGCGTTCGGAACGATTGGTGTTGATAATGCATGGTTTTTTTATAGACGGCGTTTATAGCGTAGGTGTTTTGTAACTTATTTTTTTTTAACTTTTAGACATTTAATTAGTACTTACTAGTTTTTTTGAAGAGACGCTTAATTTAGTTATTTAGAGTAGATGTAAATAAAGTAATTAAATTTATCATGAACTTAATTGCGTACTAAAATAGCTAGTATCTTACATGCTTCTTTTTACTAATGTAGTGTTCCATTCTGCTCCACCTACATCGTATTACCTACTCCTAGGCACTGCATGTTTCCAGCTTCATTTCCTTTTTCATAGTTCCTAATGGTCTAACTCAATGTGGACTTTCATAATTCCTAATGGACTAAGTTTCCAATAAAATACGTATAGCAGTAGCATTGTCAAACTACTACTTAGTAAAACAACATTTCATAAAATTATAACGCGTTATGTGTTTATATCCTTTACCTAACTGCCTATAAAGGCTATAAATTTGCACTCAAACTTTTCATTATAATCTTTGCAATTGCAGAAATATCTTGCACCATCGTGGCAGTGCGGCGAGAATTTTCTATCCTGTTAACACTACACATACAAGTTTTCCTTCCCCTGCAGCATTTAGCTTATGATAGTAATTTTGATTTAACTTGAATTAAGGCCAGCTATAGTAATTCCAAAGAAAACTGCCAAACCTCACAGGCGGTTGCACCCAACAGCCGTAATCGTAATAAACGCTGAAGTTTTTCATAATTCGCTGCTGTATCAGGAACGATAAGCAGACTGTTAGCGCAATAGTTCAAACATAAGCAAAACTTCACGATCTTATGCAGTCCATTTGCTTCAAACGGCCTTCTACATCAGCTTTTCATTATAATATTTGCACTATCCTTAAAAAATAGCTGTTCTCTTGGTTCGCGGCGCGGGGCGCGCGCAAGCCGGGCGTCCGGCCGCATTCCTTCGCGGCCTCCCGCCCCGCGCCCGCGCCGCGCTCCCTGAAGGATGGAATGCTATCTAAACATGCATTAGCCTTTCACTTTAGCCTGGACCTATCATTGTGAAAAAGATGCACATTTAAAAAGCATCCTTTTCACTATTCGAGGTGCATTGCACATCTGTAAGAGCCATTCGCCCCGCGCAGGACTCTGAACGATAAATAGCTATTTAAACATGCTATTAATTAGCCTTTCACTTTAGCCTGGATCTGTCATTTTGAGAAAGAAATTGCCCTATGGGCCTCACCCAACTCTCTCTCTCTCTCTCTCTCTCTCTCCTCAGCATGATTATTCCCATCTGATTGTGGGGTCTGCTTTTCTCGTTCTTTCTCTCCACTTCGCGCGATCAGACGTGTCGTCAACTGAAACTTCGCAGGCTCTCATGTCTTTTGCAATGGTATCTGTCCATCTCGTCTTTGGTTTACCTCTTCTTCTAGACCCAGCAATGTTCAGATCCAGAGCAACATTCCCGATGTAATCAGGAGGTCTTCTTTTTACGTGTCCAAACCATCTCAGTCGACTCTCTTGCATTTTATCGGCGATGTCACGTACTCCGAGGCTACCGCGAACGTATTCGTTGCGTATCTTGTCGAGCCTCGTTACTCCGCACATCGACCGGAGCATCGTCATTTCGGCGACTTGGACAGACCGGACATGGCTCTGCGTCATAGCCCATGTTTCACTCCCATATGTTAGAATAGGTCTTATTATGCTCTTATTATAGACAAGGGCCTTAATCTTCACGGGCATCCTCTGATCACAGGTAACGCCCGTCACTTCCCGCCACTTCAGCCAGGCAGCGGCGATCCTGTGCTGCAAGTTAACCTCCAATTCTCCTGAGCTGTGCAACATGGTACCTAAATACTTGTATTCGTCACACCGAGTGACTTGCTGTCCATCGATAATGAAAGGGTCTTCAAGCTGGTTAGGTTCATTGCACATCATGTATTGGGATTTCGCCACGCTCAGCATCAGGCCACCCGCCTTCAACTGACGTTTCCAGTCACCTAGAGCCACTTCTAACTCTTCTCAGGTTGTTGTGCAGCTACATCGTCTGCATAAATAAATGTCCATGGTGCTTTGGCTAGGGCCTGTTCAGTGAGTGCATCCATCACCAGGCAGAAGAGGTATGGACTTAGTACAGAGCCTTGATGTACCTCTTCAGTAACTGCTATTGGCTTGGTTTGCCCCACTGTAGTTCGAATCACCGATTTTACGTTTCTGTACATGTCGGCTATCACGTCAATGTACCTCTCTGGGATATTTTTCCTCCGAAGGCTCCACCAGATTGACGAGGAACACGATCAAATGCCTCACCCAACGTTATGCTATAAAATACTACGCCCCCCTAGGGACCGAAATGGGTAGTCAAAACTGTACACCGTCCCCGCCGCGGTACTGGACTTATACTTAACAGTTCAAAACTGGAGCAGCATCGCAGATTAGTTGTCACTTTAGAATAGAGACAAGAACCTGAGATTAGGGCTTCTACCAGAACTTTTGTGGCGAACGGCCTCTTTCCCTGAAGAATGAAACACTATGTGAACTTGCCATTTGTTCTAAGCTTTCACTGGGATTATAAAGAAATGCACTGATATCTTGGAAATCATAACATGAAATTCCCATTAGTGTTAATTTGCACACAGTGACATTCTAGCTGCTGAATTTGGCTTAAAATTTCTTCATGAGCTGTAGGAACACCGCTCAGGTGCCTGAAAATTAGGTAAGCCGACGGGAATAATGTTCTATGGACGCGCCGCCACTGCGACTTAGGTACTCAACAAATCTACGCATAGGTTTAAAAGTCCAAGATTTGTCCCTATCGTCTATAAAACAAATGAACACAACCATCGATTAGCTATCGAAGATTCCACACATCAACCTTTAATGTAACTAGACATTAGTTAGAGAGTTAAAGAATTCAGGTTTCCATGGCTCTGTAGATCGTTGCACTTGCCGCGCGTGCCGCATGACCCCGCCGGAATGCGCCACGTGCATACCCGAATGGAATGCGCAACTGTTTGCTTTTTCATTTTTTCTCGCCTCCACCACAAACAATACCTTTCATGCCATTTCACAACGTATTCTTGGCTAGCGCGCGATGTAATAGCGTTTAGAATTGACATTTTCATATATGTGTAATGGCAATTAGTGAGATCCCTAATACTAATAACTTGAGGGGTTCTTATTCCTAGTCCAGATAAATAAAATTGATACAAGAAAAGCTAATTTAAATTTTTGTTTATTCCTTAAAAACGTAAACTACTGGATAGTTTAATCTCAAATCCAATTCATATATTTTAATAAAAAGAACATATAATCGAGTTGTTATAGACCTAGTTATTGTCATCGAGTCATCAGTGCGGAAAATTGACGTTCCAAGCAATTTTTATTCGTAATCACTCCATAAATTAAACTTTGGAAAATAAACCCAAAACGTCTTAACTATATTGAATTACTTGGCAACAGATGTTACCTACTTTCAAAATCTATTAATGTGTTTTCGTTTCCAATGAAATTATAATTAGCTTCTTTGATGTATTAATTTGGCCTTATTTTAGTTACACTATTTACAGCTTAAATTCCTTGATTAGATAGAAGGATGCGGCCCGAAATAGCGCAGTTTGGCGGCGCCCATAAAGCGAAGGATATTAGGCGGAAGTGGGCACGCCGGAAAACGTGTTTCCGGAAGACGCATCAATAACGCTCTCGATGCGCTTTTACGATTTCCTGTGCGCTCCGACGGCGGCGCCTGCGCAGCGCCGGACGCTCGCATCGTGAGCTAAAACTGGCCACAATAGCTACTCTATTGACGTCTGTTGCACATTCTTATGAATGCAGGTGTGCAAATTTTTGGATTGCTGTTTTGTGGATCTGACATTAGTTTAGTATGAAGGGAACTCTCGCCAACAATTAAACCACTCGTAAAATCTAGATGAAATTTAGTTTTTCGCAGTATTCAAGAAGTGGGTAATGTGGGTATACATTATTTTACCATATTCATTGACATTTTATAATAAGTATATAGTCTATAAATAATAAGTACCTAAGTCAGACTGACCACTGAATTGTGTGTATAAATTTTTTATTGTTTCATAATATCGTTTGTTCCGCAAACAAGGAAAATGCACCTGACCGTTGAACATCTTCACCGACGAATTACTGCCGGATAAAATAACAAATGTCACCTGATTCAGGAGGTAAACAAAATGTGCAAATAGTTTCCCATGTAGGTATACTTATTTTCAGTTTGTTACCTATACATAACATGTTAACACACACGCAAAAGTGCAATGGTTCAAACATTCCGCAACTCGACCATAATTTGCGAATTAGAAAAGTCTGGATTCCAATCTTATCAATTTATTATTTTATTCCCTTGGGGTAATAAGTAAATATCTCTGTAATATAATATGTCATGCCACTTGGAGCTCGCTTGCAGTTCTTCATTCGATTCTGGTCCATCGATTTCCTCACACCATTTAGAATGTTCGACACAAACAAACCTGGCCAGTCTCACATGCTAATGTTTTTGATCGATTACGTGATCTTAATCTCTAGTCTAGTTCTCAATACTTTTCTGGATAATGTTTATATTTCGAAATAACCTTTTGGTTGTTGGCTTAGTCATTTATGCATTTTCCTTTTAAGACTGCACTTTATAAGGATCCTTTATTTGCTGGTGCAGGCCACGTCGGACGCACATCTGCGTCACCCGCGCGTCACCAATCTAATTGCCTATTAAACGTTTAGTTAACAGCTCCCATTATTTAACTAAGGGTTGACGTTCGTTGCATTATGTAATGTTAGTAACGTCCAAGCTTGCCCTAACGATAATTACTCCATTACAGACGCTCGAGCATGATTATGTAGGTATGTGCAATGTGCATATTAAAAATGCAGTAGCAATTAACTTTTTTATACGTCCTAAGACTTCTAGGACTAGGAGGGTGGACTTCGCGCTGCCTTCTTCGCTGACAAATATTATCTAAGTACCTTGAAAGCATGTTGATGTTCACACTACATATTGCTCGTTTTTCTCTCTCTTCAATTCGTGCATCGGCAAACTTCGTCTAAATATATTCGATAATCATTTTGGTCAAAGTATTTAGACGTCACCGCGAATATTTGCAAAACAATACGATTTCATAACTTTTTAGCGGCATGGTATGACATTATCTTTTTTATATGCCTTCCTCGCTTTGCTTCAATTTTTATTAGATAACATTGTAGTTAAATATTTCTATAACTTTTGTGTATCAGCCTAAATAAGTAATGCAAAAATGAAACCGTTGTAACTAGGTACTTATTTGAAGTTACTTCAAGTCAAGATGACTTGATCGACAATCGATTTGTCTGCCCAAATTGAATATAAGTAGGAGGAGGAGTGCCCACTTATTATAATTGTCGTCGGTGCCGATGCCGGTGCGTGTTGGTGCGTGGGCGTAATGACGTGGCCCATTCATAATTCACCTGTTTACCATCGACACGATCACCAGAACTCATTCACAACATTTACTAAGCATATTGAGGATAACCAGTATAAATATGATCTACGATTACGCACAATGTTAACAGCTGTTGAGGACAACATAGGCTAGGTCGGTTCAAAGTCGAAACAAAATGTTTTCTAAATAAGATACGCGTGAGTAACTCGAAAGGCTTGCAAGGAATGTTGCATTAGCCGAAGCCGAAGGAAATCCGCATGCACGGCGCCTTATGCATGTACCTACATATTGCTCAGCAATGACATCATGTATTTTGCATAAGATGTTTGTCACAAAGGGACCGTATTAGGTATTGAGCTTGGCTGTGCTTCTTGGAACTAAGCTGCTATTTAGGTTATAGCAAAGGCTAGGCTATTATGTTACTACAGAGTTTCTTTTAAATTCAGTAATAATAGGTGCTTAGCAATATACGAGTTATATTTGAAAACTGAGGTTTTTCCTAGGTACTTAATATTAGGATTTGCAAATGCATTAGCACCTGATCTTGTATCTTTACAAAATAACTATACCACTCTTATGCAGACAAGTAGTATTGTCAGAAAGTACCTCAATTCTCGAGTTATGGAATATCTACATGCGAGTTTAGAGATTAAAGCTAAAGGATGCGTTATAAACAAATAATCGTATGTAATGATATCAACGTTACAAGATACATGTAACTGGACTTACATCAAAGACATGTCATTTCATATGTATAATTAAGCGCCATTCACAGTAGGTAATTAGGAATTCCAAAAACTCGATCAAAGTAATGTCACTGGGTACGGATATTAACATTCTTGATCTATTTTTAAATTAACACAATTCCGCTCACATTTCGAGTTTCAAAAGAAAGCGTCCAAAATATATGTTTGGTCTATATTTAGGATTCTTGCTATTGTATCTGTATAGGCGGACGTGACTAAGCGGCCCAGAATCGGGGCGACAATGCTCTATTCTTGTATTGCCCGAGCAACGTTTCGTTCGGAGCCACCGATCAGATCTTCACTCCTCGAGGGAGACAATTCCACACGTTATTTGAACACCGCTCATGTAATTTAACGTCGTACTTAAGCACGAGGTTGAATAATATTAACCTGTTTAAGCTACCCATGGGTCATGTATCGTGCCCTAACCACATTCCACTTAGGTAGCTCGAACACAATAAAGGTGCCGCACGTATTAGTTAAGCGCATATGTTTTATAAGAATGCTGTCTTGTTTGACTTTTCTACCTCGGTACTTCGTTTGTTTACCAAATTGTTTTCGACTGTTTTCGGTATCGATGTTTAATCATGTGACTTAAATAGACAAGACAATAAAGAACGAGCATTGCGTGCGGTCCGGACACACACAAAGAATTAACGGTAACGCACCTCGCCACCTGACTCGACAAACAACCTGTATTTCTCACAGGAAACTGGCGATCGATCAAATCACACCGCCAGTATGCAAACAGAGGCATCGGTAGATTTGCTACACTAAAGAGTCGGGGCGGGAAGGGGACGCTGCTAAGGGCCCTGCACTCTCGTGGAGCGAGACGCAGCAAGTCCGGCATCAAATCCATGCGCGTGCGCTTACGAATTGCATTCCCATACAGGGTAACGGCGCTCGCTCGCCTGTCTCGTTCTCACCGAAGGTCTTCAGCGACCTCTCGCTCGCGCTTCATGAATGGAAGCGCCATGGAATGCGGTCGCGTGACGTGCCGGCGCCGACGCCAATCTCGGTGCACTTCACCATAGGGCTAGTTCAACCATTGTAAGTACTTACTTACTTACCTACCTCCGGCTTCCAATTCCAATCGTTGCTTAACTAAGTGAGTGCATGTTACTTTTACACTTACCAACACCGTTTATTAGGTAGGTATGTACCAATGTTTATTCTATAATGTTATAAAATAGTTTTTATTCTGTACAGTTATTGCAATTTCCACTTAATAGAATGTCGGTAAATATAAAAAAACAGCAATTATGTCAAAGCCACACAGATAGTTAAAAAAGCGTGTGAAAATTCAATTCATAAACGAAAAACGCAGGCTCTATTCCCAGTATTCCAATTAAATACTTAAACGTCGATCAAACCTGTTTATTGCCTGAGATCTAGCAGTAGGTATGCAAAAAGAAATCTAAACAAAGAGTGTTTGTCGGTTGATATGGTAAAACAAGGATGCGCAATAAGATATACAGGGTAATAATGCAGGATGCCCGTTCTGTCTTTACAAATTGATCTCATTTTGACATCACCCGCAGCGCACTGCGCTCGCACATAATATAAGTAGACAGTTTACAGAGCGTGATGCACTGTGATAGCTGGCAAAATGAGATGAATGTGTGAAGTTCGAACAGGCTTCCAAGTGTATTGGCTCTGGAGGGCGATGGGAACGGACCGGGAGCGGGAGCTGGCCCGCGCGAGGTTGACGGACCGCATACCACAACCGGTCCACGGGAGCCTTCCGAACCGAACCTCCATACACGACCAGAGCCTTCTACTTAATATCACTACAAGAATTAATTTATTTCGAATAATTTCAATAAATTCCAACATATAATTAACATTTACTGGATTCTTGAATGTTGATCGTTTGATTAGTCATTTTAATGATGCCTTTTTACAGTTAGTGATCTGAATGCGGTGTAAATTTTGTTTGGCAATCGGACTGTCGTTGTCACAGATCGCTTTACTTCTAGATGGATTATAACATAACTTGGCTTGTGACACCACACGTTGGTTTTCTAATACTATACCCTTGCAGATACTAATTTAGTCTGATTCTGCAACCTCTCATTTCGATTGCATCCACGTTTACGTTGTTAACTCATGTGAATAACAAATGTCCATAGTATCTGCAAGGGTTAAACATAGGTGGTTGATGTGCATCCGATCTGAAAAACGCGTGGCTTGCTTAGGAAGGCATGCAAGTAGCATGCTTCACATATAACCTACAATTTGAAGCGCGCGGCAGGGCGCAAATAATTTGCGTATATGACGCGCTAGGGGCGCATTTTCCAGATCTATACGAACATGTGACATGCACATGATATGTTGTGGCTTTATGCGCAGCATTTTACGCAACTCAGGATTTTTATTCCGATATTAATTTCTGCTGAAACACCGTTTTGACGCCCCCTTAACTTGCAGTACCTTTAAGTTGGCCCTGCGCCCATGTATGGTGACGCTTGCAGTGTCTGGGGGATATGATTGTATAGTGTGACTCTCGGCGTAATATTTTTAAAAGGGCGGGGCGTCAATGAGAATTTTATGGTGAGTTATCAATTTCTGCCGAACCGCCCTCGCTCGATCCTAACGTTTGATTTTTGCGTGTATGATTTTTACACTCCATCCATTTGCTCTACCCTCGGGCTAGCCACATACTCGTACGTGGTGCTTGCGGTGTCTGTAGTATATATGGTCTACGGCCGTTATTGCCTCTCACCTGCCATCCTTGCCACGGAATTCGGCGGTGCGCTCTCATCTCGCTAATCTTCTACGGTTTCGATTGTTGATTTATTAATTGCTCGTCCGTCCAATGCCCACATTTTACATTCCAATCACCCGATTCATATTTTATGTCCGATTTTAGATATTGGAGGCGTTGACTTATTTATGAGTGTTGGACTGACGGTGTGCTCGCCTTGTCATTGTTTGTTCTATCAATCAATTTAGTCATTTTGCGTTAATTATTTGCCGTGTTTGATAAATAATAAAGGCTCTGTTCTACTACCTAAATTAACAAGAATGTTTAATAACGAGAGGAATATGTTTTTTGTTTGAAAATAATGTAGGTATATTCGACAAGTTTTCACAAATTAAATAAATAAAACGGCTACGAATATTGCTCCATAACGACTGAAAAATGTGAGTTGCCCGTTCTTATTTACTTAATATGTCTGACTCTCACGAACCTTTTGTGCTGAAACTTTTCACAAAATTTACAAAGGCCAGGCTGAATGTAATTTCTGCATTCATTCCATTTTTGAAATGTTTGATAAAATTATGATTTTTTATAAAAAATTATAAACTCTCCTTAGTTTTTGAATCGGAACGCAATGGCGTAAATAAGAATATAATTGAATTTATTTACTGATTAAGTCACAATCCATAAAGTTTTAGCAAGAATAAATAAATAAAATAAATATAAAATAAATAAATATTAGGACAATCTTACACAAATCAACCTAGTCCCACAGTAAGCTCAATAAGGCTTGTGTTGTAGGTACTAGGCGACGATATACATAATAGATAGATTATAGATAAATACTTAAATACATAGAAAACATCCATAACTCAGGAACAAATATCTGTGATAAACCCACAAATAAATGCCCTGTCCAGGATTCGAACCCGGGACCTCCTGCTTCATAGGCAGAGTCACTACCAACTAGGCTAGGAGGCCGTTACTATAGTAGCCCTCAACCAATGTGACGACCGGGGCCATAAAAGTCCACAAAGCAACACAATGGATAACTGATAACGCGAGCTCAAGGGTTTTATGGCCCCGGTCGTCACATTGGTTGAGGGCTACTATAAGCCGGAAGAATTACTTGAAACAAAAAAAAACAAACAAAAAACATTCTTCAAAAACCAACCTTAAGGGGCCCACCCGCTATCAGTTCGCCGGACGATATTGGCCTGTCAGTTAGAACAAAAATTTTACAGTTCCAAACAACAGACAGGCCGATATTGTCCGGCGGACTGATAGTGGGTGGGCCCCTTTAGGAGTAATATATGCGTTCCCTCTTATATGCCTACGTAGAACAACAGCCCCTATGAGAAAATGTCACAAATATCATATAGAGCAGTCAACTTACATGAATGGGCGTATGCATGTTTTTGCGTCGCCCCTCCTTAAGTTTTTACAGCCGGCTAGAGCAGTACCTATCTACCTATTACCAGCCAAAAGGTTCAAAATAGGCTAAGCGCAACTTAATTATCATATAAAAGCGTATGCAGATAATTTTGAACACCCAGCGCGCTCAACTACTTCTGTTGCTGACTGTACTAAATGCTAGCATTAATTATTTATACTTACTGTGATCTCGCTGCGCCCGCGCCGCGACTCTTAAACATAATTTTCACAAGTAACGGTCGCCAACGGCCCCAAGATTGCCGCCGTCGTGGTGTATGCTCTACTTGGTTTTGTCTAGCATACATTATTTTGTAAATACATGTCATACGTACCGCAACAGAATTACAGCAAATGATCTATAGATAGATGGATTTATTATTCAAAGGGGTATCTAGATACATTAGGTTATACATTTCCCTGCAAAACTATTTCCACAGTTTGTGTGCAGGGGGATAGTTAACTAATTATTTTATTTGCTATGCCAACATGAATTGGCAACCTTTGTGACATCTGGTTAAAAGCCCTTCGCATTTAATATTGATAATATATAATAAATAAAATGTATTGCACTAAAACAGAAATCGTTTACAGAATACACCTACTTAAAATTCAGGTAGATTAGTAACTTAAAACTATTAAAACTAGTCGTCATTTAACTTCTGTGAAAGTATCTAATATTAAAAAAAAACATTATTTAAATTTACTCGAAATGGAAGTTAGTTTAAACTCTTACTTGTCATGTCATTATTTCGTATATAGACGACTGCAAAATCTGCTCATTAGGTACATAATAAATGGATTGAATTCATTGATAATTCTAAGTTGTCTAATCTTAGTTTACTGGTTTATAAGTAATTTGTGTATATTTTTGTAAACTTTCTTTTGACTTTGTCCTAGTAATCGTAAAGTTATTTTCTTCGTTTTGTCAATATCTCCCGTCTATTCTCCTATCTGCAAAACAATAAAAAATTAGTCAACTTATTATAAAGATATATGAGAGCCCCATAGCGATTTGGAGTCTAAAGTTGTTCCTAAAAATATAGCAGACATTTTTCGACATCTGCAAAGATTACAATGTCCAATCATTGCTTTAATGTAGATTATATGATGTGAGTGACGTACACAAAAAATTTACAGGAATGAGTCTTAACATAGATTGTTGTAGTATTCCTCTTTAAATCAATTCTAAATCATAAACAAATTGTCGAAAAAAATGCCCGAAATACCAACCGTATCTAAGTGGAGCATACTCCGCGCGTATCCGTCTCGACGGTGAGCAGTGAGCGATGCAAGAGGTTGCTGTTAGCCTCCCATGCGGAGCCCCGCTGTCTGGCAGCCGATGCCCCCCTCCCCTGCCCCCTCGGCTTCACCTCACCCCCCCTCACCTCTCACCGACGCCGTCTGCACCCGCGCCTGCGACACCTATCACAACCACCACATAATACCAATTCAACATTCTATGCTTATCAATCGCTTTGTTCCAACTCGGCGAGACGAAGCGCGCTACCGTCGAGCTACCATCTTCCGCCCCACATGAATTAAATATCGAATATCTTTAAGACAAAGGAACTAAACGGAACGTTACGGCAGCTAGCGCAATTTAGTCCAATGCACGTTAAAATGTATATGTCAAACTACAAATAAAACACCGACATTGATTGCGTTTCAATCTAACGAAATGACATCAACGTCTTGTCTGTATGTTTTTAATTTAACTGGAGGCTATTAATTTATATTCGTTTGGTTTTTCACACAAATTACGTCTAAAACGGATCACGACGATATAACTCAATCAATAAGATCTTTATTTTACTCCGATACTGAATCACATCAATGTCTGAATGAGACCATTGACATCTCCCGGTCAACAGAAGGCCTAATGCTCGGTTTGATCAAGATTTGTATTTACGAATATAAAAACAAACATTTAATACGTTTTAGTTAATTTGTTTGATGGCAATTAGCAGGTTTCCGAATAGTCGTTTTATGAATGTTCGTTAACATAAAACGTTATAAATTGCGCGGGTCGTAGTCGTATGAGAAGAATTTGTAAATGGGAACGTGTGAGTGAACATGTGTTTCTCACGTTTAATCCTCCAGTAATCTGCGGACGTGCGTGATGCTGGCTCAGATGACATCACTTGCTGTAGCTTCCACGGCGTTTTAGTTTCATGAAGCTCGTCAATCGACTATTTCATTAAGGTCACTAAGCCTAGTTTCATAAACAATGTGCGTATGTGAGATTCACGATTGTCCTTTGTTTATAAAGAGACATATCTTGCTTGTTGATTGCGCGTATCATTGAGGTGTTTGATTGAACAAGTGTGGTGGTGGAGCGGCCTCGGCAGCAGCTCCGGCACGCTAGTCTATTTCGACAGCGGGTTGTGCAAGTTGTCGATGGAAATTCCGGTGTCGCAGCAGTCAAGTGTGCGGGCAGGTCCTGCGCGCGCCGCGCCGCGGTATGAATGGAGCTTCGGTATGTGGGTCACGATGTCGTCAATGGCCCGTCGGCAGGGCCTCGTGCCACCGCCGTCTCTTGCTCCCTCATCGGGCCGTGAAAGTTGTCAGTACTTTCGCGATCAAACCGTCGAAACAACTTATGCTTTAACCCGCTGAAAGTGAGTTACTTTTCGTCCGGCGTTTACGAACGTTCACATCCGCCTCGGCGATTCGTGCGTGCCTTCGACACATTCTACTGCAGTCTACTGCTGCAACTCTACAGTCTTAGACACTCGGTCGTGTTTCGCTTGTTCAGCTGAATATTCGGCCGCGCCGTATGCTCGTGCTTAGGAATTCACTTCCGGGTAGGTCGGAAAGTGAAATGGACTCGTCTGTGATGTAATTGGAATTCGGATATGTCCGGAGTCGAGCCATTCAGTTCACCGAAATGTCTATATCGGTTGACATAATAGGCTGCGGCCCTCACCGTTTTACTTGACACAGAAAACTGCGACGATTGTATGTAAGATATTCTTTTGTCATTACATTACGTCGGATAACTTTATTGCCACATAACTGAATAACTTAGAGCATCGACGATGCAATACAGCTCATTTTACAACACTAGAAGAGAATTTATTAGATAATTGATTAGGTCAAAATGCATTTCGTTACAGGTTCACTCTGAGATACGACTCCGTTGATAGTTAAATAAGGCTTTAATTAACTTGGTTTATCAAATCACGAAGATTTATTTAGAAGCTACCTAAATATTAGGAACAACAATATAAAGGAGATTCAGAGTACAGATAGACTCAAACAAGATTTACTGAAAATATGGCTCGTGAAAACTTGTAACCGGCTAGTGTTATACCGTAATAAGACCCAGGAAAACTGCTGTTTTATTTGTTCTTATAGCAGTATTGTGGGGCCATTTTATTTTGGCTTGTTGTGTATCCCTATTATTGATTGGTGTACGGCACCAATGAATTTTTCCAAGATTGAAAAGGATAAAGAACTGCCTTGCTATTAATACATACGTATACATTATGTTATAGAGACGTCTACGAGTATTAAGAATGAATTTATTTATAGTTTTTCTTACCTCTTATACTTACTGTTCTCGTTATAATGTAGGTAGATAATTATGACCAAAAGTAAATGACTGCAAAAACGCTCGTTGATGTAAAGATACATTATATAAATAAATCGTTCAAGATATCATGACAACTGAATAGTCAAGTTTTGTGGTCAGCAAGAAGCCACTGCAGTGACTGCACTGCTGACACTACACGCTTTATTTAGGCAGTGTAGGTGTGTTTTTCATATACACTCTATAATATCATCCCTTTAATTTTTAGTAATGAATTGAAAACTTGCCTTAGTTTGCGGGATTCAAGTGGGGCATGGCCACTGATTGTTTTTATACACACCCTGGCTAATATTACCGCTTCATTAATCTTACATTACTTAAATGTAAATATTGGTTTTATACTCTTTCTTGTGTTTTTTATCATCCTCCAGTCACCTTATTAATTAAACTCTGTAATTTAATACTTCCATATTTTGGTTAATCTAAGTTTAGTTTAAATGTTTAAAAACACTGTTTCTATTAAATAAAACATTTTGATTACTGCTACTTATTTATCTAGACCTAACAAGTGTAAGTAACTTTTAAAAAGTAAATACATCACCTTTACCGCGGGCGCAGCTAATATACCTTCAAGTATACGATTTGTCAATGAATTCCATGAATCGTCATAAAACTAGTGAAACGATCAATGATCAAGATAAACACCGGGATCCGAGAAGTGGTCGCTCCGTGTATTAAACAAACAGCACGTGGTCCAGTACATTCCTACAATTCAGCAGCAGCGGCAGCTTTCTCCTGCTCAAAGGCTCTGCCGCCTCGTGCATGTTTATTGAGTTAACCAGCATCTCAGCAGGAATCTTGCGCCTTCCGCTACATACACACAGCAACGTGTCATTAAAAACGTAAATACTCCCTTACTGCCTAAAGATTAAGAGCGAACATAGCCGCTAATACAACACGATATCTGTCGCTCTCTGTACATAGATATGTATTAAGTTGACGGACCTCGTTAAAACTCTTATGACGGAGTTCAATAAAAGTTGCTATTAAGTAGCGAATAAAAATTTAATATTATTTTTATGTGATGATTGGAAGACATAAACAGCTTTACGCTGAATACGATGATGGGTATTATTTAGTATACTTATAGGTATCGGTTAATCACGTTTTAAATTGAATATGATATAGGTACTTCCTTTAATTTAAACTACATATTGTCATGTTATTCGGTTTTCCTCTTCAAGAGCCTTTGCACACTCATCATCATCATCATCCTAGACCTTATCCCATTTATTTGGGGTCGGCCTTCGCTGTCCTTTTCCTCCATTCAGCACGGTTCTTAGCTAGATTTGCGTCTAGCTGTAGTTCTTGCAGGTTTTTGTTCACCGTTGTCGACCAGGTGGTCGGTGGTCTCCCACTTTTTCGCGTCGTCGTAGGAATCGCCAATGCTATTTTGACCATGTGATCTGGAGGTCGCCTTTGCAGATGTCCGAACCACCGCAGTCGTTTCTCGACCAGCTTCTCTGTGATCGGTGCGACTTTGAAACTGCCTCTGATGTATTGGTTCCTGATCTTATCTAGAAGGGTTACACCTGCTGACCAGCGTAACATGCGCATCTCTGTAGTGTGCAGCTTGTTTAGATGGCATTTATTTGTAGCCCAGCACTCGGAACCGTATAGCATTGCGGGTCTTATGGCGGTTTTGTATATTTTGCCTTTTACTTTCAGAGGCATTTTCTTATCACACATGACGCCGGTGAGTTCGCGCCATTTGAGCCAGCCAGTGTTTGTCCTATGCGTGATGTCAGTATCTATTTTACCATCATTACTTATAACTGACCCCAAGTATTTGAACTGTTCCACAGTGGGCAATTTGGTGTTGTCGATGAAAATCTTTATGCTTTGTGGTTGCGTGGAACCATCAAATATGCAGGACATGTGCTCTGTCTTTTTTCGGCTAATTTTGAGGCCGTTTTGCTCTAATGCGAGAACCCAAAAATTTAAGCTGTTTTGGAGATCTTCAATAGAGTCGGAAATAAGGGCAACGTCGTCTGCATATAAAACGTTCCATGGGACAGGCTGTTGACATTTCTTCGTGAGGTAGTCCATTGTTAAATTAAATAGCAGTGGACTTAGGGTTGAGCCTTGGTGCACGCCAACTTTTAGTGCAAAGTTTCTGGACATTCACACCCCAATTCAGCCTTTGCACACTAACTTACTAAATTAATTAAACGCATTTTTTCGTTTAGAAACGGCCGCCTTTTTGAAGTTACTTAAATAAGTGGTTTATATCATCCGGGCCACAAAACAAAATCAATTATGGACACCACATGTATAGAAATCGGCTTGGTATGTATGTGTTTAGTTTTAAACCACAGTAGATCATAATGATACAATCATATCCAAATACTGCAAATTGCAATTGTTAGCTAACTAGGAAAATAGAAAAGTAAAAAAAACTGTTACACTAGTAGAATGCCCATATAAGAAAATTCACTCGGTTTTTACAGTGTGCACTGTACGGGATCCTAAAAAATTGCATGATGACGAATAGATCCATACCTACGTATACTTTAAAAACATTCCTTCCTACGGAAGTCGGGTATGAAGAAATTTATCTCGTCTTCAATTCATAACTGTCCAATATTCCCAACCTGTAGGTCCAGTGGGCCATGAAAGTGGTCTACCAGTTTTGACAAATTTTCTGCGAGATCTAACGATCGCCAAGGTTGACTTTTCTAACGGAGTTTAAAACATGCACCGACCTTATTGTCTAATGACGTTCAAACAAACCTCAACCGTAGGGTGGTAGACCACATTTTTGGCTGACTGTACGTTTACATATACCTACCGACATTCCTCTGCTGGGCCCATACCTTATGAGAATGCCTCCGCGCCACGCCGCTCTTCAAACCCGTTTTCCCGGGTGACTCCAGCGCCACTGCATGAAAATGGTTTTAACACCGCCTGAATGATTGATACCAATGGGATCACATAGTGGGATATATTAATATTATCCCGTACATTCATTGAAAATATTTAGGTATCACTTTTCTCAGTTACGAAATTGATACAAGTCCCAAATAGAACTGAAAGAACAAATCAAATTATTTTTAATGAATATTTTGATTTGTTTTATTTTAAGTAGTCACACTACTATATGTATAAATTATAAACTTGTATAGATGTCTCTTTGTCTGTGTGTCTTTGTAAATGCGCCTCTTAGCATTTACAAAGATTGCATATACACGGGAAAATTCGACCGATGCTTTCGTGGCCAGGTGGCGAAGTTGGTTGACGCATCTGCCGCGAATGCAGAAGACGCTGGTTCGAATCCAGCCTTGGGCACCGGAGGCGTTGGTCACTTTTTCCTTTGTATATGACATCTATACAAGTTTATAACAAGTCCTAAATATTAGTTTTTCCATCATAAATGCAATTTTTTAAATCGAATTGTCTTTTAAAATATGAAAAACCGGCCAATTGCGAGTCGGACTCGCGTACGAAGGGATCCGTACACTATAAAAACGGCAAAATAAATATGTCCATATGGGACCCCCTTAAATATCTATTTTATTCTGTTTATTAGTATTTGTTGTAACGGCAACAGAAATACATCTGTGAAAATTTCAAGTGTCTAACTATCACGTTTCATGAGATAATGCCTGGTGACAGACGAACAGCGGAGCCTTAGTAACAATAGGATCCCGTTTTACGCTTTGGGTACGGAACCCTAAAAACGACAACAGCGTTATTCCTAATACCTACCTCCTTGCAGTAATCGTACTCGTATGCCCCTGAGTATACCCAGAACAACATTTTACCTGGCATTCGCAGGTTGTACAGTTAACCGCATTTCTCGAGCGCTGCGAGAGACGTCCTCGCTTGGAATGCATTTGTAGTTAAAGCAAAAAAGTTGTAAGTTGTAACTACTTTTTTTAAACTAGTATTACTTAGTACCTTCTTCTTCTATCCATAGTATAACTCCTACCTTGTGTATTCATGCGAATTATGTGAATAGATCTCGCTCCTTAATTCCTCATTACCTATAAACATCAAATTTTTACTTCCTTAGGGCAGATTTTCGAGGTCCTAAATCCTGTTGGTTAGGAATCTTATCACCTCACATCACATCTTTATCGCCTTCTCCGGAATTTTAACTATCTGCACACGGAATTTCGTTCACATGAGCTGAGAGATAGACTGCGTGAAATTTTTAAATAACTGACAGACAGATTTAATTTACTCATTAATAATATTTTGGTATAGATGGACGACGCTAATTCGGCATTGCTTATTTGTACTATGTTTACTACGTTGTAAATTGAGGCAGTCGTAGTTTAAATATGTAGTTTAACAAGGTTGAGATTAATAAAATACACAAGAATATCTTTCTGGAATGCGGTGTTTTCGAAATAAACTAAAGAACAGATGTATTCCGATTGAATAAATTGTCTTCACTGATGTGAGGTCGACGAAAATTCTGAAAATTTGTGTGAATTAAGTATCGATACAAACTGATTGCTTCTCTGCTGACACTTGTACAGTGAGATTCAAAATTGCATGAACACATTATGAATGATGATACATGATCTGCACCAAAAGAAGTGTCTAATGGTGACAAAAATCGCGTAGTTTTGATGCTACTGCCCCGAATAACTTAATATCTGAGCACTTTATTTAGCAGATCAATGAGTCCCGACAGTAATGTTGATTATTCGTGAACTCCTCATTGGTTTGATTTTGACTGTATTTAATCCACTCCACCCCACTTAATGTTCTTCCTTGTCAACAGGACGCTAGCCGTGGGCATCGGGATACAGAACTTCCCAGAGGGCTTGGCGGTTAGTTTACCGCTGCAAGCCGCGGGATTTTCTACTTGGAGGGCGTTCTGGTAAGTCCTTTTTGTTTTTTTACCTATCTCTTTTTAAACTCCTACTTTGATTTGTCTGTAGTACCATATAAGCTTCATCAAAACTAGGACTAAGAATAAATACTTAATTGGTTCCCGCTTAGCTTAAATACTTCCCAAACAGCGGCCGAAGCAAAGCTCGAGGCACCTGAAATGATGTATCCCAAAGTCGTTAATCCTCTCGCCAGACCAGTTTATGTTAGTAAACTGCGGGTCTTAATGTTTTTTCCCGCCTCTAACTCACTAGTGTATCATTTGTGTCAACAATTTGTCGTTAAACTATAAAATAAATTTAGTTGGCAGTGGATGCTTTGATAGCCGCAGTGCGACGCGGCGCGTCACGTCCAGACGCTTTAAATTATTTTATATCGACCACCGGAAAATACTTCCAACACGTTCACTGTTAATACGACACTAAACTCGATGTTCATTTTCTGGTGAAACAACAGAGTTATTTATACATCAGTTTATAACAGTTCCATGACAATTTATGAAACTTTAAAAGCTTATATTTTCTTTTATTTTACTGTTACGATCAAAGTCTGAATAATAGAGTCTGTCATCGGGCTTAAAGCTCTTAAGATTGTATTTGTGTAACTGTGTAGTTATAAAAGCTTCCAACAACGCGAACGAACAGCTTTTTATAAGAATAAAAAAACATAAGCAAGGAAGAAAAAGATGAAAACCTTCTATAATGAAAAGTGTCTTATATTTAATGTTTTCTATCATATTTTTCCCGTTTTATAATTACTGAAAATGCTAGAAGGAGGGTGCTAGATTGGAATTATCTACAAGTCGAAGCCCCCGAAGCAGGTCTTAATAATGTGTAAAATAGTGGCGTTAAGTCGTTACGTTTAAACGATTCTCAAGGGACCGATGAATAACGAATGACACGTGCGGGAAACGAGAAGAAAAATGCCGCAAGGGACGCATACTTATAGACGGAAAGAAGAAAGATCTGAGATTAAATGTTTACATATAAATGCCACACCGTTAAAGGATTGAGATCAGCGACGGAAAAAATATAGATAGCGCTGTCAGAACAAAAAAGACTCCTGAAAACTATCATATTATACCCCTGTTTGTTACACCTTAGTTAGATCCTTTTGCCCAGTTTTGAATATTAGTACTCAATGCGCAATTATCGCATGTAAAAAAGTTTTTACAATTTAAAAAAACCGGCCAAGAGCATGTCGGGCCATGCTCAGTGTAGGGTTCCGTAAACTGAGACCATTATTTCAAAAGGTCGTTTCTTACGGGAAATTTTGCGGCGCTTACGTAATTTTTACTTACGTCCTTTCACTATGGGTTTTTGAATGATAACTCAAAAACGGCTCAACCGATTTATTTCAATAGTTTTCATTGAAGGTACTCATTAAGCCTCAGTTTCATGAAATTTTCAAAATTTTAGGACCCACGATTCAAAAGTTAGATGGGGGGGGGGGGGGGCTGTTTTAAACGTTCGGAGCTATTATTTCCGAAAGTATTAGTTTTATCCAAAAAGACTTCACGTGTACGGGAGGTACCCTAACAAAATATATTTTTCGCGTTTTTATTCTACCGTTTTGTCGGCTTGGTTAATGCACATATTCAAACCAAATTTCAGCTTTCTAATGCTAACGGTCTCTGAGCTAGACCACGGACGGACGGACGGACGGACATGGCGAAACTATAAGGGTTCCGTTTTTGCCATTTTGGCTACGGAACCCTAAAAAGATTTGTTATCGAAGCTTTGATTGGCTAAAATAAAAGGGCCAATACAGACAAACTGTAACCAAGCTACAACTCGTATTGGAACTGCCCGCCAGCTGCACACTAACTGCATGACTGATATTTGGTTGCATTCATTCTGTATCGGCCCAACTCATGCGAAATATGGATGTATGCCTCATTGTACTTATTCCCCGCCTCCGACGTCATATTATTCGCGGGGTCATTATTTAGAGCTAATGAGTCTTCTAATAGTTTTGTCCTGGTTAAGATGGACCCGGTATTATTCGAATTATAAACACATCGCCACCGTTTAAAGTAGGTAGTGTTACTCGTAGTCCGTCTCCCGCTAGCTGGATGCGGCTGGCTAGAGAATGCGCGCGCGCGCCGTTAGGCCGGATGCCAACGCAGCCAGACTGGCCGACCCCATTCCTGTGTGGCTAATTCATTTAGCAACTGCAGCCCGACTCAGCTACCCGACTCATTTCACAGTATATTTCTATAGAGTAGCCCATCTTAAGGCAAGGTACAATTAAAAATAATGGTGTGGGTGGACTGTTTGGGTCAGTACGTCACATATCGCAGGAGGCTCCACGTGATAATGACGGGATAAAATATAGGAATTGTTCTATTGGATGTCAAAAAGTGACGATTACTCTATTATAAAGGTAACCACGTAACGAAATACATATCAGCGTCCAACGTTCGCATTTGAGAATACTTTCAAATGTCAAAACATGTTTTCCTCTTATTACTTACTTACTTAATTTGCGCATACGACCCAAAATGAGTCTTGGCCTACGAGACATGAGCATATCCTCTTATTAACTGTAAAGTAATTATTCGATATTAAAAATCCTAGCTTTCGAATCCCATAGTTTCAAATAGTCCCAGAGGTCCCAAATAGCAAATGAGAGCTCATCAAAAAGTAATTTCTAAACACCAGCGATGGATTACTTTTATTGTTCCTACACTATGTTCGTGCTCCCTCGCCTATTGGGTTATAATTAGACATAAAAGTTATGTTGAATTAAGCATTAGCTTTGTGCTGATGGTTCTCTATATTCTAATGCAAATTAACAAACGGTTGATATCTTTTAATTAGCTACTTGTTTTTCCCTTTCGATAGTTTACATACAAGATTGTTGTAAGCAAATGTCTCCTCTCATAACTTCGATGCTATTAACGAGGATTCTCACGTCACAGTTAATTTAATCATACACATTTACATATTTGTAAACGTCCATAACATAGAGTTACCGTTTTGATTGAAATATTTGTATTTTTTGTCAATTGTACTGTCGATGTAGGTAGTATATAGTATACGTAAATAACGTACGTGTGCTTATTATACAGAGAAGTGATTCCATGTATCGTAATAATATAGGGCAAAGTACTTGCGGGAAGGACCTACTGTGCTTTAGTTAATTGAGGACAATCTGTCGACTAGAAAACTCCAAAAACTCAATTTTTTCCTCATTCCTTTACTCGCGCGCGGTGCATCGTTTACGTCGCATTGTAGTACGTGTACGTATTGTAAACGTTACCAAATAGGTAAAAGTTGTAAATAGTCGCGTTCCGGGAACCACTGGCGCCGCCGGCGCCGCCCGCCGCGCCGGTCCGCCCGGGCGCTACGAAAGCACCCTGTAGATACGCTGGAGGTACTATCGGGTTCAGAATTGCATGGCCAATTTATCAATGAATTCATTCATTAATTGTTAATGCAATTCTGAACCCGATGGTACTTGTATAGGTTTTGAAAAAGTGCGTTTGGCGAGTGTCATAATATTGTATTCTTGTTTTTTACAGGACTTATCTGTACTAACATTTATCTAAATTTATTAAGCGGTTTCAGCAAATAGTTAGGTATAATAGATTTAGGAAACGCTGTTACGCTATACTATATAAGTCATTTACTCACATTTAAAGATATTTTATTTACAACCCTGCTCGTAAACCTACAAAATTCATTAGCACCTGCAAGGAAGCTCTGTTTCTAACTTGTGGTCGTGGGGAAGAATGATCGCGAGTGCGAGCGACGACCTCGTCTACACTAGTGTAGTGTTTCCTATAAGAAATCATTTTACTATATACTCCGCATTTTTTTAACAACCTAACAAGCATGTCTACAAAAGCCAGTAGCGACTCCGAAGCAGTTTGCTTCGTAACTTTTGGTCGCCGGGAAGAATGCGTGCGAGTGGGATCCTCTCGGTGCGAGTGGCGACCTGGTCCACCCTAGTATAGTGTTCCCTAATAAGGAGTCATTTTACTACATACTCCGCATTCCTTTCACAGCGCGTCAGTAGCATGTCTACAAAAGCCAGTAACGTAACTCGTAACTTTTGGTCGTCGGGAAGAATGCGCGCGAGTGGGATCCTCTCGGTGCGAGTGGCGACCTCGTCCACCCTAGTATAGTGTTCCCTAATAAGGAGTCATTTTACTACATACTCCGCATTCCTTTCACAGCGCGTCAGTAGCATGTCTACAAAAGCCAGTAACGGCCTGCAAGCAGTTTGCTTCGTAACTTTTGGTCGTCGGGAAGAATGCGCGCGAGTGGGATCTTCTCGGTGCGAGCGGCGACCTCGTCCACCCTAGTATAGTGTTCCCTAATAAGGAGTAATTTTACTACATACTCCGCATTCCTTTCACAGCGCGTCAGTAGCATGTCTACAAAAGCCAGTAACGGCCTGCAAGCAGTTTGCTTCGTAACTTTTGGTCGTCGGGAAGAATGCGCGCGAGTGGGATCTTCTCGGTGCGAGCGGCGACCTCGTCCACCCTAGTATAGTGTTCCCTAATAAGGAGTCATTTTACTACATACACCACATTCCTCACTTTCAACCGCGAGCTGTTCGGAAAACTCTTAAGAGACATGCTTTACGAAAAAATCTTTGAAATGCAACCCTCAGGAGGTTAAGAAAAGATCGACACCATGTCGAAGCATCGAAGCGAACCAAATCGCGGGTGGACTTGTAGTATAAATAACAATTATGAATTAGAAATTTAGTAGAAATCCCGTAACAGCTGACCCGATTTTGGTATAACATAATCACTCGCTAAAAAACCGGCTTTAAAATAAAAAAAAGCATTTAAGTCGGTTCAACCGCTTTTACGCTACGGTGCCAGAAACAGATACAACACATAGCGATTAAACTTATAAGAATCCTCTTTATGCGCGAGGGTTAAACAGCTATACCGACGCATGTTTTCTAAACGTAATAATTTTACAACATGCCAGCATTTCACCACTCATGTTTGGAAAATTCTGAAGAAACATTACTGATTAAAATAGTGGTACAATAATGAAAGCCGATGTATTATAAACTCGCTGTATAATAGTGCTCTCCCTTATGGGAATATAGTTCAGAGCTGGATACGGTTACCTTCTTTTAGTATGTTGTTGGGTACGACACCAGGACCCCAAAACTGCCGAGAGACGGGGACGTCGACGAATGTCTCCCGAGTAATGACGTCATAAAAATGGCTGCCGCTTCGTTGCGAAAAGTGTAAATTTCATCCAAACTGTGCATTGCACCTATACGTGTGTAGTATCAAACGAAAGAAGATTAAATGTGCTATATTGTTGTAATACATTAAATTACATTATATACTACTGTATATTACAGTTTGACAGCTATAAACGAAAACCCAAAATCAGGCTAAAAAATAATTCGGATATTTGCATTTTACAACAAAATTATAAGTCCAACTTTAAAGCCGAGTACTACAATAACAAAACAGGCTATTTTAGCTATACATTGCCATAAAAATTATTAAAATCTGGTAATAATTGTGGCAGCTATGTTAAAAAACATGTCGGCACTGCCGAGCTATTTCCTTAGAGTGAAAAAATAACAATTTTCACAATTTACAGAATATCCGCAGAAGCTTCGAGTATATTTTAGGTCAAATAATTTGGAGCCCTTAAATGTCGGAAAAATATCTCTATAGTGACTGAGGTCCAAATAATGACGTCATGAACGTGACCGCTACCGAAATTTGTAAAACATAAATTAAAGCTATACCATGACACATACACACATGTGTGTAGCATCGATCGAAAGCTTATTGAATTTACTACAACACATACATACATTATTTTCACAAATAATGTATAGTTTAGGAGTTTTTGACAAAATAAAATATTTTTTCAGGAAAATAAAATGTATATGTTAATTTTGTGGCCAAAGAAAATACAATACACTAATGTTTTGTATAGCATTAAAAACACCAACTATTCAGCTTTAAAACACAATTTGAATTTAAAAAAATTGATAAGAACTATAAAAGTTGTGCTTACAACTCTAAAGCACACTAACTATTTTACCTACAATGCACTCATACTATGAGAAGCTTGGGCCTAATTTTTGACTAGTTTTTTCTAAATTTTGTAAGGATTTAAGGTTCCTTGCCATTGAAGTAAATAAAAAACCGGCCAAGTGCGAGTTGGACTCGCGCTCCGAGGGTTCCATATACATCACACAATTTTAACAATTTGTATTTTTAAGACCAACTTACGCTTGACCGCAGACTTTTTAGTGTTTTTTTCTTTAATGTACAGGTAAAGAACTATATTACATATTTTTTTTAATAACCACAGAATTAACATATACATTTTATTTTCCTGAAAAAATATTATATTTTGTCAACAACTCCTAAACTATACATTATTTTCATAAATAATGTATGTATGTGTTGTAGTAAATTCAATAAGCTTTCGATCGATGCTACACACATGTGTGTATGTGTCATGGTATAGCTTTAATTTATGTTTTACAAATTTCGGTAGCGGTCACGTTCATGACGTCATTATTTGGACCTCAGTCACTATAGAGATATTTTTCCGACATTTAAGGGCTCCAAATTATTTGACCTAAAATATACTCGAAGCTTCTGCGGATATTCTGTAAATTGTGAAAATTGTTATTTTTTCACTCTAAGGAAATAGCTCGGCAGTGTCGACATGTTTTTTAACATAGCTGCCACAATTATTACCAGATTTTAATAATTTTTATGGCAATGTATAGCTTAAATAGCCTGTTTTGTTATTGTAGTACTCGGCTTTAAAGTTGGACTTATAATTTTTGGGTTTTCCTTTATAGCTGTCAAACTGTAATATACAGTAGTATATAATGTATTACAACGATATAGCACATTTAATCTTCTTTCGTTTGATACTACACACGTATAGGTGCAATGCACAGTTTGGATGAAATTTACACTTTTCGCAACAAAGCGGCAGCCATTTTGATGACGTCATTACACGGGAGACATTCATCGACGTCCCCGTCTCTCGGCAGTTTTGGGGTCCTAGTGTCATACCCAACAACATACTAAAAGTTAGTAACCGTATCCAGATCTGAACTATCACTTAGGCCCTCTCCCATAACGGAGGGGACTATAAACCCGTGTATATGGTTAAACACTCACTAATTGAAACTCGACACATAAAATACCATGCAGTAATTGACACAAGTTTTTGCATCACTTCCTTTCTTTCTAAAATTGAACATGATTATTATCAACTGAATGTGGATTCTACATCCCATATATGTATTCATAAATATACTTATGTACACAATTTAGCAGTTTTGAATTGACATGGCCAGTTATAATTTATACTTTGCCACGCCCGTGCCCTGTGCGGAATTATTTTACTACTTATCGAACATTCCCGCCAGTTTTGTTCCCGCCGTACTAGGAAAATGCATAAAAACTATTCTTCCTATGTTTTTTTATTACCTACCGGAATTGTGTACTAAAAATTAAAGTCGATGATGAGTTGTGGACACGCTCGATTAACGTATATGGGGTAAAACTGTAATTGGCACTCGTCACCTAAAATGTCAGCCATTTACACCATTTTTTGCAAGGATGCCACTGCTTTTTGTTTGTAATAAAATTGGTCGTATCAATAATTAGAGGGATGCCGCTTTAACCTTTATTTTGTCGGTGTTTTTCAGTTGTCGTAACCGCAAGTAGGTCGTGTAGAGTTATGCAACTCAAAGGCTTAAAAAATAAATGATAGTACCTACATATAAAAAAAAACTAGCGGTGTTTGGTTGTGGTCAAGAATTCCATCGATTTTCAAAAAGTAACTGAGAGTAAATCGACTAAATAAATTTGTATTTATTAACCCAAAGGGTGCGGGAAAATGCTATGAGAGATATAGCTCGGTTCTCCCGCATATCGCCAACCAATGTATAGCAATCGGCGGGAGCCAAAGCATATTAAATTCTTTCAATTGCTAGCAGGACTAGCAGGGACTAGCCTAGTCAATAGCTAGCAATAGCCTAGACTACCTGGTCAATAGCTCGTCCTCATACGTTTGAAACTACTATTTCCTTTAAACTCAACTACCCAGTTTTCAGCCTATCAAGGAAAGTAAGTTGTTAGTTATCGGCAGAAGCAGAGGTCATAAACGAGTGTTACTGTTATCGAGTGCGCGGCCAGGAATGCGGGGGGCCAGGAATGTGGCCCGGGCAAGAAATGCCCTCGCCAGCGCTCGGTGGAAAACATTCGCGAGCTCTTTGCTGCGTGCTCTTTCAGCCGATGCACTGAGGAGCATTTTCGTGAGCGCGTCAGTATATATAAAAAAATATTGTCAGAAAATTTATAAAAACTATAAGCAGATGCCAGAAAATATTTTAGTGAATGCTAGATTTCAGACGCCGATTCGTTTATTAGGTAAGGAAACACAATCCCCCAATGAGGGCGCCACTGGACTGGGACGGTCGACGCAGTCTTTAGGAAAACATTCTACCCTCTATACGTAGAACTCTTTCAGTGGAGAACACGGATTAATGACTAATTATTACTTTCGAGATTTGTTAAGAATAACGTTCTGATTTCAAAAGAGTAACTCAGTTAATTGGTGCGAGCGGTTTGCGATTATTGCAAATAAACTACGCCATTGTTTGTTCATTAACACGATTTTACCTTATAAAGAAAAGCGCCAATGACAGAACTTAAGCAGCTTAACCACCATAATCATATTGATCATAAATTAGTACAAGATATGAGGGGTAAAAATGCGATCCGGGTAGGAAATGCCCTCGCAGAAATATTTCCCGAGCTCTCGGCTCTTTTTGTCTTTCCATCGCCATCATAACTTGAAAACATTTTATGCATTTGTTTGACTACCACGTACCAACAGACAACAGTTAAGTCGAGCAGCAGAGGTCATAAACGCAGTTAGCGAGTGCGCGGCCAGGAATGCGAGGAATGTCGCCCCGGCAAGAAGTACCACGGCTACTACGTACAACCGCCATGGAAAAAAGTTTGCAGCCTCGATAGAGTGCGCGGCTCATGGCTACCAATAGGTAGTGATTTCTCAGTTAGATGGTTGACATATATAATATTAATATATAATATAATATAAATATTAGGACAATCTTACACAAAACAACCTAGTCCCACAGTAAGCTCAATAAGGCTTGTGTTGTGGGTACTAGGCGACGATATATATAATAGATAGATATATATAAATACACAGAAAACATCCATCACTCAGGAACAAATATCTGTGATAAACACACAAATAAATGCCCTGACCAGGATTCGAACCCGGCACCTCCTGCTTCATAGGCAGGGTCACTACCAACTAGGCTAGGGGGCCGTCAAACACACCACACCATGGACATATGTACCTATATTATATTTATATACTAAAGACATACATAAGGCCACGCATTTGTCGCCGAGGGGCACGATTACGATACGAGCATACTATTCACTGGCTTTTTTCTTTTCCCTAAAATTGAGTGTACAGAATACTCATTGCATTAAGTGCACCTTGTACACCCACATTTAAAATTGCATCGACAATTTATGAATAAATTCGTCCATGAATGTGTCCATGTGTAGATATATTCAGTTTGTCTTTTGTGGAATAACGATTAAATAAAGAAATAAATACCTGCTCCTTTCCATGCTTTGTTTATTTGAACAGAATTAAAGCCCTACCAGAAATATATGAGCACGCGCCATATTGCGGAACTTTATTGGAACTAAATTTTTCATACTAAACTGAACTGTCACCATATACATTGAGAAAAAAGCGCCCTCCTGACAATACTCATATATTTCTGGTAGGGCTATATTTTTCTTTGTCCATCATTTGCTTACCTACTACTTAACAACCAATACTTTTAACATTCGCATTTCATATAAATTTCATCACCATTTGTATACCGCCCTTACAGTACAGGGATTCAAAACTCAGAATATAAAGGTGTAACAAAAATACTGGTGATCCTTTTAAGGGCATAATTGGTATCATATTCTTACTATGAAAAAAAAAAGAAAAAAAAATTTCCTCGCGAAAAAAAATATTGGTTTTGCATGGAGGGTTGGCCAGCAATAACGGGATACGTGCCCCATACAAAAAAAAATTCTCGTCCAAAAATTTTTTCTCCTACTTTTTCGTACTCGTAATACGATACCAATTATGCCCTCAAACGGATTACCAGTATTTTTGTTACGCCATGTATAAATGTAAATTGTAAACACGGAGACACAACATTTTCCTTATGCCAACCTCAATTTAGCATTTTAAAAGTTCATTGTTCACGAACTACCGTTATGATAAATAACGGAATTGTGCACCTTAACGTTTATCTATGTATATGCCATGTTGCCTTTAGCAAGCCGCCCCGCCCAGTATTAGGCGTGGTACCTTACATATTACATGATTGGGCGGGCGGGCCAGTACATAAGTACAATCACATTAAACAAGCTATGGACGAACTGAAGCGGCGGCAGGAATTCAGTATTGATTTTCATTCCACTGCCTAAGAATGCCAGGTATTTTTTTACTGTACTTAAATATGTAGGTAGATAAGTACGTAGTAGCTACCTACTGGTAGGTAGATATAATATATTTAAATATATGTTTAATCATTTAGGGTGAGAAGCTTTTTGTTGAAGAATGTTCCCATTTACCTCCAAAACAGCTTGTACAATTTGGTTGAGGTTTTCTGCAATCTACGTACGTGATACAAATAGCTCGATGTTTTTCAAAAATGGGATTTTTTCATAATTTTTGTCGGGGATAACTTAATTTTTAATTCAGTCTGCAATATTGTTGGATAGCGTTGGATTAGATTTGTTTATGCTTGTGATGGTACCACGAGTACATTGTTTATTATCTGCCTGTGGTGTTGGTGATATCTCGTTTCGTTGTCTTTGTTTCTATATTGATGATGATGACACCTATCACTAAATTGTCTTAAATATTCACTTCATATTCTGGATATGTTCTTAGCGTGCAGTTTCGCTCCTGTGACTTAATAGTTCATGATCCGCCATTCAGTTTTCTGAATAAGGCCCCTGCTGACACAACCATAATTTAGATGTTTGAGACGTAGGTACCAATGTTAGAGTATAAGAATTCTAATTGTCAGTAACGCCGGCTACTAAGTAGGTAGGTAGTTAAAATTTGAATTTGATTTGCGATTAATCATTTATCGATCTATCGATTCTAGTCTATAGGTACGACACGTGTTATATAGTATCGACAATATTCATAGAATCGGAGCAGACACGGCCGGTAATGAGATTCACGCTATTTGTTGGGGCGTAGAGTCTGAATTCATTTTTTGTTTCATTATATGACATAATGAGATCAAGTAGTGTGGTGATCCATTGTTGTAGACAATGCGTCTAGCAAACGTTTCTCACCGGGCATATGACTCATATTGTAGAGCATGGCATCACGCAAACTCCAATGAGGCTCCTTGATAGTCGATTTGACGCATACGTACGTATGATATAATACGAAATCTAAAACTGTCGTTTAGTTTTAGGTCGTTTCGCTCATTTTTAACGACGTCTGCGACGTGTTTAAATATATTAAGTCGGTCGTCATGTTTCCATTTCGTGTTGCAATGCATCTTTCAAGACTGTGCGGCGGCGGGCGCGCCGGCGGGCTCGGCGCGGCACCCGCGACCCGCTCCCGCCACTGGCACTGTTAACTCTGTGTGGTCAAGTATGCAGTGCTAACTGGACCCGAGAAAGTCGTCTATTTCGAAATTGTGTATTGCGTGATTCCGATATGCGGTGTCGCTGCGGTGCCGCGGAGTCTGGTGCGCGTTGCGATAGTCGGCGGCGCGCTGTCTGCCCGTTCTTCCGGGCGCAGCGCACAGCGCACCCGTCCGACCAGTCGCAGCGCACCGCCCGCTGCCTGCCGCGGGCGATCGGCCTTCGGAGCCGAATAATTAAATCGAGAGAACGACGCCGGCGTCGTCGGACCCCGAAGAAGCGGTCGCGGAAGGCGCTGCCAGCCTTGATGGCGCTGATCTGCGCAATCGCGGCCGGTTTGCGGTGTGAATTGCGCCGTAGACCCGCGTTTCTCAAACGCCCTCATAGACTGTTTGATCGGCTTGCAATTTTGAACGATGACGACTTACGATTAGGAATTTCGTGAAGTTGTACCCACGTCACAAACTGAGGCGCTCGCTAGGTTCTTTGTTCTTGAGCGTCAGGTTTTAGCTATGTAAATGACCGAATGAATGATGATGATGAATGTTGTGTTCACGTAGGTAAATATTTAGTTATATTCTAAATTACATGGGCATAGGACTATATGTTTTCTCTTCTATTACCGAAAGTTGGCATTACAACCAAATTTCGAGCAGTTAATGAAAGTAAGTTATTTCGAGCTTAATATCAATCCTGACTAAATCTTAGCGTAACACGTAATTGGAAAGTTATTAACATAGTGACTTTTAGAAAAGGCACATATTTGGACCATTGTAAAACGATTATAAATACCTAAGGTTTATTTCATATAAGTATCAATTTCATCTTATATTGAAATAGCTAGATCATCATTAATTACGATAGCACGTTATTTGGAAATCACAGAATAACGAAATGCGATAATTTCTTATTCAAGTTGACGTAAACGGATGGAGTAATAGAGCCATCAACTGTGTCGAAGCCAGATCGCGTGTAAATACAGACAGAAGCCGAGCCGGACCTAATGTCTCTATTCATTGATTCTACGTAATCATTGGGGTTGCTGTCTGCTGCTGGGTTCTAAATATGCTTTAAATTAAACTATTAAACGTTTGTTATATTGTATATGTTCAGTTGCATCTAGGACTGTAGGTACTAGACTACTACACTAGCAGCAAAAGTAAAGCGAGTTGGGTGTTCAAAATGAGCTGGACACGACTCTATTGTTAAGAGAATAAGAGCGTGTGTAGGTCATTTTGAACACCTCGCCTGCTTAACTACTTCTGTAGCTGACTGTATACAAGGTGTAACAAATACACTGGTAATCCTTTTGAAGAGTATAATTGGTATCGTATTCTAATTATGAAAAACGAAGAAAAAAGTTATTATCGCGAGAAAAAATTTGCTTTTGTATGGATGGTTGACCGGCTGGAACGACGTGTCCCATACAAAAAAAAATAACTTTTTTTCGCGTCCAAATTAATTTTCTCTTGCTTTTTCTTAATCGCAATACAATACGAATGAAACCCTCACACGGGTCACCAGTATTTTTGTTACACTCTGTATAGTAAATTACATAGATACCTGGGTTAAATTGACATGATTAGATATTTCATAGAGTAAGTATTTAACAAAAGAAAGTAGCTTGAACCGTAAATGGCTTAAGACTGTGTAGACCGTCCATTGGTGCCCTCATTGGGGGATTGTATTTCCTAATAAACGAATCGATTTCTGTATAATCCCTCAGTGTTAAGTTGTATTCCTACTGATTACGCTACTTTTGGTCTTTCGCACATACATAATTTCAGTACGCGTATTTTCTTAGGACTACATCTTAACACTGAGGGATTATACAGAAATTGATTAGTTTATTAGGAAACAGAATCCCCCTAATGAGGGCGCCACTGGACGGTCGACATAGACTTATCAATTTAAGTCCATGACTAGAGTACATTCGTATGTGAGCAAACGAGGTGCTCTTTAACACACTCAAGAGGGTGATAGCACGGTCGAATAGGAATGATTCCTAAATTCTGTCTCCCGGGGCACTCAATACACACTCAAGAACGATGAAAAGCAACCATTTTGATTTCTCTAGAATATATGCGGATGCGGATATGTGGTCAAGGTGATAAAGAGCATAATTTTGTAGATATTAATGATTGAAACTATACAGAGGAATGATATGATAGTACAGTATAGTTAGTCAAACATTGATGAAAAGACAAAATCTTCGTCGCTACGGTACTAAATAAAATGCCCTTGTTTTCCGATTTGTTCCCTGACTTGAAATATTTTACCACCAGCGAATATCCTGCAGGCCATCACAGAATTACAATTTTGACTCCATGAATCCAATATGAATGTTTCGTAGCCAGGATAACACTTGTGGCCCCAATTCATTAATATCAAAAGTTATATCTGAATTGATAATAATAAAACAGAAAACTTTAAATTCAATTTTGCCAATGAACAAACTTTCCGTTATTCTAAAGTAAGTACCTAAAAACTTGAGTCTGTTATCTCTTGTTCTATCGTTAGTCCCAGTTGCATACTTAGCTACTGCTTTTGAACCTACAGGGTACCAGTGGCGGAGCGTCCATGGAACTTTATTCCAACCAGCTTCCCTTAGTTTCTGACGGTTGAGTACTTCTACAACGACTCATGTAGAAAATTAAGGCCGAAATAGTCCCAGTTTCCCTTAGAAATATTTTGACGATCCGCCACACATCAGCAGGGTACCCACACCAACGCCAAAAAGCCGATTTTCCTGTTCGGATTAGATAATAGCGCACGATAATCAGGAGTTCGGACAAAACAAATGGCATACCTAGCGTGTTTACATCTAATCTAAGATTTCTAATCTAACATTTAATGACAAGAACCCCGTTGTCGCAGGTTTGTCAATTTTCTCCTCTAGGTTTTACCATTTATTTAGTTCCAACTACTTTAAAACGATTTAAGAACAGACGTTGCTAACGTAGCAGCTTTTATTCAAATTCATCCGTGTCACGCATCCTTTACCGCGGCGGCTCGGCAGTCAAACGGTTCTGCGAAACAGTGGATATTGTCGCAAATTGCTGCTTTCGCCGCTAGTGAATAATGCATGCGATAACGTAAGGGCATAGCATCACGTCGCGCGGTCGGCTACAGTACCCGGCCCTTGTGGTTTCGCTGGGCTAACGACGCATTTCCATCCCTGTTTTTGAAGTGAAATACCTTCACTTAGTATTTACAAAAAAAATCCAGTGTTATAGAATAGAACAAGTGTTTCATGAAATCTGAGCGCTGCGATGGTCTCTATACTCTCTAGCCACGAGACACAAGTTTCACCTCAGTGACAGAAGAGGAATTCTAAGTTAAATTAAAATTAATGCTTTTAGTTTGACAAGCGCGCAAATGTTATATTCATAGGTTTAGAATGCCGATGCCGCTACTTAAAATGTGCTGCTTTCAAATTAAATATCTGTTGCTGGTTTTTGATAGTCAACTAATAGGAGTGATAGGGATTCCGCTTTTACAATATACTTAATTGCAAACAATATTGATTGTAGTATTTTCATGTAAATTACATTTCTTGAACGAATTGTCGCGTCTATAGCATCAATTTCACATGCGCCTCTATGTTTTCAGGCAGAGTACCTTATTATATTATACATATTTTCAGGGTATGACAGGTGTAGTAGGAAACCTCTACAAAGCTTCAGTTCGGCTCTCGCCTATTTGCTCGTCTCACTGTCTCGTTTTAATATTTAATTACCATGTTTGATAATAAGTTGTAATTATACGTCTTACGCGAGTGTCGACTGGTAATAAATCAAATTGTATATTGACGTGTCACGAAAACCGTGGGAAACAGTTATTAAGTGAACCCGTTCGTCCCACCGGCATATGACTAGACATACACTAACTGAAAGTTACCTAACGCTTATTAAATTTGTCCATACGCTTGTTATCGTATCCTTACACAACTACTTTCCAAACTTTCTCGTGGACATTCTCTCCTTTTGTATCGGTTTGCCGCAATATCATAACATTGAGCTTTTTTCCTTACGAAGTAAGCAACTCATTTTGGTTGATAATTCAATGATGCTAAAGTATCCTTATCGCGAACAACAATCTATAACCTTATCTGCTTCCTGTTCAAACGTACATAGCAAACAGATGTTTTCGATTGACTGCCTGCAATGTGGCCTGAAGTACTAGGGCCATTGGGCATGTATGCTTCGCTGCCGCGCGTTTCCTAAAAGGAAAGTCAGGTTTGCTGGTTCGAGAGGAGATTAGGTATGGGCTGCATCGTCGTGTGGGGTGGCCCTGGCGGCGTTTCCCACAGAGGCGGCTTCACGACCAGTCCGTCGGAATGTGGTCGCGGCACCGGCCCGCACTTTCACCAAAACAATTCGTTAGCGGCCTCTTTCGGCATCGCACCGCGCCTCACCCCTCCACCCCGCATACGTGAAAATTAACAACACACTGATACTTGACTCCGCGATCAGTATTTTGGATACGGAGCCCTTTTAATGTACCGAGCCGACGCAGCGCGCGCGAGCAAACATGTCTTCAAACACTGATCGTTAATCTTGTTACCTTGAGGTACGTAATTTTCGAAACGTAAATTACATTTATTTAAATAGGGATGGTACCAACAATGCGGTTAGAATTAGATAGATAGCTTGCCTGCCCTTATGAGTCTTATGACACTCTGACTGTGCTTGTTCATGAAACTTTCTATGCCTCCTCGTACCGTAAGAGAATGGCAACGCCCACGTGAATTCAGTAAAGCAGATAAGAACACACGTAGTAGGTAACCGACGATGAAGAAAATACCAACTTCGCAATAATTCTGAGTGAAAGAGAATGAAAGAGCCAAACATAATATCTAAAACATCAAGTATTCTTTGTTAGATGAATATTAAATTATAGTACCTAAGTATAGTATACCTGCTGATGTACCTATGTGTGAAAGGATGTTATCTGTAATACCGCCGAAATTATCATATGCATATAACTAAAGTATACATACCGATTACGGTACCTACCTAAAGAAAAGTAAGATCCTGATTTTTAACGCCATTGATGTGCATAAATACAAATATATCAACAACTACTTAATACGCAATCTTAAAAGCAATGTAGTAATTTTTGAGTGCACATTTGTTTAGATATAATATAACCTAAGAGCAACAGCCACAAAATCGATAGAGCATCCATGGAACAAGATTTCCATCGGCTTTCCTAATATTCAGACGTTTGTACACTTTTCGTACTGCTCACTGAGAAAAGAAAAGCCAAAATGGCCTCGGCTTTCCTGCATTATTTTCGGCATTTACTGCATTATTTTCGTCATTTACTGAAAGCTCCGGAGTGAGTTGTATTATATATCTATCTTGTTGTTCAGGTATGGCCAGTTGTCCGGCATGGTGGAGCCGGTGTTCGGCGTGCTAGGTGCTGTGGCCGTAGCCGCCGCGGAGCCGGCGCTGCCGTACGCGTTGGCCTTCGCCGCTGGTGCCATGATATATGTCGTCGCCGATGACATCATCCCCGAAGCAAACGCCTCGTGAGTATTATTCAATTTTCATCAGTTGACCGGCATGGTGCAGCCGGTGTTCGGTGTGCTCGGCGCTGCGTGGCTGCCGCGGAGCTCGCGCTGCAGTACGCGCTGGCCTTCGCCGCTGGTGCCATGATATAAGTCGTCGCCGACGACATCATCCCCGAAGCAAACGCCTCGTGAGTATTATTCCATGTTCATCAGTTCTCCGGCATGGTGCAGCCGGTGTTCGGTGTGCTCGGCGCTGCGTGGCTGCCGCGGAGCTCGCGCTGCAGTACGCGCTGGCCTTTGCCGCTGGTGCCATGATATATGTCGTCGCCGACGACATCATCCCTGAAGCAAACGCCTCGTGGGTACTGTTCCATGTTCATCAGTTGTCCGGCATGGTGCAGCTGGTGTTCGGCATGCTAGGTGCTGTGGCCGTAGCCGCTGCGGAGCCAGCGCTGCCGTACGCGCTGGTGCCATGATGTAAATCGTCGCCGATGACATCATCCCCGAACCAAACGTCTCGTAAGTACTGTTCCATGTACACCAGTTGTCCGGCATGGTGGAACCGGTATTCGGCGTGCTAGATACGGTGGCGGGGCCGCCGCGGCGGTTGAGCTGCCCTATGCGCTAGCCTTCCCTGCTGGTGCCCTCATAAACGTCATTGCCGACATCATCATCCGTGAAGCTAATCTCTTAACTAATTTTCCGCATACAAGGGTAAGTTAGCGTTCAACGGTATCAATATTATAACCCCGTTACTAATCTTCTCCGACTTCCACCATCAAACCTCGGCCAGGCACCCGGATACTAACTAGGAAACTAGGGCATACTAACTAGAGGGATTAGGTTACTTTGCGATTGTATGCAATATGCCGTGACCAGCATTCTTCCTATAAGTATAAACTGAAACTGTCGGGCTTGGTAGTTCCAGTGATCGCAACACCGCCTGAAAGGCAAAAAAGGTTACGGTGAGACGTTTATGAATAAGCGTTTACTGGATAGTACGAAAATCACATAAACTAATTCTTATAGCTACTACAAATATGAATAAACTGTAAAAGTACCTACCAATTATTCCCCTAACAAAACTAGACGGTGAACTAATAGCAGCTTCCTTGGGATTGACCCACAAAGCTTGAGGACGAGCTTTGTGTGCCCCTCACAGACGGCCCGGCCCTTAATCCCGGTTCCGGTGCCGATAACGTTACCCTTTATTGCTCCCGTGATCAACTAACATCAACTCACTTATCTGATCACTGGTAGTTCCTAACTCAATACAATAAGGCTCACCAATGATCAGGTAACTGTATCCACGATGGTACAAAGGAGATGTCCGCTAGAGGACCTTATCAACTTGTAATAAGGATTACAAATGGTGAGCCTTATCTCGTTGACGGTCTCCAAACGCTCGATTCGTCCAATGAATGTGAGATACTCATCTTATTCAATCGAAGTTTCGGACGGACACGAGTTTCCTTTAATTTTATAACTCGTGAATAATTGCTTTGAATAGGAAACCATTACATGTACTCTACTGTACTGTGATGCATTTCTTTAACTGTACATCCTTTGGGGTCCTTCGAGTTTTGACTCTCATATCGCTTGGAATTATGTTTAGAGATTCAAGACCATTCTAGCTTATCTGTAGTTGTAAGTGTAACAATACGTTGTATTAGTTACCGACGTTGTGATTGGCTGCTGTCATAATTGGATTGACGAGGGTCGCAAACAATTAAGGAATTGTTCCATATTCGACATATCGGGATCGGACGGGAACATCGCAGTTATCGTGTGAAGACCGTGGGTACCGCGGCTTGGTACCACATCCCCTTCCCGGCGGTTATTGTCCATCTCGAGCATTGTCCGCAACCGGTCGGGCCCCTCGATACCAGTATACCCTGATTGACTAATTGTTGACATATCCTCGCAAGTATCTCAGGATTCGCATTGTCATATCCGCTTCCTAACGTACAATTATTTGTTATCTTGACTTGCCACGGCGCCGAAGGACAGATGTCTACGCTAAGCCGACTTATTACCATATAAATATAGCAATGTGCAAGGAACACCTTGTTTATCTTTATCAATTACGGTTAAAGAGTACCGCGTGTAAAGTTAAATTAATTAGGGAGAATGTAGATGCGTGTGCGACCACCTGACACGCCTACGCGAAGCACGCGCGCGCATCACTTAGCCCGATTAACATTGTTATAAAACATGATGATTATTTATCATAAATAAACAAAGGTGTTCCTACGAGATGCGCCGCACGGGAAGCTTATTATACGGTAGCTTACATCTGACACTCTGCTGCTGTCAACTGAATTTTCCTCGGCTTTTCTTCATATTAATTGAGCGTAGCAGAGCTTGTTAAAGAGCAATTTTCATTTTAAACGAGACAATAGTGCAGCGGTGGTGTTGTGGCGACGGAATGGCACGCAAATACCCTGACAGAAATAGCGGCGCGCCGTCTCGCACCCTGGCCGACGCGACGGCAAGGCTGCGGCCACACGGGTAATGCTGCCAGGAGCCATAGAAAAGTATTACATACTTATTTTGAAAATGATTATGTTTTATTCAAATTCAAATAGTTTATTTCAGACCAGATGTCTATAGCATGAAATACATAATAAATAAATGAGAATTAAATTACATTTATATGTATTATCATTTATAAATAAGAGTTCATCCACAAATTACGTCACACCAATTTCATGATATTATTAGCCCTCCCCTTATTATCATATGATAAGATACATCTTCTAGAAGCGTCCCTTATATTTGCCGACGTTAGGCCCAGTGTTTGGATCAAGCAACAAATATCTTTGCCATAAATATTTTTTGATGAAATCAACATTAGAAAATCAAAAACCTACCTAGAGACGGGCTCTGATTTTTTACAATTATATTAAATCATGATACAACGAAATAGACTATGTACAGTATATTGCAGAATACCAACTATCAACTGATTTGGGTTTGAATAGACAAAACGAGTTAATGCCCTGGCCATGGCGAATCTACTATTATGAAACCGAAGTTATAAAATACCATCAGCTATCGCTTCAGTCCTTCAAATAATATACATTAAATGATCTGTCATCTATACTTATTCATGGGTTCAACTCAATATTATGCCTCGACATTCCTATTCGTATTATAACCAGAAACAAGTAATAATTTTTTTATCTTTACCCCCTAACGGTAACTTTGATAATTTTATCTGGAAGCGAAACATTTAAAGTTTCAGCGTAACAAGGATATCTTACTCTCGTTCCCATGCGTGTCAACTCTCGGCAACTGCACACGATTTGATAAAACACTCGAAATGTTTGAGTACAAAACCGTTATCTCCCGTTGTTATCACGGCGCGGAATGCAATGGCGCCTGCCGCTGCATTGTGGAGCATGTAGTCTGTGGACAATGTTCGGAAACATGACCACGTGTTTCATATTAAAAGCGGGTCATATACTTTAAAGGGCGGATCGCGAGAAAGCTTTTTACTACTAAGTACGTATTTGTTTAATGTTGTTTGTAGGAACATGCTTAGCAGTTATCGAAATTTAATGATTGAAATGAAATTTCTTTAAGTAGATATATTTTGATGACTTTTCTGTGAAACTCCGTAGTCACAAGTAGGTAATGGACAGATCTGATTTTCCCTTGAAAAAATACTTCAGGTCTCATAGTCACTGCTGTCAATTGAAAGCATCGTAAAGAATATCCTGAAAATAAAGATTCAATATATTTTTTAATTGCATTTCGATTTATCATATCAACCTATTCCCGCCAGACACTTCACCCAAACATCAACAAAGCTACAATAATTTCCAGTTAGTTATCCCAATGAAATGTCAACCATAATCCCAATATAAAGCGGTGTCTGCGCGGCGCGTCGCGTCTATTTGCAGTGGCGCGCACGCGCAGCCTCGCTTACAGCTTCAGCGTGGGCTTGTCACCGTCTCGCCACTGTCAATAATAAATATATGAAATGACGGCGGGATGAGGCCGGTGACGCCGGTCTAGTTTGTCTGTGGCTTACGTCACCGTCTGGGAATCCGGCGTGGCTGCGCTCCCTGACCTACCACCAGCGCGGTGCACGCACCCCCGCCTACCCTTAGGGCGGGCTCCTGAAACCGTTCGTGTGTCACCCAAATAGCGAACTTACCCAAGTCCCAGCTAAAATATTTTTATTACCTATTCCAAAATCATCACGCAAAATAGGTGGTAGCCGTCGAGTTGCAAAAACATGGGGCCGATTCTTAACTTTAAAACACATTTACTAGTAGAAACGATCCAACTTCAATACAACTCCAATGCATTACACGCGATACAGCTAAACGCCTGAATCAGAAATATCAGTATTTGCTTGAGAATTATTCCAATGTAATTCCAATATAACTTTCAAATTGGTTGATTATTTGTTGTGTGTTGGAGTTAAGTTTGAGATAGATTTTTAAAGTATTGTTTAAGTATTTTAAAATTAGAATACGGCACCTGCCCATTCTACAATACAATTCACTACAATTAAGGCTTGCAACTCCAGAATTGGTTTATATGGCCAATTCCGAAATTCCGGAGTTAGCCCATACAAACAATTCCGGAGTTGCTAGCCCTAACGCAATATGTATTCAAAATGTCAATTAGAGCTATTCTTCGTAAACTAAGTAAGCGACTGATTAAAAATATTGTGGCCATTTTGATACTTAAGTTGACCACTTGTTTCTAATTCACTTTGTAATGATATAGTACAATACAAGATGAGGTCTCATCTTGTATTGCGCAACTGATCAGTTGGCAACTTTTTTAATATTAGCTAATCAGAAAATTATAATCAAGTTTGATAAATGATAACTTATTTCAAAAAGTTCAAATATACTAGAAGATTTTGTGCACTTTACTCGTAGTGTCCTTATCTAGACGACTTCCTCCGTCCGTACTAGGGGCACCCAATTCTACAAACAGACGAATCTCGTACATAGGTACCATTTTTCAGCCGACGTATATCCTAACTATGTACTTTGCGGAGATGTTTCACTTGAGTTGTCAAACTTGTCACGAAATGTTAAAATATTTTCTAGAAAAAATGCCACACGGCTATTAAAAGATTGGGTATTCATGATCTTCCGTCACCGCTTAAAAAAGGTTACTTAACACCCAATTTAATTTCACGTCAGCTTCAATTGTGCGTCCACATTCCGTGCGTTTTCATGATGTCAGATTATATTTAGGTGCGAATCATGTCTTGAGCGGGGTTTCCCGGGGGACGTGATCGGAATCCGGCGGCGTCGCCCGCGCGAGTTACAAGGCGGATGTAAAAACTAAACTTTACTCCGATCAACGAAGGTTTGCATCATTTATACTAAGCAGGAATTAAGGCTTTACGAATGCAATTCACCTCCCGACTTAATTTTATTGTATCTAACTCAACAGCGGTGAGCATGGCAAGTAATTTGTCGGAATCTTGGATTTGTAGACACGTTAAATTTGGGTATAAAGTACAATATGCCTGAAATTCTCAGTTTTCATCGTTGATACGCCAATTTGTGCGTTCGTGGTGATCCGACTGTTATATCTTATGAAGGGTGTCAGAGGCTCTCTACTATCACTAAATCACTATCCTGGTTTTACCTGAAAAGTTAACATACTTAGTCTATTTTACTAACTGAAATGACAAACACGACGCAGGCCATACATTTTTGTTTTTTTTTTATTATCCCGATACACAGGACAAGTGGCATCGACTGCTCTACAGTTATATTATACCTTACAAGACAGTATGCAGCCTTTCTTAGTATGCAGGATCGAAAACTAGATTTACTAGTGCTTAGTATTACATTAACGAAATGTTTAGCGTTATTATATGGCAACTAGTGGCCCATTGATAATGACTTCAAAACGAGTATAAATATTACATAAAATAAACAAAAGTATCTTTTCGGTGATGCCACGGTTTTCTGTTGTGCCACCTGATCGGATGTAGGAGTCGGCATAGTCCCTTGGAACCGCCGAACCAGCAACAGCAGCAGGAGAGCTGAAGTGCACGTAATGGCGCGATCGAGAGCCCTCGTTGATCGGAATATTATCTGATACACAAAGCTACGGAGAAACAATTTCTGCAAGCGTTATGCGTTACTTAATGGGGCGCGACGTCGTTTGCGTTATGTGGACGTACTTACCTGAATTATTTGTCCTGTTTGTGCTTTAATGCCCGCTAAACTGGTTTACGAACGATTTAGACATATCTTAAAGTCATGAGCTATTATAACGTGTCTTTCAAATTTTTCGTGTCCGTAAAACGCCTTAAATTGTTAAGACGTGTATTAATGCTTGGTACCACATAATTATGGTATGCCAACTTGATGGTCATATCTCCTCTATGACTACTCGTGTTTTCCGTTCGCTGAAGCTCAATCGAACGAAAAATAGATACGAAAAGTTCAAATGCAATTGCAATTTTCTAATGAAATTTTCCGTCAAACCGTGGTCTATATAATCGATATTTGTCACCTCAAGAGAGGAATGAATATACCTTTTTTTATTTCACTGCATATATTTATGCTACTGACAGATCTGGTCCGCTAGACTACAAATATTTTAAAGTTTTTTGCCATTTGGTCAACACCTACGCTAATCGCTCGTGTAGATTCGGCGAAAAATCGTGTAAATACCGCATTATACCAACTCTTTATTAAATCTACACTTCGCTGTTACTATTATGATAATGATATATAGCTATAGGTATCCAATTATCCGTAAAAGGTCAAGAGATGTTTATAATTCAATAAAGGTTGTCGAACAGCCGTTAAACTCCCGACTACGAGGAATTATTTTAATCGACCATATTTCCACTTATCGGATTCCGGTGGGCTATCAATGAGTATTGTTTCTCTAAATCCGGACGCGTGAGCCGCAAGCCGTCGGCGTCCTTGCGCCTTATTCGGGAACATAAATTCGATTTCAATATAATATCAATTCACTAGATCTCGAAGCATTTTATTACCAGTGTAAGTCTATGAAACGAATCGGCCGAGGTTTCTTAGTAAGTAAATATGAATGTACGAGTAAATGTGGCGCGCTTGCTCACACCAGGCGGTGCCCAATTCAGCTCAGAAGAGGAGAGGTAATCACCGTAGCTTCCGTAGTCCTAAACCTAGCCTTTCAAAGTCCGATATCTGAACTTAAGATTTTAGTCGTTCTTCTGATAGTTAGGCTATTAAGTAATTCGCTACCAATCAATTTAGCGTAGATACCATATCGCTACGTCATGTTCAATCGCACCCTCAAGTCAAATAGCATACTACTTCTTTCAAAATTAGCGATATAATAGCCACTACACCTTCTATTCACACTTTATTACACGACTGCCCAAAAAAAGGAGTGTATTGTTTTCAGGGTTCATGTATGTATGTGGCTAAAATAAAATTCTTTGTTCCACTAGAACACCTGAACGGCTGAACCGATTTAGATGTATGGGGTATCATTAGAATCGTTACGTTATCCCAAGAAACATAGGCTATGTGACGTCACCGTAAAAACAATATGGCGGACAAAATATTCCAGATTGCGCAAACCTAAGAAAAAAAAATCTTGCAAACCTATCGAGTGGGGTATCAAAATGAAGAGCTTTTCACGCTGATTACAAAAATGTATATGATACATATATAAAAATATTCTTTCGTTAATACGAACACTTTAGAAATTAAATTAAAACAATAGGTTGGGAATTGAGTCGAAAGATATATAAAACTTACATGTTTAACAATAATATTAGTTAAAGCAATGGCGCATAGTTATAGTGTCCAAGAGGCAACCGGATGGCTCGCGGTATATAAGCTCCCTACGTGTTATGTAACCAACTTATGCAACCCAAATTGACCCACGTTGTACTTAGTTTTTCATCGCCCCCCCCCCCCCCCCCCCCTATTTTTCTAACAGCTGACGAAACGATTACTGAGCAGCCGGTGCACATGGCCATTTGCATGCTCGTTCTGGATCACATAAAGTACTGGAAATTGAGGGGAGGAGGATGAAAGCCAAGGTCCAACGTGGGTCATTTCGGGTTGCATAGGGTGGTTCCACAGCACGTAGGGAGCTTAAAGATCACAGCTCATTAGAGCGCCTCGGCACCCGCCCCTCACAGCCTTACCTCGAGCGGTTAGTTATTCTTTATATGAATTTGTATGGCCATGCACTCACTACATCAACTCGATAACGAGTGGACGCTGAGCGACGAGGCAGTGTGGGTCGGCTGCCGAGGCGCTCTAATGAGCTGTGACCTTTAATACCGCGAGCCATCCGGTTGCCTCGCGGACAATGCAATGCAACTACGTGTAGTATGACGCGTCGTTGCTCTGAATGTAATGAAATGTTCTACTTCGCGGTATTAAGATATTTCTTTACAACATCACGTCCAGTATAGTAAAAAAATGTGCTGCACTACGCCGCTTTGAGCCAAAGAAGCTAGTTCTTGTGGAGTTTGATGATAAAATTACCTATATTCAACAATACTGTAGCGTAGCCATGGTGTAGTTCTGGGAGAAAAATTGGAGGCTAGGACAGTATGGTTTTATGCGTTGAGAAGTTAAGTAGACTGGCGTGTCCTCTGTTACACACTGTGTGTTATTGTCTATTGAAGACACAGACCATAAGCTAAAATAAAATAAACTAGGTACGCTTAACAAAATTGGTTTCGATCTTGGCACCAAGAAGTTTATTGCCATAGATATATCCAACTCATGTCGCGCTAAGTCACGTATAAGGTCATGCAATTAGCCTTTTGGATCCTAAAAAACAAGTAAATACGTATGTACAGTCAGCATCAATAGTATCTTTCTACACGAAGGCCGCAAAAATATGTGACCTGCTCTTATTTGTAGAGCCATAGGAGCGTGTCACATATTTTTGAGGCCTTCGTGTAGGAAGATACTTTTGATGCTGACTGTACGTGTACATGATAAAAATTCATCATCCTCCTTGTGTTTATCCTGGCTTTTTGCCACGGCTCATTTAAGCCTGAGGTCCGCTTGGCAACCTAATTCCATGAATTGGCGTATGCACTAGTTTTTTACGAAAGCGACTGTCATCTTTCCTTTCAACACAGAGGAGAAAACTGGGCCTTCTTGGGATTAGGTTCGGTTTTCTCACGATATTTTCCTTCACCGAAAAGCGACTCACGAAGGAATGTCGAGATCGAAGAGTTGGTGGCCAGACTTGGGTCCGAATATTGGTATCATCGGCGAAACAAAAGCCCACAGACTTCGCTGGTTCGGTCACCTACAGTACAGAGAAGGTGAGGATCGGGCTGTCAAGAGAATGTTGTTGGGACGACCGACTGGTCGCCGTCCGGTGGGTCGGCCCAGATATCGTTGTGGGACAGTGTGGCGGCGGATCTGCTGCACCTTCGCGTCAACAACTGGCAAGAAGTTGCGCAGGATCGGGATAGGTGGCGTGCTCTCATTTCGGAGGCCAAGATTCTCTTTGGATCGTTGAGCCAAAATAGTTAGTTAGTTAGAAAAGCGACTGGTAAATATCAAATGATATTTCGTACATAAGTTCCCAAAAACTCAGTGGTACAAGCCGAGGGTTCAATACGAGACCTCCGGACGTCTTACTGCCAGCCAGGCTACCAGCGCTTTTTAAGTGAAAAAGTGTAAAAAAAAATCGTCTTTATACTTTCGATTACTAATCCAAAGTTCGCTTAAGTATTCTATGTCACGAAAAGGTTTTAAATAAATAAAATAATTAAAAATTAAAAAACACGACTGCGTTTGTTTTAAATGAACTGAAAAGTTAAAAATAAGCTCTAAACATGATTGAGAATGTCTTTGAAACCTTATGGTTGAGACTGTGCCTTCCTACACCCTGACGTACGCTGGATCTTTTAAAATACATATTTTGCTTCGATTGCAGTCGGGGGACCTTTTTATGGGTATTGTGTTATACAGTTTAAAAGGTCCCCCGACTGCAATCGAAGTAAAATATGTATTTTAAAAGATCCAGCGTACGTCAGGGTGTAGGAAGGCACAGTCTCAACCATAAGGTTTCAAAGACATTCTCAATCATGTTTAGAGCTTATTTTTAACTTTTCAGTTCATTTAAAACAAACGCAGTCGTGTTTTTTAATTTTTAATTATTTTATTTATTTAATAAATCGGATTACCACTTACAATAACAGTGATATGGTAGGCACGTCGCGCTCCTTAAGGCACTGAGAGCCTGCAAGCACTCCAAACAATACGTCTTCAATATCAGTGCGGTACGTCAGAAGCACGTACGAGAATAACGCCCCTTTCCGTATCGTAATTTTGCTGGCTCGTTGGTATTCAAATATCGTTTGCTCGTTTATTTCTCAATGGCCGGACTATACGAGCATTTTATAACGGTCCTCATTGTATATTTCGCGTACATACTATGAGCCTTTTAACCATAAATCTACAAGCATAATTCTAAGCGTGTGCCTTAGCTTGAAATTCTTTTTATCAGTCGATTCCTTGAATTAAGTTGACGCAAACGCATCATTATTTTAACGAAGCGATACTGCAATCAAGTAACGTTCTAAACTATGTTCCAAACATCAGAATAATGAAATTGGTAGGTACCTATCAAGTATACATATAGGTATGCGACTATTTCGAACTACCGCGAGCCATCTGCCTCTCGGACACTGTCTGTAACTACAAGGGCGCGTAGTTTAACTATAGAGACTGACCAATCCCACTCTCATCTAATCGTATGATGAATTAAATCCCAAGTACCTACAGAGGCAGTTAAATAATAGGGGCAGACCATCTATGGCATTTATCAATGATATTATCGAAATTCGTCGTCATTATATCACCCTTAGGGATATGAAACTTCTCGAAATATTAGGTACTTTATTATTATAACGAATGGAGGCGCTTTTCCTGTTTGCTCAAAACCTCTTTTTATGAGTCTCGCAAGACTCCCACTTGTATTATACGTTACGAAATTTTATAACACTGGTGAACCTTCTTTGATGGATAAAAAAACTGGAGAGTATTCGAATCTAGATTATACCTATTTGTCCATGATGCATGATGATATCAAAATGATATCTATTTATAAAGTTCAAACTCCAAAATAGGCCATATACTCCTACCGAATGGAACGGTAAGTAAGGTACTTTAGAGGTTTTCCATTTGATTCATGATTAACGGCCTACTAACCTAATACATCTTAGAATTATGAATGTTTTAACACAGGCCTTACTGAGCTTGTAGCTCCCATTTCCCCTATTTTTAACCGACTTAAAGATTTCGAAGGAGGAGGTTATCAATACGTCGGGATCTTGTTTTTTCTTATGTATGTTCACCAATTCTTCGGCTGGACCGATTTGAAAAATTCTTTTTTTGTTTGAAAGAGTTACTTCACAGTTAGTCACATTGTCGCCAGGTCCAGATCTGATGATGGGCTCTGATCCTGGAGCAATCGAGGGAACTCTTCAATTATTATAGGCACATCAATAGTGATTTCACTATTATTTTTACTGCAACTCGGCCACTTTCTCTTGGAATAGCGAATCCTAAGTGAAGTCGGATCTTTTTGCGTTTAAAATTATATTTATAATGATATAAAATGATCACGAAAGAAGTGTCAAACTGATATTTTATGTAAACAGAGGCAACGGCAAGCTGGCGACGTGGGGCTGCATAGCCGGTTTCATGGTGATGATGTGCCTGGACGTGGGGCTCGGCTAACGGCCCGCAGCTGCTCTTCGTGCCTTCTCATTGCGACCATGGCTTCCAGATAACAATCACCGGTCTAGATGCAAGACAAACCAATCACAGAGGGGAAAATACGGAGACTACAATGCAAATATTTCAGCCCAGGACTCACAAAGAACAGGTCGCATTTTGCTGCTTCCGTGTGTAGTAGCTTGGTATTTTTAATAAATAAGATTTGTCAAAATAATCACGTTTTTCGAGTCTTCAGTTGATATCCTCTGTCTATTTCGTTGCGAACATACCCGATTTTCATTGTCTGTAAAACTCTATAGAAACCGATTTCATTTTTAGACAAAAAGTAGTTTGCAACTTTATAAAAAAAATACTGATAAGTGTCTTTATATTAAAGTTCATTAATGAAAATGTCTTTGATGCGGTCTCACTCTGTGTCTTTGGTCTCTCCTGCTATTTAAGTTGGCAATCGCAATCGGCAATAGTTGTGTACAAACAAATTGGTCCTACGAGGTTCGCATGACCGGAAATTGCATTGTTTAAAGATTAGTTGAAATAATAGTGATAATTTTTCTATGGTATTATATATAGCCTGTGCTCATTTCCTTATAGAAATAATTTTGGTTGACTGTCTCTCATGTTCCTATGTCAGACTCTCTGAGAGAGACTCTGTATGCATCTAACTGAAATGTCCCAGTGTTAGACTCTGTCCTAATAGCTGACACCTTCGATCCTAATTCCTAACTTTACACCTAGATGATAAACAGGCCAGTGCCATCTATTGGAATTAGGACGTCAAATACTAGAATTTTACCTTGCGTTGTATTTACAGGAACTATTTTTAGTTATGGGCTGATTATTTACCCACAAATTTTAAATGAATTTAGTGGCGTGTTCAAGAAAATTTTAATTTCTGTTTGGAAAATCATATCTAGAATATTTGTAGTGCAATATCGGAGAAGTTTCAAATATCACCCGTATCATACAGTAAACAAAAAATGTTCAATCCACCTAATACCTAATTCTTGTCTAAATAGAACGTTTACAAAAACGGATTCAAAATACATAGTAAGCGTATTGTAAGTAATATAAGTTTGTAGGTAGCGAAAAGTAAATCAAGGTTGAGATAGTATTTTAGTATTCTATAATAGAACACTGCTATGTGTTCTGAATTTAATCTAGAATACGACTTAAGTATAACTGAAGTATTTAAAATCGCCAAAGTGTAGTAAATTATTACGTGGATTCAATGTTTTTCAATTAACTAAATAAATAAAGAAAATAATGCAATAATACGTTATTCCTTGTAAATATGTGCGATAAATGATAATTACTAATTAAGGTACTGCCAGCAACTGATATCAATTAATAAATATAAATTTAAGAATGCCTTTAGTTTGCGGTTTTATTACACGAAATGTGAAACGCTACACGTTATCAGAAGCTGATTTTACTTCCTAGTAATCTAAATAGGTAATTCCCACAGTAATTTGACCTGAAGAAACCGCCGATACATTGTAAACAAATTACTTGAATACCAAGCATAAAACGACAACGCAGCCATAGTATACAAGTAGAAAAATAGTACAACAATATCTTGTATATCTTGAAGTTATATCACAAATGGTTGTGCCTGTAGGTATTCACTTTAAAGTAAGTACCTAATTGTGATGATGTCGGCATCTTATTCCGTTATTTTATTTTAACTACCTAATTATTCTGGTGAAATCCTGTTAAAAGGAAAGGAAATGACGATAGCCACTTCTGGTACATAATTCTGTGACCATTACTTTGCCTCGTTCCTACACGTTATTCGGCGCTGCTATCTAATCAATAGCGTGCTGATGAATTGAAATATTGTAAGTGTATAACATTAAGTTATTTTGTTACGTGTACATGGGTACACTTGTAATTCTTGTAAACTAGTTTCTAGTAGTTATCCTAAAACGTCATTATTTATGTGTAAAACGTGTAATGAAAGAGCGCATGTTCACCAAAGTGATTACCTCCTTCACATTATTGAAATGTGTCCTAATGCCCTATTTTCGGAGAAATTAGTTGGTTCTATTCTAGATGACTTAAATATTGTGTTCAATTTGGAATTATTTGAATAATTGTGTAACAAATTTTATTCACATTATCTACATAACGCTGCAATGTGGGATAGTTATTAGCTGCAACATGAGATAGAGAAGATTAATATGATAATGACAATAACATAAAATAACGAAGCAATCTAACACCACAGCCAGTCGTTGGTCAAAAATATATGAACTTTAAAATACAGTTTATAGGCGTAACTTTAGTGTCATATCATCACTACTTTAGAAATCGTAAAGTATGTTACTCGATGTCTCCGTGAATCGTGAACCGATTTTCAAAATTTTGTTTTTAATCGAACGGGTATAACCCCTAGATGGTCCCATTGTCACCAAGTCGGGGTCTGATGATGGGATCCTGGAGAAATCGAGGGAACTCTTCAACTATTATAGGCACACCTATAGTGATTTCACTATTTTTTACAGCAACTCGGCCACTTCCTCTTGGAATAGCGGATCCTAAGTGAAGTCGGTTCTTTTTTTGTTTAAAATTATTTTTAAGTAGTGATCATGTTGCTGCATACATTTTTAAATTAGTTAATGTACATTCGTACGCTTTTATCAATGAGCACAGAAAATGATTAGACTAAAATTATGAAAGACAATATTGTTAATTATATAGATTTATTATTTTTATAAATTTCAAGGGCACAAAGATATTAGTTGATTGTTATTGCATTTGTTAAGTTTAAGTAAGATTTTAATTATAATTATGAGGAAACTTATTTACACGATTCCGACTGTATTTGGTCATACGAAGCATTTATTAAAAACCTTTGATGTATAATTTCCATAGACTTTGCCAAAGCCCCAAAAACATTACGGTCAGGAAATTTGTTTCTATGTGTCGTTTTAAAACCACATTGTCTGTTGTCAATAAGGTGCTGTTGACAAAAGAATTGACAACCGACCAAGTGATGTAAACAAGTTTCAAACCGAGGAGTTAGACCACGGTAAGTTCGCACCAACTCAACTGGGCACTCTTGGCAGTGACACTATAGGCACCATAATTCTCGTCAATATTGGCAGGCGCCTTAGCGTGGTCAAACTCGTAACACGGTATTGAAATAGTTCCGTCAATTACTTACTGTTTATTCTCTGGATAAGTCTAGATCTTTCTTTTTAGTAAAATCGGCAGAAACAAACAGAAATGAGATAAATGTACGAATTTAATGTGTAGATAATTAATCGCAAACCTACTAATGGTATTTTTTTGTTATTTTAATTTTAAAATAAATTATTAAATGCAGCATGGTATGTAATTTTATTTTAATATACCACTTACATTTATTTAATAAAGGAAAAGATATGAGTTCACGCTTCTACAAAAAAACTCCCTGCCCTATGAGATCAGTAGATAAATGTCCAAAATTATATTATTTTTAATATAGTATAGTCAAGAAATATTTTTAGTCCCACTGCGGGGCTTACTTCCTAGAGCTACGCCGTAGTCCGTTGCGTAGCTAGTTAATATTAGCCATAATTAAAGGAGTATTGAACTTTTTGAAGTGCATATCAATTAATCAAACTACTTATTATTATCTTTACGATAATTTCTTAAAGTTAATTGTCTCTTTTTGCGTAGGTATAATCCACTGCTGGGCAAAGGCTTCCCTCTCTTCCACGTGTCTCTATGGCATTTTTTAAACTCTCATATAAATAATATACTACTTAACATCAATTAATAGGATAATGTAACACTTACCTACATCTTTTACATAACTCCTTATTAATTAGTATTTTAATCAATTCTTTTTCCGCGAATCGGGTTATCTGAAACAGGAAACCGTAGCCACTTTTAATAATTCTTGAACTATGGGAATCCACAACGATTATTGCGTCCGCTAAGATTATTCGCATTTCAAGAGTCTTAAAGCATTTAGTATCTGAACAAGTTATAATATCTGTAGGTACCTAAATACCTACACATTATTCTCGGTTTTGCTCAGTTAATAAGCAAAAACAAAAAAAATGGTAACGAGAGGAAACCGGAATGATAACAACAATTCCTAATTCCTTTCTTAGTACGGGCGGAGACCGGTGGATCTGCTACGTTACGTGATACAGAGATAAGCCCCATGGCACATGTTCTTAAAAGTGAAGTGACTGAATTCCGAAAATAGTAAAAAAAACATAGAATTGGCCGAAAGTAAATAAAAGTACCACTTCCGGTGTAAAAAATGGATGGTATTTACCTACGTCATTGGATATAAAGATGACGCTTGTGGCAACAAATAGTGATTTATTTTTAGATACAGAAAAACCCAGTCTGCCAGTTCCTGCATGGCAGGAAGCGCCCGACAGACTAGTTTAAAAGTAACGAATTTGACTGCAAATTTACGTCACTTTTGAACCAGTCCGCCGGGCACTTTCGGCTATGTAGAAACTGGCAGACTGGGTTTCTCTGTACCTAAATACAAATTACTATTTGTTGCCACCAGAATCATCTTAGTATCAAATGCCGTTGGTAAATGTCATCCATTTTTTAAACTGGAAGTGGTACTTTTTTGTGCTTTCGGCCAGTTGGCATTTTTTTAAACTATTTTTTCGGAACTCAGCGTCACTTTTATTTGAGTTCTTCGTACAGTCGGCAACGAAAGTTACCGAACAAAATAATATTACAAAAGTAACGTACCTACGTGTCTTTAATATTACATACCTTGTGCAATCTAAGAAGCGGTATTTGACACCTGTCATCTCAGTACATTTTATAACCTAATATCGATTTTAGGCTATAAAATGTACTGAGATGACAGGTGTCAAAAACCGCTTCTTAGATTGCACAAGGTATAAGTAAGTAAGTAAGTAAATATTCTTTATTGCACCAAAATACAAGAGTAATAAAAGAAATATAGTACTATAGTTACTTTTGTAATCTTATTTCGATCTATAACTTTCGTTGCTGGATGTACCGTTAAGGAATAAATAGACGAGAATAAAGTAAATAAGTCCGATTAGTTTGGTACTCTGTGGACTTTGCGATTGAAATATATAAGGAAGGAAATAAAAATATTATGCAGATAACCAGTCTCGTGGATCAGGAACTATGCGCTTTTTCAAAGCTATTTCCTTATTCAGTACAATATTGAATGGAGAAAAAACAATCAAAGTTACCTCTCGAGTACATAATAAAATTGAGAACATGCGTGAAACATATTTCGCTGAGTGTAAAGAAAAGATGTTTAGAATTTCTAATATGTAGTTACCTTTTTCTTATTTGAGTGTCAAGTGCAAATAATATTATCTCTTAGCTCTGCATATTCACGCACCTAATCATTAAATAATCAAAATAAAAGCAATGGAACTGAAATAAAAAGCGTGGAATATCTTATAAATGATTTCGTTTATTTTCAATTTACGGTATTCATGTTTTCACTGTGCGTTTGCTAAGGCGTAGGATCCTAATGGAGCCAAAATTGGCCGTAGCTCTTTGAGACTTGGACGTCGCACCTCATGCGCTATGAAAGAGTGCCAATAGACATTATTATTTGACTCATAAGCCTTTACCCGTAGTTATAACCTTACCCTTTAGAATAATGTTGTGATAATAGGTACCTACGGTGCTAAGTTGGCGATGTGCGAAGGTGGTGATTAAAACTTTATCTAACAATACGTTATATGACAATACACGGTGTAGCAAATCATCATTCTCCTAGCGTTTGTCGCGGCCTTTGCCACGGCTCAATCCTTGGGGCCCGCTTGGCAACCTAGTCACATGAATTGGCGTAGGCACATTTTTTTATGAAAGCGGTTGTCATCCGGTCTTCCAACCCAAAGACGAAACTATAGGCCTTATTAGGATGAGGTGATGAGATTCATAGTCAATTCTGGGTCGGGCTTTAAAGGACATGTATGTGAAACACACGCCAAAATTGTATTAACCAAAACCAAACCTAATCGTACCCCAATATTTATTTGCACACGGTGCATGTACCTAGATCTTTGACTATTCAACCAACCGGACTGGTCATGTTTGGCAATTTCTATACAAAAGAGTTTTTGCGGGGGAGGGGAACGTCAAATGTATGCGAAACGTCAAAATAGCCACGTCAAATAAACGTCAGTCCATACAATGAGTATGACCACTGGTCATGCATTTTCGGCAGAGAGGAACGCCTGTCAATGGCTGCTCCGCTTGGTTTAAAGCTCTAAGACCTAGATGAAACCAGGAGCCTACTTTACAAAACTTTTTTTAGATAATGATATATTATATCAGTCATACTATACTTGAGTGTCATACATGTGACACTGTCATATGATTAATTAAATGTCACCATAAAGGCTTATTAATCTTCAAATTCAACATTTTACCTTCAGATAAATATTATTATTAAAATAAGTACTTGACATTGGCGAAGTGCCCTAGAAGTAGGAGTCAAATTATGCAATAAAAGGCTTTATCGATTAATTGATACCGTTGGGAAGTCCCTATTATATTTTGATTCCTGCCACTAAAAGTTCTATGTCTGCTGCTAAACAGTTTTTGAAACGATTGTCAGCACAATGCTTGTAGAGTAGGCCGTTGGAAACCTACCTCATCGAATAGTTAGCAAGCAGGAGGAGCAATGTGCGTAAAAAGTTGTACTTAAATACTTGGTAGCTGAAGCCAAACTTGGAGGCATTCTTGTACCTACACTAAGCAAAAACATGAGGCAATTTATTGGCAAAATCTACCTCATCGAGTAGCAAGTGGGCACGTGGCATATTAGATAGTGCTCGTCGAGAAACGCAAAAAACATGTAACCAAACGCAAACCTGGTCTTTAGGAATCCTGCGTAATTTTTGGGTAAGAGAATAATTTTATTTTCTTAGTTTATGGTACCAAAATTATTTTTTAACATGGAATGTAACCTTAGTTTTTCGAGAATGAAACCTAAGTAGATGAATTTTCCATCTTCGTAAACTTAAAGCTAAGCATAGAGCAGTGACGTAACTAAAGGGTGATAGAGCTCACAGACTTGGCAAAATGCCCCCCGAGAGGCCACGAGCTAAAGAGGACCCAAACGTTTTCTTTAAAAGGGGCCCAGAATTTGTCATGAACCCCACTTAGTGTAGTTATCAATGGCGGAACGTCCACAGAACTCGGATCCCGCCGGTTTGCCTAATTTTCAGACACCTGAGCAGTTTATCTACAGTTCATCAAGAAAATTTAAGCCAAGCACCTGCTTGCCTAAGAAAAATTTTCACCCACAGGCACTGGTAGGTACGCCGCTGGCATGGAGCCTGATAGGGCGCTAGCTATATCATTTTTAACCGACTTCAAAAAAGGAGGAGGTTCTCAATTTGACTGCATTTTTAATTTTTTTATTATCATTATTATTTTTTTGTATGTATGTTACTCGATATCTCCGTGAATCGTGAACTGATTTTATCGAACGGGTATAACCCCTAGATGATCCCATTGCCACCAAGTCGGGGTCTGATGATGGAATCCTGGAGAAATCGAGGGAACTCTTCAACTATTATAGGCACACCTAGTGATTTCACTATTTTTTGCAGCAACTCGGCCACTTCCTCTTGGAATAGCGGATCCTAAGTGAAGTCGGTTCTTTCTTTTGTTTAAAATTACAATAATTGAACATCACTAACTAGAAAACGCCATCGATATGAAAAGAAGCTAATCATGGACGGTCAGTACCAGTTTATGTTACATAGTTTAGGCTACCACTACCACGGTATCGGCATAGAGTAACTTATATAGTAGAGCAGCACAGCCTAAGAACTTTTTGAAGTTCAAGCTACTAGTGTACTACTAGAGTACGCTATTCGTTACTAGATGGAGTAGCAGTGCAAGTGACATTTCCTCTTACATTTTGGGTATCTTTAGGTCGCTTTCACGCAGATGGCTTGAGCTTCAAAAATTTCTTAGGCTGTGCTGCTCTACTATATACTCGTAAGTTACTCTATGGTATCGGTATGTCCTCAAATATGCCCGCTGCGGCTTCTCGGTATTTCGATACAAATAGGCGGTCGGCGCACGTCGGTGCCCCGCGGTGCGTGGCGCCGCCTAATCATAAAGCGCCTCCTAAGGTGCCGCGGAGCATCATAGCATAGCATGCATGTAGCTATTCACAACTAAACAAACACGTCCTCGAGAGTTGAATTCCGATGCTTTTTCTAGAGTTTGGGATAAGATATGCCTATTTTTTTACTGGCGGGTTGGAGGTTAAGTTAAAGACTGAGATTAAAGATTAATATAAGAAAAATTTAAGTACCCAAGTATTTAAGTATAATAGGTATATGTACTATTTACATATATACCCGCGTGACACAGAAGGAAGGGTATTTATATGTTTACTTTCAGCAGGTAGACACAAGGTACAGTCCGCAAAGGCTATTACATAGTTATTAAATGTATGGCAATGGCAGTAAATAAATGCCTAATTAGTAATTTAATTAGTATTATTTCATTTTTTTCTTAGATTAGGTTTTTTTTAATTTATTTACAAAAGTAAAATATAAAAATACATCTAAAATATACAAAAACAATAAAGACATTATAAAAAACCTAATCTAGAGTGCCGCCGGCAACGGAGCAAGGCCCAGGCTGCCGGTGGTTAGGGCCGCAGAGTGAGGAACCTTCGGACTATGCGCGCCGTGTCCAGAATTGCCGCCTTCTGTATCTGACCCTTGATCCAACCACAACCCCGTAGCGAAAGTCTCTCAAGATGTTGGTCGAGACTCTTCGCTATGAGACCGTTCGCAGAAACAACTATCGGCACAATGATCGCCGAATCAACCTCCCACATGGCGGTTACCTCGTGAGCTAAGTCTAGGTACTTGCTGGATTTGTCCATCTCAGCCTTCACGAGGTTAACGTCACATGGAACGGTGATGTCGACGAGCATGGCCCAGCGTTGCGATCGGTCTATTATCACAATATCAGGCTTATTGGCTACAATAGTCCTGTCCGTGATAATAGATCGATCCCAATAGAGCGTGGCACGACCATTTTCGAGAACTGGCGCAGGTGAGTACTTGTAGTACGGCACTTCGTGGTCCACAAGACCGTATAGGAGAGCAAGCTGCTGGTGTATGATCCTGGCTACGAGGTTATGTCTGTGCAAGTACTCGCCGTTAGCAAGACGAGAACAAGCGGAGATGATATGCCTGAGTGACTCTCCGGGACGGCGGCATGCCCGACAAATGTCGACCGTACCGTCCTTCAGGATATATCTCCGGTAGTTATTCGTCATGATAACTTCGTCCGCAATCCGCAATTGCACAGGCAAAACCTTCGGTTTCTCCGAAGAGGTCGCCGAATCGTAAACAGTTCACTGACGCGAGCAGGTCTACGTCCCGTGGTCCCGTGAGGGCCCCGTAGAACCGCCCGTGTAGCTCCTTGCTCTTCCATACCGCCTTGCGATCCTCGGTGCTTTTAAAGCTTGAGCTTCTACAATATATATAGATGAAATGTGTAAACATCAGATAAGTTATTAGACTTATTAGGATAACGAAAGCCTTTTTTCAGGAAGCCCGTGACAACGCAAAATTTTGAAAATAAATCAGCAAAGATGGCGAACCACAACAGCGTCCTCGTGACATCGTCAACGTTTTCTAAGATGCAGTGAGGACAGACACGTAAGTATTGTAATTTTTCTGTAAAAAACATAGGTCTTTATTGCCTTTGTAGTGTTGTTAAAAGACTAGTTTTGAAGACCTTTAAACCTTAAAGACTTGCAAACCTTGAAGATTCAAGCTTTGAAGACTCGAGCGTTAAAAGTTTGAGGTCAGAAACGGTTCAGAACCTTAACGACTCAGGCTTTTTATGAGCTCTTAAGAGTAAGTCTTTAAGACTCGAACTTCATAGAGAGCTCAAGCTTTAAAAACTCGGGCCTGTTGAAAGCTCAAGCCCCCGAACCTCGAAGGCCTGAGTCAAGCGTTAAGAACTCAAACAACGAGCGTTATAGGCAAAAAGTATTATTGTGTATTTATTTTTAACCCTTAATTTTACGGTGTCCGGTGTGGCGGTCTACCTAGTTTTTAGGGTTCGGTACCCAAAGGTGTATTACTAAGACTCCGCTGTTCGTCCGTCCGTCCGTCACGTCACCAGACTGCATCTCTTGAGCCGTGATAACTAGGCAAGATAGCTTAAATTTTCACAGATGATGTATTTCTGTTGCCGCTACAACAAATAGTAAAAAGTACGGAACCCTCAGTGGGCGAGTCCGACTCGCACTTGGCCGGTTTTTTTACTTCTAACGACTACTAACTATAATTATCAAATATGGCATAGATAAATCTAATTTATTAAAAGCGTTTAAGGCTTAAATGCTACAAACCTTATAGACTTAAACCTTCAAATCTTAGGAGTCTTTAAAGCTTGAGGCCTAAAGACTCGAGGTTTCTGTGCTCGTAAGCAGCAACGCTTCTAGACTCAGAAGTCGCGACTCGAGTCTTGTAGTTTACGCCTCGAAGCTTAAATTCACAACACTATGCCTATGCCATCATAAATGGTGAATGTTTTTAAAGGGTCTGAACCTATGTTCCGTGGAGCACTGGCGATCCATGGAGAAAACCGAAAGAGGTCCGCGAATACATAGAAACAACAACCCCTTTTCTGAAGTCTGCTTGCGACCGCGACCGCGAGCGTTACGACATGCTCGTCAGGAAAATAATAAAGGTAAGTGTACGCGATTAAGTCCCGCTTTTGTCAAAGTAATGAGTGAAAATCGAGTGAGTTTTAAACAGCAACCCTTTTGACCTTATTATAGTCATACCTAGGTATTTACTTCCAAATAGTTTTAAATGCCTGAATTCCAGTGGCCACGCATTGAACTTGCTTGAAAGCTACATTTCATTCTACCTTAAATGACATGTATTTGTATATCCAATATTTTATGCACTAATTTAAAATGATAGAATACGCTGAACTAGACCATGGTTTACTCCAAAAGGGACATGGTTCTTCAAAAAAGGAGTGTATAGGTTCTTAAAGGGTAGGCAACGCGCATGTGAATCCTCTGGAGTTGCAAGCGTCCATAGGCTACGGTAAATGCTTACCATCAAATAAGAGTTCGTCAATCGTTTACCTCTAAGGTGTATGTGTATCTGTATATTGATTAAGTCTGAATATGTCGATCTGCTTACGTCACGTAACCTCATTTCCATTCATTCTTGTTGACAGCTCCGGTGGTCAGAGGGCGCGGGGTGAATAGGGTTACCATGTTTGAACCGTTTAGATACCGTACAACTGCATGCCGTCCGGAACGAAAGGTATCGTAGAATTTATGAGCTCCCGTATAAATTACGACATTTCTCTTTCCAGACAGTCCAATAAAATAACTATGATCCAAAAAGCTCATCAGAATTTTGTCGGGGTTTTATTTTCCATACCTATGTAAAAAGATTTTGCCTTACAACTGCTTTATATAAAAATAAAATAAGCACATCACAAGCTTCAGACCACAGATGGAAGATTTTATTACTTGTACTTGAAAATGTTTAATGTTCAGTCGATATCAAAAATATATTTACATTTTTGTAGGCACCATAATACAAAGAAGTAAGGTGCTAAAGTGTAAACATATCTTTGTCATCGACAGTAGTCACAGTCGTCATCATGTATATCGGAGCGGCCAAGGTGGTCACAAATATGTGAACAACGTCTCTATTATTATTTAGTAGGATAAATTATGAAGGGTTGATTATATTTTCGATGTTCTTAAAGTTTGTATTTGATTTAATAACAAACTGACGTCTCTATTGTCAAGGGGATAAAGTGCATGTTCAGATATTTTTGTGTATCCTGGCCGCTCCGATATATTTGATGGTGACTGTCCATCCAGTAGTTATGCGTTTAAATTTAAGTTATGTAACTTTATTTTTTGTCGCTTATTTGCTCGTAACTTCCCAAAACTGTTTGAACTTCCTAAAGTTATAGGTCTTTAAAAATGATTATGTTTATTTACATATGTTATGCAATGTTTCAAATTTAGATTTACCTAGGCACCTACTTAATACCATTTACTAATATTCCTTTACTCGTACCAAAGGAATTGTGTCTATGTGCCTGTGCCTTAATGGGCTAATAGGTATGTAGGTAGGTATAACCAGAACCCAAAATATTGTTGTTGGTGTATTAATCCCGAATTTCAACCAATTAATGAGTTATGCATTGTACGATCGGGAACATTTATCCTATTCCCGAAATCCGTATTCAAAAAATGGTAACCCTGCAGCGGGGTGACGTCGCCCCCCGGCTGCAGTCGGCGACCGGCGCCCGCGCCCCGCGCACGCTGCACCGTTGCACGCGCATCGAAAAACCCGCGAAACGCGCGCGCACAACAACGCGCAGCCCGCCTAATCTCAACTCTATGCACACGAGTGACGGCCCACATTCCAGCGCGCTTCTTTATGCACTTTTAAAATAAAGCAACTACGTAGTACAGTCCTCTGAAAACAAAAGCGCAGCGAATCACCAAGTAAGCTGATTACCCGTTAATTACATGTATTGTAATATATATTTTACACGAGCGATTGTTTGAAATAGATCTCTTACTTGACGGAATATATTTTTTATGCAATGTTTGAAAAGAAAACAGCAAGCCGTAATATATGCTCCTACCATTGGCGTAGGTATACCCATCAAGGTGTTACATGTTGCAACATTCATTTGATTGGATCAACTGACTAAATTGACATGTTAGAAAACTGATGGTCATTATATACATTTGTAACGCGGTTTGTTTTTGTTGCTATAACTGCAAGAGCGAGCTGTGTATTCATATACCAATAGGTAGGTATGTATGTGTAGTAGTTGTTTGACATGCAATCTGCGCATGTCATTGATTCTGTTTAGTGTTTAGTATTAAAATTAAATGTGTTGCGTTTAATAAGAATAAGCATTCGCCACACGACCTATGTATTTAGCACCTATGTAGTATTCGTAAGATAGAGACGAAAACAAGTTTAATAGGGTCATTAAGTTTTATTTTCTGAATAACTGGACTAGTTTCTTGTTAGAATGACTCAAGTAAATAGGTACATAAACCTACTATTACTACTATGTAGTATAATAATTACAAACAAGATTTATATCCAGTGTCTTTCTGATAGTGTCGATAAAATTTACTACGTAACAAAATCTCGCATCATTAATGCAAGAATGCACATGGTACTTGCTGTCAAGCGACGATAAACTTTAATTTGATCGTGTTAAGGTTGATTATCGGTTGTGGTGGGGTAATGTTGAATTGAGTCGCAATTCCGCGGCGCGCGCTGCGTCCGCGCAGAGCCGCACACCTGCCAGTCACGCTGGATTTGCGCTCCCACTTACTTTACTTTAAATTGAAATTAACAGTCCCTATTTTAAAACAATCCCTTTGGAGTTGTGTATCATCCGAATCAGATCCGAATGAATCACGTGCCTAGTAGGATTTTTTATAAACTTCAGATCTCAGAAAGATAACAGATACATATTAAGTACATAATCTCAAGTCAGTTAGTGTACCTAAGTACATACCAAAAATTACTCCTTTAAAGAGTATCCTACGTGGAATGTGGTTTAATTAATGGTAGTTCGGTAGTATGTTAGTAGTATAAAACAAAAAAATTATCAGTCAATATAAAATGCTACTAATGCGACCGTATTGATATAGATTAGCAAAAAAAATCGAATGTATTACTAGAGCACAATGGATCGGTGTATTACTAGAGCACATCCTATTTTTCTAGCGATGGTAGAGTAGAACGTACTGATTTCGCATAACTATAATTATAAGCCGTCTAAGGTTGTTTTTAGAGCTTTACCATAGATATACTTAGATACCTATTTGAAGAATAGACATCAACGCGTAGCAGGCATTGTATTTTTTTGTATTAAGGTCATAAAGTCCTGAAACTGCATTAAATTCTTGCAATATCTCTCTCGTGCAAACAAATGTGCAATCAAGTGACATGCAATGAGACTAGGTATTGTCATCTCAATGCAAATTATCATATTTTTAGACTTCATTGACTAATCTTCGTTCGGACCATTTTTTTTTTCATTAGGTTAGCTGGTAGAGACTTCTCTAAAGGGATAAGTTCACCTTCGTACACTTTCGAATTCTTTGCAATATACCTTTTCGTATTGTATATAATCAAGTGTTCACTACTTACCTACTTACTTCCTCGTGAGACCACGAAAGACCTAAGGGCTCCACCAACTAGATGGTCTGACCAAGTTAAAAAAGCCACCTCAGGCAAACTCCATCAAGCGGTGAAGGCTACGAGAAATCGACACCGATGGAGACATATATCACCAAAGCTGCTAAACCAAGTGGTCACGATCCTCAGTAATGGAACGACATGAAGAGAGAGACTTCCTTGTGAACTGTGCTAAGACTTTTTTACATGTCTGAAAGTTACTAAAGACCTCTTCCTACAGTTCGGTATTCTTACCAACCAAAATGAGAAGGCTCTAAATCATAGAGTAACTTATATAGTAGAGCAACACAGCCTAAGAACTTTTTGAAGCTCAAGTTAATTGCGCCCTCTGTCCGAAAGTCCCCTAAAGATACCCAAAATGTAAGAGGAAATGTCACCTGCACTGCTGCTCTATCTAGTAACTACTAGTGTACTACTGGTACGCTATTTGTTACTGGGTGGAGTAGCAGTGCAGGTGACATTTCCTCTTACATTTTGGGGATATTTAGAGCATACTCTAAATATTAGACTAAATATGCAATCTGCATTCTTCGATCATACCTAAGTTTCCTACCTCAGGTAAATGCTACGCTAGCTTTATCCAACTCCATCTGATCTTAGAGGGATCTTAATCTCAATTACTCCCTTAGCTTTTATGTATCACGTACAGCTCACTCATTAGGAACGGCTGACTAACGATGGCTAGACTTTGGACCTACTTGTCCCAACATTGGTTGAGTCATGCTTGACTGGACATGATAAACATACATATTAATGTCGTGTGCTCGTTACTACATTCCCATGGGGATTAGTCAGAAATTGCTGAAGGATACCGAAGACATAAACCGAACTGTTCATCAGTTTAGCTTAATATAATCCCCTTCCAAATCTTCAGAAACAGCGGTCTACCTGTCACTCTGTCTCTCACCATTGAATGCTTTTTAAAACTCCTTAATCGTCCTCGTCATTTGCAAAATAAATTGAAGTTAAACTCCAAAGTGCTGGCGTTCGTAAGTTTTCCTTGACAAACCTCTAATGGTTTTAGTCAAAGCTGAAAACTAAATACGTGTTTCTGTGTTATTTACTTTGACTAGTCAACAGAGTAAGTCTCTCAGAGTATCTTGAAGTGTTAGGGTTTTGGTTTTTCTACCAAATCAATAAGTAGGTATAAAGAATCCTTTGGATTTTCTTACAGTTCCCCTGTTTCCCTCCGTGGAAATACACAAGCTTCGTCAGCTCAATGCTTCTGTCAGTTAATTTCGTCTGGAGACATGCTGCACCATCACGAATCCACCATTTGGCACATACCTAATGACGAATATGGTTAGGTCACCTCAGTAGACCTTCCTTGGCCAAGTTTTACGTTGGTTTTGGAAACTGGTTAAACACACACAGCAACGAACTATTTATAAATAGGATCCTATGAATAAACGTGGATTATTAGTTATTACATCCAACTTGCTTACCAAGCCAAGACTAATCCCGAGATTGTATGGGTTATCCCGATCTCATCCCCTAAACTCGAGTGAACAACTGGCACAGGACATTATCCTTTAGTTTAGAGGATCAGATATTGGATATCAGACCAGAATATACATACATTGCTGGTCTGATTTCCATATTAACTGGTTAACGCTACCCTAGACCAAGAAAATAATGAAAACGTAAACAATATTGCTAAATGCTAACGCAAAGCTATCGAACCCACTTGCTTCAGACATAAAATTATCTACAGACTTAATGAGCTAGCTGTCTAGGGTGTTCGCGCTTCACTGTTCTAAATTGAATCTTAAATGGTTGAAATAAAGTTTAATGTGTAAGGAGTACCCCTAGTTACGTCATTTAGTTTTAGTTAGACTGTTTAAGCGGTCCCTTACCCGCATGGGGCTCCCCTGACTACGAGAATTGCTCAATATTGAGCGATACAATAACCAATAGATCGTCGACACCACTTAGGGTAATAGCACTAATATAATAAATAAAGATGATCTGGTCCAAGTACATCGCGGTTACGTTGATATTGTTTCTACCTAAGAAACGGTGGTCCATAATAATAAAAAATCGGTATTTCAGTGTTAAGTTCAATTCTGATTATTTTTTTCGATATTTGAGTTTCATGTAGAGTCCTGCAAATATTAAATTAGTTTATGCCTCAATAAAGTTAACTGACTTTGGAAAAAGGGGGTTGAAAGTTAGTCCTGACAACTTGAGAATTGTTTTTTGTTTTGACGTCTATACGAGCACAAAATAAAGGGTACTTACACATTACACATGAGTGTATATAGTAAAAATTGTTCTGCTACTTTAGTAATATCTAATACCTATATGTATATCTAAACGTCTGAAGTATAAATGATACATTTATACTTTGTCTAAGAATTTAAGAGAGCTTCGGTGGGTAATATAATAATAGAATTCAGGTCCCTGTCCTGAAACTTATGCGTATAAAGACTATATTTATTTAGAGTAAAGACTAGAATTATTTAGAGTAAACCGTATTCTACTTGTTCCGGGGTGAGGGCCTGTAGATCTATATTACAGGTTTTACCTAGTTCAGACTCCTGCAGTCTCTCGCAAAGGGTATAACTTAAGTGTAACTTACTCTGTTTCATATGTTATAAGTTATAACATATTTATTTGTGAAAATAAACATATTTATTTGTTAACAAAAATAGACCACCTTCCTTATACTGTGGTATACCACAGTATAAGGAAGGGCGAGATTTAATGCGAGTCCCCGATGAAAAATCTATATTAATGAAATAAATTTAACATTTGTAAAAAAATATCGACAATTATAAATAGGTACAATACTTTGGATAAGTATACACGGTGGGCTCTAGTAACCCGAAAGATCTTAACCACACATTTCTGAGACCAAAAGAAGGAAAAAACATTATATGATTTTAGTTCAATTTCGGCAAAAAAATATTATTTATTTATTTTCAATTGTTTAAATATTTATGCACCTGAAAAGTAAATGTTATTAATAAAATGATCGCCTAAAACAAATAGGTACATTATTTCGTAAAAATGTAGTTTCTGAAAAGTGTTCCTTGTCTCAAATATCTGTCAATAAGGATGTCTAAACTATGCCCAATAGTTAAAGTTACGTGAACTTTTTTTACTTTAGAGTAGCAACAATGGTACTTGGCTTTTTTATTAGCTTATTTTAATGTGCCACTGGTGGGCAAAGGTCTTCCGTCTTATCTTATATTTCGGAGTAAAGCCAGTCTGAGATGGCGAGACGATCTAGATTATTCTCTATAGAATGGCGAGAAAATACTATAAACAGAACCAAATGGAAGAGAACTAGCTTATCGGTTGGAAAATCAAAAAGACGCTCGTATTCTCTTAACAATAAAGTCGAATAAGGCTTTTTTTAAACATCTCAGCCACTTAGCTACATCTGCTGCTGACTGCACAAGGATCTAATACTTGTGGTATCTGGTATCCAACTTACACACGTAGATCCCGTGTAGGTTATGCCTCGATCCGGCCATCCCATTGTATAATATAGGAAGCGAGAATTCCCAGTGCATTCATACAAAATCAGTACCAAGACCCAAGACCATGTCCTATATCTCCTATGTACCCTAATTTCATGTTAACAAAATAAATGCGTGGATATACTAATAGTAGATTTCTGATAGCTCATAATGCATAATGCGATTTTTATTGGTTTTTTTAATACCACGGCGGCGGCGGTAAGCAGCTACCGTAGTCTATGGACGCCTGCAACTCCAGAGGTGTCACATGCGCGTTGCCGCCCCTGAAGGAGGATTCACTCCGTTGACGGCTAAAGGAACAAGAAGGTCCCTCGTCGTCAACACACGGGTCCTCTTCGAGCTCTTTGGCAACTTTACTCACCAGCAGGAACACAACACTATGAGTAGGGTCTAGTGCTATTTTGCTGTGGTTTTCTGTAGGGTGGAGGTACTTCCCGAGTCGGGTTCTGCTCCAGATTTGAGCGAGATGACATTCGCTGTCCGGTTCCCTACTACACATAATAGCGAGATGACATTCGCAGTACCCATACCTGTCTTTTGGACGTAGTTTAAGGATATGTACCCGGGTCCAAAGAACATACCCGGGTCCAACACAAATTCAAATAAAAACACTTGCCAGCAAAGAAACTTGATTTTCACTAATCATTGGTGGTGGGACAGCTGCCTAATGAAACCTTTCCTTGCCGTTACAGGGAAGTATCACTCATCATTTTCAAGAGTTGACCTTTCAATGTAGGTAAAGACAAGAAATAATAGTGATAAAATTATTAACTCACATATACAACAGTAAATATTTGTTCAGTATCAGAAGGAGCCTATCTTATTGAACACAAACATGCAAAGGTTAGTTCCGCCATATTCTTTACATATAGCGCAATCATTCGAGCGTTAATTGTTTCGTAATTTTACGTAATTTAATTTTCTTTATAATATTTAAGGTGTGTACTATACATATATAAGCACGTGGTTTACACCAATTTCATTCTAAACACTTACGGTTACAGTTATAGTGCAAATTGTGTTAGTGTTCGTTTAGGAATCGGTTAGCTTGTGAACTACAGCACATTATAGTCGCCATCAGATATATCGAAGCGGCCAACGTGGTCACAAATATCTGAACAACGTCTATGTTGTCAAGGCGATAAAGTGTGCTGGTAAAGTTTTAGAGTCGCTATCAAATATATCGGAGCGGCCGCGGTACTCAAAAATATCTGAACAAGCACCTTATCGCCTTTACAATAAAGGCGTTGTTCAGATATTTGTGACCACCTTGGCCGCTCCGATATATCTGATGGCGACTGTACAAGCGATAATGTTCAGATTTTTTTGAGTACCTTGGCCGCTCCGATATATTTGATAGCGACATAGAAAAATAGCTTTTTTAATACAGTTGCTCAAAAAAGTGCTTTTCTTGTAGTGGTTTAGCGTGCGGAAAGTTTGATATCGCGCACTAGTGCTTTTTACTTTTCCAGCCAATCACAGCTAATGACAGTGACAGACAGCCAATCACAGCGCCGCACCGCACCGCGCGGAGCGTTCGGATACATGTACTAAAGTAACCTCAAAGTGAATAATTGACAATTTTATAATTTTTTCGCAACTGTATTAAAAAACGTCGTTCGATACTCGTGCGTAAATGTCATTCTTCACTCGTCCCGAGTCTTGCCACTCGCCTACGGCTCGTGGCAAGATATCTCGGGGCTCGTGAAGTAATGACATACTTTCCGCACTAATATCGAAATGTACTATTGCAGCACACTAGAATCTATTTCCAAAATGAATTAATGTCAGAAACATCAAAAACTGTAAACAGTAATAAAAAAGTGGCGGTTGAAGTTATGTTACCCACAAACTAATCTGATGATGACAATGACGTTAGTCCGCTACTATACGTGCGTCACCGTCACGCATAGCCTTATTGTTTACAAGATAAAGTCGGTTTCGGAGCCAAATGTAGAGCATTTTGTATTGACGTGTAAGTATAGTCTATACATTTTGCAGATCTTGCTAGAATTTGGGATTTATGGATTAAGTACTTAAATCAAAATTTCACTTAAAGATTAATAATTATTTTCGCTTATCTAATTGATAATTTTAAACAAAAAAAGAACCGACTTCACTTAGGATCCGCTATTCCAAGAGGAAGTGGCCGAGTTGCTGTAAAAAATGGTGAAATCACTATAGGTGTGCCTATAATAGTTGAAGAGTTCCCTCGATTTCTCCAGAATCCCATCATCATACCCCGACTTGGTGCCAATTAACGGGACCATCTAGGGGTTATACCCGTTCGATTAACCTTTTCGACGCCATGTCAAACGCAAAACCTACCACTCAGACGCCACGACATCTAAATGTCAAAAGTGAAGTTAAACTTTATGCGTGTGTATGTAGGTCTATTTTGCTCCGTGGTCGGTGACCGATATATCGGTCTTTGGCGTTGGACCTGTGGTGCCGTTATATACGTCTTTGGCGTGGAAAAGGTTAAATTTTTTTTTTTAATCGGTTCACGATTCAGGGATATATCGAGTAACATACATACAAAAAAATAATTTAAAAAAATCAGTCGAATTGAGAAGTCGGTTAAAAAGTAATTGCTCGTATTACTTAATCATATAAGCCATATTAAAGATTGTGGTTACTAAGACTGAGGGTTTTTTTCATTACTAGAGCCTTCGTTAGGTAGTACAGTTGTGATTGTGACGCGACGGTGACGCGCCCGTGGCGTCACGATTGTGCTATTTACAGATTTATAGGCACCTCTAGTCTATTAACTATAATCATAATTGGGCTCTTTTTGCCTTACGAAGAACCTAATACATTACTTTACTATGAAGTTTATATTATAAATTCCATATTATAAATGTATTCTCATTGTAAGTATGATAGACATCTTCAAATGCTACCTATGAGTACGTGTAAGTAACAAAAGATTAAAATATTTCATTTAAATGTAGAGACGTTTAGTTTAGAATGCTTTAAGTCTTTTTTATATTAGTATACTCCTCCAGTTTGGGGCAATTTTCCGTTAGTTCTTACGTAATAAGTTTAATTACATAGCGGACACTTTTTTAAATACAAATTACAATACATATTTACAATTTCGTGTCGATGCAAATTTTTACAAAATCACATATTAGGTAACGAATTTTCTTTAATAAATACATTAGCTTCAAGTGTTTGCTCCAGCAGCTAGTTAGAATAGTCAATTTGACAATATATACTCTTGCAATATATACTCATTACATCCATCGCTTGCAATCGCCGATGGTTCACACCGAGTGCAGCCCGGAGTATGCGTGACGTCACGCGCGTCACCGATGACGTACTCGACCGTCCATCTCTTTGTAAACACGCAATTTCTCCGCGCGCCCGCGCCGCCGCCGCATCACAACAACAACAGCTGATAACTGTGTTGAAACTGTCCCCTTTAAATAACAGTACGACAATCATGACGACATAACGAACTTCACTAACTAACAAGAATAAAACATGATGTTGCTAGTTAGGTACTTGCTTATGCAAAACATTTACATTTATATAAAAACGGAGACAATAGCGTTGCGATGTGTCAAGCGCTTGAGTTTCAGGCCGTTTGGTTTAGCTACGTTCGCTAATTTGGCCGCCAGTTTTTGCAGTTTGGTATCGAAAGCCTGAGGCCCGAGACTTAGAGGCGATGCCGAGGAGCGCAGAGTGCAACAGTGACGTCATGCGGGGGCCGGGGGGCGGGGGGCGCGGGACATCGAGGACGGAGCCGCGCGCCCGTTCATTGTAGTTTTTCGATTATTGTTTAATTAGGGCGAAACGGCGGCGGAGCGGCGACCAGGGCACGTCCACGTGCGGCCCGCTCGCTGGTTATCAGCTGAGGTATGTACGAGTTTAGTCAGTCGCTTCTATTACAATTCCGTCATTATTTTGCTGATATATTTTTACGGTATTCCGACTTGCCTAGAATAGTATGTGCTACTACTACCCGTATCAAATTGTAATACTAAATCTAAAAAAATAGGTTCGTAATTTTTATACTATTCACGATGTACCTATTGTTGTAATTTTGCGTTTAAAGATATTATCCAGTTGGTGCTGTAAACTTTTTAAGGGTATGTCAGATGTGTGTATCTACATATATTGAATTAATGTAAAATTAACAATTAATAGAACGAGCGGAGCGTAAGCGAAGCGAGTTCTTACAAACAACTCGCTACTGGGACGTCAAGACATTTCGATGGCTTTTTGTTTTGAGAATTTTTTCGACGATAACAACGTTTTTCTGATCTTTATGAATATTGTTGCAGAGATACATACATATAATTTGAGAGTTCGTATATGGGAAATATCTATCAATCATTGAAGGGGTCTTGTTATATTGGTAAATTGTTTGCAAGGAAATCGCGAGTTTTCAGTTCGAGGCGGGCTACTTCCTAATAACGTAGGTATCACTCAAGGCAGAGTTCACGAACATAGATGTAGAGGCACGTAGGATATTTACAGTGAAGACAGTTGTTTCCATTATTTTAATTTTGCGTCTCGTGTAGATTTTTATTGCTGAAAATTTGCCATAAATATATAGTTGCGGTGCAGACGGTGGTGCGGTTGGTAGCAGCTGGCGGCGGCGGGCGCTATCTGGCGGGCGGCGACCGCGCCGCGCCGGGGGCCCGCGGGGTTGGCGGCGGGAAAGAGCGCGTAAAAAGGCGAGCGGACGGCGCGCGCGCAACGCGCCGATTCCAACATACCGACCGTAGCGAAGCCGCTCGCGAACTCTACACAACCACTTTCGCAAGTCAAAATTAACGTTCTATTGCAGTTTTCGTACAGTTTAGTCTACTATCTTCATGCGAAGCTTCGTTCCAGAATCGTTGCATATAACATAATATATTCTCTCTGAATTGCTTCAGTTTCAGCATATTGGTATCGAATTTTCTTTTAACACAGTTATGTAGTACACATGGTTTTATGGGGTTTTTCGAGCGTTGGTCGGTGCTGCAGCTTGCTAACAGTTTGGTTGGCAGAATCGGTGTTCAGATCTGCGCGCCTTTCACGAGGTCATCGTACTCGGGGCCCCGCCGAAACGAGCCGGCCCCCGCACTCCCCATACCCCTGACCCCCTAGGAAATTTGCCGACTAGCTCTCTCACTTTGCGTCACTCGCGTTTCCAAAAAAATGCAATAGTTCTTCAGACGTCTAGACAAGTTGCTTATTATCTCTGACAAATCGCTTCGTAATCGGTTTCTCAGAAATTCAGTAACGATTCAAGGTAAATTAATTGTTCACCAGTGTGATTCATATCTACATATGTAGCATTTTATGCAAGTGTTGTATATGACACGGCGTATCAACGGATAATGGTCTTGTTTTCATTATTAACTTAGATTTATTTGAGTAGGTAGGTAAGAGGGTAATGTATACATATTACCTACTGAATAGTTGCTGTCAATATTTTACCGATAGGGGCAGATTTTTGTGTAAAAAAACATAGCAATATCACAAATAAATTGATTGCCTAACTAGATATATAATTCATTGAAAGAAATATCTCATTGTCGCGTAGAGTACGTAATTCGATGTCTATATTTAGGAGTTTGTCGATGTCTCAAGGTGATTGTGGAGTCGTGGTGTGAAGTATAAATGCATCCGGCGATCGTCCGGTTAGCAGACGGTAGGTCGTCGGCCAGCCTTACTCAGGTCTTGATCGATTAATTTTATCTGCAATCTATTCATGAAAAGATATGGGGGGCTGACCATGGTACCGCCTTAAAAATTTAAATGATATAGGTATAGAGATAGGTACCTAAGTATGTATATGTAGAGGCGCTTGATCTAGTTACATCGTCGATCTACATTTAGGAGTACAGTCCTTTTCAGATTATTAGAGCGAACAAGAAGCTCATAAATATCTTAACAGTATACATGACCCTATTGTCAAGGCGTTAGAATGCAAAATCGGATATTTTTGAGCACCCGGTTATAGCCTGGAGGTATGGTAGTGGTCAAAGTGGGTACTAGTATATATTAGGTGAAGAGTGGTTGTGCGACCTCTAGTCGCCCTAGTCCGGTTGCGGACTTAGACAACCTGACAACCTTATGTACGGCCAATGTAACCTTTCCCAATGTTTCTCGGAACGTTGAGTTCACCGCAAAAATTAGATCGGCTTCCAGTGAATCAGAGCCTAAAGAAAATGCTTTACGGCACGCCCACCACGCGGTCACATGAAGCGAAGCCGCTAATAAAAGGACCATTAACTGTCGTAAGAAATTTTAACGTCAGCGCGAACGTATGCGCAATCATGTAAATTTGAAATGTGAAACTTGTGGTAGATCAGGCATTGGGGACGTGCTACATCTTAATGGCTAATATTAAGGTAGGATTATAAAATATGAGCACGACATTTACTAAAACATGGAGTGGAATTTATCTACCTTCATTGTGCAGCGCTGATTTTTTGCGCGAATATCTCAGACGGTAAAGTAAGTGGTTTTATTGTTGTCTATTCCGTTATCTTCTGGTTTAAGTGGTATTGCATTGGTTTAGACATTTGTTCCTAAATGATTTTCTTATTTCAGACCAGTATTGTTAGAATTAACGTCAATAGCGGTCCAGACACTGTCAGTAATATTGTCATTATTTCTGTACCCGTCCTTTTCTATTATATGAAGAATAGAAGGATGGGTACAGAAATAATGACATTATTACTGACAGTGTCTGGACCGCTTATGAAACATGAAATTAGACTGGATTGGGGCACGAGTATTTAAGTACTTTATTGAACAAGTATAAGATATCGGCTAATTTCTGAAGATTTCATATAGGCACATAAGAAGTATGATTTGGCAATATCGGTGGGTGTCATAGAAGTAGTGAGTGGACGTGCGCGCTCATCGGCAGTATCCGGGCCAATGCCAGCCATAAACTAGAAAAGTATTGTCCTCGATGTTCCAAGCGATAACCACATTTCGACTGGCGAGTAATGTAAACTTTAGCAGATGGTGTTAAGATTAGTGTTCGCGTGGCAAATGTCGCGAGGTTGCGCGTGAGATATGTGGAGCCGCGGCATGCGGGTCGCGCGGCGTTCTCACGCTTTGAATATTCCTGCTCCCGGCTTCCCCTCCCCCCGCGTCGACGTCCCCCGCCCCTGGCTGGGCCCTCACCACCACTCTAGGGTTGTCAATAAGATAGAGCCAGGGTCATTTCGATGGCGCTCCTTATAGGTACCAGAAGTCTTCAGGTATATTAGGATATTCCCAAAGTTAATTTTCCTTTTATCAAAAACATAAACCAAAAATTCTATTTATCTTCAGGATTCTGCTTATAAGCAGAACGCAGCACGTATATGTAAATAAAAAAGTTTAAAAATATTGTTCGGTGTTTATTTTTGCAGATGCATATGTGGCTACATTAATATAACTATCTGCGATTGCGATACCCACATAGTCACATTTCTTGACACAACTGTAGGTAGTCGGTGTAAATAATTTTATTGTATATGATTATTTGGGCATTTTTGCAAAAAAAAAATTGAATTGAATAATTAACATAAATACTTATTATATTCTCCATTTCCACATATAAATTTGATAGAAATTCTGGACAACAACACTATGAAACTTTATTTGTAAAAGCTAGAATAAAATAAAATAGAAAAACAGCAAAACTTTGAAAATTTGATGTTTATAACTGCCCTGGTGACCCCTGAAGTCTTCAGACGGCGGCAACCCTAAGTGGCGGCCCTTCAATGCCGTCCCCTGACTCCCGCTCAAGATCCGGACTCTAATTGAATGAACCTCACTAAGTCTGTTTACGGCCGACTCGCTTCGTCACTTATCTACATATATTTATCTCACTACCGGATATTTATTCATATTCATCAAAATATTAACCTTTTTAATTTGTTAATTGCATTACAAGTTACAAGCTTTTGAGAAACGGGCCCCTGGTGTACTTGTGTCTGAAATAAATATGTATATCAAAATTAAATTTACCTGTTTAAATATTAACATGGATACCTTGGTAATAGTAATATAGAAAAAGTTTATTTCAAACCAGAACGACAGGTTTAACTTTGACAAAGGTCTTCGAACCTCTGTGCTTATCAAACATCGTCTGACCGACCGACTGGCTGGCTGAAAATGACATACGCTTCTGGAACAATGAGGGTTTCCGGGAATCCAGAGGCCAGTTTTATAAAGCTACAAGTTATAATTTACAAGCGGAAGTCTCTTTCTAACCCTATGTGTTAGAAAGAGACTTCCGCTTGTAAATTGTAACTTGTAGCTTTATAAAACTGGCCTCAGGTGGCGGCACTATGACGAGAGGTCTTTTCGACAGCAGCTTGAACAAAATGTGATTAAACATGATTATTGGTGGATTGTAGCTGGAGCGCTGGACCTCTCGCCACGGTTCGGCCACCTAGTGTAAAAATCGATTCAGGAAATCGAAAAAAGAAATAGTCTGACCTGAGAAAATGATCCGACTCGCATCACCGAACCAAACCAGAGGGTTTATTTTAGTCCTCCGAACTGCACCATGTTGGTCCTTCGAACCGTATCAGATAGTACTTACATTTGATCCTTCCGACTAACCGGATCAGACGGTGCAACAAGTAATAGAGGGCAGTGGTTGATAATGTTGGCACCCACTTTAACTGACATTTACTTAGCGAGGTTGAGTTATATAAGTATATAAAACGAAACCAAATGGTGTAAAATCTCCCAATGGAGTACCTATATATAAACTGCGAATCTTGAACTCGGCTATATTTTCATCGTGTTGTTGTTTAGATATATTTTATGTGTCTGTCACCTTTCTCAGTTTTGAATTAAACATATTTGTGTTAGACTCTCTCAACATTTATGTTTTCGATCTGACCCTTATCAGGAGGTTTCACTATGGTATCTTTCCATTGTACCCGTTTTTCCCTTAGAGCTTTTAACCAATCGGAGTGACAATGGCAGGCGTTTCCTTCTGCCGAAAATATATGACCAGTGCTCATACTCATTACTCATTGTATGGACTGACATTTATCTGACGTGGCTATGTTGACGTTTCGCATACTTACATTTGATGTTTCTCTCCACGGCAAAAATCGGCAGACTTGTATAGAAAATGACAGACATGGCCGGTCCGGTTGGTTGAATAGCCTAAGGTTTTTCCCCGATGCGCTTACGGTATTTGAGTGCTAATGAGGGAAGGGTTGGCATATCGCTTATCAGTATCACCCTTAGAGCATATACCTATGGAGTAAGCTTAGGTACATTTCCCCTCTGTCAACGTTATTAGCAAGAAAATCTAATACGTTTATAAAAACTATTTCAAAAATCGATTACACTCATTTCGTTCATCGTTTTCAGTGAGTAAAGAGCTCCGTGAAAATGCCTTTATGTATTGTTTTTAGGTGTAAAAAATGTTCTACTATGTCTAGTTTACAAAAATATGAAATATATTTTCACATGTACGAGGGGCGTTCAAGATATTCTCGGTACCGGTATTAACCATCCTCTCAATGATATTATATTAATGTGGACTATACTATAGCTCTAATCAACATTCAATTACCGAAAAAAAATATCTTCGTTATTCATTTGTTTTTCTGCTATAGCTGGACAAAAAACAATTGTATTAACATTTTTACAGACAGTAATATTAAGAGATAGTTTTGCAATTATTTGGAGCGGTGTGGAGAAACTCCTGATGCACTAAACGAAATTATTGTTATTGAAAATGAAACCTTGGTTTATCGTCATGATTGAAAGAATAAACCAGTTACCTGTGCAGTTTTTATTTCAATCTCCAAGTCTATGACCAAAATTAGGGAGCTTTTTTCGGCCTTTTTCAGGATTATTGAGGCGTACAAATAAATACTGCGACATTAGCTGTTACCAGTTATGCTCAAATATTTTAGTAGAGTTGTGTATCATTATTCAATCGTAGTTATGGAAAGATATTCAAGAAAATCTAAAGAAAAAAAATAACGAATTTGCGGCAGGAATTATGGTTCAGAACCTTCTAATTGACAAGGGTTCTGCTCTTTGACCAAAGTTCAAAACTGGTAACCGCGTCCCCTGTTATTTAGTCCTAACTTTTGAGTATTAATGCTCATTCTCTAATGTTCTAAAACAACTACATAAAAATCACGACCTAATGACGACTTAGTGAAGGGTTACAATTTGACCAGCAAAAGTTAAATTATTATTAGAGTTATAAAATAAAACAATTGAATGAAGTTAATAAGTATTTACAAGTAAAGAAAGTATGCATATTTTAATTAAAATATAACAATTTACATATCGCCAATTTTTAATACCGATACCGAGAACTATTTGAACGCCCCTCGTAATTATAGTTTTACTTTTTTTATCATTACTATTATGATTAAAAAATTTATCCATATCGAAAATCCAGCGTTGTTTATAGAATTGATTCAAAGATAATCGTTTATTTTCTGACGAGCAGTAACTATTTTGACGTTTGACACTTATGCATATTTGAAGCCCCTAAGGATTGCCGCCTTCTATATTTTGTTTGAAAATACAAGCAAAAATGATCCTTGGCTTTTTTGTTTGACATTTGCAAGGACTGCATCCGATAATGAACCATATTTCAACATATGTAAAGTCAACTATCTGTTGCTCCATTTAGTGTTGTGACTTACTGTCAAATATGCGTGATATTTTCAAGTCAGAGGTACATCATTGCCCGTTATCAATAAGGCGATGCTGCTATAAAAATTCATTTAGAAATAAACTTTATTAACAACCGACAATGATGTAACTTTAAATTGAAAACGCCATACGTATGCTACCTCGCCCCCCTCAGATGTTGGCAGACTTTTTTGTTTGGAAAGATGAGGCGATGCGTCCTCCAGGTATAGAGCTTTATGGTATCACCTTATGGGAGCGTTCTATAATATGTGACAGTTTCAACTCTTAGATACATCATTGTCTGTTGTTAATACATACCTGGGATAACTCGGGGCAAGTTCTAGAGATTTGATATAGATTAAAAAAGATGTCGATATAATTAAATTAATACATGAGCTCATTGAACATTCTCGATTACCTACGTACTATAAAGAGGTTCGATGTCATATCTTATATCGAGCCTCTTAAGATAATAAAAGTATGCGGATGTCATTTCAATCAAAATGACAATTTACTGTCAGTACCATTCATGTCCTAGAGTAAGAATACGGTTTTTACGAAGTCCAATTTAATCATGCCGCCCAAGAAACATCCACATGCATGTTTTAATTTTTTTATTTAAAAATGACGAGTAAATAATATGTAATATTTATATATGTAGAATAAAATGTAGATGTTGTCATTAGCATCGATATATTTTTTGACGATAAAATATTTTGCTACATCACTTTCGTATAGGTGCCCCGAGTTATCCCAGGTATGTTAATAAAGTTTATTTCTAAATTATTTTAGGGTAGTTAACGTCTTATTGTCGGTTCTTAGGTACACCTCTGATTGAAAACATCACATATTATCATTTCAGCCAGTGTTTATGACATGTCTCAAACCTACAACCTACACGCATATATGAAGTAAGTTGAAAACCCAATTTTATTTTTTTAAGAGCGCATGATAGCTAACGTTTTCATCTCTGTAGCTAAATGTCAAATTCAGGAAGGTGAATTTTCTGTACTTATACTATTATTACTTACTCTGTGCCGTTAGCTTTAGCCCCCGGCCCCAGAATCCGTTTTCTGACATTTTCTCCTCCACACATATTTTGGAATCTTACTTAGCTAGGCCATGCACGGTATTGACCAATACCCATTTCAAATTTAATTAATTAATGCAATCTACTCAAAAATGTTAATTCTTAATGCTAAAAACCTGAATGAAACTTCGCCGTAGTACCTACGCATACATAAGCGCAGGAGTTAATAAAATCATTATGATCATATCTCACACAGACAACACGCCGAATATCATTATTATGGAAACGAGATGAATGAATAACGCTTTATCTCGGTATTTAGGCGGTAATAACGTTTAATTTGTAGACTAGTCCGTTTTTAATTTATGTGTTAAAATTTGGCATAAATACTAAAAAAGCCAACTAAATCTGAATAGGTATATACTTTTAGATGGTTTAAAGTGCAGTAAACCTAGGAGCCCTAAGATGATATGAAGTATTTTTGGTTGTATCATTCTATACGTACGATTTGGTACCCAGGGGTCAATTAATTTAGGAGCAGTTTATGCCAATAAATAAATTCACAAACATTTCAACACATTTCGTACCCGACTTTCAGCTTGTCCCTAGTATAATTTGACCCGTACATTCAAATCCAGTATGCGTTTAAAAAGGTCAAACGAATTCTGGTCCAGTAGCAATGTTGTAAATAACTGGATACGTCAGAAACTTTCCTTTCTGCTACTTTAACCCCGGCCGATTGCCGGTTTCACAAAATGGCAATATTTTAAAACCGATTGTTTTGTTAATTATCCGCCATTATTCTAAGTTTTCAGCGATGCATTAGTCACGAGGCACAAGACATTGCTCACAACACTCAAATACGACTCATGGAGTCCGCTATAAGTGAGTCTCTAATTGTGCCTAGCTGTTCGGGTTTAAAGATCAAATTATAGTGGAAGTAAACTCAGTGCTTTATGAATTAAGTGGCAACTCTCCCACGCCGTTCGCACCACTCAATACCCAATCCTTGGCTTACATTTTGGATATGTCTCCTTTTGTGTGCCGTTTCCGTGAGAACGGAATATTTGTAGTGTAAATCTCGCATGTTGGCTGGCAGCAATTAATACTGTGTCATGAACAAAAGGTGTCCCTTGCGTTTGTCGGCGCGGGCGGCGCCAGGAGACTAATCCCACTTTTATGTGTGTCAATTGTGACGGAACGACCTTTTTCGTATGACTTTGTCCCTGTCCGACTTATAGGTCGAATTCAAAAGGTAATACCATTTTTATTCAAAATTTATTCTTGGAAATTTCGCCTTTTTAACCGACTTCAAAACAGGAGGAGATTCTCAATTCGACTGATTTTTTTAATCATTTTTTTTATTATCATTCTTTTTATTTTTGTATGTATGTTACTCGATATCTCCGTGAATCGTCAACCGATTTTCAAATTTTTTTTTAATCGAACGGGTATAACCCCTATATGGTCTCATTGTCACCAAGTCGGGGTCTGATGATGGGATCCTGGAAAAATCGAGGGAACTCTTCAACTATTATAGGCACACACCTATAGTGATTTCACTATTTTTTAAAGCAACTCGGCCACTTCCTCTTAGAATAGCGGATCCTAAGTGAAGTCGGTTCTTTTTTTGTTTAAAATTATTATATTTTTAACTGTAAATTCTATCAATGTACTATGCATGTTTTATACAGTCGTAATATTTAATTTCGTGGTATATAATGATTAGCGTTATATGTATCTCTTTCTTTTATTAAATAGGTAACCATCGCTGCCGTCACTTTCTCCCTATGGCGCTCTAACCCTTCGCCAAGATCCATGGCTATGTTCCTCCAGTTGATGTACTGTGTCGCTTTCGTCCTTTATCTACACAGTTTAGCCGTCTTTTCTTAGGTTTGCCATAGGTTTTTCTGTTGCGACGTTCGCCTTGTCATAATTTTTGCAGCTCTTGTAGGTAACCGCTACCATTCCGTCACCATTTCATTAAACTGGTGCCTATAACAGTCGGAAACGATTCAGATTTAAGCCATAGCCAAATGCGTGTTCTTTAAATAGTTGTTGTTCCTCGGCGTTATTCTATGTATGCTGTACAAGCACTTCTTGTATACATACTGTCATGATACATAGCAAAATGAATCGCGATATCTTTCAGCAAACCACACAACTAACACTCTCTTTAATTAAATGTCTTTAACTTCTTTAAGTTGTCTACACCTTTGGAGATACTTTCCGGTAAGCTTAATCCAGTATCTTATTTATTTATTATAATATCTTTCGTACAAACTTCCAGCTATCTATAAGAGTTTTTATAAAACTAGCTTTTCAAAAACTAAAATAATTGAAGAAAAGACGGGGGTAGTTCTTCTGCGGGTAAACATCGGGCAAACACGGTCGCAGCTGTCACAAAATGCCCAGTGTAACTCTGACCCCCAATTAGAATATATGATACAGAACTACGATACTCACTATTCTGGAAACATTCTTTTACAAAAAAGTTGAATAAAGACTCTGAACTCGGTGTTCGCGGTTCGACATTCGACAATCGGCGTTCGGCAGTGAGCGACGCGGCGTAGGGCGCTCGGCGTCGCAAGTTGCTTGTATTTTTAACCCGTGGGGCCGCCCCGCTCAAGCTCACCTTTCGATCTATTCCTGGACGCATTATTTTTAAACTTTTGTCTAGATTACTTTCCTTCCGTCTGCTTATTAGTGGATGATTGAGATGCGTCGCAGGGGGCGCTCGCCTCAAAATATATTGCGTTGATATTTCCGGTGCGTGGGGATCACATGGCACGGACATATTGCTCACGTTTTTATCATTACGTTTCTTGTAGATCAAGGGTTGTACCGAAATAGATATTTTTCAGTGTTCTTTCCTTTTGTTATTGAAGTTTAGTAAATAAAATAGGTACATTGTGTAAAGTTATCTCGAGGTGACTTAGTCAATTAAAATTGTATAGAGTCTGTCCGGAAAGAAAAGTGTCGTAGTTTATATGGGAGCTCATACATTCTACGACACTTTTCTTTCCGGACAGACTCTTTACAAAACCTTTTTCTTTTGACAACATATTAAAATGTTAATTTCTCGGTTAAGATCTTACTTAACATACCCTGCATTTTTGCATGCTGAAGTTCCTTTCCTAACTGGGGGCTACGCGTAGCAATCCCCTTTATCCGAAGAAATACTTACACTTCTTTTTTTATTTTGATTGAATAGTAATTAAAGACAATATACAGACTCAACAGCCATTTCAGGAGCCTCTGTTGAGCAAGGCAATAAGGACCTGCAACTACACATAGTTGTTAGAATTTTCAGGGACCAAATTATACTCGACTGAGTGCATATACTTAGTTTGAATCGTACAGCCCCTCACATGAGACATTGCATTACACACACCACATGAGAATTAACGGCCTTCGTTTAAGCTGGCGTCCCGGGTTCGAATCCTGGTAACAGAATTACGGAGTTACGGATATTATCTATGTATTTTCTTATGTATTTATCTATCTAAAGAAGTAGATATTAAGGGCGTATATGAATAATGTGTACATGCCTAGTGTCTACCCATAACTAAATATTTGCTCAGTTTGGGACTAGGTCGATCTGTGCAAGAATATTTTTTTTGTCACTTATAGTATACAGGAATGGTTCTTTATTTAAATAAAATCGTTAACAAGTTGCATTAACTAAATTAATTCGTTGAAACTGGATGGCCAAACTCAGCCTTTGGGCGAAGTAGGATCCTGCCCGTAGGTATGTCGCCATACGCAAGATTTTCCCTAGTAGGTAAATATTTATTTTTATTTAGGTACCTAATAAATATATTGAGATTTATGCACAACATAAAAATTCAGGACATGGTCAATAGTCAGTCAAAGTAAACCAGGAAGAGTAAGTGTTGTTTCCGCGCATGTGCGGCGCAGCGGCGACATCTGGGCGGAACCTCCTGTCCCCCGAAACAATTAGCGCGCAAACACATTTGATATGACACGCTTTTAGGATTCCCCAGTCTAACTAGGAAGCCTAGCCCTTATCATTTCGCAGTCATGGTTGCTACCAGACTTCTGTACCAGTACTACTGTACAGTCAGCTGCAGAGAAAAGGACCCCCCCTGCATACAAAGTTTGTATGGCAGCGGGGGCCTTTTTCGTTGCAGCTGACCGTACTAGGGACATAATGTTCGGAATTGGTGGATGGCTTGGGAGTGGCCGATCTCTCGCTGCATAGCGTCGTGGCGGCCATGCTCCGCAGCGAGAGATCCTGGGAGGCGATGGCCTCCTTCTGTGAAGTTGTCATCTCAAAGAAGGAGGCCTCGGAGAGGGAGCGCGAAGTGAGAGCGGATGCGCCTCCTCTCCGCCGCAGGCGGAGGGGTCGAAGACGCGCGCGGTTTGCAGCTACAAACCGCGTCTTCCCCCAGTAGGGCCTGTGGGTAGGGGACCCACAAGGTTGGCCCTACACGTATGGGAGAGGGATCTGGGCGTTTCGGATCCCCCTCTCCTTCGGCGGAGGAATCCCGGCTTAGCTAGGCCGGGACGGCCGGGGGGCATCGTGGCTAGTAATCACATTCCCATGGCGCCCCTACACAAACGGCAAGTGGTGGAAACGCCGCAGAGGTTTTAGTGGGTAGGCTCCTCCCTCCCTCTGACTAGCAGAGGGAATACGAGAGGAGAGAGTCCCACATACCCCCCAAAATGGGCCCTCCCCAAGGCCCTGGGGGATGCGTAAAGCATTTCCTCTGCGCCAAAAAAAAAAAAAAAAAGGGACATAATGTTCGTCTCAGGTGTATTGTGGTTATTATTATTATTTATTATACTTTATTTAATTAGCACATATTTAACTTAAAAACTAGTACATTGCCCCACAAAACTATGATGATAGTTTGACTATGGGATCGCAGTCTCATTATAAAACATCTAAGTATGTATAGATAATCTATTACGCTAAGTCTAAATAATGTTTTTTTAATCTTTTCTTAAATATAGTGTACACTTTCTCGCATCGAATGGTTACGAGTACATATACTATAATAACTTGAAAAATAGATACAAAACTTGCAACTCAATAACAGCTAAAAGTCAATCACGTTAACGCTTATTTTAAGCAATAGTCGCATTTATACTTTGTCGTGGCCCTCCCCGATTTTAATTGTGCGTTCACATATATGGGCTCATTGAATGAGACGGATGCATACAGCACGTTGGATGTCACAGTACATGTGAGTGCACCTCTATAATATCGTGACGGTAAGTTGTCGTCTATGGTGAAGTATAAAACCCGGCCAAGTCCGAGTCGGACTCGCGCACGAAGGGTTCCGTACCATTATCTATAAAAAACGAGAAAAAAACATGATGTGTATGGGAGCCCACTTAAATATTTATTTTATTCTGATTTTTAGTAGGTATTTATTGTTATAGCGGCAACAGGAATAGTTACATCATCCGTGAAAATTTCCAATTGTTTAACTATCACGGTTCATGAGATACATCCTAGTGACAGATAAAAACGGCAAAAAAATCAGGTCTGTTGTATTACCTCCTTAAATATTGATTTTATTTTGGTTTTTAATATTGGTTGTTATAGCGCCCACAGAAATACAGAACCCATTAGGAAATTATGATCTGATATGTGCTTGACGAAACATTACAATTACGCACTAAAGCCCATCTAGGATGTTTGTCGAGACGATGATTCATTTCATTAAAGCGGAAGTGGAACGTGAATACTATGACCCTGGACGTTTTCAGAAGAACCCTGAAGGCTGCGTCTTGTGTCGCAGACATACTCGTATCATACCTACCTACTTATTATAAAATATAGTATTGTTTTATTCTTCAAAAGTAATATTTACACTGGCCACGTCATATATGACACAATAATGAGAGCAACAAAACCCGTCTGTCTGGTTAGATTGCTGTACTACATATCTTATTGCTAGATTTGGGCATCTGGCAGCTGTAAAGTGGTGGAGGTCAAAGAATGTAAACCACTTCCAGAAAAAAAATCCTAGAGTTCTGGTTTTGATGCAATATTATGAGAAATAGTATAGCATAGTATAGCAAATTGACTAGAGAGGTTTCATTGCTCTCATTATGGTGTCATGTCTGACGTGGCTATAATATACGAGTGTTTCCTGTAACATGAGCAATAAATTAAAACGTAGATTCTACTCCTCAAACAATAAAACATTTGTTCAACAACTTTTAAAAAATATGTATTTTTTAGATTGTCTCTTTTTCATACAAACTAAATAGTATTTTCAATGTACGTTAAAATCCGTCCAATTGCCATTGCTTGTCAGCCTTGTCACCTTACAGACATAATCAGTTTCCGAATACATTGCGTGTTCGAATAAACTTTAAAGTGAAATAAAAATCAAACTTTAAGTTATTTTTAAAAGTTGCTGAACAAACGTTGTCTGGTGTGAGGAGTAGAGTCTACGTTTGAATTTATTGCTCCTATTACAGGAAACACCCGGTATATTGATTAGTTCTTGTGCATTCTCAAAGTAAACTGCAGATCATTATTACTCGTTAACCTGTCAAAGTTAACGTCTGCATCTGCATTAAACAAAATGTCTTACCAACGAAAAGTGCATCATGGCGATCAGAGAAATGTACATTAAGAGGCTGACAACACCCGATAACCTTCAAATTGACTTTACTTTCTGGGCTAGTTTTGCGCTAGCTCAATGGGGAGTGGGATCGTCCATGTGCGACCCAAACCCAGACCCAACTTTACCCCAATAGTACGGTGCCATATATACGATATGGTAGATTGTTTTGTTGTATTTGGTCCGGTACAAAATATCACCAATCCACATTTACACTTAGTTGTGCCAGTTGAGGTATAAAATCATAAAATAAGTACATCTATCATACCATACATCTTTCCTGTCTCCAAAAATACGCAACGATTAATAGCTTACCGCTCGATTATGACTAATTCCATAAACTATTTATAGACACGACACCCCTTAAAGTAACGCTTGCTTTCTTTTCATAGATGCATATCATAACACCTTTCTAAATAAAGTTGTTTAAATTTAGAACTACCACGTAAATGCGTTATATTGCTGTAGAGGGGTGTTCACAGGGGATGGGCCGAAAATGTACAGTGCACGTCAATATGCTGCTCTCATTCTTAGCCGTAATTTAAACCCTGCCTCAGATATGTCGTAGTCATTTTTACACAGTTTTGTTATCATTTGTTTGTTTATTTGTTTACTTTGTCATTCGTCATTCTACATGCATCAAATCTTCTAAGTTAAATTTCAACCACTTCCCGGTGTCCGATTGAGCTGAAATTTGGTATACTTTCGTTGTTTACGACGAGTACATGACTATGCAGCTAGGTATAGACAGCAATAAAACTGGGTACCATACATTTTTTTTTGGGAGTATCTGTTTTGAAACAATTCCATCTAGAGCTTTGTAAATAATATTTCATTATCATTTTGCTCTAATTTCCTATTCTAATTTCAAAGATTTTAAATCTTTATGGTAAACATATTCTCTCATCAATCACAAATCAGAGCAGTTCAGATTCAGTTCGGTGGAAGGTAATATTCGTTTCTACATAGACATGGCTAAAATGCTTAAAAGAGATGCTACACAAGGAGCTTCTTATAACGTTTTTAAGATAACTTGCAACCCTTTGGAGGAGCCCAGATTTGATATTTTAAACAGCAAACATCAATGCTGAAGAAAGCAAATGGCGGGACTAATATAATACCTTTTGTAACGGCTGATTAATTTTATAGTTAGTTTGCAACGAAGATTGAGACTTGAGAGTATTAAAATTCAATTTATTTACTAGTCTGGATGACCAAAAATTTAATGAAAGATCTAATGCGCAATTGTTGCTCCTGATGGTCATACATAGCTATCGAAGCCAAAGATCAACGCAGAATCACTCGTGCCTCTGGACCTTGAAAGCATCGATATTCGGGAGCGTACATAGCAGAGAATGCGTCGATCTCCGACTGGTTTCTAACTCAATGTCGCTTGGAATGCAGCGGGTCGGGCGCATCGGCATCGGCTGTTGTCGCAAGTGCTCGCCCGCACTTGTCGGCGCTTTTGACTGGGAGATATTCGGCGCGGTAACGGGCCGCGGCCTTCTTGGAATCGGTTACCTGTTGCATTCCTCGGGCGGTCACCGCAGCGCGCCCCGCGCGCGCGCTCGATGCAACCACCTCTGATCGCGCGCAATGCACGCGAATGTTTCACCTTACGTTCGCAACGTTTTAGTAAATTCCGTAGTACGAAAATACGTCTAGAAAAGAGAAACAAATGGTTGTAACTAATAGCAATAAATCAACATCTTTAAAGGTTTTTAAAGTATTATTTAGGAATAAGCTTTAAATTAATTGACTGCATTTTGACACGAATTAAAATAAAATAGCTAATTCTATCTCCTTATGGCTTATACCTTGTCGTCGCTTGAGCGTCATCGTCGATTCAGATAGGTCATTAACACATGCGGTGTGATGTGAGAGATAGATTCACTTCCACCCATGACTAAGCCATATACCTACCTACTTACCCGACACATATCCGTGTACTTTTTCAGTCCTTCAGCTGAAGGTTAATTCAAATAAATTTCCCAATAATTATTACATCGTTGGCATTGTTACATGAAAAGCAATTGTTCTTTCAATTTCCATTAGCTCCGTACCCAGAGAACGGTCACGAAGAGTACACACATGCGCATGAGCAATACGGACAAATTACTTGTACACATGTACGCACACCAGCGCACTGCCAGCCTCTACACATCCAAGCAGATCATACGTGTGCTACCGTTCGAGCTTTCAAGCAATTTTTTCAGTCGACAAATGCCTGAAAGGAATGAAAGAAAAGCTTGAGTTTCATAGTAAATCTAATACTTTCCATTTAGTGTAGATATTTAATCTAGTTATTTATCTACGTATGTAATTGTAGATACATTTTGGTATATAAGAATGCGATGTGCGTCAAAGGGCAAATTCAGATTTAGCTGCCGCGGTTTCGAAGTCGACTCGGAACGCGCTGTCCTTGTCGTTCGTCAGGCGTGCGAAATGGACGGATGATTAGAGTGTTATAGTTTCGGATACGACGGTGGTGGGTAGGTGGTCGGAAGGCGTGGATGTCTGTAATGGCACCCTCGCGGCCCCTGCGCCGGCGCAGCTCCACACGATTAGGGAAATCGAGCACACGCACAGTATAGCACATTGTAATTAGAGGCGCTTTGTGAATGTTATCGCCTTTAGGTAGGTATATCCAAGTCTTTCAGTGATGAAAATACTTTATTGATAAGACACAAATACACAACGTCGTTAATCGCGCGAGCAAATTAACTAAACACTAAAGAAATAACTACTTACTTATTTTCTGAAAATTACTTTATTTGCGACTTTCAGTATCTAAATAATTAAGTAGCTCATTACAAGAATGAAATCATTTTATTTAAATACGCGAATACTTATGACGCGAATAATTATGATTTCAGATAAAGATTGGAGTTATTGTATTGAAATATATTTACAATATATACTATTATATGTAGAATTATATAATGGACTCATTGTAGGCGTGGAGAAAGTGATAAAAATGCATGATAATTGATAATAAAACTCTGGACTACCAAACCGTCAACTATCTTCAATTTGTTATCGATTTAAGATATTCAATGAAACAGAACTACCTACTATTCATGTAGGTACACTTCAACATTATAAAAGTCAACCGCCTCTTTATTGGATAATGTATTATACCTAGATCTTCTCGCAGAGATCGCAGATGTAGAGGTAATAGGTACAGTTAGGATCCTTTACATTGTAACGCAAATCGGGTCAACAATAACTTATCTAAACAACCCAATCGGGCCTCTACGTTACTCACGATAGAGTTTTATTCATATTTTTCGAATACCTACATTTTTAAATGATCGTATTTTTAGAATCTGACTACACTAAATAACTCTACATGAACAAAGTATGGAATCGCCATCACTTTAAAAAAACCTCGTAGGCGACAATTTATGAGAAAACTGCTATGTCACCATCGATTTTATTCTATTTGAATGTGTAAGTCTTGAAATTCAATGAGTACCTACATGTGGCAAAATTGTGTTTCTATTGCATTAGTAGAGTGTCATGACATGAGCCGGCTATAATAAAGTCGAATACGTCCCTTAGTAATGTACTGGTTTAAGTGTCCCTTTATTATTGTTTGGTATTGAATTATTTATATCCATAATGAAAAAAGCTGGTCATTTTTTACCTTTAAGTGTGATTTCGTGAGTTAAAATGTTTCGAGGCATTTGATTAAGCGTGACATTTTGTATACAATCAATCTCATAGGTAGCTGAGAAGGGGACACGGCTAAAAATAATCACTACTGATAGAAGGTTCTTAGTTACCACCAAAATAGAACGCATAAAACTTTTATATTTAGAAATAGGGGTACATTTTGTGGCTGCTATCATTATTGTTAGGTATCTACTCTATGTATTTTGCTTTTATTTATGTTTATGTCCATTACACACTAAAAAACAATATGCTAACACTAAACTATTTAATGTTTTCAATACTTTTAATATTGTAACAACGTATAATAACGTAAATAGACTAAATAGCAGGTAGAGGTACAGAATTATATCTCACACAAACACGTATTTTGTCACACATTTTTGCGTTTTCAGTAGTGCAAGATGCCTACAGATGATTGTCCCTACCTATAGTCAATTTAAATAAATTTCTATGTTATTGATCGATTGCCCTTCATTTGTACTTTTTCATACCCACGGAATAAGGAAAACTATTGATTTATAATTGTCAGTACCGTGGTGTACCTATAGATAATAACACTTTGCATAGGGCTGGCACAAACTCACGCAAACCTCACACTGACCATTTGACCAACATAATCTGTCCACAATATCAATTCATTATAAAATTTATTGAAATTAAATGAATTTATTTATTTAGGTTCTTAAGTTTGATTTTTTACCATAATGTCAAGTAACGTATTTTCACACAATTTTTCCAAGGTGTTAACCGACATATCGATCAACCCAAACGATCTCTCAATTAGGTATATGTATAACATATAACTAAGTATATCATCTTCAGGTAGGTAATAGTTACATACAAACTTATTCCAGACCAGTACTGATATAGAGTTAATAGTATAGTTTTTTTTCTAAATAGCATTTAGTTTATAAAACCCTTGTATTCGTGTTGTTATCGTCACACTCTTTGTATTTTTATTTGAAGATTAAACTAATGAACTTGGCAATTACTGTATAAACTATACTTAATGATGACTTTGTGCTGGTCTAGTCTATCAAACTCTAACACACGTTCCTAAAAACTTGATTTCCGTATTCGCTTCTGTAATAGTCTTGAGAAAAAAAATGTTCCTATGAGTGTCCGGCAGACATTGGTCACAGATGGGAATGCACCAATTTGTCGCATGGTGCAGCCCTAACCCGGCGTCAGCACTCCAAGAGCACCTTGTTTACCTGGCTGAGTACTCGGAACTGCCTTCCACGTGTAGACACGGTATCGTTTTGCTTTGTGCTATGATATGCGCCAAAATCCTCTGACTATAGAACTAGTTTACTTCATATTTACTTAGGTTCAAATTCTGATTGCATATCTTTTTAATTTGGGTATTATAGCCATAGAATACTTACACTTCGTGCTAATACTGCTAATTACGTCCCCCGATTTAACCCTTTATTCTCAATCTGTGGCATTGTAGCCCCTAAACATACTTACACATAATTTAATCAGATATATAATATAAATAATATCAATGCTTTTAGAATATGTTGTAAATACAAATACGGCTCTTGGACTTCGACGGAAACAATAATTCGCGGGAACTATGCAGGACGAGAGGATTTGTCATGAAAATGTTTTTTTTTTTGTAATCAAAATGACATCTAAACTAATTATAATTCTGACAATTAACATCACTCAATGTTTGAAGTATCGTATTGACGTTAAACGTCTTCTTTTTGATATCCATTTGAAATGAACTTGATAATCAATTGATAACAAGATAAAGATGATCTGAATTAGCCAAACGTCACTTTCGATAGATTCAATCCTCATGAATTACTTATTTCCTTACGATGTCGCTACAACCCTTTGTGGCTCTTGGACTCCTCCAGTAACGTTCTCCAGGTGTGACGATCCTTAGCAACCTTCATCCAATTGATGTAGGTATAGTCGACGTTAAAACCATATTTACTCTTTTGCACCTTATTACAAAGGAGTAAGTCGCAGTACTGTAAACATATCTTTGAAGTCAACTGTATATTTTCACTTCTAAGTTCCTACACAGTCTAGCCATCTTTTAGGGTTACCTCTAAGGTTTTTCTGTAATAGCGTCCTTCTCATTCCTATTGAATATCATATTAAAATCAAACCAACGATAAACATTTGTTCGAATAGACCTCCTGGAGTAGATAGTGGAAAGTACGTTATCGCCGCATGGGGCGCACGTGTAAAGTGTATGTCCCCCGACTTCCGCCCCTTCCTTCCCTCCCCCTCCCCCGTCGTAAAGTTTCACTTAACTCCATCATTAACGCTTTTATTTATGTTGCCCATTTAAATAATACCACTATGGCTATGCCCGTACTAGACGCCGCTTGGGTGACTTTAACGTGAAACATTGCTAAGGAAGCGGACAGTAAAAATAATTTGATTTTTAGTTTTATGGTACAATTTTATTTAGTTGTTTTTGAAAATCTGTCTAATGTTTGTTTTTTTTTGTTTTGTTTTTATGTTGTGTTGCACTCCGTGAATTCACTCACTCACCCGTGGCCCCGACGGAAGACCAGCGTTAGCCATCTAGGCTAGCATCATGCTGAGTCGTGACCATTTCGTGGCTTATAGTGTGTTAGTTCATGAATGCTAGATTAGTTTATTTTATAATTAGTTTTTGTGTTTTTATTCTTTACCTGTTATTTTATTAGAATTAATACCCGTTTGCCACGAATAAATGATTTCTATTCTATTCTATTCTATTCTAATTGAAATGCTTATCCGTTTCGGGAACGTGTGGGTAGTTAGGTACTTTCATTTTGTTAAGTTTATTAAGAACATTTCAAAGTTTATAATACTTGTCATTGTAGATATAAAATTTAATTTAAAAAAAAGGGTGGCACAAATAACAGCCTATATCAGATTCTTTAGGTAATATATGACAGGTGGAAGAGTTCAGTCATGTATATTTATATAAGAAACTCCTGAGAAGATACTATTTCTATCTTAATATGTAGAATAGAAGTGACACTTTAAAAATTATTTTCACTTATTTATTAAGTATTTATTCTAGTAAAAAAAACCTTCATCAAGTGCAGATAGGCATAGGGCAGAGGAGGCCGAGCCTAAGTTTATTAATAAAAAAAATATCTAAATATCTGTACTAATTTAAAAAAATATAACGATCTTTTCCGCTTTAGTAAAAATTGCCTTTTGTATTTTTGACAAACATATACCTTCATTAATTATTATTATAAAGCATAGTTTATTTTTCTTTAAATCATAGTACCTAATAAAATAAGTATCAGCTATTAAATATATTGAACAACCCTCTTTCGTTCTGCCACTGACAATCCTTAGTCAAGCAATTGTTTTAACTATAGTTACCTGGTTTCTAAATTATTTCACAATTAAAAGAAAACTTTAATATGCAGAATCATAGACTAATTCCACATTGGTATTTGATGTATAGTAATATTAGTTAGTCGTTCACTGGGATTTCTGCATACAGTAGGTATCTAGTCAATGTAGAGTCGCAAAGGCGGGAACCCTGCGTCCGCTCCGCGCCTACCGTTCCTTGTCAAATATTCAGATTATTACTAACATTTTTAACATTTTTATAATATGAAAAATATCCTAAGGCTCTATACTTCTTTAATACGTCTGAAATTTTACACTCAGTCCAGTAGAATGATCAGAAAGTCGCCTCCATATTAATTGCGCGCTCTACCAATTTAAATGAAATACATCTTCATATGTTTCCCAACGACAGTTCGCAACTAATAGTTGATATTTCTTCATTTATATGATGTTCCGAATTTTTCTAACGATTAAAGAATATTTTTGTGTATCTCACTTCGATACTGCACCACGATGACGTCGGCCAAGTTACGGTGCGGCCGGAAAAGTTTCAACAATTTTCCCCGGAACACGATTCGATTTAACCGTGATTTTACTAAATAATATTGATTGTAGGGTCTGCGCCTGTGTCCTGGTATGAAAAGTTGTGAGGTGGGAACAGATATTTTTCTCAGTAGTGTGTTCGCGTAGGGGCGCAGTGCGGCCGCGCCGCCCGCGCCCGCGCATCGCTGGGCGGGCCCCCGCGCTCCTCTCTTTCCCACCAAACTATACAAACCATTATTACTTTCAATGCATATTATTTATCCACATGTTATCCTCTAACTGAATAATAAATAAAAACTCGATATTTTTTTCTCTGCCTCGAGTGTGAGCCCTTAGCAACATCACAGGTTTCAAAGCTGTCTGTAGTGCACACGGGATGCCGCACATTATTGTCCATTAATTAGTTAGATAGCGCCTTTCAATAGCTTCCTAAAAATATATAAAATTCTTGTTTAGTATCCTCGGAAAAAAATAAAATAATATTTAAAGTGATCGAGGCGTAGCGAGTAATACGAATTTTTGTGAAATTTTTTTGTAGAGTTTCAAGTCGGTGGTGTAAAAGTAGATGTCTAAAATAGGGTTAGGTGTCATGCGCGAGGGGGGTGACACCCTAAACATGCACAAAATCTGCATGTTTTTGGTAGAAAAAGTAGTTTTTTGGCTGTGTCTGGCGCGCGGTGGTGTGCGTGCGCGCCGCGCGGGGATTGGGTCGCGCGGCGTGTGCGGCGCCCCCGCTCGGCCTCTCGCCGCCGTACCTACCGCGCGCACACTACCGCGCACCCACACATTCACAACAAAGCCTGCGACATTTTTGTATATTTCTTGGCCATTTCACATATTTTTTTTTTCAAAATGTATTCTTCTCATTGGTAAATACTATTTATTGATTAAAATACTGAAAAAAAAATTTTTTTTGTATGTAATTTTATTATAGTAAATTTAAAATTATATATTTTATTAATTTATATAGGTGTGTATCTGGTGAAAATACTGATTTTTGGTAGCATTCAGATGTTAATAATTATGGATAACTTACAATACTTACTAAACAAAAAAAAATTGGAAAAAATATTAAATCATTTATTTAAAAAAAACTCGACATATAAATATTAATAAACGTTATATACTTAATTATAAACTTGTATAGATGTCATATACAAAGGAAAAAGTGACCAACGCCTCCGGTGCCCAAGGCTGGATTCGAACCAGCGTCTTCTGCATTCGCGGCAGACGCGTAAAAAATATTCATTAAAAATAATTTGATTTGTTCTTTCAGTTCTTTTGTTATATACTTGCTTTACATTGAAAAAATATTTTGCTCTACCACATAATGTAGGTCACCTGTAATTATGTATTCTTTTAAAACCACATTCATACTCATTATTATTGCTCAATACTCATCAATTGCTCCTGGTGAAAATATTCGAAAACTAACAAACAGTTAACAAACTTTCAAATTATTTTAATTTAGGTATTAGATTCAATTTCTTCACAATTTTAAAATAAAATCTTATAAATAAAGACTACCTAAATTAATAAAGCTATATTACAGACTCTATAATCAACAAGTTAAGGTTTAAAATGAAATTGGTAAAATCGTAGCCAATTCCAATTTTGGAATAACTTCGTTGTATAAAATCGACTCCGTAAATAGGTATACAATTCACAGTACCTTATTCTATTACCTACAATAAATTTAAAAAAAATCACAAACTCGACAAGGCGTTTTTGCTTGTCTCTATTTTGACTGTAGCCTGTCAAAACATAGGTATATGGATTATGAACACTATTTTAATGATCAGAAGGTTCAAAAGACATGATCATTTGCTCACCACGACTTTTCGTCTCACCTATTAGGCGCCAGGCGCCTGAGCGTGAGTGGTGTATTCGGAATTTGAAAACAGGATGTTGATTTGTTAATTATTTCTATGCAACGCTCTCTCCTATAGAAGTGCAATCAAAATGCGCTAAAATCAATATCAATTCATTAAAATTGATTAAAAAATCACTGCCGCCGGTATTAATAAAATAACCGCAAATAGCTCAAATTGTTACATGTTTTTTTGTGTATTTTAGTTTTCTATTAGCTACTTAATTCTACTAAATTCTTGGTCACCCCATCTATATATTTTAAAGAAAATGTAATCAACCTCTTAAAAACCAAGTTTCTAAATTTTATAATTATGGACATTTAATTAATAGTTAAAATCACCGTATATCAATTAATTAAATAAGTACGTACCTAAATATAAGAATTTCATTATAGTTGTTTTATGTAATTGGTAAAATTATTGCACGTGAAGGTACTTATTAAGTCTATTTTTTAGGCACAATTACTGTCCTATTTAGGATTAAGTTGTTCGGTAATCTTTGCTCATTTTTTATTAAATCACAAGAATTTATAGATTTGAATCGCTGCTTACTAAACAAACTTTGGAGCGTGTCACGGGACAATCCACCGGTGCCCCATAGAAACGCGAATTTTACGAAAATTTATATAATTTAAGTTCCATTTTCTGCGACAAAAGAGTTAAAATTGAATATAAAACTAGTGACCAGATATAAACACACATTTGTACGAGTACGGGGCAGCTCGTGGAATGCCCCTTGATTTAAAAATTATCCCTATGCCCGAATAAAAAATAGGATTAAAAATATAATAAATTTTTGAAGTTTCTGTTCTTCATCTTGCAGATAAAGCAGATTGCCTTAAGATGCTGCTCAGAATCTTCAGCTTAGTTAGTAACACATCTAATGATCTGGTAGAACTTCCATGGATATTGATGAATAGGAATCAAATTTACTTTTCAAATTGATAACTGATTAAGAAAATATTTTTCCGGAGGTACTTTAAAAGCTTCGATAATCAGTAATAACAATGGCGCAGACGAAAGCTAAACTGACTTTATACAAAAGGCCCAACTAACACAACTAACAGTTAACTTCGCTAAGATTTGACGCCTAGTGTAAATACGGCAAGGTTTTCACAATAATCAGCCCAATCTAGGGTTCATGGTCTCTATGGATAAGCTATACCGCGTGTATATTTGATATTACCACCAAAGGAAACCAGAAGCAGGTTTTGATGTTTTAAATCGACATTGCAATAAATATTTAGTTAATTGTTGATTAACACCGAGTAATTATTTTTTTAATTTATTTCACTCAGCAATGTACTGCGTAATACAGTACAATGTTACACATATCAATTGTGACGTTTTAAAGGCAAAGTAATCAGGTAGGAGCAATACATTGCGTGCTGAAATATTTTATATGGAAAAATAAAAGTCGTAAAATTTTAATATAACATATGGAAGTATGTTTATTAGGGTCTATACTAACTACCCATAGCTTATGTGGTAATATCAATAATACACGCTGTATACTATAGCTTACCGATGGTCTTTGTAAATCATGGTGATAATTGGTGTCTATTGGCTGCAAGCTGGAAGACATATATAAAAATCGGTACCGATACCTGCCGACGACTATGATGATGCCTTCTTCAAAGTTGTTCTCTGAAACCATAGGTTAGTAAGAGCAAAGCACTAATACCTGTAAAATTATTCTAGCCTAACATACATCCACTCGTATACAAGCCTTACAGTACTCATTGCACATTCAATTCTTGCCACTTCATTTTCTTCAAGTACAACATCCACATCCACATATCAAAGAACATGTGACATGCCCAAATCCAATAAATATACTTAACGAAAACATACCAAGTCAATCAATGACATTGATTAGGGTATATTACGTAGGTAAGTAAATTACTAATGAGAATTGTTTCAATCGAAGTATCGAGTGTATCGAAAGGTGGTTCTTCCTCTAGGCTTATGTTTTTTTTATTCTTTTTTAACTCTAGGTACTTACTCCAAATTACCACTTCAGAATATCTATACTCAAGGATTGACTTAAAAGTCAAAACCGCAGCATTATTTTCTTTTACTTTCTTAAAGTAACAGCTGTGTAACTTATAACTTTATTTCCTGCCCTTTTCCAAGTTTATCAATGCCCTAGGTTTACCTTCGTTTGCATTATGCCAGGAGATTTTGTCCTTTGTTTGTAACTATCTCTATTTCCTAGTCTAGATAGTTGACCAAAAGGTGGCTGTCTACTTGGTAGTGCAGCCCTACCAGCTGCTCTCGTTCTGGTGGTAATCCTATAAGTTGAGTGCCAATGTATAATCATCACAATCATTACCAACAATCCCTACTATTTTGAGCTTGTCCGCTACTGGAATAGCTTTTAAATATCCCTGAAAAATTTGATATTTCCCCGTCCATTCGCACAAATATACCAGTTCGTGTCAACATCTTCAATTCCTAATTAAGAATCTCTAGTAAAACTCGACGTACCTATTCATAACATGTCAGGTGAGAGCTCTAAGGGTGTTACCCCACCATTCGATCGATACCATCGATCGATTGCCTCCGCACTAGATTACACCTGTTTCGCGGGGAACCAGATACATTTACTGGTGGAGTAGCAGTGCAGGTGACTCTTACATTTTCGGTATCTTTAGGCGGCTTTCGGACAGAGGGCGCAAATGACTTGAGCTTCAAAAAGTTCTTAGACTGTGGTCGTCTCTGGTATTTGTAATGATCACAAAAATAAATGCCCTATTTCATGTTATTTACGTAGTAACGTTTGAACAAATGTGACTCTTTACATTTTTTAAATTCCCCAACACTGCGTATATGATAATACTTATAATATTTTAAAACATCTACGCTTGACCTGCATTTGACCAGACCAGGTAAAATCCATCTTCTGTAAATGAAAAGCAACGCCAATATACCAAGTAAAAGATTAAAAAATAAATGTTAATTGGGGCATTAAAGTAAAAGTTTGTGGCTGCGTAGAACGGCACTGGCACCGACATTCTTGTGCGTTCGCGACAATAGTTTAGCGCCAACATCAGATCAGCACACTTTTGTTCAAGCGCGCGTTGTCATGTCACGTGATGCCGGAGTTATTGCGTTGTTCAAATTTATATATCCTGGGTTCACATTAGTCAAGTGCTTCTCCGCTCTACGTTGCGTGAATTTTGATAACCTTTTGATTAAAATGCTGTTCAACCGTTATTTACTTAACGGATACACTTAATCTTAAAAGTCATTGCAAGAATAATGAAACCAATTACATAATATGATAGGTCTAAATCTTTTTTAATGCGTAGGTACAGCCAGCATCAAATATATCGGAGCGGCCAGGGTACTCACAAATATCTGGTCATGCACTTTATCACCTTGACAATAGAGGCGTTGTTCAAATATCTATGACCACATTGGCCTGTCCAATGTATCTGATGGCGACTAGTACGTACTACAAAAGTTTATAAATCAAAAAAGGTAACGGTAAATAAAATACTAACAAATTAAAGACCAACATCTCTTCTAACTTCTTCTGTGTAAGACATCAAATTGAAACATATTTACCGTCCCTTTTAGGGCAGACGATTCAACATTCACCAAATCTCATTAGCGAAAATGTTTCTCATTTTATATAACCCGATTACAGGTGTTAGTACTTTAATTTTGCAAATGAAAGCGGCGCGAGAGTGCGAGACGCGCTCGCGTGGGTTTTCCTTTGATTTTCTCAAACAGTACGTCACGGCAGCTGCGCACACAGGCGCACTGTGGCGCCTCTCGCTTGCGCAGCTGTCACTACGTCATCACGTAATTCAATTATTGTAATCGATTATTGGCAAACTGTCTGCCTGGCGCCCCGCTTGCGGTTTCTGGAGCACCGAAAAACTGCCAGCAGACAGCGGATCTAGCACGAGACGATCCTTGACCACGTTTGCGTGAGCCAGTTTGAACCACCTCATTTATTTATGCATGTCTGCATGCCCAAGGTTTTGGTTACTTAGATGGCTGCGAATTTTTGCGTCGTACCGTCTTGACGTCATACTTTCTGTAAATATGTCAAAGCAAAATAAATAAAATTATTTTGTTTTTGTTTCAGATATGTTTCCCAGTAGTTGAAGGTCGGGCTTTAGTTCAGGGTGAGTATATAATTATAACATTTATAACTAAAAATGATTACTAGCGCTGCTTGCGAATTCGTCTGTCTGAATAATGTAAACTAAATCTTCCCCACTTCCTCGTACTTATAGTACTCCTGCACCTTTGAGTCTTCACTTCCCTAATTATAATATAAGTAGTTTTTAAATGATCGTATATAAGGCAGAAATAATAATCGCATTGAACTTAGCACTCCTTTTTTAGGGTTCCGTAGCCAAATGGCAAAAATCGGAACCCTTATAGATTCGTCGTGTCTGTCTGTCTGTCTGTGCGTACTCGGAAACTATAAGACTTATCATTATCAAATTTTTACATCAAGTATGCCGCTGCCGTTGTGTGTGCCGCTTAGTAATGTAGTAAAATTTCAGAAAAAAATATTATTAGGGGTTACAAAAAATATTTTTTTACCAAATATCAACATGATGCACATCAATCGATAGGTCTTTGAAAATAACATTGAGGTTATTTAAAAATTTTTGATTAAGTGGATATATTCCGAAATAATGACTCCAAAAGTCTAAAAAATTGTGTGTGTGTCCCCCCTCCTCGTAACTTTTGAACCGTAAGCTAAAAATTATGGAAAAATTCAAGAAGATACACCTTAAAATATTCTTTCAACGAAAATTATTTTGAACATTATCTGTTTAGGCGTTTTTGAGTTATCTCCAAAAAACTACGTACTTAGGCAGATACGACCTTGCGATAATAATTTATTCGATAGAAATAGCTACGGCTGGTTTTTATACGGTACGGAACCCTTCATGCGTGAGTCCGACTCGCACTTGGCCGGTTTTTTATTTTTTTGATCAGCCGCGTAATAAATACAGTGTTTATCGTGTGTTTTGGGAACATGTTCGGGCGGCGCAAGCGGCGGGCGCCGGCGCGAGTATTCGTTTCACTAATTATGCGCACCCGAAATAGGTCGCGATAAGAACGATGCGTGCTGCGGCGGGATCCATTGTTGTCGGATCACCACCACGCCTCTACCAGTCCACCTTACAAATTGAACCGTGTAGTGTAGATAATGTCTATAGCCACAGGTGACTACGGGTTGGGATAGCTTAAGCTTCTCTATAAAATGGTAGGCCGTAACAGGGTTACATTCGCTGGGGTCTTGCAAAGAGATTACCTTGGCATCGATGACAGGATATTTTCTCTTGCTGCCCAATTGCGCAGTATAAGCTATCTTACTTATTATATGAACTCAATATATTTTGATGGCTAAATCAAGCGACCAGTTTGCTAAAAACTCACTTTATTCAACTTTACAATTTGTAGTTGACTGTAGAAGTTTTATACATATATTACATATATCGATTTTTAAACGATTAAGAAGAGGCTTTTAAAGCGCTTATAAGGGGTTTAGTGTGTTCTGTAGTTATGCAAATAAACTCCTAGTTCTTGTTCTCGCTCACTTAGTTAATCAGAAAATATTATTTTAATTCGGAAGTTATAGAGTCCTGGCCCCAAGATTAGTAATTAATACACGTAAGTGGAGGTCAGCCTTAAACTGGTCACCTGCGGGCAAGCGTTGTGAATGACAGCAATAAATAGAATCTTTTAAATAACGAAAATGCCTAACCGGCAGGCAATGATTTAAGGTACCTACCTAATTTTTCCCGTTTCATCGCACTTCATTGTTGACGAGACGTTGATTGTTGAGACATTTATAGCTACTTTCGTTTCTTTAATACTTACTCTTTAAAATAACCAATGTAAAGTGAACCCTAACAATTAAAGTCAGTGAACTATTCATATTTATATGTCATCATTAAAGTGGGCCTGAAAATATATAACTTGGTTAGTGAAATACACTTTAAGACAATAGAATTAGGTTAGTTTGTATGGGAATTTCTGCTGTAAATAGGTATTACATATTGTGTGTGTTAAATTCAATTTTTGAGCTGAGAAAAGGCAGTGTTTTGAAACATACGTACCTATTGTCAAAATTCTGATGACGGTATACCAACATTGCCACCAAGATTTCTTTTCATCTGATAAGTACCCAGAACTAAAATACCATAGCAGGTAACGAATTCATATATATAGGTTCTAATATATAGTTAATAAAGAAACAGAAAAGGGAGTCCATTCACTGTAGCTCCCGTAAAAATAGACTTATTATATAAGCATACCCCGCAATTGAACTAGCAAATCGGTAGCAGATTTACCTCAGGGTTGTCACTACATAGGTATGTAATTATGTATGTACTTGAAACAAAATAAAATACAATTTAATTTAAATCATCAAATTTATTATTTAAAATATGTCTCATATACCTCGACATCATTTTGAAACAAACTATGTTCCTGTAACGAAAGGCACCATCTTGAATTGTATACAAGCTGTGATCCATCTGAACCTTCTTCTCTATTGTAAATGACCACTTGATGTTTCCAATTCATATGGCTAGGTGCTGGAGCCTGCCAGCCACACATATGAGATAGCTGGCCTGTTTCTCTTTTAAATAAGTCTCGAATTCAATCCCGACACATATTTTTAAACAATTATTATGACTTTATGTGGGATTTATTTAAATATTTTTCCTTGTGTCAAGAAATATGACGTTGACAATTAACTTTTTTATAAGTCTGTAGTTTTTGTATTTTCAACCAGGACTTGTGCAGACAATTTTTTTTATTACACTCTGACAGGAACATAGTTTGTTTCAAAATGATGTCGAGGTAAGTATATGAGACATATTTTAACTAATTGATGATTTAAATTAAATTTTATTTTATTTTGTTCCAAGTACATACTTAATTACATACCTATGTAGTGACAACCCTGACGTAAATCTACTATGTACCGATTTGCTAGTTCTATTGCGGGGTATGAATATAAGTAAGTATTAAATAGACAATTTCCATTGACATAAATTGATTTATTATCGACGAGAATGCGACGAAATGACGCAAGTTCTGTCTTACTGTTTCTCAACATCACACTGCCTTATCTGTCACATTAACATCAACTCGATGGAGATGTCCCAAAGCAGTGCCAACTTTAATTTACCGTCACCAAAGCCTCAAACGTTTGATAAACAACTAGTGCCAAGGGAACCTGAGCTTTAGGTAAGTGTTATAAGGCCTGAAAACTTTGTTTCAGGATTCTTACGCCAGCATATATAAGTTTGTTTCATCTGCTGTTTCTTTGATATGAAGTTATGAACTACGCAAGCCTCAATTATATTTTGGTTATCTTAATATTATTTCCGGTCGTTAGAACGCTAATAAAAGTTACTGATACCACCATCGGTCACTAGGACTGGGTGCTACTCCTGGCCATCGACCTTCCATGAACCTCGATCTAGCTGCCTTCAATAATAGTACGGTATCCAATAGTATCCAGTGGTATCAATTTAATTAGGTAAATCTAAAACAAATATCAGAAACTCGCAACAACAAATATACATGGTAAATATCCCGTTTTAACTAGAGTTTGTAAAGTCAACTAAACATCACAGGAGAACTACCTACTTTTACAAGGAATCGAGAAATTATTTTCAGGAAAAGAAATGTTTTCACACAATATTTAAATTGCGGAACCCAGTAAGGTAATAATTAGTTCATAATTGGCACGAGGGATATTCGGCAATAAATTTCATATGCTCTAATACAGACCAAATTATGCAAAGGTGCTCTAAAAGCAGTATTTCAAAAGCGAATGCAGTATTTGAATGGCGAAGATGGTTATGTTTTTAGTGGTTTATGTCGTGTTAAGATATAAGTCGATAAAATGACACTTGGTGATATAATTTTTTTTTTTTCATTGTAATTGATATATATTTCCAATTTATTGTTTTGCTTTGTTTGATGAATAGTCTTTACTGAGGCTATAAAAGCCTACAAAAAAATAAATCTCGTTTCGCAATAATAGAAACGCAATTCCGCGCACCTACTTTTCTAGTTCCGTCTCGGACCATAAATTCCATTACATTTCGCATCCGCAAATTACATAATCAATATTTTCTTAGCGCAATTTTAACAGCAAATCCGGAAGCGTGCCTTATATACATAAGCGATGTTAGTAGGCATGCGAAATGTGTCGTCGACGGTTCAGATAAGTGCGACTAACTACAGTTATAATGTTAAATAGCAACCTACATACATCGCGGTAGTATGGGGGCGCCGTCGCATCAAAGCGGTATCGGCATCCGGTGGCATGGGTTATCGGGGCGACCTCCGAAAATTCCCGACAAATTTCCGAAAACTCCCGGCAATTAGCCTGCGTCCGCGCACCCTTTCCTCCCGCGGCTTCCGCCAGCAGGCGCTCCGCAAACAGACGCGATAAGCAAGCAAGGCTTCCTAGAATCAGACTAGATAGCACTTACATTACAGAAAGCTTCGCTTTCTAACAAACCTGGTGTTTGGTGTACATTCCTATAATTCACCTCTGTACCTAATAAATTTTGCTTTGATGTGGATTAGCCGAAACGTGAAACTTAAAGTGACACAGGTCCAGAGGGAAGCTATAACCCTCACTTGCAATGGCGGAGCGTCCAAAGAACTCGACTGCCTATTTTAGCTAGTTGAATAGTATGACTCACGGAGAAAAGGAAAATCAAATTAGCTCCGGCTACCCTATGAATATTAAGTCATCCAGCAACAATACATATAATTATACTAATAAGTTGATCCAATATTATTGCAGATTGTGATGAGTTTTGCTGAAAACACAAAAGATTTATTTCCTTGAGACAATGGTTTTGTTTCACTTGTATGTTATTTACTTTGATAGTGTGTCAACAGAGTGTTATCCTAAATTAGTCTCCTTGGCACACATTTAATGTCGTAACTTGTCCCAGTTAGGAGAGTCATAAATCATATTTAGGTCAATTAGTTTATATTATTTAATTAGGCGATATCCATGCATTATTTCCTTATTTTTTAACAATGGTATTCCCAAACAACATAACACGGATTGATAATAGTTTACCTTATTTGTATATCGTTCTGAATTTGTGTTTGTAGATCTCATTAGGAATCCTGCAATCAGCAACAAAATTGAAAGACAGTAATACTAATATGTCTTGGACACCTACACATTATCCCTACAGATCTTTTAAAAAATCCTAAATATCTTCAAAATAGCTACGTTTTGGTAATTAATTTAAAGGCGAGCTAAATTTTACGATAGTCCAATCTAATTTGAACCATAACTTCAAAGATCAAGGTATAAACTCAATTGCCACGGATGTGGTCAATACACGTACTATGCCTGGAAAAGGGTTATTCTGAATTCCTATCCATAGATAAAAGAAATCGTTATAAATTTTGTCTATTGTTATGAATATTGTCCATAGATTCTGTTTTATACGAAACCCATAGACATCATTTCACAAACTTCTTTATATCTTACCTGGTAGGAATGCAGCAAACATGTAAGAGGTAGAGCTCAAATTTAAGGTTTTAAAGGAAGAAAGTAATTATGCTTGTAATTTCTGTTTTAGGTTTAGAGCCACAAGTCTACCTACAATCCTACATGCCAAAAGCTTCTTCAGCTTCACTTGACAAGTAAATCAATAACTTCATTGCATAGTGGAATTAAGTTCCAACTACGTAGTCTTGAAAGCTACTCCCTCACTTATTTTAAGCTACTATTACGATCTGAATGAGTAAGATTTGCCTCCCGACCTAATGGTGTTAGTTACCTACCACTTATGTAATTCCTGTTAAAAATATTGCTAGCAAATGTTTGAAGTAAATAAAATTAAAGTAAATTTTTCCAAACCGAACATGACCAAATACATTAGCAATTATACATCTTTAACCTCAACTTAATTGGTGCACTGCAATGTCTCTAAAGCCAACACCTCTACTAGACCAAAGTGGTAGAAGAAAACAAGAAAGGTAGACTGGGTGCTCTATGTCATATGGGAATAAAAAGAATGACAGAACCAGTGGCGGCACGTCCTTGGAACACGATTCCCGTCGGCTTGCCTAAGTTTTGGGCGCCTAAGTAGTTTTCCTACAGCTCATGAAGAGATTTAAAGCCAAATTTTTGACCCACCGCCACTGGACAGAATCCAGTAGGTACCTAGGCAAAGAAAAATAATGATCCTAGTTGAGAGGCCACACAGTAGTACCAGAAGCAGAGGCAGCTCACGACCGCCGACCGGGGCTATCTTTAAAGCCCATTTAGGGCTCGGCATTATCTCCGCCGAGAGCGCGGTAGGTACGATCGGCCACTAAATAAACACATACAACATGAATGAACGTTTGCTCGAAGTCGAGCGCGCACTTCCGTCGACTCATATTAAGGACACCGCGCGATACCGACGGTACAATTTCGAAACGGGAGAGTGTAAGGAGGTCGCCGGATAAGATTACGGTTAACTGTGTAAACAAACCGTTTACATTGATAAATCGTTAGTTTCTGCGACGGCGCCTATGACGTCCAACAATATGAAGCCGATTGATAAGCTCTCCTTCGATATGTGACAATCGGTGATCATTAATTTAATCCGACCGAGCCCTGCCAACTACCTATTAATGCAGATAAGCTCGCAACACTCAATACGGTTAGAAGCAGCTTGATTAGAAAAGGCGATCAAAAATATGAGACATTTTTGTTTTTCAAACAAAATACTACATTATCAGCAGACTCATAGTTTTAAGTAGGAACAGCACATGATTATCCAACTGCTGTCTCATTAATTTTCCGATGCATAAATATTAAGTGAAAAAACTAACTTAATAAATTTTTAATAATTTTTACGAGCACTGACCCAGCTTCATCATCAACCTAAGCTCTTCGGAAAACTGCAACTAACTATAGGTATTAACGCATCGTCTTGGTCCAAAGGGCTTCCTCGTCAGACAACATATTTTCTCTCGATAAGATACCGCGCAGTTCATAGCAAATCAGTTCAAGCAATTACTGCGACGCATTTGTCAATCAAGGCACATGCTAAAGTGCGAGGCAAAAGGTCAGTCGTGAATATCGCAACGCAACCCTCTCATGCGTATGCTTCTATCACACAATGGAATGTGGATGTACATGTTTGCCTTAATTGAATACATTTACTACTATAGACATATATAAAACACCTACACTGTAGGTGGATCCTACAGAGATATCCTTTTTGCAGCATGATCTCTGAAAACGCAGTCAGTAGGTTGCTACCCCACCCCACCATGCATGCAACCGTGTTACAGTTTTGGTTGTACCAAAATCTTTCCGCACGAGTGCTTTATTGCGCGAGAATATGGTGTATAATGGAATCGGCAATGTAACATACGACTTTTATATAAATTACTATTTTGCCACGGAAAGGAGGCACATATAACGTGGTCCACGTGAAGATATGAAATTCGATCATGGTCAAAAAGTGATTTAACAAAATTTTCCACGTCACTCTGAATGAGCACGCTATTTCAAAATATCGTGTAACTGACAAACGATGACACATCGAGACCTATGTATGAATGATAAACTTCTCGGTATAACGGATATTCATAAACCATTCAACTGCTATATTTATTTGTAAAATGAGTCACTGCAACGCGGTGTCAAAAGTCAACGGGGCTGAATCCTGAAGCTTTAATTAACTTACCTATTATTCACACATAAAGTAGACTTTATTCCGGAAATAATTTCCATTCATGTGTCATGATTTCGCATAACTAACAGAGCTGATGAATCAATCAGGCAATATCAATGGTAAGATATGCCAGCAAACTGGCGCCATGCATACATTTGTCTCCGTATGAGTCAGAAATAATCTTAAGTACTTAGTTTAAGAAATAAAAAGAAGACTTAAAGTAATCAAGTTCCTATCCGTCCAAGGTACCTATCTAATACTGATTTGCTGCACCTGATAGGCAAACACGGAGCCACAGTGCATCATTTTGGGTAAGTACATTTTTTAATATGGACATGATTATTAAAATGTAATCCCGCAACCCTGTCCGAAAAAATATTCAATTGAGATAGGTTATTAATGTCTATATTAATATTAAAAAAAAAAACTCTTTGGAGTCCCGCGGTGTGGCACCGTGTTTACCGATCACTGCTTATGAATGATACTTAAACTACTTTCGACATACTAGTAACCGTTCCGTTCCTTATCATGTTTAATGCTAACACGCAATAGCTAAATAGGGCTGATGACATCCAACGCTACTGACATGACCGCTGATTGAAAATACACGTGTTCAAGTAAGTGAATGAAGTTCCAAGTCTTTGTGCACTTCATTCGATAGTTGTTTGGCGCTGCGTCGTTTATCGAGCGCCTGCAATCCGCGCTGACCCCGCGATATCCTCGATCTACATTACCCCTCGCCCCGCAGCCCTCGGCAATCCAACAAGCAATTGTAAGTTTTCTACAAGCAACTTAAAGACTAAATTGGGTTGTAGGAAGGAGTGGGAGCGGGCGCATGAATGGGCTAGCTTGTGAATGAGCGGACTATGTCCCGGGGCGATAAGCGCTATCGTCGGGGCCAGCTGACGGTCCATGTTGACAAACCCTGTTCTACTTTCGCTTTGCGTCCTCTTTATTTATTAAATTATTCTGACGTTCCTTAGATCCGTTTCAAATTTATCAGTAACTGCTTATTAAAACGTAGATGATGAACGAACTTCACGTCAATCGCAATCTCATTGTTGCATGTGTATAATTATGTATCTTATACAAACCAAAGCTCAGTGGAAGTATTGAAACAGCAGTTCTCTTTTACATTACGTAAAGTGGTTTACCATAAAAAAGGTGTAAAAGTTATACCTGTTGAAAATCACCTGAAAAATCTCACTTCAGGCATCAGGGATGGCTAACAGTTATTTGCGGGAATATTACGAGTTTTCCACATTCAAAATTCATATACAAAATAACAAAATCCACTTGCGAGAAGGTAAATGGTATTCACATAAGCGCCACATGTTGGTCGAAAATGAGGTCTGTAGCCAGGTGCTGCTCAGGTGTGTCACCCAATCGCTATAAAAAGGTGTTCTCCATTTCAATGGAATTCAACCTTTTCACTGCAAAACGTTGCATTTATTTTGAACTAAGTACTTAGTGCGTAAGTCCATAATTCTCTAGCAATGATTTTATTTATATTCTAACTCGATGTTCTCTAGCTATATATATGATCGTGGTAGGTTCGTACTTGCATGTAGGCATGATGACTTTTAGGAAAGGAGAGCATTTAGCATGAAGAGCATTTGATCTTACTACATTATATTACATCAAATTAAGTTCTAAAATTGTTTATCAAGCTACTTTGACTGATACGCCTTCAGAAAATTATGATCAGATGTAATATGATATGAATTATGATTATGTTATGATTACTAAGTTAATAGAAGTTAACTATGAACACAAAAGATGCAGTTTTTTTATTTGTGCATGGCAGCGAAAAAGATTGACATAAATACTCGTAAGTAGAAACTAAACTCAAAGCACAATTTTTTCAACTCAGGAAAAAAAAATCCGATCTAAACTGAGTTTCGTGCTTTTTGTTCTATTCCTACTTGTCCTGCTTCACGAATTGCGTTTTCGGTCACGTGGAATGATCGTGCGCTTACAATTATCACAAACGTACAGGTACTCGTGGTCTGCGAATTATATAATAGCAAAAGCTTCCTCAAATACGTTACTTTGTATAAAAATTGTATCAGTTTGCGGGATAATAAAAGATAAACACACTAACAACTAACCACGTCATCCGTATTCTGTAGGATTTAGTTCCAAATTTTATTTCCTACTCCAGTTAGAGCTTAGATGCATGATTTTTCTTTTTTATAACTATATATTTCCACACACACATAACAAATCGCAATCGCTGAAAGATCAAATTAAATGTAAGATAAATATTCAAAGAGGCCCAAGACATTGTTAATCGAATGAAGAGTTGAATTCTTTTTTTTTAATTTTTGTGTCTTTTACCTTCTGATAATTATATACCGTCAGAACTAACTTACTGCAGGCAGCCCGTATTAAGATCCAACTATTAGTACCGTCAAACGGGGGAATTATAGACAGGTTTCAAGTTCGTAGGAAAAAAAAACATATTAATTATAGCATTTACAATCTGATTGCTGTTCGTGGACTCCAGTCCCTAGTTATATTTTGCTTTTTACGTATTATATAAACATATATATGAATAGTTTATTTTATTTTATTTTTTATGTGCTTGTCCCAAGTTAGGAAATGGAGTGGGGTAAACTTAGACACCAGGGTTTTGGTGAATTTTATCGTAGTTACACGGCTAGTATGTCATCATGGGACTATTTAGACGTTTTAAATATACCTACTGAGCAAGATAAGTAAGGGCGCGTTCACATTGAACACGTTTATTGGGACAAAATCGACATGACAAAAAATAATGGCTACGAAAATGTTCAAACATCTTAAAAAATCAATAAAAAAAAGGTTTATTTATATAAGCTGTATTTATTTATTTCTTAGGTATCTTTAGATTAACATTTATTAATCTAACTATTTATATCGGTGAAAAACTGTCTAAAACGTGCGTAAAAAAATTAATCAACAACACACGAAATTATCCTTTTCTAAAATTGCAACATTTTAAAACTTAAATTTAAGAAAGAGATCAACATTTAAACACACTTTTAGTGCTTTATAGGTTTCTACTACATATCAGTCATTAAGTTACATCCTTGTTTTGGTAAAAAAAAGCGAAAACGTCTCAGAAAAAAATTAAATAAACATGTCCAAAAATTGCCAATATTTGAGTTACCTACTAGTTTACTCAAACTCAATTATATGAAAAAAATACTTTTAAACATATTTTTTGTGCTTAATACCTAGGTATTAGATACTTGCAACATAATCATTCTTAATCTGTACCTGTTAGGTACCATTTTTTTTAGAAAAAAAAAACAAAAAAAAAAACGAATTTTTATTTTCTGGTATCATAAACATCTTTATACTTACCTAAAACGAAGAAATCAATATAAAATCACAATATTTATGCTTCATAGGAACTACAATATGAACATTTTCAAACTACTGCCCAACTTGGGCCAAAAAAAATCAACAATAAGTACCCAACTAGGTAGGTACCCTTAATAAATGGGACACATCGGGGTAACTTTAGACAAAGTCTCAGTTAACCCCAGTATGAATGCACCTTTACTTAATCGTGATTTTTTCCGTGAAGGTTGGCCCTACTGTGGAACTATGAATGCCAAACGGTCGGCGAAAAATTGAGGTTAGGCGCACGGGTATACACATTGAGAAAAATAGGATACAAAAGTCGTGACACACACTGTTTTACACCACAAATGAATCACCAGTTTTTAAGCATTTAGAAAGTATTTTTTTATGAGAAATTGTGATAGAAACAATAAAGTTTTACAGTACCTGTACGAACGTGACCGTATTGCGGGCGATTTGACAGCAAACTGACAGGTGTATCTCTAACAGTCTTGCAAGTATAAGGAATCAAATTTCCTACGACGTTTTGTCTCATTTTCTGCGCCAGTCTATAATTACCCCGTTTGACGGTATTAAAGTTTTAGCCATTATTCTTCGTAAAAACCATCACGTTAGCGGACTAACTTTTGGCAGGTACGGTGAACCGGTTCTGTCTTTCTGAATTCGGTGGGAACTCATTTGAAATAATTTTCTTCTTGCAGTTATCACCAAAGGGCGGACAATGGATGCAATATGGTGACGAAAGCATAAGGTGGATAAGACTTTTATAAAATTTCGAGTAATATTTATGTATATAAAAATATTTGCAGTTGGGACTTTATGTGCATTTCCTTGAATATTTACATTTAAAATAATTATGTCAAATGAAACCACAATTCGTAAATGGATACTTGATAAACCGGATCTAATTTAAGATACTTCTAAAGGCTCAATATTTTGTACGAAAAAATGTTATTCATAATTAATAATGGTGAAGTATCACTTTACGAATACGCACATAGTAAACCATCAAATTAAAATTAATGGACTGATATTCTATATGTAATATATAAAAAATAAATAATCATATATTTTCATTACTTCAAAAATAAAAAAAATATTATGTAACTATTTGGCAATTATGTTCTCTTTTTTAAACCAATTGTAGTCATATCCACATTATGTATACCGTTTGACGTTATTTTGACGTAAATTGCATCCGTCGTCCGCCCTTTGGTTATCACAAATGGAATAGTTATCAAGAACCGCAAGGGCAGAGGAGTAAAGTGAAGAAGCAGGCTAAGCAAAAAGAGCAAACCAGATAGGGACAAAGAATCCTGAAAGATTTTATCAGTCCCAATATTATGATGACAGAGCAACTGCTAAGTACACGTTCACATCCTAAATAGCAAAGCGACATCAGGCAGCTATTTTCTTCGATATTTGAACTCCTTTTATATATTCTCGAGCTCACGCAAATAATTCGAAACCTATTTATTATAGCACCTAGCTCCATCTACTTTTTGTAATCTGACTAATCCGAATTCAAGCTGTACTCAAAATTAGGCGCATCTTGATTTTGATCCGGATGATTCTATTTTTATTATTCCATTGGTTCCCGATTGCATTCTGATTAAGTGACAACCCCTAGGTAATGGCCACATTAACACTTAAAGACTATGAATTCGGGTAACTTTGAACGGTAAATTCTATGCGAAATAACCCGTTTATCTTTATATATGAACGCAATTTAAAACAGTGACGGAGCGTACATTTTAGATTATTTGAACTCTACAGAACTGCAAAGGCAGGGGTGAAAGCTAAGCAAACCGGACGTTAGACCCGAAGAAGCCCTAAGAAGTAATTGACCGGGTGGAGAATTCTCGCGCAACGGGCCGGCTGCGCGCGCACCTGCGCCTGCGCCGCGCCGCACGCGCGCAAGCTGCACCACCCGAATGCATTTAACATCTTTTTTTAATTGAATGCTAAACCGTATTAAACCGTGTTTGTTGGCCTGCGGGGACGTATTCCTGATTTGTGGTGGGTATTGCATAGTTATTTGTACGTTAGTAAATTTTGAAAAACGTGCGAATGATACACAACTTCGCCTGGCTTGAAAAAACATGGCTTTCTTCACCAAACAGCTTCTTCTTATCTTATTCCTGATATGACGGCATTTCTCCCATCGCAGGAATAATATATAAATAGCTAATTGGTGAAGAAAACCACGTTTTTGAAGCCAGGCAAAGTTGAACATCGCAGGCAAAATTGTATCAGTTGACAGTAGTTAGAAAGTCCTCTAACGGCCGACGAAACCTAATATGTAAATTTTTTTGTAAACAATATATTTTATATTCGTAGATATGTTTTGTTAACAAATTTGTAACTTCACAACATTAATTATATCATGAAGAGATTCAAATAAAATAAAACACTTCTGTTTCAAAAATCGGGAAATAAGTAGAGCTTTATTTTTAGATATTAGCTTCAGCATCATAACGCGTCACTTACCTTATTGTGAATATTTTTACCTTATTGTGAATATTTTTACCTCTTTAAAAATCATCAGATTCTCGATAAGAAGCTAGTATTTGTTTAAAATTACCTATTAATTCTTGTCCAATTAGGATTATTGCAAATTCCCTTAGTTATTTAATAGCATGGCGAGGCGACCAGCTGCATTAAACTGCCTTATGTTTGACATTAATAACGTTCATCATTTCAGCCGAAAGACGTCCACTGCTGGACATAGGCTATATGGGATATATTAATAACGTTGGTCGTTTTCAATGAATACAGGTGCCACAGGCTTTATGAATCATTCAAATCAGAGGAACGAGTATGCTACTTAATTGAGTATTTTACCAGTTACACATAAGTGGCAAAGATATTGATTGCCAGGTTCTCAGAAGCATCCGCATTCCACGAGCAAGGTGCTCTCAATATCTAGCACGGGAGGCTGTTCGTAGCATCGTTATGAGTCATTTGCGACAGTGCACCGGCGATTAACATTCCAGTAAACACCTCGTCAATCGACGCCGCGAGCTGCCCATACAAAACGTTTATCGACGACTTTGCCACTAGACCAGCAAGTCTGACCTCGGACCACACACACTTGCTACGAATCTTAAGTGTCAAGTTATCACGAGTTCAATAGAGACAAAATTAATGTCCCGCGATGGGAACAGATGCGCCCGCGCTTCCTCGTTCGGGCTTCTACAAACTGGTTGCAGTTTTCATAAAATTTCTAAACTATCTGTTAATATTGAATGATTAGAATTTCATAATACAATGAAAGGGCAAGACATTCCTTTAATTTAATATTAGCCGTTTTTCTGCTCCATGAAATAGAGTTTAAAGCCTTAGAACGTGGATTAACCAGCAATATAATAGTATTTTCTTATGAAGATTCAATTATTTAAACTAAATCTTGTTTTTAATTCATGGCTACAGTATTCAGTAAGTCAGATGATATTAATTATTATTACAGGAATACAGAACGAGTACGACATAATAGTAATAGCTAATACACTTTTCGTAAGATCAATAATAACTTGTGATATGGGAAATAGACGACTAATTATAAGTCATAAATAGGTATGTCTAAATACATATGAATCACCCATAACTCAGGAACAAGCAAATAGCTCAATTTTATAATTGAAAAAATTGATATTAGTAATTAACAAAAACAAAAAAAACGCCCTTACCGACAAATTTTCACGAGACTGTACCCCTTACTTTACACTACCCTTACTCAATGGTTCTAACAGGCAAAGACAGGGTTATTAATTTAATAGTGTAAGTAAGTAATTAAAGGTTAAAGATTTATATTATAACACATAAGCCTACTGTACAAATATGAAACAAATCGCTTTAAGTGGTCATTATTTTATAGGTAATTATTGCCTAATGTTGTTTAACTAAATAACAAATATGTGTAATAACTATGCCGAAGAACTTGGTTTGTTATTAAGTTACCAATTGGTGACATAGCGAATAGCGAAGTCAGAAGTGTATGACAAAGTGCAATCATATTAAATTAAAATTTGTATATATATATATATATTGATATTTTATTTTCTTGTCTGAATAAAACCCCTTAGCATCGCGATACACAGTACTGTAACACAATGAAATCGAACACGAAAGTATTCCGTGTCAATGAACTTATGTAAGTTAAGTTAATAAACAAGGTGTCCAATGCATTAGGAAATTAGTTAGTAAGCAAGACATTTACGACACGTGTACATATATGTTTAATCATTTTTATATATTTTATGGTGCCTTAAAAAATACAATAGACATGCTAAGTTAATTATAAAAAACTTAAATAATCGCTTCCACTTTAAGGGAGGTTACATAACTACATTTTGCAGTGATAATCAAATGCTTTTTTCAACACACTTGCTCGTATAAGGCTGCGTTTCCACCGGAGATGAGCGAAGATGCGTTGCGAGGAATGTGTTTTTTAAGAACCAAATCTTAATAACCTTCGCAGCGTCTAAATCGTGTGGTCACTGATATTATTGTGGACCTAGAAGGACACAAAGGACGTTAATCTCTTTGTTAATCGTTCACGTGCAGTTCCCGCATTTATAAATAAGTAAAGCATTGCTTTACAAGTTTAAGTAGGGCAGAATCCACATAGTCAAAATGTTAACTTAACCCAAAATGCTGTGCTGTTAGTGAAGTAGCCACCTGTTAGAGTACTAGCGGTTGTTAGTAACGCAGCGCGGCGCACGCGCTGGCATGTGCGCGCCCCCGCCGCCCGCGCAGCCCCCGCGGACCCCCCTGCCATTCATCGGAATGCAGCGCTGTACTTCGACTGTACACCTCATTATCAATACCCGCTATTGACTTAGATACTCACTTTAAACTTATGCCCATGTTGGGGTACCCATTCTTGAATTCCAAGTCGTGGTATTTATTGGAGTGGAGTGTTCTGCGGTGAAGGATAAAGGACGATGTTGCATCTACACTCTAATCAGAAATTATGATGAGTAGGAAACTATAATCAAGGGAATAAACCAGCGCAGTTCATTTTGTCCTACTTGTACTCGCTGGTGGTTCGTAGGTACGGGTTCTTAAATTTTGTTCAGATATGTGGAATTGAATAACTAGGCATAGGAACCCTAAACGCAGGTATTAAGATGAATATAATTGAAAATGCCCCAATTCCCTCTAACCTTGGCAAGAAATCTAAGGCCTAAGTAACTTATGTAAACGTTTCATATTGATTTAACGCGAAATGTGAGGTACAGTTAGGGTTTTCACTAGATGTCATTATTCCTACTACCCACTAAACAGTCAAACTCATGGTAGCCGCTATACCCACCATCAGTTAAAATATTTAAGTATGGCAACAATATTACACGGTAAATAAGTTATCGTATGAATAGCATCACCTTAATAATGGCACTTAGAATCAAGCACCCGGAACCTTTGGATCCATTTCCTGCTGGAACCAATAATGATAACGCAAACGAGACAATTACATCGATGTTGATACTTCAGTTCGTTGTAGCAAGGAATCTACCTACTTGAGTGGAAATTGAAATGGAACATGTGTTGTTTTTAAAGAACATACCGATGCTCTTTACTTCGATAGAATCTATAGACGCAAGAGTTTAGCGACACATGTTCCTTTTTAGAGTGGTATGACAGTGATGGTGGGGTGGTGCAGTGAGCACGAAGGCGCGCTTGGAATGCACGGCCCTCGGCGCCGGTTTACAAATAGAAGGGCCGCAAGCGTGGACTGCACGTGTCACGCATTGCCACGATCAATCTGTTTGCGCTGGTGCCTCAGCTTGAAAAACATAACCACGTGCCTATCTGCCCGTATCTCTGTACGATTTATTAGAAGTATCAAAACGAATGACGGAAAACACCGTCGGAGGAGGACTCACATCCATCCGTGATTATTTACCGATTTGCTCGCTTGCACACCTCGCTTCTAATTTGGGATTATTTGGTGCCGATAAGCTTCCGGCGTGCAACGAAACGACAACGAGTTAGGTTGTTTAGAAGTCGAGATCCGGGAAAGAACGGGAGAGCACATGAATGACATCTCAGAGGGTCGGTGGCGGCACAAGGAAGCCGGCCCTGCGTTCGCTGACCCCGCCGGACGTCACGGCTGAGAGAAGATGAGTGCAGAGCTGTTGTTCACGACGGTTACTAGTCCACTGTGCGCTAGCGGACCAGTGTAAAAGTAATCGTCGATTACGCGTAGTTGATATGGATCTAGAAATCGAGTTAATCTAGAGACGAGCTCACAATCGAGAGCAAACGTTTGGTGAATTAGACGGCTAGTCGCCCGCGCTCTTCGCCTCCTCGGCCCCTGCCATGGCACAGATCCCGCTCTGCAGCTGAGAAACCCAAATCACATTCAAATAAATCTTAATAGAAATCGGGCAATAAGCAGATGGGACAATGACCGCTATTTCACAATCGTGCCTTCTCTTTACATAAGGTAAAACATTCTGAGATAAGGACTTGCATCTTCAAGTTTCGTGACATTTAATAACTTTCAGTAAACATATCATTTAAATTTTTGTGATTTATGTACCTGCTGCCTACTATTTCTATAATAACTATGTGAAGGGTACACGGAAAGAACATGTCTAGTCACTTTGGCAATATTTTGAGCTATAGCGGTTTTAAAGTTTGGAACGATTCAATTAACCATACTATTTTCGTAACTATGGTTCTTATGAATTAAATAAAAAGTGGACTTATGTAAAAAATTCCAGCTGTTACAGAAGTTGTTGCTAATAGTTCATTGCAAGTTCTATATTTTGATACAAAAATCTCATTTTACGAAAAAAGGGACTAGACATGTTCTTTCCGTGTACCCTTCATGTGATGTACAAGCAGGTATTAATTTAAAAAAAAATAAAGTAATGATTGTCACTGCCTCAATTAACGAGTGTGTTTTTAACTCTTATTTTGTGTTTATATTAATGGATGGATTGAGACGTATGTATTAAGTTTAATATCGGCACTTTCGCTAATATACATATAGTATATCAATTTAATTATATTTACCATTCATGTTTTCGGTAACACCTTAAATTATTTACACAAGTAGGTACTATCCATATCGTCCAAAGAAACCTAAAAGACGTAGGTACTATCTAACAAAGTAACTTATAAATTTATTTATTTAATAAATGTTCCGGATGTTTGTATTTTAGTTTCTATTTTATTTTGGGTAGGTCCACTTCATTTTTTTATTATGAGTATTATTAAATTGCAATACATTATTTTTGTAGCAGTAACGTAAAAATCCCCTTTCACCCCCCTTTCATACTTTTCTCCACGTTCAAAGCCCAACTCTCCCCGCAAAACCTACTCACCCCACTTTACGGTAATTTTCCATTACTTTTTACTTTACAAAATACTTAGGCGACTTTCACACTGCTGCGGTTTCCGCATGCGGCGACGATGTGCGAACGAGATAGCGCTCTGCATGTGTACAGTGGTGTCACGCTTGCGCACCGTCACCGCATGCGGTTGCGGCGCCAGGGTGATAAATTGATAATCGCCTTTACTTAGGTGATATCAGACGGTTCATTTCTTGTTAATTTTCATTTCGTTTCATTTTGCATCTTTCACTGCAACTTGCAATACTCACTCAGAAATTAGTTTGATCTTAAGATTATTATCTTAATTACGTTTAAGATTTTTATTGTTTGTCTACCGAGATATTCGAAATTGTGACATTTAAAAACTGGCAATTACTTAATAAAAATACGATTTTCAAATAAACATGTTGCTTATTTTGTAATTATTTACTTTGTTTCAATTATCCCTATGCAATGGTACAACCAATCCAGGGGTAGGGGAGTTCACATTCCATCATTCACTATAAGCCATTTTTTGATTAAACTCGTTCTCTCCTTAGCATAATTATTCCCATCTGACTGTGGGGTCTGCTTTTCTCGTTCTTTCTCTCCACTTCGCGCGATCGGACGTGTCGTCTATTGAAACTTCGCAGGCTCTCATATCTTATGCTATGGTATCTGTCCATCTCGTCTTTGGTTTACCTCTTCTTCTAGACCCAGCAATGTTCAGATCCAGAGCAATAGTAATCAGGAGGTCTTCTTTTTACGTATCCAAAGCATCTCAGTTGACTCTCTTGCAGTTTATCGGCGATGTCACGTACTCCGAGGCTACCGCAAACGTATTCGTTGCGTATCTTGTCGAGCCTCGTTACTACGCACATCCACCGGAGGATCTTCATTTCGGTGACTTGGACAGACCGATCAATAGACAAGGCCCTTAATCTTCACGGGCATCCTCCGATCACAGGTATCGCCAGTCACTTCCTGCTACTTCAGCCAGGCAGCGGCGATCCTGTGCTACAATTTAACCTCTAATTTTCCTGAGCTGTGCAATATGGTACCTAAATACTTGATGTATTCGTCACACTGTGTGATTTGCTGTAAATCGATAATAAGAGGATCTTCGAGCTGGTTAGGTTCATTGTGTGCATGGTGTGCCATGTATTGGGATTTCGCCACGCTCAGCATCACGCCACCCGCCTACAACTGACGTTTCCAATCACTGAGAGCCACTTCCAACTCTTCTCGGGTTGTTCTGCAGATAGCTACATCGTATGCATAAACAAATGTCCATGGTGCTTTGGTTAGTGAGTGCATCCATCACCAGGCAGAACAGGTATTACTTAACGGACGGACTTAGTACAGAGCCTGCTGTAACTGCTATTGGCTTCATTTGCCCCACTGTAGTTCGAATCACCGATTTTATGTTTCTGTATATGTCGGCTATCATGTCAATGAACCTCTCTGGGATATTTTCCCTCCGAAGACTCCACCAGATCGTTGGACGAGGAACACGATCAAATGCCTTTTCCATGTCTAGAAAAGCAATAAAAAGCGTGTGGTTTTGGCCGAATTCTTGTGCAACCCAGTTTATGGCAAACATAGGGTCGATAGTCGATAGCCCCGTAACGAAACCGTATTAGTTTTTAGACAAGGAGCTCTCTATTCTTAACCGAATATCGATCACTCGTTCATACAGCTTCATTGTGTGGCTCATCTACTTTATTCCACGATAATTGTTGCACTCGTATCTATCTACTACCCTTTCCCTTGTAGAGGGAAACGATGGTGCTCATTCTCCATGCGTCCGGTATACATGAAGTTTCCCAAGCTTTCAGAAATAAATAGATAAGAAGATATATTCCTTTTTCTCCTAGGCATTCCCAGGCTTCAATAGGGATTCCATTGGGGCCCGTAGACTTCTTGTTCGTCCATTTTTTGATAAAACTATTGGATTTATAACGTTTGTTTTGATGCCAAATGGTACACCGGCTTAATACCGCTCAAATTTGGAAGGTCGGTAATATTAATTATATAAAAAATATTTTATTGCTAATAAATTAGTGAAAAATCTAAATTTTTGAGACAGAAAATATAGTTGCCTCTTGGTTTCCCTCATGTTATCTTAATTTCGAATTAGGATGAACGAATGAATTAAATTTAGAAAATATGCGAATTAAATGCTATTATATATTCACTAAATTATTCAAACTCAAAATAACTTTAGAAAAAACTTAAGGCAACTGAATGATATTTGGTAAATTACGGATTTAGTGAAAATTTTAGAAAACTTCATTTAGAAAGTGTGTGCTTTATCAAAGAGTTTGTGGGGAGAGCAAGATTAGATAGACACAGCCCTACGAGCTGATAAGCGCCGGATTCCAGTGCAATATACGCCCCACTGTTGTTCTCTAAGTTGGTTTTAAATAAGCATGTATATTGTTCGGTTTATTCACCAAACAGATCGCCGCAGACCTTTCTTTTCATGCGGAGATCATGAAAAGACTGATGGGAAAAGTTATATACAGGAAACAGCATGCAATTTATTGCTAAATATTATAGTTAAAAGCCACTCGTATAAGTAATACCGAAAGCTTAAACGAGATAGTTTGCGAAAAATTAATAGGAAACCAAATCTGCCCCTACTTCAAAGCTGGAGATGGAAAAAAGGCTTTAATACCGTTGTTTTTGAGACAAAGGAACAGTCTGATAATTATAATTAAATCGTACCTACAAAACACGTGAATCATATAAATATTTTGACATGTAATAAAAGTAGCAATGCATTTTCTAAACTGGTAGACTGATATCAAATACCATATCAAAGTATCCCACTATAATTAATCCAGAACTCATCTCTAGGAAACCTCTCCACCGAAGCAGGAAACAATCTAGATGAACCAACTAAAATCAGAGAGCATCGGAATTTTAACCAGAACAGGACACCGTTTTCGTACCTACTACGCAGTTATTAAAAATGTATGCATAAAAAACACATCAACCTTTATACCATCGCATGTCGTGTTGTGCGTAAGCACCTATTCCAAGTGACAACCCTTGCGTAAAACACGTCAACTTTTATACCATCGCACGTCTTGTTGTGCGTAAGCACCTATGCCAAGTGACAACCCTAGCGTAAAAGTGAGTAAGCATAAAGCCAAGTGCGGGTAGTTCGGAAAAGCCGAGCAGCTAGACCATTCGGCCTGTGACCAAGTGTGTAATGTCACGTTTGAAACGTCAGGATCAATAACCGATGTAAGTGTACGTGATATTATCCCATTTTTGTTTAAATAAATGCCTAAAGATCTTAGTAGTGGTTGTGATATTGTAAAAAGTTCATGGTGGAAAGTTATCGATATACAGAGAATTTTCAGCAATAAACCTAATGTTAATTTTTAGATATAGAGGGAAACTTAATGCCGTCACTTATTGGTTTGTTATACAGTTAGCCAGTAGTATACTAATAAATTAATAATAGGTTAAGCCTGTTAAATCAATTTGCCGTCTTTGTATAGGTACTTTTTTTATAATTAGCCATAGATTGATGAAGGCATTTTTTACCCTCCAGGATCCAGCCTATTTTTTGTACAGTTTAATGAGATTAAAAATTAAAAATGTCTATGATTATTAAATTTATGAAAATTCTTAAATAAATTAAGGTAGCGGTTACATAATAACATGATTATTTTATCGAGTTCTAAACTTATTTACAATTTACACAAAATTATTCAAATTTGAATAAATACGTACCCTTAATTGCTGTATAAATTATATTTATAAAGTGTATAAATTTTAAATGAAAGTAATAGAGGCATAAGGATATTTGAATAATTTTTAACTTTCTTCCGCTAAGTTTTTTTTTTACTTGCTAGTTTTAGCCAATCCTTTTCACCTCTGACAAAATAAATTAAAAATAGTTAAAAAATAAAATGTGTTCAAATGACTTCTTAAATAATCAATGTTAATAGGAGATGTTAAAATGTGTTTTAATAATGATATTGCTATATTTTTTGTACGCGGTGTAGTGTGAGCGGCCGCAGCAGGCGCGCTGCGCGGGCGCCCGGGCGCGCACCCCCCGGCGCTCCCGGGCCCCGCACTACGCAACTCCGCCACACTTTTTACGCATCTACCGCCCCTACAACTCTGCGCCTACCCGTAATCACCAAAAAAAAATTACTATTTCAAATATTTCATTGCTTTATAAGCCTTTTCCTAGAGCACTATGAAAGAGCGCGAATATAGTATATTTTTTCCTGTTTTAAACGTTTTTTAAATAGTATTTATGATATTTTAAAAGGAATTATTTTATAGAAATAAAGATTATTGCAAGAGCAATAATTACAAAAGAAAAAAAAAATCAAACAATATTTTTTTCTTGTATTTAGGGGTTTTTCCGTACTTAGAGGGAGTTAGTATAGTCGATGAGATGTTCCTATTAACCAAATTTAATACATAAGTGGGATATTTTTTTACATTTATTATAAATATTAAGACTTTTAATTAATATAAAATCAATTTTACTATTATATATCTTGTAGGTATAATATATTGCTTTGAAAGTAAACGTTTCTTAAGCACAGCACTAGAAAAGTGTGCAAACATTACCTTATTGTAATAAATGATTTTATATTTATTTATTTATTGTATAGGTAAATCATAAATAAATAGCAAAAAAATATGGTACATATACAAATAAAAATAATATTTGAAACATATGTAAATTACTGTTATCTAGAACACAACACTTGTGTGTGAATACGTATATTTTTATTTTATTTTATATGTATATTCAAAATTAAATACATACATTAGTATGTATTGAATTTTTTTTTTTGAAATTTTTTCATTTATTTAACAAAAACGTAAATATACTTAATAACAGATTAAACAACACTACCTACTCAAAAAAAGTTATCTATCAAAAAAGGCTCGTTTCGGCTCCTACCTGTATTGAATTGATCACAAATTTCAAATAATTTTAATTTATCATTATCACAAATGACCCTATAAGGTTCGAAAAATACTTACTGCTTTAAAGATTTTATTAAATGTAAGTAGTTAATGAAGACAAGGCATAGTGGCCTACCTATTTTAAACATTTTCACAAATTAAGACTCTTAAAATTATAAAATATATTTATATACACATATGACTTCCGGCCATCTTGTCGAGCAAGGTGGTTTGGTTTCGGGAAAAACTTCTTATTTTATGTTCATTTTCGTGATTCAATGTGTAATATATAGCTTATTCTGCAGTGATATAACGAACTAGTGAGCAACTAATGAAGAATTAGTCTCGAAGCATGTGTAACCCCTGTTTGAGTTAGATATCCGTTAGTCCACGTGCTTTTTGTAGGGATTAGCTATCTCCTTATAAAAAGCCTAACCTCACCGTACAACGTCCAGCTCTTGGAGCGAAATTTTAATTAATGAACCGTACACTTGTCGTATCTACTTCGACATTGGCAAAATTGTCCCAATATTGTGGACAGAATGCCATATTTTTAAAAATTGAATTGAATTGAATATACACATATAATATATTATATAAGAATACGAATTGTATTAGTTAAATTTATTTATACATGTATTCTATCACACATAGCATGAGTATATTGAGTATTACATAATTTATAAATAGCAAGCTAAAAATTGTGTGTTAACATGAATATACATATTAAATACCTATTTGAAAAGGCAATATTTGGGGTAAGCACCTAATTAAATAGTAAGGTAAAAAATACAGTTTCATTGCCATTAATAATTTCTATGGAATACAAAAACTGCTTTAGTTAGCAAATATAATTTGAAAACGGCTTATATAAGTATTAATTAATTAACAACAATTGAATACTTACCTATAAACTTAATGCTAATTAAAAAATTGATCATTTAATTGCTATTTTTTACAGTTATACCATTTTTGGTATTTTGTAGTGTTAGTTTTATTGAAACTACGGACACTACACACACAACTAAACACTTATTATAAATTTACTATTAATTCAAAGGTAACACTATTAAGTACATAATTATTTAATATTTTGGGGCAAAAATTGAAAATATTGCATACTGAGTTTTGTTAGCAAAGTCAATATAGGGATTTAGGGTTTTTAAAGAATAATATACATACTTAAATAATATAGAGATGTGTAGGTAGATATTAATTAGTGTGTTGCTGAGGGAGCTGATACTCGTATCGCCGAACTGCCACGTGGCTCGCGGGCGCGCCGCACAGTGTGAAAAATTGCCTTAGTTGCGGACATGTTGTTTTTATGATTGCATTCGATACATATAATTAAATAATACAACTTTGGGGAAGAAAGTATGTTTCTCTTTCACCTAGTTTTTGAGTAATTGAAGTTTTTATGATTATAGTGAAAAACTGTTTTTTCACTTTTTGTCCTAAAACAAACAATAAATGCATGTTTCGTATTTATGCCAAGATGTGCCCTAATACCATCTACCTATATGCAAAAGGAAAAAAGTTTAGGTGCTGTATCTATGAAGTAATGTAGATATTTATGTTTTTTTGAAAAACTTTTTTTTCTCTTTTGTCTTTATGTTGGGGCAATGTTTTTTACTTTAGATAGATGCAGCATATGGTTATTGACAATATAAAAAAAACATCTGCTCAATTAGCAGGAGTTCGGAGAAATTGCATTTCTAAGGATTTACTAAAATTCTATGGAAATAGGGTTATCACATCAGAGTTAAATTTATAGCAAATTATGACAATATTTTTTGCTGTGTTATAAGTGTGTTTAAGTTGTGCCTTTATAATTATCACTAAACGACTTCAAAAAGGACCAATAAATAACTATATACACTATTTACAACTTTTTTCTCTGTAAAATCTAAAACTTCCGGCATGATTACTGCAGTCTAATAATAATTCACACGAAATTAGACAAAGCAATGTTTACATTGTCAATATTGACAACTGTCATAGAGGTTACATGTTGTCTATTATTAAAATTGTTGCCATTGCTAGAAATTAGTACCAACAAATTTCCGCAACATGGCGCACCCTCAATAGATTCTGGTTCACCTTTAAACTGTGCAAGGTAACTAGACAACATGTCATTATCTAATGGAATAAAAGATTTTCTGTCGACAAGATAATATTATTGTCGTCTGGGTACAAATTATTATCGTTGGGATAATGTGATACCCCCGGAGGTTGTAGAGCACCAGAATTTGCCGCTCGTTGACCAGCATGAGGGTTGGCGCCCTCATGCCCCCCTTGCATTAAGTCCCCCGGTCGAGGCCCGGGAGGACATCCCTCAGCAGATTGGGTCAGTTTCTGCTGAGGCAAAGTAGCGCCATGGGTCTTTGCCGGCTCCATGACGCCTCACCCCCGCTTCTTGAGAAATAACGTATAGATATTGGGTTTTAGCTTTTGCTTAACGAGGGCGGACCCCTTCCCAATATCCCGTGATTTCTTTCATCGAAGATACAACATTTACATGTTGAATGGCGCTCGACCTTCTATACATTTGTTAAGTATTATTAAGGAGACTTGACCTCCTTCTTATTGAAGACTATGGTACAATGTTTAGTCCAACATAAACGAAATAAAATATAGATTAATTTTAATACCAAATCCACTTATTGGGGTTTTATTTATGACTGCCAAAATTTAAAGATCGCATAATTTTTACCTATATAATTTTAAAAGGACGAAATATATTAACTATGTTTTTATGTGACAACCCTAGTCAGAGATTTTGACAAATCTCATCAAATCTGTAACTCGAAATTCCTGCATTATTTTTGCACGATTTTTTTTTTGTGAAGAGATGGCATTACAATAATATTGTTAGACTTTGTTAGACTTCAAAATATTGCCCCAAAAGTACAGTTGGCTAGAAAAAAACCAAATGCGGAATTTGACTAATTTGCAATTTTTGCGGCCTGTAGTCCATATTTTTTGTTTATTTTAAAAGCAGGTCATAGTACATTTTAAATGTTAACATTATTTCTTAAGCTCATAAGTCACAAATAAATTTTAAATGAGATATCCAAATTCTAAGGTTTTCATAGAGATTTCCATAGATTCTTATTAACTTCAAAACTAAGTAAAATAGAAATATAGTTTCTTCCCCAAAGTTGCATTATTTAATTATATGTATCGAATACAGTCATAAAAACAACATGTCCGCAACTAAGGCATTTTTTCACACTGTGCGCCGCGACGACGATGTTAGTTTTCTGGAAAAATTGTCAAAAGTAGCACATCGGGGCGGCGTGGCGGCGGCGGCGGCGGCCGAGAATTTGCGCAGCTCCTTGCGCATGTGTGGGTTCTTGTCGCGACCGTACCTATAGAGAATATTAAAATTCTATGAATGTAATCAGAGATAAATTAAAAATCCGCTGAAACTTAGCTAGCTTTTTCTAAATTTCTATTTCATCCGATGAATATAATCATGTTCTATTACGGTATCATTGTAGTTTTGGTTTTCCAAAATCTGTGGGTAGGTAGATTTTAGGTTTTCTGCCGAATGTATCACTGCAAACACAACGTGTTATGAAAAGATATATTTCGAGTTTAGATTTAATTAATAGAATTTCAAGCTAAAGAGGGTGCTCTTTGGAGCATGTTAATTTATTTGAGGTATCAAAATTGTTTTAAATAATACTAACTTATGAACCAACTAACAATTAATCTGATCTTGCTCGCATCGAACTTTATCAAGTAGATCATTATTAAAGCAATTATAAGTGTAAACCAGTTTAACCTACTACTGGAAATATCTACGGAATAAATCTGGGTAGATAATTAAGTCACAAATAGTTTAATTGGAATCTTTTGTCATGTATTGGTTTTAATTTTGATCGATAGTTGTATTGGTGAGTCGTGTTACAATCGGATTTTCTGACTCTGTGTGGATTGTTAGAGCAGGAGTATTGTGCATTGTGGTGTGATTGCCAGTGTCGCTGAGGGAGCTGATACTCGTATCGCCGAACTGCCACGTGGCTCGCGGGCGCGCCGCGAGCGCTCACGGCGATGTTAGTTTCTGGAAAAATTGTCAAAAGTAGCACATCGGGGCGGCGTGGCGGCGGCGGCGGCGGCCGAGCAATTTGCGCAGCTCCTTGCGCATGTGTGGGTTCTTGTCGCGACCGTTTCTTGCCACGGTGTGCGCGTACACGTACACGTAAAGTGAAGGTCGAATATTTTGTCCCTACTCCGCGGTTTATTGGCGTTCACGAGTCGGCGCTGTGATAATGAGGTGTCGTCGTCCCGTTCGCTCTGTGGACGATTAGAGCCCACGGAAAGGGACGGGTGGCGGTGTGCGCGTGCGTCGGAGCCTCCGCGGGCGCCGGCGCGGCCTGCCCTCATCAGTCTCCCCGCAGCGGGGAAGTGGTTCGCGTGTGCGACTCCGCATCGCTCGGGCTGCGCGCGCCCTGCGCCGCGCACGAATATTTTTAGATAACAGCTCGAATAATTTGTTCGCAAGTCAGTGATCGCGCGCATTTTTGCGAATATCGGTATCTGCGATTGCGGGCGGGCATGAGCTGCGCGGCGACGGTGGTCGAACGCGGGCCGCCGTCGCCGGCGACGAAGACATCCCGATAGGTAAGCTGCGCACTTCCTGCGCGCTCGCCGCCATGATCGGTCGGAACGTCACTTCCGTCGAGGACCGGAACCTGCGCTGGCGGCGACGACGACGGCTGCGCCCGCGCTGCTGCCCGCGGCACCGCGCTGCGTCGGCGCCTCGCTCAGGTCAATGAGCGACGGCTCTCGATTCATAAAATGTCGATTCCATTCACGCCGCGGCTCGATGCTACGCCGGCCGTTCACTCGCGACCCTCGCGTCTTCGAATATTCATGTCTTCATCGATAACATCGTAACCCCTGACTTCTTTTTATATTATCGCGTTTTTAGTGAGCGCCGCCAGTCGTGGCCGGATTTCGTGCGATGTGCTGGAAACAAAGTGTTCAATCATTCAAGATTCCCGTTTTACTGTGAAAACCTAGTGCATAGTGAATTAAATTGTGATTCTCCGTCCGTTACATTGGAATGTTGCGACCGGTATCGTAAGAATAGATGGATTTTTTTTACTTTATTTATTTCCATTCTTTGTTATTATCTTATAATTATCGAGTCCATTATCAGAAATATATTTTTATTTTTTGAATAGTAGGTACTTTGATCCGTTACTTTTAAATTTTTCAGTTACGAATACGCCATTTTGGTTGCAACTGTCACTCACAGTTTTTTTTTTCAAATAGGTACTGTACTCGGATTAATTTAAAATTGTTGTCATGTAGTTGAAGGTAGTTTGTTGCCGTCGGTTGGCTGGCACTGGCAACCCGAGCAGCCGAGCGTGGCGCGACGTCCCGCTCCCGCGATCTAACCCCTGTTCGTTGCCCCCTCGACATATCCTCATTATGCTTATCTGGATCATTTACTATCACTACTTTCTTTTGTATTTCTACAAGTTATTAATTTTTTGCTTGCTAATCTCAGATCTTTTCTAATTTAATTGCGGTAATCTGGTGCTCTTGACGAAGTTAAATAAGTCTTGAAAACAATAAATATGCAATTTGTAAAATTCATGTTTCTTCCTTCAAACCTGCATTTTTTATTAATACCTACCGAAAATAGGAGGTTTTTTTTAAAAGTGTGAATGAGGGTAGATGTAATTCATAATTGTACCCTCAATTACCCGACTGTAGAAGGAATGATTTAATTCAGTAAATTCAGTTACTTATATTTTCGTAGTTTAATATCTTTAGGAGGCCGTTTTTGTAATACTTGTGAATTGTAACACGTGCACATATCTCTTTACCTAGAATAAATATTCGAAGGGGCGTTTATAAAACTGACCCCACGAAGCCATTACTTAATTATCTATTCTGACTCTGACGAGCTTTGAAATACCAAAAAATATTGGGCAAGTTGTTTATGTTGTGACGTCGATGGAAGTCGAGCGCGATTATTTTAGCTTTGATTACGTATTGCCCTAGATGCGTTAGATCGAGCGTGTGATGACGAGATGAGTCAGGTGCGCTACGTCATGCCATGTGCCCTGACGCGGTCGCCCTTTGGCCTGTCACTCTGTCACTCGCATATCCACGCCTACTGCGAACGGTAAGTAGGCACAGAGTGCGTGGTCCGTTTCCGCCGTACCGGCGTGGGCGCACGTTTCATAAGCACTTCCTCTCGCTTCTTCCGAACGTGGGTCATTCCCTACTTAATTGCAACGCGTAATCCTCCGCGTCATAACAACTCTATTACCTCGTTTTTATATATGAGTGTGGCGGTTTAAATGTGTCGTCGTTAGCACCCCATTTCCGGCTCAAAAGTCGTGCTCGATAACCGTACAGCAGATAGCGGACGGGTCCGCGTCGCTTCACACATTGTGTGCCATTCTGACATTCCCAGCCCCACGATAAGCCATTAAGAGTATTTTCAAAAAAAGCGATCATTACAAAAGGATGTAAAGACTGCACCGGCGCCGAACCTTCCCAGAAACGGGGCCATTCTTATTCGCGCTCCCGCCTTATTCAAGGGTTTTTTTATTGTTTTTTCTCGGGAGCGGTCCGCTTGAGAAATTCAAGGAAATGGCTTATTGGGTTTCGCTTAGGAGCGGGCTTATCTCGGGGCGTCGATCGGAGCCTGGGAACGCTTGCAGCGACCGCTAGCCCTGCGCCAGCGCCCGCGCCGGCTCCACACTTTGTTTCTAGTTTAATCTCCACTACCACCACCGCTTCCCATATATTAACATTTTTAGATACATCCTGGCTAAATTACTCGCTTCAAAACTTTCACTCTGTTGCAGAATTTTTCACTTACACTGGCACATATCATGACTATTCTTTCGCCTAGGAAAAATAACTTTTATTGAACAGGTATGCAACCGGATTGCAGGTCGTCAGTTAGGAAGTGGATAAAGCTTGTAATGTAATGCTAGTAAAGTATGAATAGTAAAATCATATTATTTGTTAAAGACATATTTGTAGATATTGTACAAAAATTGTCCTATAAATTGTGGGATCAACTATCAACAAAGTGACCTAGTATTTTATTTGCTGTAAATCTTTTTCATCAATATTTATTTTTGACTGTTTTATGTCTGTAGTTACAATGGAGTAATATAAAATAATAAAAGCTAGTCTGGCCTATAACCGCGAAGCACTTCGGTCATCGAATCGTCTATTGGCATCACTCTCTTTCGTATATGCGAGAGCGATAGAGACGGGACTATCGTTTTGTCGATTTTCGAACTTGGCGGTAGGCCCTCTGAACCTAAATATATGTAGCATGTATTTGTTCTACAACTCGGTTTCGTTGGGTTTTTCAGGGCGCAGAGGACGACGTAACGGACCACATCCAGCCAAACAACGAGAAAAAATAAGGCAGAACAGAACAGAACAGAAGTATAACAAGATCATCAAATTAACGAGGAGTTGCAAATGAGGTACGTTTAATGAATGAAACTTTTTAATTAATATTGTTACACATTAATGTTATTGTGAAACGATTGGCTCCGAGGAAGATAACCTTTTGAACGTAAGGTCCGGGTTCGATTCCCGATTGTAACCTTAGTGACTGTTGTTATTACGGTTACATTCACAAAAACAACCCTTTTTACTAAGCAATATCAAGTTGGACAAAAAGAAGATGTTTCTCTACAGTTTAAATGTTAGTTAAACAATGTTACTGATCTGGATTGTAAGTTGCTTTCAGCTTTTTAGGGTTCCGTACGAAAATGATAAAAAAGAACCCTTATGGTGCGACTTTGTCTGTCTATCATAAAGCGAATTTTCTCAAAAACTATTGGATCAAATGAGCTGAAATGTTTTACTCATGTGTAGCCTGTGTAGGTCAGCGACCGGAAGGCAGGCATGGCATGTAACGCCAATTTATACATTTTAATCACGAAGGCAATTGTGGGGGGTAAATGTGAAATTTAAAATCAAAATTATGCAAACTATATTGGGCATATCAAATAAAAGGGCAAATTTGAGGATCTCAATTATATTTTGTGTATAATTTTAACATTTTTAACATATATAGTTTTGAAGTTATTAAAATTGACCATTCTCCCCGTTATCTCGGAAACTGCGGGACCGAAAATAATTACAGGAGTTTAGTTCTTACGTATAGATTACAGGAAAAATAATAAGAGAGCTGTCATTCAGGAGTCGGACTTAAGAATAAAAATGTTAAAATCGTGGTGCGAGTCCGACTCGCACTCAGCCACCCTATAAATTACAGGAAATAGTTTTTACGTATAGATTACAGGAAAAATAATAAGAGAGCTGTCATTCAGGAGTCGGAAATAAGAATAAAAATGTTAAAATCGTGGTGCGAGTCCGACTCGCACTCAGCCACCCTATAAATTCTCATGAAATCTTGCTGAAAGCGACTTTTTTAAATAAAAAATAAAATATTTCGTGCGGAACCCTCGGTGCGCGAGTGATACTCGCACTTGCCCGATTTTATTTTATTTATTTATACTTACAATTTGTGGTACTATTGTCAAAACTTTTGCAGACCATTTAGATCAGTAGGTAAGATCTTTGACCCCCAAGTCCCGTTTAGAGTTACGAGTGCCAATAATACAAAACTCCTTCACACTTCAGGTTTATCAGGCTCAAGCGGATATTACTATTTTATTTATTTATTTCAGTTTGTATTAAACAGGTTCCAATGTAAGAAATACTAACAATGACAAATATTAAAGTTTTGAGGTCCGAAATGCCCTGACTGCGATTATGCAATTCAGTTGCACGTTGCATTTACAGGTCAGAGGCCCTTATTGAGGCCAAAGGGAAGTAATAAATCTGTCGGCGCGAACAATGGTGCGATAAGGTGCACCTTGCGCTCGCGCCGAAAGCGATAGCGCCCCCTGCCCCCCCTCCCCAACCCGGTCTACCCCCTCAACGAGCCTTGCCATCAAAAGTAACATTGCTGAACTAAGCCCTACAAAATCATCAGAACTCTGGAACTACATAGAAAACAAATCCTATTATATTTTATGAATATTTTGATTCCTTTAAGTCGACAAACTGTAGGTGTAGGTATATAATGAAGTGGTGTGCAAAGAAAAAAATGGTAACAAGGTAGAATTCCACACCATCTGATATCTCTGTATTATTTGACAACCCCAAGCAGTTCCGGAATTCAACCACTATAGACAAACATTGGCCGAACTACACATGTTTAACCATAGGCTCATTAAAAAATAAAGCTCAAAGATCCCATAAAGGCGCATATTTTTGCATCGCCATCATATTAATTGACCGAAATTGTAAGTGACACCTTTAAATAATCGAATTATTTTACTAGTAGAGTAGCATTCCAGACAGTATTATACCGTTAACCACCAAAAAATTTGGCATACCAATCTCTAAACCCACTGAACCATGGTAGGTATAAGAACAGTGTTAGGCCCTTGATAGATAAACATTTTCATTTAGCTTAGAAATTAAAAGAAAATCATCAGAACAGCTATGATTAACGTCATTATCTTCCTTAGCGGATCATGGCGCAGCGCAGATCCTTTCACTGCTACGAATCGTTTGAAAATTGTAGCAACCTGCTACGAACTTGCTACGCCGTAGCTCTTGGGGTACATGTACACTATTTACAGGGACCCACAAATCTGACGTTATAATTTTCTTATATTTACCCTTCGGTTATTGCCCATTTTTGTATAATTTTATAGTAAAACTTAATCCCCGCTCCATTTCAATAGCTAAAGTCATAGGGGTCCCAGTTTTTTTCCCCGGGGCCCTTGGTCACCTAGCTACGCCACTATCTAAAGGCAGTAGTATCACATTAGCTATTGAAATTATAAATATTATTTGACTGTTATAAATTCGTCCGGTCTGTAAGCCTCTTTTTGGACCGCTACCGTAGAAAGATCACAGTACAATGTGATGTGAGCCAACGTAATTTCTTATGTACATATAGACAAAAATAAAACGCAGGTTATAATGGGTTAGCATGATCATACAATTTAAAAATTAGAACTTAGAACTACATCAAATATGGCGCTGTGTTAAATGTTGTGATAATGAAATCATGTTTTGAAATAAGTACCTACTAGTCTAGCTATGAAGTTTATATTGAGCAAACAAAATATACGGATACCTTGAAAAAGCGTTTGGTTGCATTTATACATATGTATCTGTAAAATCGGAAATACTACAGATCTACATATAGGTATATATTACGCTACTCAACATTAGCTAAGATGTAATTATCATCACCATCATCATCTCAGCCATAAGACGTCCACTGCTGAACATAGATAGGCCTCCCCTTTGGACCTCCATAAGTATCGGTCGGAAGCGATTTGCATCCAGCGTCTTCCGGTAATGTAATTATGGTCGAGTTTAATTAACTAATTATTACTATGTAATTAATAAATGAGGAAAGCAAGCGCTTAGCAACAACTGATAGGTATTTTGGCAGTACGTTACTGATAGGCACGATACCTACGGCGAGGAAAGGAGCTTGGCGTGGCGTGGCGTAAACCTTATCGGTCAACGACCTTCACACCTAAATGGAGCCTCACATCTCGCCCGCCTGCGTTTGCTCGCGACCACAAATTTGCAGACCGTCAAACAATATTGCTAAACTTTAAGTTATCTTCTTTAAAGCATTTACATTCATTAAATTAAATAGATATACTATACATTTATTTCATGGAATGCTCAGTTATGCGGTCGTTCCGATTTACAGAAAACAGTTTTCTCTGAAACTGTTAGTTTTTCGGTACTTTAAAATTGTTAACACTAAGGAAACATTTTGTTAAGTTTATTTTAGAACTTATCCTTACGTTAAGGACTTCTGAGAAAAAAAACTACGATAACAAAATTCTGCGAAAAGAAAACATTCAACAAGTCGCAGTCGTTTGTCTATGTAACAAGGCCTACCACGTTTTCATTGTCCTTGTATCTTTAGTAAAACTTAAAAATGTTACTGTATAAATTTTCGAAACCTCAATATATACCTATTATACTTACAAAAGCTTGGCCGAATACATACACACCTAAATAAATAATTCAACGGATCTCCGCAACGCGCAAGTAGGTTATTGGTACTTCAACGTATTATTTTGTAACTAAGGTTAAACCGAGCAAATAGGCCAATGTTAGTTTGACGATAGAAGACCTTCAGTTACACGAGAGGACGGTGTGATTGTTCGATTACGCTACTTGTATTTAAAACAAATGAAATGTTATCATAATTACTGTAGGTACATATTTCTTGAAAGCGAGTTTTCGTAGGGTTAAAGAAATAATCTGATCAACAGAAATAAATTTAGAATTAGAACCATTTCCTAGGTTTTAATAGCCTGAAGTATGTAGGTAGAGGTACATACTGTAGGTATACAAGATAATCCTGATTCGCTGTGGTCTAGTTCAGTGCATAAGTGTGTCGGTACAAAGGTGAGGTAGGCGCCAACGAGGCCTTGACCCCTTTACCGGCGCGCTGTCGCGACAATGGACTATTCCGCGACACCCGACCCGACACACGAGCACCGCCCCCCATTTCGCGATCGCCTCACACGCACAGTCTTAAACATACCTAAATACTGGGTACCAACATCCTTTGTGTCACTTCACTAGTAGAAATAATATTAGACGAGATCCTAATAGACACCTTTGAGACCGTTTCGCACGTCATTCAGTGGGCATTAACGTGTGACAGCCGTTTACCTCCCCAGATACATAAATTGGTCCTTCCATTGTGAGCGGACGAGCCGTGTTGACTTAAACGATAATCGAAATAATCGTGACACGGTAATGTCGGTCATGTTAGTATGTAATTAGAGGCGACGAGGGGGACAAGACGAGGCTAACAGAATTCGGCGCGGGTCGTGGCCCGCGCCCGCGCCCGCGCCGTTGAATAATACATGCCGCGCCGCGCCCTGGCGCCGCCACCGCCGCCGCCGCAGAAACAATACACGGAATCTAGGTTCTAGACACACGGTGACCTCTCGCAAGATGTCGCCCTGAAAATGAAATGTAGTTACACAGTATTGCCTTGAAGCGACGCGCCGGCCCCGCGCGCCCCGCGCGCCGCTCGCCTCATATATTAAACAATAATTACTGGCTTTATGCCACATTCATAATAAATAAATAAAAATTGTACAACTGAATACGAATCGTGTAATGCATTAGAACCGGCGTCTTTGAAAGCGATAGCGGTCGCCTCGCGCCGTCATATGATCTGCCGCTGGAATTTGTCTTCTTAGTAAATAATTCAATAAGCGGGTACGGGTACGCAATCGCTAGGAATGTGAAGCGTTGGCAACATTTGACTTGTGAAAGCATTTGAGGTGTTTACCAATTGTTACACTAATAGTTTTGTGAAGAGAAAATTAAAACTAGTTGCTATGCAATGAATGTTTCTTGGACGATTTATTTACTGGTTCCACTGATAAGGACATCTAAACATAATAAAATCACACATTCCTGAAAATACTTAACGATATCAAGTACCTATACTTATCTTAATTAATTACATCACATGTGAGCAATTATGCCAAGTGTTGACTTACAACTTACAACACTTTAGAATGTCTAGACTCCAAGTTCATTTAACTGTATCTAAGGAGACGCGCGCTTAGAAATTTCACAAGTGTTCATAACATTCCATAGGCTTTAGACAATGAGCACTTAAGTACTATAACATATACAGACGTGCTTCGCGGCTTTGCTATTTAAAACATTTGTAGTTAGAAATTGCACCTAGCATATCGCTAAGCAGCTGAAGGCTAGGAGATACCCGTGATCTTCTGCAACTCGTAGACGAGCGTAGCACGACGTAGCGCGGCGTAGCAGCCCAGCCGTGCGGTAAATGTACCCCCACTTACTCCACATTTATTATAATAATGTATAAACAACAGCGACTGGTATAATCAACCTGTAATTTTATCTATTTTATTATATTACTACTTTGTAAGGCTATTATTTTTTTAAATTCTGCTTACCGTTCAATGTCCACCTGTCCGTAACATGACATCAATATTGTTATAGGTATATACCACCCGATTACATGATAACCTAGGATGCCTTGATGATGACTACTTTAACCGCCCGACCGTGACAAGTGGCGCGTCTATACGGGACCGTGTGCTTAAAAAGCGTGCCCTATTGAAATTCGTGTCATATTTATGTATTCGGTCGTGATTAGCCGTGTAAAGTGGTTAAATGTCGGTTAATTACGCAGAGTTAATATGCAGGAGGCGCGCCGCACGTAGCAGCCATTAGGGACAGGGACTGTCGGCTGGCATCGGGGCAAGTGCAAGCGCCGCGGACCCGCGGTATACATTTTACTTCGAATATGATGGTACAGTCGCCATCAAGTATATGGGAGCAGCGAGGGTACTCAAAAATATCTGAACTTGCACTTTATCCCGTTGGCAGTAGAAACGTTGTTCAGATATTTGAGACCACCTTGACCGCTCCGATATATATGATGGCGACTGTACCCCATGGTATACTTAGTACCACAAATAGTTTAACAATGATAACCTGTAAATTGTACCTCATTACAATTTGATAAAACGCTCTCGAAATCTATTCAACAAAGCCTCATCTAAGTAGAAGTATCGTGTGTAAATTCCACAGGTACTTGGATGACGTAAATTCCTTATCAGTTTTTTATACGACTCTGGTAAAACCCTTCATAATTAGCACTCAAAATACCAGGAGCACAACGGGAATACCCAGCATTTACTGTTTCGGTATGATTGTAGCTTGACTAAAAAAAAGAAAAAATATCGTAATACAAAATAGGTACATTTAGTAAGGTTCCAAGTTAGCAGGTTTTGTAATTTACGGAATTACAAATAGGCATGTTCCTCTTATAACTAAAAAATCCGTTACACTAGGTCAGCGTACGCTGGGCAGTCGGGTAATTGCTATTAGATGTTATCAGCACTTATTAATAAGATTTGGGAGTGTTGGCGAGCATTTATTGACCTTATCTCCGGTTAGCTTGCGCTTTCTTCGGAGTCCGTTAATGAGCCGCGGGTGACCACCGGAACGACCCAAGGGCTGTCGCTCTAGTGGTTAAACCCTGAAACTCCAGCATTTCCTATGTTTGCAGTCGATACTAGGAAATCCCTAGTAGGAATAGACAAATCGTAGAGTACAGAAAACATTAAACCATTCAATCTCGGGTACAAAGTGACTAACGGACCTCTCTTACTTTAGTTACCGGAATTGCTTTGTTTAATATATAGTTTTCTTAACCATAAAGCAAACAGGGAAGAAGGCCCGCGAAGTCTAGTTAACTTAACATCTAAGCTATGTACCTTCTTAAGTCCTTTACACATTGTTGTTTAGTTTGGCCCAAATTAATGGTCGTACAACTATAATAATACTTAACTAACTAACTGGTAGAGAATGCCTTTTGGCATTAAGTTCGCCGTTTGTACTTTTTTGATTTTGCAATAAAGTTTAAATAAATAAATAAATAATACACTACTGCCTCCGATTTGGTCATCTTGAGCTTCGATCTACATCAATTAATCACACAGGCACAGGCTGATATACTAATTGCTTATGTCACAGAAGCTCTAAATAGTAATCGAGCGTTCTTCGGAACCGAAGCCGCAGATTTTAAAGTCAAACTATTGTTCTTCTACTAACACTCTCTGGAGTCTACGGCTTGCCCTTTCTTTGGTGTCCGTTAATAAGCCGCGTGTGCGCACCGGAACGGCCCTGCGGCTAGGGCTGTCGCTACACTCATTACCAAGCTTTTATTATGTCTTTTACCCTAAATCTCAACTGTCTTTGCAGCTACCTCTTCAAAGTTAGGCTTATTTTGTCTTCAACTACGGTTTTTGGCATTCTCTTTCTGGCAACTTAGCTATTATTTCTGGGGCTAACGGAAGTGCTACGAGTTAGATATTTGTTAGACATTTTCTGGCTTTTACCTGCCAAGTTTCGTATAATATAATCTTAACCTTTGATTTGATTCAATCCCGTTCGGATTTGAGAAGTACTTCAGATAACCTGTAAAGTGCCCTGTTGTGAAATGCAAATTCTAACTATTACAGAAACTATAGGATCCTGCGGTTAAAAGGCAGAATAATGTAGGTAGGTACATAAGTTCTAACCCGTACTGGAAATATATTTCAGTTTCATTAGAATCATTAGGTATCTCTATAAGATATGATTCCCTTATCCCTTTGGCTTCGGGACGGCACAGAATTCTTTCATTTATCTCTGTCGCCTTGACTCATAATTCACATCATTTATTTTCAGGAACTATCATATGGTAACCTAATTATAAAGATGTCCTCCACATCAATGAACATAAAACGTATGTTAGGCATTTTCCCCTATACCATATCTTCCTTTTTATGAAGACATCTAAAAGAGTTAGTTGTATTGAATAGGTACTTCCTTATAGAAATGGAAAGTGTCTATACCATACTATTTGACATCATTAAGAACCAAACGAACAAATTAAATAGCATCTGTATTCCTTAATTGTGAGACCGTGGAGACAGCATCGATTGCATTCATGATGTTTTTTTTTTACGATGAAGCCAACATCTCAATTGAGAAATACTATGACGAAAGCAATAAATGGTAATCCTAGCGAGTGGCGATGTGATTTGAGTCATTACCTGCCTACGTAACAACTCGAAACATCAGATTCGGTACTTCAATCATAAATTCAACTGACTTCGATAACTTTGGAAATTCTTTCTTTGAAATATACTGGAAAAGGGAGTCAACATTATACAAGAAAGCAGAATTTAATGTCATTATAACTTTTTCCAATGCCTTGCCTTTTGCCAATGAATGGTACGTACTTAGTTCTAATCTAATAAGGCTAACTATTAGATATGGCATGTCAAAAGATCGGAACGGAAGGAGACTGTTGGAGACAATCTTGATTAAGTTTATTAATATGCGGGACGAGACAAAACCGATCACGAGTCCGTGATTCGACTGTCAGTAACGTTACTTTCAGCGCCACGAATAGAGAGAACAGTCACAGTTTAAAAATAAAATTTCTCAATAATGTAAGTACATTGTTCTGATCTCGAAATAGGCCCGGCTCAACGCTAGTGCCAATTTTAAAGACCAACGAGTGGTCGCGGCGCTTTTCGATTCCAAATATGTACTGTTTAAATGCACAAATAGAAAAACCGAGACGACTTGGTCAAGGGAGTAAAGCCCGTCTCGGTGTCTAGATTCGGAAATAAATGCATTACATCAGGGGCGGGTGGCGCGCGGCCGGTGCATCGCGCCCTGTCCGCTATAAATAGCTCGACGGTCCCTTAAGGCGCGGGCGCATGTTTCCGGGCTGGAAGTGTGTCGCTTCCGCTGCGAGCGGTCGTTGACGCTGTCAGCCGCCGCGAATAGCCGCGTGCATTGTCGCCGCGCATTCCCCGCCGCTGGCGGCGTCGACGACGTTTTTAAATAGAGGAACGATTACGAGCGTCTGGCTTCGGCGGCGCCGGGCTCGTGACCGCGCGAAAGTGCAGCGCCCGACGCGTCACGGGCTATTTGCGTTGCGACGTCGCAACTGCCCACCGCCGCCGACAGTCGCGCCGCTCCCCACGCCTGCCGGCGCCGCTGGCACGAGCCGCCCGCACACACGCCCGACCCGCATCCGATAGCCGCATTTTCAATATTCACTAATCTGTCAAAAAGTGGATCAAGGCTAAGCGAGAGTCTTCCTGTCTGCCAAAGTTCCCGCTTCATTAAGAGTGGAACGTTGAAGTCTTTTACTAGAATATTTGACAATCTTCAAAAACGAAGCTGACGGCTTTAAAGCTTTACAGGGACTCGTGAATTTAAAATGAACGAGTCAGTATGATTTAAAGCTGTCTTTACACAAGGCACAGTATCGGTCAGAGATATGTATCCGTGCAGTAGTGTAAACATTGCAAGTTTAGCAAGCAAAGGTGTCATTCGAGCGAGAGCCTCGCTGCGAGGCTGAGTGTGCGGCGATTGCATGCGCAGCTTGAGCGGCTCCACAGTCGCGGTGAATAAATTCGGAGGGAGGTGCGCTGGAATGCGGGAGGCAAGCGGCGCGGGCGGGGGGCGCCGTGCGACTGGCGCGCGCGGCGCTGTCCCACGGTCGCGGGCCCCCACTCCGCACCCCCCGCTTACCCCGCGCCCCTGCCCCGACCACTTTCTTTCGCGCCATAAAGGTCGTTTCAAATATTTCGGAATGCTGTTTGGTGACATTTCACCGGCGCGGGCGGCGAGGGAATGCAGCCTGCAGTCGACACGAGGCACTAGAGTGCGCTGCACAAACGACCGCGGCCTGATTCTGTCAACAGTGCTGCGGCTGCACCTCACTCGACCCAATCATAATCAGATGCAACTCGCCCTGCTAAACGCTTCACGCGAGCACATCGCACACGACATGTTATTTTATTACCAGAATAGAGCCGTTAGCACTTGCATCGTACCTGCCTACTAGAATGCATGCCTATCAGTGCAGTCTTAAGACTAGTACTGACGTCAGCTCATCGGCGTATCGGAGCCATTGTGCGTGTAATTACAACACTCGCGACCGATCTGACGTCGCGGCCCCTTTTGATGAAATTTTACACACCAGAGTAATAACATCCTATGTTAAATAATCGCTCGTTAACTTTACTTACGTATGATTTCCATTTTACCCCATACAAGTGTATGACTTAATACGGCTGTGATATATAGTAGACACGGATAGACATTTCGGAGCCTGGGTATGGCCAGTAAATCTCATCAGTCTACTTTCCACGCCGATGTGTGAACTAAGTTACTCCAATTAATAGATTCGTTCCAATAGCAAACATCGAGTCGGAGAAAGCAGTGACGGCGTGGGTCAACGTCCGACGGAATTCACACCGACCGACCGCCGTGACGATTACGAAGAAATGTGGCGTAACGCTCTAAAATGTCAAAAACCGCGCTCGTTTTCCCATTCCGGGAAGGCGAGCGGCGCGCGGCGAGACGTCGCGGTGCTCGCGCGAGGTACAAAGCCCTCCTTTTATTGATTCGCGCTTCGGTCGCTATGAATGGAATGCGGCGGCGGAGGTTGCGCAAGCGCCTAGCACTGCGGCGCTCGACGGAATGCGCGCAGGGGCACCGGCGGGGCCCGGGGGGCTCCTGCAGGCTCCGCGCTGCACGCGGCCATTCACGCGCCCGCGCCGCCGCTGCCGCTGTGTGGTCGGCGAAATAACTCACCGTTAGAGCCGCGGAATGCTCGCTCTATCTCTATACTTACCTGCGCCCGCGTCCCGCTCCTCCCCCGCACCCCGCACCGGTGATACCGGAAAGCGAGATACCTTGATAACGAACGAGATCTCAATCCGAGACTACTTAACTATCTCTTACTTATGTGTTTACTACTGATGATAACAATTTAAGGAATGCGGGTCTTTAAACAAGATGCCACGGGCTTTCATTAACGCATTAACATTTGAGAGGAATGCTTAACTTAAACAAAGTGTTGAAATCGCCCCCCTCATAAATATGACATAGAAAGCTGACAATAGCGCGGACCTACAATGCAAAATACTCAAAGCGTTCCCAATAAGCAATAACCATTTACTAACAAAGTTGCAACCAATATGAGTTGCCTAACTGTTTAACATACGTAACGCGAATATGTTGTGTGGTGCCACATTAATTATACTTCTAAGTTAAGACTAAGAGGCTAGCTCGCTACAATGGCAGTGTTTAAGCCGGTTAACAATAACACATTAACGGTGCAGCGGACGATGTGCATAATAAATGATACTGTACGAATTCGCATTCGCAGGCACCTTGCGTTGCATTCTAGAGCAGTCGATTGTTAGACGAATAATGACTGTGACTAGCGGTCGGTCACTGCCCGCAGTGCCCGCTGCACGGCCCTCTGTACATCATAGCGACATGTGACATTTAACTACTTTAAGCTACTTTACTTCATCGGCCATGTAAAGATATTGTCATTTTTTTCTTCTAAAACTCCTTGCACCCATTAACTGAGTCCATGAAGTTTATCACAAGTTTATCATAAATGTCACTAACTGCATAATTAATTAAACATGTAGGTAATTGAAACATTTTTAGTTCAGGCAACCCTATGTTAATATTTGTTTTAAGCATAATTATTAAAAACCTAACCTAAGCGGTTTTGCGTCTTCCCACGATCCAACATTTTCTTTGTAGGTAGAGTTGCATCTAAAATTGTGCTCTTAAGATCCCTCTCGCTTGTAAATCCCATTTAGTATGATTTCAGAGACGATTACTAATCGTCTTAGATCCATATAAGACCTGTTCTACTTACATCATTTTTATCGGATGCACCAAACGAATATGGCCAAATGACTCACTAGTCACTACAAATAGTGCCTACATATGCTGCGTCGTCCAATCGCCGACCTTATATCGCCAGCGTTGCAGGCGTTGAATTATGCAAGCGTGGGATACTGGGATAATGCATGAGGTCTTGACAGTGAGCCCTAGCGGACGGTCGCACACTATCTATAGTCGCAGCGTCACCCGGCCTACATTCTGCTCGGCGCCGCTGCCACCGGGACTTTCGTCACTTCTTGCCCTAAATTCTCGCTCCCGGCCTATTGTTCTCCGCGCTCCACGGCGAACACCTGCCGGGAGGGTCGCGTCGCCACTCCTTCCCGAGCCAATCTCACGATCATCCAATACTTGCGCGTGGTTATCAACGCTCTGTCTGGTTCGCACGCCTCTGCATCAGTTCCTCGACACATATTTGTTCTTCACACGATCCAATTCTGTCAAGAAGTTAGTATCGCCTCGCTCATACTTAATGGGGTCTACATCAGATACCATTGCCTACATCATAAGTTTATACGGAGAATCGATTGAAGTATTATGGTAAAGAAACAACTGGGTCGTTTAAGGCGAAACCCTTAGCTATTATCAAGAGTGCAAACAGACTTTGCGATAAAAGGAACATTCGCGCTATTTCCCATAGTTGTCAGCAATTAGAGCAATGTTGGTGGGTGCGGGTACGTGAGGGCCGAGGGGGGAGGGTGACACGTGTGGCCCACATAGTGCGCCCATTGAGCCAGCGCCGGCGCCGCCCGGATGTGACGTCAGCACTTCGCACCTGCACCCCGCTAGTACTTCCCTAGATAGAGCAAAGCTGAATAATTTACATGGAAAAGGTGCGTGTTTTCGTCAATTGGGTAATATTTCAATGCCACTTCCGAGTGGTGCCGCGGCCAGCGCTGGCGCCGGTAACTACTCCCGCGCGCCGCCCAACATGGCCCGCGCCATTTGCGGCCACTCTTCGTCGCGCCTAATTAATGCCGACACACGGTGTGGGTGAGCCCGCATTGCTTTACCAATCATACCACCACCGCACCACCGCCTTCGTTTATTACTATTTTAGTCGCTCAATACAGTTAAGTAAATGCAATATGTCTAAATGAGTTGTAATGAATGGGTAAGCGTTCGACCTTAGACTGACTTCCAACGTCCACTCCCACTCTAAGACAATCAACTGAATAACAAACGCTGATTAGACACTAATTTCTGTTGGCTCCTTACTGTCAGAAAGCTTGCCTACTGCTTACTCGCGGTTCAAATAGATAATAAACACGCGTTTTGCCTTAAAATATTCCTAAAAGGGACGCAATGAACATGCGAACATAAATAATTGAACAATAATATACATCTACAAAATTGCATCAATTAACTAATTATACTAATGAAATCCCCAATTGACTATGTACGTAGGTATACCTTTTGCAATCTAAGAAGCGGTTTTTGACACCTGTCATCTCCGTACATTTTATATTAGCCTAAAATCGATTTTATTTTTATTTTTAAACGTTGAAACATGAACACCCGTTGTCTAAACATGATCAGAAATTGAAACATACCGTTATTTGTGTTACAGATAGCAACGGACAATTAGCAGAAGGAAAGAAGCATTGTTGGTGGTGAGTCAGCATGATGTCATTCTCGAGCACGCTGCTAATGGGAGCGTCCCGCGTCACTTCCCATTCCCGACGCATACTTCACCCAATCGAGCGATGACAAGCCCATTCATGGACCTAACTGTTGTTTAACATCACATTGCTGAAATGCCAACCTAATTGAACTATTCCTCTAGCAGAAAAAGGTACCTAACAGTAAGGGTTTCTAAGGTTGAACTCTTTAATAAATCAGGCGATGGCAAAGCTGTTCGTGTGGCTTACTAATATTTCAGGAAAAAAATACATCCTTTCCTTCTATTTTATTCCAGCAGTAAATGAAGGAATCTAAAAAGAACGGATAAAATATTGCCTTAACATAGTTCCCTTAGTAATTTTATAAATATTTTCAAATTACTTGTCAATATTACTACGTATGTGATAATATTATTTTTTCTGTTTGATCACACTAGCAGCAGAAACTACGAAAAAAATTAACCGAACAACGAAGACCTGGAACGCGCAGAAGACAAAAATTAAGAAGAAAAGGAAAGACGAAACTGGTTTTCATAATGATTTGACAGATTGTTCTATATTCTGAGATCATTGTGAAAGCTGATTTTGTTCCTATGTCGACGGGTGTATTCATCGAGCTTCAATCGGATTCATCGGACCTGAAATAAAAGACCGAAGAAGATTTAAACTGTTCATTTAACTAACTTACGAGTGTCTGCTTGTTATATTTCTGTACAGTGGGCCAAGAAAGTGGTCTACCAGTTTTGACAAAAGTTTCTGCGAGATCTAACGATCGCTAAGGTTGACTTTTCTAACGGAGTTTAAATCATGCACGACCTTGTTGTCTCATGACGTTCAAACGAACCTCAACCGTAGGGTGGTAGACCAAATTTTCGGCCGACTGTACCTATTATCCGAATTGTTGATGCAGTGAACTCGTTGGTGCACATTTATTTATATTTCGTGGACGTTGACTGGAAAGTCAAGTTTTTCTTCACGATAAAGCAGGAGATCCATGTGATTCTATGCAGTCATTTTTATAAATGATTGCTGATGTTGATTCCGAATCTTGTTCAGTAAATTTCAACCATTTCCCGGTGTCAGATTGGGGTGCACTTTGGTATAGTACTTCCGTAATGTACATGACAATACAATCAATTATACCATAGATAAATGAGTAGATATATTGCTAACTCCATACATAGCAAAACTACTTATTAAATAATAAGACGTATGGTTAAACTCATTTTTACTAAGTTTTAAGCACACTTAAATCGTAATACGTATTAAGCTGTAATCTTTTGAATGATAACTGAAAAGTTTTAAGCGAGCTTTGCTAAACTAAGCTATACGCATTTAGCCATGTAAGGAGAGAACACTCTAGGTACTTAATTCTCTTTGATTATACTGATCTGATGACGCAGTCTAAAGGTGTTTCAGGAACATGTCGAGTAAACAATGCTACCATAACATGTAGGGTAGGGGCTCATTAGTATGGTTTAGAGGAGCAATTAATGGGCGTTAAAATAACGCGATACATCTCTTTATAGTCGCCTGTACAGTCAGCCATAAAAGTGTGTATCAAAAATATCTGGCATTTAGGCATGTAGTGTGCGCCATATACGACACACACACACTCTCTCATATGTACCTTATATATAGCCCAGCCCAGCATAGATATCATGTATCAGAATAAACCTTTACTCCAATCTAAGTGTTTGTCTCTACGTCCCACATCACATGGCGACCCTGCCAGTGCGGACACGTGCTGCACTGGCGGCGCGCTGCGCCTGCCAGAGTAATAAGTGACCTTGTTAAATTCGGTAGTGTAAAACTACCGAAGACGTCAATGTAAAACGTGACGTTAAGCCATGCTATCGCTGCCCACGATAAATTATAAAAGCAACCATCAAATAAGGCAGTTGATAAACTGCTTCGCCTTGACTCTTAAGTGCGTACATATTTAAGGAAGCCGGGATACCTAGATGATTCGCGTACCTAGGTAGCGACGGTACAAATACTAGCTATATAAAAATCGATTTTAGAACATAACATTACTTACATTTTTTATTATACAAGCTAAGGATAAAGAAAATTATGACACAATAACAAGAGCAATGAAACACCTCTATACCTTGTGCAACCTAAGAAGCTGTTTTTGACACCTGTCATCTCAGTACATGTACTGAGATGACAGGTGTCAAAAACCGCTTCAAGGTATAGTCAGTTTGCTATACTATCCTTATTACCAGTATCGAACATATGGCAGCTATTAATCAGTGGGGATCTGAGTGACAGCAAAACATATCAGTTAGAAAAAGGAATATCAAATTAGTTACGTAAAAGCTGTCGAAACTGTCTCGTTTAGATGTAGAAGGCAGGACCTACATTTTAATATTAAAACAAAAAACATTGCGTAGGTACCTATTATTGAGGAAACAAAAAAGTAGGCACCTAGGCGATAAACTACGATAACATCATACGGTTGCACTTGGCATTACTTTAAAAAAAACTTTAAAATAAGTTTTTTTCAAAAATATCATTTTTGTGATAAGCTTTTATTGCTGACTGTACTCATCTTTATGAAATCCCTATCTGTGATCACCAAGACGAATGCAACAAGCCCAAACACGACCGGATAATGTGTAGTCAAGGATTTCCTATGCTACCTTCCAGATCCATCATCAAATCAGCTCCATGTCATCATTTTATTGCATTGTCACGCGATTTACATATGCGTGCAAAATTTCAGCTCAATCGGAAACCGGGAAATGGGTCAAATTTAACTTGCAAGATTTGATTACAGACAACGGGACAGGTGAAACTAAATAAAAGCTTATAATAATAAAAATGGCTTCTGTCCATTGGGATAATTTCGCCAGTGTACGGTTGACTAAAAAGTTTGCTCTTAGAGCTTGAAATTGTACGTTAAAGCCTTGCTTTTCGTAAAGTTGTATTTTACAAATAACACGTGGTGGCGAACCACGAACCAAGATTAGATGATCACAAAAGGTGGTTAGACGTAGACGCGTTTTCAGACTTTATTAGCTGCACACTTATTTGTTGGGTCACTAACAATAAGCTATCAATATTACACACTGAACAACAAAAAACTAGTATCCTTAAACTGACTACGCCATCTTGAAATTCCGATGCAAGTCCTTACAATTAAGTATGTCTAATTAATAAGTATGACATGGAACCTTTTTTTCTCTTTTTCCAATAATAAATAAAAAACAATAATTTCTTTCAGGTAGGATACAGAAAATTACAATTACTTCCTGAATATGTTATCATATTGGACCCTGAGCGTATTATTGTATGTGCGCTGCGTATGACTCACCCACACCACAGGCTGCTGGTGTAGAACGTTTGGCAATAAGCCCTAAATAACGTAATTCATACTTCCTACGTGCACGGAGCAAACCTGCACCAATAAAAGTGTGATACAATTTACAAAAATATCAGTTTCGCCAAACATTGAAGTTTATCGGCGATTTAAAAAATTAAAACTAATCTTTTAAATCGCAGGCCAATCTGAGATAACTAAGATTTAGGTAAGGTCGCCAAGGTCCGAACCCTGGGAAAGGGTTCCCATAAGGCTGACTGCGTTTCCCCTAAAGAACGCTATGCAAATCCTTTGGGCGAGGAATGAGCCAGCCCTAGGGTCCCCGGTGCCCGCTGGCCTTGGCCTCACATATATTATGTTCTAATGGGGTTCATGATGGAGTGAAACTATGGAGGCCCCGAGGCGCAGTCCAACGGCCAATCTGAGGGTATTATTATCTAGCAGTGTACGAGAATTGGAGGATGGAAGTGCGTGTAGCGAGGAGCCAGACTCTCTTTCCAACACAGCTAACAAATGAATTAATTACATAAGTAGAATTAATTAAATTACACTCTAGGGAATGTATTCTTGAAGTCCTTTGTGTTCTCTGATCTCCACTGATGCACAGCTGTCAGGTGCCTAGAGTTAGCAATAGGGATAGTATAAATAATTTTAAATAAAAAAGAACCGACTTCACTTAGTATACGATATTCCAAAAGGAAGTGGCCGTATTGCTGTAAAAATTAGTGAAATCACTATAGGTGTGCCTATAATAGTTGAAGAGTTCCCTCGATTTCTTCAGGATCCCATCATCAGATCTGGACCTGGTGAGCGGTGACAATGGGACCAACTATGATGTATACTTTCAAAGAAAAAAGAATTTTCCAAATCAGTCCAGCCGTCTTCAAATAATCGATGATCATACAATTCATACATCAAAAAAAACAGATCCCGACGAATTGATAACCTCCTCCTTCGAAATCTTGAAGTCGGTTGAAAACAATCAGACTAGATAAAAACGGTACTTTATCGACTACACTCACTTTTCTTATTTCGCCTCAATTAATCAAACAATACATTACAACTTCTTCTAGCTGCGCGGCTTTTCGAACTACCCGCACTTGTTCTTGTTGTGTATTTTTACTCGGATTAATAAAAGGCTAATTTTTAATTTAGACTATGAGTAAAAATCGCCAAAATAGGATATGTTTAAAAGCATGCATTAACTTACGTTACGCTTGTAGTATTTATAATAGATACTTTTGTAGTAATTTCCTCATAACAATCAATGAATGAATTGTACTTATTCTGCAATATAACGGAAATGCGTCAATGAAACCGCAACTTTTTTTTATCTTTGAATCATTGACGTAAATTGAATCTTGTTTACGACGAATAACATGCGTAAGTATTTATAATAATATTAATATTAATTCTTGTTGAGCTGAATACCCACTATAGACGAGGTAGTATACGTACGTACTATAAACAGGGTTCTGAAGTCTGTTAGGTATACAGAGTGTTTCCTGTAACATGAGCAATAAATTAAAACGTAGATTCTACTCCTCAAACAATAAAACTTTTGTTCAACAACTTTTAAAAAATATGAATTTTGTAGATTGTCTCTTTTTCATACAAACTAAATAGTACACGGAGAGAAAAAATTTACTAGAAATAAGTAAAAAATAGTCATTCCCAGGACAAGTAAACGTTTACTAAAAACAAGGAAACTTTTACTAAAAACAAGTACACGTTTACTAAAAACAAGTAAACTTTACTAAAAACAGGGAAGCGTCTACTTGTTTTTAGTAAACGTTTACTTGTTTTTAGTAAATTATTTACTTGTCCTGGGAATTACTATTTTTTACTTGTTTCCAGTAAAAATTTCTCTCCGTGTATTTTTAATGTACGTTAAAATCCGTCCAATTGACATTGCTTGTCAGCCTTGTCACCCTACAGACATAATCAATTTCGGAATACATTGCGTGTTCGAATAATCTTTAAAGTGAAATAAAAATCAAACCATAAGTTATTTTTAAAAGTTGCTGAACAAACGTTGTCTGGTTTGAGGAGTAGAATCTACGTTTTAATTTATTGCTCCTATTACAGGAAACACCCGGTATAGGTACTTTGTATTATATGCCGTAACAACTCTTATTTAGGTACTAGGGATTGCAATCCGGTACCAAAATGGTGCCGGATCTGGCCGGATCCGGCACTGACTTCAAAAATTAAGTAAATACCCAGATCATTATTAAATTTCTTATTATTTGGTATTTATTACTTTTTGGCAGAAATTTGCTTTACGGAGTAGGAAAAGAGATGGGATAAGGACTGGATAAGGATAGGGGTGAGGGGTGAGATACTTATATAAATATATTTTGTGCTTTTTAGTGGGTTGTTTTTTTTTAAGGCGGTTCTCTTTTTTTAAAAGAAATTAATAAAGATATTTATTTTAAAAATATTAAAGTTTATGTTACTGACCCGAAATTTTTGCTCTCGAGTGTATTTCATAGGCTTTTGCCCCTTAAGCCTTAGCTTAGCTATTTAGTCCCGAGGGTTTTATATTTATGCATACCTACATCACACAATTATATTACAACATTGTTGTTTCTTAAGTCTCTCTTGACTGTAGCCATCTTATATGTTTTCCTGTAATCTTTAGGTAAAGAACTTCTATTTTTTTTTCCAAATTGTAGGCTCATCAGTATTAGTTTCCGAGATATTTAATGTTAAGGGGAGGTTAAAATTTCCGCCTTTTTTCTTAAATATGTAACTGCAAAAGCCATTAATTTAATATAATGTTATCATAAGGTATGGTTTACATTTTTTATTCAAAATTTCCTCCAAGAGCGCTATAAATAAAATAAAAATAAAAGATACTTATTTCAGAAAAGCAACCACATTATAAATCCTATTACTAGCTAGGCCAGTTATTGAAAAAACCCCCTGTATAGAAAAACATAATACTTAAAACAGTCTAGGTGACATACAACGTGTCCCAAAATTCAACGATAAGCTGGCACCAGAAGATGGACCCGCTCATGACTACTCAAGGAAATTTTTTTTTTATTATGAAATTACACTAGTAGTAGTCCGCCTGGAACAGAGAACTCGCGTTTTACTTGCAAACGAGTTGACCAATATAACAAGACCCCAAGGAGGATTTTTTTCTCCTTCTAGCGCCATAACCAATTGATCGATCCTGCTCATATACGAACTTACAAATTTTATGTATCTCTGCTACAGCCCCAAGAAATTTCATAAAGATCAGAAAAACGTTACTAAAGTTATCGTCGGACAAACTATCGAATTCAAAAAGCCATCCAAATGCCAAGACGTCCCAGTAGCCAGGTGACAGTTGGGTATGGAGTTGTTTGTAAGAACTCACTTCGCTTACGCTCCGCGAGTTCGAAAAAGAAATTCGGCTCTTGTTAAGATTTATGTTATTTTATTTTGTGCCTAGTTTTCCTAGAATATTAAGTATATGTACCATTTTTACCAAAAATGTTATACCCCACGTATGGGGTGTCGATGTAATTTTATTTTTGTAATTCCATAATAAATTGAGAATTTTTTTTTCCCGCGTAGTCATGAGCAGATCCATTCTTCTGGTGCCGGCTTATAGTTGAATTTTGGGACACGTGGTATATGACGGTGACAATTAAGAAACAGCCTTATCGTCCTCTAACACCTACTACTAAATAAAGCAATTGTAAAGAATCTAATCGGTTCACCTTAATGAACGACTTATATATTTCAATAGGTTATATAGGTAATACCTAAGTGATTGCGATCAGAAGCACCTAAGCTTGTTAAGTGGATGGATTATCACCAAAATACCTACCACCTATAGAATCGAATTGAATGAGCGAGTCCTACCCACTGATGGATAGATATGCAATAGTTAGATAAGTGTCGGCCCACCTACTTACTGATAAGTTCGTTTTTAAGATGATTTGTATATTGTTCTTGTTACATTTATCAGTTTTAAATAAGTAGGTAGGTCCAATATATTTTTTACTGTAAGTCTTCTATCTATTCATGCATCAAAAATCTTTGTCAGATAAAATCTCCGCCTGCCACATCGCCACTCTGTTAACTATTTTAATGCACCGAGCAAGCCGTTCCTTGTGTAGTTTGGCTAACATTCATCAAATCCTGCAGTACCTAAACCTGGCAAATATGACCTTCCTTGAAGAATTAAATATTACAGGTACGGTATTTTCGTAAAACACGGTAGTCAGAGTGGACGTTGACGAAGTGGCTATGCCGTCTTTACCATAAGGGCACACGGGGCCCTTGTGCCCAGGGCCCCCATACTCAGGGAAGATCTTAGACGACGTTTTTCTACAGTCAACGTTGTCCCTAATTGAGTGCCTGATTTACAAGTGTCCAAGGGCCCCACATTTTTCGTGCCTTAGGGCCCCGTCACGTATTAAGACGACCTTGCGAAGTGGTGGTCAACATCTCCGTTTTATAGATGAAAGAAGACCCTAACGTCCGCCTGTTCGGTGGGTAGTCGACATTCGGAAGGTTGAAACCTTCGTTCGTTCGCTTCTGGATCAACTGGACAAGCGACGTACACAAAGACAACGTGCAACGTGCGAGTAGGCAATGAGGTAAAACGCTCAAATGATGATAAGGAAGAAATAAGTAGGTATAGGTATGCAAATACCATAAAGGCAAAAGGGAGCAAGTAAATTGTCGGTACCAGCAGATAAATAAGCAAGACGTCACATTTGATAAGATAGTCCCTGATAGCTTTTAGCCAATACGAACAAAAATTTATTTTTGTGGGAAAGGAAAAATTAGAATTTTTATAACTCGAACTGGTCAAGTTCAAACGCATCAATTATGCCAACAATTCACTCAACATGCTTGCGCTTATCGATATAAAGCTAAATGTGATAAGGTACATGTTTTATTTAATTCAAATTTAACTTCCAATTTACCTAGGTATACCTAGATGCGCTTTCTAGGCCTTACCTACCGTTGTTTTGTCTCGCACCAATGGGGAAGGCCGGTGAAAACTTTTTGTAGAGGACGCTGTTCCAGATTCCATACAATGAGAGAAAGAGACAAAAGATAAGGTCCTTAATTAGCATGCAGCCAAAAGGCTTTACTTGGGCAAAAACCTTCCCTATGGCGTTAATCTATAGCATTTTAATTTTAGTGTTTTCCAGAAACCGGTGGATTTCAATTTCGGAGAGATTCGAGACAAAATTTAAAAAATAGAGTCATTTTCGCGAAAGTAAATATTCATTATATTGGATGTTTTCTATTTATTTAAGTGAAGTTTTATTTATTCAAATAACAATTCATGATTATAGCTAATAAATAACCTATATAAAACGAAATTAAACTAAAAACTAGAAAGATAACATACTTACCTACAATACCTACCAACAGTACCAGCCCAGTCATAGAAAGAATACCCCATCCAGCAGCTCAGATTGTGGCATAGTCCCCATCACGCTAGCCGCGTTTCCCCTTTGAATCGAGAGACTAATTCGTTGTGACAGGTATGAGCCGGCTCTGGGGTCTCCTGAGGCGTGGATTAACCGGGACGAAAGGGCCCTCATAAAAGTCTTCATGTCTGCTGACCAGGGACCCAAGGTCTCGACTGCAAGCGCCGCAAATTCGTAATCCTTTAGAAGGGTGGAGTATTTGCGGCGCTTGAGAACCTGGGCCTGATCAGCAGCAGCGCCGGCTAATGATCGGGTTGCTTGGATGTGGGACGCGGCGAACGTGTCAACGCACGTAGCGTCCCACACCAAAGCCCTGCCGAGTTTCCACGGCACCAAAGTAACTCCATCCGGACGCTTACCGTCATCTCTTGCCATACCAGTGGGTTCAAGAGAAGAAGGCACTGAGGCAGTGGCAAGCGCCCGGCGTACCAAGTCATTAATGGTGCCGTGGCGGTACATGCGGCCAGCGCTCCTGACACAGGAAAGTCCATGTCGTCCCAGCCAATCCACGCCTTTTCCACAGGCGCATGTATGAGGTACGCAGATCCTGGCCCCAATTCTCAGGCAGACGGCTATTCTTAGCGTACTTGGGTCTAAAACGGTGCCGATGTTGCGTGAAGGCAAGGCGCTCAGCCAATGGCCTGACTCAGCTGTAGAAACAGCTAGAAGCCTAGCACTTTCCGAGTCGCCAGGACTGTTTTCGAGTAGAGACGCGTGGATTGCCTTTAAGCGAGGGGTATCCCAAGCCCGCTGAATATGTTTAGTTGCTGGGGCAGCCGCTCCCGGGCACGAGTCACACCAAGACTTCTCAGCCTCCGCCAGGCTCGTAATCTCTGCGACGGAAATCTGTGGTAGATTTAAGATTATTCCGACGAGAGAAAAAGAGCCAAAGGCGGACGATAAAAAAGCCGGCAAGGCCACGCTGGCCGAGGAGCGGACACCCAGGCCGCCGAATCGCACAGGGAGCACCGCTTGGGACCATGATCTTGTATCGAAGGTAATATTCAGAATTTTGGATAAGGTTGTCTGGAGGACGCAGTCAATTGAAGAAAGGATTGCGGGGTATTTCCATATAGGGGAGCATCGGAGTAAGTATGTGAATTTAGGGGTGAAAAGGCAGAAACGGATAATAAATAGGGCCATGTGGGGATTTATTTCGAATAGTAGACTTGACGCGCAGTTAAACTGGTTTAATTTGGAATTTATATGTATATATTTGAAATAAAAACTACATATAAACTAAACTAATACTAAAACCTAAAACATACTTACAAATAAAAAATGGGCTCCAGATCAGTACCACTCGGTAGGGTGCCCAGAAGGCTGGCGGCATTGCCGCGTTGGACGGCAATACCGATGCGCTGGGCAAAGTATGCCCCAGCCCTCTGGTCACCCGTCGCATTAATAAGGCGCTTGGCTAGCTCCTTATAAATTTTGTGAGCTCCTGGTCCCCACGGTCCAAGCGTCTCCACCCCAAACGGCTCAAACATGTAACCACTGTCGATGTCTACATATTTGCGCCGCTTGAGGTGTTCAGCAGCATCGGCGGCAGCCGCGGCCCTGGCTGATGTCCCTGGGAGGTGAGACGGCGCGAAGGTATCGACGCATGTGGCCGTCCAAGAAAACCAAGGGCCGTCCCAACTTCCAGGGAACCGAAAGTAAATAAAAACTACTTCCCGCCATACAAATTCAGCTTTTCTAAGGACCAATGTTGGAGATGTCACTTTGACAGTTGCCTTCCCCATAGGAGCATTTAAGTAGGTACAGTCCGTGAGCTCTCAGAAGAACCTTCGAGTTTTAGAAAGAGACGTCGGGCATCAATCAACAGTGACACATGTAAAAGCAGAACAGTAATTTTACCTTCGTGTGTCATCGCCGATTCCCGAAGGTTCTTCTAAAAGCTCACTGACTGTATGCTATACCTATTATTATGGATGGTAGAAGGTACTATTATAATAAGTGAATGCATTTTCTATAAGGCGAGGTTTCATTTATGAATAGCAATATCAAATAAAAATAAAGTAAGTACTTAGGTAGGTACTACCTATTAGTGTTTGCCAACCAACAAGTTACCAAAACGTTATGTCTGACTCGACTGGGATGGCAACGGCACCCAACACCCAGTCGCCTACAGTGACACTGTATGACTGAGAACAAGAGAAATTGATGAATTCTGCTGCTTCCATTGCCCTTCATATGCTCAGAACGCCCGGTGTCGACCCGTCGACGTGGCGGACCCGGAACAAGACACCGTGAATCATATTACTCGTATAAAATAGGTAGGTACCTAATCTAAACAAAGTTTATTGTTGAGCTAAGCTAATAAGAATGGAAAATAATCAATAAATATTTGGGGACATATATACATATCTTACACAAATCAACCTACTTAGTCCCAAACTAAGCAAAGCTTGTACCTACCCATCCCTTTTTTAGTACTGAGAGTACTAGCATTAGAAAAAGACAGTATGATTCTCCCTGTCTATGCTTGAAGTGGAACAAACTCTGGCCAAACTATATATTATAAACACTTAGAGCTTTAAGGGTCACAACACACCTAGCAGAATTCCTCGCGGAATTAGCGGAAGTAGCGGAAATTTGTCTATGGTAGCAGATTTTTTGTATGGAAGCCATAGACAAATTTCCGCTACCATAGACAAATTTCCGCTACTTGCGCTAATTCCGCGAGGAATTCCGCTAGGTGTGTTGTGACCCTTAACCAAGCGGAGTGGCCATTGACAGGCGTTCCCCTCTGCCGAAAATGTATGACCAGTGGTCATACTCATTGTATGGACTGACGTTTATTTGACGTGGCTATTTTGACGTTTCGCATACATTTAACGTTCCCCTCCCCCGCAAAAACCGGCAGACTTTTTCCGATAGAAATGAGAGCGCGTGTGGCATCCGGTTGGTTTAATAATCAAAGTATAAACACATTAAAACCGGATTATAAGCACAGAGTAAATAATAGTTGTTATAAGTCCGGAACAGGAGTCTATGGGTTGAGCTCATCATGGTCGCAGCTCGTTGGGATTAATTATTTATCTTTTGTTCATTTTCATGGTTCAGTGTGTAATATAGATAGCTTATTGTGCGGTGATCTAACGAACAAGTGTGCGGATAATGAAGAATTAGTCTTAAAAGGCGTGTAACCATTGATTGGTTCAGAACAACCTGTAGCCTCCTCGTGCCTTTTGTAGGGAGCTATCACTCTACAAATAGCAACTAACAAGGCTTATGCCACTTCTACCGAAAAACGTTGCCTATAACTTATTTGATTAAACAAAATACTTATCGATTGAAGACATTGTACCATGCATTGCACCTAAAGATTGAACCTTACAAGCTCTTATTTCCCGCCCTTTTATACTTGACATTGGCTACAGGCAATACCGTCTAAAGTCCATAAGAAGAAAAAAAAAAGTCCGGAACACATTAACCATACATTAACTTATGAACTAAAAGCGGTATTACACATTGCAACCTGCAGGGCCCAATCTGTTGTGTACCCTGCCTCTTCCTACCCCTCCTTCAGCTCCCTACGGGCCCTACCTTCGATTACACCTTCCAACCTGACAGATTGGGCCCTGCAGGTTGCAATGTGTAATACTGCTTTAAGCTTGATTTGGACCATACCGCGTTATGTCATGTTCACTTCACGCTGACATTGACACTATTGACTTGACAGTTATATTAAAGTTTTGTAGGTTATGTTCAAGTGTTGTGTTGTGTCTGGAAACTTTTTAGTTCATTGATAATACAGTAAAGCTACTTTATGAATTACAAAATTAATTCTGTACAGAGGTCTGTAAAAATAACATACACATAGGAATATAAATCACTACCTACAATGGCTAAGCCAGAATTTGACGCTGCCTTGGGCGGCACTGAGGAGCTACCCTTTTCAGCAAATAGTTTAAAATTCGCTACATCTAGAAGTATAGAAATAGCTGCTATGACTGAAAGCATTCTTCGCCCAAGCAAAACTAAGCTTATCTTTCAAACATTGCCTGTTCACATGCGTCGCCGGGTAATGAGCCACAACTGTAAAAGATTGCCAAGAAAATTACGCGAGGGTCATTTAGAACAGTTAAAAAAGAGTGGTCTACCACCTAAACAAAAGCGGCCGTCTAGAAAATATCGGAGGCGACCGGGAAATCTCTTGGAGGAGTATAATAGACGACAGAAGCGGAATGTTTGGTTGGAGACTCATATTTGGCATGCTAAAAGATTCCACATGGTCGAGCGCTGGGGGCATCGGCTGGCCCTGGCGCCCTGCGATAAAGCATTCAGAATGTGTTACAGAGCAACCTCTGCTCACTGTTTACTGCAGGATATCTCCTACCTGACTCCAATACAAGTGACAGGGCCGGTAGCATTAATAAAAGAGATGTTTGCGTCATTGACAAGTTGCGTTTGCGGGCTTGGCCTTTGCGCTCAAGCCTATGTAGCTGGCAAGAGAGAAGGTATTATACATCTGCATGAAGTAGAAGCTTTTCCATTTGGTTATATTGGGAAGGTGACATTTATTTGGCTTCCCGGTGATAATGAAACTAGGGTACTATGGCTATTTGTCCATCCATCACAGACAAAACAAATAGAATCTGCTTTCACAAATATGTTAAGCACTTCTAGTACAGATGAAAATGATGTAGCAATAAAGAAAAGAAAATTCACGAATAAGTTTGCAGAAAATATTAAATTTAAAGTTTTACCAGGCATATTTAACAGATTCCGATTGACTGGGCCTAATAGCCATGCAATCTTGACACACAGTCTCAAATGCCTGAATGAGCATGATTCATCTGAATGGCAGGTACTGCTTAAAGAAGATGATTTCTCTTTGAAAGAAAAGCTGGATTACTGGCAAGAGATCAGTAAGGCAAGCTCACCATCTCAGTTGCCTCCTAGAATAATTATAGGCTTGGTTGTCAAAGATCCGCGTCTAAGTCGGCCTTCACACCGCACAAAGGCAAAATCTGAAAACACAGAAGCAATATCTGTACAATCCCTACTTAACATCCCAAGTGAGGCAGCAAAATCACCCTTATGGGATACAAGTATACATGATGTTATCAAAAAAAATCGGCTGACGAATGGGCAGTTCATATCTCGCATTACCAAGACTCAGCTGGTGCCGGGTGAGGTGAATGAGAATGATCCTGCTCTGCAAAGCATCCCCGTTGTCCTTGTGCAGAGACCAGGCTCTGGGGACCCTAACATTAAGAAACTTGGTATGTATGCAGAAAAATCATAACCAAAGTTTTTTTAGGCGATTATCACACTGGCGACAGATCCGTATGCGGCGCCGGTGCGCGAGCGAGATAGTGCTATACATATGCAGAGCGCTATCTCGCTCGCGCACCGTCGCCGCATGCGGATCCGTTGCCAGTGTGATAACCGCCTTACACATAAGCTTCAAAACTAGGATATAAATATGTATATATTGTTACTGTCAACCACACATGTCTCAAAATGTGCAATATAATATAATATCTAGATTTACTGCTAATTGCCCCAAATCATATAAAATAGATAGATAGATAGATAGATAGATTTTTATTTGTACTAATTATACATCGTCACAGTATACAAATTACAATAAAGTAATTCACACAAACATAATATTATATTAAAGCGTGTCATACTAAAATAATTTCATTTGGAAATGAATAAAATAAAATAATAATCATAATACATTGAATTAGAATAAAACCATTACATTTAAATGTCAAGATAAAATATTTACATGAAGAAATAAAAACTGCATGATACCATGCACTTAGTAAGGAATATACTTAATCCTATGGAGGAACCAAGTCTTCAACAGAGAGACATGAGGTCACAATCCTCAGCACTGAAGAAATGGCTGATGATGATGAATCTCTAGATTTATCTTGATTTCCAGTTATCCCTCATCAAGAAGTTAGGGACATAAGACAAGCAGAAGAGTTTTTCACTTGTTGCAATCTCGAGTGGCCACTTCCAGCTCTCCAGCCGAGAACAGTCAAGCCAACCTTCTTCTCAACTAATTTGCCTCAACATAAATTTATCTCAAACTTATTTTTTAATTCCAGGTTACGGATGCGGATGGGACATAATTATTCCCTCTGGCTACAGCGTGCAATTCTGGCAAACGTTCATCATGTTTGGAGCAAGATCAGGTGGTCTCCGAGAAACTGAGAGCCTAGCCTTTGAAATGGGTGAACACCACTTGCCTCCAGATTCCGAAGCAGGCAAAGCTGAAGAGAAACGAATAGAAATGGAGTTGAAAGAAAGATATTTCAAGCTACCTCCCAGTAAGAGAGTGAATTACGCTAAATTGGGCGTTAATAGCCCTTTCAAATGCCCATGGGAGATGTTGTTGAGAGATTGGACGTCAAGCTCAGTAGATGACTTTTTTATTTTGAGGGATAGGAAACATTTAGATCAAATACAGGTAAGTTGTATGTTCTAAAAGCAATACTTTATGAACTTGGTGGACTTTATATCATCTTGTAATGAGCATACCCCGGGGATTTGGGTGCGGGAATAACTTGAGAAAGAGTAGAGATAAACAGATAGGTTATATTGACAAATAATCATATTGTGCCTAATGAATAAATACCTTCCTGCGAATTGTAAACAAACTACAATTTAATTTTAACTTAAGTAGCAGGGACTTTAGTATTTCTACCAAGCCCTTCGAGATAATAATAAAAGTAATGTTAATTAATTTCCTGCCGTCAATTAGTAGTTAACACGATTTTCAAAATAAACAATTAATATTTTTTCTACATTTGGAACAGTTAAGCTTCGGCGTCTAGCTGTAAATATCCATTTTAACAAACTAAACGATCTTTCTACGTCGGCAGTCGTAATAGGTGCAAATTTAAATTTTTTTGAAGAAGTCAATTGTTGCACGATGTGTTTGCGATTGCAATTCTATTTCTTTGCCTTGTAACAATGCATAGGCATGGTATGTATGACAGACATTGAATGTCAAATATCAATCTTGACGTTAGATATCTCTGAAGTGTTTATTAATTTATAAATATATGAGTAAGAACTGAACTGAAGAGGTTGATAATAAATTATTTATATGATATCATACGAAATGTTATCCGCGGCTTCGTAAGCGTAGTTAATTGAAATATTTTCAAATAAATCAATAATTGAACGTTTGTTTATTTTTTATTCAATAAATTATTCAGTAGGTAAGTATACATTCTGTTATTTAATTCATACATATTCTTTGGCTTATGTCATTCATTCCCGCACCCAAAACCCCGGGGTATGGTAATGAGGCCCATAAAAAGATTTGTATAAATATCCAAATGCTCCTTTAGAGTTTGGAGCTCTTCCTAGACGTAAATTCACAAGAGCTGGCACCGAGTTTCTATGCAGTAATGTCTATATGATACAAATCTGGCACGCTGCTCTGGTTCAGAGCGTACTAGAAACGAGTGTAGCAATTTGGGCTCCCCACGAGAGTTGCTACATATTAATGCTAGAAAAGGTTCAGAAAAAGTTCCTACGGCACCTATACAAAAAGCAGTTCCATTTTTACCCGTACTTGTATCCAACGCGTTTTCAACTGGGTATGCTTGGGTATGAGTCGCTGGAACTCAGACGATACCTAATCGTGGTAAAGTTCGCCCTGGGCATCATCCACAACAAGGTGGACTGTGTAGACCTGGTGGATGAGGTGGTACGACTTTACGCTCCCAATTCGCGCGGGCGGCTGCGCTACGCGCCCCTGCTGGCGACGCCGGCCGCGCACAGCGGGCTGCTGCGCCAGGCGCCGCTGCACACCGCACTCACACTTCTCAACTCCGTACTGGAAGCGGCACCGCTTACAGACATTTTCGCAGCCACATGGCCGCAGCTTATAAAAGAATGTAAAAAAGTATTGGAATCAATGTATTAGGTATTAGGTTATGGTACTCATTAAATTCATTTATTATATAATTCATTTATTAGGCTAATATAATTAATATTAAGATATGTATGTTTAAGATTGTAATGTTTTGGCGTACGCTGTAATTACAATTTCTTGTAAAATAAACAAATAAACAAATAAACCAGCTTTCATGAAATCATGAATCAACCTATACAACTTAGACACTTGAAAAATATACAACACGTAGTCAGGTAAGGGATCATCCATTAATTACATCACACCTCAACGGGGGGGGGGTCCACAAAATGTGACATATCATGACATGGGGGAGGGAGGAGTTCCATATTTGTGACCTCACAATCCTCTCATATTTTTTTTTACAAAATCTAAATATAAAAAATTAATTTCATTTCAATTGTTAACAAACATTGTACGATTGTACTAATTTTCTACATACTCGGATTTGTTTGAATACTTTAGTTCCCTATAAATTTGATACTATTTTTCTGGCTGAGTTTAACGATTTATTTTTATTTTCGAAATAGCGAATGTATTACTAAGGCGATAAGGCTCATTTTACAACGCCGTCCTAAACTAAAAATCTAAATGTGACGTCACACTAATCACCAAGGGGGGAGGGTGCAGTTAATTGTGACGAAGTGTGACAAGGGGGGAGGGAGGGGTCAAAAAATCATGAAATTGGTGTGACGTAATTAATGGATGATCCCTAATAAACAGCATTGACATTGTGACATTGGTTTATAAGAATTATTAAAGACAAGTAGGTATGTATTATTTTCATATGTGATTTATTAATTAAACATTTAATTTACAGAACTGTGTGATGAATAAAAAAGTTCCGCCTCAAATGGACAAATCCGAGTCCTGTCTGGTGGCTGTGTACATTAAAATTAAGGGTAAAGGTACCCTCAAAAGGCACGCTCATTTATGCCTACCACAGCCTGGCGATGACAAAGTTATCAAAACATTGTGCGAGCCGCACCATGACGACCCTAATGAGAAACTGAGAAAACAGAAACGATTACAGCATATCACTGATTTGAAACAACTGAGGAGGAGAAAGATCAAACTGAAGAAGCATAAAAAAGCAACAGTAAGTAGTTCTACAAAGAGAACTGGACATTTCTTTACTGACACCCTTAACCCTTTAGCCGCCAATAACTTGAACTTGGATGTTCGTCACTGTCGCCACCAACTTTTTTATAACGCGCTACAGTAAACCTTAATTCATTGCGCGAAGGATCGTTTTGAACTGTAACCATGCCCTTCCATAAGTGTTTGGCGTGGGCGTGGCATAGGTTAATTTTCAATGATGTACTAGATTGTCAGTGTCACCTCTAAAATCCTTCCACAAACCCAAATATTTGTGACCATTTGAAGTCGAAGGTACATCAAAGTCATTTAGTAATAAACCAACAATAATGTACTTGAAAACGTCTCATTTGGCCCCCTTTACATTCATTATAATTGTGGAATTAATTTTTAACTGGTTATTTTTGTGTTTTTAGAATGAGACTGCTGCACGAAAAACGACCACCCAAAAGGAGCCATCAGAATATGTAAAAACTATGCGGGAACTGTGGGTACCATCCAACATACAAACCATCCGACGTTCCACTTCAAGGGAAATTATAGGGTACATCTCTCAGGGAGGATTCAGTTTCTCTGAAGCCCAGAGTTGTGGCGTCGGCTTCGTTGCATATAACGCTCTTAGTGCGCTCCTCAGAACTGGACAAAATCAAATGCTAGTCCGTAACATATCATCGAGGAAGTATAGATTGTGTTCATTACAAGTTACTATGCCGTAGTGCACAAGTATGTGTAGAATTTAACCTTTTGAGTGTCAGTCGTTCAATACAAATTATGAATGCGTCCACAACAGATCCCGCTTATTCATAAACGTCTTTCAATTCAAGACTCATATATTTATATATTATGTTGTTTCTAATCTAACAAACACAACTGTCAACATGGCAGATAAGAACAAACGATTATTTAGTTTGAGACTTGCAAGACGTTTATGAATAAGCCGTTTTTTGTAGTGATTCACGGCAGGATTTACGGCAAACTGGCGGGCGCTCTGACTACAGGTTGCTGTAAGGTTAAGGTAGGGACGCACTGATCCCACGTACGCAACGCATGCAATGCATTATGAAATCTGCAGCCTGATATTTGTATATTTTGTATGCTTAGAAACATACTTGTCATACGCGATGCTATGCCATGCGTCCCATGCCACGTTCGATCTGTCGCGCCAGTTCGGCGTGGGAATGTGGAGGGGATATCACACGTTTTCGTACGCGTACGATCAGTGTTTCTAGATCTTACGCCCCTAGCGCGTCATTCCCACGTAGTATTGCATACGTTGCGTACGTGGGTAGTGTTTCTAGCGTCTGATGTCAATACACGTCGTATACGTGGGACAAGTGTGCACACAATCTCTCCCACGTTGCATTGCGTGCGTTGCGTACGTGGGAATAGTGTGTTTTACCCTTAGTGTCCTAAGAATTGTAAATAAAACTATTTCGAATATAAAATAATGAATTTATTCTTCAGCTCGTATGTCCTTACGTAATCAGCGTTAAACCTACTAACTAGGTTCCTCTCAACTGTGACGAACAAACAACACCAAAATACATTATTTCCATTTTTCAAAATTGATAATGTTTTTACATAGTCAGATTCGAGACCTTATACCGTTTCGTATACATATTAAAATAATCTGTTTACTGCAACACTATAAGACCTAATTGATATATCATTTTGGTTAAGTCAATGAACATCACAAATTCTTAAATGCTTAATAATTTATTCTAACACGACATAATCGTTCACTAGTTTTAATTTCAACAACATATTTGTTATTCGGGTTTGGTTGTATAACACATTCACTGCTATACTACGTGCGTAGTGCTACGCCGTAGCCGATAACATGGGTTTCCCGCTATGTAGCGAAAATGCTTCTTAGAGCCGTGACGACAACGTGTCGTCATTAGCAGTGAATGGGATAAACTTGTATTACAACGTGGGTCGTGTTTTGTACTGCTAGCCTTGCGTGCTAGCTGACGGGCGGAAATCATCGTTGATACATTTCTGGTTTAAATCTTGGATCTCTTTCTGGCTATGGCGTCTTCGACCGCCTTCAGCTGCTTCAGGAGTTCTTCTCTCCTGGAGACTGTTTTCTTCGCAGGGCCTGAGTTGGGCGGAGAGCCAGCCGGCCGCTTCTTGCCACCAGATTCTAAAATAATAGTCACGTTAACTCTTTGACCGCCAAAGCCGTCAAATCACGTGCACGGAAAGTCGTGCCCTCAGCGCCAGGACGTGATATCACGTCCAAAATATAACCGGTTTGCCTTGAGCGCCCGCGCGCGCTGGCACTGAGGGCACGATTTTTCCGTCATATGCTTGGCGTTCAAAAGGTTAATGAATTACATATACAGTTAATTGCATAACTGAGTCAATATCAGTACCTCAGTAAAATTTACATAGCTCGATGACAAACAAATTTGCCTGAAAAAGCTATTCGCAGAATATTTCTCTTTAACTGAGGCTACAAAACTTTCTTACAATTGATTTTCTTCCGTCTTATACAATTTTCTTAATTTCATACTGAAAACATATAAATTTTAGGGTGGCTCAAAAAAAGGAAATTTAAGTTTGTCTTCAAAATATATGGCGAACGAAAAAATCAAGTTCGTGTATGTAATTAATAGGAACCAGTTTCACACATGGATACATTGCTGATACCGATATAAACAAATATCACCTAAAAGTTCAATATTTCTCTGTAGATTTATAAAACTAATCTTCAGTTAACGATATCGGTGCAAAACTGATTCAGTACTAAATAGTATGTAATGGATAAAATTATTATATTTATCTGTAATAATGTAATGGTTTAGTTAGTTTATAAGCGTTGTGAAACATTCATACTAAAATAGTAACTGAATGACTATCCTTTTGTGAAATAATAAAAGAACTATATCGAAGTGATGCACGTTGACTCAGTTATGCAACTAACTGTTTTATGATATGAATATTGGCTTTGAGTGATCCGTGTTTAATGCTAACACAGGAATTAGTAATTCTTTCTAATCTAAACAATTATTTTTACAAGCCATATCTCTGAAGACTAATTATCAATTCTGCGGCGTGGATTATAAAATTGTGGATCAAATAATTATTAATTAATTTATTTATTTCTTTAAATCCTCACCTTTATCACTTGTGGATTCCTTTTTACTTGCAACTGTAGTTGATACTGCTGCAGCTAAACCAGCATTGGATTTAGCATTTAACCTGAAAAATATTATTTATGTTAATATGATCATCCTCATACTCGCAGCATTTGTCTCTGCTTTTTGCCACGGCTCTGTCCGCTGCCCTGGGGTGCGCTTGGAAACCACTTATTACTTGTGTAGTTTTAGTAAGTTCCTTTTTTATATTGAATATTATCGACCTAGTCCACGTAAAGTTTCAGTACTCACTCTCGCGCTTACGGGATGATGATTCTAATACCCTTGTTACACCTACCGAGTACAGTGGCGAGTCAGTACTCTCGACCGAGTACTCGCAAGATGTAAACACATCGCCGAGTACTGGGCCGAGCCATTTTACTCTCTCGACCGAGTGGCATTTTGCTGTCTCGCCACTGTATTCGTTAGGTGTAACCAGGCCTTAAATTTTATTATACATATATATTGTTACGCTCTTAAAGTTGTCAGAGGAGAAGAAGACTCATTAGGACAGTATAATGTCTTAATGCTCCAGCTGTTACCACGCCTCATCAAACCACTATGCCCGGAGCTGATTCGCCAGACTAATTCTTAAGGATTCTGAACTTTATTACAATGGTTAGTAAATTTGTTATGCCCTAGCAGTGGCGGCGCATCGATAGAACACGAATCCCGTTGGCTTGCCTAAGTTTCAGGCACCTGAGCAGTTTTCCTACAGGTCATGAAGAAATATTAAGCCAAATTCAGCACCGGCTTGCCTAAGAAAATTTTTGACCCGTTACCACTCTGACAGTCATCACGGCTACGCTGAAAGGTCGCGCTTTGCGCTGCTGAGACTCGGTCTAAAACTACCTGTCTAACTAGGATTCTGAACCTTATTACAACGGGTATAAACTTATGAAGTCTTATCTAGGCCTCGAAGCCTCTTTAACTCGTGCATGACCCGCCCGGAGTAGCCTGAGGACGATGACAAGTGAGAATCGCTCTCCAACTCATTGACCAATTTGAATCTTTATCCGATAACTATAAAGTCGTCATTTGCATGATCCGCCCGGAATAGCCCAAAAACGAGTGAAACTCTCAAGACTCATTTGAATCTTAATACAATCAATATAAAGTAGTAATTTCCTACCGAGGCCTCGCAGCCGCGTTGAGGAGTCGCGCCTGGCGCGCCCGCCGCGCCCCGGAGCTGCCCGAGGACGATGATGAGTGAGACTCGCTCTCAGACTCGCTGGATGATGATGACGATTCTGGAACATTGAAATAGGTTAAATCATGTATAAAATCTACGTCACCTCACAGACTACACAGACACCTCATCATTAAACTTTTACAGGGAACACAAGGTCACCACACATCAGCGCAATTTTATTCGTACATTTCTACGATTCGACCAGCATATCTCAATAGTATTCTTCACCAATTTGTAGTATAACAATCCAGGTTCACCCCTGTAACTTGATTTTTGTGGATATTTTTAATTCACATGAGTAATGATCAAAAACGTTAACTCAATTGAAATAAGCGGTCGCGCTCTCATACAAAATTAGTACGGGAGCACAGATACGTGGTGACCCCGAGTTGTAGAGTCGACGTCAAAAATATGTTTACACTTTTGGACCTTATTACAAAGGAGTAAGGTGCAAAAGTGTAAACTTATTTTTGACGTCGACCGTACTTATGATCTATCTAGTGGTTGAGGTTATCTGTAGTACCTATAACCAGGGAAAAAAGAGGCACATACAAAACTTAATTACAATAAGAATTAAAGTGATTAAATGGTGACATACCTGAACCAGATGAAGATGATCTGGAGTACCGTTTCCTGTCCCTGTTTCGACTAGATGCTTTGCTGCGACCGTATGGATCGACTTCATCCTGAAAATCGAATGGGAATTATTGGACTACATTGCTATGTCACTAATTATAATAATGATATATCACTCTCACTGGAGCGTGTCCGTGATCTCTGACCCGAGTGTCACGGACATAACTCTACGAGTGTCTCTTCTTTCTAGCATTTGTCCTATCTGGGTAAGTATAAATGTAACGTATACGAACTTATGCTATATTGCTTAAAACGTATAAACTCAATTTGTATAATTTTGTAAGGAATAAATTATAGAAAGTATAACGTACGAAATGTATAATAACAAAATGTATAATGTGCTTTACATTAACATCGTTTACGATAATTATAAATTGAAATAATAATGAAATAATATAATAAACAAACAAATAACATATTCCAAATATAAGCGTCTGCCTACGCTAACGAGGCATATTATTCCGAAAGCAAGTTCCTAATCAAGTCGAGCCCAACCATTTTTTTTGTTAGCGTTTATATCTATGGGGTGTTGCAGTTCTAAACTAACCTACCTTTCTGGTAGCAGTTTATATCTATAGGGGGTCGCAGTTCTAACCTAACCTAACCTACTTTTCTAGTAACATTATGTCTGTGGGGGTCGCAGTTCTAATCTAACCTAATCAAATTTTCTGGTAGTAGTATATCTATGAGGGAACGCAGTTCTAACCTAACCTAACCTACTTTTCTGGTAGCAGTATGTCTATGAAGGGTCGCAGTTCTAACATAACCTAACCTACTTTTCTAGTAGCAGTATGTCTGTGAAGGGTCGCAGTTCTAACCTAACCTACTTTTCTAGTAGCAGTATGTCTGTGAAGGGTCGCAGTTCTAACCTAACCTAACCTACTTTTCTAGTAGCAGTATGTCTGAGAAGGGGCATAGTTCTAACCTAACCTAACCTACGTTTCTAGTAGCAGTAAGTATGTGGGGGTATCAATTTATTTGTGAAGGTTGTCATGTTGAGGTTTATTCAGGTTGTTATTTGAGATGTTATTCGTTATTTTAACTAAATGTGTAATGAAGATTATATAAAATGGAGTTAGTTAAAATATCTGTTATATGAAACAACGGTATATTTAATGTATGTTATATTACTTTTAACTTATACTAATTGAAAATATACATTTAGTGTATTATATTTAACGTTATTATACGTTTTGAACGTTTGTAAACTGAAATTATACAAAAAGTTCGTATTCATTACGTTACGCACCCGTCCTGGCTTGGGGTCCGCATGACAACCTTCCCATGAATTGACGTAGACACAAGTTTTTACGAAAGCGACTGCCATCTGACCTTCCAACCCACAGGGAAAACTAGGCCTGTTTGGGATTAGGTCCGGTTTCCTTACGATGTTTCCTTCACCGAAAAGCGGCTGGTAAATATCAAATGATATTCTGTACATAAGTTCCGAAAAATTCAGTGGTACGAGCCAGGGTTTGAACCCGAGACTTCCGGATTGAAAGTCGGACGTCTTACCGCAGGGCTACCAGCGCTACGAGTATGATTGCATTAACCTTTTGAACGCCAAGCATCGGACGGAAAAATCGTGCCCTCAGCGCAAGGCAAACCGGTTATATTTTGAACGTGCTATCACGTCCTGGCACTGACGGCGCAACTTTCCGCGCGCGTGATTGACGGCTTAGGCGGTCAAAGGGTTAAATTAAAACAAATGTATGAGTTTATTTTTGAAAGCCGCGTTGCAAATTGGAGCGTTAGGAGCGTGTAGTTCGTGGTAATAAATATGTGATACCGGTATCATAGAACTTGTATAAAACAGTGGTAAAAGAAAGAAGCCGGTAGCTGGAGTCGTTAGGGGCAGGATACACCTATTCACCATTGTAGATCTGGTGGAAGTGGATCTAGTAGGTGGCGCTGCAGTCGGGTTTTCGTGGCCTCCTAAAGTACTTGTCTAAAAGAGCGCTTTCTTATGCTGGCCATACACCACCCTTCCTATCGTCCAATCGGCATGACGCTACCGATTCCATCAGTTAGAACTGACCGTGTGTGGGAGTGGATTGGAAGTTATACTTGATGGCACAAACAAATTTCGATTATTTTGGCTTGATCATGGCGATTGGATCTTGCCGATTGAACGATAGGTAGGAACCATCCTACCTATCGTTCAATCCGTGCACCAGTATGGCCGCTATTATATTGTGGTGGAGGTTGAGGTTCGTGTTCGTGTTTACCTTGTGCCTGGGCGGCGCGGGCGGGTTGGCGGCGAGCTGGCGCGCGGCGGCGGGCGAGGGCGCGCGGCGGCGCGGCGCGGGCGGGTTCATGGCCGTGGCGCGCGCGCTCGCCATACGTCGCTCGCGCACGATCACCGACGGCGACAATCTGGACGTTCGCACCGGTTAGCACAGGCAATGTGTGGACGCAGCTATGTAAAGACCGAGCGAGCCGCCGAGCGGGACCCTACTGCGGAATTCGTCTACCTCGTCTTTATAGATGCAGTAAACGAATGGTAGATGCACCTACATTACAACTTGGACTTACAGTCACGAATTAAATCAATTCTTTAAAATAACAACACGAACAAAAAATAATTATTATTCACCTTAACAAAATAGATTCGATTAGAGAGGCTTCCCTTTAGATTTTGATGACAGATGAATGACCCGGCAGCGTTCACCTCAAGGAACATTCATTGAAAAAATGCAAGAAATCCCAATTTTAGTTACATTACAAACTAATGGGGTGCAACAAAATCTATGCAATACTGCAATGTCACTCGCATATCACCTCTCCTCTATTGTTACCTCGCCCAGCAACGCGATTGGTCTTAACATAACTCATAGTAAAAATAATATCATATGATACAATCATGCCCCCCATCTTTTCATGCTTTGTAATATTCACTTAAATGCAAACATCTGCAGAATATGATGCAAGGCAAACATATTTTGATTTAATGTCGCATCCCTTGTGACACAATTTACAAGTAAAAAAGGATATTAAGAATAATAAATTGTTACGAATTAATTTCAGTCTAAATTTCAAATCAAACCATAAAATAATCAAGGTCAATAGAGCACATTATACTACATTATAGATTGAAACAAATTGATTAATATTAGTTCTAATAATCCGAAAGCCACAAAAAGCAGCTAAAAATAAACTATAGGTAAATGATTACTATTTACATTAGACATGCTGTTAATTTTATTTGATTAATCAATAATACGAGAGTATTTGTTAGTACCAATTTGAATTCTACATTTTGTTTATTTTTAGCTGCAAACAGTAGAGCCACAGTAAGTTACAACGGCAAAGTAACGCCACCAGCCAACCAAATAATCAATTATATTATGAGGGTATGGCTCCAGTGACTTTTTAACACATTCAATGCCACCTAGTTCTACGCGCTACGCCCGTAGCCCATAGCCAGGTATTCGTCGTATGGAACGCCTAGTAGCTACGAATAGGGAAGAGAACTTGTGAGTCGGGCTCTCAGCGCTGAATGTGTAAATTTTTCAGTATATGTAGGGTCTACAACTCGTTGTATCTTACATTCATTAGCAGTACCGTTACTCAATACTAACCGTTGTCTCGAAGACGACGATGCCCTCCTCTTGCGTCGCGCGCCCGGCGACCGCGAGCTGCGAGAACTGGAATTTGAAGAGCTGCGGAGTCAACGGGACGGGAGGGGAACACACACACATTCACACACACACACACACACACACAAACACACACACGAACACACACATCATCCATGTCAAAGCATCCAATGGGCATGCAAACGTTACATGTTAATGGTTGAGGTGAATTTTGACATAGAAAATCAGTGAGTCAGACCAAAGGACCGTCAGAGTTATGAAAATGAAACCCATTAGCCAGGGGAAGAGGAGAAAGCGGAGAGAAATTTCAAATTAATAATTTTTGTGACTCGATATATTCAAACTGAAAATTCGAAAATTAATTGTAAAAAACGCGTGTATTTTCAAAATTAAACACGAACTCGTGACAAACTTTGTGCTTGCCGGATGGGGACCGACAGAAATGTGGTACGTGTTCAGAATTCACATTCACATTTTACCATCTGACTGCTACTCTACACTGGTACATCTAAAGTAGGTGATCACCGGTTATCGTCATAAAAAAAGTTCTAATTCATCAACATCATCATAAAATAATATGTTCAGGTCAGTCTTATTGTTTATTAAAGTGTATTTGATCTGGTACTGGAGGTAGAGTAGAAATTACCAACAACGTAGGTGGGTCTACATATTTTCCAATGTACATTACTCCATTTTTCTCTTTTCTTCCTACCTTATTCCTTTAGGGCCTTATCACACTTGAGCGATTTCTATACAAAACTCGTACGCGGCGAACTCGCGGCGTGTTCGCTCCCATACAAAACTCGCTCGGAAATCGCAAGTGTGATAACACTCTTATAGAGAATGGTTCTGAATGATTATGTAAAGTTCTTACAATGGGCGCCAGGTTTAGGCGCGCGAACTGTTATGCAATTTGTACCATTGACCAGCCGGCGATGACCTCTTTACAGCACCGTTAATATAAGAACTATGTACCTCGTTACGCAGTCATACTTTCCGCTCGCTAAACCATCTGCAGCATCAGTTACATTATTACATACCTGGAGGAGGAGTAGGAGTCGTCGGAAGACGGCGGGCGGCGGCGGCGTGCGGCCGGCTCCGCGCGCATCCACGGGTCGGCCCAGTCGTCGCCGCGCGTGTCCCGCATGTCGCGCGTGTCCCGCATGTCGCGCGTGTCCCGCATGTCGCGCGTGTCCCGCATGTCGCGCGTATCCCGCATGTCGCGCGTGTCCCGCGGTTCCCGCATGTCCCGCGGACGTTCGCGGACCTCGCGCCCGTCTCGGCGGCCCTCGCGCGCCTCGCGACGCTCCACTTCGGCTCGTTGGACGATCACTTCCCGGGAGGATCGGACGCGGCGCTGTGATTAAATTTTAAGATTGACTTTTTGTGTAAGCATATTGTGTGTGTGAAGTCGAACTTAGATGGACGATATATTTAATTAATTATGCAATGGAGTCGTATCGAAAAGACAATGGTTTTAATTAGCTATAATTTAGATAGCTGTTGGTGTTGCCATAATTCTTCGATTGTTAAAATATTACTTACAACGTATATTATTTTTTATTCTTGCGATAAAGAACGCCAGTTAGCATAATTCGAATACAAGCGATTCCATGTTTGCTTAATGGAAAACAGGTAATTGCCGGCCGAGAATGATATAAACGGCGGACGAAATGAGCAAGAGAACTGAAATGTTGTATGCAATCACACCACTCCTCATGACTCTTTACTCCCGTAACTCGATTTTGAATACAATTAAAATATATTGTCAATATTTCCACTTATATTCGAGAGCTTAACGATTTAATGGATGAAGTCTACTCAAGAATATATTAAAAACTCACCTTATGATAAGCCGGTTCCTCAGGCATGGCGGAGCGCTCGTCGTAGTGCCCCCGCTCGTACGCCCGCTCCCGCTCATAGCCACGCTCGCGCTCGAAGAAACGCTCCCGCTCGTCCAGCACTGGCCGAGGGAAGCGGCCGCGGTACATCGGCCCGTACGGACCGTGAGCGTCATGCCTGTTCAATTAATATTTAATTTAAATTGCTTTGTTTTTTATTTCTTGGCAAACTTAGCACCACTTTGTCGATATGGAGTTATTACTGTTATTAGTACATCCTAAAACTGCACAATATATGCTAGATATTACTGAATGAAGTAAGACTCTTTGCCATGCTGTTTTCAGTTCGAAGAAGATGTAGGGTCTATGGGGAAGACATTACTTCGCCATTTGACACTGGAAGTCGCTTTAATTAAAATTACGTTTGAATATTTTGTTAGTATGGTATCACTGATTTTTATTTTCACTCTCCAACCCTGAACTACAGAGTAAATAATAGTATAATACAGAGAGACCTCTGTAATGTCACGTAACGTCACGAATCATGTTGTCCCTTCTTAACGCATGACAAGTTCTTTTTCGCACTTATGCAAACGTATCGGATACGTCGTGTCAAACTCAAATTTTTTGACAGATTTACTTTGAGTTGTACCCCCCTGCCTGAACTCACCCTTCCTTTAAGTACGCGTCATTTCACGCAAGTGAAATTAAATTACGCACGGACTTAGTGTGCGTGTGTGGGTGTAGCTTGAGAGCTAGCTGTACGACTGTATGCTGCCATAAGACGATAGATGGCGCTGTGTCCGAGGTTCAGAACTGACTACTCTTTAGTAATACTATTCAATATACTCTATGCTCTTTGCCATGACCACTATTGTTAGAAGCATAAAATGGCGACCATTTTGTTCCGATTCTTATTGACAGATACCGAAATTTCTAGCATTCAGTGGATTCTGGTAGTAGAGTAATGGAACAAGATGTGCTCATGCATGGGCTCTAGTCTGGATGGCGAGGGACCGAAGACGGCGGCCGCATACGCTAGCTCCGCATCTGGGTCGTGCACTACTCCGCCTACTGAGAGATGGAGCTTCTTTTCTAAAGATCGTAGTAGTGTGGGACACCTACCCTGGCCGGAAGACGTCAGGGTCACGCATGGGCTCGTGTCTGGGTGGCGAGGCGCCGACGGCGGCGGCCGCATACGCCAGCTCCGCGTCGGGGTCGTGCACTACTCCGCCTACTGAGAGATGGAGCTTCTTTTCTAAAGATCGTAGTAGTGTGGGACACCTACCCTGGCCGGAAGACGTCAGGGTCACGCATGGGCTCGTGTCTGGGTGGCGAGGCGCCGACGGCGGCGGCCGCATACGCCAGCTCCGCGTCGGGGTCGTGCACTACTCCGCCTACTGACAGATGGAGCTTCTTTTCCTCGAAGTCCATGTCTTGCTCCTTGCGTTTGTTTGCTATCCTTAACATCTGCAATATGTTATATGTTTTTAATAATTGACTCGGCGGTAGACGCAGACTTTACAATAAAATTCTGGCTTGACGAAAGTTTTTTTTGATAATTAAAATGGAAGGTCAATTCCCAATACGAGTTGTTTTGAATATGTCAACAAGTATTGGTTGATTCGTGAAAGCTGACACGAGACTTATTTTAAACTGTCAACATTTTTATGGGCAATCGAGTACTCCCCGAATCACGTCGAACATGTTGTAGTTGCCCTTGTGTTACTCCCGGGTGTAGGATCTACAGTTACCTGCTTGGCAGTCCTCAGGACGCGCTCCCAGGCCGACTCAGGCGGCGCGGTGTAGCCGGAGGCGGGCACTCCCCGCACCACGTCGAACATGTTGTAATTGCCCGTCCGTTACTCCCAGGTGCAGGGATCTACGGTTACCTCCTTGGCAGTCCTCAGGCCGCGCTCCCAGGCCGACTCGGGCGGCGCGGCGTCACGCGGCGGCGCGGTGTAGCCGGAGGCGGGCACTCCCCGCACAACATCGAACATGTTGTAGTTGCCCTTGTCCGTTACTCCCGGGTGCAGGATCTACAGTTACCTCCTTGGCAGTCCTCAGGCCGCGCTCCCAGGCCGACTCAGGCGGCGCGGCGTCACGCGGCGGCGCGGTGTAGCCGGAAGCGGGCACTCCCCGCACCACATCGAACATGTTGTAGTTTCCTTTGTCTGTCACGCCCGGGTGCAGGAATCTACAAGAAACAATACTTTGTTAACCATTTCTAGATAGATATTGATATTTATGGAAGAATTCGTCGGTTGATAATTAATACATTAACTAACAATTTAGAACAATTATTTTTCGCGATTTTAGTTTTAGATTTTTATCACAAAACACGTTATTGAAAATAATTCTGTTTGGGCTAGTGAAACACTTCGTCCTCTTCCTGCGATGAACCTCTCACCTGCAGCTGACGCCCCACGTGCAAGCGCCGCGCGAGAAGAACCGGCACACGGGCCGCGGCTCGCTCTCCTCTGGGCGACGTTCGGCCTCGTCAGATACTTCGCCCTCTTCTAACGACGAGCCTCGAGATACTCGACGCGGCTTCACTTCTTCAGCTACAAAAAATAACTAACATGTTGATAATGTTTAAAAAAAAAAGTGATGTGCAAATTTTTCAAAGCACATCATCATAATTTTTATTAAGAGCAGTATAATTCAAATTAAAAATATTTATCACGGATCACCCACGCGCGGTGGCTACTAGTAGCCGGCGCGCTGCCGTCGCGTAGGATGAGTATGATCATCGTAAATTGATCAAAACATGTCGAGCAAATCGACCTAGACTTTTATAGTTAAAAAGCTGAATTCAAAATTACCTTTCTCAATAATTTCTCCGTCTCCATTAGCTTGTTCTGAAGCTTTAGGTTCGACACATTCACCCTCCTCTGCTTCAAAGTCTAGTTGCTCCTCTCCATCCTCTGTATTACTAGTCTTTTCTAGTGGAACCTGGTTAAATAGATACATTTAAATAATCAGTACTTCGAACATGTAACAAACATCTAGTAAACAAGCAAGTATTTTGGTTCACTCTAAAAACTACATCAAGTGGTTTCATAGAACTAATAGTGTGTAAAAGTTTATTAAATTTGATGTTAGTTGGCCTGCAGTTTGTCTATTTTGGCCCTTAGTCCTGAAGGACTCAATGAATCTTTGGTCAATAAAATTTCGAGTAAATTTATAAACAGACACTTACTTTGTCCAGTTTAGGCGTGTCTACTTTTCCACTGGCTGATTTAGGCGATTTAGGTGATGACTGTGAGCTGATCCCATTGTTCCCATTCACCTCAGGTTTTTCTGGTGATGTTGGTGTAGATTTAGGCTGAAATTTTAAGGGGTTTAGAAATTCAGTTAAAGAAAGATAATGTCAAATTTAGACTGATCAAAAAAAGATTAGAGAAAACCATAATACAAAGAATTTTCTACTTGACACAGAAAGGAGATGTCATAATTTAGTAGCTGCAATAAAAAAATAACTTTAAGGTTCAGTTTTTACTCAGAAAAATTGTATTTTTTGTGAGAATTATATAAAAACAGTCGAAAGCTTTTATAACGACATCAAAAGGACAACCATATTTTAACACTAAATCCGATATTTTGTAATAACCATGTTATTTTAATACAAAAGTTGTCACACGGATTTATTTCTTGGACTTAACATCCGATATTTCGTTAATCAATTATAACTCGATTTCGACTGTATTCTTTTTGTTCACCTTACCTTTGATGCTTTAGCATTGTCATCTGGTCCTATAGAGTCCAAATCTGACACATCCGACAGATCTTCATGGCTTATATTCAAATCCTTTGCATCAGCCTTATCACTACTCTGTGATTTACTCCTAGATTTTTTATCATCCTCTTGATCTGATTCCATTTCACCTACAAAATGATTATGTACTGTATTAACCATAAATGGTGCGTCAAGAATTACTTGCATGAAAACAATTCATTGGACACTATATTGGATGGTCTGCCATTGCTACTATAGTTTTTATGGTAATCCTAGTCAATGTAATCAATAACTCATAACATATTCCGAGAAAATTCCACCTTCAAGGCTTTATTAGCCACACTTGCTGATGCATAGAATTACATTTAAGAGCGTTATCAGTTATCACACTTGCAATTTGCAAGCGAGTTTTGTATGGGAGCGAACACGCCGCGAGTTCGCCGCGTACGAGTTTTGTATAGAAATCGCTTTCAAATCGCTCAAGTGTGATAAGGCCCTAAAAATCTATCTTAATTCTGACCTACCTGCCCCGTTTACCATTACCATTGAAATGAAAAGCAATACAATAATACTCAAGGACACTCATCATCCTTGAGGTTATCGAGTAGTATAGATCCAATCAATAGATTTCTCATTTAACAAAAAACTACTTACTCTAAATGTGTTTTTGTCAATTAACTTAATACTAATACCTACATTGGAGGAATAGGAAAATTAATCTCATAAGTAACAAACTTTTTCTATTCATCATCTAGATTAAATTTCTCTTGTTAGTCAACAGAACACAAGTTAATACAATAATCCTAAAAGAGGTCTTTAGGACGCAGACTGGACGCACGCAGCCAGCCAGCCCCCACTGTGGTCTGAAACAGACCGTGCGTCGAATCTGTAGCCTCAGGCTGCTTTTCCACAGAGTTGAAGATGCAGATGGTGCTATTGTTTGATTCCCGCATGTTTCCTGTCATCTTTCCCTCAGTGTGAAGGCAAGTTAAAGAAAAAAAAAATGTTATGTGTAAACTAGTGTAAATAAAAATTGTTAATTACCTTCAGAGATCTCTTCAGTAGCTGGATCCTTAGCACTAGTTCTCTTATTATAAGAAGAGCCCCTACTTGACTGACTAGATTCTGATCTGCTCCGTTCTCGTGACCGAGGCACCATTTTCTGTTCAGCCTTAGTATGCCTCCTCCAGTTTTCTTTAGGGCTCCATTCTCGCTTTTTAGGCGACATTACAACTGATGACCTAGAGGAATTCCTATCTGGAGAGGGACTTGAGGGACGGGAACTTCGGTCAGGATTCCGTGAGGGTGATGTTGCCTGTGAAGCAGAGTCAGGAGAAGCAGGCCGAGACCTGGTGTCGGGTGATCCGGCACCTGACCGAGCTGAACTGCTTGGACTTTGAGGTGTCTTTGGACCTTCACCGCCTGAATGTCGCCCTGGAAAATGCTCGCGGTTGTCAGGAGAACCAGGTTCACTCGGTGACTTAGGAGCATCTGGAGATTTTGGGCCAGCCGGTGAGGTCGGCATAGAATTTTCAGGTGAATTTATGTCTGAATGAGCTCCACTCAAGTTGCTGGGCGAGCGGGCTTTACTGGGAGATTGGGACCGCAGTGAAGGGGATTGTGACTGGCTGTCTGGTGATGGAGACCTTGGGCCAGCTGAACTTGGTGAGGCAGGAGATTTAGGTGGTGATCTAGGTGGAGACTGTGGGGGAGACTGTGGTGGTGATCTCGGTGGTGACCGAGGCGGGGAACGTGGAGGGGACTTTGCATCTTTCTTAGAGGACACACTTGACGATGAGCTCCGTCGACTTCTGGAGCTCGAGCTGCTACTACTTGAGGATGATTGTGCATCTCCTTGACCATCACGAGAATCTTCTGAATCCATCCCTGAGAAAAGATTGACACTTTATATGAAGATTGCTATTTTGACTTAAGGTACCCAACCCAAAAGCATTCCTTGAGTTCATAGTTAAATTAGCATTTCTGACCAAAATATAATACTTCACAGTTAGTACACACTTCCTATTAAATTATATGCAAGCAAGTGATATGGTAACAAATCATGTATGAAAAGAAAACATATTGTGCTAATTTATTGACTGGACAGAGAAACAAGCTTTACTTTAATGATTAGGTACTATCGACATTTAATTTCGTTTTGACAAATCTATTGTCTGCACTGAACAAAACCAACCTAGGGAATAACATGAAATTACGACTTCTCAATATTGTAACTGCTATGTACGTGATTTTATGTCGGCTGATGTCACAACCGTTATTATGCTACGTTCTGATGTTTATTGAAGACACATCCAGCCTTACCTTAAAGATGACGCCTCGACGCCAGATTCGGTGGCACTTTATAACACTTTTCATATTGCAAGACTTTTAACTTTTACTTTCACAACACAAACTCAACTTGGGTCTTTCACATATACTTGTGAACAACTTTAACTTTTTTAGACGATAAACTGATGAAAACTTAGTAAAATCAACACTACTTCAACATGGCTGTGACATAGGAGGAAATATATGAACATAATATAAATAATCACTTTTCAGTACTTCCGTAGGGTCAACTTACCCCCTTACCTTAACTGAGATGGGATAGACGGTAAATTTCTTGATGTAATTATAAATTTATAATTAAAAATCCTCTAAAATGCGCCGCAACAAGCTCTTTCAGCGAAGTCAAATCAAAGACTAAAAATCTTTATTTTTAATAATGTTGCCATTGTTGCCACACATATTGTTAGGGAAATTGATCGATATTTATTAGTCATCATTATTAGTAATTTAGTGGAAATTCAACTCTAAAGAGAAAGAGATAAAGAAGAGATAACAATAAAGAGAAATAGGTTTGGTAATAAAATGTTATTTTTATATTAGAAATATATTTTTCATAGATATTAATTTGAAGTTTAAAATATAACAATATAAGTTGCAGGAAAATTAAAAACTTCTACTGGCAACACCGTACTTTACAGTCATAGGGTCACCACATACGGGTCACCACATACCTAGCGGTTTTCCTCGCGGAATTACCGGAAGTAGCGGAAATTCATAGACAAAATGCTTAATTTGTCTATGGTAGCGGAAATTTGTCTATGGGTCGCCACACACCTAGCGGTTTTCCTCGCGGAATTACCGGAAGTAGCGGAAATTCATAGACAAATTAAGCATTTTGTCTATGAATTTCCTCTACTTCCGGTAATTTGTCTATGGCTTCCATACAAAAAATCTGCTACCATAGACAAATTTCCGCTACCATGGACAAATTTCCGCTACTTCCGGTAATTCCGCGAGGAAAACCGCTAGGTGTGTGGCGACCCTATCTAGCGGTTTTCCTCGCGGAATTACCGGAAGTAGCGGAAATTCATAGACAAAATGCTTAATTTATCTATGGTAGCGGAAATTTGTCTATGGCTTCCATACAAAAAATCTGCTACCATAGACAAATTTCCGCTACCATAGACAAATTTCCGCTACTTCCGGTAATTCCGCGAGGAAAACCGCTAGGTGTGTGGCGACCCATAGACAATGCTTGCTTAGGGTCACCACACACCTAGCGGAATTCCTCGCGGAATTAGCGGAAGTAGCGGAAATTTGTCTATTATTATTATTATTATTATTTATTTATTACAGACAACATGATCCACATTTTGAGTTAGTATTTTATTTAAAACTATGTTAGTATTCATACTTTGCTAACGATATCAACTCTATCTATGGTAGCGGAAATTTGTCTATGGCTTCCATACAAAAAATCTGCTACCATAGACAAATTTCCGCTACCATAGACAAATTTCCGCTACTTCCGCTAATTCCGCGAGGAAAACCGCTAGGTGTGGGGTGACCCTTAAACGGCTATTAGACATTGCAACCTGCAGGGCCCAATCTGTTGTGTACCCTGCCTCTTTCTGCCCCTTCTTCAGCTCCCTACAGGCCCTACCTTTAATTACACCTTCCAACCTGACAGATTGGGCCCTGCAGGTTGCAATGTCTAATAAAGCGGTATTACACATTGCAACCTGCAGGGCCCAATCTGTTGTGTACCCTGCCTCTTCCTTCCCCTCCTTCAGCTCCCTACGGGCCCTACCTTCAATTACACCTTCCAACCTGACAGATTGGGCCCTGCAGGTTGCAATGTGTAATACCGCTTATAGCCGTTTTAGTTTTAATACGGCTATTAGATATTGCAACCTGCAGGGCCCAATCTGTTGTGTACCCTGCCTCTCCCTTCTCCTCCTTCAGCTCCCTACGGGCCCTAGCTTAAAAGCGGTATTAGACATTGCAACCTGCAGGGCCCAATCTGTCAGTTAGGAAGGTGTAATTAAAGGTAGGGCCCGTAGGGAGCTGAAGGAAGGGGAGGGAGAGGCAGGGTCCACAACATATTGGGCCCTGCAGGTTGCAATGTCTAATAGCCGTTTTAGTTACACCTTCCAACCTGACAGATTGGGCCCTGCAGGTTGCAATGTCTAATAACGCTTTAAAACCGCATTAGGGTCGCCACACACCTAGCGGTTTTCCTCGCGGAATTACCGGAAGTAGCGGAAATTCATAGACAAATTAAGCATTTTGTCTATGAATTTCCTCTACTTCCGGTAATTTGTCTATGGCTTCCATACAAAAAATCTGCTACCATAGACAAATTTCCGCTACCATAGACAAATTTCCGCTACTTCCGGTAATTCCGCGAGGAAAACCGCAAGGTGTGTGGCGACCCATAAAAGCCGTTTCTAAGGGTCACAACACACCTAGCGGAATTCCTCGCGGAATTAGCGGAAGTAGCGGAAATTTGTCTATGGTAGCGGAAATTTGTCTATGGCTTCCATACACAAAATCTGCTACCATAGACAAATTTCCGCTACTTCCGCTAATTCCGCGAGGAATTCCGCTAGGTGTGTTGTGACCCTAAACGCTGTAAAAATATAAATTCCCTTGCACTGCATGTTGAAATAATGTTTGATTTTGTACTTATCCCAAGACTTATCCTAGACTATCTTTTTTAAATAACAGAACTTACTTTATTTTGATTTAAATTTATATTCTTTAATTTGTATGTTACTCGAATCAGTGCAAGGCTCTCTACAGACGTAAGCAACTAGTGACTTACGATTTTTGATACATTGCGGTTTTTGATCCATCGATTGATTTCGTTGCAACTACCTAGACGGCAACGTGTCGAAATCGCCGCCGATTTTTGCGTCGAAATTACGCCGAGTGTAGAGGCCATAACTGTGCGTATTAAAAACGGAAACGTCACTTCACTAGTGCATGTAAAACAAAAAAAAAATTACTATTGGCGCCAAAGGCATATTGTCAGGAAGTTAATAAAATAACAATTGATTATTGAAGTAACTTAAAAAATGCTGGAACAAGCTCTCGATGAAAACGTGTCCGACATAGAAGAAGAAACTTTCTTTCAAGATGTTGATATGTTACAAAAGCATGGCATAAATGTAGCCGATATTAAAAAGCTAAAAACAGCTGGCATTTGTACCATCAAAGGTATTCAAATGTCTACGAAGAAAAAACTGTGTAATATAAAAGGTTTCTCAGATGCAAAAGTAGACAAAATTAAAGAAGCTTGCCAAAAAGTCGTTACTCTTGGTTTTATGACTGCTTTAGAAGTAAGCGATAAGCGAAAGCTAGTCTTTAAAATCAGCACGGGAAGTAGCGAATTAGAGTGAGTACCTACCTAATAGTTATTTCTATTCAATCAATATTCAAACAATTTTTTTAATATATAATTTTTGTAGTAAACTGTTAGCAGGTGGAATAGAGTCCATGGCGATAACAGAAGTGTTCGGAGAGTTTCGTACAGGAAAGACTCAACTGTCTCACACTTTGTGCGTGACCACTCAGATACCCACGTCCAACGGCTATCAAGGAGGGAAGGTTATGTTCCTCGATACTGAACACACTTTGTATCCTTTACCATTTAAGTACCTACTAGATATACAAGTAATAGTCATAGTAAGTATGAAACTAACCAAGGTATATAAACAACGTACATATAAATATACTACGAAACCTAGGAGACTATTGAAACAAAATGCTCTTCTTAAAACTAATCAGAGTTGAAATCTTCGTTCATTATTTTTCGTTTAGATACAGACGAACCTACACTACAATTAAAGTACCAACCAACTTGACCCTTAGAGCATGCTCCTGGTTAATGATGCCGAATTCGGAAAATTTCCTCTCCATTAGAACGGGCTTATTGGTTTAATCACATTACTATATACTTACCTACCTAGTTACCCCCATAACTATATACATACTTTTTTTATACAACGACGGTGGCAAACAAGCCTACGACCGACCTGGTGGTAAGCTGCTACCGTAGCCTATGGACGCCTGCAACTCCAGTGGTGTCACATGCGCAATGCCGACATTGCCGACCTTTTAAAAACAGGAGAGTCGAGACCCTTCCTCCCTCCCCCCCTCCCTCGTGAAAGTAAACTGTACTATATTGTATTTTATAGATCGACTTTACTTTAAGTTCTAAAGGTATAAATCAACAGAAAATAAACTAAAAGAAGATGGAATAATGCAGTTCATGGTCCTTCGCACCGGACCGGATCAGAAAACTATTTAATAGTCACTCGTCTATCAAACTTGGCCTTGATCTCTATCTTTTATGATATTGTTTATTGTTAAAGTACCTTAATTTATTTAAAGAAAAAAGAATTTTTTCCTCTAAAAGTATTATAAAGTATTTCATTTATATTTAGATTCATCGACTATATATTTTATTGAGTAAGCCAATACAACACAAAGAAATACACGTGTACCTTGCTTACTTTATTAGCTGCGCAGTTGCCCCTAAATGCGTCGTGATTCGCAAGTAGGTACGCGAGTACCATATATTGGCTATGCGCATCATTGGGAAGCTGCGTAGTGGCAATATATGCTTACGTAAGCTAAGCTATGTTAAGAACTAAAGTGGTGCTGAGGCAAGACATACTTACTTCCAATAGTATCTAATTGAGTAGGTATAAAAAGTTGGGCCCTTCTAAGTTCAAACTTTTACCAAGATGTGCGAGCTCTTGTATTCAAGGCCGTAGCAGCTAGGCGAGGGGTGGGGGGGGGGGGGGCTTTAGGGGACAATGCCCTACCTTAAAATATTAATGCCCTACCTTAAAAAAATTGGGCCCCCGCGGCATGGTGCCAAGGACGCTGGCAGCATTCCCCCGCTCGGCTGTATAGCAATGCTGATGCGTTGCGCGAGAAAGCTGCCAGCTCGTCGGTCACCTCACAGTAATTCGGATCAGTTTTTTGGACATCTCCAGGTATTAGGAGGATTTTTGTTTTTCGACCGCTTTAGCCGCCGCACCTACCTGTTTAATTTAAATTTCCTTAGCTAGTATTTCAGTCGCCCCGACAGACTTCGGCCTATCGCTGATAGATTCAACTTGGACCAGAATGCAGTCCTAGACAACGTTCTGTACGCCAGAGCTTACACATCAGAGCATCAGGTAATTATATATATGCCTAGTGCATCGTGTGTCGATTATTAAGTATTGTAATTTTATCAGATCATTATTATATAGACAGTTTAGGAGTCGTAGAATTATAATATTTCTAATAGACAAAAGAAACGCGAAAAGTAGTGCAAGATATTGTAGTCTCATTTTTGCACCTGAATGCGATAACACAATAAGTATTTTGTGACTGTTTGTAGCTCCCAGTAAGTTTGCTAATCCCATATATCTAAAATGGCGCTTGTGGTAATTAATCCAGTTAGCACAAAACCCCATCTGTCAAACCTGTGTTTTCAATATTTTGTATACCGTCATATCAATATTTTGTCCCTAGTTTTCCTTTAATAACGTATGCTTATTAGGGCTGCTCGAAATACTAACACTAAGTTTTTACATGTTTCCCAAGGCGGAGCTCCTAGACTATGTAGCAGCGAAGTTCCATGAAGAGGGTGGTGTGTTCAAACTGCTGATCATCGACTCTATAATGGCGCTGTTTCGAGTGGACTTCTCCGGTCGCGGCGAGCTGGCTGACCGCCAACAGAAGTTAGCTCAAGTTCTGTCTCGACTGCAAAAGGTGTGTTACCGTGACAATAACATCGTATGATCAAACTGTTGATAATACTCTATAATGGCCCTATTTAGAGTGGACTTCTCCGGTCGCGGCGAGCTGGCTGACGGGCAACAGCAGCTAGCTCAAGTTCTGTCTCGACTACAAAAGACGTGTTGTTACCGTTCGAATGATGAAACTGTTGATAATAGTTAGACTCTATACATATATAATGGCCTTTAGAGTGGACTTCTCCGGTCCTAGGAGGTCGCGCTGGCCGCCAGCAGAAGTTAGGGCACCTTAACTACTACATAATCCCATGATCAGAAACTAGCGAAGTTGCGTTGGTCATAAAAGTTTCCGACCGTATAATACAGACTTTAGATTCCTAGTTGCACACTAAAGGAGCCTGTGATTTGTTTTTGATAACCTACGAGTACCTAATCCAAAATTTGGTGCCGGGAGTGGTCTTTACAAGAAGGTCTGCCATATCCAATCTGATCTTCCAACGCACAAACGAAACCTTTTTATTACGATTGGTTAATTAGATCGTGCAAAACCGCGTGATAATTTCCATTCTTTACCAGTCAATAAATCCGTTAATCATATCACAGCCACAATCTCACTAATAATTATGATTATCGTAGATTAATGTAGGTAACACTATGCCGTAATACGTATCGATCGTTTCGGAGCAGACCGCTAGGTATTTCCTGATAAGAAATCAATAAGATGATTCAATATGCTGTTTACGTGTAAAATGTTGTTGTTTTGCGAAATGTTTGGTGATTCACCGTAGTTTGATCAATCACGTTATGTAAAGTCAGCAGCAGAAGTAGCTAAGCATGTGAGGTATTCGGAGAGATCTTGGCACGACTTTATTATCAAGGGAATAAGAGTGTGAAGGTCATTCGAGCACCTTGTCCGCCAAACTTCTGCTGGTGACTATACCTACTTCCTACTCAAAATAAAATCTTCTTACCCTTAAGTAGCCCGTTTTCTTGCCATGTCTGCAGACAGAGACGATGGGGTCCGCTTTGGCAACCTTTCCCAAGCATTAACATGTGCACTATTTTTTACGAAAACGCTTAGCCAACGGATCTTTCAACCCAGTGGTGAAACCACGGTGAAACTAATTAGGATCAAAACAGACCTAGCGGAATTCCTCGCGGAATTAAGCCAATTCATAGACAAAATGCTTAATTTTGTCTATCGTAGCTTAAATATGTCTATGGTAGCGGAAATTTGTCTATGGCTTCCATACAAAAAATCAGCTACCATAGACAAATTTCCGCTACCATAGACAAATTAAGCATTTTGTCTATGAATTGGCTTAATTCCGCTGAGATTCCGCTAGGTGTGTTTTGACCCTTAGGGTCACCACACACCTAGCGGTTTTCCTCGCGGAATTAGCGGAAGTAGCGGAAATTCATAGACAAAATGCTTAATTTGTCTATGGTAGCGGAAATTTGTCTATGGCTTCCATACAAAAAATCTGCTACCATAGACAAATTTCCGCTATCATAGACAAATTTCCGCTACTTCCGCTAATTCCGCGAGGAAAACCGCTAGGTGTGTGGTAACCCTTAATTTGGTTTCGACACTACCAAGTGCGGATATAAGGGCAATCAGGGGCATTTGTTTGTCTATGAATGAATCAGGGATGTCACGAATGTCGTTTTTCTCACATTCGCGAATGCGAATGCGAATGTCCGAATGCGAATGCGAATACGAATGTAACGGAGTAGATTCAAAAAAGTTAATCTTGCTTATTTTTTATGCTTCCATAGTTCATAAATACAGTACATGATATGTGATGAAGTTCTATATTATTGATCAAAAGGAGACAATTAAGTTATACCGTCGTTTTCACTTCCTGTGTATGAGCAAGCATATGACCATCGGCCGGGTCGGCGCGGTCAAAACAGCATGCGTTCTGCCCACATTCGCATTCGGCAAATATTCGCATCATTTCATGTGAATGCGAATGTTGATACGAATGTCCAAAATGATACGAATATTCGCATTATACGAATGCGAATATTCGTGACATCCCTAGAATGAATAGCTGAATTTCGCTGTAATACGTGGTGCTCCTTAATTATTTTTTTAAAGAGTCTTGGTTAGCCGTGTGCTTGCATTTATTTATTTGTTAACGTAACTATATAACGGTGTCCGTAATAGAAGCTAGTTATATTCGCACTACATATTATGGACTATATAGAAATGTATTACCTAATAAATTACTACATAAAACGAGTAATTACACTATCGGGTGCCGTGCTCCATATTTTATCTATCTCATTCTCAATAGTATCAATAAAGTCAAAGACCTCGGTCGAAGCCGGATGCAGTAGGTACCTATTATCTCTTCACCTTATTGATCTTGAACTCGTTGGGAAATGTTTCGGGTACAAATTAGAGGAGCGTAAATATTACAGACATCTATAGTGACTATAGTCAATAAGCGGGAACTTTTTGAGGGTTCGGTGTCCGGTAATTAATGGATAACCTTCTAACCAACGGAAGAGTACCTTAGGCTGGTTTTGAAAAAGGACTAATAGGCTTAGTAAAAAAATATGTAAAGAAAATTATGCCTGAAACCGCCCCTGGTTTTTGAGATAATCGTAGGTACTTTTATATTTCTTATAAACTTGGTACCGTAGTTGGAACTTTATTTCATTTCAACGTTCCGTGTCGGTCTGTGGTTAGAAGATTACCTATCCTTTGTTAACCGGGCACCCTGTATGTACTGGCGAATTCTCCTGCGAGCCATTATGGCTAAGCCCCTAATGAGAGATAACGAATTATCAATTTATCATCATCATGTAGGTAAGGTACCTATGTATATTGTATAGTATCGTAGGTAGTTACTCGTAATTTTTTCGTATATGCCAAAGGTGGGCTAAAGTAAATACTTAAGCCGTTTACTTGCCAATGATGTGTTTCATTCCGAATATGTTTTTTTTTCTGAGGATGGCACATTACCACACAGAAGATTTGATGAAGATAATATTATTATGTCGTGTTGCAGATATCTGAGGAATACAACGTAGCAGTATTCATTACGAACCAGATGACCGCCGACCCAGGAGCCACACTATCCTTTCAAGTAGACCCAAAGAAGCCTATAGGGGGAAATATCCTCGCTCACGCATCAACCACTAGAATTTCTCTAAGAAAGGGAAGAGGAGAAAATAGAATTGCGAAGATCTATGACTCTCCTGACTTGCCTGAAAGCGAGGCTACCTTTTCTATTACCAGCGGAGGTGTAGCAGATGCAAAAGACTGAATTAAAATATTAATAAACATATGATATTATCTAAGGTCTTTTTATAGTACTTAGTAGGGTCGGGTACCAGTAAATTGTTGACCCACAAAACACAAGGATTTGATGATAACTTCAGTAACCCCTATGTAGAGACTCAAAGTCCAAGCGAGACGGCGTCTCGCATTCGTCGTCTGTAGTGGCGTGATTTGACTGAACCAATCGCCAATAGGATTGCGGAATCTGTTACGATTAGATAATTTCGCTTTTTGTAAACTAAGTACTAAATATTTTACGATACCTAGGATGAATTAGGTATACTTTAAGAGCCAGTACGTGAACCGTAAGGTTACAATATATATTCATATAAGTAATTAAAATAATTAATTACTTATATGAATACTATTACTACTAACGTATTTTAATACTTGATATTTGTATCGTTTAAGTAGTTCAACGGTATTACACCTCCCTAACTTGAGCCCTAACGCCAAGGATGCCGCAATACTTTAGACACGTTAAGCAATATCTATCTCCAAACGTGTCTAGCGTATTGCGGCGTCCTGGTCGTTAGGGCCTGATTTAGGGAGGTGCATTAAATAAAAATGGTAAAATACTTTGATTATTAAACCAACCGGATGCGAGACGCGCTCTCATTTCTATCGGAAAAAGCTTGCCATTTTTTGCGGGGGAGGGGAACGTCAAATATATGCGAAACGTCAAAATAGCCACGTCAAATAAACGTCAGTCCATACAATGAGTATGACCACTGGTCATACATTTTCGGCAGAGGGGAACGCCTGTCAATGGCCACTCCGCTTGGTTTTAAGCTCTAAGGTAAAATATAATCTATAGTTTGGCCAGAGTTTGTTCCACTTCAAGCATAGACAGGGAGAATCATACTGTCTTTTTCTAATGCTAGTACTCTCACTACTAAAAAAGGGATGGGTATAGCATGTTACTCTGACTGTTACTGCGCTTTTGGTTTGCCAGACTATATTCTCGATATTACATATTTTTCGTTTAGATACACTTACTTGAAAGGAATTTATTTACAAACGATTCCATGTTCACCAACATAGCAATGTAAACTTATTACTGCTTATTACTGGCCACCTCTGCTACTAAAAACGGATACACTCTGTAGACCGACTAATCGTATGATTCGTATATAATTTTGATTACATTGCCAACTATTGAGGTAGAACAAATTTTATTGATCAATCAAATGCGCATTGTATTAAAAATCGAATGCGATTTCTCGCAAAGTCGACAAAGTTGTCCATCTGTAAACGAATCCCTTGCAACTTTCAATACACTGCGGCGTTTTCTCTATCGATTACATTCCTTACACCTACTTAGACAGTAATGTATACGTGTTGCATGCGATTTTTGCGTTGAAATTGCGTCATCTATGTATACCTTAAATTTAAGTAAAAAAACTGTCATGCTTTGACGTCATTCTCGTTTGACAGCATAAAAAATGACAGTCGGTGTGCAAAGCTATGAATGGACAGGCGTGAGACGAGATCGAATAAATGTTTCGATTTTAGTAATTTAATTATTAGTGCAATATCCTTATTAATTATTTGATAAATTCAAGAAGCGGTTCGTATTTTTATTCGATGAAATGAGTGTTTCCAACGGAGAAAAGAAACAGATTCGTGTGTGGTGCGATGGGTGGTAAGTTAAATGATAATAAAACTGTATTTTTCCTGCAATACCTTCGATTTCTATTGCCATTTGATAATAATCTCAATAAAAAAAGTAGTAGTTGTTGGAAATGTGCACATAGATTTTACTATTTTCTTATTGCGACTGTTCAGTATTAGTGCTCTATATTTCGCCTTATTTTTTTCAGGTTAGTACAAATAGTTACAAAACCTTACATCCGTTGCTAATCAAGGCAAGGATTGTTCATTAGTCTTATTCGGCCTCATAATTCATAATTGTGTTACAAATGGCAAATTTTTTGGTTTTTTGTAATTTATATGCTTTTTCAGTTACGACATGGTGCATTTTGGTCACGCGAATTCGCTGCGACAAGCGAAGGCACTGGGACATGTGTTAATAGTCGGAGTACACACAGATGAAGAAATCGCAAAGCATAAAGGGCCCCCGGTGTTCACACAGGAGGAGCGGTACAAGATGGTGAAGGCGATTAAATGGGTTGATCAGGTTGTCGAGGGAGCACCGTATGTCACAACTCTTGAGACACTGGACAAATATCAGTGTGACTTCTGTGTACACGGAGGTAAGTCTTAATATAAGTACTTTATGTAATTTAAGGTTATAGGGTCATAGTCAATTCATAAATACATTTACACATTAAATGTGGTAGAGGTAGACAGTTTTTTTTTCTCAAAGTGTAATGGGAAGAATGACCAATCAACAAGAACATTGTTATTATTGTTACTACAATTGTTGGTGGTGGTTTTTTTTACTGTAATTTGTAAGTAATTGTCCAACATGAAAGCTAAATTAAAATGCATTCTTATGCAGTCGGTAATATATTCAGTCACATTTTGAGAATTGTGGCAGTGGAACTGACATGTATTTAATGGAATTGAAAGATAATTGTGGACATTCATAAAAGGGCATAAAATAAGAACCCTACTAATCTAAAATTATATAAAAAAAAACGCAATTAATAGAATTAAGTTTAGATTTTTTTTACAAATTTAATGAAATTAAGTCAGACCTTGTTACATGTTCAAGTAGGTATATGAGTCCTCTCTTAAAACCATGTAATACCTATTACTTATTGTGTCTAAAATGGTAAATAATGCAATGTCATGTTTATTAAATATTACTTATACATGACTTTAAGGATGCCCTTGAACTTATATGAATGGATTCTAATTGGTTTTTGGTTAATTTTTGAATATGGTAACAATATCATGCATTTATTTTCCCTCAGGCTTTTTGGTTAATCAATATTTTTGGTATGGTAAAAAACACATTTGTGTTATATTCCACAATGATGATAAATATGATGTTTAATAAATTAAACATCATATTTATTATTGCTATTTTATGTAAAAAAAAAAACAATAAATATTTTATTATTTTCTGGGTTATTTCCTGTACTATTTCTGTAGTACAGGAAATAATCCAAAATTTTAATAAAAAATCTGATAAGAAGTATGAAGTAGAAATACGCTCTCATATTTATTCACCCGGTTTAAAGACTAATGACTTCATCAAAACAGTGAATTGATACTCTCCATTAGCATATTTTGTCCTTAACTGGCTTAATATGTAACAAAAATTTCCCTCCTGAATCATAACAAACTGTTTGTATTTTGCATACCAAGATAACAACATTAGGTAACAACAAATACTTCAACTGATTTACTCACTAGTTTATCTGATTTGAAAAACTTCCTTGGAACCTCCATAAGTGCTTGTGAATGGGTGACTCATGCCATTAACGTAAAGCGATTTTCGCACACGTGAAGTTTATTATCGTCACGTGTATGATAAATATCAAAAAACCGGTCAAGTGCGAGTCAGGCTCGTGTCCTGAGGGTTTCGTATATCACATCATTTTAACCTTTTTTTTCTTAAGTAAGGTGCGTTGGGGTAAGATAGAAAGGTATTTTTTTAGGGATAAGACAAAAAATCGTCCATATTCCGGAGCATTACAGACATAGCTTTTATTTTACCCCTAAAAAAATACCTTTCTATCTTCCCCAACGCACCTTACAACTCAAACTTGACCATGGACTTCTTATGTTTTCCTTTAATACATGATTTAGTTGAGTTACTGTTAACTTACTTATTATTTAAAAGAATGATTATGATTATATGTAACGAAGAATCTAGGGATCAGAAGACTCCTTTCTTAGACTAATTTTTTTTAGGCATTCCACACACTTGATCTGAATTCAGTTCCGAATTCAGCAAATCATAGACAATTGTATATGGATTGCGGATATTTGCAAACTAATGTCTATGGTACGTTTTGTATTGTGACGTCCATAGACATTAGTTTGCACTTGCAAACTTCTGCAATACATAGACAATTGTCTATGATTTGCTGTTTAAGGGTCGCCACATACCTAGCGGTTTTCCTCGCGGAATTACCGGAAGTAGCGGAAATTCATAGACAAATTAAGCATTTTGTCTATGAATTTCCGCTACTTCCGGTAATTTGTCTATGGCTTCCATACAAAAAATCTGCTACCATAGACAAATTTCCGCTACCATAGACAAATTTCCGCTACTTCCGGTAATTCCGCGAGGAAAACCGCTAGGTGTGTGGCGACCCTAAGGGTCACAACACACCTAGCGGAATTCCTCCCGGAATTAGCGGAAGTAGCGGAAATTTGTCTATGGTAGCGGAAATTTGTCTATGGCTTCCATACAAAAAATCTGCTACCATAGACAAATTTCCGCTACCATAGACAAATTTCCGCTACTTCCGCTAATTCCGCGAGGAATTCCGCTAGGTGTGTTGTCACCCTTACCAATACCCCTTAATACATTACAAAAATAGCGCGGTAGTGTCGCTGGACCTCCAGCTATAGACTAGGGTCTACCAACTAGGCTACCTACTACCAACGCTGTCTTACCTACACTCGAAAACAATATATACCCTCTAGTCTTCGACTTCGACAGCCATTTAAAAAAGTACGGCGCACATTTATGCAAAAAATTATCGACTTTGAACTTTTACTTAAGAGGCCTTAGTCCCGTGAACGTTCCTAAATTTCACGATTTCTTACTCGATAGATGGCGTTAGCGCTCAATACACGGCCGCCGGCAATAACAACGACGATACGCACGCTTCAATAGTCTTGATCGTTTTCAACTTCAATTACAAGCAAAATTATTTTTACGCATAAGTTGTACAGACTTTTTATTTTCTTTTACATGGAAGAGAGAATTAAATACGCAACTAAAATCAATAGGCCTGTTGGAGGTACAGTCGCCATCAGATAGATCGGAACGGTGAAGGTGGTTATAAATATCTGAACAACGCCTCTATTGTCAAGGCGATAAAGTGCACGTTCAGATATTTTTGAGTACCTTGGCTGCTCCGATATATTTGATGGCAACTGTACCTTACAGAGTGCATGTACAGTCGCCATCAAATATATCGGAGCGGCCACGGTACTCAAAAATATCTGAACATGCACTTTATTGCCTTGACAATAGAGGCGTTGTTCAGATATTTGTGACCACCTTGGCCGCTCCGATATATCTGATGGCGACTGTACTGTCACCATCAGATATTTTGAAGCGGGCCGACCGGTCATTTGCATTTTACCTAAGTTCGCCAAATATTATATCTGGAGTAGATTTTTTTTATATATGGTGGCAAACTAGCGCACGGCCTGCCTTATGGTAAGAGATGAGGGTAGAGGGTAAGGTCTGGTAGTTGTTTTAGGCTAAGGTGAAGGGTGAGGGTGTGAATTTTAAAAATTATATCTGTTTTAAAATCCAAGATGGCGGCCATATACTTTTTTCGTAAAAATCGTCATGGTAGTCGTTTTCGACTAATTCGGGTGTGCAGATTACGAAAATAATGTCTGTTTTAAAATCCAAGATGGCGGCCATATACTTTTTTCGTAAAAATCGTCATGGTAGTCGTTTTCGACTAATTCGGGTGTGCAGATTACGAAAATAATGTCTGTTTTAAAATCCAAGATGGCGGCCGTATACTTTTTTCGTAAAAATCGTCATGGTAGTCGTTTTCGGCTAATTAGGGGCTCTAGATTAAAAAAAATCCGTCCCCGCAAGGGGAACGCACAGGTAGATTTCGCATCTTGTCCTTGTGGATGAATGGATAAGGGCGCTGCATGGTACCGCATGGGATACCAGTTCAAAGTTTTTTTTTACAATTTTTTTTTGTACGACCTATGTAATATTTAACATGAATTTAACATTAAAAGTCGGGCACAAGAATTTTGACCTGCTAAACAAGGCCAAAATCCGCACTTACAGATTTTTTTTTCGAAAACTTCATTTTTCCGACAGACATAGTTTTTGAATATTTTAGAAAAAAAATGACCTTTCGATAAAAAATATTGCTGACATAAATTTATTCACGGTTTAGGAGTTAAGAATTTTCTCCAGAAAAAATTAGGTTTTTTTTAATTTCGACTAAAATTAACGATATTTTCTTAAAGATATGATTAAAAGAGTTATAGATATTCAGATCCCACGCCATATAAAAGAAAAACGGATGGTATATTTTCCATAGGAAAAAAGTTATTTCCGAAAAACTGATTTCATAAAAAGTGAGGCCTCTCCCGTCCCTTTGGCCCTATTCCGCCCATTCACGAACTTGTCCTAGGTATCAACCAGGGCGATTTTTGTACCAAGTTTCAAAAGCAATCGGAGCAAAGATGCGACCGCTATCGTGATGACAGAATCGGGCTGCGGATATATACATCCATACATACATAATTTATATATATATAAACTTTTGAACCAGTGGTCATTTTGGAATCTGGGGGTCATAATCATAACTTCTGTAAAGAATTTTTTTCAAAATTAGATTGTGTCGAAGAAATGAATAGGTAGACTCGATTTTCGAAATCTACCTAAAATTATGTCCGTTTCAAAATCCAAGATGGCGGGCATACACTTTTGTGAAAAATCGTCATGGTAGTCATTTTCGGATAATTAGGGGCTCTAGATTTCAAAAATTATGTCTGTTTGTTTCAAAATGACTGACTCCATCATAAGACCTTGGACTTCATCTCAAGCGGAAGTGCTCGTCAAGCTTAATCTAATGAGCCCAAACACGATGGAGTTGTGATGAGTAGATAGGCAGTTCTAATGACCAACTCCTGACTCCATCATGAGACCCTGGACCTCATCTAAAGCGGGAGTGCTCGTCAAGCTAAGTGTAACGAGCCCAAACACGATGGAGTTGTGATGAGTATATAGGCAGTTCCGGTGACCAACTCCTGGCTCCATCATGAGACCCTGGACCTCATGTAACGTGAGAGTGCTCGTCAAGCTAAGTATTAGGAGCCCAAACACAATGGAGTTGTGATGAGTAGATAGGCAGTTCCGCTGACCAACTCCTGGCTCCATCATGAGACCCTGGACCTCATGTAAAGCGGAAGTGCTCGTCAAGCTAAGTGTAACGAGCCCAAACACTATGGAGTTGTGATGAGTAGATAGGCAGTTCCGGTGACCAACTCCTGACTCCATCATGAGACCCTGGACCCGATCTCAAGTGAAAGTGCTCGTCAAGCTAAGGCTAATGAGCCCAAACACGATGGAGTTGTGATGAGTAGATAGGCAGTTCTAGTGACCAACTCCTGACTCCATCATGAGACCCTGGACCTCATCTCAAGCGGAAGTGCTCGTCTATCTAAGTCTAATGAGCCCAAACACGATGGAGTTGTGATGAGTATATAGGCAGTTCTAGTGACCAAGCCCTGACTCCATCATGAGACCCTGGACCCGATCTCAAGTGAAAGTGCTCGTCAAGCTAAGGCTAATGAGCCCAAACACGATGGAGTTGTGATGGGTATATAGGCAGTTCTGGTGACCAACTCCTGACTCCATCATGAGACCCTGGACCTCATCTAAAGCGGGAGTGCTCGTCAAGCTAAGTGTAACGAGCCCAAACACGATGGAGTTGTGATGAGTATATAGGCAGTTCCGGTGACCAACTCCTGGCTCCATCATGAGACCCTGGACCTCATGTAAAGTGGGAGTGCTCGTCAAGCTAAGTATTACGAGCCCAAACACAATGGATTTGTGATGAGTATAAAGGCAGTTCCGGTGACCAACTCCTGGCTCCATCATGAGACCCTGGACCTCATGTAAAGCGGGAGTGCTCGTCAAGCTAAATGTAACGAGCCCAAACACTATGGAGTTGTGATGAGTAGATAGGCAGTTCCGGTGACCAACTCCAGACTCCATCATGAGACCCTGGACCTCATCTCAAGTGGGAGTGCTCGTCAAGCTAAGTGTAACGAGCCCAAACACGATGGAGTTGTGATGAGTAGATAGGCAGTTCCGGTGACCAACTCCTGACTCCATCATGAGACCCTGTGCCTCATCTCAAGTGGGAGTGCTCGTCAAGCTAAGTCTAACGAGCCCAAACACGATGGAGTTGTGATGAGTAGATAGGCAGTTCCGGTGACCAACACCTGACTTCATCATGAGACCCTGGACCTCATCTTACGTGATGCTGCTTCTCAAGCTAAGTCTAAGAACCTCAAACACGGTTGAGTTATGCCTAGTAGATAAGGAGTTCCGGTAACCAACTTCTTTCATCAGACCCTGGACTACATCAGGGCTCAAAGTAATAATAAAAAAGTAAACTAAACATAATCAGTGATCAACTAAACCTCAATAAATAAAGTAATAATAAAATAAAGAAAGTAAGGATCTTGGTAATTCATTCGCAGTGCTGCATACTTCTCGCAACTATAGGGCAATGGAAGCAGGTCACTACGTGTTGCCAATACCATAGAAGATTACCCGATTTAGGTGACCTCTGAGTGTAGCTATGTGGCAAACTTACGTAATGCGCGCGGGACGATTTAACACAAGTCCGTCGTCTACGAGCTCTCGTTCCATACTGAGCCAGAGACGGCGGCGCGGTGTGTTTTGTCAAGTTTTGAGGGGATTTAGAGTCATCTTTAAAAAATTCTACCATAAGTAAATTTAGGGTTACAGTAATGATTTTTTTTTTCATGGTAGATGCATAGTTGAACTTTGCTATGTTTATATTTTTAAGGCAGAATAATAATAGGACTTCCGTGAAAAAAATTTAATGTAACCCTGTTTTAATCAAAAAATTACAAGTATTCAGAAAGTATTTTCTCTATTATCCAAGATGAAATTTTAAATTTTTTTGCGGTGGCCGTCTTAAAAATTTTGTGCTGTATGAAATTGTATTCAAATTTTATAAGAAATGTTCTCTATGTTTAAGTTATCCTAAAACAAAACGACATGTTATCTGCAAATTCCGGAAAGGCCTTCCAAGAGAAGCCATGTTTTTCCTAATTTTTGTTCAAAAATGGTATTTTTTTTCCGGTGGCCGTCTAGATAAAGGTACGGACTATCATATACATAAAAAGTTAAGTTAAAAGCACTAAGTATTTTTGCCATATCCTCAAAAGAAAATTAAGGTTTTCGCAAAATATGCGCGTATAGGGAATAAGGCCTCTTAAGACCATACGCTGTTAGAATAGATTTCAAGGCTATATTTACCTATCAATTAGGAAATAGTTATCACGACTCGTAATGAAGAATTCAAATTTTATTAGGCCTGTTTTATAAAAGATTCCTTAGACCTTACGTCAGCACATTAAGAACCAACAAACGGTAAGGTCTCACGGTCTTGACAAAATATCGGACGTAATTTTGCGTTTGTCATCATTCTACGTTCTACGTATAGCTAGCTCATGGCGTTGTATTGTGCTTCTGTCAGTACAGTGGATATAGACAGGTCGAGCTTATAATATTACCAAGACTGAACGGGATGGTCTTATGTAACTTCGAATAGATGTGTCAGAGACAGCGCTATTATCGGGAATTCGGGATCGGCTGCCGTCGCAGCTGCCTGAGCATCCGGCGTCAGCTGACTGGGCAGATACAATTCGTAAAAAGTATACAAACTTATACTTAGTTACACTAGAGCCGAATCGGAAGTAATATACAAAATATATACATATGGACTAAACACAGTTGAACGCCTTGCTAAAAGCGGTATTAGACATTGCAACCTGCAGGGCCCAATCTGTCATGTTGGAAGGTGTAATTAAAGGTAGGGCCTGTAGGGAGCTGAAGGAGGGGAAGGGAGAGGCAGGGTACACAACAGATTGGGCCCTGCAGGTTGCAATGTGTAATAGCCGTTTAAGTGGTACTGGTACAGTCAGCAGCAGAAGTTGCTAAGCGGGTGAGGTGTTCAAAATTACCTTGACACGACTTTATTGTCAAGAAAATAAGTGCGTGTGAAGGTTATTCTGAATACCTCACCCGCTTGGCTACTTCTGCTGACTGTACGTGGTTTTCTACAACTATGCTGAGTAATTACTTTGTGTTTTGATTAAGAGTCCTAATTATTATTTTACATATGGGTCTTATTTTACAAAATGGTCTTAGAACCATTCCTACCTTTTTAACTAACGACGATTGGCTAAAGGTACAGTCGATTCCTGCTAGAAATTCTATCTCTTTTAAAAAGAGTTTTTGATGCCAATCGATCCTGTACCCATTAGGGATCCAAAGTCTCTCATAGACCCTCTTCCTCTGTCTCTAGTGATTAATTGACAGAATGAGTCCTGATTTCTTTTTTTGCTCTTTACAGATGACATCACAGTAACTGCAGATGGAATTGATACATATCATTTGGTCAAAAAAGCGGGCCGATACAGGTGTGTATAAATAATTATATTGCATTATACTGCATAACCTTTTTTCATTACCTATCTAAATAGAGTGGCGTGACATAATAGCTCCTCTACTCTACATGATGGGCCATCATAGGGACGCAGCTATGCATTAGAAGGAGCTAACGATATTGCGATCTCGTTCCGTTGTATAGCTGCGTCCCTATGATGGCCCATCATGTAGAGCCAGTCTAAGGGTCGGAAACCAGCATGGTAGTCCTCTGCCGTTGCAACTGTCCATATATGGTCTACGGAGACCGTTTACCGTCATGCAGCTTGTTTATTACAGACGTTGCATTAGAAGGAGCTAACGATATTGCGATCTCGTTCCGTTGTATAGCTGCGTCCCTATGATGGCCCATCATGTAGAGCCAGTCTAAGGGTCGGAAACCAGCATGGTAGTCCTCTGCCGTTGCAACTGTCCATATATGGTCTACGGAGACCGTTTACCGTCATGCAGCTTGTTTATTACAGACGTGGTATAAGAACATGTATTTACCATGTATTTTATATATTTTCTGTATAGGTTTTGTTTTTGATGTATTCAATAAAGAGTAATTTTATTGTATTGTACCAATAACAAATAATATAATTAGTAGAGATGCGCCGAATATAGACTTTACCGAATACGAATATTCGGCCGAACGTTCGGTTCAGATCTTACCGAACCGAATATTCGGCCGAATTATTCGGTAAAACTAAAACAGGTTTATGCAGATTGCAGGTCCGCTTGGCTCGCTGAACGCGATTTTTTTTTATTTCTAGTAAAATAATATGTGTATGCGACCTTGGCATTGTCAACGACAATGTCAACATTTGCAATGGTTGTAGATATTTATTATAGAAGCTGAATTAATATAGTGCTTAAACTGAATAATAAAGCTTACAAAAATCAAGTTTTCTATATATCTTTTAATAACTTAAGTTTTAGAGCTAAAAATTGTATGGATGATTAATTTATTATCAGATAAATATCATATGTTTATTCGGTAAATATTCGGCAGTTTTACCGAATAATTCGGCCGAATACCGAACATTGAAAAACACGCCGAATATGCCGAATACCGAATTATTACCGAATATTCGGCGCATCTCTAATAATTAGATATACAGCCTATAGACGTCCTACTTGGGTACAGCACAGGAATTCTTTCATGCAATTTGTATGAGCTTTTAATTGGATGACTATTAGTCACTGCATTGGCTCAAAGCGATTTCACACAGAAATTATGAAAATTGTGTTCATGATTTTTTTTTAATTTGCACGTGCTTCGCGCCTTATCGTTTCCATTTTAATTAAACTCGTATTTATACTCGTAATACTTCTGTTATAAAGTGCGGGAGGCGTGTACAGTCGGAAATACTATCTTCCTACATGAAGGCCGCAAAAATATGTTACTCGCTCTTATCTTAGGGGCCATAAGAGCGTGTCACATATTTTTGCGGCCTTCGTGTAGGAAGATACTATTGCCGATGACTGTACAGCATAGTATACTGCATTCAAAAACGTATATTTTTCAGAGAGGTCCAAAGAACAGCCGGAGTGTCGACGACAGACCTCGTGGGCCGGATGTTGCTGCTCACCAGAGAACATTTCAAGTAATATTTTTTGTTTTTTATCTAAAATAATAATGTATTAAAATAAAATCTAGTTTCACAGAAAAATAGTACATTTCGATATTAGTGAGTGAAGAATGACATTTACGCACGAGTATCGAACGACGTTTTTTAATACAGTTGCGAAAAAATTATAAAATTGTCAATTATTCACTTTGAGGTTACTTTAGTACATGTATCGCTCCGCGCGGTGCGGTGCGGCGCTGTGATTGGCTGTCTGTCACTGTCATTAGCTGTGATTGGCTGGAAAAGTAAAAAGCACTAGTGCGCGATATCAAACTTTCCGCCCGCTAAACCACTACAAGAAAAGCAATTTTTTGAGCAACTGTATTAAAAAATTTTTTTTTTTTAAATTGCTGGGAGATAAGATAGACATAGCACCTTAGAGCATTCAACCAACCGGAGTGGCCATTGTCAGGCGTTCCCTGTGCCGAAGATATTGGACCAGTGGTCATACTTGTCTTATTGTATGGACTGACGTTTATCTGACTTGGCTATTTTGACATTTTTGACGTAACGTATAAATACATGTGACGTTCCCATCCCCCGCAAAAATCGGCAGACTTTTTTTGTATAGAAAATGATAGATATGGCCGGTTCGGTTGGTTGAATAGTCTAAGCATAGTATCCATGCCACCCATAAACTTATTATACATAGAGAAATACAATTACTTACATAATACGTAAAAGTGGCACCGATACAGAAGTCCTAATACGATCCCTTTGTACGATACGATTTTTGACGTCGACTGTACAATTGTACATCGCAAGCGCTTTCCGACAAATGGTACCTTTTCTTGTAAGCTCTCGCAGATTTAATATAAAAGTTCAGTATACGATTGAGCGGTCCTTAAAAAAAATCCACTTTTAGAAAATGTATTATTTTCTGCAAATTTTATGATATATTTACTCAGAATCACTATAGCAATTTCCATCCCAAAGTAAAAAAAGTGTCCCAAAAATTCGATACTTTTTTGACATTTTCCTTTGTTACCGCAATACAATGTATATGGGAAAATCCTAGAATTCGTAATTCTGAGTATAAAAAACCTAAGATTTACAGAAAATTACACAATTTTAAAAAGTGGCAATTTTGCTCAGAAACGCTCACTTGTTACAATTAATTTAAGTACTTATCCAATTTCCATAGGTACTTCGCTGTATTTAGCTTTAGTCGCATTCGTAGTCAAATCACTACCATCAATTGACCCCCGTATATTACACTCATTAGTATGTAAAATGTTGCACTTAAGGCTGGTCTGCATTCCAGGAGAGGTGACAAAGAATACTCCGTGGCGTTAGAGCACTCGTCAAACCTCGGAACAGATCGCACGGCGCGGTCACCTTACACTGGTTGCTCGCAGTTCTTGCCTACAACGCAGAAGATCATACAGTTTAGTAGTGGTCTCTCGCCGAAGCCTACAGATAAGGTGAGTTGTTTATTATATCATAGAGTTAAAGATACGCACAGCGCGGTTATTGCCTTTTAATGTCTGCCATATAATAGGCACTGGTCCCACCGCGAGCTAGTAAGCTATGAGCTATCGGCTATAAACACGAACAAAAGATAAGCACTCCCGTGTAAATAAAAGAGACACGGCGATATTTATAGCTCACCGCTGGGCGAGTAACTATAAATATCGCCGTGTCTCTTTTATTTACACGGGAGTGCTTATCTTTTGTTCGTGTTTATAGCCGATAGCTCATAGCTTACTAGCTCGCGGTGGGACCAGTGCCTTATAGATGAAAAACGAAAATTTCCTTGTAGCATAACCTGCTTGCAGTGCATACATGGAACTTATTAAAAGGATTTCAATTCATAGCCGTTTTTGTTTGCACGTAAGGTTCTGCACGGTTAGCACAGCACGAGACTGACGCGACAGTATCTCGCGTGCGAGATAGACTATCCGTCTCTTTTTAATTGATACAGTCAGAAAAGGACGGATAGACTATCTTGCGCGCGAGATACTGTCTCGTCACTCTTGTGCTAACGGTGCTGAGTCGTTCCCCAGTTGTTCCAAATTCATGTTCCAAAGAAAATCATAACAATTACAAAACTTCTTCATTTTTTCAGGTTGTGTACGTAGCGGGGGCCTTCGACTTGTTCCACGTGGGGCACCTCGACTTCCTAGCGGCGGCGCACGAGCAGGGCGACTTCATCATCGTGGGGCTCCACACCGACCTCGAGGTCAACCGCTACAAGGGCTCCAACTACCCCATCATGAACCTGCACGAGCGAGTCTTGTCCGTGCTCGCCTGCAAGGTATGTAGGTACTTGCTTACAGATGAATCACGGAGATTGGTAGTTTTATCCGAAAATTTAGTTTGAGAATGTGATGCCGGAAAAATCGAACCTTCAGCACCAGCGCGCGCGAGCGCGCAAGGCAAACCGGTTATATTTTGGACGTGATGTCACGTCCCGGCGCTGAGAGCACGACTTTCCGGGCGCGTGATTTGACGGCTTTGGTGGTCAAAGGGTTAAATGTATATTGTTATTCGAACGAAGTTGCTTAAGGCGTTGCTTTAGTATTTTATATATAAGTTAACAAGTGTACTGTCCTTTACGGACTTTTTGGGATGGTAATTTGGTCATATTTGGCGATAAATTTCATAAATGTTTACTTTTCAATAGGTATGTATATATTTAATTGCGTCAGTGCAGGGAAAAACAGTCCCAGTTTGTCGATGTGGAGTTATTAGTGCTACCTACTCGTAAAACTACACAATATACGCTATCTATTAGGCGTTGTACACTTGGCGCACCGCCGCGCGAGGAAATTGCCGCACTCGGCAGCTCGGTTAGTGTGGACGTGCCTCGTCCGAGGCATTGCGGCCGCGCGTGCGTTGGTCTCGGCCGAGGTACGTCCACACTAGCCGAGCCGCCGCGCGCGGCAGTTTTCTCGTCAGGCGGTGCGCCAGGCGTAGCCACGCATATTAATGAAAGAATGAAGTGTCCGTGTAAATCGGCAAGGCAAACCCTTTCACTAAACTCGTCTACAATTTGCAAGTTATTCTCATTACTTTCCAGTACGTCCACGAGGTGGTGATCGGCGCGCCGTACGCCGTGACGGCGGAGCTGATGGAGCACTTCAAGGTGCAGGTGGTGTGCCACGGCGACACCGCCATCGCGCGCGACGCCGACGGCTCCGACCCCTACGCCGAGCCCAAGCGGCAAGGCTGCTTCAAGGTGACCATTCTATGGACCTGAAGGCCTAGCCAGTGCCCCAATCGTTAACCTTTTGACCGCCAAAGCCGTCATATCACGCGCACGGAAAGTCGCCATGACTGTCATGATGATGTCGCTGGCGCTGAGGGCACGTTTTTTCCGTCCGATGCTTGGCGTTCAAAAGGTTAACGCTTCGTAGCTAACGAAACGCAACTGCCACTGTCGCACTAATATGGAAGAGTGATAGAGATAGATCACTACGCTACGCCACAGAACGTTAACGATTGCCATGTTGGCTAAGCCCCCTGGCCGCAGCCAGGGGGCTTAGTAACTGCGTGTTCAGCGCGCCGTGAAAACAAAAGCACTGCGACGTGCGAAGCGTGCCATTAACTCGGCCGCTGTAGCGGTGTCATATTATACTCCCGTTTATATGGGGGTGTGAGGAGACAAGCGGGCGAGTTGTTAAAAATAATCTTGGTACCAATTTTGTATTAGTACATTGTTGTCTGCCGGAAAGCTAGCTAGCTACAGATGTATGAGTTAATTTGAAGGCCGTCTGCCATCTGACCTTCCAACCCAGAGGAGAAACTAGGCCTTATCGGGATTAGATCCGATTTCCTTACGATGTTTTCTTTCACCGAAAAGTGACTGGTAAATATCAAATGATGTTCCGAAAAACTCAGTGGTGCGAGCCAGGGTTTGAACCAGAGACCTCCGGATTGAAAATCGGACGTCTTACCGCCAGGCTGCCAGCGCTCTTGCCCATAAAAATAAAGTTAATAAAAATTCAAGTTGTCACAATTTTATTTGCTCATTTTTATAATAATTTATTGCAGATTATCCAATCCGGCAACTCCATGACAACAGAGGACATCGTACAACGAATCATAAGTCACCGCCTCGAGTTCGAAATGAGGAATTCGCGCAAAGAACACAAAGAGATCGCGGTCATGAAGGCCATACAGAACCCGCATCTCAAGCAGAACGGCTCGTGCCTACAACAGGAGAGTTAAAAAAAGTATCTGAACCGTAGAGAAATATGTAACCATACAACTGGTTGTTAGCCCAAAGCTCGACATTATGAAGACGAGACGAAGGGGAATACTAAGTTATACAACGGACACCCTATTTACGATCCCTGCATGTTCCATCGTTAGTCTAATAGCTAGGCAATTAGTCTAATTGCAATCCGGATCCGAAATGAAAATCCGTATCCACGGATCTTCCCACACATTTCAGATGTCGTGCAAATCCTAGCAGACCTTCATAATGTCAAGTTTTCGGGCATATAACCAGTTGCATGGAGCACTTAAGCTTACTTATTTCTCTTAGAACTATAATAGACGACAAATTTAATTCTTTAAACGCCGCATTTCATATACCAAAACGTTAGGCATACGCATAGATAAATGAGTAGATAGATTGCTAACTCCATACATAGCAAAACTACTAATTAAATAATAAGTCGTATGGGAGGTATGGTTAAAATTATTTTTACTAAGTTTTAAGCACACTTAAATCGTAATACGTATTAAGCTGTAATCTTTGGACTAATAACTTTTAGCAAAGCTCGCTTAAAACTTATTATATATACGCATTTAGCCATGTATGGAGAGAACACTCTAGGTACTTAATTCTCTTTGGCATACGCCAAGATCAAGGTTGCACGATACGACAATATATACCTTATTTGAACGGAGTAGTTTTTGATAGCGGACGCCATAACATTAAGGCACACAACACATAACGTGAGTGAAGGATTCAGCTATCGTAAAATAAAATCGGCCGGGTCGAGGATATTTGTCTATGGTGACTGATTTTTTTAATGGAGACGGAGCCGATAGACAGAATTATTCCTTCCGTAAGATGTTTGTCTATGATTAGGTGTTCTTGGCGTCAAAAGGATATCAAATACTCGAGGACCGTCGATGTCACAAATATGGTTACAGTTTTTAACCTCACTCCTTTCTAATAAGGTGCAAAAATATAAAAATATTCGAGTTGTAACATGAATATTTGCAGAACAGAAGTCATTTGAATTTTCGAACTCGCGGAGCGTAAGCGAAGTGAGTTCTTACAAACAACTCCAGACCGAACTGTCACCTGGCTACTGGGATGTCTCGGCATTTGGATATTTTTTTGATTTCGATAGTTTGTCCGACGATAACTTTAGTAACGTTTTTCTGATCTTTAAGAAATTTCTTGGGGCTATAGCAGAGATACATAAAATTTGTAATTTCGTATATGAGCAGGATCGATCAAGTTGTTATGGAGCTAGAAGGAGAAAAAAAAATCCTCCTTATGGTCTTGTTATATTGGTCAACTCGTTTGCAAGTAAATCGCGAGTTCTCAGTTCGAGGCGGCCTACTAGAGTAATTCATGACTGTGTGCCATCTGCTGGTATTCTAATATTACACAAAAATCTACTTGAGTTTGCTTGTCTATTATAGTTCAGTTGTTAGAGTCTGACCGCACTAAGTCGGCACGGACTTTGTAGCATGTTTTTTTTCGTTTGACATTTACACTTTGTCACATGCAGAGCCGGTGCAGGGTTATAGCGGTCTGACTATAGCGACACACAATAGTACTCGTTACCAAAAATATATGTAGACAAATTTTTAATTAATTTATTCCAATGCAACATATGATAAAACCAAACGGCAATGGTCCCTTTTATACTTCGCGTGGACTTCAACGTTACCGTCATGGTATAATGGCGCGTTCACATGTACGCTCTCATTATTTAAGACAGATTTATGCAGGTCGTGATCATACATGTAACCGCATCATTATCGGGAAAATAACTTTGGCGTCCTCGGCCAACTATAAAAGCAACCAATAGGAAAACCAAAGTTGTCGGATCTGTGTTAAAACGCTTTTGAATATTTTTATTTGCTGTGTAGGTAAATAATATACTTATAGGTAAAATAAAATTAACTGTATGGTATTGATAAAGTTCGGTTATTGCATTTGGACTTTGGGAGCATTTCATTGTTACGTAACCGACATTCGGACCCATTTTTCGACTTTCCAAGCCTGGTTCTTTTTTTGGCTTGTCTTTTTATAGTGTAATATTGGTATCAACTTAAAGCTGCTTGTTTTCTTAATAAACTGTTTTATTTATTTTTACTATAATACGCAAGTCGACAAAGTAATTCGGAATTAAAGCAAATGTTACGTAACCGACTCGCATGCAAAATACGCCAATACTTTGTCCTATACTTGCATAAATAAGGAATTTTGTTAAAAAGAAACTAGATTAAAAACTTTCCGTTTTCATGGAATGCTCCTTTGGATGCTTGAAGTTTACTGCTTGTTCGACAAATATCTACAACCTAGTCTGATGTAAGCGATTGGTGAAAATATGGGAAAAGTGCGAAAAATGTTCGTATAAATTCAAAAGTGCAGTACTCTTGGAAAAGTGACCTTAAAATTAGGTAATATAAACAACTATTTTGATGTGACCTATTTTTCATCTTGGGTAATAATAATAAATGTGCACTTAGGTCATTTTTCCTATAGGATCTCGTAAATGGCATATCTCGTTCTCTTGTTATAGTTGAAGCCTTGAAGATAATCGCTCAAGCGCAAGACTTATTTTGTCTTATTGGGTATTATATCATGTAACTATAACTTATTTGGATGTATAATAATGGAAATATGACGAAGCAATATATAGCTTTGATCAAAGATTCGAACTTAATTACATTCACCTATAAAAAGTAAATCATTGTAAAAATATTACATGAGATTATTTAGTTAGTAGAACTAATATCTTGTAAATTATGAATAAAGGAAATAATCAATATATATTATTTTTTATTTATTAATAATAATAAATATTGATTGTTTTCTTATTAAATAAAAAGGCGAAATGTAAATCAATGAAAAATATTAAAAGAGAGAATTTAGGTAGTGGAACTAATCTCTATTAAATTACAATAAAGGAAATAATCAATATTTAATTAGACATAATATTACTCATTTCAATTCCAGTGTTTTCCCGCCTACGTATTTATTTATGATAAGATTTGTAATGATTGCCGAGTTTTTGCCTAAATTGTCTAAGATTTCAATAATTCAATTTACAATTCTTGCAAAAATTAATTTTACTGTTGTTATTTGTTTGTATAGCATCAGATCAACTGTTATTGGTTGGAGGTGTTTTAGCTAAGGACGGGCTTTTAATTATGTCGGTGTATTTTATATAAAGATATTATACATATACATATTGTATCTTACCTACAATTTATGTACTTTATTTTAATTATGTATTTCTACTGTACAGTCGCCATCAAGTATATCGGTTTCACAATAGAGGTGTTGTGTTGTTCAGATATTTGTCACCACCTTGGCCGCTTCGATATATCTGATGGCGACTGTACTATGGTTTAAAACTCTGCATTTTCAGTCGAATTATTTAAGCTGTTTGTTATTTTACTGATAGTTATTGACGCTAGACGCCTTCAATGTATTTTTTTTCTTTTATCTAATTTATAAAAAATGTTATGAACTGAAAGTAAAGTGCATATTATGATATTATACGATAAATTAATGTAGTTTTATTGTGTTTTAATAATACCAAACCCCAATCACCATAATGCTATCTCTACTCGACTTTGGTCCGATTTCCTGGTGTCCTATCAAGGTGGAATGTTATAGATCTTCAGAATCGGTATAGTAGGTTGGCAACTATGATACAGAATTACGGACATCGTACGGAAACATCTTGCCCTCAGCGCCAGCCCGCGCAAGACAAACCGATTATAATTTTGACGCGACGCGCCAGCACGTGAGGCGCTCAGGGCACGACTCCGTGCGCGTGATTTGACGTCTTTGGCGTCCAAAGTGTTAAACTATGTCTTAAAAAGAGGAATGGGCACTGCCAACGTCATCTGGCTAAGTGTGGTAGAGCTGCGAAAGTCGACTCACTCAATCTGAAGCAGAGCCAGACGGAGGGAGTACAGTCAACCCAAAAATATGTATAAACTTTTGCACCCTACTCCACTGTAATAGGGTTGATAATTGTCGTCAACGCAGTGAATCCTTTTTTATATAAAGAGTCGGCAACGCGCATGTGCCACCTCTGGAGTTGCCGGTTGGTTGCCGGCATCCATAGGCCACGGTAACTGCTTACCATCAGGCGGGCCGTTTGTTTGCTTACCACCGTCGTGGTATGAAAAATAAAATATATGGAAAAATTCGTCAACTGTGCTGGTAGTATGGTAGCATAAAAATAAGTGACCAGTAGAGAATCAACAGTACTTTTCTCTATTTCCCTAACAATAGTTGAACCTTATTACCATTAGTTGTTCACAGGTGACTAGAACAAACGGTCCAATAGAGAGCATAAATAATATTATAAATAATATAGGGGCGTCTCCGGTGTCTCACTCGCACTCGTTACAACTTCATTCGTCAAAACGAGACAGTCCTCTATTTACCTTCATTCGGCTTCACTTTGCAGCTTTGTGACCGAAGAGTATATTCCAGTCATAGACATAGGATAAAAGGTATAGAAGGGGCATGGTGATGAAAACAATACCAAGATAGAACGGGATGGTCTTATTACACTTTCAACTTCACTTCACGTCTTATCACTTGCCGTACGGCCAATAAAGGTAGGGACACACTGATCCCACGTACGCGACGTATGCAATGCATTATAAAATCTGAACCCTGATATTTGTATGCTTAGAAACATACTTGTCATACGCGATGCTATGCCACGCGTCCCATGCAACGTTCGATCTGATCGGCGTGGGAACGTGGAGGGGATATCACACGCTTTCCCACGCGTACGATCAGTGTGTTTCTAGATCTTACGCTCCTAGCGCGTCATTCCCACGTGGTATGCATACGTTGCGTACGTAGGTATAGTGTGTTTCTAGCGTCTGATGTCAATACACGTCGTATACGTGGGACAAGTGTGCACACAATCTCTCCCACGTTGCATTGCGTGCGTTGCGTACGTGGGAATAGTGTGTTTTTACCCTAACTCAATGCGTACGGCAGACAGGTGCTATTATCGTTGGTCCTTGTCATAATTTCTATTAAAGCGGTATTACACATTGCAACCTGCAGGGCCCAATCTGTCAGGTTGGAAGGTGTAAGGCAGGTAGGGCCCGTAGGGAGCTGAAGGAGGGGCAGGAAGAGGCAGGGTACACAACAAATTGGGCCCTGCAGGTTGCAATGTGTAATACCGCTTTTACCCTCCACGCGTTAGGGTCACCACATACCTAGCGGTTTTCCTCGCGGAATTACCGGAAGTAGAGGAAATTCATAGACAAAATGCTTAATTTGTCTATGGTAGCGGAAATTTGTCTATGGCTTCCATACAAAAAATCTGCTACCATAGACAAATTTCCGCTACCATAGACAAATTTCCGCTACTTCCGGTAATTCCGCGAGGAAAACCGCTAGGTGTGTGGCGACCCTTACTAGCAGTAAAACGGCTATTAGGCATTGCAACCTGCAGGGCCCAATCTGTTGTGTACCCTGCCTCTTCCAACCCCTACTTCAGCTCCCTACGGGCCATAGCTTTAATTACACCTTCCAACCTGACAGATTGGGCCCTGCAGGTTGCAATGTCAAATAGCCGTTTAAGCAGGCCCGTAGGGACCTGAAGGAGGGTAGGTAGAGGCAGGGTACACAACAGATTGGGCCCTGCAGGTTGCAATGTCTAATAGCCGTTTAAATCTGTCAAAAAATTTGCTTTTGACACGACGTATCGTTTGCATAAGTGCGAAAGAGAACTTGTCATGCGTTAAGAAGGGACAACATGATTCGTGACGTTACAGAGTTTTCTCTGTATTACTATATACATTGTGTTCCAGTTTAAAACGGCTATTACACATTGCAACCTGCAGGGCCCAATCTGTCAGGTTGGAAGGTGTAATTGAAGGTAGGGCCCGTAGGGAGCTGAAGGAGGGTAGGAAGAGGCAGGGTACACAACAGATTGGGCCCTGCAGGTTGCAATGTGTAATACCGCTTTAAGGGTCACCACATACCTAGCGGTTTTCCTTCGGAATTACCGGAAGTAGCGGAAATTCATAGACAAAATGCTTAATTTGTCTATGGTAGCGGAATTTTGTCTATGGCTTCCATACAAAAAATCTGCTACCATAGACAAATTTCCGCTACCATAGACAAATTTCCGCTACTTCCGGTAATTCCGCGAGGAAAACCGCTAGGTGTGTGGCGACCCTATAATCGTACCTAGTTTTGTATTAAAATATGAGAACAGCACTTATAGCCAACATAACAGTTTATTTTGAAAATACATTATGAAATTTAATCTGTGGTGAGAGTGCATTTGATGAGACTTATGGCCCCTACAATCGGCGCAATTTTGACACAAAATTCACAAAACTCGCGCGCGATTTCGAGACATTGCCGTCTAGGTAGATGCAACGAAATCAATCGAGGGATCAAAAACAGCAATGTATTAATAATCGCAGGTGACTAGTTGCTTACGTTTGTAGATGCCTTTAAAACGTGTACTAAAAACGCTTCATGGCGATATCTAGCGAATATTGGTCAATGGCAGAATTGGTAGACAAGAAACAGTTGCTGCCTTCTATTCTATGTAGTCTGTATGTATATGTTTATTGAAAATGGCTGAACAATGTACCCAGTGAGAGTAACTATTTTTACTTTTGTGCTATGTTTAAGTTTAGTGGCGTGGTGAAGCAAGATTCCGTGACTTTATCCGTCACCAGTTTACAAGGTGTTGTGGAGATTCTGCACAAAGAAAAATAGATCTGCATACAAAGGTTAGTGTTTTTACGCCGCCCACAGCTTTTCAAGCTGTAACTTTTTTATTGATAAGTTCTACCTATACTGAGTATTTATACCTAAACGCATCCGTTAAGGGTCACATTTTTGGTAATATATGCATTTTATACAATTAATCTATTTACCGAGATAAAATTCGAATATGACATCATGTAAATCAGCTGTCATTTCATTGATTGTATCGGTCTCTGTAATCAGACACCTTCTGTATTAATTATTATTAACTCTCTGGAAACGGTGCAACGGACACCGAAAATGATAACTGTACATTATATATTCCATCGGAATGATTACCACGCTTCTTGGTTGCCAACAAGTCTTATTCATAATGTTATGTTTAGACGCAATATACTTTCGTTGGATAAATAGGTGACGAGTTCAGTAAACATCATGTAGATTCAACACATGTTTCTTTTATATTGTTTATCAATATCATACCTATTGTAAATCGCTATTTTCGAAAGATTTACAATAGAATAATGTTCTAATATTTGACTGCTAATACTAACAAATATGGAAACCACATTTACTTCACTATTCTTATTATAATTAGATGAACGTTTTTCTCTTGCAAAGGGAACTACTATTCATTGAAGTCATTTTAACGAGGCGGAGCAAGATTCCTATAGCATGCATTGTCATACATAGAACAGGTATGAAGGCAATTGAAATCTGGGAAATAGGTCAAACAAATATACAGGTAGGTAGGCACTTGTGTGATTATTTACTTTGGTAACATAGCTTTGTAAAATGATTTGCTTACTCATGAATAGTATTGTTTAGGTAAACATTTGATTACTATAATAAGGTTGGTCATAATAATGATGTGAGATGATAAAATATAAAAAAAGGTAAAAGAAAAAAGATATTTATTCTTCAATTTAGGCACATTACAATGCACATATGAACGTCAGAGAGAAAAAAGAAACTACCACCGGTTCTAACCCTACTAGCCCAGTCATACCGAATACTAAAATTTTATATATTGTTAGGTTCCCTACCAGCATTGTATATCCAAGTTTGCAGCTTCGAAAGACCTGTGCTAACTTTGCAGTACTCGAGAAACCACGAAAATTTAGCACTTTTTTTGTATTCTTATTATAAGTCCTAAACTATGCGGTTTACAAAAAAAATATACAAGACAAGTTTTAAGAAGACTAATATTTCTACAATTTGAGACTAGAATTAGCTCTGTAATTGAAATACTTATCGAGATACAGCTCTTCGAATATTGCTAATTTTTTTAGAGTTTCGGAGAGATTATTTCTGAAAATATCCACTCAAATCATTTTTTTTTAAAGGAACCTGTACGTTCATTTTAAAGACCTTTGGATCGATGTACATCATGTTGATATTTGATAAAAAATAAAATTTGTCAAATTTTTTTTACATTTAGTTACATGTATGGAGTGCCATTTTACTTGTAAACTTTAAGTATCAAAAATTGTACAAATTTGTTTTTGTACAATTTTTGATAGGTCCCAACAGATATTGCACTGGTGATGAATGTAATAATTGTGTGCAATGCTGTAAGGCAGTGGTTCTCAACCTTTTTTGGAAAGCGAAATATTTGATAGAGCCTCAAAATTATAAAATAAATTATATGTGCTAGACAGATAGAAGAACTAGTTCATGATTTTTTTCTTAATTTTAAAAGTATTCTCGCCGAGCTCCTATAGAGGCTTTGCGGAGCCCTAGGGCTCCGCGGAGCACACTTTGAGAATGGCTGCTGGAAGGCATTTTTCGGTTATATTAAAAAGCAAACCATTGATACCTAAGTCTAGAAATTTGGTACCTGCGCTGCATAAGCAAAATATGATAGTAAGTTAGTCTGTTTAGTAAATATTCTGACCTTGAAGATATTTTCACTAGTATTATTGTAAGTACTTACATTATAATAAAACTTTAGGTACCTATGCAAATTTCAAGTAATTCAATTTACTTATATGAATTATGTATTACTAGCCACCTGCCCTGGCTTCGCACGGGTGCAATTATACATATAAACCTTCCTCTTGAATCACTCTATCTATTAAAAAAAACCGCATCAAAATCAGTTGCGTAGTTTTAAAGATCTAAGCATACATACAGACAGACAGCGGGAAGCGACTTTGTTTTATACTATGTAGTGAAGTTCAGTTCACTTAAACTAGTTAAATTCAGTTTTTTCTCTGTCTAAAAGTGATAAGTCATGGAAAATGAATCCACATTATTTATTTTAGTCCTCATGACAATATTGAAATAGGTGGCAAATTTTCAAGAATATTATGCTAATGCAGATAAATGCACGCAGTTGACAGATGTGTCATGTAAATTTATCTTGTACAAACATATTTTGTCATCAGACTTCTCTCAGAACATTTGACAGTAGAAGTGGGAAGTATCTTTTTTTAAATTTGTATTTACACAGATTCTCCTTGGAAATTATTTTTTTGCAGCAATTATTGCTTTGCATTGAAAGACAATACTCTCAATGTTCTCAAAACCTGCCTCTGAAAATAAATTAAGGATATTCTTTCCATTTTCCATCTAAACATTTCACATAAAAAAATAAACAAGGATATTTTCCCAAGTTTTTAAATGTGTAAACTCAATACCAATGGCGGTGAGTAAATTTTTTTTTTTGGCAAGCCGTAGCTTAATGTGGCTTTTAATTTCTTCATGTGCTGTAGGAAAACTGTCCAGGTACCTACCTGAAAGCTAGGGAAGCCGACGGGAATCGTGTTTTATGGACGTGCCGCCTCTGCTCAATACATATCTCCTGGCCTTGACATTTAAAAAGAAGGGTGAACCCTACTGTTCCTATCTGTGACGCTGTTAAGGCTGTTTGTAACAGCTTGTGTTATTACAAATAGAAAAAATTGAATGACTTTATTATTGCTTATTATCGACATTGTCTATGTGGAAAGTTATTCCTACCAAATCTTCAAGTTAGCTATAGTTTTCTAAGATATCTTAAAATGTTGAAAATGCCAATTATTCATTTAACATGATTATTTTTTAAAGTTTTCCTTACACACAATTAGACCACTCCTACACTAAGAACTGACTCCCGGTATAATTTCCCAATATTATGATGTGGTATGTGGGATAGAATGTTATTGCCCAAACCAAACCTAGGTGTCCCTGGCCTACTTTTTTAATTTGTTATTTATAATGCAGTGGAAACATTTTCTTCACAACAATCCAGCCATTTTGCTTGCAACATAATTAGGATTGCTCTCGGGAAAGTAAGCAGATCCTTAAGTTTCCACTAGCATACATTTTTGACCCTAATAATTTTATAAATATTTTCCTCGATCAAGCTTTGTTGTTGTTTTTTTTTAAATTCACAATTGACACACATCATAAAATATAAATCAAACATATTATCAAAAGCCAAGGTAGTATCTTGTCTTTTGATAATATGTATGATTTATACCTACCTACCTAAATTATGTTAAAATTCAATGTAAAATCGCTAGTCTTATAATATTATGCATTTATCGAAAATCTCATTACTTTTTTTAAAAATTTCGACTTAATTTGGTTACGTTGGGTCGTAAGTTAGGTTAGCCAGGATCAGGATAGTAGATCATTTCAAATGATCACAATTATTAGTAACGTTTTATTCAATCGCCGTCATTGCCGTCAAAGTACCTACCGCCATGGCGATGCTAATCGGTAAAGCGACATTACCAACAAATGTGTTTGTCAAAAAAGCCTTCGGCCTTCGTAGTCCCGTAGGCTTGACCGGGGTAGCTAGAGCCTGATGCGCGAGCGCCGCGCGCGGGCAGTTCGAGCCATGAGTCACAGCCGCCCAAAATAGCCCGTGGAATGGGCGCCGCCTATCGGCTCGGGCGGGCGGCGTGGATCAGTTTAGTGGCTGCATTGCCGCCACCGCCACAGGAGCGGTAGAGCGGTACCTTGCGCGCGCGCATACACGGTGGCGGCGCCGGCGCGGGATGCGCTGCCATGCCGGTACGACACCGCGAGCTCGGCGACGAGATCGCACCCCCGGAGCCGAAGCGCTGCAGACACTGCGACGGTACCGTACCTAATGTTTATAACAGTTTATAGGCATACAAAAGAAGTTTCACAGATTATGAGAAAAAGAGAAACGGGGAAGGGCTGTTATCTGCTGAAAACCGTTATCGGCGCTAGTTTTCAGTTAATTACCTTATAGATATAGTCAATCTCTTAATGATGTATATAGCACATTCAGCGCATGTAATGAAGCTAATGAATATTGTAGATCTTTAAAAATTTGGAAAGTTTCAACTCGAGGATTCTCCAGCTTGAACTATAACCAGGATTGGATATTAACTATACTTAATCCCTTGTAAGCAACTTGACGTATAACGAGATTCGGCAGTTGAGTATCAAAAGGCATAGATAGACATTTAGGAAGCTTCGCTACTTGCTACATATTTTAAAGGGGTTGCAGGACGGTGACTATTTTCTCTATCAATTAATAATAAGAAAATACTTTGTAGAGTCCGGAAAAAGAAAGTGTCGTAGAATGTATGAGCTCCCATATAAACCATGACGCTTTTCTTTCCGGACAGACTAGTGATTATTCTATGTCGCCATTGTCGCCATGTCACGGTTAGATGGTTTTTAAAAGAAATATTTAACGGAAAACAAAAGTGATAAGATAAGATTTCACCACACCTGCTGCATGCGACTTCACAATTATTTATTAACTGCTTAGAACCTTGTTATAACTTGTTAGTAAGGTAGATAAGGTTTTCTGATCACACTTCTGGGTGTGCTACTCAGTTCTTATGCGTTAATGTGTCTTCTAATTATTCAGAAGGCAAGGTGATTTTAGAATTTAATCAGGACATTATATAACATAGGTACAGTCGCTTCAGAAGTAGATGACCGGTTGAGGTGTTGTAACTGCTTGACATGACTTTTTCAACCGACTTCAAGATTTTGAAGGAGGAGGTTATCAATTCGCCGGGATCTTTGTTTTTTTTATGTATGTTCACCGATTATTCGAAGACGGCTGGCCCGATTTGGAATTTTTATTTTATTTGAAAGAGTATACTTCACAGTTGGTCCCATTGTCACCAGGTCCGGATCTGATGATGGGATCCTGGAGAAATCGAGGGAACTCTTCAACTATTATAGGCTAATGTGATTTCAGTATTTTTTATAGTAACTCGGGCATTTCCTCTTGGAAAAGCGGATCCTAAGTGAAGTCGGTTGTTTTTTTGTTTAAAATAAGAGTGTTTCAAGATGCAGAATTTCTGATAACACGTAGGTAATCAAGTCATTTTATCCCTTATAACGTTACTGTTACTAAAACGATGTATCACTATTGTTTTTGTTAATGTTATCACAAGTTTATTGTAAGTTATTATACCAATAAACTAAATTCATACCTGTAAAGTTATTATATGAAAATATTATCATTTCGCGTGTAATTTTACATTAGAAATTACATCAATGAGTGCAATATTATTTTGCTTCATTTGTTTAATCCATATCACGTACTAGCTTTCCGAAAGCATATAATTGATTGTTTATTTCAAATATTCGTATCGTTTGATCACTGCAATGGTCTCGCAGGTCGGCATTTCATGTAACACCCTCAGATAGGAAACCGGAGGACTAATGGCTAATGAGTTAACCCATTGACCGCCAAAGACCTCAAATCACGCGCACGGAAAGTGGTGTCCTCAGCGCCAGGACGTGATATCACGTCCAAAATATAACCGCTTTGCGTGCTCGCGCGCGCTGGCGCTGAGGGCACGATTTTTCCATCCGATGCTTGGCGTTCAAAAGGTTAATAACCAACAATCCAGGCTGCGAAAAATAAGTAGGCGAGACGAAAGCCTGGCCGTGGCCCGACAATAGAGAGATAGGATAGACAATAGAGACCCCTGATGTAAACGATTAGCTGTTTAGTTATCTTCTTATTTACTAATCCTCTATAATCAGTTGAGTCAATTTATAGATATGTCATATCTATCTCGCACCTCGATATCCAACAGGTGATTGTTTATGAAGACATCGTGTAATTGGTAGTTGGAACGTTTGACCCGTGTAATTACGGTGCGCGCTAATCGCCGCCCGCGCACTCCGCCACGTGCGTTGCTGACTGACAGCTGTACCCCCACCTATATTATCAGGAACCACCTTGCAAATATCGCCTTTATACCCTTTGTAATAAGGATTGGGATAGCGAGAGTTTATTTGTCGTGAATTTTTTTTTGGTGGAAATGGTGTCAGCCCTCCACTGACCGGTAATTAGATCAGTTTTTGCTAGTTTACCCCTTTTACGTTATTTCGAGTCGCTCTTCTTGACTAATGTGTTTCGGAAAAAGCTAAATTTATATAAAACCTTCTTGGGAGTGAAAAAACTAAATGATATACATAGTTGAATATTTCCTGTTATGAGTATTATGATTATGACATTTATGACACTAATAGTTAATAAAGTGACAATGATAGTCACTTAGGTGTTGGTGAATCATTACTGTAACAATCATTTTCAATGTCCGTACTTAAATAGGGCCCTATATTACTATAAAGTTAAACTTTAATTACTTTTCTTATTGTTTCATTATTTATATTTAACAGTGTCTTTTATAAAAATTTGTAGAATTGGTTGGATTGATAAGTTAGCTATGGCGATTATCACACTGTCGACGGATCCGCATGCGGTGCCAGTGTGATAATCACCTATGACTAAGGCTAGGAAAGTGGGGTGGACATTATATTCGTTTTTATCTCTTAAATTATAAAAATCCAATGGTGATGACCCCTGAACTTTTTAGATTAATCGGTCTGCTCTGTGATCGCTGAGGCCAGCATAATTATTAAATTAACTTGGCAGGAAGCATTTGGAACAGCCCTGCAGTGATAGTGGATGATTTCATATCGCGTGCTGCGGCTGCCTCGCGTCTCGACGACCTATCCTAATTAATTTGAGGCCTGTTTTATTATGGCCACACTAGTCTTGCTAGCTTCGACCACTTAAGTACAAGATGGTTCACTTGTACTATAACTTATAAGTGGTCAATAAGGATTGGGGGCAGCCCTGCAGTGATAGCGGATGATTTCATATCTCGTGTCGCGGCTGACTCGCGACTCGACGAGCTATCGTAATTATCACTAATTATTAATTAACAGAGGTCTAAATTTTTTTGGCCAACTGGCCTTCTAATTTTGACTAGTACATTCACTTGTAGTATAAGTGGTTAGCATCGGGGGCAAACCTGCAGTGACAGGCGAGGCGATGATTTCATATCTCGTGTTGCGGCTGACTCGCGTCTCGGCGAGCTATCGTAATTATCACTAATAAATCAGAGGTCTACTTTTTTGGCCAGACTGGCCTTCTGACTTTGAATACTTTAGTACATTCACTTGTACTATAAACTTTAGAATTCAACAAACCGGAGCGGCCATTGACAGGCGTAGGTACCCCTCTGCCGAAAACCGGTGGTCATATTTATTGTATGGACTGACGTTTATCTGACGTGGTTATTTGTACGTTACGTATGAATAGCCATACATTTGACGTTCCCCTCCCGCACAAAATCGGCAGACTTTGTATAGAAAATGACTGACATGCTCAATTGCTCACTCCAGGGTTGAATGCTCTAACTAAGACTATAAGTGCTTAGTAAGTATTGGAGGCAGCCCTGCAGTGATAGCGGATGATTTCATATCGCATGCCGCGGCTGTCTCGCGTCTCGACGAGCCATCCTAATTAATCGGCGTCTGCGCCGCGCCACGCCGCTTAACGGTAAGCACCTGTCACTACCGCAGTAGTAACCAAACGGGGCAGAGTAACAGCTTCATTGCGGCTATGTTTACAAGCACGTGGCACCTTAGTGTAGATGTGGTTAAGGGGTATAACTCTGTCAAAAAAAATGCGTTTGACGACATAGTACCCGGTACTTTTGCGTAAGAAACAGTGAGTTTTGACTGTTTTGAGTGAGAAAACGAATTTCTCATGCGTGAAAAAGGGGCATGGGAACAGGAGACCATGATACGCACGTTGCAGTTGCAGTGAGACATCTATATAATACTATTATTTACTCCGTGATGTGGTGTGTAGCGACGCAGGCGGCTGGCGGGCTGATCATCGCTGATTCAGGCGCGGATCCAGGGTTTCGTTCAGGCGGGGCACACAGAAAAAAAATTACGTTCCACACTTATGGTCCCTGTAGTATATAAGGGGACAATTGCCCCTGTTACCCCCTCCTGTATCTGCGCCAGCGCTGATTGCGATCATTCATTACCTGGAGTTGGAGTTGAAGGTTAGTGGGCTACTGGCCCGGGCGGCGGTACTCTCACAACGCAGTTGTATGAGACTGCTTCTCTGTTTTTCTTTACTCCTGTTCTTTATACAAGACCTGCTCTCACGTGCCTTATTTTTTCGAAAGTAAACTAAGTACATACAGTGTGTTTCTGTAATAGGAGCAATAAATTAAAACATAGATTCTACTCCTCAAACTACAAAACTTTTGTTCAACAACTTAAAAAAAATATGTATTTTGTAGATTGTCTCTTCTTCATACAAACTAAATAGTATTTTCAATGAACGTTAAAATCCGTCTAATTGACATTGCTTGTCACCCTACAGACATAGTCAATTTCGGAATACATTGCGTGTTCGAAAAAACTTTAAAGTGTCCTAAAAATCAAACCATACGTTATTTGTAAAAGTCGCTGAACAAACGTTTCCTGGTTTGAGGAGTAGAATCTACGTTTTAATTTATTGCTCCTATTACAGAAACACACTGTATATCCAATTATTGTCTTTAATTCTGTCTCCTTTATTAGTCCAATATAAACGGGTAAGTTAAATTGGAGAACCCGTTTTGCAAGTAACGCAACTGGTTGTATCCGAGATAAGATGACACGGTTTTCAGTAAATACAATTTTAGGCGTGCATTTACGGTCGAAGAACTCTAATAATACAAACAAAAAATATTTACCTAATTCACTCAAGTATAATGTTATTGTCGAACAAAATTTATAAAACCCGAATCTATTGCGCGGAATTGCCAGAATTTACGTCGATGATTGCCCTAGTAAACGCTTGCAACAGTAAACATATGGGGTTGAATGTGTATATTACTTGATGAGCCGCGTGCGCTGACCGTCGACACGCCCCAATTATGCAAGTGAGACACCAAAAAACCTGAACTACCATTTCAGACTTTATACATAAAAGATTAAAGTTCAAATTGCAACGGTTGAAATTGTCTACTTGATACGTTCAAATATTAAAGGTGTAAAGTGTAACTCGAAGTATGGTTAACGCATGTTACGATGCTCTGAGACCAAATTATCTCTTCACTCACACGATTGCATCTACGCAAGTGAATGGAATTCGCAGTGCAAAAAGGGCATGCGGTGCAACATTCTTTGACACAGATATATAAATAATAGATAATATGCATGAGGAAATATAAAGTAACGGTGTATAAATTTAATTGAAGGTAAGCAGGAATTGTTTAGATGCATGTTATAATTTAATTTAATTATTTAATTAAAATTTAATTCAATTATTATTACATTATTGTTATGTAGCAGTTTTGACAACTGTACATATTGCTGCGAGTGCGGAAAAGATGTCATTGCATGAATTGTATTTAAATAATAAACAAGAGCATGTCGGGCCATGCTCATTGTAGGGTTCCGTAGTTGCCGGCCTGTTACAATTCATCAATTCAAAAGGTCGTTTCTTACGGGAAATTTGGCGGCGCTTAGTCGCTTACGTCCTTTCACTATGGGTTTTTGAGTGATAACTCAAAAACGGCTCAACCGATTTAATTCAATATAGTTTTCATTGAAGGCAGTTATTGGGCCTCACTGTCATGAATTTTTTTAAATTTTTTTGGACCCACGGTTCAAAAGTTAGATGGGGGGGACGGGACGCGGCCACTGAGCTAGAACGCGGACCGACGGACGGACGGACATGGCGAAACTATAAGGGTGTCATCAAATCAGGATATTAGAAATTAATAAGATTACTAAACGTAGTCAAATATTGTTTGTGAGCTATTATTCGATCCTGATCTGGAAAATAGCTACTTATTTCATCATCATCATCCTGGCCAATCATATTATATTCTTTACCTTTTATGTAGAAAAAAATTGATTCAGAACCGTACTCAGAATTCTATTCATATATTCGTTTTTGATCACGAATGTAGGGAAATCCATTGCGTTGCTATACAAAAGTTTGAAAAACTGGAAACATAAGAAAAAGTGTAGTTAATGACGATGACCTACATTATTTGTTAGAACCAGAAGCAGAGTTCTCGCCAAGTATTTTAAACAAAACAGAGATAAAATCGGCTGCTTTAATTAAATGGTACCATTTTAACATAACAAAGGTTTGTAACGCCAACCGTAAAACCACAACTAAGGAGGTGCGGAGACAATTTGGACGGAGCTAACATGTTTACGAGTTTTTGGTTCACACTCACAGATCACTTGCTACTAGAAGGGGGATTCGACAAGTCGGTAATCTCGGGATGCCATGAGTCGGCGCTCCCATACTAATTAAATATGAGACTACAATCGCTTATTTCAGTTGCGGCGCGCGGCGAGGGCAAAACACATGAGCAAATTAAAAATAATTACATTTAAACTAACTTGCTTAATAATAACTTAGATGTAGTAGGTTATAAACTAGATGCAATATTAAAAGATGCGGCTCGTGCATGATACAATAACTTGTAAAAGCTCTTTATTACACGTCTTATCTTAATAAAACCAAATGATAAACATAATAAAGGTATATATACAAGACATGAAGACACAAACAGCAGAACAGTTGCCGACTACATTACGAAACGACAATTAATTAACTTTTCCATTCCAGGTGTCAATAATCTTTTCTTATTGTGTGGCTGTACGCCAATTCCCTCTGTGTTGTCGAGATTTGCCCATTGCCCAAACAATTGTAATCGCATCTAAAGAGACACGTTTCCTTAATGTGGCAACTAAAGTGACACTACCGCTACCCCACTCAAACGAAATGAATAGGCGGCGGCATTAGGTATTTTTTATGGGCTTTTATGACAGAAAATAAATCGTATGCAGATTCTATAGGACGTAGTCTGCGTGCCGGTTACATAAGACGTCCCACTCGGGAGCGTTCCGGCCACTATTTATATGCACTTTCCATTCCCGGCCGCCGTGACACATATTACTTACTCCAGTGAGTAAGGGTGGCTAAAGATATTCCCAGCGTCCGAGACTCACGCTGGACCTAGAATCTAGGTCCTAGATTGTTTGTGGATGGAGGTTTGGGGTATTTATTGTTTTAATTACTTTTTTGTATTGATCGTTGTGACATATACTTATACTTGCTCCAGTGACCTAGGTCCAGCGTAAGTCTAGAACGCTGGAAATATCTTTAGTCACTCTTAGATCTCTTTAGATTCTAGAATCTAGGTCCTAGATTGTTTGCGGATGGTGGAGGTTTGGGTTATAAGGTGAATAAGAGTGACTAAAGATATACATAGGGTTTTACGTACATGCTGGGTTTGGATTGTTTATATATTGATAGCAGTAGTTTTCTGAAGACATTGGCTAGTTTAAGTATCTTATAAGTAGGTATTAGGAAATAAATTCAGTCCCTTTTCCCGTTTAGTTACTAGAGCGTTTGAAAAAACCAATAATATTTCAAAGTAGCCCCTTAAAATTGTTTCATCGGGCTGGGTTCCGCAGATTAGTCGCTGGTTATTAATTCAGTCAGTCAGATTATTACTGCTGTGGATTGGACGAGGTTTGTTGCGGATGCTGGTTTGTACCCTATTTGACTTGAACTTGAATAAATAATTTGATTATTCAGTCAGTCATTTCATACATTTCTTAGATAAAAGAGAGTGACGGACTACTTCAGTTAAAAAACAATCTCCCACAAATAATAAAACCAACGAAGTGTCATCATCATGCAGCAGTAAATCATAGCCTGTTAAAAGATAGTGGTTATTTTATTTTGACACGTTTCGTCCTATTAGTAGCTGTTTACGAGTCACTGACGACGGCCTTGTTTTCCCTTGATTCTGATTCCAATGGAGGATGTCGAAACAAAGGCGTAGTTTCTTGTACAATATTAGAAACGATAAGGAAAACAGACTTATTTAAAACTAAAGAAATAACATTGACTGAACGAGCGGTGCGCTCCGTTCCAGCTTGGGAAAATTCTTTTGTACAATCGCCATCAGATATACCGGAACGGCCAAGGTGATCCTAAATATCTGAACGACGCCTCTATTGTCAAGGTGATAAAGTGCATGTTCTGATATTTTTGGGTACCTTGGCTGCTCCGGTATATTTGATGGCAACTGTATGTCCGGCTGTTCTCCACAGCTGGCATTTCTCAACAGATTTTCGCGAAATTTGGTGAGAATTTTCTATAATTATATCGATATTGTCAATCAGTTACACATAATTTTCTAAATGGCGGAAACTATGGCGCTGAGGACTATTATGGGGTCGCTGTGATTGGTCAGTTGGTATCGTATTCGTACCTATTGCTTAAAATGAGTACCCGCTTAAACTTTAGGGATTATATCCTTTAAATGTGAGAGTATTAGGTTTGTTGCAATTATATCAGTGTCTATAGTAGTTTTACATTTAACAATTAGGCCGCGAAATTGTTAATATTAGAAGTAGGTACATACTGAGTTCTGTTTACGAGGACACTGTGGCGAAGAGACCTTGTTTTTCCTTAATGCTGGTTCCAGTGAAGAATGTCGAAACAGAGGCGTTGTTTTTAAGCTGGGCGGTTTAATCATCCGCCCACGCTTGCGCCGGCGCATCACGAGATTTCCTTAGGCAAGTACAGGAAAAGCCATTAAAATTTTAAACGCCATCAACGCTTTGTAAACAACCTCCTACAGTTTTGTACTCAGGATTTCTAATTAGCTCAAAGATTTGCTGGAAAGAGCTCCTTTTAAAGATAAGTTAGCCTTTGTACAAAGTCTTTAGAAAATGAAAGTTTTAAAATTTAAATAAATAGCCAGAAATTGGTACAAGGATATTTGGAAAGAAAAGAGTTATGAACCCGGTAAATATACCCGGTAAATTTTATTATTGACCCGATAATTATCAGCTAAAAATTGAAATCACCGCGTCTAATAGTTTTAACCATAATATTATACATCATTTGAACAGGTACGATGCATAATGTTAAGTATCAATTTTACCGCCGTTTATACTTTTAATTAAACGGATTAAAACTTATTCCATTTTGGTAAAATTGGGCCTAATCCGATGTTTGTGACCCTGATTATGGAATTTGTAATTTTCCGCCCAAGACGGAGTGAGATCTATTTATGCACCGAGCTCGGGTCGGGTTATGCGAATTGTGTCGCGCATAAGAATGGAATGTTTGCGTAGATGAGTTGCAAACAATGCATTATTCCGTGTACTGCCAGCAATGTACACAATAACACATTATCGATTTCGGGTTAGTAGGTGTCAGATGTACAGGAAAAAAGAGGCAATAATTACCAAGTTACTTTTCAGACTAGTTTTGTAGTCATTTTTTACTAGTACTTACATGATTAAATTGTAATCGGGACATAAATCCGATAACACCAAAATCATCCGGTATCAGAGATGCGCTGTATTCAAGATGGATTCATATTGGCGTCTAGGTATGTATATAAATATGCCGGCATATTATGTAAAATATCAATGATACACCCAAACACAGAAATGTCAAGTATTCATAGTGCTAGTTTTCAGTAGGGGTTTGATTTTCATCTAATTGTAATAAATAATCCTTCTAAAAGTGTTATACTTATGCCTGTAATATGTTTTGAGGCATTTTCACAACTGTGCACCATTAACGGCCGGTTAACAATCGCCACAAAACTGACGGTTAATGTCAAATCCCATTCATTTTGTCAGGAATGTGACGGTTAGACGTTACTGAAACGTTACGACTTAAGTCTGCTTTAAAGTGCAAGTTAAAATAAAAATGCCCTTTGACATCCGTAAGATTGTTTTGAATATTATGAAGACATTACCTTGTTGCGTTGGAAGATATTGTCTCGTTCGATGTTGTCAGAGACAGTATTCGACAGTTTATGGGTGGCAGTTAAATATACCCGTCTCGGTTTGTCGTCACAAATAGAATTTTGGCACTGACTGTCCGTGGTTGTGTAATTCACATATAAACCACTTGTTGAATTTGAACTGTCTACATATCGTTAATATATATTTTATTATATCATCATCATCTTTAATGGCAGACAATTTAATTACGCTGGAGACTTTTTTAATAGAGACTAATATTGGAAAAAGCATTGTAAATACATGCATAAAAGACGTATTCAATAATGCTTTTTGTGGTTTTTTATAGTGCTGTATACGTACATGAAAAAATGTTTACATAGACACACAATTTGAGCTTTATCGACAACGTGGGCGGGTAATTAGCCTACTCGTCCTCATTTTGTGTATGCACCTTGACCTCGTTGGTCTTTATGATGTTTCTATCTCCTATTATCCAGTTTTATACCGTTTTTAACCGACTCGTAAAAAAATGGATTTTACTTGCCGTACATTCAAAACCGTAGTTGCAAGGCTAAGTATAACGGACTGTGTATTAGTTGTCCCACAAAAAAAAATCGTCCTCTCTTCTGCCTAGAGATTAATCAAGTCCGAGACGCCATTGGTGAATCGTGTTATTCCTCATGCGATATTTTGTACTGACCGGTTGTAGCTTCTCAGAAAAGTTACAATTTAGATTTAAATATTTAGTTTAAATGTTTAGCTACATTTTCCTAAATGAAATACGAGAAGCGATCTAGTCAGTGGTGACCGTGGTTTACTGCCAAATGCATTACCGATAATGCCATAAAGTTGCGAGCATAACATGAGCATGTTGGCGTCCAAACATGTATTAGGTATTATGATAAACGAGGGGGTGTCGTCGTATGCGATTAGCGCAAGGTACATCGGCCGCGTCGACCATGCGAACCATATTACCGATATCAAACGACAGCATCTTGGACCCGTGTCAACACGCTTCTGACAAACCACTTTCAGTTTCTAAACCCGCTACATTTATATACCGAATCTACGTATACACCGTTAATTCATTAAGTTTCTGGCGCGGCCTAGGAATATTAATCACAAAGTTCGCTGGCTCCACAACATTTTATACCAAAGATAGTTTTGTATTCAGGGCAGTCTGTGACACCTATCAACTAAGTGGCATTTAGACATATTTCGGCCGCCTTTCAAAATAGTTCTGTGAAATCGTTGCTGTGATTTTAACATGAAACAAATTTTTCACTCTTATTATGGCGGCGGGAAAGAATTTGTTTTTCTCTTATAAAAAATGCAAGCAAAGTTTTGATAAATGTGTTCTTTCACGCTTTCTAAATATTGTATCAAACATATAAGTAGGTACGTGGATTCGGTGTTACTTTTTACTTTGATATGAGTTTTGTCATATCTTTTAATTCGGCAGTTTTTTTCTGAACATCTGCTGGCATCCTAACTTTTCGCGATTTCTATTGCACTTTTCACGTCATGACTTATTGCTCTCGTTAAGTGGTAGTTGATTCACTCAGCTATCAACAGAGTGACAAACAAACGTATATACGAAACGGAGTCGGTGATAAATATAGTTTTATTGCGGAAAAACTACTTTACTAGTCCGATATACCAAGTAGATAATAGCCGATGGAGAGATGTATTCAACCGTTAGCACGAGACAATCGGATTCTTGAAACGTTTTTGTTTATTGTTAACGTTTTATTTTAACAACACGTTTGAATACACGAGGGCGTTGCGCATGGGATTTCATAAGTCTGTTTAATTAATGTGATGCCACTAGCGCGACATTCACGCTAAGCATCCCCAAATACATTCTAAAATAAAGAGTGCCTTGGACGTACGACATGAAGAGTGAGAAGCTTTTACGTGAACTTTCCAGCGCGGCGCGGTTGGAACAAACTTTGGCCTCGAATCAATTTCTCTTAACAACTTTGATGTTTAGTGCCTGAAAAAAGTTTTATTGTATTTATGAACAAACTCGCTAATTTTAATATGCAAATTACTATATTTACATAACTGGAACAGGGAGTATAGTTTATCCTTGGCGTACGTTTAAAGTTTTTGACGTCAATGTTTTAAATGCAAGAGGAGGTGCGCACGCGTTTCATGCATGATTCACTGCACTAGTTTCTAGCCAATTTATAGATTTTTCATAGACTTTTATAGACTAATATTTCGAACTTTATGCCGTCTTTTGAATTGTAACGAGAGGTAATCACAAAAGGCGTCGACCTACTTTGCGTATGGCTCGTTATTCAATGCATTCAATAAAAATTTCGTGACCCGATTAAATCATAAAAGCAACTGAATAAACAAATTTATATGAACTTCAGAAATTTTGGAATCATTTTGCCGGAAAGTTCGACTGAATCAATCATGCGGCTTTTTATGAATCCTTCATCTCCAGTCCAGCGGAGCGGTGTTGCTAAATATAGGTGGATTCTTGCATATTGGGCAATAAATTAAAAAGTCCCGGTTAGCAACACTCAAGCAGATAATCATAATAGTAAACATCCGCACAATACGTGCTTGCGCGAAGCATGCAGTTTCGAGGCATTTCTGCCATGTATCGGCAGTGTTTACGCTCTGCGACCCTGGACGACGGCAAAAATAACCTTTCTTATACAATATTCGCTGGCGAGCCGTTATAGAGCCGACCGTGCAGTTAGCCAGTTCCGAGTGATTCGAGCCGCCCATTGAGGAACGTATCTTCAGTAACTAAATTGCAAAATTCATTCAATTATGTACGTTATCGAAATGGCTTAAGGCAGAAATTTAAACGGGTGTTCAAGTGTACATACGGCGATGTCCTTAGCGCAGCTGTGTTACTGACATAATTGTTGCGGGGTATGACAGACCAACTCGGAACTTTGAGTGCTGCTAACGATCTCTTATTGCATAATCTTGCAGCAAGCTTCTGGACTTGAAACATGGGTTTTCGTCAATACTTTACTACTAGTTGTAATAATAGTCAGCAGCCTCTGGTACAATGATAATACTATACGTAATCTAACTGTTACAATACCTTAGTTACAATTGTTTGTTTGCTTGTATGTGATTGATAAGGCAGTTCTACACAGACGGTTTAGGTTCAGGAGCTTTCCTTAATTTTGGGCACATGGTCACATAGCACAATGTCTAATAAGGCTAGCCTTATCTCGAAGAAATACAAAAGACATACAATCAAAAATCTCAATTTAATCCTTACCAGAATGTAGTTTTGATCAGGGCAGATGTAAGTACCTACTGTACTGTAAGGCAACATGACGTGTTTGACGTAAGTTTTGGCTAAGACTGATCCGCTTTGAAAATATAATTGTACGTGTTTATTTTTTATAACGACGTTGAAGACATCTCTATGTTTCGCGTTTCGTTATTTTTTTTGCATTTTATTACTTTCGAGGCGTCAGAGAGTTGCCTAAAATCCGAATACCCATCGTTAATGGTACTGAAATGATATTGAATATATTTATCTAACCCTTAAATCTTAGCGCAGTTCTCTCAGAATCTAAGCACAATCTCTAACTTAAGACGTTCAAATGCATGTCAGTTTCTCACTTTGACCCCTGTCACATGAAATTCCTCATTTTTTTATTATTCAGTTTCTCCGACCGTAGGTATGTACAGTCGCCATCAAATATATCGGAGCGGCCAGGGTACTCAAAAATATCGGGACATACACTTTATCCCCTTGACAATAGCGACGTTGTTCAGATATTTGTGACCACCTTGGCCGCTCCGATATATCTGATGGGGACTGTACATATAACGATTTCGTACACTTTACTCTTATGGGCACCAGTCTCGTCATCAAATCAGCATACAAGGAAGCATGCAAAATGTAACAGGGATCCCAAGATATATTTTACTTAGAGAGTTTTTTTATTAACGTTTCAAATATGATAGGTTGTTCTCTTTTAAAATAACAAACTAACCAAAGTTGGCAAGGTTAAGCGACTTAGTCTGGAAAGTCTGGATCCCAGGCTACACAAAAAATGTAGAACATTGTTAATGCAGCAGATGTCAGGTCAGTCATAATCCTCGTTTTGGCAAACTCACGCGCCGGTCGTCACGGCGAGCCGAGTCCATAACTCATGCTTGGGGATAATTTGCTTGGAAATAGATAAGATGCCGAATTGTTGCCAATCTACCGTCCATGCTGCTGGTAGAGTTATGTGCGTATTATTTGCTTCGATTCATTTTATCACCTGGAACGGCTTGTTTCATTCAGACGTGGTAAGGTAGTAAAAATTTGCCAAGTTGGGTAATAAAACTAGCAAAGTCATGTTTTGAGGTTTAATTTATCTTACTTACAAGAACTTGGCACCCATTTAGATCCCAATTGCTAACTACCACGCATATTTTTTATTGAACATAGCTTCCGTTTTCAATGCAATTATGTCAAATGCCTGACCCACATATTCGGCAAACATCTATCTAGGCTAATCTATGGGTTGCATTAGAGGGACCAAACAATATCTCGTGTTGTCCTTTCTATTGGCCTACGTGGCCCAATATGTGGATGGAGCAATTGGGGCATGAAATACATGGGATAATTCATTAAGAAAAATGTAGACAAGTATGACTATGTACTTTTAGTTATATGGGTCTTAATAAAGATAATAAATGGGTTCGTCTTAATTTTGGTTACTGAAAAAAAACTATTATTGTGTATTATTAAGACTAAACTTAAATAATAATATGAATAGGACCGTTTCCTTTTAAGTCCCAGAAATAACTATGCCAACTCTGGTGCATCCCAAGATTATTAATAGTCATAATAAATGACTTCTCAAATATAATTATCTAATTGTATATTTAGATGTATTAATAAGCATGAATCCCACGTTAGAAAAACAAATGTGTCACTACATTAAATCTGTTGATTTTATTTCTGGACACGTGCATAAAAGCTTTCTCACAGCAATTATACCTGTTAATAAATATAAACCTTACACCGACTACGGATGGCGTATTAGGTTAATGATTTATTTGATGTACTTGCCAACCTATTTTTGAATCTATCGTCTTAGTTAAACAAATATAAACTCTAGTCGTATTGACTGCATTTGAAGGACCTGTTAACTTTTGCGTTAAACATGGCGGCGGCCATTTAAAGCTGTCATGGTTTTTGGAAAGCAGGCCCTTACGAGAATATTTTATTATTCATAATGACAGTTTAATGTTTGAACAAATTGGCCTGATCACCGTTTGTTATATTATTACGTCACTCTGGGCGGTAAGTGAGATTTACTGCCCTAGGGCGCATCTTAGTTCACGCCCACAGAAGAAGACGTAATATTTTGTACGCACCACGGGCGGTAATAAAGAAGAAAGAAGGCGTTAGATCGCTTGTTTATGGCCCTTACCTTCGGTTCGGGCCACAAATGCCTGCGATCTGAGCCCTTCTTTATATTAACGCCCTAGGTACGTAATGTACTATTACGTACAGTTGTCATGAATTTCATGGTTTGCCTAAAAAATCTTAATATAAATAGTTAAAATGCCTTACGAATTCATTCAATGAAATCACAATAGTAACACAAGACCTGTCAGGTTTAGGTACTCACTCACTTTGATCTCTTTGCTTCATCTACCTTAATAATAGGCACCTGCAATAGATATGTAGATTCCTAATTATATAAATATGACTCGATTGAACGCGTTCCATGCCAGGTAAATAGCATTACATACAACTAATTGATATCATTACAAAACAGCATGAATAAATTATATGAAATATGCAATACAGCTGCATGGTACTCGAGGCACTCTAGACAAGTTAATTCTGTATATGAATCAGGCGAGAAAGGCCAGCTTGCGTAATATTACGCCCATTCATGGCGTATCGTCGCCAAAACGCGAATATTCGCCGTGCCAAGCACCCCCTCGTCTCCGCGTGCTCGCAGGGTGACCGCTTTCTGAAGTCAGGTCTTTTGGTAGCCGTCATATTTAATTATAGTCATTGTTGTTATTTGGCTCATCTTGTCGTTTTCCGATGGCATTAGATTTTGCTTTTTCTGTATCCAAAGGTAAAAGTGCTTCAATACCAATAGATCGCAAGTACAAGTTAGTTATTTTGCAGAGCATTATATATCTTGACCAGCTATCGTTTGACTTCGTTTCTGGAACGCGTTGCGATTCGCATTAATAGAAAATGAGAGGAAGAATATGTCTTTATATATTGATATACGCATATTATGTAGATACAGTAAAATGTTATCTACAGCATCGCGATAAATCTAAGAAAAAAAAACTCAAATGTCAGAGATTTTTTGTACCATCTGGTTCTGGCGTTTTTTCTTTAGTTTCTATAACAATTTTACGGCTTAGAATTGTGACCAAAGTGGTCGAAAAAAATGTAAGGAATTCCTTTCGAATGTTTGTTGTGACGTGGACACCGTGCTAATTTATCGCGGATATATTTACTTTATTGTGTCAGTCCACGTGCCGCCGGAAATGCCGGGTTTGTTTAGCTTGCACATTTATTTCTGTCTGGCAGTGGCGGTGTCATCTGAGGGCGTCATCCTCTGCCTCCCTGATGTTGGGTGCGCTTGGCGCTTGCAGACCATTTCGCAACGCGACGCGCGACGCCGATGGAAATACGGGGCACGGGGGTTTGCGAAACTGATTCGTACTTTGTCGGCACGCCGTTGCGGTGTGCCCACGTTGTGGGTAGTATCAGGTCGGGTGGGTGGAAACTCGGCAGAAAAACGGTTTAATGAAGGGAAGCTCGGATAATTTTTACTTCCAGATTCGTTCCCTCGAGTCCCCCAGCAGCTTGATGATGAATGTTGAGTATTGGTTGGGTGGCGTGAAATACGCTGGTATAAAAGGAAAATGACAGTTGCCGCCATATTCAGGATTATTATAAAAAGGGGAGGCCTTTGCCCAGCAGTGGGACACTAAATCAGGCTAATAAAAAAAAAAAAAATTTAAATTTTGTCATATTTGAGGATTCTTTTTGTAAAAACTGGAAACTGTTAATCTCTAGTGTGGATTTGTTTGTCTGATCTATTTTTACACTTGATTTGGTGTTTTTAGGGTTCCGTACCTCGAAGGGAAAAAACGGAACCCTTATAGGATCACTTTGTTGCCCGTCTGTCTGTCTGTCACGAACATTTTTCTCAGGAACGCGTGGAGATATCAAGCTGAAATTTATATCATCAAATACTCAGTTCTATTGTCCATTGGAGCTGTGAAAAAATCAAACTTAATAGCCAACGCAATCAAACGATACAGTCGTTTATGCTGCATAGAGTTTTTCGGCACTCGCAAATCCTACGGGGTACTTCTCGTGAACTCAGAAACTTGAAATTTGGCACGAAGAAACTTCATATAGGTACCTCAGACAAAGGAAAAATTACGAAAAGTAGTTTTTTTTTGTAAAATCATGTTCCTTGTTCACTAATAAACATACTACAACTATTGCTTGTTATAGGTTTGTACGGAACCCTCGGTGCGCGAGTCCGATTCGCACTTGGCCGGTTTTTATTTACCTATCGATTCTTGTTCTTGCTCATTAAAGAGTGTCTTGTAAAATAAGCTAATAAAATTATATTTATCCTACACATAAATCTTTAGCGACGATCTATCATCACATTGTGTCAACAAACATGTCCTAAATGTGACTTTGTGTTATTTGTAGAAATGTTTAGGGCAAAATGTCATGACCAGGAGCCGCACTAATTGCGGATACTATATTGTCCCATGTGGTCATGTCTTATTAAAATTTTCAGTGCGTGTTTTTCTAAGTTTGGCCATACTACCTTTCGGTGAATGTCGAGGTCATTTTGAAGAACATGTACTGTGGGAGCAATCCCGAATAATAAACTTGCTTATCTTTGACCATGTGTTCATTAGACCAAATTAATTACACCGGTACTGCAGTCGATAACCACGGGAGAAAACTAGACGATGAAGAAATACAATTTTTGTGTGTTATTCGCTGGTGTATTACAGAACATACAAATAGTTAAATGGAGCTTCTTATTTCGTAGCTACATCAAAACGACTCGTTCAAATAACAGTAATGCACACACCTGTCTCGAGAACACGTCCAAAATCAACAAGGTATTACGCTCGGCTAAACTGTAATAAAATAGTTTAATGTGCGACATACGTGTAGTTTGTGACGTATTTTGAATTAATAGCTACTTGCTTCTCATATAATGTACGTTTGGTTAGCTTTTGCACGAATAAATACTTAATGGGAAATACGAATAAGTATAAAATGAAATTAATGTAAGTATAATTCTTTTGTCCGAAACATTTATTACCTGCAAGGTGTTGTAAGCTAATAATTATCGTACATAGAAATATTGCATGAAAAAGTGGTTTTGAAACTTGTCTTTATGAAGTTATCAAACGAATTGAGCAAGCGATTTGTTTGTGTAGCAGTGTGTTTATTGTTTATACTCGTAACTTGTTTAGAATCATCGAAAAGAAAATGCAACTGTTTTACAATAGGTATTATTTTATGGTCTTCACCTTTACCAACTGCTGTAAACCGCAATAGTTACGAGGCATTTTTGTGGTTATTATAATTTACTTGGCACATGAAGATAATGTAGGCAAATAAATGCCCGTCACTTGCCACGCAAGTAATTTAAGCCCTGTTTGTGTTTTGAGCTGTTGTTTCGCACATTTTGTATTAACTACATCGTCGCAGGTATTTCTCCTTAATTGCTTTTGATTTACAGGCCCATTAACATGTATTTTTACTTAGCCTCGTATGTAATTATAAAGGAATTGTCGTACAGTCGCCATCAGATATATCGACGCGGCCAAGGTGGTCACAAATATCTGAACAACACCTCTATTATGTTCTACGGTTGCCGCGATAGTTATTCATGAAATAAAACAACTTTGAACGGATTATATCGCGTATACTGAATTCACAACCACATGTCAAGGCGATAAAGTACATGTTCAGATCTTTTTGAGTACCCTGGCCGCTCCGATATATTTGATGGCGACTGTACACAAATCTGCATGTTTAATTCTAGCATACTGTATAGTGTATTATCTACGCTCTAAAGGAATTATGTCACATCTGAAGCCAAGCAGGTTTGGTAGATTAGTTGGATGTCAGACTCATCGAACAAAATGCCAACTTGGGTCGCGAAATGTACATTAGTTAGGCTGGCTATTGCGTTCCTTGGTACACCGCCAGAATGGCCGATCCTTTTGGCTTGTCGATACGGTGATCGCGGTGCGCCGTCGCTCGTCGAAAATAATTGTCAGTTCAGAGATTAACGAACTTCAGCCGCCTGACCTATAAAGCGATACAGGTAGATCGTAGGTGATAATCTGTTTTGTATGGCGCGCATTGTTCACCCAATTTGTGATCATGTTTAGAATACATTATGATGGGATTAGGCTTAAATATTATCAGATGCAGCGAAAAATTTCGTTTTGCTATGGGTTGATTGCTCGGTGTTTATGCAAAGTTGTGTCGGCCTTAACAACCAAGTATGAGTCACTCTCTTACAACAGTTGTCAAGGGTGCAGTCGCCAACGGGTATAATGGGGCCCACCGACTATCAGTCCACCTGACGATATCGGCCTGTCAGTTAGAACAAAAATTTGACAGCTCCGAACAACTGACAGCTAGGTCAATATCGTCAGGCTGACTGACAGTGGGTGGGCCCCATAAGTGCCTACGTTATCTTAAATGTACAATCTAGGTCCTAGATTCTAGGAAGTCTGTCGCACGCGTCCGAGCCAGTTATCGCTGCTCATACTATTTCACCCGATTTGTACCTTACTTACCCGCACGCATGCTCCCGTATGATAGCGCCCATTCAGGTCTAATCACGACACGTTGTCGTCACGCCTCTACGAAGCATTTTCGCTACATACGCTACGGCGTAGCGCTACGCGCGTAGCATAGCGGGGTGAGTAATCACGAATGAAATCAATACCGCGTTTGAAACTTACGGGATAATTAGAATTAGATTTTGACACAATAAAGTCTCATTTTAGTCAATAATGTGTAACGTTTGAAAATTATAAAAGTTAATGATTCTGACAAAATGCCCTGCCTCACTTAATGCAATTATGAAAAATCCTTGCCAAAATTTAAACCGGTTGTTTTTAAAGTCCTACTATTAGCAGCATGCTTTTCGGTTTAGTAAGCGCGTTGAAATAACTTTAGGGCTCATTTGCGCAGACAAACGTGATGCGCGTGGGCAGCGGTGCCGGCGCTACTCTTGCTTGTTTACCGCGTATTGTCTATTTGCGTTCTGTCACTTGACAGTTATATTGGCGTCGTGGGTCCTGGATACAGGAAATCGATAATCAATTTTGCTGTCACGTGTCAAATGTAATTTTATAATATTTTTGTAAATAACGTACAGTCACCGGCAATAGTATCTACACGAAGGCCGCAAAAATATTATTTTAACGGCCTCCATAGCCTATATACTTGGTAGTAACCCTGCCTACGAAGCTGGAGGTCCCGGGTTCGAATCCTGGTAAGGGCATTTATTTGTGTGCTAATCTCAAATATTTGTTCCTGAGTTATGGATGTTTTCTATGTATATAAGTATGTATTTATATATCTAAGTATGTATATCGTCGCCTAGCACCCATAGTACAAGCTTTGCTTAGTTTGGGGTTAGGTTGATTTGTGTAAGATTGTCCCCAAATATTTATTTATTTATATGTAACACGCTCTTATTTGTAGAGCCATAATACATTGTGTCACATATTTTTGCGGCCTTCGTGTAGGAAGATATTGCCAGTGACTGTACAAGTTAACTGTTAATATATTCTCCAGCTGATTTATGTAACGTAAAAATAGTAAATAACAATTATACACACTGATTAAAGAGATTAACGAAGGGTGTGTGATTACGTTATCATCTTATAAACTTAATTTTGTGAGTGCGCGCCGAGCGAGTCGGCGAAACGCCAGAAGTTATACTTTTCTCTGTCTAATACTTATACCTACTTGTAATTTAAAGTAGGACAAAGATGGACGTTATGTTTTTAATATCTTAATATACTGGGTGGATTTTCCAAATTGGTCAATGAGGGCAGCTTCCAGATCCCATTATGCTAGGAAAAAATGTTCTACTTCTTAGGAGATTGACATTGTATTTTTTTCCGTAGTAAATGGTATGAAAATTTCATTTTGATTTTAAGTGCAAGACACTTGATGATTCCTCTTAGAAACAGGATCGATTGGCATCAAAAAAGTTTTTGAAAAATTATTATTTTCCCGCTGACTTGAAATTTTTGAAATACATATCTGTCAATCGTTGCCAATTCAAAAGTAAAGGATCAAAAGGATGGTCTCTAGTAGCTATCCTCACTTACCCATTTGGAAAATACACCATGAATATCTCGGCCAATTTCGATTTTCTAAGATTCCTTTATCTATCTCATCGCATACCAACAGCGAAAGAAAATTCTAATTGTCGATACCTTGTATCTCACACTCAAAAGTATTTTATAAAACCAAGCCTATGTTATAGTATACGTAGAATTAAGTAGCGACTGAGGTCATAAAACTTCTCTTTCACACTTGCACCGCCATGGCAAGAGAGGAGACAGCGTTATGAACTCAGTCGCCACTTCTGCGGATACTGTATACAATATACATTATTCTGTTAAGTTTTGGGTCTGATTTGTATTAAAATTTTTGTTTTGTATTTGCAGGTAATTAACCTTCACGTTCCTCTTTCCTGACCAGCTAAATGTTTGGCAAACCCACAATTATTCTGGTAAGTCTGGGACAAACACTAATTAGTTGCGCTCGAAATAAGACAACACGCGTCGTAACAATGGATGCTACATAAATATAAACATCATATTAGTAAGTACAGTCTTCTTTAGCTCTAGGGTCCCTTTACAACTAAGGACAGTTTCAATCATAATTATACCTGTAACGTGTTCACTGTTCATGGACTTTGTGAGATGAGGTCTGAAACTAGAAGGTTTGGGATATAGTTTTATCAGGTTGCCCGGTGGGTACAGTCGAATACAAAGAGATGTATCCGCTTTTGGACCTTATTACAACGCAATAAGGTGAAAAATTGGATACATCTCTTTGTAGTCGACTGTACAATACAAACGCAAATGTTGAGCGCTGGTTACCTAGAGGACTTGCGAGTTCTATACCAGAGCCCATTGCTCATGCGCTTCAGACTTCGGTACTTACAAATTTTAAATATACCTGTTGCTTTTTGGTACCTACAGGAAAACGTCATGTAGAAACGGATTTTTTTCCAAGTAAGCCTTATTTTTCCTCTACATATGTTCTGACTAGTTGTTAGGACAATTCATTTCCCGCGGGAAACCATCTGCACTTAACTATACAGGAACTAATAGAGCAACAATGCGAGACTTAAAACAACATTAGAAACGGAAGGAATTCACGAAAATGGCTGATATTTTCAGCTGAGTTTTTATTTTATTTCTGCTCAATTTTGCAGCACGCAAACATTCACGAAATGTGGAGCATTTAGATTTATCTAGTCATTTAAGCGCATTGGGCGCACGCCCACGACTGCATTGCACGCGTACAATTAAATGATCCATTACTTCCTTTCACATTTTAAGTACGTATGGCCTTTCTGTATTAGTTTTTGTCAATAGCCTCTGTCAATGAAGTTGCCGAAATCAGAAAAAATAAGTTAGGCTAAGCAAAGCTAGCATTATCTTGGTTTTATTTTTAAACTTATTGCACTTAAATAAAAACATTGTAAAGTAATAAAACACAATATCTATGGACGATTTGTACTAGTAATATATTATTGGTAGTGCAAAGGTTTATAGACTGGGAGCAAAATCTCAAATTCGCTCTCCTTCTCCTTGCGACAGGCAAATGATATTACTTTTGGGCAACCGGGCTTTTTACGTGGTTTAGACCCTGCTGTATCCGAATCGCCGGTTGCCATCAAAGAAACTACAACCAGAAGTGAGATACGGCCAAAAAAAGGACCCGTTTTTTAGCTTTTCTTAAATAACTCGAAAACAGTAGCACCTACCAAAAAATGTTCTTCCACTTAAGTAATCTACATAAAATTCTCTATAAAAAAGGTTTTATACAGTTTTTTGCTGGGATCAATGTTTAATGAGATATTAAGGGACTAAGATAGACAATAAACATATACACTAATTAGCTTTTTCCCGCGAGTTTGTCTGCGTGGGATTAACATTCGCTATAATAAATTAATGAAATGCCGTAGTATAATCTTACAGCAAAAATAAATTTAACGTATAAGCTTTTTTACGTCTACAGTAAACAACAATTCCATACCAACTTCAACCCCCCGTTTCATCCCTTTAAAAGATGATTACTGGGATAAAAACTATCTTATATCCTTCCCCACAACTCAAACTATCATCACACCAAATTTCATCTAAATTGGTTTAGCGGTTTAAGCGTGAAGAGGTAAGAGACCCACTGACTAGTCCAAAATTATTAAACTCTCTCTCCTTCTCGATGCGACAGGCAAAAAGCATATTACTTTTTGTTTACAGAAGGGTCCAAATAGGGTAAAAATCTATTTGAACCCTTCTGAGTTCGAAATTTAAAATATTTTTTTACCGGAAGTGAAATATTTAAGGTGGCGGCCAGTATAAACCTAAGCGTCGAAAAATCTATGTTCCTCGTATGGATACCCCCATTCATTATGCTTTATTTTTAACGATTGTTATTATTATTTATCGTGTGACATGTCAAACGAAAAGGTTTGTTATGTTATGCTTGTTGATTAAATAGATACCTATTCTCACGGGGCACGGCTGCTTCGGTTTGTGCCTGTATAAGAGGGTGGGAAGAGAGCTGACCACAGCGTATCACAACTGTGATGTAATAGCCGTGGACTGGACATGGCCCGTCAGACGCGCGAAGAATGCCCTGCATGAACGGAGCCTCGTGCTGTCATTTCCGTGGCTATAGGAGGAGACCTGGCACTACCGGCTCTAATTCGCCTAACGGCCGATAGTGATGAGGCGTGGGCGGCAGTAGCCACCTTCAGTGTCACAGTTTTGACCCAAAAGGAGGCTGCGGAGTATATGCGCGAACATGACGTAAACTCACTCCTGCAGAAGACCAGGCATGCGGCGATGCTGCCGCCTTTACATTCTTTACACCCACTCTTTACACCTTTACAACAGCTCCATCATTCGCCTGAAAGGTTCCGAGCTAGAAGGCCCTCAAGTATTCCGAGGTGCCGTCAGCGGAGGAGATTGCACGAGCAGAATTACAATGGGCCCGTAAGAGCAACGACGACGGGGTACCGGAGGTCTGCAGACGTGTTCCCAAAACCCCGTCCACAAAGCGCTTGGTGGAATACAGTGTTGACGGCGATTTCTAATTTTAAAGACCAGTATATTTGGAACCATTGCAAATAGGTAATCTTTTTTTTTAATACGTGTCATTACAACTGTTATTCCCAAAAATAACAATCGTTAAAAATAAAGTATAATCAATGGGGGTATCCATACGAGGAATATAGATTTTTCGTCGCTTAGGTTTGTACTTATACAAGTACGCGAGGACTTACGAGGTTATACTGGCCGCCATCTTAAATATTCCACTTCCGGTAAAAAAATTATTTAAATTTCGAACTCAGAAAGGTCCAAATAGGGTAAAAATCCGTGTAAACAAAAAGTAATATGCTTTGCCTGTCGCATCGAGAAGGAGAGAGAGTTTAATAATTTTGGACTAGTCAGTGGGTCTCTTACCTCTTCACGCTTAAACCGCTGAACCAATTTAGATGAAATTTGGTGTGATGATAGTTTGAGTTGTGGGGAAGGATATAAGATAGTTTTTATCCCAGTAATCATCTTTTAAAGGGATGAAACGGGGGGTTGAAGTTGGTATGGAATTGTTGCTTACTGTAGACGTAAAAAAGCTTATACGTTAAATTTATTTTTGCTGCCAGATTAAACTACGGCATTTCATTAATTTATTATAGCGAATGTTAATCCCACGTAGACAAACTCGCGGGAAAAAGCTAATTAGTATATATGTTTATTGTCTATCTTAGTCCCTTAATATCTCATTAAACATTGATCCCAGCAAAAAACTGTATAGAACCTTTTTTATAGAGAATTTTATGTAGATTACTTAAGTGGAAGAACATTTTTTGGTAGGTGCTACTGTTTTCGAGTTATTTAAGAAAAGCTAAAAAACGGGTCCTTTTTTTGGCCGTATCTCACTTCTGGTTGTAGTTTCTTTGATGGCAACCGGCAATTCAGATACAGCAGGGTCTAAACCAGGTAATAAGCCCGGTTGCCCAAAAGTAATATCGTTTGCTTCTCGACAACGATTTCTTGAAAAAAAAAACCAGACTATTAGCCGTGAGAGTATTTATTAGTGAGTATTTTTAAATACATATTAGTTATCAAAATAAGTTAAACTCATGCGAGTTTTTTAGCAGTCTTTTAAGTTTAGATTATAAGTATGTATAATAATTATTATATATATTTATTTTATTGAAATATTAAATCAGACCTATATCTAAAAATAATTCTAATTTAGTTTTATATAGGTAATTTTGTAAGTATATTTATACATATTGTAATTAGTTTGTTTCATACTTATGATATGAATAAATGAAGCCTTCTGTGCAGTAATTATGAGAAATAAATGTAGACTGCGATTGGCGTACCGGTGTCGATATAAGTTGGTTTACGGGTTTTATTCGCTGCGTATTTGCGTATAAGTCGCCGTTTAAATAGTTCCGTACCCAAAGGGTAAAAACGGGACCCCATTACTAAGGCTCCGCTGTCCGTCCGTCCGTCCGTCCGTCTGTCACCAGGCTGTATCTCATGAGCCGTGATAGTTTGACAGTTGAAAATTTCACAGATGATGTATTTCTCCAATGTGGCTCCCATACAAGAAACATGATTTTTTTGCCTTTTTAAAGATAATACGGAACCCTTCGTGCGCGTGTCCGACTCGCACTTGGCCGGTTATATTAGGTTTTAGTCAGTTTTCAAATATATAGTAATGCCTGTTCTGAGTTTCTGTATTTGGATAAAATCCGTTTCTTATTTTTACCGGTCATATATTTTCACGTGGTGTGCAAAACACCTACGATGACATTTTGTGTAAGATATTTTGGCGTATTTTGTGGTGGCTTGTTTTTCGCGTCTCAGAAATAGACTCGTCCACTACTCCGCTAAATAATAAGAAAAAACTCGGGATTGGCCGTGTACGAAATGACCATCCTCATCAATCAGCTGCTTGGAGCGAGTCCAAGATTTTTTCCACGTTTAGTTTTCATAGTTTGTTCAATTATGCGGCTAACTCTTGCTTGAAACTTTCCTCATTTCGTCGCATAATACGCATGCGTCATTAGCTGCAGGAGTTTATAAAGTTTTAATTCGTAAATATGATTTTATTGTACCTACTGTACACTGGGGCTGTTACTGTTAACTATCAGAGAATTTAAGTGTCATTTCATGTACCTACTCCGTTTATGATCGCTTTAAGGTTACTACTGCATCGTCATCCTCGTCAATAAACAAACAGACTCCGCCCAGTGGATTAGTAACCTGTGACTATTGCGAGTTATTTCTGACATTGTTGACGGACGCTAATGGTATTTCTGTACTTTCGTTGTCGTGAAAAGTTCTCAGTGAGTTTCGAATGAAGTGTTCACGACACCTTTACGCAATTCCTGTCTCACACCCCGGCGGTTGCCAACAGCTACGTCACGCGCCGCGTCGCCATCCTGCCGTCGGAGTAAAGTGTTCTTGTTCACATTCTACATTCAGACCTTTTTTCTGTCAGACATATTGTACTTACGACCTTTCTAGAATGTACTCATAGACAGGTATATGGTGACCTAGTTAATTGCTAATGGTTCATGCCGTCCATGGCACTGGTCATTGTTTCGACAATAATAGATAGACGTGATGATTGATTTATTATGGGGTTTTAAGCTCTTCAGTCAAAAGCTGTTTGCTTGCAAGAGCACAGATCACTTTTAAAGGGCTTGAAATATTGCCGACTATCTTTAAGTAATCTCTAATCTCGTTGATAAAAAAAAAGAGTTCTCACTTCCAGGATGTTGGTCTTGTTTTGGCTTTATTTATACTTGATCTGAGACATAAAATAAAGGGAAGTGACAGTTAGTGAGTCCGATCAGCGCATAAAAACTTGGTTTCCGGAGTAGAAAATACTACAAATTATCGACACGATCACCCAATGATGATGAAAATATATCTTGAACCTGGAACAAAGTCTAGGCGCACTCAAAGCAAATCCCTTAATCCTTCCTTTTTGGGGCAATGATCTATTTAAAGTGGACATGTAAATCAGTGGAGACATCTCGAAATTTTCTTCCTAGTCGGCTGAGGCGGACGTTGAACTTTTGCTCCTTATTTAGATTATAGAGTGGAGACGCCGACCGATCGCACTCAGCGCTGCTCCGCAAAATGCGAAGATTGCTTCCGCAATATACTTTCAATCTAGCATCCCATCCTTAATACTGCGACAGCGTTATTCAACTTTATTTAAATCATACATTAAATATCTATGCTTGATCAGCTTGATTGTATGATACATGGATGGTCGCTTGAAGCAATTACTGATAATAGTTTTCTTACTTCTTTGGTTCAATGTTTGATTGTTATGATTTCAAAGTGGGTATGTAGAACGAAAATGCAATAAAACAAGAAAGACCGGCAGCGATCGACTCGGCGCACACGTCGCAAAAGTCGCACCGCAGTCGCAGGCCTCGCCAGCCGTCGTTTAATGCAGAACAGAAATAGACCACGGAAGCGTCCGAACGACCCGTTTGGTATTTGTTCAACGTTGACCTAAAACAGAGCTCGTTTTGCTCTTCTGTTATTCGCGTGGCCGAGTAGCTGCGTTCAGCGCAGCGCCGGCCAAGAGCTAGTTTTTCAGGCAGCACCTATTTATATTTGGTAGCTTTGATGCTGAATCTTACATACGCAATTACAGTCTGACCCTTATAGTTTTATTTTTAGCTATGTGTATTCACTTTAGTTTGCAGGAGTAATGAAGTTAACATTATTTAGGAAAGTCAGTTCGAAACGATCGTGAAATCGTCACGCGGCGCGCTGCCAGCGCGCGGCGCGGACCCCGGCACGTGGAACATGACGGATGAATGGGACTCACGTGCGAGCCCCGGCCGGCGGCCGCGCGATGGAACTGTTTAGCCATAACACAACCTTATTGCCTCTTAAATTACCTTGTCTATACTGATTGATTGCCCGTAAATTTTGAAAGTTTAATGGCGTGTTCTCCTAAAATTGCTTGTTGGATCAGTATATTTGAGGCAAATATTTCGGGTGTTGTTAGAGTTTCGTTTATACCATTTTATATTAAGTTCTGTCTACTAGAGTATAGATGGAAGTAACATGCAGATGTAGCCAATTGCCTTAACCTGGAACTGTCTTCGATAAATGGTATTTAATCAGGCATAAATATTACTTTGCGACAGTCTGATCAACGCTGCCAAGGAAATGATCGTGACCGTATCGCTGGGAAAGTTATTTCATACTGTCTCCGTGAGACACATTACAAGTGTTTCAGTTAATTGTCTAGTGTGAGTTCTGCTCGGTTGCCAATGACTATAAATTCAGATTAATCAGTCGCCGGTATTATCGCGCTCACATAATTGTCTCCTCGCCTCGCCAAGGTGACTCGAGCTTGCTTTGTTAAACTTTCGAATTGGATTCCTATACCCACGAGAATTAAAAACAGAACCTCGGTATGAGAATAGACCTAAAGACACGTCTCTATCTCTGAGACAGTTAGCGACACATTCCTAATGTTTAAATAGAGTCTGATTGTTCTTAATACTCCTTAGGTATTAAGTTCATGAAAGTATTTTATAGGTTGACGAATAGGAACATATTTTCAGTGTGACCAATAGCTACAAAATTACTATGTGACTTAATAGAACTATATTTACTTGTGACGGGTTGAAACAAATATTATTGGTTTCGGCAGTATGACCGGTTAGAACAAAACTTTGGTGTGACCAGTTGATGCCTAAATCCATATAATGAGATATATTTTTTCCATAACAATAAAATACTTTTGTCGATACAGTAATACTATGCCTACTTTCCTAACTACTCTAGTTGGCTATGTTTCGCTCCATAAAAAATGCACTTTATACGCTTGAACAAAATTAATCTGTTAGCAATTGAACTCCAGGAACTTTCAAGTGGCAGCTAGATGCCATAGTTAAGAATTTATTAGAGAGACTTAATAAAAATGACTAGGCTATTTAAATTTTATTCCCAGTTAATAAAAACTAGTTGCCGTCCGATGTCTAAAATAATGTTCTATGTCCGAGCCCGGCGGCCGATGAAAATACCAAACTACTTTGGCTTGCCTATACGAGCGTCACACTGAAGATATTTATTGCTGACGCTTTGCTGTACCTAATCCTCATAAAAAATGGTTTTTATTTGACCTTAGTTTCACCTGTATGCGTTGGTGACGTCGAAACATTTCCGTAGTATTTCGCGTTTGCAGGCACCGTGATAGAACAATGAGTTTTTGGAAACACTCTAAGAAGGATAAGGTATGCATTGCTTTGTGCTTCCGCTTTCCAATCCTAATAATGAGAAATATTTAGGTCCCTTATGAAAAAAAAAATTGCACATCATAATCATAAAATACAATTGTTCAAACAAAACTGAAGTTAGATGGTCGATTACGTATTTATTGGTGTGCAATCAGTATTATAGTTTGGTTATGGTTATTTTTTGTTGTATTGTTGTTAAATACTAGCCAATAATAATTTTATTATGATCGTATAATATAAATATAAACTTCGATTTTATTGTTGGTGCCAACAAGAAGGAATTCTTCTAACAAATAAGTGTTTTCTGATAACGATAAATGACAATTGGTAACTGTAACTGGGTAATATCGTAATATCCCAAGGCAGGAAGTTATACCTACGGAATAAAAAGTTTATAAATTCCTTGGCCTTGGTATTAGGTGGTGCGTATTTTTATTTTATTACATCTTATTATGTGACTTATTGGTAGTCGACGGCACGTGGACTTATTTTTAAATGATTTAGTAGCATATGAACGCGCTGGCGAGTTTTGTATCAGACATTTTATTTCTTATCATAGTGTGAATATAGCTTTAAAGAGTTTAATGAAGTACTTATATTAGTTCAGTAACCATCCTTACTTTAAATAATATTACACAACCGACGACACATACATATTGGGCTCATTAACTTCTTGGTTCATATGACCTACCTCTAGCCATATAACTAAATTAATTAAAGAGAAAACCATAACTCCCTAATTAATAAAATGGAATACTACACTACTACGCCGCAATATAGCGCTATATGAGCAAGTGTAAGAAAGTGTTCATACCTATATCATATTTGATATTATTCATATTCTAAACGAGCCCATTATTCTTTCCACTTCGACAATGCATTCTATAATTGTCATCTTTTGGCTCATGCATATTTTGCTGACAACTGGATTTATTTTGTACTTTTCTTTGTTTTATTTCATCAGTAGCTGTGTTGTAATTTCGTAGGCGTTGTCTGACAGGTTTTCGCATACAACTTTACACTGATTGCGTGTAGAAGTAGGGTAATTTTGAGTGTTTTTACAGCTGCACCGCATAGGAGCAGTCTGGGTGTAGCTCTAACTGTTCCCCGACGATAAACAGACGGCCTCCGACTCGCTGAAAACATCCTTTTACGTCATCAGCCGGTTATGGTTCCATTCCAGCTTAGACTTTAATTCACTGGGTATAATTCGCGTAATTTTATAATTTTTTAATACTATTAGTAATATTAGGCGCGGGGAACATTATTGAAGGCCGTGCTACGGAATGTGGATACGGCAACTGCTATTAATTAAAAATTCCCGTTCCCGATATTTCGGCACAAATTCACATGATAAATTCTCCGCTTTTATTAATTGTAGTTGTAATTGTACACGTTTAAAATTGTAAATGGCGTGTGATACCAATCTTCTAGAAAGTTTCTTGATCTTACAAGTCGAAACACTAGGAGTTTGTTGTATAACGTTCCTTGTTGTAATTTTAGTGAGGTTCTAAGAACTAACTGGCGCATTTACAACGGATTCTTAGATCATTTCCCCTGACAGACAAGATATTTTCCCCTAGTCTGCGCTTTCGTATAAAACCGTTTTAGCATTTATTGACAATGTAAATATTATGAGCATCATGTGTTATTGTTAATCGTTGCTATCGTCCATAACTCCATAAACCTACTTCGTACAATGTGGCATATAAATATAACATTATGTTCTTGTTTGTCTCATTACATCTGTCGTTACATTTTTAACCTTTTAGAGGTTTTACGTTTTTATTAAAAATTATTGAGGTGGAATCATAATTTATATGACCTATATTGGTAGTTTTCCAAGCCAGCAAGTAATATAGCGATAATTGTAGTCCAAGTTAGTTTGACATGTACTATATGTAGTAAATGATTCAAGTAAACTTTTAACGCTATTCTTGGAATAGTCTAGCCGTGAGAATGATTATTTTTTAAATACGTACTGTATGTATGTGTTCAATCGTTGTATGGTAAAGATATCGGCTAGAACATTACCGTTGCCGGCGTTTCATTCATCGACTTACGAAAGTCAATTGAGATCCGAATTTAGCCTAGTTCGGTATGCCAAACATATACACGTTGTGCAAGCGAACTGCTCGGCGATTCTGGTTGCGCTTCTGATCAAAACCACTCGGCTAGGTACTTAGGGATCGCTCAGTCAAATGGCCAAATTAATAACAATATTTTATTAGTTACACTTCATAGTTGCTTGTATGTAAATGTCCTAGCACACGCGACATGATTCGTCTCAATGTGAATGTTGTTTATGAAAGGTAATGTTGTTTTAATATAGTACATACTTTATGCGATGACTTTATTCCGAGCCAACTGTAATGCTTGTAAGATGCTTTATGCCGACTTTTGTGCATTGTGGGCACTCGGCGTGCAATAATTCATGTTGTAATTATTGTTGTATTAGTATTAATTATTATTTCCACCGTCCTATATTTCGCTTAGGCAGCAATTAAATCTTGTCCAAAACAAATAGAATCTCACAAATTATTGCCGGACGTACCTATTACTCGGACCAGTGTTTTTACAAGCGCTCCTAGTTGCAGGCGAAAGCTTGCGCTATTTGAAATCCACTTAAAAAAAATGTAACTGTAAACTCGACCTTGTTTTCATCAGATTATAAGTGTAATTATTTATTTAACTGCTCTTAAAATCCATTCGTTTCCGAAAGATGATGCCACAATTCAAAGTTTGCGATTAATCAAACATCGTTTTTATGGTCCATTTAAATATAAACATAACAGAGTTTGTTGATTTTTGCTGAAATGTGTTTCGGTTCAATCCCAGTATTCTCAGTCAAACAATGAGTCAGTGACGGGAGCTCGTCCTAATCCGATAACCTCGCTAGGGCCCAGACAAGGGCGTCTTCTAAACTTAGTTTATATCGGTTTCCATCATCGGTTCCCGTGTTGTCTTCCAATCTTTCAACAGTTAGGCCGGAATCTGCTAATGCTTTGTTTTTCACACAAAAAAAAACATTAATGAACACCAAAACATACCTACTTACCATTCTTAAATCGTAGTTGCTAACTAAGAATATATAGCCATGTCAATAGTAGTCATAAAGCTCTAGAAACTTAATTTTAATTTAAGTTAATCTCCGTGTCGTTATCGCCACTTACAATAACCGTAGGTAAGTACATATTTAGCATGTCTTTGACATCATACCATCTAATCACAAGGAGGCGACCAGTAGTCTAGATGTTTAACATTGCGAACGTACCGTCGCCACAGCAGGCGCGGCGACAAATCGGGGTCACTTCTCTGTCGCCGACTGTTTCCGAGATTCGTCCCACAAATCATATTTAGCCTAGTACTATAGAGAAATGCTGTTTGTTTGTCTTGGAATAGACGCCTTAACGAAACCGGGCATCTGATACATGGCACAACTGGGCACGACCTAAATTCTAGGAAGCTCACACTAAATTATCACCTGTGAAGACCTGATTTGTCCTATTTTTGTTTAACTATTCAAAGACTTGTATTGTACCGCTGCTGTGACGTTCTCGTGTGTGTCGTATGCATTCGTCACCGAAGTGTTTGGTTAAAGCTCCGTGAATAGATTTTACGACTAGGTAACACTAATATAATATCTCGTTAGATTTTTTTATAACTAGTTGTTATCGTAGAATCATTGAGTAAGATCATGACTGTCCAGGATCAAGTCGAACGTGGGTTGAGCAGGTGCCTGCGCCCACGCAGTATCGGTAGGACCGTGTGCATAGCCTGACGTCACCCTCACAGCCTCCGTCACCTTGGGCGCTCTTACATCAGCTGTCATAATCATAATAAATGAGATAAACAGATCGGAAAAGTCGATCAGTAAAAGTCATGGGCAGGCAATTATCGCGTAAAAAGGTTACTGGCAAATAATTGTCTCCTTCGAAAGTTATGCTTACCTTATTCCGTTTAACTGACATCTATTTCTGTACAGATAATTATTCTTTTGTAATTATTAGTCGTTAATTCGAGTGCCGTGATTTTTACAGCAATATAAACATCATTGGCATACATTGTTAAGAAATCGAGGAAACCTTTAAATTAAAGATATATAAATACCTAAGTGCTTGCTCGATGTTTTAGTTAGTACGATTGCGTAGGTTCGATATTTATTCCTCAAATTATTAATTATATCGGTAATTAAAGCGTTTATCTGACTGTTTACATGACGATTATAACTGTTGAGATATCCTTAATTCATTGTATCGTTATCGATTGTTTTAATGCAAGGCATTACGCATAAGTTGGCATGAATTGTGGTGAAACTAAAGAAATCTTTTAAAAATCAACTAGCGGCGCTTACGACGCTGACTGACATCTTGATTGACGTGAGGCGCATGCGACCAAGTTACCGACTTTATTTTATCCTCCCGGTGATTCTCCGCTACTTATGAGCAACTGCGACTACACACACAAACCTTGATCTACATTATAAACTAAATTTAAGGTTAGCTAATGCAAAACTCGTGTTTTGAGTTATGATTTTGTGTTGCTGTTCGTCTCGTGACATTTTATTGGACTTTATTAGTGGCCCGGTTTATCTACAGATGTTGAGATGCTTGGTCAGAAAGTTGTGCCTAGGACATGTAATACCGGTATTGCTAGTATGGGCTAATACCGGAATTCCGGTATTGACCATACAAATAATACCGGTGTTGCATGCCCTAGTTGTGTCAAATAAAGAGAGAAACCTCACATTCTTGTATTCGTTGGTCTCAGTATTTAATTTATCTCAATATGACACATGAACATAATAAAATCGCGTAGGAAGCGTAAAAATGATACATATTGCTTTGTTGACAGTTCCACATTGCAGTAGTGACAAAAATAACACGCGTGTACCTACCTACACCGACTAACTCAGAGTAGATGATTTTTCTTAAAGAAAGTAACAATAAATTATCGAGTTTATAAAGTGTGAGAGATTTTTTAAATATATGCACGAGTACATTAAATGTAAATTATAAGTTTTGAAAAAGCGCAGATTGCTTATAATTTATGATTCTTAGCATCGTCGTTCAGAATCCTATTCATTACGATTTTCGCTATATGAACTTTTCATGAATTCGGCAATGTTATGTACGTACGTGCGCCGCCATAATTCGTTTCAAAGTTTGTAATGAGTCAGCCGCACGCACGTGCGCGAGTTTGTTTACAATACGATATTATCATATACACAGATATAAAACAGGCATTTACATCATATTAGCTAATTGAGAGTTTAGGGTGTGTTCGCACATACTTTTTACTATACAAGGTTAAATTATTATACATAATTAATATAGGTTCTTACAATATACTTGGGGACCTACCTTTACTTAACTACATTATTTTTCTTAATTTCTCTGGAATAATACTGTAAATATGTAGTATTTTATGAAGAGCTTTTCAGTAGAGTACCGTGTTTCAGCCTCGAAACTTGTTATAATTGTTAACTTTTTCATGACTATTTTTTCTATTGAAAGTTTTTTAGAGCTGAAATTACATTGAACACAAGAAAGGGCAGCAAAAATTTGCATAACATGCAAATCGTAGTTTGCTACCATTTGGCATAGCGGGAGTCGGGACCGAAGAGCCCTAATGTGTTTAAACGATTTATAAATTAATTAAAACATTTCGACGTGAGAACTATAGTCAGAATCCGAAAGTCATTAGCAGCGCCGACATGATACATTATAGAACAAACAAGGTAAATATAATATTCTACATTTTGGACGTCTGCACCTGTTTACGTAACTTTTATACATGGCGTATGCCGACAGATGTTTTATTTATTCCGCATCGTATTTCCAGCTTTATTGCGAGTTTTAAACATTGCGTAATACTGCCATCTTTTTTCGGCATTTGAGTTGTATAGTCGACGTCTAAAATATAATATGTTTACACTTTTGCACCTTACTCCTTTGTAAGAAGGTCCCAAAGTGTAAACATATTTTTTATACTCGGCGACTGTAATACTCGAATTGAGATTGTGGTGGCGGAACTACTAGCGCATACTTTTTGATAGAGCTTCTATGGTCGCATATTGTAGCATCCATAACAATGACAGAAAGGATTTCCATACAATATTGTGAAACTGTTGTCGGGCCCCGCATTGCGTGTCGCCGCCGGCACAATCCACCGGGAGATCGAACGTTACGAGATTACATAGAAGCAGTAGGTTGTGCACGGCTTTCGTCGAACTCAATTCTTACCGGCTTGCTTAAGCACTCGTATAAAAACTATTGTGTGCAACGGTACATAATAAGGGTTCTTAAAATTCTCGGGTCTGTTTTTACAAAATTCGGCTTCGCCTCATTTTGTAACTTCGACCCTCGAATCTTAAGAACCCTCATTATGTAACTGTTGCACAAAATACTATTTAACGTCGACCGTACATAGTGGGGCAAAAGTATTGGCATCCATAATGTAAATGTACCATAATTTTAACAAATTCCTCTTATGTTATTGCGATTCGCACTAATATTTATAAAAATAATAGAGGAAAAGTAATTGAGTTTAGTAGTTAATTCTTACCTATTTAATATACCTATTCAAGTCTCGAGAGTCGGGATGTTATGGCTGAAATTAATTACCAGAAATCTGCTTTATCTCAGATTGGACTCTAGTTAATGGTCATCTGTATAGCGGGATAAGGACTAAAGCAAAATAAGGAAAAATCGTTGAAACAATTTTTTTTCGGATTGAGACACTAATTTCTGTAGATTTTTATGTGTCTCAGAATTTCGTCATTTAAACACACTGCCTTTACTTGACCTTGCAACTTGCTAGTAAAAACTGCCAACGCTATTAGGTTATAACTAGATAGTTTTGTTTTGGATAAGAAAATGATAAATGATGTCATATATTTAACAGTCACATTTTTGTGCGTCCCAAGCTGTTAAACCCTTGTATCTCGAGCGAGATATCTATTCAAAAATAGACGGCAACGTCTACTACAATAAATCACAAACGATTGTTTATGTCGCTCTTTTTTTGTCAGAATACGCATGAATAGTTTTTACGGAACTAATAAATAGATCAGAATCATTGGGTCGCGAGTGTGGCCATGAGCCCACCCCGCCCAACCGCGCCCAACGTATTGAGCCGTACGCAATTCCGATGTCACTACCACACACGTTTCAGTTGTGAGAGTGTTTAGTATTTTTTTACTTGTCTATTTTATTTCCTCGCAACAAAATTTCTACTTGATAGCGGTATCTCTTGTGCTTGCTAATACATAGAATCATAAACTATGACGTTATATTCCTTCGTAATCGTTTTGAACCATTTTTGAACACAAGTCCCAGTTTTATTAGTGGCTTTCCTGTACTAAATTGATAGGGTATATTCATATTTATTTCTGAACTTTCGTATGTACATCACAACAGTGTCACAGGAAAGTTTTATTTGCAGATTTTCGTGCAATCCGCACTCATACTGCACTTATGATATGATATGGTCGACATTTTTAACCGACTTCAAAAAAGGAGGAGGTTCTCAATTCGACTGAATTTTTTTTTTTTTTTTTTTTTTTTTTATCATAATTTTTTTTTTTTTTTGTATGTATGTTACTCCATATCTCCGTGAATCGTGAACCGATTTTCAAAATTTTTTTTTGAATCGAACAGGTATAACCCCTAGATGGTCCCATTGTCACCAAGTCGGGATCTGATGATGGGATCCTGGAGAAATCGAGGGAACTCTTCAACTATTATAGGCACACCTATAGTGATTTCACTATTTTTTACAGCAACTCGGCCACTTCCTCTTGGAATAGCGGATCCTAAGTGAAGTCGGTTCTTTTTTTGTTTAAAATTATATGATTCTTTTATACAATCGTAGTAGACCAAACTACTAATGAACGCTTTGGAAATATTGGCAAAGATGAAATTAAATCTGAATAAATATAATTTTCTCTTATCCAGAGAGCCGATCGTCGTGCGGCGGAGGCGGCGGCTCCGAGGGCCCGGAGGGGCGCGCGTCGTGGCGCGTCACGCTGGACCACGACCTCGTGGAAACGCTGAGCGCCATCTACCCCGAGTGGTTCAAGCCGCAGCACCGACGCGAGCGCAGCCGCGCCACCTCGCCTGCCTCGCCCGCCTCCACCACACCCACCTCGCCGGGAACGCCGGCTACATCGCCGAACGACGACACGTTCAGGTACGTTCGCTGTGTAACTCAAGTGCCTCGCCTGCCTCGCTCGCCTCCATGCAGCACATCCAGTTCGCCGGGAAGCCGGCTACGTCGCCGAACGACGACACGTTCAGGTATCTGGTATAGTCGCCATCTAACCCGACTGGTTAAAGCCACATCATCGACGAGCAGATCCGCCTACGCCTTACTTCGTTTTTTTAAATTCGATCTACTTCCAACCGACTCGAATAAACCACTTCAGTTAACTTCACTGAGAGAGCACACTGCCACACTCCAGCAAGTGGTAGCCCGATCGCGGATGAATTTACACTACATTTTCCTCGGGCGTTGGATCTGACTCTACATTTTTACTAATGGTTAGTTGGTAACTCATTCACCATCAATTTTACTGCCAAGCGTGGGCGTTTTAGTGGAGCCCTTGTAAGTAAATAGATATCTCTGTTTCAAATATAGCTAACTCCAAAACACAAAAACATTTTATCTTATCACTCACGGATTTCTAAACAAGCCTCTAAGTACCCTCAAGCTGCAATATTCAGCACATTCATATCATTCAACACATATCATAAGCGTTTTAGGGATAACATATCGAGTTATTTATTGATATGAATCACAGGAATTGGTGGTCGGGAAAACCAATCGCCGTATTGTTCATATTCATTTTGAAATTACTTTCATATCATAAGCATCACCCGCGTAACTGGTGCCTAATCCACATAATTTGTTTACGGAGAGTCATCATAAGCCGGTCTTAAACTATTTACCAAAATTCCTCAAGATCTCTATAGATAAATAGACGCACAAAAAAAGTAAATCTACTTATAAAAAGTACTGAACTGTATAATGTATACTTGCTCACTATGCGCCGCTACAGCCCCATTCTTGTATAATTTTCGAAAGAATAACTAACTGCTCTTCTGTATTTGCGTTTACAAGCACACGTGCAGTCCGAAGACCTTTAGACTTATCATCATCATTCTCTCCTCGCCGTGTTCGGCGACAGCGACTCCGTCAATTATTTCTTCCAGGGTTATGGAAGGCTCAGGTATGACTTGCAAAGCCAAAATTTTGTCTTGAAGACGCGGTCACACGAAGCGCAGTGTAGTTGACTAGCTGGGTTGTATGTGTATATGTATGTACGAGGGCTTAGGGCGAGGGTTTTGGTTCAGACTTATGTAAAGTATGTGTAGAGACTATCTCAAGATCTGGTTTGTCCCACAGTTCGGGCGCAGAGGAAATGGCTAGCCGCCAGACGGGCGGCGGCGAGCCGGCCAGCTCGCCGCCGCGCGTGTCGCCGCCGAAGGTGGTCGTGGACGACAGCCCGCTGCAGCCAGCCATGGGCAAGCATAAGGAATGTGAGTATCTACCTCTTTCTACTTATGATATATAATAACGACAGATGGGTTACGCACGCTCCAACAGTGAAGCTTTTAAAATGAGTGAATTCAAACAATTGTCTCTAGTAGTGCACCGGCAAGCGAGTAATGCGGACGTGCTAATGAGCTTCCGTCACCCGCGTGAGAAAGAGACAAACTGTAATTATCTAACAACGAGAGTGACAAAGATGTAATGAATTTCAATACAGATAAATATAACAGAATTATTGTTAGGTTATCATTGTTATCAAATAAATTTGGCAGCATTTATTGTGGTCATGTTAGAGTATAACCCATCCATAGTAAAATATCATTGCTTTCTACTAGTTTCATATGCGTCATCAGAAACTAAGGCTCCTGGTCTGTTCTTTAAATCAGGATCACATTGCTTGAAGCGTGAACTGCATACCTGAAATAAATAATTTGACAAGACATGACAAAGAATAAAATATACAGTAGGTACAATACACCAATTTTCATGAAATGTCAGTAAGTCAGGATGATCGATACCAACTAAAAGTGATCGGGGAGCCAAGTGGACAGGATAGGCAACCCCGTCTGGCTAAACGTTGAGCTTTTCCAATGATAACACTCGTACGGGACGTAATGATATCATCAATTAAATAACATTTTTCCGGTCAGTGAACCTATTAAAAGCAAGGTTTTCCTCGTTGAGTAATATAATTATAGTGCGACATGCAATTTTTTAAAGTTAAGGGTGAAATTTGATGATTTTCGTAAGTCGACGATGATAAAGTTGTTATCTTCGATCAATTGTTGGTGTCCACGGCCGCATTAGAATGCCGCCGGTGTCAACACATCCGGTTGTTGTCCCGTCTGCGCCGGATTGTCATTCACAACACCTCTTAAATGCGTCGCTCTAAAGCGAACCAGCGTCAGGTTGGTCTCTGATTCCTAGAGAATCTCTGGGCCAAGCCAAGATATAATAAGGCCAAGCGAGTAACAGAGCTAAATTGTTTTGAGAATAATCGCCTGGCTTGCGAATCAGGCGTCAGCCTCTGTCAACACAAACAGCAAGAACCCGCGTCTTCATAAAATAAATGGGCGTTTTTACGATCGGCAGATAAAATCGTTGTAAGACCGAAGTTTAACATTGATCTGCCAAACGACGATCAAAGAAAGATTGTTGTTTTCCGAATAACTGTTCAAGGCATGACAAAATTAAACATTGTATATCGCTATGTGCGAAGTGCATGGTGGGGGTAACGAGAACGATCGCAGTGCACAATGTGACTAGAAATGAAACTGTAAAAGCCCCTGTTAGCTGTCAAAATAGTGACTCAGCCAGTGACATTTCATATAAGCAAGGAATACAACCTATATATAAAAAAGAAAAAAAAGAGATCGACCACCTGCCCAAGAGATGGCGCCACAATCATGCACACAGCGACAATGCTAATAATGTGATCAAAAAGTATACGAATACTTTTGAAGCCTATTTGCGCACAGTTTTACTTCACTATTCAAACACTTGAAGGATAGACAAACGTCCTAAACGCACAGTTTATGTGCAAATACGTAGTACATAAAGGGGGTATACTATACGCCATAAGGATGCAATATATTCGTTAACCATATTGTATTTGGGTAATAAACATATCCATGAAGTAAATGAAGCAAATTCACGTTAAAACCGTTCTGGTTATGGCGGCGCCCAGTAACCCACAATATTCGGCCCAGTGGTAGTGAATGTTTCGTCTGTAATACGGTCGCGGCATAACACTAGTTTCCTTGTGCACTGTTTACTTTGGCCGACGGCCAGCGTTGTCCGCCCGTCTCCGCTTGTCTATACACGCAAACAACGCGCCTACACCCGAGCGGAATCGAATCGAATCGTAATACATCGCGACGTATCGATCACGTACACTCTTATATTTACCTTTACGTCAAACTACCTGGCGTCACAAACGCGTGTCGATGACTATCAAAACCACTTAGTAGGAGTTTCCATATTAAAGGGCTTATGCGTTTTAAAAAATTACGTTACTTTATGTCGTGACGGGAATCGCGATGTTTCTTTTGAATAGGTACAGTCACCGGTAATAGTATCTGCCTACAGGTAGGCCGCAAAAATATGTGACACGCTCTTATGGCTCTACAAATAAGAGCGTGGTCACATATTTTTGTGGCCTTCGTGTAGGCAGATACTATTGCCGGTGACTGTACCTATTCAAAATAAAAGAAAGCTGAAAATCGTATGGCGACGTTTTGCAGGAGTTCGGTCCAAAATAAGTATCGATAAAGTAGTGGTTCACCCCATTCATTCTCCTTTTTTATGACAAATCAGCATTTGTTAAAGTTAAAGAATGTTTTTGTTACTCAAAACGTATCATATAAGTATATGTAACGTATCATACGTAAAAAAACCTCGTCCAAATAAGCGCTCTTATCGCTACAAAGTCTACTGTGCACTTTTATGCTGTAACACTTATTATTTGACGACTTACACTGAATGATCCTGCATATGAAATTAAGTTATGTGAATACACAATAGTTGTATGCAAAAGGTAATCGTCCACTGTCTGCATTTTAATCGTAACGCTAACACTGGTAACACCAGTCATACCTAAGAGAATACAAATTGATATGAAAGCGGAAAACCGACTTGTTTTGTTTGAAATCATCAATCAAGGAAATAAATGTTCCCAGAAGGATATATTAATTGAATAGTATGTCATTACCGTTGTAGCTAACATGAGTGTTTTAGGCTTTTAGCGTGTTATCGTTATTTTAACCGATGTCTTGTGATTTCAGCATTGAAAGTGAAGTTGATGATGAGGAGACCCATCAACCAGTTGGTGGCGCAGGGGATCATGCCTCGTAAGTACTTTGCTTTACTATTTACATATTTACAACGTAAACAACATCGTTACCCTACAATAAGTGTTTTGTTGATTACTTGAGTTGTTAATGTAACACTATTTATGCTATATGTAAGCCTACATAATTCTTTATTGCCAATTAATTCGTTTATTAGGCACTGAGACCGCTATAAATAATAAAGTCCAAAAATAATTAAATAAAATAGAATAATAGATATACTTGTTAAATTATGTTTTCACCTCACTAGCTCGGAAAGCCCTTTTTGTTTGTTTAATATCTATTGTGAAAATCGCTTTTTATCCACATGTGGTGAAAGAGTTTTGACATAAGTGACAAGTGGCTTAAGTGACATTTGACAGCTAACAAAACGTAAAACGTTAAAAGTGCAGAATTTTTAACATCGCAATTAATGAATTGCATCGAGTAAAAACACTTAATACAGTCTTACAACTTTATTTTAATTCATAAATATCAGCGTTCAACATTAATCTTCATTCTTTTTGTAAAAACGGATAAATTGTTCTGACAGCCGAATAAGTCTACGTACGAACAAAACGCATCTGACATTTAATTCAATTTCAATTCAATTCAATTTATTTAATTCAGACATGTCCATATAGTGTTAGTAGGTAATAAAGCGTAAATCTTACATCCTAGGTTAATACTTATAACTAATTTCCTACTACATAGATAGGTACTTAAAATATCCCATATACATTGCCTCTGGACTCCATGTGGATGGAGTTCCAGTGCTTCCATATTGGACCAGCCGGGTACTCTGCCACCAGGTTCAGGAGACTGTTGGCACTCTCTTGCACGCGGCGCATCAGGGAGGCGGTTCTCTTGCGTATTATAGATATGAAACTGTCGACGCGTGCCTCTGCGAACATACCTGACGCGCTACAAAAGCGTGGGAGTCCCAACAGTAACCTGAACCCGTTGTTGTACTGGACCCGCAGAGCATTGAATGTCCTCTTTGTATAGTCAGTCCACAGGCCGCACGTGTAAAAGGTCTGGCAAAACGACTTAAATAACGTTACTTTGACATCCCCATTACACCGCGCGAACCTGCGGGCCAACATATTGCAGCGAACAGTCAATGCTCTGCGCTCCCTTCAGTGACCCAGTGACCAAGGTACTTAAACCGATCCGTCCGTTTGAGTGGAGCTCCACATAGGTAAACTTCAGGTAGTAGATCGTAAGACTTATCACCAGCCTTAAAAACCAGAAGTTCACTCTTGCTGGTGTTGTACCTTAGCCCATGGGTCCCAGCATACTCCTCGCACATCTTCAGTAATTTGACAAGCGCACTGATTGATGGGCACAGCAGCACCATATCGTCAGCATAACTAATATTGTTGACCGTGGTACCGCCAATCGAGCATCATGGCATGGCGAGGTTGAACAGCCTGGGTGAGCTGAGACCCCCCTGTCGCACACCACACTTCAACCTGTACACGTCCGAGTGTGCACCTGCCCATCTTACAAAGTTGGTTTGATGGCCGTACCAAAATCGGAGTAGTCGATCACATCCCTCGGTGTATCTGTGCGGGTCTCCAGCTTACCCCAAAGAACCTCGTAGGAGACGGTATCGAATGCCTTCGACAAATCCAAAAAGCAAGCGAATACAGGCGTTTTACTATCGGTATAGTACTTGACGGTATGCTTAAAGCACAGAATCGCGCTTTCAGTTGATAAACCAGGCTTAAAGCCAAACTGAGCATCGTGCGTTTGTACGTGCTTCGACAGTACGCCGTCAAGCAACCCGTCAAGCACCTTAGCCGCTACTGTTGCCAAAGAAATTGGCCTGTAGTTGGACTTGTCGGAGGCATCTCCTGTCTTATTCTTACAAATAGGTACCACTACCGTCTTCATTAGGTCCTCCGGAAGATAGCAGTGACTAATGCACAAATTAAAAAACATCTTCAGCACACGAGGCAAGTGAACTCCCGCATGCACCAGGTGCTCTATACTGAGGCCATCGTGCCCCGGCGACTTTCCTCTAGTCATAGATTTAATAACTTTATCCACATTCTTGTAAGAAAAGTATACTCCTCGCTTGGCCTGCCGGTCCTCAGTAGAAAGCACCCGGTGAGACGTGTCCGAAGGTTGCCAGTCCACCTGAAAATGTTTACCAAACATATTAGCAATGTCTACAGGCTTATCTAAACCTTCAACCGTGGCAGGCACCCCAGGTTTAGGATTTAGTTTGCTAGTGCTTTTCCAAAATTTGCTAAAGTCTTTAGCTCTATGGTGTGTAGCTAGAATGTCCATTTTGATTTGTGTTTGATTGTCCTGACACCATTTGAGCTTATCTTTAAATGTCTTACGGGAAGAGCACATATCTGCATAAATTGGTCCTGCCCTTGGTTTACCACACATATGCCACTGCTGATGATGAAAGCGGTATTACACATTGCAACCTGCAGGGCCCAATCTGTTGTGTACCCTGCCTCTTCCTACCCCTCCTTCAGCTCCCTACGGGCCCTACCTTCGATTACACCTTCCAACCTGACAGATTGGGCCCTGCAGGTTGCAATGTGTAATACCGCTTTAAAACCTTTTACGTCAAAACTTTTCATTTCAATTCATCCATCATATCAACGTTAAATATTCGCATGTTTTCTAGGTTGTTTTGTTCAAAATTAGTGATTCGAGTGATGAAGAAGTATTAAACACCTGAGGAATTACGGGAAACCAAAAGCAAAATGCACACTTTTTCTTATTTTCCTCGCTGTAGTGAGGTGAAAAGTTTTGTGTTATACACGGGTGAAAGTTATTTTACGTCTCGTGTATTAAAGCACTCGCTACGCTCAGGATTCTATTTTTGAATCAAATCAATAATAGAATCCTTTCGCTAGCTCGTGTTTCAAATAACACTCGCACGTAAAATACAACTTTCACCCCTTGTATAACAAATAACTATTGTGTTAGTTTTAATAAAACTGTACACGTTTTCATGTAAATGTAAACTTTGAATTAGTACAGGAAAAGAAAATTAACGGATGTCGTTTGTTCATTTACAGCACTTAAGACGCCACCCGCTTACTTCGAACAGTCGAAGCAACTAGAGAGAGCAAAAACTGGAGACCTGCTAAAAGCAAAAATCCAGCGACGACCGGATCGTCAAGAACTTGAAAGGAGGCACATTTTGGAACAGGTCAGCTTCATCTCCCACGTTATAGTATTACAGCTAGCACTAAACTTGAGCACGCTGAGTTAGAATGAGGATACGTAAGATAAATCGAGCGAGCAAAGCGTAGTGAAGTTCTTACAAGTTCTTACAGACCGCTTCGGACACAATGGAACTGTCAGCTGGCTACCGGAACATCCATGCATTTCGATGGTTTTTTGATTTTGAACGGTTATTCTGCGATAACTTTAGTAATGTTTTCTGATATTTATGAAATTTGTTGGGGTTGTTTCAGACATAAATATAATTTCAAAGTTCTTATATGAGCAGAATCGATCAAGGGGTTATAGAAGGCGCAAAAGTGATCTTCATAAGGATATCTTTATTGGTTAACTCGTTTGCAAGTAAATCGCGAGTTCTGTGTGAGGCGGACTACTAGTAACTATTTTGATTTGTTTACAGGAGAGCCATGTGGACCCGAGCCTCGCCGAGAAACAGCGCATGCTCAAGAAGGCGCGCCTCGCGGACGCGCTCAACGACCAGCTGTCGCACCGGCCCGGGCCGCTCGAGCTCATCAAGAAGAACATCCTGCACACCGAGGAGGACATCGAGACCGCCGTCAAGTCCGGCACCCTCGCCTTCCGCGCCACCTCCGAGGGCGCCTCCGGCCGCCCCGAGCACCCCTCCTCCTACTGCGGACCCCCCGAGGAGATCTCCCCCTCGCCCTCCCCGCCCTGCCTCCTCTCCCCGGCCCCTTCCCCCGCCCCCGTCCAACATCCCGCCCCCGGCAAAGCCGACAAAAACCGCAAGAAGACCAAGCATAAGCAGCAGCAGCCCAAGGCGCGCTTTAAATTCCACGAATATAAAGGCCCCCCGAATGCACATAAAGCGCCCTCTCCTCCAGATTCAACTGAGACGCCGTATGAGTTGCTTTTACAACAACAGCAACTGCTGCTTCAGTTGATGCCGGCGTCGCCAGCGCCGTCGTCCGCGTCGGTCGCGTCAGATTCCTCGGACGCGTACTCGGCGCCGCCGCCCCCACCGCCGCCGCCCACGCCGCTGCACGTGACGCTGCATCACGTGCCGACGCGGTACGAGGACATGAAGGTGTCCGATCTTCGGGCGGAGTGCAAGCGGCGCAACCTGCGCGTCTCCGGACCGAAGCCGCAGCTCATCAGCCGTCTTCGGCCATTTTTGCTGGAGAAGGGGGAGGAACCCCCGCGCTCGCCGGCGTCCGTCACGTCGATCGCCTCCGTCGCTTCGCCCGAGTCCCGCTCCGAGCCGGACCCGGCGGAGGACATCGTGCAATCCCAGCGCAGACAAATAGAGGAGCTCGAGCGAAAGCTGGAGGCGTCTCGCCAGCAGCTGGAAGCGGTGAGGCGCGAAGCGGCCGGCGCCGCCGCCAGCGACCAGAGCCGAAGGCTCCTGCAGGCACATCTGTGCGTCACGCAACTGCGCGCGCAGCTGGACGCCCTACAGCAGCCCCCCGCGCCCGCCGCGCCGCCCCCGGCCGCGCCCGCCGCGCCGCCCGCGCCGCGCTACGTGCTGGCCGCGGCCGACGCCACGCCCGAGCGGCTCGTGCGGCTCTTCACCGTGGCGCAGCCCGCCGCCGCGGACGTGGCGGACCCCACCGCCACCAAGACGGCTAACTACATTCTTAACGGCGTCAAAGTGGTCCCTATCGCGATATTACCGTCGCCGCATTACGAGCCCGAGCGCGCCGCCGCTCCGCCTCCGCCGCCGCCTCCCCCACCGATGCCGCTGCCGATCCTGCACGACCGCAACGAGGACATGGATGACGTCATCGAGCTGCTAGTGGAAAACGGCGAACTACCGCCTTCGGTGGTAGGCGCGGCGGAGAATCAGCCGATGCGGACGGAGTTCTTGACCGATAGCGTCGACGCGTTCTCGCCGGCCGAAGTCCTCGGAGACGGCCGCTCGCGAGATTCGCTCGCAGCCGACGAGCTGCAGCGCGAGCTCAACGACATCCAGAACGAGATCATGAACCACGCCGACCTCCACGCGGTCAACGGCAACCGTTGCGACATCGAGTCTACCACCGCCGACATCGACCCGGAGCTCAGCGTGGACTTGCTCTCGAATAACGATTTCCATCCCGACTTCAGCTCCGACCCCACGTCCGGCGACCACGACGACTTCTTCGGGCTGCTGTCGGGCGAGACGGACCACACGGATGAAACTTCGCAAACCGCGATGGACATCGGCGAGGATCCGCCCGAGCGTATGGCGATGACTCCCCTCACCAACGGAGACATCCTCGACCACACGAGAACGTTCGAGGACATGGACGACCTGTCGCTGCCGTCGTTCCAGGAAGACATGATACAGGAGCGCCCCTGCGAGTTCGACTTGAAAGAGTTCGGGATCGACATCGGCTCGAACATGACGGTAGACGGGGACGCGTACGACTACATGGACACGGAGCTGATCCCGAACTTGTTTGGGCGCGGGCACGTGCCGCCGCGGGACCCGCTGCTGGGCGCGGTGCTGTCGCGGCCGCCGCCGAGGCCGGCGCGCAAGCACTACTCGTGGGACCGCATCGAGTACGACGCCACCTGACCTCCGGCGCGACCGTACGCCCGCTGTGTACCGCCTCTAACGGGCGCCATCAATTGCCTTGCCCGGTAGTTTAATAGGGTAGTATCCTGGGTGAAAAATATTATCAAAAATGGTCCGTCAGTAAGATATTATCAAAAGATATTGGACACTCCTGTTTTTGTTAATCGAACAAATGATTACGAAGCGCGTAAAAGTTCGGGAGTGGGGGTGTGACGCCACGCCGCGCTAAAAGTAGCACAGTGTGACGTCACGCGGAACTTTAATTTTTAAATAAAAAATACATGTCCACAATTTTTTGATAACCTAACTGTAGGACTAAGTATATTTTTGTAGGACACACCCTAATCAAATTTTATCGATATACAAAATACGCGCGATCGGTGTCGTTTATAATGTATGATCTCTAGTAGTCGGAGTGACGTGGCAAGTGGTGTGTGACGCTAATTGAACCCGCTGCGAATCGACCCGCGCTAGTCCCCGCTCCTTCGGGACCGGGATCCTTAGTATTGACTAGATTAGAAGAGTTCGGTGATGTTTCAACACATAGTGTTGGCATCGATAGTTATTTATAGACTTTGGTGTTTTGTACTTAACAGTTGAGGCGACTCGTTTGTACCGCTAGCTGATAATTTAGTCTAAATATTCATTGTATCGTTATCTGGGCGTCGTCGACGCTCGTCCGTATTGAATCCATTCTATGTACTATTACTAGTGTGTATAGGCATTGTCTACTTATGTATATATTGAAAGTATAATGTAATAATACTCAACATAGTTGTGGATTTCTGCATTCCGCCCGATGACTTAAAACGTAAGGGAAATTTATCATTAGGAAAGATGTTTCTGTCGAGGCACTAACAGTCGATCTTCGAGACACCTGCTACGTACACATCGTGTTAATTATTATTTATTTAATTTACAATTTGATGTTCTGTCAGTTAACATAAAAATGCTGTATGATGTCTCTGTCGTATGTAAAGCTATTTCCCAAAACATTGTATGACATTCCAGTCTTGTTGAAGTGCAACTTACACAGTTTCTAAACATAGCGTGTCAACAAAAGTAGAACCAATATTTGAACAATAATTAATATAAACATATTTGTGACAAGTTATTGAGTTTGAGCATTGCACATTGACAAGCCATCGTCATGGGTGGGACCAGCTGGGGAACAAAGTTAGATACGAATCATTTAGTTAAAGTTCGGAGCCGGCTCCGCGCACACAAACAATTACACGGCAGGCCGTGGCAAGTTATTAAACACTTTCTTCCTTTAAAACTTCGCGTAATGCATATAATCCTTTTTTAAGTTATTTATTTAGTAGCAGAAGCAGCTACACAAACGTGTCTAAAATCTACACGAATTGACCGAGAGTCGTGACAGATAATTTCAAGCACTTCTCTCGCTTATCTGCTTTTGCTGCCGATTGTACAAAATCGAATTGTTACTGCAATTTGTTTTATCGGAGAGTGTAATTAGCATTGTCCTAAACGTTTTGTTTAACTAAAAGGATTCTTACGTAAACATTACATTCTTGAAAATATATCATTCCAATTAATTATTGTCTAAAGTGTAGGATAGGTGACCATTATGAGTAAGTTGCTGTTTGTCTGAGCTGCGAAGGCGGTACATTGTACATGGTTTCTTCAAAATCCCACGCCTGCTAGTGTAATTGTTTGACTGCATTATTTATAATTATTTATTTCATTTTTGATGTACCTACCGTTTGTTTTGGTCGGGTGTTCATTGCGATGTGCGAGGTCTTCACTAATTTATTTGTGTTATATTAACGATATTGTCATAAAATAACCCTAGTGTAAACGGAACGACCAAGGGAAAGCATAGTTTTACGAAAGTAAATTGCCATTAATTGCATTTATGTATATTTTATCAGAATACCTTTAGAACAACGAATGTGGCATTTCTGCCCGCTTGTGCCAATCTGTTTAAATAATTTTAGACTCATCTTCCGCTTTGTGATATATATATATATAACGTGCATATTATCTATATTTATAAACAAATTATATTAATATTATTTGGGCTTTTTCTTCACTTATAAATATTATAGATAATGGTATGAATTTATAAAAGCTGGTGGTTATATATGTGACCGTACTTTAAAAACGCTTGTATTTTGAAGTGCAGTCATATAAGGGTTGGTGCTAATAGAATGTAAGGTAACATTGATTATATAGTATCATTTTTAGAATGTACGTATACACCATGTACTTGTATGTGCGGCTATATCAATTTCAACGACTAAAATTGTATTTATCATTATCACCTGTGAATAATTAAGTTATTTTACCTGTTATACCAACTAGCAACTGAACGCTACACCACAGCAGGTACAAAATATCATGTTGCTTTTTGGTTTTAAGTCATCTGTAAACTTAAGTAATATTCCATTATCTAAGTATATTTTAACAATACCCTTTAGATATAAATATTTATAAAAATATATTTGCTCATTATCTAAAATGTACCTACAGTGTATAGTCAATTTTATTGGAGGCAACGTGCGTGGTAGACGTATATTTTCCATTTGTTGTTGTGTATCGACTTCCACATTAACAGGCTTGTGTGTTTCATGGCTTTCATACTCACTCTTTTAAGAGTTAGATTAAATGTATTTAACGAGAATACTAAGTGAGATTAATGTTTTGATAAATAGTATTTATGTATCTGCATATTTGTTATTGTTGTAATTATTTTAGGAGAGTTTTAATATTTGTTTTAACTAGATTATATTCCGAAGTGATAAATAAATCGTGCTGAATTTAACATGCGTACTTTAGCTCTCTGTAATGCGAGTATTTATAAAATAAGTATTATACATTGGCTTCAATAATCAAGATCATGTACATGTAACAATAATGGTTTAGTGCTTTTTCGCAAAATCATGTGCAGTCGCCATCAAATATTATCAGAGCGGCTAAGGTACTAGAAAATGTCTAAACAGGAACTTTATCGCCTTGAAAATAGAGGTGTTGTTGTGGTTCAGTGTATTTATAGACCCCTGGGCCGCTCCGATATATTTGGCGGGCGACCGCTTTTTTATTATTCTGTGAAAGGTATGTGACAATGAACAACTGAAAGTAGGTAATTTAAGATGCGAAAAGTATAGAACAGGCCGGTCATAAACTTGTATATATTATGGCTTTGAACTTTATTTCAATGCAATGAGATTTAAAATTGTATATGCATTTATGACCACAACTGTAACACTGAACCATTGTTGATTTGTTGCAATAAACTTGTATGTTATATACCTAGCTATCAGTTTTATAACTAATATAAGGTATATATTACTGGGCTAAGCCCATTTCTAAGATAAGATAAAACATAGAAAACCAATAATCAATAAATATGTTGTGATAACTAATAGAGTCGATTCTATAGTAATCAAAGTTTTATACCTTGCCCCGTATTTGAAGCCTTGTGTAAATATCATCAAGCCTTTACTAGCTTAAGGAAAGAATGTTACATTAAAAGTTTTGACACAAATAAATATTGTTTTATTATGTAAGTTGTAAACGTCACGTCGATTATCCCTATATTTTATTAGAAGATAAAGGGAGCAGTGAAAATATTATAGGCTTTAGGTAGAGATATCTTTGATAAATCGTCAGATGACAACCAAAACCAACTACTACCACAAGTTCAATGCCTCAGTGACCTGCTCTTGTAGCGAAGACGACTTATGTCATTTTGTGCGCATTATACAAATTTTTTGGTTGATATAGCACTGGAAAAACGTACCTACACAATTATTAGTGCAACAACACTTCTTGACAGTGTGCCACACTCTTTATTATTTGAATCTACCCAGACCAGGCTTGTGGGCTTGTTGCTTCTGACCTCAACGAACAGCTGCCAGACGCCCGCAGTTCCGGAGCAAGTAATAAAGTAATAATACGTGTAGCAAAGCAAGTAAACTAGTTCACAACTCTTGAATTGAATAGTTTTTCGAGGCTAGCTCTTTGTCTATAAAGACAGGGCCCACAATAGAAAATATAAAAACGCTCTAATGTGTGGTGCGCCTAAATAAAGCTCACTTCAGAGGGCGCCCCTGCTGCGGTGACTTGTGTCCAGCAAATGAAATGAAGTAACTTTTACGATTTGCCAATTTGATCATTATCTGTGGTTTTTGACTTTTTGACAAGTGAGGTGAAAAAAATGGCAGTTCGAGATCTGGGCGAAAATATAGGCATCGGCGAATTTACTGTTGGATTTTAAGTGTTACAATTAAACTGTGAAGTATTACAGTGTGCCAGATATATGAAACAGTTTCATACCTCCAATTTGTGGTTATTTATTTTAAAGTAATTCCAGTACTTAATACATTTATTACTGTAGATAGTTTGGTCTAAACGCGTATTTTCCAAACAAGTTATGATATTAGGAGAAACTCTGTTGTTTTCTTTGTCTTTAATCGATACTGGAGCTATATTATTCCTGTTAGTTTACTTTATTATCACCCTATCTGACTTAGAATGTGACTACTTGAACGCTCAAGAATGTTGTGACAAACTGAACTATTGGCTGCTACCAAAATACATAGGGCACTCGTTTATGACTTTTCTTTTACTGTTGCACGGGCAGCTGCTATTGTTCCTGCTGAATCTGCCTATGCTTGTATGGTTAACTTACGAATATTTTACTGTACCACAAGGTAATCTCGGAGCCTACGATCCAGCCGAAATACACAACCGCGGCCAACTAAAGAAGCACTTGCGCGATGTAATGATCTATGTCGGGTATTACTTGATATTTTTCTTCATTTATCTGTACTGCTTCATACTAGCTATACTAAAAGGTGATCCACTGAATCGCCACGCCGATGACGAGATTGTAACCGAGCTATAGCATCAGCAATGGCAGACCCTCTCGAGTCTGGGAGCGAGGGCGCCGGAGAGGCTGGCGAGGCAGCGCACCCTCATGGGATTATAAAATGTCTGAAACTGCCACTGCCTGAAAACATCTTAGCTTATCTAGAGAAGAGGGAATTAGTCAGAGAGGATCAGATTGAACCTTGTAGTAGTTTGGCAGAAAAGGTTACTTCTAATTATATTATAGCTAAAGAAATTATAAGCAACTTGTGCTGGCAGGAGAAGATGCTAGCTAAACTTGTGTGTAGCACCTGGCTTTCTGCGGTACATACGTTGGAGCGAGAGCAGCTCAGTCCGGCAGACTTTGTGATGGATTTGCATTCCTGCTGCTCCTCAAGAGTGGGGATAGAGTACAAGAAGTCTGCTAACTTTGCCACGGAGCCATTGGCTGTATTGACATTTGCCAACACAGCTGGATTTAATATAACTTGCAAATGTAAAGTTATTTGCCCTATTCCCTGTATGCCACCCTGTGAAAAGGAGCACTGTTGTAAGTTAGAATATAATAGTTTTCTACTTTGAATATTTAATATTTTATTAATAAATTTAAGTTTATTTCTTCTATTCTGTATTAGTTATACACCTAAACGCCTGGTGACACCTAAAACGTGATACAAGATAATAAATCATTAATTTATTCATAATTTTGGACAACAACAAATTAATAAAAATTATTGAGGAGTTCCATAGAAATGGTCAAAAATTGGTAACGAAAATGTATGAGAAAGCTTTTTTGTTATTGTAAATTTACAAAGTTGGCCCTATTCCAAAAGTTGTTCAAAATCATGAATAGATTCAGGTTCGATTATCTTGTATGACGTCTTAAGTGTCATACAAGATAGTATTTTCTGCTAACAAAATTCAGACTTACCACCTAATTTGTATCCCCTAATTATATTATCAGCCTCCAATAAATATATGTGACCATTTTAATCAAGCAATAAATTCTGCTATTATGAACTCTGCTAACTTTAACTTTGTATTTACAGTACTGGACTTGGTGCAGAGATACGTCAGTGCTCCAAAAGAATGCATGCTGACAGTAAGAGCGCAGTACCTCTCGTACATGCCACTTCCCCAGTCTATAACTTATGAACACGCCATCACTCGGCACATGTTTGTCCGTTCAAATCCATTCATTGGAGGAGTTTACATCCCGAAACTACCTGATGTTGAGTTCCATGTTATGAACATAAAGTCTAAAGGGGATATAAAAAGCGATTTCTATAGAGAAATTGACAGGATCTCTCAAACTAGAATCTTTAAGGGAGTCATTGTTTATGTAACTGAGAAATATCTGTTGCATTCAGTGCAGGACATTGTCTTCTTAAATTACATAAAGGAAGTGTAAGTGCCTATTTCTTAATTTTATTTTTAATCTTTTGACCGCCCCTCTGATATATGAGATAACTGATAATGTGAATGACACTTTCATAAATTATGGCAGAGTTCAAAATTTAAAGTTCAAATTTTGATATAAGGCGGTTAAAAGTTTAATAACAGTGTTCATCTTGGTGGCTACTTAGATGTGTGGATGCGTAAAGTTTGAGATGCGGGAAATAGCAGAGATGATCAGATTAAACAAGACAAATATTTGAATTTGTGATACTTTATCAGTGGTTTTTATTACTAATATATTCTTAAGGTTGCTTATTAATAAATTGAAGAAAAGGTATCTTTCAAGACCTTTTATGTATTAACTCTTTGACCGGCAACGGCAAGCATCGGACGGAAAAATCGTGCCCTCAGCGCCAGCGCGCGCGTCCGCGCAAATCAAACCGGTTATATTTTGGACGCAATATCACGTGCTGGCGCTGAGGGCATGACTCCCGTGCGCGTGATTTGATGTCTTTGGCGGTCAAAGGTTAATTCCTCTCTTTGATTATATTATGATAACAATTTTTTATATAGTGTTCATTTGTTGTAATGTAATAAAATATTACTTTTTTCAGACAACCTGATATTCCATATGCTTTGGGAGGATGCATAGTCGAGGATACAATGTATGAACAGAATGATCTAAACCACATTGTTGACCAAGTGAACGAGGGCAAAGACTTCATCACAGAGAACCTTATCTCAATTGGCCTATTTTCCGTGCCAAAGGGCGAGGATAATAAAGAAAAAACTGATAGGTATAACTTTGAAGTGTACTCTCTTATCATTGACACCTCAGACTGGGCCAAGTCGAGAATAAGCCGTGCGATAACTGAGGTAAGAAAGGTTATTAGGTACATTAGGTTAATAAACTTATCTAGCAATAAGGATAGTATATCAATCTAAGTAGACGGGTTTTGTTGCTCTCGTTATTGTGTTATATCGGACGTGGACAGCTCTCCATCTAGAAGTTACATACCTCCAGTCATTCTCCTGATCACAAACAACTAAGCATAGCCAGATAAAGAAGGAATAGTCAGATAGGAGTGACAAGTCGTCAACAGATTTTGGTCCTGTGATTCTCAAACATTGACGCCATCTTTAGAAATGAGCGGTTTTTAACTCCCGACGCAAAAAGATGGGTGTCATATGTGTATCTGACTAGCAGCGCAGCGCTAAAAACGGTTGAACGACTTAAATGCCGTTTAAGGCTCAAAACACACCTAGCGGAATGGAGGCAGTAATGTATGGAGGCCATAGACAAATTTAAGCTACCATCGACAAAGCTCCATACATTACTGCCTCCATTCTGCTAGGTGTGATTCGAGCCTTATTATTAAGGTTAAAGTCGGTTCAACGGTTTCGGGCGTTTCCTAAATTAATTTATGATAGCATGATATCTTATTAGATTTTTCATGCCAATCACAAAGGTCTCTATATTTGTATGACAGTTTGCAGGTCAAGTACCAAGATTCGAGCACAGCCTGGCCATCAAACTGTCCTGCCTCGGCCGCGACCAGAAACACGAAGTCGAGCAGGACTACTTCCGAGCATCGTTCCCGCAGACCCGCATCGCCGGTTGCTATGGTAACGGCGAGCTGGGCATCAACCACCCGCCGCGGCAACCCGAGAAAGTCACCAACCCTGCCAAACGCACGCGCTCAGAGGGTCCCCACTTTGGGATTATGTACTCATATTCTACAGTTTTCATGTACATTGGTTGGGGAAAAAGCTCCGCGCCTGTGGAGCCGTCGGCGAGCACTCAAAAGACACGCGGCAAAGTACAAGCACGATTTCGAACGAATTAGTCGGAATTAGAAGTTTTCTGAAATACCTTAAATGTGAATACACCTTTTCGATTTGATGTTATGCCTAAGGTTTTTTATGTATAGTATAAAGTTGAGAACGGGCAGGGGAATCGAGGACTAAATAAAAAAAGTCATTCATTTCTAAAAACGGAATATTGAAAAGATGACATCAAACTGCCCGCATGGACCGTAAGGACCAAATTTCATGACCAATCGCGTCCCAGACGATACCTTGTGAAGTGGTTAAGGACGACGTAAAATGATGCCTCGTGAAGGTCAGCTGCCACTCCCATTTTTGGTTTGAGGAAAAAAAATGGCCATCGTGTCCCGATAAAAAAAAATGTCAGATGATAGTTTATGCTCGTCTCATATAAAAATGGAAAATCATCTCGATTGTATCGACGTAGAAAGACCGACAGCGGATTCCTTGATGCCGTTCACATGATCAGTTATTGCCTGGATGACCAACGAAATCTGTTCCTGGCTTGCAGTCTAGTGCAGTCAGCAGCTAAGCTACAGACACATGAGATGAATGATGAGATGGACACGACTTTATTGTTAAGAGAATAAGAGTGTATGTCGGTCATTTTACACACCCTACCCGCTTAGCTACATCTGTTGCTAGTTAGACTACATAATAAGATCTTGGCCATTGATACATATTCCCATAGGTACCTACTCTAGTTATCTATTAATGTCATCGTATGCTATACCTAACAATAACATAAAGAATAACTTTTAAATATTGAGTGTAGTTAATAATACCTACAATGTACACTTTATTTAAAATAGCACGCTCACCAGCATTTAATACCTTTCAATATATACGGCGATTATCACACTGGCGCCTCAACCGCATGCCGCGACGATGTGCAAGCGTGACAGGGCTATACACATGCAGAGCGCTATCTCACTCGCGCACCGACGCCGCATACTGCAGTGTGAAAGCCGCCTTAGGTATAGGATAGTCATTATATGTGTTCTTATTATTTACTGTATATGTATAATTGTTTTATTCCAGAAGAATGTGCGGAATGATTTAATTTTGATATATGTTGCAATTTACGTCGTGAATGCCTTCACGACATCACAGAATGGAGTAGAATAACAAGATTTGCATTTCTGTAACGGACCACCAAAAGGTAATTTGTGCAAACTTCTGCAATAAAATGAAAGTTAAGGATGTCATTTCGATTCCGACTGCAGGCAGCAACAGCACGTTTCGTCGTGATCCAAATTGTACCGTAATGCTATACGTCAAAGCCTTAATTTTAACCTTTTGAACGCCAAGCATCGGACGGAAAAATCGTGCCCTCAGCGCCAGCGCGCGCCACCCAGTTATGTGTTGGACGTGATATCACGTCCTGGCGCTGACGGCACAACTTTCCGTACGCGTGATATGACGGCTTTGGCGGTCAAAGGGTTAAATGACAAGAGAAGTGAGACGACCGCACTGCGATATTTACAATGCATTCAAATTAAGCCTTGTCATCTTGCCATTATGGTTCAATTTTGAGTGCAACGGAACATGTATAGTCTGGCCAACCAAAAAGTGCAGTAACAGTAGAAGTAATAAGCTATACTCATCCCTTTATTAGTGGTGAAGGTACTAGTGTAAGAAAAAGACAGTATGATTATCTCTGTCTATGCTTGAAGTAAAACAGACCCTGACTAAACTATAGTTGCTATATGCTGTTGGAAATAGTAGATAATCTTAAAAGTAAGATTTCAAGATAAAAGTGAGACAGAAAGGGAAAAACTGATTTTATTGATAGGCAATATGATTACAACAAAAAAAGTGAGTCAGAATGGTGTCTATACAGGTGTAGGTAAGTAGGTAATATTATATGTATGATTTATGATCATAGTATAATTATGTTAAGAAAATGTAGTAGCTGACACAACAGTGACACCTGCTACCTTTAACCCTTTGACCGCCAAAGCCGTCATATCACGCGCACGGAAAGTCGTGCCGTCAGCGCCAGGACGTGATATCACGTCCAAAATATAACCGGCTTGCCTTGCGTGGCGCTGTGGGCACTATTTTTCCGTCCGATGCTTGGTGTTCAAAAGGTTAAAGAAATCTTAGGCATAAAGCCTCTACTATGTTAACGAGCTATAATATTAATCAGGTTTCAGGTGTATACTCTTGACCGACGAGTAGACATTACCTACATTTACCTAAGTAGTGGAAAGTGTATGCATTAAGTAAAATAATAAATGAATTTAAGCAAATGAAGCGTGTTAGTTTTTAGTATAGACATACTAATGCCGCCTAAATTTGTAGTACAGTCACCGGCAATAGTATCTTCCTACACGAAGGCCACAAAAGTATGTGACACACTCTTATGACCCCACAAATAAAAGCGTGTCACGTTTCTTTGCGGCCTTAGTGTAGGGAGATACTATTGCCGTTGACTGTACCTAATCAAGTCATTCGTTAGATGTAGTTTTCCATACCTGCATTTATTTGGATGTCGATATTTCTGAAACTTGCGTGATTTTATAAATTAAATCGCGGAATGCCTCCTTCGCAGATTCGCTCCATTAGTCAAAAAGAAATCATTACTATAATACGCTTCTTCAGGATTAGGTAAGTACAATAGAATTTGAATACAACATGTCACACTTAATAATAAAACGATTACAATTTAAGTACACCAACAGTCAGTAACCAGTGTAATGTAGGTACAATAGTACCTACATTACACAACTAGGGTGGTAAAACAAAGAAAGGCCGAGATCGCAGAAGTTTTTGCGATTAGAAATATTTATGCGATCGAGGGCTTTCTTTATTACCTCCCGTGTTGTGTACATCATTTTATGTCTACACTTGGCCAGAAAGCGTCTCGTCCAAAAAGCCACTTTATGGCCAGGTGTGGCATATATAATAGTACATTTCGATATTAGTGCGGACGCACGAGTATCGAACGACGTTTTTTAATACAGTTGCGAAAAAATTATAAAATTGTCAATTATTCACTTTGAGGTTACTTTAGTACATGTATCGGACACTATCGCTCCGCGCGGTGCGGTGCGGCGCTGTGATTGGCTGTCTGTCACTGTCATTAGCTGTGATTGGCTGGAAAAGTAAAAAGCACTAGTGCACGATATCAAACTTTCCGCACGCTAAACCACTACAAGAAAAGCACTTTTTTGAGCAACTGTATTAAAAAATATCTTTCGTATTGAAAAGAAAGGAGTGATGTGATTTTGTTTTTTGACATGGGTGAATGGTCCGAAAGCTTAGTCTGGGGACTAAATCTTAACCCCAAATAAAAAAACAATTATTTGGGGTTAAAATACAAGTACTCGTAAGGTTGACCCATGAGTTGAGTCATGTGCAAAGTAGGTACCTATAATACCAGTCGCGCGTCACAGACATCCGTGAGCAACAAGAGCGAATTTTGCTTTCCTTTTCCTCATGAAGCTAAAGGAAAAGTGCTCACCTATCTGAAAATTAGGCAAGCCGATGGGAATCGAGATTAATGGCTCCGCTACTGTTAGATAAGTGGTAGGTATTTGTTAAATTTCATAATAGAAATATATCTAAAAGAAATAATTTAAGTTACCTACTTCATTACGATATTTACCTTTCAGAAAAACATTGAGTGCAAGTATTTCTTTGTAAATTTTCTTAGACACGTAAATAACCATATTTGCCTAAAGGTACTATATAAATAAAGAGGTTAGTAGTACATAAGTTTGCTCCTACATTGGCCAATTTTCATATAGATCGTAATTTACACGGCTCAGCTGTGGTTCATTGGGCCAATGCCCCGATTCCCTCACGCACTTCTCACGGATTACAGCTAGTTATTGATAAATGATAATGATAGGTATAGGTAGGTTGGTACCTTATTTTTTTGTCTACGGATATCTATCTAATCATGTTGACTAAGATCAGAAAAATAAACAATTTTCGATATATGTAAATTAGGTAAGCATTACAGACAACGGGAATTTAGTTCATTTTTGGCCACCCTGCAGTATATCTCGTACATAATGTTAGCTATCCTATCACGTACATCCGCATTTATTTTCGGTTTATATTATACGTATAATCTGCGTTATACAGTAGGTATACGTTATTAACAGAGCATTTCCTAACTCCCTTCCCTTGTTCATCGAAAAACGATATCATCAAGATATCATAGCTAATAGCTAATACTTAACTCTACAAAAAAATTCTAGTATAATCGCGTTTGTAGGGGCACCGGTAGATAATTCTGTGGAATGCTCCATCTACGATTACACTCTTAATTACGTTGCTTTCTTAGTTTATAAGCAATTAGGTACGTATCATGTGGCGTGGAGAGGAAAGAGAAATCACGCAGTGTTGACAGTCATGGTCATGTAACATATCTTCATGGACACTTTCGATAACATCTTCATCATGACAGGTCTTTCTCCTATCAGAGACTTCTGAGAAGTGAGTTGAGATAAGTCAAAGCAAGATAAAAACAAACAAGAAGTTCATTATTAAAAAAGTAAGATAATAATGTCCTAAAAATGTTGTCACTTTCTGTTCAGTGTATATAGGTTTATATTCTTGAATAGGTACTGCCGCCATATTGGAGCGGCCAGGGTACCTACTTAAAAATATATGAACAAACATGCACTTTATTGCCTTGAAAATAGAGGCGTTGTTCAGATATTTGTGAGCATCTTGGCCGCTCCGATATATGTATGTGATGGCTACTGTACCACTTTAGTGTCCTATCATGATATCCATATCAGTTCGCTACGCGCTACGCTCGTAGCCGATTCCAGCGTTTTCCCGCTTTATAGCGGAAATCCGCTACACACATAGATATGAGTCCTCTGAAATTGCAGGCGTCTATAGACTACGGTAACTGATTACCATCAGACAGGCCGTATGATTTTGTGCCACCGTCGTGGTAGCTAGTAGCTATACTGTGTCCCACTACTGGGCAAAGGCCTCCCCTCGCTTCCGCCACTCGTTTACACATCGTATGTAGTAATTCCGTTTCATTACTGATATCTCTACCTAAATACCTACCTACCTGTTAACTTAATCGTAATGAAAGCTGCGAAACTGTGACATGAAATAATATCGTATGGCCAAAAATCGAGTTCACCGCTTCGCGATACAAGTAGCCCCGATAACGTGTAACACGTCAATTCGTATTGAACTGATACCGCAAATGTGTAAAATCAGTGTCAACGGTTTCGGGTAATGTATCGGTAAAAATATACTGATATGTACAGTACCGTGATATAGCGGCAATGAATGCTTTGTGCTCACTGCACATGACATGACAAATGATAATTGATAATGCATGGCTACTATGCGACCGAAAAAAAAAATTTAGCTGTTCCTAGCTACGACGACATGTCTAGGTCTTAAAGCGGTATTACACATTGCAACCTGCAGGGCCCAATCTGTCAGGTTGGAAGGTGTAATCGAAGGTAGGGCCCGTAGGGAGCTGAAGGAGGGGTAGGAAGAGGCAGGGTACACAACAGATTGGGCCCTGCAGGTTGCAATGTGTAATACCGCTTTTACCCATTACCATAATACCATAATAGCCATTTAACAAAATCATTATCATAGGCGCTTAGCTACTACTGCACTGGTGGAATTCTGAGAACCGATAGCTACTGTGGCTGTAAGATCCTCGATTTTCACATTCGTAGATTAATTTTGGCCATATATACTCATACTCACCGCAACGCGCTCAACTCTGGTGGTAAAGTGCTTATAAGTAGGTAGGTATGCAATTTTTCGTACATTGGCATTATTATGACAACTTTTGTAATAACGCGACTTCTGCACTACACTAGAATGAGTTTGACCACAGTTTGATGTTATTGAAAATTAAGAGTCCGGTAAACTTTTTTTTCGATTTCGCTCAATTTTTTGATGCTATTTTGCAGTAACTATCGTAACTTCTATAATTTTGTATACATATTATGAAAGATCGTTTCTTTTTGAATGGAATAAATACAACGATTTTTTAATTTTATGCTTAATATATATAGACCTAAACTACTTTTTTGTAATACCAAGACTGCAAGCTATCTTACCAAATGCAATTCAAGTGCATAATGTCATTATTAGTGATTTTCGTTTTCAAATCGTTACCGGACTCTTAAATGTTGAAATGAATCATTCGATTCATTTGTCATTTCAGCCGTTCACGTCTAGCGAGACATATACCTCCCTAAAAATTCTTGCAACTACCGGTCGTACCTACGCTTATAGCCGTCAATACACCTCCCATTCGTAGTGCCTACATTTTTTTTATACCACGACGATGGTAAACAAGCATACGGCCCGCCAGATGGTAAGCAGTTACCGTAGCCTATGGACGCTTGCAACCCCAGAGGATTCACATGCGCGTTGCCTACACTTTAAGAACCTATACACTACTTTTTTGAAGGAATACTTTATACTTACTGCTTTTCTACTCGAGTCTTTTTGCTCCAACGGATATCGGTTTTTCGTGCAATTTGAGCTGCCAGATGCCGCAGCGCCCGCAGCATACAACATACATGCTACATACTTACTTACATATACGTACGTAAAAATGGCCGCATATCGACAATGAAATGATGAAAAAAAAAACTTATATGAATTCGTATTCGTAAATCTATATTTAATAGACACTGTAATCACAAATTAACGACTAGTTGGTAGAGCCTCTGCCTAACTAACCGTGGCAGCGCTCCAGGCCCATATGAAGAGCTTACCTACTAAATTCGAACAGAAACATACCTTCCTATCTAGATGCTGTAGCCGAGTCTAACGAGCAAATAATAACTAAATAACCGCCTTACTAGCGTTTACCTATCAAAGCATTTTAATGGGATAATATTCCGTAGACCATTTCTGTGTCCTACAATTACAACTATAGAATCATGGTAATGTGCTTTGAGAATCGCTAAGTTATCAAGAATTGATGACTGACCTTATAATTGGAGCGAAGAGTATTCATTTCACAAGTAGAAATCCGTGAATTCAGTAATTGAGCCCAAAGAGCGGTTTTTTAATCCGAAGCAACCTCGATCGTCCGTGTGGTCGAGAATCACGAGGAATGGGGTGTTCTCCATTTTTTGTGTTCGGTAAACGTTCAGGACAAACGTCGGTCGTTCGGTGGAAACTTATAGTGTTGTTGAACCCTACATAGGTACGAGTACTTAGTAACTATTTATCTTCTAGCTTTATGATCGGATTACGAGTCCTGTTGGACATGAACATGAGAATAGTCCGGGTTGCGATTGATTTTATTTATGGCCCGCCTGCCACAATTACGACGGAATAGCGTGCGGCGTGCGACACGCAAGCACTAGGATCTCCTGCATTAATTGACACATTGGCCATTGAAATAAAAATAGGCATATGAATATGATTATAAGATTACAGTCGTTTCAGGTGGAGTCATAATCATTACTTAAGCCGGCTAAAGAACAACAACAAAGTCGGCTCAGGTTGACTGCTTAGTGACATTAATGAGATTAATATTGTCTTCTGTTGCTGCGATGTTAATTCATTATAATAGTTCTTATAATTGAACGGATAATTCGCGTATTTTAATAAAGGGGTCAGAATGTAGGGTGATTTCATAATTATGAGCGATTAATCCGTTCAATTCTAATTACTATAGGTAATATGAGATTACTTCATTATTGATTAATTAAATTTTTCACTAACACCCCTTTTATAAAAACCTACTTATTTTTCATAAATATACAGCAAGCGCTGAACTCTAAACCGCATATCAAGTAGGTGTAGTGCACCTGGCATCTAGAAAGTACCTAGTCAAAAAAGTTGGCACGTTTGAGAGATGCACTCGCTGTTTCAGTGCGAAAACTTTTGGTCGTTTTTCCGCGCCCTCCTCTTGCCACTTGTAGCTGTGAGCTCGGCTGAACTGAGGCCTGAAGACTCACTAGACAGAACAGCCTCAGTGTTGCTCTGTATGGCCCAACGGACGGACCCGCCCGCGCGTCTCCCGGCTAACGCACGCACGCGGTAGAAAGTCGATCGCTACTAAGTGTTTTCGTGTTAAATTTAAAATTGTGATTTTAGCAGTTGGATTGTTTTTGGTTTTGGTAATTTATTTAATTCACTTAAAAGGACGATATTTTTTTTAAATTGGATTGGATATTGACAATAGAATACTTAAGCCGAAACGTCTTTGGTCTTTACAACAGAACTATCTACAACATACTTATAACTTCGTTTTGGTATTAAGTTCATTAGTTGGATGAAATGTCATGAATAATAAATGCACGTTACATTTTATATACGTGAAAAAGGTACTTCAGTATATATATATATCATTTCTTGGTCTGATTACGAGTCCTATTGAAATGGTAGTTTTATTGTATATTGTTTTAATTATTCGGTATAAATGATTAACTATAAAAATGTCAAAAAATAAAAATATCTTGATTAACACAGTTAAATTAATAGAATCATTGACCTAATAAAAACTTATCTCAACAAGCGTACATGCATCTAGCTAGAAATTAATCATCAATTAAAGAAATACACTCACGCAAGGATTATGTGCAGGTACTTATCTTAAAGATGAAAGACGTAACAGCTTATGGCTTGATAATCATCGTTTAAAAGAAATGTATTGTATGTTTTATTTGCGAATAATGCATAAATTGCTGCAAATATGTGTATATTTGCAGCAATTTGTGCCTAACACAATGTACCTAAAGACTGTGTACGTTGAAATCCGGCCACGCATGGTATGGTACATCTCCCTTTCGGATACACATTTTCAAGCAGTTCTTTTTTATAAATAATCTCTAATCATAGTAGTATATAATAAAAATAGAATCATATTAAAATTGTATGGGCTTGTCTCAGTTTTTACTGAAGGTATTTCATCATATCTTTAATGTTTTGTCCAGCGTGTTTTGATAATCTTCACTCGCTTCCTGCTACAATACCACAATTGTATTTATATTTTCACAACCGGTTTTATGGTCAATAGAATGTCATCTTACAAAAAAAAAAAATGTTTTGAAACTCTATTCTACTTGAGGTAGTCAGGAAAACTTTCTACTTCAAGCACTGAAAGTAATTTTTATATGGCAGCCATTTTTTTGTCAAAAAGTCAAACTCACCAAAGTTAGAACACCTCCGAACTATTTCAATCTAAATACACTTAGAAAAATGTTAGCTATGGTGAAAAGAGAATTTAATAAGGTATCATTTGATTCATCTTATTTATAATAAAAAACTATTTTTAACAGGAAAATTTGGTAAACACTGTCAGAACACTGTGGACAAAAAAATATAGGCACTGTGGAATATATAGTGATCAAACTCATAGACAACGTAACGTTTATATTATGTTTTAAACTTTATTATGTAGCTTGATAACCCCAAATTATTAATTAGAAGTGTTGGTTGAATATGCACATTCAATAAAAAGATGTATCATACCATGCGTGGCCGGATTTTAACGTGCACAGTCTTTATCATGAATTTCATTAATTAGGTCAATTAACTACTATGAATAAAAACGGGTAGAAAATCTTAAAAACATGCACTTTAGTTATTTCTTAAACATGTATCGATCTTTGAGGTATAACACCTATCATACGATATACAGTGTGTGGCCCAAAACACAAGCGAAAAATTCAAACGTAGATTGTACTCCTCAAACAATAAACATAAACAATATGAACAATAGGTTCAACAATTTAAAAAAAATATGTAGATTGTCTCTTTTTCATACAAACTAAATATTATTTTCAATGTACCTACGTTAAAATCCGCCTAATTGACATTGCTTGTCAGTCTTGTCACCCTACAGACTCTTTAAACTTTAAAATGTACTAAAAATCAAACCGTAAGTTATTTTTAAAAGCTGCTGAACAAACGTTGTTCAGTTTGAGGAGTAGAATCTACGTTTCAATCCTTCGCCCGTGTTATGGGCCACACACTGTACCTACTTAAAGGCTAGAATCTAAATTAGGTACATAATGTAGTTCTCAATTTATTAAAGACGCACTTACTAAGGCTGGACGATGAACTTTGTTCCCTAAAAAATGTACCTAAACAGTTTAATGTTAAGTAGATTATCATACCATTTGCCTTATTTTTACGATAATGATGAATAGACATGTCGACTTAAACACCTGTTGTGACTTGAGATAATATATGTTAGTTAAGATAACCAACATAAGTAGGTACGACAGGTCTCTGTGCGCTATTTCTTTACTAAGTAGGTACGATACAAAATGAGATGTCACGTCCATGATCACTTATCGTTAATCCGCTTACCAACCCACATACGCAGTTTGCCAGTAGCCGCGAATAAATATGTACTTTTACACTGGCACGGTGTGTACTTGCCGTAAAAGCTAAACAAATGAATCGACACTCACTCGACAGCTCGAATTTCACATAGAAAGCTCTGAATATAGGCAAGCAACGTGCTTACTCATACTCATGGTACTGGTGCCGTATTCGTATTTTAAAATACTTAAATAAAAAAAAGAACCGACTTCACTTAGGCTCCGCTTTTCCAAAAGGAAATGCCCGAGTTGCTGTAAAAAATACTGAAATCACTATAGGTGTGCCCATAATAGTTGAAGAGTTCCCTCGATTTCGCCAGGATCCCATAATCAGATCCGGACCGAGTGACAATGGGACCAACAGTGAAGTATACTCTTTTAAACAAAGAAAAAAGAATTTTCTAAATGGATCCTGCCGTCTTACAATAATCGGCGAACATACATTTAAAAAAAGTAGCAAAAAAACAAAGATGCCGACATTGCCGACGAATCGATAACCTCCTTCTTCAAAATCTTGAAGTCGGTAGAAAACACAATCCATCTCAATTATAACTGCCTGCCTGCTTAGTAAAAAAAAAAAAAAAAACTCCAACCGTAGAGTAACTTATATAGTAGAGCAGCACAGCCTAAGAACTTTTTGAAGCTCAAGTCAATTGCGCCCTCTGTCCGAAAGATACCGAAAATGTAAGAGGAAATATCACCTGCACTGCTACTCCACCTAGTAGCTACTACTGCTACTAGTGTACTACTAGTATGCTATTTGTTACTAGGTGGAGTAGCAGTGCAGGTGACATTTCTAAACTATGGCCGTCTATTATACTTTTAAGTCTATGCTCCAACATACAAAAAATAATCAACCAATATTGAAGTTGTATTGGAGTTGTATCGTTTCTAAATGTGTTTTAAAGTTAGAAACGGCACCTGGTTTTTTGATGGCCATTAGTCATTAGATACCTACAAAGACTGAACTCAATGTACCTACGTACATTGTTTGATGTGACCTGCATATTATGTAACATTTTGAGTAATTGTAGATTATTTCACAGTCTACCAATTTCATTGTATAATGAAAGTAGTAGCGCGGTGGGTTAAATGTCAGTAAGGTATATGAAAGCAACTTGTAGTGTGTGTCTGATGACTAGTAAATTTTATAGGTAACTTGTGTCTTGCTGGCATCTTACCAACATAACTTTGAATATTTTCTTTATCTGCTTTTGATATGTTCGGATTTCGTAAAGCAGTAGGTAGTTTGAATTAAACTGAACTACTTTTACTTATCTTTGTTTTTTATTATAAAAACGTTCCGTACTTACATCAGGTAATTAAAATATACTAGTAAATAACTGCCATCAGAAGATCGAAGTGACTAAAATTAAAACGGTGATCTTTTCTTTTTACTTAAGTGTTTAATGGTTCGTAATAAAAAAAACGGAAGCCTATAGTTGCTTTTATACGCTTTTGGAACAAATTCGCATTCATCACGCACTTGACTTTGGAAACAGCGAATCATTACAATTTGCAACCAGCCATCTTAAGGGTCCTATGTGCCATATTACTTTATTCCATATTGCACATTATTCCACCGATGATATTTACGACCGGCATGAATCGGCGAATTCAGTTTGCATTAGCGAGACTCATTAACATGAATCACTACATAATGGCACCTAAATGATACACGATGCTGCAACTCTAACTAAATAGAAAGACAGTATACGTGTATCAAACTCTTACGTTTTATTACCTTTTACACATGTATCTCCGTATAGACATGAACTGAGAGCACCGACACGCCTTCACTTTCTCCGCTTATAATCTTTCTAAAACATTCTTAGATATTATTATATCACACACCAACATTCGTACATATATGGTACTTGTTGGATTCATGTTGATTCACACGTGTTTTGTAAGCGGTTATTAAACATTACGTTAATCCCTACAGGCAACGTATGTGTATGCGAATATTAATAGAGTTTTCCCATCAGTAATTAAATATTGCACATTCAACCTGCAGTTACTCTTTAGATTATGATGTATTAGAAGGTTGTGAACAAGTGGTACCGGTGTTTTTAGGATTTTTTTGTAAATATCGACGATGATGTGTTCGTAGATTGTCTTTTCTTCTGTCTGTTGCTAGCTGATCTTTGTGCACTCATTTTAGAATTCGTAATACTTATATAATTCATTTAAATATTTTAACGCTAATTTAAAAATATAACTTAGGAAACTACACTATTCTGACTTAACTGAAAAAAAAGAAAACTGTTTAGTTATGTTATGATTTCTTGGCTTCCTTTAATCTAATTCAATCAGTCCTTTTAAGTGCGTTTCTCTTATTTTTTTATACCTAAGTGTGTAACTGTGTATTTAGTAAGTTTTCCAGGGGGTGATTTTTGAGATTCGAGCACTCGAAAGTGACATTTAAAACTCTGAATAAAACGATGAAATTATGTGTTAAAAATAAAAGCGATAGAAATTTAAAATAATGATTATTTAAACTATTAATTCCATGCGAAAAAATTGGCGACAAACTTTTGTGTGCGATTATTTTCGAGTCTGAATTTTTTGAATTCGAGCGTCCGGCTGTCAAAAATCGGCCCCCAGAACTCTGACATACTAGTGTTACGTGTTCCCTAGCCAGTGACAGTCGGATGGACGTGTACCTTTGAGATCAAGTGAAAGACTAAACTGAAAAAAAAGAGAAAACTGTTTAGTTATGTTATGATTTCTTGGCTTCCTTTAATCTAATCCAATCAGTCCTTTTAAGTGCGTTTCTCTTATTTTTTTATACCTAAGTGTGTATTTAGTAAGTTTTCCAGAACTCGGACATTACTAGTGTTACGTGTTCCCTAGCCAGTGACAGTCGGATGGACGTAACGTGTACCTAGTTGAGATCAAGTGAAAGTCGGTAATTTCCCGGTGTGGGAAGGAGCAACAATGGATCACCTGTTCCGGCAGCGGCGGATAAGCGTGCCCAAGCGGTGAGTTTAGATTAACCTCCCACACGACCGTTTATAATTTTACCACGGTAATTTTCGCCAAAATACTGTTGAGTTTTCTCCGGAAAATGGAATAATACTGTAGCATTGGCAAATATGCTTATACTTAATAACATCCATAGCGGTGAGTTAAGATTAATCTTTTAGACGACCGTTTCTATTTTTCCCGCAGTAATTTTAGCTACAATACTAGTGTTGTCGCGAAATTTCCACATTTATCAAGTAATGCTTATGGTAAGCCTTCTATAGTTTTTCATCCAACTTGAATAATAGTACATTGTTGTAGAGGCTGGAAAGTAAGCTATAGGTGGATCGAGTTAGTTCGAGGGCCGACCCGCCAGGGGAGGCCCTCGAAGATACGAGTCCACCTATAGCGCTTTCGGCCGAGACATTACATAGTGCTTTTCACGACTACTGTGAGGAAATAAAATAAAAAATTAATTGGCATATACAAACACTTTAATAGATACTATTTATAGGTATATTGACGGTTCATATGCTTTTCACAAGCACGATAAAGTAAACGAGCATGTAACTTTCTGCAAATAAATGCTTCTTTTCGCCATCCTTCCATAATATGAATTGTTCGTCGGATATTGTATTGTATACAAAATATCACTGTTCATGGGCCTTCTTATTTATCACTGGTAACAAATTTCTACGCCTGTGCAGTTTCTTGAATTTCGGTGGGCGCCAGCGTATTAATAACATTTTCTACACTTATTGAACTTATTTTTACTGCATTTTAAATACAACTTTCTTGTTTTTCAGTCAAACATTATCCAATTCAATATGTATTTTTCTCGCTCCACCTTTATTACTTTTTTTTTCACTTTCAAGAAGCGTTTTACGATGTTTGCTTTAATCCGACTCAAACGGCTATTAGACATTGCAACCTGCAGGGCCCAATCTGTCAGGTTGGTAGGTATAATTGAAGGTAGGGCCCGTAGGGAGCTGAAGGAGAGAATGGGGAGAGGCAGGGTACACAACAGATTGGGCCCTGCAAGTTGCCATGTCTAATAGCCGGTTCACTCCTTACGCACTTTTTGATAGAAAACCACAAACGGTTAAAAAGGTAAAAACGCCTTAAGGGTGATCTGAATGATTTTGACGTTTCTTTTTTTTAAACAAGTAAATTGGTTCGATAAACAACCTTATTTTATTTTAGAATGAAAAAGTGGTGCCAAAAAAGACCTTTTTAATGTTTTAAATGATTCTCATTGGCGGGTCCAATGCAATGACATCTGGATTTTACTTTTCTACTATGACATTTCATTGCTGCAAAATAGCAATTCTTGTAGTGGTTGTTCAGATGCTACAGCAATTGCTTACTTTCCAGCTTGGATTTTGATCTTCTTTTGCCACATTTCCGAGCAGGTGGCGTGAAAAAGGTATTCCTCAAAGGAGCCCAGGTAATTAGTACGTGATTTTAATCCCTTGGAAATGGATTACTTAAATAATATCATTAAGTCCTGAAAGCTAAGAGGTTAATACTTACTTTATATTCGTAGTCTTAATACGTATAATTAATTAGAATTTTATATAAATAATTTTCATTACCATGATTATAACATGTGACACGGTAATCTGTGTAAAAGAATAGTTACTTACACTCTAACATTTTATACAGTAGCTGTTTATTCCGAGTATATTTTAATATTCATTTAAATACTTGTTTAAATGAAATAGTACTAAGATGCGGAGAAGTCCTTTCTCTTTTTGAAAGCAACTCACAATGTAGTCTACATTTTTATATTTTAAGTAGGTGTAATCATAAAGCGTTAGTAACTTTTTTATTTAGCTTGAAACTTTTTAAAGACGTAGGTATCTACCTAGGTAATACTTAAATAATTAACATAGCTTTTTACAAGTTTATCCATGCAGTAGTTAACGATACTAGTACCATTTTTTAGGGTTCCGTAGCCAAAATAGCAAAAACGGAACCCTTATAGTTTCGCCATGTCCGTCCGTCCGTCCGTCCGTCCGTCCGTCCGTCCGCGGTCTAGCTCAGTGACCGTTAGCACTAGAAAGCTGAAATTTGGTTTGAATATGTGCATTAACCAAGCCGACAAAACGGTAGAATAAAAACGCGAAAAATATATTTTGTTAGGGTACCTCCCGTACATGTGAAGTGGGGGGCGAAATTTTTTTTCGTTCCAACCAAGTTGTGTGGGGTATCGTTGGATAGGTCTTTTAAAAATAATTAAGGTCTTTTAAAACAGTTTTTGGATAAAACTAATACTTTCTGAAATAATAGCTCCGAAAGTTTAAAACAGGGCGTCGTTCCCCCCATCTAACTTTTGAATCGTGTGGCCTAAAATTTTGAAAAAATTCATGAAACTGAGGCTTGATGAGTACCTTCAATGAAAACTATATTGAAATAAATCGGTTGAGCCGTTTTTGAGTTATCATTCAAAAACCCATAGTGAAAGGACGTAAGTAAAAATGACGTAAGCGCCGCCAAATATCCCGTAAGAAACGACCTTTTGAATTAATGGTCTTAGTTTACGGAACCCTACACTGAGCATGGCCCGACATGCTCTTGGCCGGTTTTTTACTACCACATTTGAGTATAATTCACAAGCATATATAACTCATTAGAAATCCTTAACTTTTGCATACCTACCTACTCTTCCATGATAAATTATTTAACTGCTGGGAACAGGAAAATAATTAGGTATATGTTATATTATATATTATATAAGGCAGAAAAAAAATTGATATATTTCGTGCAACCAACGTGGAGATTACTTACAAGATTGAAATAAACTATTTGAGCCATTTATTCAATACAAAGTAATCGCACATCCTAATGTTTCTATTTAATTGAGAAATTCTTTCAAAAAAAGTAAGTTAAAATCAAAGGCACATAGTTAAGAGATGGTAGATGGTAAACATTGTAAAAATCTTGCAATCCTAACAAGTTTTTAAGTACACCAAGGAATCCCAATCGGAAAAGTAAATCAGAACAACATCCTTCATGCCAAATTAATTCAATCCTCCCGAATGGTATAAAACGAATCTATTTTTCTGTAAACGATTAAATGCCTCAAGCCTAGTGCGCTTAAGGCGTAAAATAGGTTACAACAATTTGATTTGTCTATATTCCATTTAATCTGCACTGGACGCATTTTCTCTCAGCGTAGACGCGCAATCCGCTTTCCACCCGGACGCGGCGAGTCGATTGTAACAAAACCTCTCGGATAAAACATCGATTAAGCGATTTTGATTCGATTCTCGCGTCGATTATACTCACAGATGTAAACAGTAGTTTCCTGCGGGTGAATGACATCGGTCGCAATGTTTTTGTAGCGATCTCGAGCATTGTTGCCGGTAGCGCTGCTGCAAAACTCCCGAGTACAGTCGTCGAAAAAATATCTATCTATAGCTACGTAATATGTAAGTAAAAAAACTTGTGTTAAATAAAACTAATTAGAAATGATTAGAATTTTAGATGCTTTTATTATAAGTAAAAGTAGTAATAAAAAATGAACACGAATAATTAGTATGCAGTTTAGAGCTCTTCCGTCAGTTGTTAGTTAGATATCCTATTTAGCAAGGCGCTTTACGCAAGGAAGAGCAGAGTCAAATTTCTAAAATTTGTTTTATTAGGTTTTTACAGGTTTTTATAATTGAAGCCCCTAGTAGGATCCTCCTCCTCCTTAAGTCGGTCCCTCACTGCTGAGGATCGTGGCTTCGACGGAAACGTTGTAATAAGCCCCTCCATTTGTTGCGGTCTTCTGCTTGGTGAAGGGCCTCTGCCATCGGCATCTGGAGTTCATCGGCCACCTGGTCGGACCAGCGTTTAGGACTGGGTCCCCTCGGTCGCCTGCCATCCACTTTGCCAGTTATAATTATTTTTTCTAAATTATCAGTACTTCGACGTGCTATATGGCCAAAATACTGTAGTATCCTGTGGAGACACGTTGCAGAGAGGCGCTGTACTATGTCTAGCTTAAGCTCCTTCAGGATTGAGATGTTAGTACGGCGTGCAGTCCAGGGAATACGAAGCATCCTTCGCCAGCACCACATCTCGAACGCATCTACTCTCTTTCTATCCTCCGCTTTTAGAGTCCAGCCCTCAGAGCCATACAGAAAAATTGGAAAGACCAGCGTGCGGATTATGTATATTTTGGTATTCCTTCTGATGTTGTGGTCTTTCCAGATCGTATTAAGCTGAGTCATAGCGGACTTGGCAATGCCGATGCGTCTACGGATTTCAAGCTCGCAACTTCCATTGTTGGCAATGACAGACCCGAGATATTGAAAACTTTGCACGATTTCATAGTCATTTAGCAAATCGGTACGCTGCAATGCATTGAAACGGTCGACGATCATCAACTTGGTCTTGTTTTTATTTATGCGTAAGCCGAAATCCTCACTGACCTTCTCTAGGCGTTGAAGAAGTTCCGCCATTTCAGTTTCCGATTCGGCTAGCAGGGTGGTGTCATCGGCATATCTAAGGTTGGATATCTTAACGCCTCCAACCTTAATTCCACCTTCCCATCCTTCCAGTGCTGTGCGTATTATGTATTCTCCATATATATTGAAGAGAATGGGAGATATCACGCAGCCCTGCCGCACTCCTCTTTGAAACTTAAAACGGCTAGATGTATGGTTCTCTATGCTGACTGTTCCAAAGCCCGACTCATACAGATTTCTGACCAAACGAATCATATGACTCGGTACGCCAGTTTTGTGAAGGATTTCCCATAAATGTTGCCATCTTACGAAATCGAAGGCTTTTTGGTAGTCTACGAAACATAAAATGACAGGGGTTTTAAATTCGTAGCACTTTTCTACAATGAGCCTCAAATTGGTGATTTGCTCCCTAGTTCCTTTGCCTTTAACGAAACCTGCCTGCTCTTGTGGAATTTGCCAATCTAAAAAGGATCTAAGGCGACTGTTTATAATATGCAACATTACTTTGCTCGTATGGGAGATCAAGGCGATGGTTCTGTAGTTGTTGCAGTTTTTTACCGAGCCTTTTTTGTGTAAAGGGAGAATGGAAGAGTGAACCCAATCAAGTGGCCATTCACAGGTTTTCCAGACTGTGCTGCAGATCCTGTGAAGCTGTTTTACACCTTCGGGGCCAAGCGCTTTTAGGGCCTCTGCGGTTATCCCGTCGGGTCCTGGGGCCTTATTACTTTTAAGCCTTCGAATGGCATCCTTAACTTCAGCTTCAAGGATTTCTGGTTCTAGTTCCTCCGTATGTAAGGAGTCCGCTGCGTAATTGTGATCAACTTGGTCTTTGTACAAGTCTTCGCAGTATTCTTTCCAGCGCTCTGCCACCTGCTTAATGTCATTAATCGGGTTACCATCCTTATCATCTATCGTCCAAGAGCGAGGTTTGAAATTGCGATTCCGAATCTTTTTAAAAAGATCACCGGTCTGTTGTTTTTCGGCATGCCTCTCTACCTCTGCGCAAATATTTTCAATATAGCGATTTTTATCTCGTCTGCAACGCTTTTTGATGATCTTGCTTAGGACCGAGTATTCTTGTTGTGCTGCCGGGGTGTTTGAGTTCTTAATTTCCTTTCTCTTGGCGATTAGCTCCCAAGTTGGGTCAGTTATCCACTCTTTCCTCTCGACTGGTGTCTTAGCCATGCCCTCTAAAGTCTCAGTGACTTTCGATTTAAACGCGGACCATAGGTGTTCTGGCTTTGCGTCAATGTCCGCTGAGATTTTAGCTAGCTGCTTTTCGCTTTTCTTCTGGAAATACTCTTTTTCCGGTTGGGAGATCCGAGTCATGCGCTTAGCACGTTTGGCAGTAGATTTTAGGCGGATATGCAAGTCTGCCACCAAAAGTTGATGGTCACTTCCACAGTCAGCACCAGGAAATGTCCTCGCATTTGATATTGATGACTTCCATCGATGAGCAATAGTAATGTAGTCAATCTGGTTTCGGAAGTTATCTCCTGGTGATTTCCAAGTGTATAGCCTTCTCTTGTGGTGCTGAAAACAAGTGTTTGTGATTGCCAGATTGTTACTAATACAAAAGTCGATGAACCTTTAGTAGGATAGAAATCCTGATTCCTATCTGTACTATCAGCTGCAGAAGTAGCTAAGCGGGTGCGGCGTTCAAAAACATCTTGACAAGACTGTTGTTAGGATGTGAAGGTCATTTTGAACACCTCACCCACTGCCCCGCTAGACTGCAAGAGATGCTGTCTGTACCTCAGAACCCATCAATGTCATTCGTGCTAATACAACAGTTTTACGTGAGAATCTTCTATCTCTTGTATAAGCTAGTGCCGCATATGGGCAACAATTAATCTTATTAGCATAAACGGTAACTTTCTAGGAATGGTTTCTTGTATTTGTGCCATTATGTTGTTCGTAGAACATTCCTTGCTTACTGTAATTGCTAGTAATTGAGAAAAACGTTCACGTCTCCGAGAGGGCGGAAGTTTATTGTATGGCGGGTAATCGCGGCTTATAAATAATACTTCCGTGTGATAATTATTGCTTTCATTTCGTAATAAAGTAATTAAAATCTGTAATCACTCCACTAATGGACAGAACACACACAAATCATATAGCATTTAACTTATCCTGGTCTAGAAACAAAGAGTGGAGGACAGAATTCAGGTAAGAAACATATCAAACGTTTTGTAAGTAGTCAGATTCAAATGTTTTTATTTCCTTTTACACAATAAGTACATTGCCTCTTAAACTGTTTTGATATGTCTTCTGGAAGAACTGCGCATTACTAACAATTTTTAAGATTTAATGTATTACTGTTTTGAAATAATTAAGTTCTGCCAAGTTTCATGCCGTTCATAATAATTTTCTGGTCAGATGTGTAGGAATAAAAACGATGGTGTTTTCTTTCTTTCTCTGATATTCATAAGTCATCAATTTATTTTATTTTTTATGCACTTTCATTTCATTTTACTTAACCTTTTTGTAAGCGACGTAGATCGCAAATACTAGGTAAGTAAGTAGGTATTTACATACTTGTAGTAACTTTACGCTCCATTCCCTTCTCGTATTTTAATCCTCCTGATGAAATGTACACTCGTTAATAAATTACTATCTATATTAAATGCACGAGAAAACGTCCCCGTCATGCTCTACTTGCGCGGCTTAAGTTTCTTCTGCAATAAAACTGCATCAAGACTTGAATAATAATACTGTACCAATTTGTAAGACAGGTATAATAAAAGCAGCACGTGTGCTCTTTATGTTCTTTGCTATGATATCACAAATTAAAAGAGACATAATCACGAAGGAACGTAGGTAGGTACCTGATTGAAATTGTCACACATAAATATGTACCATCGGATTATAATTGCACACCCAATTTATCAATTAATTCATTCATAAATTGGGTATGCAATTCTGAACCCGATAGTACCTTCATGCTTCAGTACTTATTAAATAAATTTTTGTTTAACGGGGAGATAAAATAAATATTTATTATAATTATAAATCGAGTATCTAGGCATATTCTTACCATCCGAAATAGGTACAATGCATTTCACACTTGCGAAAAATCTTTTAAGAAATCATAACTCCCTAGAGAATAACCTAGTAGGTACAGTCGCCATCAGATATATCGGAGCGGCCAAGGTGGTCACAAATATCTGAACAACGTTTCTATTTTCAAGGCGATAAAATTCATGTTCAGAGTACCCTGGCTGCTCCGATATATTTGATGGCGACTGTATCATTGTACTATAAGTTCCGCTCGCAATAAATGATACGTTTGTGAGC